>OW618042.2:2523732-3780598 GCA_939531255.2 Thera britannica | reverse complement strand
AGAAAGTGGATATGATAATTGAACGAGCAGCGATGTGCGACCGGGACCTGCTTGGTGAGCAAACGCTGTCAATAGTATGGATAAGGCTAAAAAATTTAACACGTGTTTGCTTCTAATTTTATTTTATTCGAGTCCGTTCTCTCTCTATACCTACTGTTTACCAGTTTTGGGAATGGGACATCTCTATTCGGATCAAGCAAGAAGTCACGTCTCTAGTGAAGAAAAAGAAGCAAAAGAAGAGGAGATATGGCGTCGTTACGTGTAGTTGTATTGTTTGTGGTGTAATTAAGTAAAACAGAATTGTAGCTATAATCTATGAAGAGTTTTCGTCGTAACAATACATATAGGATTTAGTCTGAAAAGTTGCACCACATTGTGATGGTGTATAGAGTGGCAAATAATCCTTCAAACCCCCTGATTTTCAGGAAACTAGTGTCTAGGGTGCAATGCTCGGCATCAAACCTAAAGATCGAGTTCCAAACTCCGAATTCTGAAGACCAACAAAGGTCAAAGACGTCGGAGATTGGATTACGGAGCTCACATGGCAGGACACATGATAGGTGATGACAGGTGGAGTAGGACAACAACCGAATGGTGGCCAAGAACCGGCATCAGAAGCGTAGGGCGTCCTGCAGCAAGATGGTTGGACGACATAGTTAAACTCGCGGGCGAAAATAAGTTAGACTGGCAAAGGATCGAGGTAGATGGCGCAAATAAAGGGAGGCCTTCACCCAGCAGTGGGTGAAGTCGGGCTGTGGATGATGATGATGAGTGTCTAGGGAAGAAAAATTCTTACTTTGATAAAGAAATATAGATAAGATGCGTATAAGGTCTATATCTCTAGCAGCGGGCTTCTGCAAGCTGATGATAATGACGTACGAAAAAAATCATTATTTATTTCAGAAAAAGTTAGATATATAAAAAAAACCGGAGTACCCCAAAGGTCTCTACTAGATCCATTGCTATTTATGATTTAAATAATTGTTAAAACTACATAACTTGAAATGTTTTTGCCGACCCAAGTGCTATTTGGCTGGTATATCCTTAGATTGATACCGTTGTCGTCCTAACAACACGCGCTCTACCGCGTTATCAATCATCTACTTTACTATTCCGTCGCTTCGGGGCAGATTTTATGCAACGCTTATTGCTTCGCCTTGATTATATACTAATATACTGCATTATTGATATGCCATTAGATAATGCAATATGTTTCAATAAATTGTAAATGATATCTAGTATACATACGATTGGAAATACTAAGAGAATTTCGTAATTTAACGTTTTCATTGTCCTGATGTTTTGCGTTATTGATTTGTTTTTAGGCATAAGTAAGTTTAATTGTATGATAATATTATAATCAGGAAAGATTTGTATTTTTGTGTGTATGTTTGTAATAAATAAACTCAAAAACTACTGTGCCGATTTCAATAATTCTTTCAACATTAGGAAGCTACATTCACCTTGAGCAACATAAGCTATATTCATGTGTTTAAAAATAAATGTCCACCCGTGCGAAGCCGGGACAGGGCGCTAGTGTAAATCAAAGCTGTACTGGTTTGGTGCTAGGTTTCTTCCTGTTTTACATTTCAAAATGTTTCACACATATTAACAACAGTTATTATAAAGACCGATGATAAAGTTCTAAACTAAATCAAGACTAGTAGGTACTTAATCCATTGAATTTAAAAACTTAACATGTCTAACAAAATAACCTCACTTCCGCATATCGGAGGAATGTACGATCACTTAGCGCACTGCGCGAGGGCAAAGATTATATAACTTAACATAAACTTGCTATATACTATCCGAATTGATATTTCCAAAGGTAAATTATTTTATACGAGAGGCATTATACTTAGCAGCAAATTCACATTTTAGAGTTCCGTATCTGTGGGATAAAGCGAATGGCGACTGTGGCGTCAATCTGTCTGTGTCAACGGTTGAATTTTAGAACGCATTTACATTTCAAATTCAGAATCAATGCATTCATTATACCGTTAGGTATTTTTGAACTCTCTTCATCATAAAACACGTATAGTTTTGAATAAGCAAATAACTTGCCGTATATTAATGCCTAATCATAAATAGATGAGTGTGTAGCAACAAACACAAACTTAAGTTTGCAGTTATGCTTAGGTTTAGCTTAGGTAATTACAGCTCTTTTAATCTAGAGTTATTTTCCAAAGAGATAGAAAGAATTATGTAATTGTATTTATTGATTACTTTCATGTAAACAAGATCTTAAAAATAATAGTGTAGGTAAGACCCGTAGGGGCGCTGCAATTTGCAGTTCGATTCTATAACGAGTGATTTATTCATCCTTTTCCATTAGGTCTTCAAAAATAGCTTCAGGACCACAGAATAGTCAATTAAAAACCAATATTAATTGCCTTTTAAACCATCTTTTCGATCATTATCAATTATGTGATCATACAGAACCCTAGTTACAGAAGTACAACTCTTACTTAACCAGAAATCTAAATAAATTGATAAATATATTTGGGCTATAGATATACATTAACTAGCGGTAAATTGAAAGACATACATTCCTATACATTCTTCTTGTTAGAAAGAATTTATATAATCAATTTTCGGTCCAAATATTTGTTAGAATTGAACTTTGACTTCTATAATTGATTCAAATTAGGTAGTAGATGGATAAGTGGTATTACTTGACCAATTTCGATTGAATTTGGACATGGTTTAATCTTATTTATACGGCGTCACAATATCACTTTGATTCTGTCGTATATTACAGAATTAATTTAGTTTATCAGATCTATGATCTTGCTTCTGGCTGTGCGACACCTACGAACCTTTTATCAAAATTTATTGGCCTATACCTTTGAAGCTTCTTTAGTTTCATAAGCTTTATCTAATAGTTTGAGTGACCTTCCAGTCCAGTTGGTAGTAGCTTTGCTTTCTGCGCCGTAGGTCGTTCGATCCCCATCGAGAACAAGTATTTGTGTGGTGAACGCAGATGTTTGTTCTCTGTCTGGGTGTTATATTGTATTCTAAGTATGTTTTTTTGTTATACAACTAGCTTATATCAGGTATATGGTCTGTCTGTTATATCGCTTATAACAAAGCATTGTCTTGTAGGTCGCGCATATCAGGAATGTCCCTACAAAGCACTGCCCTACGACCATAAACTATCTAATTCTATATAGGCAAGTATGTTTTTCTTCTCAATGAGTACTCTCATCTGCACTTGTTTGATCTATGTAAAGTGCAGTGTAATAAACGCAAGCAAACATACAAACATGCATATTGACCGAGTACTTCGAGAATTAGGTGCGATCTCGTTACATTTCGTTATGCTCTCATGGCGATCTAATTGTAACTAATTAACTGGTCTTTCACCTTTAATGTATGGGAAATATTGGTAAGGAATACGAGGGAATGATGGCAAGAGAGACGAGGGAGACTGCAGGAAAGATAGGCGAGGCATAGTCGAATTAGCAGGGAAAGAATAAAAATAATAATAACTTTTATCTAATAATAAATATCATCACACTATCTAGCCCCAAACTAAGCAGAGCTTATGCGACGGGAACCAATAGGCCTACCACAAGCTCTGTCTAGCTCTGTCTCGGGCTCTGGTTTTGAGTATGTGTGAGTGCTTTATTACATATAATTTTTGGACAATTATATGTTGTGTTTTGTTTTTTTAGAATACAATATAACACCCAGACAGAATGGGCGAAGAAAGCGAAAGAGATGAAAGAATGGAGACTTGGAGGAGGCCTATACCCGTCATGGGAGCCTTATTTTAGTTTTAGTAAGATTTTATCGCGCTGAATAGCAATACTTATGCACTGCGCCAGGCTGCACCAGACCCACCAGCCCTTGGGCCACGCGTCACGTTCGATCAGTCGCCTTGACAACATTTTTACATATTCCTAGTATTTCAACCAGATTAATCTATTAAACCCAGGTCGTTGACATCACGTTGCGGTATCTGTCCCGGTGATCTATCAAAGATATGTTAAGACAACATATCTTGTTTGTCTGTAGCGCTCCCACGGGAGACGGGATGCTGGATAGATTGTACAGGGACTGAGCAAAAATGTTGATGGAGATGCATTGCTAAGGATTGATGGGACGGAACTGACTGGTACTTGTTCACTTTGGTATTTGAAAAATAAGTGAGTTCGCATCGATTTTACATTTTTTTATAGAATACTAGTGGTCTGTCCCGGCTTTGGACGGGTGGACATTTAGTTGAATTGAACATTTACTTGAATGGACATATAATGAATAAACTCAAAAACTACTGTGCCGATTTCAAAAATTCTTTTTCATCCCACCAACTGAATTACATCAGAAAAGATCCAATTTGTTAGTAACATACAGAAATAAAATCTTAAAAACAAATGTTAGTATGTACTTAAATGGCAATAACAAATTAATATTTATTTCATCCCACCAGCTCAGAAATCAGAAAGTGGGTTTTTGTTGTTCAATATCTGACTGCAAAAGCCGTTTTTATCCTCTAGTCTAGAGGATAAAGTAAATTTGAATTTAGAATATCGTGTTCACTAAGTTTGTGAATACACAACCTATTTACTTGAAAAAGGTTGCATGATAAATTCGGCACCATGGAGGTAGAAGTAAATAGTTTTTGTATTCACAAACTTAGTGAACACGATATTCTAAATTCTAATTTATTTTATCCTCTAGCGGATGTTTTTGCTGTTCAATATCTGACTGCAAAAGCCGTTTTGCTTTTGCAGTCAGATATTGAACAGCAAAAACACACTTTCAGAGCTGGTGGGATGAAAAAATATTGTATTGTATCGTAATACCAATTAAAGATAGGTATATAAAAAAATATATTTGAGATGCCATAGCATCGAATATCATAACACATCTAAGATTACAAGCTCGTCTTCCCACCATCTCTTGACATAATCTGTCAAGGTGCAGATGTTCTTTTACGAAAGCGGAAACGGAAAGACTATCTCTTTCTAACACTAGCTCTCTCTTTCCTGTCTTCCGACGTTTGAGGTGCACAGATTGTGAGCCACCTGTTATCTTATTAGCAACTGACGTTCATATGGTCCAACATAAGTTAGATTGATTTCGGTAGATTTTAAGTTTTTGTGCTGCCAAAGTTTAGTCTGAGAACTCGTAACATATTATACTGACTGACTGTTCGTTTTCGCTACAACTCAGTTGGTTGTGCTGTATTAATTTTTTTCTCGGACACAAAATTTTGCACTCTAGTACGAGTATAAATAAATTTAAATTGCTAAAAACTAAAAATATTACCGGCCATTTTAATAACCGTTTTTGTATTAATTGAGCATGCACCATAAATTAATTTATTCTTACAAAATGCGTTCATATAAATTTATCTTACGCGTAAGCCAACACTAAAAAGGTGTGTACACGATATCTAAATAACAGTTTAAAAATAACTAAAAGATGCATGGTACACGCTGGAACTATAAATCATGTGAGCATACCTTTATAATCGAAAGAATTACTTACGTAGTACTCAAAAGGGGTTATCCTGTGCTTTATAGACATTAATTAGATGATTTAGATATGTATATGTGAACATTTTCACACAGCGCTAAATAGACCTATATACCTACCTTTTCTTATTTTTTTTTTATTATAGCGCTCATAAATATTTGCTTAAAAATATTCTGTAGTTGCAATCTTATAGCTTGGAAAATCAGTAATTTTTTTATTTTAAAAAAGTTTATTAATATTTTTGGACATTAATTTGACACAACAAATGCAAACAAAACGCTTAAAAATGACGTTTAGCCAACGTATGGGGGTTTCATTTTCTTGATAATTTTGGTTAGCACAAGCATATAGGTAGATATAGGTTTTTAGGTAATGCTATTAAAAAATGCTATAGGGCCTGACGCCTATGTAAGCTTTTTCAAACGTGATCAAACTCGATCGAAATCAAACCGACGATGCGTGAAAACGAATTCGTTTGATTTGAATGCTCTCTGATTGGATGATTGATGCGTGATTATTGCCTTTGTTAATAAGTAGTCATACGTTAAATTACAGAAATTGCTTTACATGGTAGGTCTGTTAAAGTTGCTTGTAGGTACTTATAGTCAGGGATAAAAAAATCTTAAAACATATCACAATTTTAAATCTTAATGTAGCACGCCTAGATTTAAGTAGAATACATAAGTGATTTTTAAATATGAAATTTGTATTTAATGTAATAAATACTTTGACTTTGATAGGAGTAGATTGTTAAATAAAACATCGGGGAGTTCGCACTTATTAAAAAAAACACTTATTGATTTTTTTTCTTGTTTTATTGTTATTTATACTTTAGCACTAATTGTTGAAAACCGAGAAACATCACACTTTTCCATTCAAAATTCTCTGATCGAAATCTCTCTCGACTTCAGAATAGATCCCTCTCCAGAGTTATTTATAACTATAAGTAACCCTTTTATACGGGAATTAGTTCATTAAGGATGTGTTTTTATACGTTTCTATTTGTATTAAGAGCGCCATATGCTCCTACATTGTTAGAGGCTAAAGGGGTTTCAGGAAGTTGGAAAAAATTGTGGCACTTCCGTCTTTCTATTTTATTCCATCCAAAGGTTGTCTGGAAGAAATCGCTATTAGCGATAAGACCGCCCATTGTACCTCTAGTTTTTAAGTTTTCTTTTATGCCATGTTTCTGTAATTTTTTTGGTGTACAATAAAGTTATATTCTATTCTATTCTATTCTATTATAGCCAACACAACACTATCTAGCCCCAAACTAAGCAGAGCTTGTACTATGGGAACCAGTCAGCAGATATAATACCTATATACATATTTTATTGTAAATACATACTTAGAATACAATAGAACACCTAGACAGAGAACAAACATCTGTGTTCACCACACAAATATTGCTTCTCGGTGGGAATCGAACCCACGACCTACGGCGCAGATGGCAGAGTTACTACCAACTGAGCTGAGAGGCCAGTCCTCTCTATAAGTTAGTTGTTATGTTAGTCTATAAGCGATTTGTCAGCCTAATGCCTTATCAGTCTCAAACTGAAAAAGTCCACTTATAGATAGTCTGTCCTATATCAAATCAAATCAAAATAGCCTTTATTCAGATTAGTTTTAAGTTACATTTACAATATTATTATTAATCTAGACATCGACAACTTAATCTGTTTGCCCGACTTTGGCAAAGGCCAAGGCAAAAAAAAATAAAAAATGAGGATGTCCTATATATCCTCTCCTATAAATTTCCAATGCTTTCAAACGGTGCTAGTGAAGAAAAACATCGTGTGCGGCAAAAAAGACCGCAAAATGAACACTTAAATTTTCTTTTTTCCTTTCTTTCAACACAAGTAGTATAAAATACAGGTTCCAAAGATGTATTTTTTATTTAGGTGCAGATAAAATACATCTGCTATTATTTCTCATAGCTATACATCCTTCAAAACGCGAAATCCGACACTGGTTGAAATCATTCAGCTAATCGCTTCCCACCCTCGCAGGTATCCGAACAATTGTACAAACAAATCCGAGGATATCCTTCCCTTTTCCACAGGAAATACCCTAAACACAATACATTCCTGGCTTACTTATACTTACTAGAGTCTCTGTACGATGTGAGCGCGCAATGGTTGCGTTAGACATTTTTCGCCCGTAAGTTTTGACAGTTTGGGATGGTACAACCACAGTTTAGCAAAGTGTTATTATGGTATTGTGTGCGCAAGTGGACAGAAAGTGTATCAGATTCCTATTTTTGATGCAAGTGAGATTACTTCCTGAGGATATGAGGAGCAATGAATGTCAAGGATGCAGATGGTTTGACCTACTCGTAACTTCCGATCCCACGGTGGTAAAGTAAAATTTAATCATCATAACTTTATTTTATGTATATTTATTTACACAAAGAAACTGACAGTTAAACAATATTTACAAAATGTGCAAAATACACAAAAAACAGTTGAGCTATCTGCAGATCGTTATAAACGATCTAGAGATAGCTCAACTGATCCAAATTTGTACCAGACAGAAGTGTCGCCAAGACGCTGGCGGCATTGCCACGCTGAATAGCAATGCGCATTAGCTCTGCGCCAGATACCCACCAGCCCTTGGGTCATCATAAAAACCGAATCAAATTGGTTTTAAAAAGTACTTAAAAAGTACTATTAGGTTTTAAAAAGTACTTAAAAAATCGGTTGTCTGTAAAGTCGGTTTACTGACAATAGTTGAACGTGACAACGTCCACGCGGACGCATCGCTAACCCAAGTAGGAGAGAGATAGATGTCGAACGCTGCCGAACGCGGAGGCTGATTGTGCCTCTTTGTCGCTCGTTCGCACTTCAAGTCTTATATGGAACGCCTCAGAGCGAGGTAACACCGTATGAGGCATGTTTTTTCGTGCGTGCAGCCGGCTCCATCGAATTATAAGACGTTGTCACGTCAAAACTGTCTTAGTACCTATGTATTTAATAAAAAATAGGGATCTATGCTGGTTTAATTAATCTCTACAGACAAAGACAACACAGTATCATCATTATTTTTTATTTTATTTTACCTAAGTCCGAAAATAGGAAAACAAACAAAACTAAGACTATCAAAGCCACGTGAGTTTAATAAGCTTGAAATAAACAGAGCTGTCGCCCTCGAGGCAACCCTTTTACATGTAAATCAAAACTGTCAAGGTAAAGGGTGTGATTTAAGTTGTGATTTGTTTGCTGTAACAAATTAAAAGTATAATACTAGTTAAATATAATATAAATAATATAATATGATACTAGTTAAATAGTATACTACTAGTTAAAGTAGAATGTTACTATGCAGCTGCCTCACAAACAAATAGACTGTTTTTTATTTTATTATCATTATGGTAGCGAAATTTGATTTCCTAGACTGCAAAAATGGGCCAAAACCGTAAAAAGTAAAAGAATTTTATCGTGACGCAAAAAACTGCAAGTATACCGATTCCATGCTTGAAAATAAAATGTTGTGCGACTGATCGAAGCGACGCACGCGTGACCCAAGGGCTAGGGTTATAGCGCGCAGCGCATTACTATTCAGCGTGGCAATAGGTACCGCCAGCGTTTTTGGGACGCTACCAGCACTGATTTAGATCAGTTGAGCTATCTCTAGATCGTTTGTAACAGTTTGCAGATAACTCAACTGATTCTTTTTTTATATACAACTAGCATATGACCCACCTGATGTTAGTACCTAACCATCACCTTTAACAAAGCATTGCCTCGTAGGTCACGCACGTCAGGAACGTGCCCTACGATGCATTGTCCTGCGTCCATCAACTTGAGACTTACAGATGTATTAATTACAATATTATTATAGATTTCTTTGTGTAATTCTATAGGACTAATATTGTAAAGAAGAAAATTTTGTATTTTTGTATGATTCTATCGAATAAACTCAAAAAATACTGTGCCGATTTCAAAAATTCTTTCACCATTGGAAAGCTACATTCACTTTTAGTAACATAGGCTATATTTCTGTGTTTAAAAAATAAATGTCCCGTGCGAAGCCGGGACAGGCCGCTAGTATATACAGATCAGTAGGCACCATAACCGTTGCGATATGGTTCATGTAATGACAAGCAAAACTACACGTAGATAGGCTACACGCTGCGGGGTTTTCTCCGTATAAATGTATGTGTACCTTTAGGTTAAGTAAGTACTAATAACGATAGATTTATAAGTTTTACTAACAAAATGATCCATGATAACCGAAAATAAATAAATTAAATTACATTAAAATAACGATCTTTGATAAAAAAAGTGCGTAGTCTGAAGTCTGTAATCAGACACTATAGACACCAAAATTCTCGATTCATCTTGATATGTTTTTGATTATTCTGATTTGTTGTCAGTAAAACAGTTAAACCAACAGGATTTAACCGTGTTACAATATTATGACATCAACATAAAAGTTACCATTTAGTATGACAATAACTTAATAAGATAAGCATAGCATTATCCATAGTTTATGTAATCTTCCATCACTTGATTTACACTTTTAGGATAGAACGTTTACTTTCGTAATCCTTAAACGTGTTGGTTAGGTATCTATAAATTATGTAATGTATTTGCAATGTAGCATCTTCATTTACGTAAGTCTAAATGTAGCTTAAAATGTGGCGCTGACGTGAAACATTCTCGACTTAGAGACTCACTGACTGGCCCCTATTTAATAAAGCTGACAATTCGACATATCTATACTATGTATATCTATACTAATATTATAAAGAGGAAAGATTTGTACCTATTTTTGTATGTTTGTAATGAATAGGCTCAAAAAGTACTGGGCCGATTTAAAAAAATATTTCACCAATAGAATGCTACATTCTTCCAATTTGACATAGGCTACATTTCATTTTGAAAATAAATTATAGTTTAAAAAACTAAAAAAAAAACGCTTTTATAACTAATTGAACTAAAAAGTTAAAAATAAAACAGTAATAATCAATTGAAATTTTATATTATTGTACAAAAAGCGTGGCGTGCTTTTTATAATAACTTCACATATAATAAACTATTGATAAAATATTTACAACAATCAAAATCAAGCCCCCCACGCTTTTTGTACAATAATATAAAATTTCAATTGATTATTACTGTTTTATTTTTAACTTTTTAGTTCAATTAGTTATAAAAGCGTTTTTTTTTTAGTTTTTTAAACTATAATTTTGTTTTTACTTTTTTTTTTTTTTCATATTTTTTTTTTTTCATATTATTGCATTGTCATCGACCTTTGACAGGTGTGCAAAGTTTGAAACAAATCTGATAGTTCAAAGTAGGTTTTTTTTTTATTTTTTTTTCATTTTTTTTTATTTTTTTTTCATATTATTGCATTGTCATCGACCTTTAACAGGTGTGCAAAGTTTGAATTAAATCTGATCGTTCAAAGTAGGTTTTTTTTTATTTCTTTTCATTTTTTTTTTTTTACACTTTTAGGATAGAACGTTTACTTTCGTAATCGTAAGTATTTGCAATGTAGCATCTTCATTTACGTAAGTCTAAATGTAGCTTAAAATGTGGCGCTGACGTGAAACATTCTCGACTTAGAGACTCACTGACTGGCCCCTATTTAATAAAGCTGACAATTCGACATATCTATACTATGTATATCTATACTAATATTATAAAGAGGAAAGATTTGTACCTATTTTTGTATGTTTGTAATGAATAGGCTCAAAAAGTACTGGGCCGATTTAAAAAAATATTTCACCAATAGAATGCTACATTCTTCCAATTTGACATAGGCTACATATCATTTTGAAAATAAATTATAGTTTAAAAAACTAAAAAAAAAACGCTTTTATAACTAATTGAACTAAAAAGTTAAAAATAAAACAGTAATAATCAATTGAAATTTTATATTATTGTACAAAAAGCGTGGCGTGCTTTTTATAATAACTTCACATATAATAAACTATTGATAAAATATTTACAACAATCAAAATCAAGCCCCCCACGCTTTTTGTACAATAATATAAAATTTCAATTGATTATTACTGTTTTATTTTTAACTTTTTAGTTCAATTAGTTATAAAAGCGTTTTTTTTTTAGTTTTTTAAACTATAATTTATTTTTTACTTTTTTTTTTTTTTCATATTTTTTTTTTTCATATTATTGCATTGTCATCGACCTTTGACAGGTGTGCAAAGTTTGAAACAAATCTGATAGTTCAAAGTAGGTTTTTTTTTATTTTTTTTTCATTTTTTTTTATTTTTTTTTCATACTATTGCATTGTCATCGACCTTTAACAGGTGTGCAAAGTTTGAATTAAATCTGATCGTTCAAAGTAGGTTTTTTTTTATTTTTTTTTTATTTCTTTTCATTTTTTTTTTTTTTTTCATATTATTGCATTGTCATCGACCTTTGACAGGTGTGCAAAGTTTGAATCAAATCTGATCGTTCAAAGTAGGACAAAATCGAGCTCAAAGGGGTAGGTTACATACATACATACATACATACATACATACATACATACATACATACATACATACATACATACATACATACATACAGGTGAAGCTAATAAAAGCGTTATAAAAATTAGGGATTCGTCTAATGCGCTGCCGAAACTATTAGCGATAGATCAAAATAATGTACAACAATATTGTCTACCCCGTGCGAAGCCGGGACGGGCTGCTAGTATGTCATAAAGCGACAAAATTGTGGAGTTGTCACATATTTGTCACTTTTATGAATAGCCTAAGCGCGACAATTCCACAGTTTTGTCGATTTGTGACAAAGTCGATTCGATCGCTTGTCGAATTGTCAGCTTTATTAAACAGGGGCCTGGTCTCTCTGCTTAGTAGTAGCTCCGCCTTCCGCACTGTAGGACCATCGGCCTAAGAAGTCCACTGCTAAACAGTGCATGTGGCCAAGAGTGTTATTCTATAGAAAGAAATAATAAATATACGGTTGATAATCCACATAACACTATCTAGCCCTAAATTAAGCAGTTTCGGCAGCGCATTCGACGAAAGACATTTTAAGACTCATTTTTCTACACCTTCGGTTACATTGTTCAAATTTTACCAAGGATCCCTATTTTTTTTTCAAAATGAAATGTAGCCTATGTCTAATTGGAAGAATGTAGCATTCTATTGGTGAATTTTTTTTTTAAATCGGCCCAGTAGTTTTTGAGCCTATTCATTACAAACATACAAAAATAGGTACAAATCTTTCCTCTTTATAATATTAGTATAGATAACACGCAGACAGAGAACAACCATAATGTATTCACCTCACAAACCACGATCTACGGTGCAGAAGACAGAGCCAAACAGTTCAGGCCAACATTTTGACGGCGTTTCAGGTCTGTTGGTAGTAACCAACTTAGCTGAGAGGCCCTTCTTGTGGTCTTTACAACATCGTCAGTCCATCGAGTGGTCCACAGAATCCACAGTCTCTCGTAAAAAGAACTTCTTCAGTTTGTATGATTGTATTGCCCTTACTAGCAGCGGGCCACCTGGTAAAAAGTTCAGTTCAATTCAACTTTATTTATACACAACCAGTGAATCAAATAAAACCTAAACGTCCATTTCCCCTGTCATGATAAACATTTTGCAACCCTCTTATACCATCCACCTGTTAGGCGTGATTTAAAGGGGCTGCGCTGTTTTGGACCGGAAGTTGGTCGATTCGCGAAGATTTTGACCACATGGCGTTCAATCTGAAACTTTATTTTTGATACCTTTTTGACCCTTTGCCTTTTCTTGGCTGTATAAAAGGTGACTCATGAATCAATTAATGAAGTATTTATAATTTGCCTGAGCAAAACTTTAAATTAAGTACATAGACTTTAATATTCTGTAACTGTTATAAGTTTGGTAGGTATAAAAAATTACATTAAATCCGGGGATATCTTGATAGTTTTACGTGTTTTATTTGCAGCCACATGCAAAAATTCCTAAAAACTCCAAGTTACCAGACAGCTAGATTAGACGGAGCCTCATGTGACAGTGACAATGACATTCACACAATAGACTACATTAGCTAATGCTGATAATATTTGTTTTGTTTCAAGTTTCATGGCAAAATTGTGGCAGCTAGTCGCAGTAGCCAAAAAAGAAGAAGAAGTGTTTCAAGTTTCAGTTCAGTTCTTTTTAATGAATGTCATCTGTCCATTTCGAATCAATTTTGCCAGTGTCGAGTAGTTTAATGAGAATGATAATGTATTACATAGATGAAATACTTTTCCGTCAAGTCGAGTCAGTCAAAGTTGAGTCGGCTTTGAAGACAAAATGATGGTCTTTTGTTTTCGAAACCATCAGAAACCTTTTCGATCAAATCAGAATATCACATAATACACTTTTATTCAATTTGCTAACACTTTGAGCTAAGACCTCAAGTAATGTTGGTTAAAATACCACCGAAATTACACAGCAAAACTCAGAATAACACCAGAAAAACAATTAAAATTAAAATGCTATGTGACCTCCCAAAATGACAGAAAACGAATCCCTTGTTTCAAGTTTATCGGAGGCGATAATGTACATCACGTTATTGTACACCCCGTTATTACAATGCCAGTTAAGCTACATGTATACTGGAGCAATTCAAACATGGATTTTTGCTTTTTTTTTGGCAATGGATACTTATACCTTGTCCTTGATGCTTTATAGGGCGGATCCGACTTGGATAGGTTAATAGTTTATGTTAGAACATGTTAGGCCTTTACAATTTCACAGTTATAAAAAGTGGATTCGTTTTATATGGGTGTACATTAACTGGCCGTACATTAACCGGACCTAAGTTTATGACGTTAGCAAGAAATCACAGGACACGTCTGCCGCGTATCTTTGGCCTAAGACTAGGGTACTACTGATTGGGTGCCCAATGCAATGGCGCGACGAGCTAGATGTACATATGGTCTGGTACTGGAACTGGAAAATTGGAAGTCCTTGCCCTGCTATGGAACAAGATATAGGCTGAAAATTAATAAATTTGTAAATAATTCTGTGGTTTTCTATCATAAAAGAGTACTAGACATAAGCATGTACTGAACCTTGTGTTTATTCTGTTAGCGATCCACTAAAAACCGCATACAAATCGGACCATAATTTTCGGAGCTATTATTTCTTCTGTGCTATGGCTACAGGCAAACAAACACTAGGCCACAACCTTAAAAACCCCTCTTGTTCAGTTTGGGGTTAAAGATAAATTATTATAAAGAAATGCAAGGGGGATGTTTAAACTGTTTATTTATATACCACCTGTTGAATGTGATTTAAAGGAGCAACTCTAAATGTGGCCGGAAGTGGGGCGTTCGGGAAGATTGCAACAATTTACTTCCTTTTATTTTCAATTTAGACCTTAATTATTTATTAAACCAACATTGTTATGTATAATAATAATAAAAATAAAAAAATAACAAAACAAATGATTTTAATGAAAAATTGATGGTCTTCTTCTTATCGTGTCACTGTTGCCCTACCACAAGCTCTGTCTGGCTCTGTCTCTGGTTTTGAGTCTGTTTGAGTGTTGACGAAATAAATCCTACCTCGAAACGACACACACACAGTATAATGCACTGGTGAACACTCACACAGACTCAAAACCAGAGCCAGAGACAGAGCCAGACAGATCTTGTGGCAAAACCAGCACCAGAGACAGAGCCAGACAGAGCTTGTGGGAAGCCTCTAGATTATTTCATACCAGTGAGGTGAAAGGATATTAAGAGCACATAAGAGAGGTTTCTTTCGTGCACGACGCATGTTTTCTGTACTTTTTGATTCTACGACATACTTGTTTCGTCACGATGTTTTCCTTCACCGTTTGTGAGTATCTACTGGCATAGTGATAGATCGGAAGGGACTAGACCACCAGTGTTCTGTATAATGGCCAAACACTAATAATGGCTAAACACTAACGTGGCCAAACATTAACTCGCGTGGAACTGGCACCTAGACTCACCTAGCTTTAAGACGTTTCAAAGTGATTCTTGAAATTCAACTGAATAAAGACTATTTTGATTTGATTTGATTTGACTGAGTATAAGAGATTTGAAACTGTATGAACAATTCGTTTACTGCTTATTTTAGGGGAAAGCTTTTATTCTCTATTTTTAACCGACTTCCAATCAAAAAGGAGGAGGTTCTCAATTCGGTTGTATGTTTTTTTTTTTTTTTTTTTTTTTTTTTTTATGTTTGTTACCGCATAACTTCGTCATTTGTGAGCCGATTTGAAAAATTATTTTTTTATCTGAAAGGTACTGCTTCCAGATTGGTCCCATTTTAATTTTATTAAAAACGGTGTTGCCATTTTTTTTAAATAATTTTTTTAATGTTTGTAACGGCATGCCTCCGTCATTTATGAACCGATTTAGAAAATTATTTTTTTATTTGGAAGGTTATTTTTACGTCCAGATTGTCCCAAACAAATTTGATTAAAATCGGTTTAGCCGTTTGACAATGAAGTCGGTTTCTCAAGTTTTTTAAACTTAAATTATTATAAGATATACTCTACTGTTATTAAGACTGTCATACATAGGTACCTATAATTACAAATGTTTTACACAATTAAAGGTATTGTGTCAAACTCAAATTTTAGTTCAAAACTATAGAAGGAAAAATTGAGAAACAAATAACATAATGATTATGAATAAGTGTAATATCAAGCCAGACATTCCAACGATAAATCTTTACAACCATTAAATTAGCTAAAAGCTCAACTCATCTACCTGTGTAATCGCACGCGAGGTATGTATACATACCTAGATGTAATCGTCTACGTCGTATCAAGGAATCGGATAGTGGATCCTCTTAAAATGTTGACCATACTGAAGAACACAATTTTTATGAACAAAGCTCAGCTCAGTTGGCAGTAGCTCTGCCTTCTGTGGTCGTGGGTTCGATCTCCACCGAGAACAAATATTTGTGTTGTGAACACAGATGTTTGATCTCTGTCTAATGTGTTTTACAAAAAATAAAATTAGTATTATATCAGCTATCTGTTCCCATAGTACAAGCTCTACTTAGTTTGGGACTAGATATTTTTAATTTCGTGAGTGTATGACAATGATCACGGTTTGAGAGTTCATTGATTGCGTCAAAATATTGCAGGTACTCACAAAATTAAATCATGGTAAATATCCCGTTGTTCATAAAAAAAGTGTTAAAAACCATGATAGTTTCAAAAGTCATACAAGAGAACATCCTAGGGCCCACCACCCTTCTTGCAAAAAGAACCCACCAGCGGCCAAGCCATGGTAAAACTGTAGGAACTAAGCCCTAATTTTGTTGCCTGTTCTTAGATGCTTGATAATGTGGAACTGGCACTTAGCTTTGACGTTCCAAAGTTATTAAATTGAATAAACATTTTGACTTTGACTTTAGAACCAGTCCACCCACCAACTAAGAATCTTTTTAACACACTTCGTATTCTTTGCTCCAAAAATAAGAAGCACAAAAAACCTCTTCATATTTTCGACTTCTTGAATAATTTTATCTCTTCACAGATTTGCAACAACCAGACTCTTGAGCGTTAACAAAGAACACGGATCCACAATCCGTTTCCTCTATGCTAATATGTGTACCGAATAGAAATAAGTACCTATAGGTATTAACAGGTACATTCTTCAGGTCAGAGTGCAAATCACTTCACTTTCACCAATCGCATCCATTAGCCGGACAGCAACTGTCTCAGCCAAATTAACCATTTAAACACTTTTTAGGGTTCCGTAGCCAAATGGCAAAAACGGAACCCTTATAGATTCGTCATGTCTGTCTGTCTGTCTGTCTGTCTGTCTGTCCGGACGTGTCACAGCCATTTTTCTCCGAAACCATAAGAGCTAGACTAATGAAACTTGGTGAGTAGATGTATTCTGTAAACCGCATTAAGGTTTTTACACAAAAATAGAAAAAAAACTATAAATTTTGGGGGTCCCCATACTTGAAACTGAAACTCAAAAAAATTTTTTTCATCGAACCCGTACGTGTGGGGTATCTATGGATAGGTCTTCGAAAATTATGTTGAGGTTTCTAATATCGTTTTTTTCTAAAACTATAAATTTAGGGGGTCCCCATACTTGAAACTGAAACTCAAAATTTTTTTTTTCATAGAACCCATACGTGTGGGGTATCTATGGATAGGTCTTCAAAAATGATGTTGAGGTTTCTAATATCGTTTTTTTTTCTAAACTGAATAGTTTGCGCGAGAGACACTTCCAAAGTGGAAAAAAGTTGGTCCCCCCCCCTCTAACTTCTAAAATAAGAGAATGATAAATCTAAAAAAAATATATGTTGTACATTACTATGCAAACTTCCAACGATTTTTGGTTTGAACGAGATCTAGTCAGTAGTTTTTTTTTTATACGTCATAAACCGTAAACCGCAATTTACCTTTCGACGAACTACAAGAACCTTATAATGTTACATCAAGTAACATAATATAAAGGTTCTTGTAGTTCGTCGTGCTACGGAACCCTTCATGGGCGAGTCCGACTCGCACTTGGCTGCTTTTTTACTTTTTAAAATAATCCAGACGGGCGGTAAAAAATTAATGCAACATGTGTGTCAAAAGTGTCTGGTAACTTGTATAACTATATCATTTTACGCCAAGGAAATGTCATTGGTTTGACAAGGATGTGCGCGTGCCGAGCTTATTCGGTGGTTCATAGGTTTTTGACATTAAGTTCCAATACTTCCTGTCAAATCCCATAGATTTTTGACACTGAGTTTCAGCATTCGTGGCACGCTCAAAAATGCGTTACGCGTCTTTTCTTTGGCAACAAGGAGTTTGAAATGTAAGTGTCTATGTTTTACTTCCTCTACGTTAAACATTGTCCTGTCAATGTCACTGTCACTTTACCTTGGTAAAGATGGCGGCTAAGTTTAATCATCGTTTATCTGTTGACAGAATTTAATGATTGTAAGACAATCAGTTGATTGAATAATAAACATGCCTACAGTATCATGTGCGGTGAACGTTTCAAAGTTATTATTGAGAAGCATTTCATGTCGAGGATTTCAAAATAAAAAAAATGGTGCGTGTACCTAATGTATATCGAACTACATTACATAATATTTTAATTTACTGATTGAGAATAAAGTTTAAAAACGATTGTATTGATTGATTGGAATAAACAATAACACCCAGTGGCGTAGTAGGCAGGGCCCCGGGGCCCCCAAGCTCAGGGGGCCCTCGGACTTTCAAACTATAAATTGAACTAGTGAAAATTTCTCCCATATTCGGAATACAAATGCATCAGTATCCATAACGCGACTTTAATATTATTTTAGAGGCGCAATTACATTCCTTTCACCACACTGCTGTTAAAGAACCAGTGACACGATAGGAAGTGGAATGTAGTTTTACATATTTTTTCTATTGATAATGGCAATTTATTCGGAAAAATGCGAAATAGAGAAAAGTCTTGAAAATCTTTAGCATTCTGGAAAATTACCATGGAATTGAAGTAACGTCAAATTCGGAACATGTCATTATGAATACGGACCAAATAAATTTAAATAGTTTTGTTTATTTAAGTAGTTTATTTTTTCGGTTATTATTTTATTTGGGGTCCTAGTTTATATTTTGCCCCTAGAGCCTTCAGTTACCTAGCTACGTCACTGACAGTACCATCAACATTCCTCCAATTCGTTTAATATCATTGACAGATGGCGTTGGCATTGCGCAGACTTTGAATACAACATGACATATTATTATGAATATATTTGGGGCCCTAGTTTGCCCCAGAGCCTTAGGTTCCCTAGCTAAGCTACTGATAGCACCATCAACATTCCTCCAATTCGTTTAATATCATTGACAGATGGCGTTGGCATTGCGCAGACTTAGAATTCAACATGACATATTATTATGAATATAATTGGGGCCCTAGTTTGCCCCAGGGCCTTAGGTTCCCTAGCTACGCTACTGATAGCACCATCAACATTCCTCCAATTCGTTTAATATCATTGACAGATGGCGTTGGCATTGCGCAGACTTAGAATACAACATGACATATTATTATGAATATAATTGGGGCCCTAGTTTGCCCCAGAGCCTTAGGTTACCTAGCTACGTCACTGATAGCACCATCAACATTCCTCCAATTCGTTTAATATCATTGACAGATGGCGTTGGCATTGCGCAGATCAGGGGTCAGGCAGTGCATTAATCTGCGATTAACTGTACAGTGATTGCGCGCGTGTATGTGAGGTCGCAGCTATGTGGGGATTCATGTCAGAGCGTGCTTGAGTTTGAAGTATACCTACTGTGAATTTTTAGTTTTAAGCAAAATACTGTACCTATTCCTATATGTGTCATAGTAATCAATAAAGAGTTATCTATCTATCTATCTATCTATCTATTATTCTAATTTCTGAAGAAAATAAACTTGACACATCTTTAATTTCAATTTTAATTTATTCAATGTCAGTTAACGGGATCCATATTTTGTTATTAGAAGTTAAATTAACTTACATATCATAGGGTTAGTGCAATAGATTTTTTGTTTACAAAGCCTACATTTTATTTCAATACCTGTACGCTGAGTCCCAGTTTTGCTACCACATTTTCTCTACTGGGTCCCATAGTACAAGCTTTGCTTAGTTTGGGGCTAGAAGTTGGTGTGACAAATTCCAAAAAATATTTTTTTACTCAATAGATTTCTACCAATGTGTGGCTACCCCTTGAACTATTTAAAATCTTGGTTCAACAAAAGTGAAAAGACGAAAATAACTCTTCAATATGCTTAAACTTCATAAAATATAATAACCAAAGGGTTGTTTTTTAATATAAAAGCACGGAGGGTAGGTACTGTTTCCGCTACAAAACGGGTTGAAGACACATGCAGTACAGATTTCCGGTAAGACGTTACTGTTACACCTGGTCGAAATACCCACTTTTTGTTACCAAAACCCTTAGTGGGGAATATCTTTACCCCTTTCATTTCTTTTTTATCGTAGGAAAAGGAGCGTTCTATTTTTGAATTTTGACGTTTTTCGATCATTATCGAAGATGTTCAGAGTTTTTTGACGTACATATGGCTAAATCTAATTTAGGTTCGCATATGCCTCTTTAGACGATGAGGTCATTATAGGGTTAAGTTTTTTAAAAGTGCCAATTTTAGAACATGACATTCTGTTTTACGAAAGAATAATTGGAGCTTGGGTTAAATAAATCAAAGTTGTTATTAATGATTTCGAGACATTGTTAGGTATAATGAGTATTCCTGATTTTTACAAGCACGTAGACTGAAATTACTGGCACGTGAGGCTGGACATCTGTAGGTATGCATATAGTGGATAGACGCATTACAGTGAATCATAGGACACGTTCCTGACATGCGTGACCTGCGAGGCAATGCCTGATGTTAAGTGGTAACTATCGCCTATAACAATAGGCGATAGTTACCACTTAACATCAGGTGGACCATATTATGCTTGTTCCATCATCGAATTTGATGGTTTTTGAAACACTTTTTATTTACGACCTATGTTACATACTCCCTTAAATGTAAATGTACTCGTTTCTTTTACAGTTTTCCATCTTAGCTTCTATATGGGATCCTTCAGAAGCGGGTTTACCTTACCTACAAGACCAGTAGGTTTCATCCTTGTGTCAAGTCATAGGAAATCTGAATGTCGGCTCCCGTACCATATCAGCTTAATTGAAAGCACGTGCTATTGCAGCTGTCACATGCTTAGATGCTCTTGTAATGGTTCGTATTCTTCTAGAGGAAGTGCAAGAATGCAGGTGGACTTGGTGTTTGATTACGTAAGTTGGTAAGGAGACATGGGGATATGCCTAAGAACTAAACAGTGTGAACACGACGATCGAAACGTTAGGATGACGTAGTTTTAAACACGTTTTTTGACGTGATAACGTCTTATAAATCGATGGAGCCGGCTGCACGCACGAAAAAACATGACTCATGCGTCGTTACGTCGTTTCGTCGTTCCATTTACCTGAGCCCGAGCCCGGGTCGGGTAATGGGTAAGGGTAAATGAGGGTAAGGGTAAATGAGGGTAAGGGTAAGGGTTCGGTCGGGTTCCGGGTCCGGGTCCGAGAGTTCGAGTCCGAGTCCGCGAGTATTTTCTTATGACGTTATCACGTTCAACTATCGTCAGTAAACCGACTTTACAGACAACCGATTTTTTTTTATATACCAGATGTTATAGAAAAGGGCCAGGTCAGGAGTACCCTAAACCGACGAGCATGTATATATGAAGAATGTTATAATAATATGTTTTTTATAAGGACTTTTTGGCACTGCTCACACTTGTCTGCTCATATGGTAATAGCTGAAAATCAGCGTTTTGCTCTCGAGCAAAGCTTATGCTTACGCTGAGCTATTCCCATTTTGCCTAGCTGTAACACGCACACCATTTCATTTATTTTTTTACTTTATATTGTACCTACTTAGTTGTATTTTTAGTTTTAATTATGCTTTTGAACTATTTTCCCTGTTATTTATTTTGTGTGTGTTTACTGTCTTGGCAAATAAATGATTTATCTATCTATCTATCTATCACTGCAAAACAGTGTTAATTGAGGTAAATTTATTAGTTTATAAGCAAATTCTTGATAAAACTGCGTCGTCAATCAGGTCCATAGGCGCCATCTTTCTTCACAGTTTGACACATCAAGTCATATAAACTTCGTTGTTATCGGAACCTTTCATTTCGATTAAAATCTATCAAAAGCTCGATGCTCGAGCGCCAAATTGCTGAGTCCGCGCCACGACTGAAGTCTTACGTCAAAAGCGTCTAAGCCTCTTTACGTACAAAAATAGTAGTACATACTCTTAAAATTCATGATCATTCTGAATAGAATATGATGGCAGCAGAGCCCGCGTCTATAGGACTTCAGAGCCAAAATACAACCAAATTATCTAGCTGTAAGTCGTATCCACACTAATTCTGACTAAAAACACAGAAATAAAAACTAAATCAGACTTAGAAAAGCACAATCAATTGAGCACGTGTTGCTCGACACATGTGCACAAAAAGGCACTTTTATCACGTGCACAATAAGGGCATTTTTATATCAAAAGGAAGAATCGGAAGTACCCACCTTTACAGACTAAATACCACCGTTATTTGAGCTCTACACAATCCAACATAATGCACACGTTCAAGAAATAGCTAAGCTCAAGATAGACTGGTTGCACGCTTTTCTCCTCAGGTTTGTGAATGAAGGTAGATTTGAATAAAAAACTATTTCCGCTCGAGTTTATTAAACGGTTAATAAAAAGTGTAATTATATGTTTTCAAAAGATTTTTGATGTTTTATTTGTAAAACAAACACTCTCAAAACAAAAGAATAGAATCCAGCTAGATTATCTGCAGACTACGCTACAAAACTATATGTGAGAACCATTGGCTCGATTCACCAGTCTGCCCTCTCGTCGCTCGCATACCTCAGAAGGTGACTAGCGGTAGCGCGTTAACTGGGTACTCCTTAACTGTAAAGAAGAAAGTAATTTGTAAAGAAAAAAGTAATATACAGGGTTTTTTCGAAAAGGGCGGTGATAGCCAAGTCCGAAACCACGAGAGTTAGGGTATATCCGTGAAAGGAGTCATGCGCTCGATATAAAAGAAAACAATAACTGCATATTAATAAAATAATGTTGAAAAAAAAAATAGTTATTGTTTTCTTGGCCACGACTGGCCTTCTTAAAAAAACAGTCTGTCTAACTGACACGGTGGCAATCGCGTTACAATGTCGGTTAGAAAAATCATAGTAGGTATTTGTTTACGCTTTATAGTATGACAGAAGCCAGATGCGCATAAAATGCGTTCTTACTATACGCATGCACATGCGGGCTCTGGGTCAAATTCCGTTTTTTGCAATTAGCAAAGCATGTGAGTTTTATTTTAAAATGTCAAAAGAAAGCCTGTGGCGTTATTTAAAAAATGAACATATGGAATTCGAATACTTTTTTGAGTATCATAGCGTGATGTCGTTATTTTGATCCTTGGAGGAATATTTGCTATCAATGTCAAAGCACGAGCCTAAGGTCTAATTTTTCAATCGACAGACAAAATACGTTAGTAAAAATTATATCTCTTTTTAAGGCTTATAAAAAAAGTACGGACATTTTTTATTCGATGAACAACGTCATTCCGTAATTAATTAAATAGTTATAAAAACTAATCTTTTATTAACACAACCACAAACAACTAATATATAACAGTTTCGAATAATTTGTTTAGCAGGCAAATATTATGGTAGGTATTTACCTCATTTTTTTTTTTTTTTAAGAAAAATATTTAGAAATTATGAAAAAGTGGAAAATATCAAGATATTCCATCCAGCTCTCTTGCCGTGGCAGTGACAGTGCGACGAACTCAGATGTTTTGATTTTTTACCAAAAAATCGGAAATATTTTTCGGAAATCCATTAAAAATGTGCCATTAATCATATTGCATCTGCCACGCCCGGGGCGTTCATTTATTGCTTTTGTCCTAGACTGGGATGCGCTTGTGATATTTTCATTTTGTTTTTAGCACATTTTGCTTTGTTTTTTTGGCAATTATATAATTGTAAGGGAGGTGTCCGGCGGGAAATAAAAACGCGCGTTATTTTGACGTCGGTCGTTTATTTTAAATCAACCAGAGGGAGGCAAGCGCGGTTACAAATTATGTCCCGATAATTGGACAGTGAAGAGTCACGTCTCCACTCTTACGTCAGGGTCCGGGAGCCGGTCCGCAAAACGCAGGGGAAGGAGGGTGACAGTACTCGAGAACTAACTGGTCCGGAGAAACCGTATCCGAGTTAGTTTCGCTATGTGAGAGAGTTCGATACAATAATATTTTCGTCCACAGGTCATTCCGATGGCAAAACGCAACGATAGCGCGTGCTAATCTACTAGTGGCGACATCTAGTTCTGTTTTGAGTAAACCTACGTTACATTCTCCCCCTATGTTCATGATGGCGTCCCGACGAGTAGAACATACAAAACGCCTAATGGTTCTTCTTGTGTCTGCCTCGTTTCTTCGGGTCAGTGGTCGCCATTGCAGCTATCTTCAGTGGGATAGCCCTCAGTCCAATATGATCACTGGCACATCCAGGTAGTGTAACTCTGGATTTCGCGCAGGTGTCCAGACAAACGTCGCCTACTATTCCAATGGTAGGTCTCGGCTGAGCATCCGTGCTGATATTGAGTGCGCAGAAATCTATCTTCACCTTTATGTCTTTAGCTTCTCTATCTGCTGTGTATGTCATGCACTTAGTCATAGGAAGGACTTCTGGGGCACCGCAGCCGTTATAAGAGAAGGTAGGTTGTGATGAGGAAGGAGCCTGTGTTGTTGCGACATCAGAAGTAGCAACCTCTTCTAGCTTGCTAATGTCATCTTTCAGGAATTCCTTGGCTCCCGCTTTCTCCCTCGCCAATTGTTCCGCCCCTCTTGCAGCAGTCAGCAGTTCATCAAAGGTTTGAATCTTTTCGCGTGGTACCCGTTTCCGAATGTTTACGTGCAGTTGTCCGTAAATAATGTCCAACTGTTGCTGTTCGGTGTGTGCTGGTGTCGGTAGTTGTGCGAGGAGCGCCCGATTTTCCGCCACGAACACCTCAGTCAGCGTGTCAGCCGGTTGAATTTTCGCAAACAGCTCTTGGTAAACCAGGTAAGCTGGTTTTTTCGGTGCGAAAGCGTGGCGCAGACGAGTCTCGAACTCAACCCAAGTTTCGATGCCGCTCTTCACACTTTGCCACCAGGTGCTAGCTTCACCTTTCAAAATTAACGGTAGGCACATTATTGCATCCGTATCTTTTATTTCATGGATCTTCTTAAATATTGAAGCCGCCGCCAGGAATTCTTCCACCTGAGCGGTGTCTCTTGCTCCGCTGAAGCTCGTCGTTAAGTCAGAAAATGATTTTCTTGAACCGTCATCCATCGTTGTTCCTCTTGCCACTATTGCCGAAACTGCCTGCATCGCAGCTGTAGTGATTGATGCCACTAGTTCCTGCAGTTGCTCCGGTGATATATTCACGTTGGTCGACATCATTTTCACGTGCTTCTTCGCCGTCACTTTTGATGATGATTTTATAACTCGCCGAGGCCTCGTCCTAAGTGTAGGTCCGTGTGGATTCCCGGCACCGTAAGGGTGTCCTGGGACATGAACCCACTGCCGTACGTTGAGCGCCAATTGTAAGGGAGGGAAGTACCACTTCTCGTGCCGTACGTCAGGGTCCGGGAGCCGGTCCGCAAAACGCAGGAGAGAGGGGTGGTAATAGTCGAAAACTAACTGGTCCGGAGAAACCGTATCCGAGTTAGTTTCGCTATGTGAGAGAGCTCGATACAATTATATTTTCGTCCACAGGTCATTCCGATGGCAAAACGCAACGATAGCGCGTGCTAATCTACTAGTGGCGACATCTAGTTCTGTTTTGAGTAAACCTACGTTACATAATGAATTTGTCCGTTACACGCCAGTGGCGGTTTTGATTTTTATCTCTCGTCTAAAATTAATAATTAAATAAAAGCAACTAAAAATTTACACAAAAAAAACTTACAGTTAAAAAACAAATATTTACAAAATGTAAATTTTTGTTTCAACAATTTACTTAATTTTATTAACAAAAATTAACAAAAACACAAGAAACAGTTGAGATATCTGTAGACCGTTACAAACGATCTAGAGATAGCTCAACTGATCCAAATCAGTGACAGACGGAAACTTCATAGTATTATCTCTGAACTTTAGGTAAATCACATTGTCATGACATTCATTCGGTGTGACACTGATTCTATTTTGGTCACCCTGGTTAAGTTCAACGACTTGCACGACATACGAAGATCCCATAAAAGTTTATTTGTTTTCAAAAAGATAAGAACTAGCAATTTATTTAGTAATCGACTAGTCCGTGACCTTCTGTCAAACGCAATTAAGGGAACTATCGTGTCAATTTCATCATGAGGTCAAGAACCATCAAATAAAAAACCTTAACGGAACAGATAATAGGCATTTGCAACGACCTTAAGTTCAAAAACAGTCGCCAAAAAGTTTCGTAAAGACGAAAACTATTTTAAATTACACGCTTAGCTCGTTTTTAAGCAATTTAGCTTTAAATTGGCCAATTTACAGTATTCAAGGACAGAATAGGCAGTAAAGATGTTATTACACTGTGTGAATGAAAAAGTAGACAGGAAATCGATTTGCAATAATCGAGTTATTAGTAAAATCGGCGTTTGTGGCGGTTTTAACAAGATCTGAGTTAAAATTAAAACTTTAGTTACCTATCCTTATTATTTTTATTACTCTGTCTGTCTGTTGCGCTTTCACGCCAAAACTACTGAACCGATTCTAATGAAATTTGGTACACAGATAGGAAATCCTGAGAAAGGATAGGACATAGGCAACTTTAAAAAAACAGGGTTGTAAGGGATTGAAAATGGAGGAAGTATCGTAATTTTTAGAGCTAGAAGCTTGAAACTTAGTTTTTGGGCTGTTTATTCGATTTAATAAATATGACATTCAAAGATTGAAGTGGCAAATTCCTAATCTATCATCATAATTTAAATCTTTTCTTAATTTTAATAAAAATTGGTTTAATGGTTTGGCCATGAAGTCGGGTTCTCAAGTTTTTTAAACTTATATTATTTGAAGTTGCATTCAGGATATTCGGTATAAACATGACAAGGTTATAAGTACCCAAGGTGTTTTAATATGAAAAAATGTCCATGATGAGCCTTCAACGCCCCAGTAATAAGAGAACATTAAAAAACAATCATAAGATATGCCAGTTCTCGCAAATGAAGTGGCAAGTGGCGCCACCTACAGTGTCAGTAATGTTAATGATGATTTTGTAAAATTATGGACTTGTAAAATTATGCACTGTATTATTTTACAAATAAAGTAAGTATACATATAAGTAGAAAAGAAAGAACGGGAATAAAAACACTCAGAATGACTCTCAGTTTTAGGTAACGTTGAAAAAGTCAGATGATTTCAAAAATAGAACGAAGTTTTTAAATCACAATCCAAAATGTCAGCTGAAAAACTGATCTATTTTTAAAAGAAATGTTAGAAGCCACTTGAGATGTGCTGAACGAAAATGTATTAAGGAAATACATTTTTTTTATTTATAAGTATAATAAGTAAATAAAAGACAAGCAGGTCAATGAAATGTTTCCAGAAGGCTGTGAATGTACTTTTCAATGCAATTTCATTAGCATTCTCCATGAGCAATAATAGTTCTTCAATTTCCACACATTCAAGAATCTCGGCAATCGACATGAACAGCTAAATTAGCGCGTGTCTTATCGATAATAAACCGTATTAAATCAATACATCACTATTCAATCAGATCTACAGATGAATATGAACTTTATTTTCATTGAGTTATGAGTAAA
Source organism: Thera britannica (assembly GCA_939531255.2). Taxonomy (NCBI): domain Eukaryota; kingdom Metazoa; phylum Arthropoda; class Insecta; order Lepidoptera; family Geometridae; genus Thera; species Thera britannica. Next base: position 3,752,793 of record OW618042.2, on the reverse strand, counting down.
ATTGCTGTAAATTCAGCTGACGTAGTGTTGCACATTCCAAGTTCTTAACGGATTGCGGTGACATTTTTATTATTGCGAAGCGTTTCTCACGATTTTATTCATTTGAGTGGATTAATTATAAATATGTAACGTTCTTGGTACTTCGATAAATAACTTTCAGTTTTTATGAATTTTATCCTGTTAGATACCCAAGTACGGTACTTATAGCCTATTTTTGAATAAATCTAGAGCAAAGTAATATTTATAAATTTTACTAGTCAGTAGGCACAACGAATGTCAAAAAGACTTAGTAAAATAATATTTAAAGGCTCGAACACACCTAGATCGCTGGCGGTAGCGATCAGTGAAACGCTGTCAAATATCGCTGTCAGATTTGAGATTTGACAGCGATATTTGACAGCGTTTCACTGATCGCTACCGCCAGCGAACTAGATGTGCGCAGGCCTTTAGTGAAAACAAATTGGCTAAAATTTCAATCAATGAGTTTTAGATTAAAAATTATCTAATAAAAAAGCGATGTTTATTAATATGAAGATTGTTCATATTTCTGAGAAAAAAGTTACAGTACAGAAACTAGGGCTCAAACTTGATATAATTTAGCACTTTTCAATTTAAATTAAATAAAAAACGATTGTTCTGTTCTTGATCCACTAAAAACTAGTTATTTATTCAAAAAGATTTGAATAAAAATCCAATACCGATTCGTTCCTTTATCTAAAGAATAAAAATTAATTTGCTAAATAAAATTCAGAGAAAGCAGATAAAAAGAACTACGTTACGAATCAGAAAATTGATGCAAAATAAAAACTCAATGATAAGACGTTTTACAAACAGACTAATAAAACATATTTAATGTTTATTGTATAAGGAAAGCATAGCGAATAAATATTTGGATGAAAGTTTGAACTTCAAACTCAGGTACGAATTGAGTGGCTGTAACGATTAGTTTTCGGTAATTTTGGCAGCTTTTTCATTTTAATTGTTTTCCTAGTATTATTTTGAGTTCTGTTGAGTAATTTCGATGTTATTTTAGCAAACATTACTTATTGCTATGTTGGTTGTGTTGGTATGTTCACGCTGAACTGCTCACATTTTCGAATGAAAGTGTATTAATATCCTGATTTGAACTAAAATGTTTTCAATGGGTTTGAAGAAACCGCCATCAGTTTCTTTAAAGCCAGTGTCAACTGTCTGATTAAAACCTCTGTTGACTAAAAACTATCCTCACTTGACACTGGCAAAATTATTCCAAAATTGACAGATGAATTAAGAAGAAAAAGAGAGTAGCTGTAACGAAAACGGTAACAAATATGCTGTGAGAAAGTTAGTGATTCAAAATTATGGATGTGGTTTAACAATGTGTGTTTATTGGTACAGTCTGGTCAAAGAATTGTGACCACACGCTATAAAAACCAGACCTATTGTGACACAGTCTGGTTAAAATTGCCATTTTCACAATGCGGTTTATTGGAACTCTGGGAAAACTCTGCCGGACGATTGTGTTATTCTGTTTAATTCAAAAGTTACTTAAATGATTAAATTAATATTGTTTAGCTACCTATTAACAATAAAAAAATAAAAATTGTTCCTTGTTATATTTCAATAAGTTGTTTTTTGCAATCGAAGCTCAAAATAATGTCAATACTGACAGATGCGACTTGGTTTTGATTGCAAGAAAGGTTTCTGTTAATCGAATCTTTAATTTTTATAATATTTTGGGCACTTACAACGTAACGTGTGTGTGTACATTCAATTTTTATTGCTTCACATTACTTTGCAAAAGACTGGAAAAAATCCCAGCTATTGCGTCTTTCAAGGGGTCTGCATACTTGAGTCGTTGAGTTTAGACTTAAGTTGCGCCTCATACTTGAGTCGTTGACTTGAGTTGAGCCTTTATGAAAAAAAAGGCGGGGAGGGGGAGCCCCAAAAGCTCTTTTTCCTGAGTACGTCTCCAGCTATTGCGTCTTTCAAGGGGAATGTCTGCATACTTGAGTTTAGACTTGAGCTGTGTTGCATTTAAGAAAAAAAGGCAGGGAGGGGGAGCCCCAAAAGCTTTTTTTCCTGAGTACGTCCACAGAAAGAAGGACAGAGGATGAACTAAGCGGGCGGCACATTGAACTTTAGCGTGGTTCGATGCAATGCTTCTGTGGCAAGGCGAGTCAAAGCACATTTTTCAGCAATGAAAGAATACTATGGATATCTTTGAAAAGAACCGTTTTGATCATGAAAAACGGTGAACATTCAGACCGACAAATCATGGAAAATATCCAGTTTGCAATGAAAATAATATGGATATTTTTCTCCGGGTTACACAGAAATGAAAAGTCGTGATTATGAAAAAGTTTTATCGAAGATGGAGGCCATTTTGTTTTATTTTTATCCTTTGTTAGATATTCTTTGAATTACTACCACCATGCCTATTTCTGCCGTAAAGCAGCATTGCTGTGTTTCGGTTTGAAGGGTGTAGGTGCCGGTGAAATTACCTATTGGCCCGTGAGCCTGAGCAAGTATGTATTATTAGTATGTAGTATTATTTGTATGCTTCAAGTTGATGGACGCAGGGAAGTTCATCGTAGGGCACGTTCCTGACTTGCGTGACGAGGCAATGCTTTGTTATAAGTGATGGTTACCACTAAACATCAGGGCCATAATTATGCTTGTTCCATCAGGAAGTTGTATAAAAAAAGGCAGGAGTTATGAATGAAACCTCCTTGGCATATCCATGCTAAGATGACATTGTCATCCCGGCATGAACTCCGACCATTGGCGCTGGCTCGGTCCCTGTAGCTATAAATCTTGTCCTACTTCTATTGTTGGCATCACGATTTACCATTTAATGTATGACGCAATACACTTTTCAGAACGAATTTTTGTATCCTTCTTGGGTAAGTAGATTTTTATAACAAGCTCCTATAATATGCTTCCGCCCGTGGATCTTCTTACGTAGTAGGTAGCTTAATTCCAAGACAGGAACTCCTAACTTTAAAAATGGGTTCATATTTAACAATAATGTTGGTCAGTGGCAATTCCACAAACAATTTATGTTGCCACCTCTTTATAGCAGTTTTCTTGAATAAATGGCAAATAAAAAGCATGAATATGATCCATAAAAATATTCGCTTCTTCTTCTTGTCGTGTCACCGGTTTTTTTCGAAAAAAGCGTGGTGAAAGTATTATAAGTGCTCTTCAAAGAGGTTCCTTTCGTGCACAAAAAAGTCGCTAGCTCTTTATTATGAGGATAGGGAATGTAAATGTTTGTCACAAAATCCTTGAAAATGGGAAAATATAATAAATTTTATAATTGATTGAAAAACTCTGAAACGAGACAAGAGTCTCAAACGTTACAAGCAGCTTTAAAAATACTTTGGCAGTCTTAAAGATGAGTAAAAACTCCTTTGTTAAGAACTCAGGTCTTGGTGAAAGAAATAAAAATTGAAACAAAGTTGCATTGTAGCCAACAGCCCCTTCACTTTAGTTTTATGTAAATCAAATAAAATCAAAACGAAATCGCGACAGGTGGTTAGGGGAGAATGAGAGAACGGGGTTGAAATAGGGCTGGTTAACAGCGGGTTAGCCGGTATTTTGAACCCCTTTCTGGTTTGTTAATCTGTATTCATCAATATAACTAGTAAAAGTTCAAGTTTTAGTAGTAGTAGAGCTCTTTGTGTGGCTCGTCCTGGGTAGTACTACCACCATGCCTATTTCTGCCGTGAAGCAGCATTGCTGTGTTTCGGTTTGAACAAAATCCTTGAAAATGGGAAAATATAATAAATTTTATAATTGATTGAAAAACTCTGAAACGAGACAAGAGTCTCAAACGTTACAAGCAGCTTTAAAAATACTTTGGCAGTCTTAAAGATGAGTAAAAACTCCTTTGTTAAGAACTCAGGTCTTGGTGAAAGAAATAAAAATTGAAACAAAGTTGCATTGTAGCCAACAGCCCCTTCACTTTAGTTTTATGCAAATCAAATAAAATCAAAACGAAATCGCGACAGGTGGTTAGGGGAGAATGAGAGAACGGGGTTGAAATAGGGCTGGTTAACAGCGGGTTAGCCGGTATTTTGAACCCCTTTCTGGTTTGTTAATCTGTATTCATCAATATAACTAGTAAAAGTTCAAGTTTTAGTAGTAGTAGAGCTCTTTGTGTGGCTCGTCCTGGGTAGTACTACCACCATGCCTATTTCTGCCGTGAAGCAGCATTGCTGTGTTTCGGTTTGAAGAATGTGGGTGCCGGTGAAATTACTGGCACGGGTGACTAAACATCTGTATGCCTCAAGTTTATTGGCGCAAGGCAGTGCATCGTAGGGCACGTTCCTGATGTGCGTGACCTATGAGGCAATACTTTTTTATAGGCGATGGTTACCACTTAACATCAGGTGGGCCATATATTTGGCTATAGGCCCGTCCGGCTTTCATCCAAAATGCAGATTTTCCGGCTATTTTACCAACATCCCTATTCGCAGATAAAAAAAGATATGATGTCGGACAGACAGACAGATGCGGGCGTTTTATTATAACCTAAGTTTACTGCGTGTCGCGATGTTTGTTTTAAATAGATTGAAAAAGTAATAGTTATTAGGTTTGTGGTTTTGTAGTTATTTTCCAACGGACTTCAGCTTTGCGTACATCTAAGCATTCTGCGATGGCGATCGGTAAAACGCTGTCAATTTTTTTTATTTTTTTTTATAATATACATACTTACTATGTAAATACTTAAATTTCTAACATAGCCAATAACGGATTAACATATGACATACAATATGACAGTGATATTTAATTTTGACAGCGTTTCACTGATCGCCATCGCCACCGCCTAAATATGCGCAGGCATTTATAAGTAAGTTCTAATTGTATTTCCTGTCGTTATTTTATCATCTGCCTAAGGTATACTTTGTATGTAGCACAATGTAACAAACATTATAGTGGCGTCATCATCATCATCAGCCTGAAGAAGTCCACTGCTGGACATAGACCTACACATTTCCAGGAAGAACGATTCTCAGCTCTTTCCATCCACCGGTTTCCCGCGATCGTCGGTTCATCTGGTGAGTGGGCGTCATGTTTCGTCTTCTTGAGACGCTTGTCATGGTCTAACTCCTCGTCTGATACCCCCATTTCGTCGACCCAGATAGTCGGTTCTAGCAAAGACACGGGGGTATGGGAACTGTCTTGGACCCTAGGAAAGAGCTTATCAACCACAAACGTAGGGTCCAAAGTTTCCAGCAATGGAGGGACCCATGGTCGGAGCTTGCCCAGTACAGTCTTGTCCGGCGGCCCCATAGGTACCTATCCAGTCCCTCAAGGAGTTCGTCCCAAGACCGAGACCTGGCTTCAGCTATGGCGCCTTGGAACGCCAAAGTAGTGCCTCAGTATGCCTCGTAAGCTCTAGCCACCTCCACGGCAAGTGCTCGCTTACTTCTCTGGGTTCTGGTGTACTCACGCCGGGAGGGCAGGCACGCCTCGGGTAGCCTCTCGGAGCTCAACCGACCACCTGCGGGGTGATCACGTATCTTCTGTTGCAATGAAATCCTTGTTTCAATCGTCAGTTTTTACATGTTTTTGAGCTTCGATTGCATTATAAAACGAATATGAATTGCAATCCTTGCTTTTCAGACACATGGCTTTGTTTGTATTCGTTTTTATTGCAATCAAAGCTCACAATCATGTAAAAACTGAGGATGGCAACAAGCATTTGATTGCAACGAAGATATGTGATCGCCCAGCTGTACACCGCCCGGCGGCGCTTGGTGGGCCTGGCTCGGGGCATGGATACGTCACAGATCGACGTCATCAATGCCCCGAACCAGGCCGCCTTCCTCTCAGGATCGGGAAGATCTCTTGGTCAGTCATATTTACGTAATAGGGGGGGGCAACAGTCAACGTTAGGTGCAATTTTATAATGGCGCATTTTATTTTGTTTTAAATAGATAATCGAAATAAAGAGGTACATACAAGGATAGGTACATACCTATAGAAGATAATTGAATAGGTGCTCTTATCAATAAATAATAATGCAAAGTCCTGTCAAAATAATTATACGTTTCGCGGTATTTTAAATTATTATCGAGTAGGTACCTACTAAAAAGGTTGATTTTGTTTAGTCTTAAAATAATATTATTAATTAACACAAATGTTTTGTATGCGATTGCAGAGCTTTAAAAGTTATAGAACTGTAATATTACCTACAGCTCAGTTAGAAGTAGCTCAGCTTTCTGCGCTGAAAGGCGTAGGTTCGATCCCCACGAAAAACAAATGTTTGTGTGGTATATGAACATGATGTTTGTTCTCTGTCTGAGTGTTAAATTGTAACATATATAAAAAAAAGTGGACGTAAGTATTGTATCTTCTATCTGGTTCCCAAAGTACGAAATCAAATGAAAACCGACACCCGAGAGCATCATTACTTAACATCAGGTGAGATTTCCATTAGCATATGAACTAAAAAAACTTTGAATAAATAAAGTCTGTTCTAAATGTTCGTAGCTCTACACCGACTAATAAAAATATGAAATCATTTCAAGACTGTTTTAATAAGTCAATGTTTTTGCGGAGGGAGCTGTCACTGCACTCTGTAATTAGGCGGTCTTATGGCCAATGACGCGTGTAGGTCATGAACGACTAGCTCCGGATAAAATAATAAGATCTTATCGAAAACGACTCATTATTTATTTTTTCACATTTATAATATTAGTGGAATATCAGTGGGTACACATTTCCAGGAAAAACGATTCTGAGCCCTTTCCATCCATCGACTTCCCGCGATCTTAACAATGTCGTCGGTCCATCTGGTGGGCGCTCTACGCTTCGTCTTCCGGTTCGTGGTCGCCATTCGAGAACCTTTATTCCCCATCAACGGTTGTCGGTTCTTCGAGCTATACTGTATAGCTACTGTTGTAGTAGTTACAAAATAGTGGTGTATAGCCTATACACCACTATTTTGTAACTACTAAAAAAAAGGTAGGGGTAGAACATTATGAATGTGCAATCAGAATTTTTAGTTTGTATAAAATGACAAAGTTATTAAATGTTAAAATTTTCAGAAATCTTGCATACAATTATGGACACATTAGTTACGTAGTTACTAAAGAGAAAAAAAATTACGCTGTTCGGTTCCGCTTGGTATTTAGCGTTTATGAATGAAATGATTTTTGCTTGTTGAATCATTTCTCAATATTTGACTAAAAATTTTACATACATGGCATACATTCCTCGCATATTTTTACTGTATTGTCTGTATGTTTATTTGTCCACATCCGACTCGTATTGTTTCGTTGTTTACAAAATATTGCATACCAAGATGGGTACTATGACGTTATATTCTGGCAATATTACGTGTGGAGTGAAATAATGTGTGAAGAATGTCATTCATAAATTTCATGATACTATCTTTTGTATTACAATACCAACCTTTTCTTGGCAAATACTACTGCTACCTATAAAAAGTAGCATTTTTGTTTTTGTCGTTTATATTGATTGGTACCTACAAATTAATACAAAAACGCAGTAGGTAAGATATCAGCTGGCCTACCTTGAACTTCATATAGTTATGGTTATCTTCTTCTTAAATTTAAGAGCTTAGCTCTTGTCGGGGTTTTGATGCAGTTTTCTCCAATTAAGTCTTTCGAATGCGGCCTCCTTGAGTTCTTTATACGACATGATAGCGACTTTTTCTTTTATCTGGCTCATGTAACTCACTCTTGGCCTTCCTCTTCCCCGTTTCCCTTCAATGATGTTATGATTATGGCTGTCAAAATTGTGTCAACAGTGGCAACACATTCAAACCCAAGAAGAAAATGAAAGTGTGGGTCAGCCTATCTATACACAATTTGACAGCCATAGCCATAACCATATGGAGCTTGTGGTAGCCCTGCTGGTAGCAGAATATTTATTAAATAAGTCTTCAAACAAATTCTTTAGATTTCTGTACTAAAGATAGTTTTGTCAAATTTATACGTGTTTTTCTTTGAATGGGGCTTCTATAATCATCACATCAATCTAACACGATTCATATGTTTCTCATGCAAGTACAAAAACTTCTGTAATACGCGTGTTTTTCATAACTTTTGACACTAAATTCACGGCATCACGAATCTATTTATCTGGATCCAAATCCTACCAAAAAGCTATACAGGGTGTCTAAAATGCTTCGGTTTCGACCTATAAGTACATAGAAGGTGTTTATAACCTTTTAAGTAGGTACTTATTTTTTTCACAAACCTTACCTAATACATCACATGTTTATAAAGGTACCTTGTAACTGCCTGGAAGAGATCGCTCTCAGCAAGGTCGGCCATTGTTTTGCCTAGTTGTATAGTTTTATTTCCTTTACTGTATTTTTGTGTGGTGAGCAATAAAGAGTTATCTATCTATCTTTACCTTTTTTGAGATCAGCAGATTCTTTTAATGCAAAATCGACAGTTTGGATAAGTCCACGATGGTTAAAGGCAAAGGTGTCCGCCATATTTGGGGATTTGCCGTAGTGACTGATATAACCAGAAAACATTGGGCATTATCTGGATTTGAACGCAAGACTTAACGGTCAGAAGGTGGAGTCATTCTCACGAAACCACCTTCTGTGCCCAATTAATTTGTATATTTGTAAATTTGTATTTGTATGTATAAGTTTAAAAAACTTGAGAAACAGAATCTAGAAGGCTATCATATAAGTCCCATAGAATTTCCATCAAAATAAGTTCAGCAGTTTGGCCATGAAGTAATTTTCTTAAGTTTTTTAAACTTCACTTGTTTATTTGAAGTTAGTTAAAAATAAATGAGTTAGGAATAAAGTGTGTCCGGGCTGACCAGACACCCTGTATACCTACTAATCTCTTTATTTATCTTATCTCACGTCAGCAGCTGGCTGTCATAACAGAAGGTTTTGTTCGAAATAAAGGTGTTTACACACAAAAGTCCAAACAACTTCGACGCTATCTCACTGTTCGATCTTTTTATCTGTTTTTAGCGGCGGCTCAATTTAGCGATCAATGAGGTTGCTTGTGCTCGAAAGTGCTTAGTTTATTAATCATCATCAGCTTGAAGAAATCCACTGGAGACATCCTGGAGAAGAAGTTATGGTTTGTAAGGAAGCTCTCCAAACTGAATATAGTATAGACAATATTAACTGTTTTTCCACTGTTAGAAAACATTTTCATATTTTGAGCCTCCTTCCTCCACGGCCGGTTTTTTTTTCATGATGGTTCATTTAAAACAGAAAAAAAAGTTTTTATGCAATCAAAAATTCAACTTGTAAGCTTGGTTACTAGAAATTCCGACTTCTAGTTTTATCGACAACAAAGTTATGGGGTCGAAAATGCCTGAACTGCTTGGAGAAAAAGATGGTACGGCCGTGCCGCTTTTTCTTGCTCGACTTGGCGGGGGCACTGCCCCCAGATTTGGTGTTTCCAAGAGGACTGGAGCTGGTTTTCGGTGGTATTACAATATGACACGCATTTACAAAAAATATTAATTAAAAAAAAAAAAAGTTTTCCATTTTTCTTCACGACTGTAAGCGGCGTTTTATTACACACCTCTCAATTTACAGACGCGTCCATCACATCGGCTGTAAATTAAACACCCTGTATTTTGCTCATAACAAAAGTGGGACACCCTATAACGACTTTTCATTAATTATGTTGTAAAATTAAATGTCGGGCTCGGATCCCGCTCTCAAGTAATTTAGTTAGATATTATTAATCTTTTTGTACCAAATGAAAGGAAAAAACATTATGATTTTGTCTATAAGTTTTAATACATAAAATAGAAATTACAGTCTCCCAGAAGTATAAGGTTTATAAAATCCTTTCACCACACTTAGTTCGAAAGAGCGATAAGTAGAAGACGACAAGAATGCTAGTTATTTTCCCATAATTTTAGTGGTTTCGGTGAAAGATAAAGAAGATTAGTTCGATGTGCCTCTGACTGCCTCATGACATTGATAAGAGAGGAGCCAATGCAGAGATGATGGCTGACAGAGGGGTATGGATGAGGAAGACAAGTTGTGCTACATAAAGTGAGATAAGGGCAAGAAGAAGAAGAAGATTCTTAAGAAAGACAGTCTTTAGTTAGACGGGGGTTATGCCCATAAGGCACGTAGTTATTTGACGCATCCACCAGAACGCGATGTAGGAAGTAGACGTTTTGTGCTGTCGACTGGAGCGGGCGTTCACACTCAGAGCGCCGTCTAACCGTGCCTTTACAATACAAGACTTGTTTCTGTCACTCTGAATTCACTGGACGTAGTAAGTTATAATTATAAGTTTAAAAAACTAGAGAAACCGACTTCATTGCCCAATGGCTAAACCGATTTTAATGAAATTTGTTTGAGACAATCTGGACGTAAGAATGAATAACCTTCCAAATAAAAAAATATTTTTCTAAATCGGCTCACATAAATGACGAAGTTGCGGTATGCGGTACCAAAGACTATGGAAAACAAGTAGACTGACAATCTCATCCAAGAAAACGTGCATCGATAAATGATTGCCTACAATGACGCTAGATGTCGCTGATCGTTTTGAATCTGATAAAAACGAGTGAAATGGTTTTTACAGTATTCGCAACAATAGGTTAGCTAACTAATTGATATTGTAGTACGACAAAAAATAGAGAGATGGCGTTAATCTGAGTGGCGTTACTTAAACTTGCGGCGTTGCCAGCTTTCGATGGAGCAAAAACAGGGTAGAGTGTGACACGACGTTGTCAGCTAGTGTACGGAGATTTTATTTTGATGTTTTTAGTTTGTTCCAAGGATTAAGGTCATTGCTTAATTGCTAACAAGTTGCGCTGAAGCGTCAAAGTGACACTCAGGCAGGACAGGCAGGACCAACCTGGATTTTTAAAAACATTGGGTTATGTAATAACTTGTTACCTATTTGTAAAATCTTATGCGTAAGTTGTTAGGCAAAGTAAAAAGGCACACCACAATAACGTGTTAGGTATTTATTTTGTTGTGTATGCAAATAAGTTTAAAGATTTAGCATGGAGTTTTAGTTGAGTGATGACTATGACATTTAGTAACAACCTACCGTCTACATACATTGTAGATTGTAGGTATGTACACAATATAAACTGAATGATTTACATACCCATTTTTAGGGTTCCGTAGCCAAATGGCAAAAGCAGAACCCTTATAGATTCGTCATGTTTGTCTGTCTGTCTGTCTGTCCGTCCGTATGTCACAGCCATTTTTCTCCAAAACCGTAAGTGATGAAACTTGGCGAGTAGATGTATTTTGTTGTAACCGCATTAAGATTTTGACACAAAAATAGAAAAAAAAACTATAAATTTTGGGGGTCCTCATACTTGAAACTGAAACTATAAAAATGTTTTTCATCGGTCCCATACGTGTGGGGTATTTATGAATAGGTCTTCAAAAATGATGTTGAGGTTTATAATTTAGTTTTTTTCTAAACTGAATAGTTTGCGCGAGAGACACTTCCAATGTGGAAAAAAGTTGGTCCCCCCCTCTTAACTTCTAAAATAAGAAAATGATAAAACTAAAAAAATATATGGTATACATTACTATACAAACTTTCAACGATATTTGGTTTGAACGAGATCTAGTCAGTAGTTTTTTTTTATACGTCATAAATCGTAAACCGCAATTTACCTTTCGACGAACTACAAAAACCTTTATATTATGTTACTTGATGCTACGGAACCCTTCATGGGCGAGTCCGACTTGCACTTGGCTGCTTTTTAAATTGCCCGAAAATTGAGTTTCGTTGTTAGCGTGTTTTCCTCGTGTTTATTGTTTAAAGTTTTTTACGTTTTTCTTAAGAGGGTACCGAGCAAAATAGTGACACAAGCCGAGCAGCAAACGCGATCTATTGTGAATGCGCATTGAGCTGCGAACAGGTGAAATATGATAACTCAATTTTATTATTGTTTGTGCTTTTTACCGTCAAAACAAAGTTTTTTTTTTTGGAACAAATTTTTCAGAGAAAAATTCGGTTTTCAGAGAAAAATGGGATATGAGATGTGGGATGATTATAATATGAAGAAAAGTGGGGCTCTATTCCGGATAAGGTTTAATTTTTTTTTCTTAAATAGTTGTTAACGTAGATATTGTTTATAGGTTTTTGGGGGCTCTGATTGTGAATTCGACACAATTTTTTTTAATCCAAGATGGCAGCTTTATTTTTTTTCTTGAAAAATAGATATGGGTATCGTTTAATAGGTTTTTGGGGACTCTGATTATGAATTCGACATTATTTTCAAATAAATATGGTGACTTCATTTTTTTCCTTAAAAAATGGATATGGGTATCGTTTAATAGGTTTTCGGGGGCTCTGATTGTGAATTTGACATTATTTTTTTAATCCAAGATGGTGACATAATTTTTTTTCTTAAAAAATGGATATTGGTATCGTTTTTTAGGTTTTTTGGGGCTCTGATTGTGAATTCGACACAATTTTTTTGAATCCAAGATGGCGCCTTTATTTTTTCTTGTAAAATGGATATGGGTATCGTTTAATAGGTTTTTGGGGACTCTGATTATGAATTCGACATTATTTTTAAATCAATATGTTGACTTCATTTTTTTTCTTAAAAAATGGATATGGGTATCGTTTAATAGGTTTTCGGGGGCTCTGATTGTGAATTTGACATTATTTTTTTAATCCAAAATGATGGCTTCATTTTTTTTCTTAAAAAATGGATATGGGTGTCGTTTAATAGGTTTTTGGGGGCTCTGATTGTGAATTTGACATTATTGTTTGAACACAAGTTGACGGCTGCATTTTTTTTTTCTGAAAAAATGAATATGAGTATCGTTTACACATATCGTAACAATGTCAAACGAGCGACAAAGAGGAACAATCGGCCTCCGCGTTCGGCAGCGTTCGACATCTGTCTCTCTCCTATTTGAGTGAGCGATGCGTCCGCGTGGACAGCTGTATGACGTTGTCACGTTCAACTGCCGTCAGTTAACTGACTTTACAGACAGCTGATTTTTTTAAGGAAATGTAGAACTTGCATTACTGCTGAAGGCCAACAGTTTGAACATTTGCTGTAAATCCTTGATGTAGTTAAATTAAAATCACGATTGAAGAAATCCTATGATTTTATTTTATTTCAAACTTTCACTTAAAACTAACAAATTACTTGAACACCCATGTTTATTACTCTTTCGACAAGATGGTGGCTCTATCTGTTTACTTGCAATGTCGAAATGGTATTTACTTTTACCTGTAAATTGTGAGCGGCTTAAAAACACAACGTAGGCATTTTAAGTTCATAATTTAAATTAAAGGGTACAAACATTTTATCTCATGAAATAAAATTGATTGGAAATCCGGTTTATTTGAAAAAACATTTTTTATTTCGAAAACTAAAAAGTACTCTAGCAAGTATTATACCATTTTGGAATCCTGAATAAATGTGCCATTTTTTAAAGTTACCTGCCATAATAATGTAGTACATTTTTTTAGCAGTACAGACGGTTAAAGTTGGGTGATGTAATTATCTGAAATGAAATGTTGGCCAAAACTCCACGATTTCATTGAAAACTGAGGCAGTTATGGCTTAATTTTGAATTGTAATTTACAGAAGGGTTATTCGTGCTTACGTTGCAGAAAAAAGTTAATATTTGTAGTCACAGGACTTAAGAGATCATCACAGGGTGTCAGTTTTTCCTGTTTTTTTTAAATACTCATAACTCCAAAGTTACATAACAAATATTTTTTTTTATATTTTTCTGATAACTGTCATGACTTGGCGCATCACCCGTTTTCGGCTGGACGTTGACTTAAGGGACACCCTGTATATTAAAAAAAATCCTCAATCTTGGATTCAAAAATGAATAGCAAATGCGAGGCGGAATATAGTTTAAAACTAGTTTTTTCGTGTGCGCGAGCTGCATGCAGCTCGCGTGTCGGTGTGCTACTCCCAGTTTTACATTTGTTTACACTTTAAAAACCCCAAAAAGTAGTAAAGAAAGTCCTAAGGAACCCTAAAAATGTTTACATAATCAACGTCCTAGGTGAAGTAAAATTCCAATCAAAGTCTTAAGGAACCCTAAAAGTCGACCACATAATCAAATTCCTCAATGTAGTAGAACCCCAATCAAAACCCTAAAGAACCCTAGAACGCACTAAGCGTTTTGGCTCCACCTTCATTATGCGAACCTCCAGGGAATGGAACTCATTGCTGGCGGCTGTTTTTCCTGACCACTACAATCTGGGCCTCTTCAAGGCAAGAGTGAATAGGTGTCTTCTAGACCATCCTGCTCCATCGTCGGCTACATCGTCGCTTACCACCAGGTGAGATTGTATCCAAAGGCTGGTCTATATCTTGTAAAAAAAAAAAAAAAAAATTGTTTACATAATCAAGGTCCTAAGTGAAGTAAAATTCCAATTAAAGGCCTAAGGAACCCTAAAAAATGTTTATTTTATCAAGTTCCTCAATGTAGTAAAACCCCAATCAAAATCCTAAGGAACCCTAAAAATGTTACCATTATCAAGCTCCTAAGTGTAGTTGAAACTCCGATCAAAGTCCTAAGGAACCCTAAAATTGTTTACATAATCAAAGTCCTGAGTGAAGTAAAATTCCAATTAAAGGCCTAAGGAACCCTAAAATTGTTTACATAATCAAGGTCCTAAGTGTAGTTGAAACTCCAATCAAAGTCCTAAGGAATCCTAAAAGTTGATCAGTTAATCAAGTTCCTCAGTGAAGTAAAACCCCAATCAAAGTCCTAAGGAACCCTAAAATTGTTTGCATAATCAAGGTCCTAAGTGAAGTAAAATTCCAATTAAAGGCCTAAGGAACCCTAAAAATGTTAACATTATCAAGCTCCTAAGTGTAGTTGAAAGTCCAATTAAAGGCCTAAGGAACCCTAAAAGTTGTTTATTTTATCAAGTTCCTCAATGTAGTAAAACCCCAATCAAAGTCCTAAGGAACCCTAAAAGTTGTTTATTTAATCAAGTTCCTCAATGTAGTAAAACCCCAATCAAAGTCCTAAGGAACCCTAAAAATGTTAACATTATCAAGCTCCTAAGTGTAGTTGAAACTCCAATCAAAGTCCTAAGGAACCCTAAAAGTCGACCACTTAATCAAAATTCCTCAATGTAGTAAAACCCCAATCAAAACCCTATACGGAACCCTAAATTTTACGTAAAGCCAAATCCTCAACGGGTCGGAACCGCTAGAAGGGACCTTGTCGCGCGACCTACAAGCAGGTCCAAAATGAAGTAAAACGGCAAACATAGGAGGAAAGGGTTCTGGGGGGCCGAGGGGGGTTCTGGGGGGCGTAGGAAGGTCACAGCACGGCTCGCTTCGCTCGCCGCAATGCTCCACACGAAAATAAAAGGTAAAAAAGCAGCCAAGTGCGAGTCGGACTCGCCCATGAAGGGTTCCGTAGCACGACGAACTACAAAAACCTTTATTATGTTACTTGATGTAACATAATAAGGTTCTTGTAGTTCGTCGAAAGGTAAATTGCGGTTTACGGTTTATGACGTATAAAAAAAAAACTACTGACTAGATTTCGTTCAAACCAAATATCGTTGGAAGTTTGCGTAGTAATGTACAACATATATTTTTTTTAGTTTTATCATTCTCTTACTTTAGAAGTTAGGGGGGGGGGGACCAACTTTTTTCCACTTTGGAAGTGTCTCTCGCGCAAACTATTCAGTTTAGAAAAAAACGATATTAGAAACCTCAACATCATTTTTAAAGACCTATTCATAGATACCCCACACGTATGGGTTCAATAAAAAAAAAAATTTTGAGTTTCAGTTTCAAGTATGGGGACCCCCGAAATTAATTTATAGTTTTTTTTTTATTTTTATGTAAAAAACTTAATGCGGTTCACAGAATACATCTACTCGCCAAGTTTCATCAGTCTAGCTCTTACGGTTTCGGAGAAAAATGGCTGTGACATACGGACGGACGGACAGACAGACAGACAGACAGACAGACAGACAGACAGACATGACGAATCTATAAGGGTTCCGTTTTTGCCATTTGGCTACGGAACCCTAAAAATAGGGCATTTTTAGGTTTTTTAAATAATAAAGGGGTCTAGAGGGAAAAGGGGGGAAAAATTTATTTTGCTTCCAAAATAATCACACCTTCCCTACATGACCCAAAAAAAAGTCTCGCAAGTCACTCCGCTTGGAAGATACGAAAGGGGGGGAAAAAAAGGGGTAGGAGGGGGGAAGTTTTTTTGTTCTTTCAATTCAGGAAGAAACCCTCTATACGAAACCCCAATCGAAACCCCTCTATCTCGATGGCATCTGGTAGCACTCTAAAAAGGGGGGGTCCTGGGGGGCAAGGGGGGCAAAATTTTTTGTGCAATCGAATTCACTCGTGACCGTCTTTAGATTCCCCATAAAAAAATTATGCAGGACCTCTCGGTTGCAGAGCCCCTCACCAAAAAGTCCATTAAAAACATAATTATGAAACACATCACGATCATCATGGGTTACCTACTTTTACCATTCTAGGTGTAAACGGAGTCGAGCGAACCTATCATTGTGTGCGTGAGTACGCACACAACTAGCGAGCCGCAGTAAATACCTATTTTCCGTCCGCCTTGTTTGCTCGATACCCTCTTAAATAACTTACCTTTGCTTGCCTACCGGACTTGATTGACTACGCCTACCTGTAACCTGTGCTTATTAAACGGACTTCGATTGCCAAAAGAACACTGTCTGACTGTCACGAAAATGTATCTTTGAAGGAAAAGTTCATGATAGTCCTAAAACCAAAGTTTTGAAAAAGACTGCATTAACATTACTGTTACGGATAGGTGGAATTTAAAACACTTTTTTGAGGAAGTTAAAAGAAAACCGGCCGGGTACGCGCGGACAAGCTAGTGCTCAGTACCGAGGTTCAAATCCAACTATTTTTGTAGCTGTCCGCGCGCAAGCGGGGGTAGTCTCCAGTTTTATTCAACGAACAAAGTAAGTACATTTTATATTTTTTTTAATCTACCTACACTTTATAATTTAAAAATTGTTTTTTAATATTATTACAGGTTCGTGAGGTGCGTCTGTCTACATTCTCCGCCCAGTGTCACGTCAGGGACACTGATTAGCAACAGGAAGCAGCACCAAGCGAGTAACAGGTCGGAACTCCAGTCTCGGCGTTTATTTCCACAGTGCGTCATACACTTGTCGGGTCTGGACAATAGTAAATCCGCGGTACCTCTCGGCCAAGTGGTTTTGGTAGGTGCTAGTCGGCCAATGCGAAGAATGCCCCACTCGCCTATTTGAACAGCAGAAGTACAGCAGTGCAGCAGCGACGACAACTTCTCTAAATGCAGAACAGCTAAGTCGACGCTCTCAGTTGCGTGTACCATTTCTAACGTTCCTTTTTTATTTTTATTTTTTCTTTTTCAGGTGCGGCTGTCATCCAGGGCCATCCGGGATCATCTTTTTCGCACAGGAAACCAGCATCTCGGGACCATTGACAATCTTTGTGTAATTTCAAATTCATATATTTTCTTTCTGAATGTGTGTAACACAACTTGTCTAAATAATTTGTAGTCCAGTACATACCACTCTTATGATTCATCGAAAAATAAATTATATTTATTTGTAATCTGTGTTTCTTTTGTATGACACCATCGCTGAGGCAGTATGCGCGTACTGCACCCTGTAGATGTACTCGTAGCTCAGGAATCGAATCAGGATTTGTAGGTATGTATACGCGCCAGTAGACGACACAGGCGGCGCCGGGCGGCGTAAGCGGCGGGCGATGTGTTACATTACATAACAACAAATAATGCAGCTCATTTTTCTCGCTTGAACTTGAAGTGATTTGTATTTTATAACTTTTGCATCCTAAAACTTGCTTTTGTAAACAAGGGAACCATCTTGGTATGCTAGTCCGATATTTCATCTGTTGAAGTTGTAGAATCCAATCAGTAAAAATCTTGCCATATTTCGTAGGTATTTGTTCGTATGCTGATATCTTCTTATGAATGTTTATGAGTGTGCGTGAGGGCGACGCATCAGCTGTGGTCTCGCAGGCACCTGTGCGCGCGGCCACCAGTGGGGAGGTGGTAGTGACGGCGCGGGAGCAGGCGTGGCGGGGCAGGTAGCTGGAGGCGGGGGCGGGGGAGCAGCTCAGCTGTTCCAGTGCACACTCAGAACATTGATGCTTCGAAAGACAGAATCCGTGAACACACGAACCTAGCGGTGTTACGGTGGCACAAGGTTCATTTTTGCAGAGCATTATTGTCTTTATTGGCGCGATGCAATGGTAATTGTCCTCACCAATTAATAACTTTGTTTTTACATTATCACTACACGAAATGAGACAGTTCATATGTAAATTTAGTTCATCACTTTTTCTCGCACTTAGTTCTCGCAGAATTATTGTTTATGTTTGTAACTTTGCACTTTTTATCAGCTACAGATTTTTGTCGATTCTTCGTTACATTTTTACGATTGATCTCGTTATTGTAGGCTGGTATAAATAACTGCGTTGGTCTATGTCTTTTGCGTGCGCTTTTTTCTAAGGCTGCTAGGTATGTCCGCGGCTAACTTTTGCCCGAGTAAAAACTTTTCAAATTGAAAGTAATTTTTGTTGTAGGTATCTTTTTTGAAGTGATTTTGGTTTTTCAGTCTACGTAAATATGATCCTTCGCGTATTCTATATTCAAAAGTAAGGACAATATTTCCGCGCATGTTTAAGAAAAATATAGTTATAGAGGTCTTCTAAAGTGCTTTAAGGTTTAATCCTACTAGAATAAAGAAACTAACCAAAGTCGAGGGCGGCAGTTAGTCTACTTGCAATAAAAAAATAATTTTTCATTAGCGCCATCTATTTTAAAAAAGCATCACTTAGTATGTACCTTACAAAATACCACTACGCCACGCCATCTATCAATAGGTATATGAACATTGAAAATATTGCTCTTTCCAGGCTATTTGCCAGCGCCATCTAGAAATAGCCCGGAATTTTACCATTTTTTGAGTCACAAAATTTTGTTCTCTATTAGCAGTCTACTTGTTTTCCATAGTCTTTGGCGGTACCAACATACAATAAAAATAAAAAAACAACCGAATTGAGAACCTCCTCCTTTTGATTGGAAGTCGGTTAAAAAAAGCTATTATAGAAACTCGTGAATTTTTTTCATGACTGTTCTCTGTCTAGTTGCTAAAGAAGTCCACTGCTGGACACAGGCCTCCCCTACACATTTCCAGGAAGAACGATTCTGAGCTCCTTCCATCAATCGACTTCCCGCGATCATAACAATGTCGTTGGTCTATCTGGTGGGTGGGCGCCCTAGGCTTCGTCTTTCGGTTCGTGGCCGCCATTCGAGAAGAGTTTACTCCTCAACGGCTGTCGGTTCTTCGAGCTATATGGCCTGCCCATTGCCACTTCAACTCACTAACTCTACGAGCTATGTCGGTGACCTTGGTTCTTCTACGGATATTCTCTTTTCTGATTCTATTACGTAGTGAAGCTCCCAGCATAGCTCTCTCCATAGCTCGAATATAAATTAAAAATGAATATTATAATCACAATTGAAATACTTACAATTTTAAGCATTTAAAAAAATGGACAGAGTAAGCTCAAAATCGTTAATCCTGGAAATGGGTCTGTGAAAAAAACAATGTGGTGAAAGGATTCGCAGATCAATACCGGTTGTTAAAGGTCAAGCCCCATCCATGTTAGTGAAGGGCGCCTCTTGACGCCACGCGGTGCTGGCGCGTGCTGGCCACGTGGTCAGCAGATACTAGTGATGGGAAATGTAATTAAAGCTATAAATAGACTTACTAATAGACATTACTAAGCCTGGCACAAAACTAGGCGACATAATAGACTTAAATTGCCACAAAATAAACAATTTTACAAACTCTACTTCTAACTCTGTGAAACGGAATAATTAATCAAATAACTTAGTTTAAAATATTCTGTGTAGTGGCTTAAAACAAATACAGACTATAAAACACACGCAAAACTTATTTTTAGATCAAACCAACACATCACTAGTGCAGCAGGGCGAAGTAACCTTGGTGGGCAGCTGCGTTGCCGTCACCTGCCGCTCAAACAAGTACACCGCACATGAACAACAATACTTAGGGGACTTCCTAGTAATGGACATGACAAGTATGATGCCAAGCTATCTTCTAGAAGTGTGAGAAGATGAATTCTACTTGGAGTTTTTTACAAATCGTTTTGTAAAGAGCACCAACATCTGATAAAAAGTGCTTTTGCCAAATTTCAAATCTCTAGGTCCTGTAGTTTCGGAAATTTCGTGTATGTGTGACAATGTAGGTTTGAGAGTGAGTGTGGAGCTATTGATATAGCATATCTTAAACTGGAAAACCTAAAAAAGGTAGGCAAATTGCTTCGAAAGCTACGACAGGTAATAAAACTTTTTCGATAAGCATGTTTTGAATTCCGAACATAAAAGTTGTAACAACCAATGTATTCCAATAAAACTTTTTGATAGCTGGCTTCCATTTTTAAAAATGGAATTGAAGTTGTTGTTAATATAAGTAACTTTGAATTTGGAATCCATTTGTTTTTATTTCACCTGCCACGCGACTGCAATATTGGTTTCATGTTTTTGAATGCACTCGGCATTCAAAAAATAAATGTTGTGTCAAAAATCTAATGTCCCAAATTAAATTGAATGCACAAAACACCTTGCGGTATAAAAAGCTAACGCAAAAGGCAGGTGACTCAAAACATTAACTTTAGGACGAGATAAGACAATATTCGTACTCTTGTTATAATTGAAAACCACTATAAATTAGATTATTTGGCTAATAAACACTAAAGTCTGTAGACATAAATATTTGTTTATTAACATGTGCATTTCTCCAGCTTCCTCATATGGAAATTGCGAATTCTGAAAACGCCAACATTTAAAGCATAATTGGAGCAATCATTGATTTGAAGGAAAATTTAGCAGCAAAAAAAACAACGACTCTATGAGACTTTATAGGTGTGTTAGCTGGAGAGCGGCTCCACAGCTTCCTCATTCAGTGTGGGCAAACGGCTAACGATAGAGCTATATAGTAAACGCCAAATTTTAGAGCATAATTAGAGCACCCGGCATAAAAAAAATCAAGTCTCTAGCTCGAAAACTCTTTGAGTTAGAAGACTATAACAACGTGTTTGCTGGGAAGCCATTTCTCCAGCTAACACATGTGGATCTCAGGAATGGCTATAGCTAGAAAGTTGCTTGATATCTCCAAATTTAGAGCAAAAAATATCATGGATGCTCCAAATATTTCAAGTGTCTAGGTTCAAAACTCACCGAGTTAGAAGCTTTGATGACTGTGTTAGCTGGAGACACGTTTGTCTGGCACGCACATGCTACATCTGAGGATCTACAATAGCTACAGATTCGGTTGACAAGTCCAAACCGAGCTATGAATTAGAGCACTCGGCTCCAAAATTTTGGACTCTCTAGGACAAGCAGTTTCCTAGTAATGAACAAAAGAACATTTTGCCGCCAGAATTTTCAAATGTATGTTCGCACCCGTAAAAATGCGGCGTTGCCGCTCTGAAAGTTTGGTATCAGCGTAGGAATTTGAACGTTATTCGGTTTATTTTAGATCGCGATACGAGTCATTTTTGTATGCGCTTAGCGGTTTTGATTTCTGAAACCTCAAACTCATATTTTCTCTTATTGTTAGGTTGAGAGCTTTCTCTTTATCTATATGAGAATTGTGTGTTGCCCGTTCTTGTTCGTTTTATAGTTTCTTTAGTAATGCGTGTCTTTTAGGTATTCTTAGAAAAAAAACTTTATTTGGTTCTGTAAATAGGTACCTGCTAGGCCAGTGTTAATGATTCTACCTACTCTGCCTGTTGTTAGCCGTCTGTTCTCTGTGTTTTACTGTATTCAGTCAGGTTTTTATGAGCGTATCGAGTAAACCAGGCGGACGGAAAATAGGTATTTACTGCGGCTTGCTAGTTGTGTGCGTACTCACGCACACTTGCCCCCTATCACTTGCCATCTCACCAGATGGCAAGTGATAGGGGGGGCATCTCACCATGTTGTGCCGACCCCACCTGGTGGGTAAGGGCAGGAAGAAGAAAAAGCACTTTTTGGGGTTTTTTGTTTCATTTTCAACTATATTCCTATATTGTGAATTGGACATAAGTTTTTGAATCCAAGATGGCGGCTTCATTTTTTTTCTTAAAAAATGGATATGGGTATCGTTTAATAGGTTTTTGGGGCTCTGGTTGTGAATTCGACAATAATTTTTGAATCCAAGATGGCGGCTTCATTTTTTTTCTTAAAAAATGGATATGAGTATCGTTTAATAGGTTTTTGGGGGCTCTGATTGTGAATACGACATTATTTTTTGAATCCAAGATGGTGGCTTCATTTTTTTCCTTAAAAAATGGATATGGGTATCGTTTAATAGGTTTTTGGGGGCTCTGATTGTGAATACGACATTATTTTTTGAATCCAAAATGGCTGCTTCCTTTTTTTTCTCAAAAAATTGATATGGGTATCGTTTAATAGGTTTTTGGGGGCTACAATTGTGAATTCGACATTATTTTTTGAATCCAAGATGGCGGCTTCATTTTTTTTCTTAAAAAATGGATATGGGTATCGTTTAATAGGTTTTTGGGGGCTCTGATTGTGAATATGACATTATTTTTTGAATCCAAGATGGTGGCTTCATTTTTTTCCTTAAAAAATGGATATGGGTATCGTTTAATAGGTTTTTGGGGGCTCTGATTGTGAAAACGACATTATTTTTTGAATCCAAAATGGCTGCTTCCTTTTTTTTCTCAAAAAATTGATATGGGTATCGTTTAATAGGTTTTTGGGGGCTACAATTGTGAATTCAACATTATTTTTTGAATCCAAGATGGCGGCTTCATTTTTTTTCCCAAAAATGGATATTAGTATCGTTTAATAGGTTTTTGGGGGCTCTGGTTGTGAATTCGACATTATTTTTTGACTCCAAGATGGCAGCTTCATTTTTTTTCTAAAAAAATGGAGCCACCATCTTGGATTCAAAAAACAATGTCGAATTTATAATCCGAGCCCCCAAAAACCTATTAAACGATACCCATACCCATTTTATAAGGAAAAAAATGAAGCTGCCATCTTGAATTAAAAAATTAATGTTGAATTCACAATCAGAGCCCCCAAAAACTATTAAACGATACCCATATCCATTTTTTGAGAAAAATATGAAGCCACCATCTTGGATTCAAAAATTAATGTTGAAATCACAGTCATAGCCCCCAAAAACCTATTAAACGATACCCATATCCACTTTTTTAGAAAAATATGAAGTTACCATCTTGGATTCAAAAATTAATGTTGAATTCACAATCAGAGCCCCCAAAAACCTATTAAACGATACCCATATCCATTTTTTGAGAAAAAAATGAAGCCACCATCTTGGATTCAAAAATTAATGTTGAATTCACAATCAGAGCCCCCAAAAACCTATTAAACGATACCCATATCCATTATTTAAGAAAAAAAATGAAGCCACCATCTTGAATTCAAAAATGAATGTCAAATTCACAATTAGAGCCCTAAAAACCTTTAGAACAATAGGTATCTACTAGTACGTTAACAACTTTTGAAGAAAAAAAATAAAACGTTTTCCGGAATAGAGCCCCCCCACTTTTCTTCATAATTATTATATTTATAATATTTCCTTTCGCTTTCCCGTGAGTATTTACTGCAGCTCGCTATAGATAGTGCAACCCACGAAGGCGCGCCCCACTGTTCCTCCTAACCGTTTATAGTATATGTGTGCAAGCTTCCGTCAATGTTTGAGTGTTATCGGTACACACTAATTACCTATGAGTGCACACGCACACTACAATTAATAGACTACGGTTGGCGACTGCCGCTCGGAGCAAACTCCCCGCACCCCGCGAGGGGCACGTCTTCGTGAATTGCACTATCTATAGTTATGTACGTACTCACAGACACAATGATAGTTTCGCACGATGCCATTTACACCTAGTGTGACAAGAGTAGGTAACTCATGATTTGAAAACATTGTTGGTTAGTTGAGAGACTTAGAGATATAACATCATGATATTTAAAACTAAAAATAAAAAATCTGAAGTCAGGTTTCTTAATAAATACATATTTAAACTTAAACTAACCATTATAAAACTTTTCTTTGGTGTTTTTTTGTTTCATTTTAACCTATATTCCGCTTCTTGAGCTACGTAATGAGTGTTTAAGGGCCTACATGAGGTGAAACCGAAAATGTAAAGTAGCATTTTTTTTCGTTGTATGGACGAATCCATTTATTTTTTTTGTAAAATATTACAATTAAATGGTGTAAAAAAATTATGATTAGGCTAGAAATTCTCCTCAACTCACAGGGTTCGATAAAATTGAACGCAAAGTTTGCCAAAAACTCTCAATTTTTTTTGGATTTGAAATGGTTTTTTTCCGTTGCTGTTAGAGCCATTGCAATGAAAGTTTTGTTCCCGTTTACCTTAATAAATACGTAAAAACCTGATGTTATTGCATTTTTCTTAGTTGCCGTAGTTTTTATAAAAAAATAAAATTTTCAAAAATATAAATAGATAGGTTTCTGTACTTACTTCTCAGTACAGCCCGAGCGGCCAAGAAGGTTGGACCTATGTCAAATTTCGTGACATGACATTTCATCTCTGACTACGTAAAATATACCCTAGATTAAATCATAGCTACTACTGGTACTATAAATTTGCCACAGTGTAACATAAAACAAACTGTCACAGTATAACGAAATGACATAAAACCATCTTCATCGTACATTATGATCGATAACCTGTATTCACATCATCATCAGCCTGTAGAAGTATATATTTTATGTAGCATATAACTTATCAAGTACATTCTAGGGCACGTTCCTATCGTGCGTGACCAGCGAAGCGCAATGCTTTTGTTAAATACCTCCATTTTTGTAGTTGCATAAGTAGCTATCTTCCTATCTACCCAGTGCTTTCCGTCATCATCATCAGTAAGTAGAAGTCCACTGCTAGATATAGACCTCCTTTATACATTTCCATGAAAAAACAATTTGCCGATTTCCCACGATCTTTAGAATGTCATCGGTCCATTAGGTGGAGGGGCGCTCTGGTTGCTTAGCACCGGTTATATTGTCGTAGCGACCCGCTTTTTGATTCTAAAGGCGTGTGTTCAAACCCCGTCATGCACAAATTAGTTTATCTGCCAAAAAACCTATGTGCACTATGTCAGTACACTCTAACGGTGAAGGAAAACAATAAATGAAACCAACGTGAAGTAGCAAAACTTTTGAGGCACATTCATAATCCACCACACCAGCTTTAATTTTCTATTGACATGACAAGAAGAAGACTCAAAAACTAGTAGCCGATTTTAGGCCTTTATAAAAATAGTGTCGATTTTGCAAAGAGTTTGGGAGCCCATTACAATGAAAAGGAAGTATATATATATATATATTATGGACAATCTACACTACACTATCTAGCCCTAAACTAAGCAGAGTTAGTATTATGGGAACCAGATAGCTGATGTAATACTTAAATACATTTTGTTTGTAAATACATAGGTACTTGGAAAACAATATAACATCCAGATGGAGAACAAATATCTATGATCACCACACAAATATTTGTTCTCGGTGGGGATCGAACCCACGACCTATGGCGCAGAAGGCAGAGCTACTAATAAATGAGCTGAGAGCCCAGTCATAACAATAATATCATGGGTTTTGAGTATTTTTGATTGCCGTCTTTTAAATCTGGAGGTGCCTGTAATGTCCCGAATTCTGGAACTTTCTGTCAAAGGCTTCATGCACGGTGCGCTCAAATACCCAAATACCAAAATACATGTGCCTATTTCTATACACGCAGCAAGGAGTTTCCCAAGATTTTGCGTTTGACAGAACTTTGAAGAGTCAGTTGGGGTTGTCGAAACTCTTTGGTATACCTAATATTTTTAAATGCCGATAAAATACAATAATATAAGTCGAATAGACAGTGTTATTTCACAATGCTTCACTGATCTCCACCGCAATGAGCACCGAAGGCCTAAATGAGTGCAAAGCTTAAAGCCACCCATAAATAATTTCCATTTCAATTCATTTATGAATTGAAATGAAAATTATCTATGCATGTAATGTATTGTATTATGTATATCAGTTATCTAGCACCCATAACACAAGCTTTGCTTAGCTTGGGGCTAGATAATGTTGTGTGAATTGTCCAGCATTATAATTATTATTTATTTCCATAGGCATGAATTCTATGCACTAAGTTATACTTACTAGATTTACATACAGATCTGGAAGTATAACCTTTTAGATAAAAGAAAAATTTACTAAATTGGATCATAAAATTAAATGACGAAGGTATGCAGTAACAAACAATAAAACAAAACGGCTTAGCCGATTTTGATGAAATATTACTTTTCAGAAAAAAAAAGATTAAAAGGGAGAAGACGAAAGAGAAGAAAAAAGATAAGAATATTATTGTACAAAAAAAATTGCCCCCCTTGCCCCCCAGGACCCCCCCTTTTGTGAGTGCTACCGGATGCCGTCGAGATAGGGGGTTTTCGATTAGGGTTTCGTATAGAGGGTTTCTTCCTGAATTGAAAAAACAAAAAAAACACCCCCCTCTTGCCCCTTTTTTCACCCCCCCCTTTCGTATCTTCCAAGCGGAGTGACTTGCAAGACTTTTTTTTTGGGTCATGTAGGTGGTGGAAGGTGAGATTATTTTGAAAGCAAAATAAATTTTGCCCCCCTCCCCCCTCTAGACCCCTTTATTATTTTTGACCCTTTTTTTCGAGTGGAGCATTGCGGCGAGCGAATGGGGAACAGTGCGGCGAGCAAAGCGAGCCGTGCTGTGACCCCCCCCCCCCCCCCCCCCTAAGCCCCCCAGAACCCCCTCCTCCTGAACCCGGGGGGAGCGTCGCGGCGAGCGAAGCGAGCCGTGCTGTGACCCCCCCCTCAAGCCCCCAGAACCCCCTCCTCCTGAACCCGGGGGGAACGTTGCGGCGAGCGAAGCGAGCCGCCACGCGACCACGCCCACCCTACTGAAATTTAGAACCCCCTCCTACTGAAATTTAGGGTGTCTTAGGGGTGTGAAAAAATGTTCACTAGACTGAGTTCAAAATTCAAAATGGCGGCTGTGCCACTTCCGGTTTTGCAAAAATCGTCCGATTAAGGTCGTTCAAACGGTTCATTCGACTGAGGACTATGATTGGAGATTGAATTTTAGGTTTTTTAAGGTGTTTGATTGGATCTTCACTTGGTTTAGGGTTCCGCCCCTGTGGGAACGCATTGAGGACGCGAGCTGCTTGCAGCTCGCGATGCACGCGACCCGGTAGTCAACGTTTGGGTTCCTTCCAGCGGTTTCGACCCGTTAAGGGTTTTGGCTTGACGTACAATTTAGGGTTCCGTATAAGGTTTTGATTGGGGTTTTACTACATTGAGCAATTTGATTAAGTGTTCGACTTTTAGGGTTCCTTAGGACTTTGATTGGAGTTTCAACTACACTTAGGAGCTTGATAATGTTAACATTTTTAGGGTTCCTTAGGACTTTGATTGGGGTTTTACTACATTGAGGAACTTGATAAAATAAACAACTTTTAGGGTTCCTTAGGCCTTTAATTGGAATTTTACTTCACTTAGGACCTTGATTATGTAAACAATTTTAGGGTTCTTTAGGACTTTGATTGGGGTTTTACTACACTGAGGAACTTGATTCACTGATCGACTTTTAGGGTTACTTAGGACTTTCTTTACTACTTTTTGGGGTTTTACAAGTGCAAGTGTAATGTAAAACTGGGAGTAGCACACCGACACGCGAGCTGCTTGCAGCTCGCGCACACGAAAAAACTAGTTAAGGGGCTGACGTATGGAAAATTTTCATACAAACGGAATACCAAAATGATTTCTAATTTAGACAGATTTACACTATATTATTGTAATAATTGTATTTGCATAGTATTTATCTAGGTTCCTCAACAGTTTTTATTTCAAATTACTTACCTAAAATGAAATAAACACCAATCGCATTTTGCACATTTTTATGCTAAACTTATCAAGTTTTCTACCTATTGGTTTCGTACTAAAAACAACAATATCTTACGTGTTTTTTGTTAAGGAACCTAGTTTATATTGTCTAGTTACAGAATAACAATACTATGTAAAGAATACAAAAAGTTTTCAGTCATCATTTTTGGTATTACGGAACACGATCAAATTCATGGCATTTTCGAACGGCTACTATTGCTATCGCGCACGCACGGTGCGGGTGGCGGGGTGCAGGGGGAGGAAACGCTTGAAGCACACGGGACACTTCGGTTGTGTGTGTGAATCGCTCGGACTTCGGACTAGTTAAATACCTACACTGGCATAAAACATAATGCTTAGATATTTGATAATTGTTAGTTTAGGAAGGGTACTAAGTGAAGATGGGAAATACTAAGTACCTAGGTAGGTTGTAGGTTGGGTAAACGAAATTAAGGTGCAGCACTAGGTCAAAAAGTCTGCCGAAATTTCGAAAAAAGCCAACATTTCGACTAAAACAAATTATGAACCATTAATTTCTATACAGGGTGGAATTTTGTAATGCCACCTGGAGGGAAAGTACTCTTAATACTGCAGATAGAAAATTTTACTCAAAGGAAACATTCCTTTATTTTTGGATAGAAAGCAATTTCTAAAATTAAAAATAAAATAATTTTTAAATTAATTTTTTTTTTTGAAAGGAATAAATTTATTCTTTTAAAGAAATGAATTCGTTAAAAGAATAAATTTGTGTATCCAAGAGAATGGAGCCCATTTCAAGCAACTAATTTCAAGTAACTAGTTAGTTATCCATTTTTTGTAAATAATTAAATTAATTTAAGATTTCCTGGTTTTTCTTTCATTTAATTTATCATGTTTGTTAGAGAGATTTCATCCTTATAATTGACTAACGATCGATGCAATAAAAGTACAAGGTATAATTTTTCTGATTTTAGCCGGTTCAATTCCCGGGTGTGAGAGAATTTTCGAAAAACTTTGAATGCAGTTTGCTTTCTATTCAAAAATAAAGGAATGTTTCCTGTGAGTAAAATTTTCTATCTGGAGTATTAAGAGTACTTTCCCTCCAGGTGGCATTACAAAATTCCACCCTGTATATGAAGTATTGATAAAAGGTCTAAGAAAAATTACAACAAATTATTTTTTTTCTTTATTTATTTGTAGTTCAAACAAAGCAGCCAAGTGCGAGTCGGACTCGCCCATGAAGGGTTCCGTAGCATCAATTAACATAATATAAAGGTTTTTGTAGTTCGTCGAAAGGTAAATTGCGGTTTACGATTTATGACGTATAAAAAAAAAATACTGACTTGATCTCGTTCAAACTAAATATCGTTGGAAGTTTACATAGTAATGTACAACATATATTTTTTTTGGATTTATCATTCTCTTATTTTAGAAGTTAAAGGGGGGGGGACCAACTTTTTTCTACTTTGGAAGTGTCTCTCGCGCAAACTATTCAGTTTAGAAAAAAACGATATTAGAAACCTCAACATCATTTTTGAAGACCTATCCATAGATACCCCACACGTATGGGTTTGATGAAAAAAAAAATTTTGAGTTTCAGTTTCAAGTATGGGGACCCCCAAATTTATAGTTTTAGAAAAAAACGATATTAGAAACCTCAACATAATTTTTAAAGACCTATCCATAGATACCCCACACATATGGGTTTGATGAAAAAAAATTTTTTGAGTTTCAGTTTCAAGTATGGGGACCCCCAAAATTTATAGATTTTTTTCTATTTTTGTGTAAAAACCTTAATGCGGTTCACAGAATACATCTACTCACCAAGTTTCATCAGTCTAGCTTTTATGGTTTCGAAGAAAAATGGCTGTGACACGGCCGGACAGACAGACAGACAGACAGACAGACAGACAGACAGACAGACATGACGAATCTATAAGGGTTCCGTTTTTGCCATTTGGCTACGGAACCCTAAAAACTGCTACCACTCAACGTCCGGTGGAAATATTGATAAAAGGACTGAGAAATACTTGAACAAAATAGTTTTTTTTTTATATAACTGGAGCTCAATAAACAGAGTACCGCTCAACGTCTGGTGGAAATATTGATAAAACGACTAAGAAATTAAAAAAAAAACTTTATTTATTTTGAGCTCAAAAAACTGCTACCACTCAACGTCCGGTGGAAATATTGATAAAAAGACTGAGAAATACTTTAACAAAATAGTTTTTCTTTATATAACTGGAGCTCAATAAACAGAGTACTACTCAACGTCTGGTGGAAATATTGATAAAAAGACTTGGAAAAATTTCTGTAACGTTCACTAGAAGTTGCTTCATGCAATCAAAATTGAGTTCTATATAGTAATTGTGATAAGACATAAATAAATTTTTTTTCAGTTTGTTTATAATCATTATATAAGTATCCACCTATAGTAGGTTAGCTTGGTACACTTTTTTCGCGAGTTTTGTGCGAAAGCCGAGGTCCATGTAATTGTAGGTCGATGTTCGCAATCGTTGGTTTTGCGAATGTAAATAAGCAGAATAAAAGCAACCTAATTGCTCAACGAATAAAGTATATTTTTAAATGCAGTCACATTATTAGACTTTCTGTACTTTGGTAAGTGAGCCGCTTTGCGTGTTTTTTATTGCTGTGTGTGTGTGATCGATGAGGTCTGGCGAACCACACCCCACCTGATGTTGAGCGGACCTCCACCCATGATCTTCAACTGTAACGTCATGACTGGTTTTGAACCCACGCCCCCCAACCGCTAGGCCGATGAGGTCTGGCGAACCACACCCCACCTGACGTAGAGCGGATACCCACCCATCATCTATTACTGTAACGTTATCACTGATTTTGAACCCGCACCCTCCAACCACTAGGCCAATGAGGTCAAGCAAACCACACCACACCTGATGTTGAGCGGACTCCCACCCATCATCCTCTACTGGAACGTCATCAACCACAACTCCATCGCTCCGCGCCGGGGTCAATGGCTCTCTCAACTCAACTCGGAGTCAATGGTTCTCTTTACTCTTCTTCAATTTGGTCCAGAACCCGCACAAACCCTACCTGATGAATAAACTCACTCGTATCATGTTAGAGAATTTCCTGGTGTCTTTTCTAAGTGCGTAAATAGCTACTCTGAAGGTTCTTTATCGGTTCAGGAATGTTGTTTTTTTTTTCACTTTATTCTTGCATTCAGAGCATGACCAATCCTTGCTTATTGAATACTAGAAAAGCGAAACAAGCAAGCAATAAGCTTAGAGGGTTAGTCAGGTAATGCAGCCACAAAAAATAAAAACATAAAATTGTAGGGTGCAAAAAGTCAACTCTCTTTGACCAGATTTGAACTCCCGCCCACCTCGTCCTCTCAGTGTGAATCCGCACGCCCTAGCCACTAGCCTATCTGACGCTTAGTAACGTTGACGAAATTAGGCAATGCATAAAAATCGTTAGCAGTGGCTGACGCACACGCACAAGCGCGGCACTATGGTTGGATTCACGTATAGAAGTAGCGCGTCACACGAGCGCCTGTGTGTGTATACTACTATTATATATTCCGTGGCGCCCGCATCAAATGAATAGAGATAGCTATATTCGGAGCAGTTTTTGCTCACGCCTCGAATTGAAGTTGCGAGCTGTGTACGTCGGCCCGTTAATATTTAGGCATCCGATTTAGGCGTCGCCTAGGTTTAGTGAAAACGGGTGTTAGTAACGTTGACGAAATTAGGCAATGCATAAAAATCGTTATCAGTGGCTGACGCACACGCACAAGCGCGGCACTATGGTTGGATTCACGTATAGAAGTAGCGCGTCACACGAGCGCCTGTGTGTGTATACTACTATTATATATTCCGTGGCGCCCGCATCAAATGAATAGAGATAGCTATATTCGGAGCAATTTTTGCCCGCGCCTCGAATTGAAGTTGCGAGCTGCGTCCGTCACCCTCTTAATATCTAAACTTAAACATTACGGTATTCTAAATCGCTCCATTGACTTATTACAATCGTACTTGACTGATAGAATCCTTAAAGTTGATGTGGGCGGTGAGAGATCTTTTGGGTCAGTTATTGACATAGGGGTGCCACAAGGTTCGATATTAGGTCCTTTCTTGTTTCTAGTGTACGTAAATGACCTTCCTTTTTTGGTTAAAAAACTATGTGAAACAGTACTATTTGCTGACGATACCTCATTAATTTTTAAAGTCGATAGATAGAAGGCTAATTACGATGACGTTAACGCATCTCTGTCGTAAATACTTAACTGGTTTAATAATCTTTTACTTAATGTTAAGAAAACTCATAAGTTTTATGAAAAAATATTTTTTGAGTGTCAGTTCTAAGTATAAAAATCATAATGCGGTTTACAGAATACATCTATTTACCAAGTTTCATCAGTACATAATAGCTTTTACAGTTTTGTAAGTACCATACTTCAAGCAAATAAATTATTTCTTTTCATTTCATTTCATTTTTTTGAAAAAAAGTGACTGTGACATACGGATGGACAGACAGACAGACATGACGAATTTATAAGGGTTCCGTTTTTTACCTTTAAAAAATACAAGTGTTCATTCACCGACTACCGACATTTATGAACTTGCAACTCACTCTGGTTTTGCATAATATGAGGAAAATCTCTCTTGGTGGAAGGTTTCTTTTATTAAATCTGGGGCTATTTGCTTGTTATACTATATAAATTAGACTACTACTACTACACTACTATATAAGTTAGATTTAAAATGTAGCGTTCGTGGTAGTTTAAAAAATACCGCACAGCTTGCCATTGTTATCACCAATCCTGGATGAAAAATATGCAATGGAAACTCTGCGACGGGAATCAGCTAACATAACAATTGGGTTATATTTATTTACTGAATATCTGTCTGTGTTTTTGTCTAACGAAGCGTATTCTAGTCAACACATTGTAATGTCGTGACAAATGTCAGACCCAAGCACAGAATAAGTAATAGTTGGTATCAAATACATGAATTCACAGCTCAGGTCAGGCAACGCCATCTTTATTTTAAATTTTTCCAACTTTCCGGTCGTGTTTTGTTTTTAGACCAGCGTATAGCGGAGGCTTAAGACATGAATCCTAGGGTAACTATTTACCAGGCACGGGCAACACACAACTCCATCCGACTAACGTTCAAATTCCTACGCTGATACCATACTTTCAGAGCGGCAACGCCGCATTTTTACGGGTGCGAACATACATTTGAAAATTCTGGCGGCAAAATGTTCTTTTGTTCATTACTAGGAAACTGCTTGTCCTAGAGAGTCCAAAATTTTGGAGCCGAGTGCTCTAATTCATAGCTCGGTTTGGACACGTCAACCGAATCTGTAGCTATTGTAGATCCTCAGATGTAGCATGTGCGTGCCAGACAAACGTGTCTCCAGCTAACACAGTCATCAAAGCTTCTAACTCGGTGAGTTTTGAACCTAGACACTTGAAATATTTGGAGCATCCATGATATTTTTTGCTCTAAATTTGGAGATATCAAGCAACTTTCTAGCTATAGCCATTCCTGAGATCCACATGTGTTAGCTGGAGAAATGGCTTCCCAGCAAACACGTTGTTATAGTCTTCTAACTCAAAGAGTTTTCGAGCTAGAGACTTGATTTTTTTTATGCCGGGTGCTCTAATTATGCTCTAAATTTTGGCGTTTACTATATAGCTCTATCGTTAGCCGTTTGCCCACACTGAATGAGGAAGCTGTGGAGCCGCTCTCCAGCTAACACACCTATAAAGTCTCATAGAGTCGTTGTTTTTTTTGCTGCTAAATTTTCCTTCAAATCAATGATTGCTCCAATTATGCTTTAAATGTCGGCGTTTTCAGAATTCGCAATTTCCATATGAGGAAGCTGGAGACATGCACATTTTATTAACTACAAAAGCACACACATAAACTAGTAGAAAACAAAGACACTAAAAGAACGAAGTACAAATAGATACATCAATACTTAGAGAAATGAGTCGTGTTTCTGTGTACTACAGCAGCAAAAGGGTCTTGACTCAGCATTATGCCTATAGCACCTGTGAGAAAGCTATGCGCTGGTAAGCGTCGAATGAGATGCTTCTTGATGGTATTCCCAGAAACTCATGGGAAAATAAAAATAACTCTAAAGACTACGACATTTTTGTTTTGACTCACCAACAATATACTTACCTAAGGTTACTTATTTAGCTACTTATTGGTAGAAGTTACAAAATATCAAAAGTACATCCTATTTCGGTTATATATATATATTTGCTAAATTAACAGACTAACCTATACTATAATATACACTCTTTAACCTAGGCCACAGCGCAGTAAATCCATTAATATAATAATTGTAAATAACAAATTCCCAGCAAATTAAAAGTCGTCCATTCTATTTGCGATGAGCCAAATATCTAATTTACCGGAAATACCGACAAAAATACTACGAAAGCTATTTTTGCTTTGGTATTTCCGTATTTACGTATCTGTAGCAATATTTTCATAGTGAATAGATGATTAACTGATTCTAAAAAATCTGAGTAATTGAGTACCCAATGAAAAGTATTTAGGTGTGGACGAATTAGAAAAAACTTTTGCTTTGGTCACAATGAAATAAAAAAAAACTCACGAACCGGATGACGAATGACGACTACTTTACCTAGACAGAATAAAAAAAACTTTAGCTATGGTCACAATGTAAACAAATAAAAAAAACTCAAGAACCGAATGACGACTACTCTACTACTTGAAGCTATCAGTCTGGGGGCTAATTCTCGGGCCGATCTCGATCATTTTGAAATTTTATTTTATTGCTTCTTTTCGAAGAGAGAATGGATGATTTCCTTGAGTAATTCATCAACGACCTCTTCGTAAAAGCCTCGACAGCTACGATATACGGAAAACGTACAAAAAGTGCAGGGTTGTGAAAAGAAGCAACAAAATAAAATTTTAAAATGATCGAGATCTGCCCGAGAATTAGCCCCCTGAATTAGTTCACTGCTGTAAATATAGGACATAGGTCTTAGACTTCTCTTATTTACAGGAAGTACGATTTTGAGCCTTCGACATCGTTTTTTGTACTTTTTCTGACCTTTGATGTCGTTCGTTCTTGGGAGCATTTTACGCCCCCGATTTGTTGCCGCCATTCCAGAACCTTTGTTCCTCAGTAGCTGTCAATTCTACTAACTGTAGCTTGCTCCTTGCTATTCGTTCTTCTATCGAATAGCGAAATACAATGACAGTATTAACCGTTCGTAATTAGATTAACCCTTTTAGAACTGCAGCATAAAAATAAACAAATCAATCACTCGCACGAAAAACTTCAAGTTAAGCTTAAAGTAACTGTCATGCACCAGTAGTTGGTAATACCGAAGATGCAGAAAGAAGGGGCAGAAAAGGCTTAATTTTTTCTCAAAAAAGTATTTTTTTGTCTGTCATGAAGAACAGTGTAAAGGTTAGACAGTGTCGCACGTACAGAGTAACCCCCATCATTTAATACTTACTAATATTAGCCGTGGTTTGAGGCGGTGAAGTGTGGAAGCCATTCGCACCGCACCAAGCGTTTTGGCACTTTTATCATGCGAACATCCAAGGAGTGGACCTCACTGCCGTCGTCTGTTTTTCCATACCAATAAAATCTGGGCCTCTTCAGGGCTAGAGTGAATAGGACAGGTGTCTTCTAGACTGTCCTGCTACATCGTCGGATACATCGTTGCTTACCATCAGGTGAGATCGTGGCCAAGGGATAGTCTATTAAAACAAATTAAAAAAATTGCTGTCAAAGTGTCCGTTCTATACGTGTAGGTATTATAACGTATGTTTTGTAGTAGTGATAAAAAAATATAATATATTTCTTTCTTTGTGACATGTTAACTAAAGGTGACGGTACGATTTTTAAATGTCAAGTAGCGAGAGTGAGACTTCGTGAATAGGACATTTTGTTTTGCTGCGCTTCTGCTACCAACGTTTACTATGTGAGAGGGTAGCAGGCAGATGCAAAGGGTTGCAGATGCCCAAAATTAATGAAGCTACCGTAACGTCTCACCGGTGTCTTCTCTTTAGTAATACTTATTTACGTAAAAAATAAAGAGAACGGTTAAAAAGACTAGTTTTCTTATCCCTGCTTCGCACATTTAACAAGTCGTAATAGCGAGCACAGGGCAAAAGAAAATAATTTAAGCTAAGGCATTTTTTAAAACAGCCTTCCTTTTAAGGTTTCATGGTTGCCTGGTAGAGATCACTGTTAGGAATAAGGCTGCCCATTGCCTGTTTATTTTTAAGATAATAACTGTATCCTACCTACCTCGTGTGTCATTGTAATCAATAGAGTTATCTATGTATCTTATAAGAAACTTGTTTTTCTAAAAGTTTTAAGAATTGAACCTAGACCTCAAGCGTTAGTGTGTCTAGTTAAGCTAGAAAGGTATAGTTTTAACGATAATATTGTGCTATTCAATATTTATTACACAATTGTAACAAGGCCTACAATATCTTCTGAATTATGTATGTAACATTTCAAATACTCCGTATAAGTACACAGCCGCATACCAAACCACAATAGTCGCAATAACAAGCTTACAACCCGACATCAAGTTACTTACCTAAGAAAGGTAAGGCTTATAAGAATCTCCAAAAAAAATCTACACACAGCTACCCCCTCCCCTACCTCCATCGTTTCTAAGTTGAAGTGGCACCACACTGAAACTTCTCTGCTATTTCACTTTTGTTTTCTAAAAGCGAAACACAAAACAACTGTAGGAACCAAGCCATAGTTTGTAGCCTGTATATCTGCAGACGATCTACAGATAGCTCAACTGGTCCAAATCAGTGATATTTTAAATAAACTAGTAAAATTGGCGACAGCGGCTCCCATAAAAACGGCGCATCATTGCCTTTCTATAAACTGTTCTGTAAACATGCACTTTACCAATAAATTGATAATAACTGATTATTATTCTACTGTATTCTGTAAATTTTTGATTGGCCTCGATTTGATTGACTGGCCTCTCAGCTCAGTTGGTAGTAGCTCTGCCTTCTGAGCCGTAGGTCGTGGGTTCGATCCCCACCGAGAACAAATATTTGTGTGGTGAACACAGATGTTTGTTCTCTGTCTGGGTGTTATATTGTATTCTAAGCATGTATTTACAAAAAAAGTATATAAGTATTATATTAGCTATCTGGTGCCCATTGTACAAGCTCTGCTTAGTTTGGGGCTATATAGTGTTGTGTGAATTGTCTATAATATTTATTATTATTATTATTTTTATTAATTACCAGCCAAATACATGCAGGGATCACAGCGAACATGTTTTATTCTACATTATCAAGTTATTGGCACATCGCTGAGATGCGCACCTGTACCTATAACGGTCCATGTTTTGCGCCGGTCGGTAATTAAAATAAAAAATGTACAAAATTCCTGTTTAATTAATCAGTTACAAAGTCATACCACTTAGTGTGGGCCGAATCCGTGTTTGAAGATCGATATAATTAAACAACCTTATGTTTGTTATCTGTTTTACAGTAGGCCTGCCACAAGCTCTGTCTGGCTCGGTCTCTGGCTCTGCTTTTGAGTCTGTGTGAGTGCTCACTAAATACCACCAGTGCTACATACACATACATAATACATACATAGTAATACATGAGCTTGTGACGTTTCGTAGGATTTATTTATTCAACACTCACACAAACTCAAAGTCAGAGCCAGAGACAGAGCCAGACAGGGCTTGTGGTGGGTCACGTAGAACTCGTCTACCTAAATTCTTTAAGCGTTATTTATATGTTAAAAACCGCTCAAAATTGGCCGTCACTGTTTAATAAGTTTTGTTTACACTGACCGATTTTTAGCCAATGCATTGTAGATCAAATCAAATCAAATGTTTTTATTAAGAACAAAACAAAGGTTTTAGAATAAATGAAAACGTAGTCACTGCAAAAGTTTAAAACTGAGTAGCAATGCCAGCGCCCTCCTCCGTAATAAAACAAGAATAAATGTTTGGATGCGTTCCATTTTCAAATTAATTTACCGCCATACTTGATAAGTAGTTCATTCCATAACAAACTATGCAAAACTCCTTGGTGACACAATCTCTTTTCTTATAAAATGATAAGTAAACTTTTTACTGAAAAAATAGTAGACACAAATGTGTGCATTAATGTGCATTTGCGACTATATCAGCAGATACCGGTGTAAATCCTTTCTATTAATTTGATTAAATAAATTGTTTTCTCTATATAAATGTTTACTTACCTCGAATGAATGATGTAAAGTAGAATACTTAGGTACCTCGGTATTAAGTAGCTATTGCTCTTGTGGAAAGCTACTGGAACCAGACTTGAGACCTTAAGCTTACATTAATCGATCCAGGTAAAAGTGACCTTGGCATGTTTGAGATCGTTTATTAATATCGCTCTAAGGCCTTGGGGTGCCTATTAATAGAGGCACAATTATATTCACTTACGTTGCAATTTGAGGTTATGTACACCTTGGCACCTAAGGGTAGGAACGCTTTTTTAGAGCAGGTGAATATTTATCTGTCATCCATGACCCATTATTGGCCATATTATAAAACAAGGGGCTGATTACAAAAATCATGGGTCTCTGCAGACAGAAGACGCAAGAGGCAGACTCGTTGGCAGGATGACTTGGACGCGTTCTGCAGAAAGTGGCTTAATTTGGGTCTGGAAGGAGATGAGTGGAAGGAAAAGGGAGAGGCATTTGCCCAGCGCTGGGACAAGCCAGGCCGATTAAAAAAAATGTTTGTTGATCATGTCATTGTTAATTTAAAATGATTACTGTTGTTATAAATCGATAACGTCAGAAACTGGTGCATCTTTTTTTATGCAACTAACTGATGGAACAAGCATTTAGCCCACCTTATGTTAAGTTGTAGCCATCTATAACAAAGCCTTGCGTCGTAAATCACGCACGTTAGAAACGTGCCCTACGATGCACTGTCCTGCGTCCATCACCTTGAGGCATAGGTACAGATATTCAGCCTGACGTGCCAGTAATTTCACCGGTACCATTCAAACCGAAACACAGCAATGCTGCTTCACGGCAGAAATAGGCATGGTAGTACTTCCTCGGACGAGCTCTTCACAAAGAGCTCTACTACAACTAATCTTGTATTAAAATTAGTAAAAAACACGGGTTTACGTAAAATTGTGTTTTGCTAGTAGCAAGGTTGTGGCCAAGGGCGGTGCAGGATGCAATCGTTTAATATTTATTTTATGCTAAACGGTTTGTCTGTGAAGTTGCGTGTTTTGGCACTGGGTGAGACGTTAAGTGTTGAAGGGGTGCTGTATCCGCAACCCTGAGATATCTCAGTATGCGTGATTATTAGCAAAAAAATCGTGATTAAATTTAAAAAGAGCTCAAATTTATAAAGAACTCGTTTTCTTTCTCACTACGAGGTCTTTAAAACTAACAAGGTTTGAAAGTATAGGGGTTGAAAATTGAAACGAAAATAATAGGAGGAGATGCTTGATTCGATTGTGTTTTTTTAATGTAACTTATGTTATCGCCTAACCTCGTCATTTAAGAGCCGATTCGTAAATCTTTTTTTAATCTGGACGGTTATACTTCCAGATGGGCTTCCAGTTTGGCCATTGAAGTCAGTTTCTCAAGATTTTTAAACTTCACTTGTAGCGATTTCTTATGACTGTTCAATATTCTATTCTGATATTATGTGATCATTGCACTATTAAATAGTGACGTGTGCAGTATCATCATAATCATTATCAGCCTGAAGAAGTTCATTACTGGAGTTGGACATACGCCTCCCCCACACATTTCCAGGAAGAACGATTTCGAGCCCTTTCCATCCACCGACTTTCCGCGATCTTAACAATGACGTGCGCAGTATGCGATCACTTAGTAATTATCTGCGATCACTTGCCAGTAATCTGCGATCGCCGCGCCCGTATTACCCCGATCTACCCTTTGTTTACCAACACTGATATAGTCTTTTGAAATCGGCTAGCAGTGGAGTCTCTATTTTAAAACGGTGTTCAGAAGATATTTTATAAATTGATCAGGAGCCTAATTCTTGGGCCGACCGAGATTTGCAATGTCCCTTAAATACACATTGGCATTGCACAACCCCGTACTTATTCTACGTTTTCCGTATATCGTAGCTGTCGAGGCTTCTACAATGAGGTCGTCGATGAATTACTCAAGGAAACCATCCATTCTCTCTTTGAAAAGAAGCAATAAAATAAAATTGCAAAATGATCCGAGATGAGCCGAGAATTAGGGTCCTGATTAGCTGTATTGAGAATAATTTTAAGTACCTATGCCTCAAGCTGCATCGCAGTGCATCGTAGGGCATGTTTCTGAAATGCGTCACCTACAAGGCAATGCTTATATGCGATGGTTACCACTAAACAACAGGGCCAAATGCTTGTTCCATCAGCTTGTCAAATTGTTTTTTTAAATGTTTATGTTATCGAATAATTTCGTCATTTAAAACCCGATTTAGTAAATTATTTTTTTATCTGAAAGTTAATACTTCCAGATAGTTTTCATTGATTTAATAGTTTAGTCATGAAGTCGGTTTCTCAAGTTTATTAAAGTTATATTATTTATTTAACGGAACCCTAAGTTGGTACTTATTGACATGGTATCAGCATGGTGTGTGGTCGGCTGGAGTACCCACGTGTCTTCGAAGTTCCTATCGCTTCCGGGTTATAGTAGACTTATTGTTTAATAAAATAATTAGGGGCGATAAGGTTTCAAA
This sequence comes from Thera britannica, assembly GCA_939531255.2. Lineage (NCBI taxonomy): Eukaryota > Metazoa > Arthropoda > Insecta > Lepidoptera > Geometridae > Thera > Thera britannica. The sequence continues at coordinate 3,712,131 of OW618042.2, read as the reverse complement.
ATATTTTTGAAGGACAAGGGCTTGGTAGTTGAAAGACATAATGGTATTTTTTTTAAGTATACATATTTATTTACATAAACATTAAAGATACATAATAAAAAAAAGTATTTTTTTGACAATGCCTGTTTGTTTCTGTGTGATTTTTTTCTTCTCGTACAGATTTACGCACATCTAGATCGCCTGCGATGGCAATCAGTGTATTACTGTCAAATATCGCACTGTCAAAGTTTGCGGATGTATTTGTTGAAACTGATCGCCATCACCAACGCAGCTAATCGCCTAGATACCTACGTCATGCTACTACAAAGAATATTCGAAAACACTTTTAAATTAAGTAGGAAGCAATGCGTGCGAAATCCAGTTCCCCGGCTTAAACTCCTGAACATCTGTCCTTCCTCCACGTCACCATCTAAAAATATATTAGATGGCATTCGCGGAAATCACAAACGCCAAGATTTTTTCTTTTTTTTTTCTAAACCGGCCTAAACCGGCAGAATAGCGATCAACTTGTGCCCGCATGTTTTTTCTTCACAGCACGCGCTACTTTTTGTACCTTCCGTGACTTACAGCTGTCGGTGCAAGCTGTGTTTTCGATTACCTGCCCAAATTCAACACACCACTCTTACGAGCATTGGTTAGAGAAGTGCGACTTTTGAATTTGGTAAGGTTATGTAATTTGCAACATGATGCTGGCTGGTGGTAGTACCTGCTTTGCATCTGGTGCATTTCTTTTTTTGATTTTTAAATATAGAACGCTAATGTTTTGGAAGCGCAGCCGTCTTGCGGTTTCCTTGATTCGGCACACATTTACTTAACTTTTATTTGTGCGGTCACGTATAATGCATTAAGATTTTGCAAAGGCGAGAACGAAAACAGATGCTATGGCTCTGTAAGGCTACTACATAAAATATAATCACCACATCTCTATGTAGATTCAATTTAAAACCGCATTTCTTGAAAGTTAGATATTAAAACAAATTAAATTGACTTAAAATGTGTAGCAAGCGACCGTGTGATTGCAACCTGTCATGTATGTATGGATTGCAAGGAAATGTAAAACCTCTGACTACCCCTCTTAAATAATCTTGAGTGTTGGTTACTTTTTGGGGCTAAAATATTTGAGGGACATCTACCGCACCTAAGGAAATTAAAATTTAAAGATAATGATGCTTTTTTTTCCTGTTCACTTTGGTATCTAAACTCGCAATACCAAACTCACCTATCCAATTCAAAATAAGAACGCTTAAAGCTTTACCGTTACGCAACCTCTTCCATAGACAATTTTTTTTTCTGAGCATCCTGCCACCGTATTGACAATGAACCATAAGATCATTAATCGATAACATCGGTCAACAATCATCTGTTGTGGCTTGGAAACCATTGTGGTAGATATTGATAGATGTTGAATTGTAGAAAAAATCGATTTATCGATATTTTATTGTTGTGGAGATAGTATTGAGACTTGAAATGGTACTTGGTGGTAATAAACGTCTGGATGAATGAGTGGGTCATCTAAACAAATTTAATAATGCGAATGTATTACAGACTGATCAGATCAAGTCGCCAGTGGGCGGAAACCTAAAAGAATGCTCCCGGATGCAAGTAGAGAGAAGTGGCGAGATATCGTGATGATTATTAAAACTCCGCTGTTCATCCATATGTCTGTCTGTATGTCTGTCCGTCTGTCACCAAGCTATATCTCATGAACCGTGGAAGTTATCCAGTTAATTTTTTTACAGATTATGTAGGTATTTCTATTGCCGCTATAACAACCAGTACTAAAAAACGGAATAAAGTACATTTAAAATAGTTATGGGGGCGCCCATAAAATAAACTCGATTTTTTTACAGGTATACGACTAAAATATTCACAGAATATTGAGTTAATTAGTATATTACTCATATTGCAAAAAAATATAATTAAATAAAATAAAACAAATATTTGAGGGGGGCAAACAAACATGTTTTTGTGCTCGGTTTTGCTTAATAAAAAAATGATTTCAAATTCATATTTAGAGAGGACTTCCATCAACTAACGTGATTTTTTTGTTGTTTCTATTGATGGAACGGAACTCTTCGTGCGTGAGTCTAACTCGCACTTAGCCGGTTTTTATCTTTAAATAATTATTATTATGCCGCCACCCATGGAACTGAGCTGGACACGTCTGCCGCATGCCTGACACCTTGTGGGCTAAGAGGACCACAGAGTGGATCCCCCAAAATGCAATGCGGTGACGTGGAAGACCAAGAATGAGATGGTGGACGAACTTGACTCCCACCTTAGATCGTGGCCTGTAACTGTGTCAAGTCGCGAAGAGTGGAAAGAGGGAAGGGAGGCCTTTGCCCTGCAGTGGGACAAAAACGGCTGAGTAATAATAATTATTATTATTAACGTGACAACGTCTTATAATCCGATGGAGCCGGCTCAAAAACATGACTCATGCGGCGTTACCTCGCTCTGAGGCGTTCCATTTAAGGCTTGAAATGCATGCGAGAGCGTGGAACGAGCGGCAAAGAGGCACGCATGGCCTCCGCCTTCGACATCTATCTCTCTCCTACTTGTGTGAGCGATGCGTCCGCGTGGACAGCTGTATACGTTGTCAAGTTCAACTGTCGTCAGTAAACCGACTTAGCAGTCAACTGATTTTTTTATTATCTGATGAAGGCGCCACTGACCCAAGACTGCAGCCTTAAGTATTGAATCATCTAAAATACTTAGACAATAATCTCAGAATTAATTGTATTTATCATGTTTTGATCTGTATAAGGTCTTGTATTACCTTAGTCCATGGTTTTAATGGAAGATGATGTCATGAGCATGTGATCATAGCATGTAATGGTGGAATCTAAAATAGTTATAATGCCTTGCCTTGTAAGGACAGCTGGTAACATAAACTTAATTAGTCGTTTAATTTACAGTGGTTACTTACGTCTTAGGGGCTCACGACTCAGTTGGTATTAGCTCTGCCTTCTGCACCGTAGGTCGTGGGTTCGATCCTTATCGAGAACAAATATCTGTGTGGTGAACGCAGATGTTTTTTCTCTGTTTGGGTGTTATATTGTATTCTAAGAATACATTCACAAAAAAATATGTATTATATCAGCTATCTAGTTTCCATAGTACAAGCTCTGCTTAGTTTGGGGCTAGATAGTGTTGTGTGGATTGTCCGCAACATTTATTTATTTCATTTATTAATGACGTGATGTTATTTTAGCATTTTTTTAACCCATTCCTCTCCCTTGCTGATATGTGACTGAAACAAAAAAAATTGAATAACGTTCAACCTTTCTGTTCTTGAGAGCAAAACAATCGTTTACCGACCCGTCTTTTAAAAAACCATTGAACTCCTAACGGTAGCACGTGACCTTCCATATAACCCAATACAACCAAGGGTGAACCATCACCCATCTTCACCTTTGTGATGTAAATCGTACCGTTATACGCAAATCAGTCTCCAGCAGAAGGTATTGGATTCACAATGCATTGCAATACAACTTCTGTCACACGTTCACCAACATAACTGAACTGGCGAAAAATATTCCCCACGAAACTAAACCGTAGCTCAGTGTGGCACGGGTTAGTTCATCCTCGGCATTTAGCTGCGCTATTGTGAATTTTATTCTGTTAAATGTAAGGTTGGAGATGGTAACAGTAGATGGCAAAGTTTAAGTTGGTTTAAGATTAATGGGGTTTTAATAGAGTGAACTAAAATCGTCCTTGCATTGTCCCATTGTGTTCGAAGATCGTTTCACCAAAGAGATTGCATTTGGCTCATTCTGAAAGACTTATTTGGTTTCACGACGGGTATTTAGGCAGCACCTGGTTACTGGATATTTAGTTAGGATGCATTGAAATGTTGTTTAGTTTGTAAATAGAGCATAGAACGTACTTTACCTTACGAATAGATATTAGATTAATACTATATTGTAAATACATACATAGATGTATTGACCGTTTTGCTGCTATAGCACACAGAAACACGACGCACTTTTCCAGTATCTTTGTATCTTCATCGAAAGTGGAAGAAATCGCTATTAGCAGTAAGACCCTTCGTTGTACCTCTAGTTTTTAAGTATTATTTTAGTCCATGTTTTACCTTTTAATTTTGGTGTGCAATAAAGTAATATTCTATTCTATTCTATCTTTCTTCTTTTAGTGTCCTTGTTTTTTTTTTTTTATGCTGATGGAACAAGCATATGGCCCACCTGGTGTTAAGTGGTAACCATCGCCTATAACAAAGCCTTGCCTCGTAGGTCACGCACGTCAGGAACGTGCCCTGCTCTGCGTCCATCAACTGGAGGCATACAGATATTCAGCCTCACGTGCCAGTAATTTCACCGGCACCCACACCCATGAAACCGAAACACAGCAATGCTGCTTCACGGCAGAAATAGGCATGGTGGTAGTACTTCCCCGGACGAGCCACACACAAAGAGCTCTACTACTAATACTACTGTACTGGTTTATGTGTGCTTATATAGTAAATAAATAACTATGTCTACGAATATGCTCTACATTCTGAGAGCCTACTGGCATAGTGCATATACATTTTCGGTCAGAAAACTCCTTGGTACACACACGACTGGATTTGAACCCAAAACTTTATCGGGAAGTGGGGCCGCTACAACTGAGCCACAGGTGCTCTCAGTGTTCTCTTGGTTCCTAACTTTAATATACTAAAGGTGTAGCGTGATGGATTTCACTATTCCTCTTCCACACTCTTCAGGACATTGATTGGTTGTCAGTTGTACGAGTTATATGGCTTACCCGTTGCCACTTCAATAGATAGAAAATAATATTTAATAATGCATGAATCAAATGTCATGATCCATATTAAATCGATCCTATTCTTTACCCACGTGCATAGGTAACCTTCATGTACCTTTATGTAACCGATTTATCATACAAATCTTTGATAATAGAAATCTTAAGAAAACTGGTTGTATGTCGCAAACTTGTCACCCGAATTTAAGTCTTAGTTACTCGCATTTAGAGTTTAAAATTCAAACTTAAGTTTTATTGTCAAAATCAGCTGATATCTCATACAAACAAATCTGAATTTAAGCTCTATGACTCTCAAAATAAAGTTTAAAATAGCAGGAAACATTTTTGACAGCATCAGCTGATCTCAAGGCTTTCATCTCACACGTGTTCAGATATTCGCAATTTTTTTTATATAAAAAATCTTATTTTTGCGCAAACGGCGTGGGAATAGGTTCAACCACGTGCGTTACTTTCGAAGGCTTTACTTTAGTACCTGGGTTACGCAAAAAGATGTCTTTCAATATCCATTGAAAGATAAAAATACAGCGCGCAGAACTTGCTGTGGCACTTCGTGGGCAGAGTGTTGTGAAAGTTCAAAAATACATTTAAAAAAATTAAGTATAATATGACTGGCCTCTCAAGCCAGTTGGCAGTAGCTCTGCCTTTTGCGCTGTAGGTCTTGTATTCGATCCCCACCTAAAAACAAGTATTTGTGTGGTGATTATAGATGTTTATGCTCTATCTGGGGCCCTGTTTAATAAAGCTGACAATTCGACATATCGTCTCAAAGCGACAAAATTGTGGAATTGTCGCGCTTAAGCTATTAATAAAAGTTTCAAATATGTCGCAAAAGCGCGACAATTCTACAATTTTGACGCTTTTTGACATTTGTTACAACAGTTGTTGCAACAGTGTTACATTGTATTCTAAGTATTTATTTACAATAACAAAATACTTTCTCATAGCACAAGTTCTGCTTAATTTGGGGCTAGATAGTGTTGAGTGCATTGTCCACAATATTTATTTATATTTAAGTGAAGTGGACATCGTAACATTTTAGTTCGGGGTATTCCACTAGTTTTTGGTAAAACCATAACGTAATTCATTACAATTGGTAATTGATCTCAATTTTTCATTTTTGTAGGGGCTTTTGTTTACTTGTATCTCTTTATAAAGGCACCAAAAGCACAAAGTATATCTTAATACCAATAGAAGATAAGTATGAAATCACCCAATCGTTTGATGCGCCACAGCAGCAACCGAAAACTGTAGGTGTACTCTTGAAAATAAGTGAAAAAATTACGCAATTTTCTTACAAAATTGTATGAATACGACGAAGATTGTATAGAATCAGTTTATTGACAGTTGATGACTGATTTGATTGGCATCCTGTGGAGTAAATACCTCCTTGGCTATTATTAGACGTCGGAAATAAAATGGCATTGAGGAATATTATTCTCGATGTTTTTTGATTTTTCATGCATGTCAGTTTTAAAAATAAATGTAAATCAGTCGACATAAATTATTATACATAACTAGCGGTCGCCCGCGGCTTCACTCTCCCCGATCCCGTAACTTTTTCGGGATAGAAATATTGCATGTCCGTGTGTTGCCTGATTCTAAGGTACCTCCCCACCAATTTTCATCAAAAATCGGTTCAGCCATTTTTGAGTTATAAATAGTGTAACTAACACGATTTTCTCTTATATATATACTAGTGGCCGCCCGCGGCTTCGCTCGCCCGTTCCCGTAACACCCCGTTCCCGTTGCTTTTTCGGGATAAAAAGTATCCTATGTCCTTCTCCTGGTTCTAAGGGGAGGTACCCCACCAATTTTCAGCCAAATCAGTTCAGCCGTTCTTGAGTTATAAGTGGTGTAACTAACACGACTTTCTTTTATATATATAAGATTTATAGATGTATAAAGCGAAGATACGTATTGAGTGATGGTAGGATGAAAGGAAAAAAATATAAATAAAATATGTTCAACCTATGAAACCCAGAAGAGACCCAAGAGGAAGTAAATTCCTAATTTTGTTAAAATGGTATTTATGCTCTCAGATGTTTTATTAGCAACAAAGTTAGACTTATTTGGGGAAATATAGTCCACCTGATATTAAGCCAGGACGGAGAGAAGAAGAAATCATAAATCATCAATGACATTGAAATATTGATAACGATCAAAGTAACATTAACATTAAACAATCTGATTCACTTATTACCAACATACCAAAGTTGTACAAACCCAAACACTTATTTTAATTAAATATCTGCATTTTTTCGAAACATTCAACGCAATTTGCAATTCATTTGCTCACATTATTTGCAAATGGAGTTAACGTTACTTTTAACAATCGAATTAAATTAAGAATCATACGAAATGCGCAACGAATGGGTTAAGAAACATATAATTTCATAAGTAAGAGTATGTTTTTATGTTAGAGGGTTCTGCAGATAATGTATTCAAAGTCAAAGTTTATTTATTTGCCGAATCACAGGTATACAAGAGTTGGTAAGGGTAATAATTTTGAGTTCCATTGTAATTCTGCCGTATTAGGGCATGCAAAATTTGGATTTACAAATTTACTTAACTAATATTGTATTTAATTACAATTATTAAATACTAAAACAGAAAGATACACAGTTAAAATATAAAAAATATATTGTTGCAATAAAAAAATGTTTTTTTTTATTTGCGTTCGTGGTAAATACTGGGTTACTTTACACTGTCAAGCGTATCAACGGCAGAGGTTATGGCCAAACGCAAGCCTATAAATTGTAAAAAAACTATGCTTTACCAAAGTGACTGTCAAGCCTGGTGATGTATGGCAACTCTATGGCAGAAGCTTATGTCCAGCAGTGGGCTCATTCTAGCAGATGAACACTTTACAAGCGAGCGACCTGTAAAATGATACAGTGAATACAATAAATATTGTTAATGACATTATAACTCTAACACAACCAATACCTACAACTCATGTTCAAAAGATTTTTATTCTAGTTAAAATTGGAACCTTCAATCTGCCGAAAATTTTCTTTCTACCAACTGGGCGTCGATTCTAGCAACACAAATCGCTCAAGCGATCGCGTAAATCGATGTGAGTTGTCAGTTATTGTTTGAATAATTTGAAAATGGAACGCGGATTCAGCGATCACTCAATCGAGCCGTGTTGCTTGAATCGACACGCTGAGCTGCAAGGCCTATAAATTTTTTATATATAGGCTTGCGTTTGACCGCAATCTCACCTGCTGTAAGTGATGATGCGGTCGACGGTGTAGCATGCTTAGAAGATACCTGTTTACTCTACTGTTACAAACATTCGAGTTATAGGTGTTCGGAAAAACAGACGCTGGCAAGGAATTCCACTCCTTGGCTGTCCGCAACATAAAAGTTGAAGCAAAGGCGCTGGGTGCGGACAGTTGGAACACCAACCATGTATGGACTTATGGATGTTTGTCACGAAATCTCCTACAGAACTCCAAAACCAAGTCGCGTGCCAGTTAATCGATAACCGGAGCGATCTGATATTTGTAGTTAAAAATGTAACGTTGCCAGAATCAAAATGCCGCTAGTCACGCCATCTTGCGGTGAAGAGATGCAACTCAATCGATTAATCTAATCATATCACAGTCGTGGGTAGTATCGATTAATCTTTTAAACTATTTCTATGTAAGATTGGAAATTGTTGTGACTCGTCTGTCTGTCTGTCTGAAATACTTTTGTTTACTTATAGATTTTTAGTTGAAAAGTTGGATCCTCAGATTTAGTAATCACAGTTTCGTATTTATATTTAGGTAGGTAGGTCCTTTCCTGTAACCTATTTAACTACTTTAACCTTATTTGTGTAGGTACTATGTGCTGTGGTTAGACACCACAACACATAGTACCTACACAAAAAAGGTTAATATAAGATTCTTAAAAGTTTATGAATCAGCTTAAAAACTATTAACAAACTATAAGAGAAGTCACAGGCAACACCTAGTAACACAATTAAGTGGAACCACGGTTTAATTACAGCTATAGCAATGCGTTTTAGTCTCAGTTCTAGTAACTTTAATTTTGACCCTCGTGAGGCAATCGTGTTAGAATAAAAACATAAAACTCTTCATTTGATTAACACACCCTAAGGGTGTTATTAATAATCCTGGCGTAGCGTTGGACTAGTTAATCCGTGTTTTGTCTCTTGCATTGACATGCAATTGTCAACTCGAGCAAATGTGACAAAACACGGATTAACTAGTCCAACGCTACGCCAGGATTATTAATAACACCCTAATAGTCTTACAAAATTATAAGAATTTATCTCTAAAAGCAGATTTAAAATATTCTTCTTCTTCTTCCTGCTGTTATCCCACTCTAAGTGGGGTCGGTACAACATTTCTTCCTACTATTCTCCTCTGTCAGCCGTCATCTCTGCATTCACTCCTCTCTTATCCATGTCATCTTTCACACAGTTCATTCATGTTTTCTTTGGTCTACCTCTGCTCACATATCCATCCACATCCATAATCATCACTCTCCTAGGCACATGACTGTCATCTTCTTGACATGTCCGTGCCACGTCAGCCTAGCCTAAGCATAAGCACTCCTAAGTTTTCTGTCACTGGCGCTACTTTCAAACTTCCCCTGATGTAATCATTCCATATTTTCAGCTGATTTAAAATATTCGTTCAAACAGCTGAATTAATTTCTGGCTAATTAAGGATCTTACTGTGTAAAGTATAACCCATTTCCTAATTAATTTGTAGAATGCCTAATGCCACAGATTACTTTTTGCGTGGATCATGCCATTTCATACAGTTACTCTTTGTGAAAGAGTGCATTTGGATGATTACTAGCATTGTCCCCATTTCTCGCGAAGTGACGTGTTCCGATTTGAAAAAAAAACCGTCACTAATGTAATTTGGTTCTAAACTCTGCAAAAAGTAAGTCATTATGATAGTTTCACCTTACAAAAAACTCGAACTTTAAAAATCCATTGAGTCTCAGGTTAGAGTTAAAATATACTCGAAAATTCTAGATGTCACTAATAAGGTCCAAAAAGTACAATCTGATATCGACTCATCCATCACCCATCATCATCATACCGGGAGAGACGGGATAAATACACCAAGTTTTAGGTGTAATCTTTTTTACAGTACACAAACTGTACCTAGACGAAATACATTGTCCAAAAATGTACTTAGATTTAACACATAAACCTTCCATAACAAAAGGATACAGCCTTCAAAACCATTCGATTTTTTCCATCTTTAAGATGATACCGTCTTATCTAAAAAGAGATGGATATATACCTTTATATGTGGAAGAAAGAGACGAAACAGGGATCGATTTAACTAAGGCAGCTGCCGTATTCTGCCAGGTAGCAAGGTTCCATGGGAAAAGATCTATTGATTTTTTTAAACGATTTTTTGAGTGGGAACCATTAATATTCTAAATTTTGGAGTTTTATAGATGGGTGATTGAAATACGAGTCTATCTTTATGGCATTTAACCCCCTGGGTAGCCAAAGTACCTACACTCTACTAATGAGGTGGCAAAGTTGGTAACCTCCGCGTATCTTCTTCTTTTTTTTTCTAAATCCGCGTACTAGTCTATGGTACCTCAAACCAACCAATGTGGTTGATGTCCTCAATGCTTTATTTGTCACCTCATTTGAGTAAAATCAAAACAGTGTTTATTCATTAGAACCACAAGGATCATTTCGAAACGACATAAACTAAATGTTGATTTTTCCATCAATCAATAGAGTAACGCTATCTGTCAGATTAAAATATTTCCTTCTCAGGTTAAGGCTTGACAAAAATAAGGACTGATATATTTTTATTTGACGAAAAGTGTAACTCCATAGATGTGAAAATCATAAGTAGAATAATCTTGAATAAAGACTCGACTTATCATCAAAAAAAAGAAAAGCATTTTATTATTGAAAATGGAATTAAATTCAGCGACCTCTTTGGTAGAATACAATCATGCATGCAATGCAATGCGTTGCGGCTAGAGAAAAAATAAAAAAAATATTTTGGCGCGAAATCTTTGTAATTTTTCGCAACTATTTCATATTTTATTGGATTATTTTATTTTCTCGCAATCGTAGTGTTGAATATATAGATGTCTATACTTAAATCTAGGCGTTCATAAAACAAAATAGAACAATAACATTATGGAGAGTGACAAAACGTTTAATAAATTCTAAGCGGTGTCAGCTAATGATGCTGATAATGACCATATAGAAAGTAATTCTGTTGTTTCCAACTGATTTCTACTTTCAGTCATCAATCATTTCAGATATCATTTTATTGTTGTTATTGATTCTTTTGTAAATGGCTAATGGTAGTCGATCAATTGCTATTTCGAATCGATTCATTTGAAATCAGCAGCTAATTTTATGAACACTCTCCTTTTGTTAGAACAATGGCTTAGTGTAAAAGTTAATTAATTTGGACTCATCATCATCCTGAAGAAGTCCACTGCTTGACATATTCCTCCCCTACACATTTCCAGGAAGAACGATTCTGAGCCCTTTCCATCCACCGACTTACCGCGATCTTAACAATGTCATCGGTCCATAATTTTGACTAAGATTAATAAAGAAAGCCAGATATAAACAACATGTTTGATTAGAATAATATGGGATAAGGGGTTGCATGAAGAAGAAACTGAGAAATTAAATGCTGAAGGTTTTTAAAAAAATATTTTTGAATATATAAAAATACTTGGATGAGTCTGTTTGCCGATTTACAGTGGGACGAAGCCCTTGAAGCAACCACCGGGCTATTCGGCATCATAATAAAGACTTCTTTGAAAAAACCTTAGTAACTGGCTGGATAGAACGTAAGTCATATTCCTTATCAAGCCATTGTCCGGAAGTTCCAAATTCAAACTCCTTCGACCAATCAGGGCGGACCATCTGCCGGCGCGCGTGCTCCGATCTTTGATAGATCGCAGTTTAGCACTGTGTGCGTGTTTTCTTATAACATTTTTTCTAAATCTATTTCTTTGTGAGCGCTCCTTAAGATTTGGCAGATGGCACGTGCTTAGCTTTTTCGTACATCTGTCGTGCCTTAGTAAACCTTTTTTGTACTGATTTTTTCATGAAAACCCCGATTTTTTGGGCCTTGAGACGACATGTGTCACTTAGATGCAAATATGGGAAAAAATACTTTAATTCGTGGAGCACATGTCGTTTGAAAAACCAAATCGTTGAGTGCAAGTGGTCTGTGATGGTATTCACAGCTGCGCGCACCTTCTTGTGGAGAACCTTGACGAGCTAGAAGCCTTAGATTTCTCCTTCGATATCGAAGTAACAGATGTCCTTTCATTGCCTTCTAAGAAGCTTTTGTGATCGACAAACTGTACTAAGCTTAGATACTTAATACATCATTGTTAGCACCTAAATAGGGGAGATGTAGGCAATCGGAGTCAGTTGGCAATGGTGGTCACCACAAAATAACAAAATCCGAACACGAGCAAGTGATGCCAACATACCTACCCGCTAGCTTTACGTTATTCCCGTGCGTGGGCGGGGGCTCAGTCAGTTCGCGCGACGCGCTGGTGAGAAACAGATGTGTGAAGATTTCGCGCCATTTTGATCTAATTTTTCGAGTAGATACATTAGAAGGTAAGTCTTAAATAACTGCTTCTTTTTTTCTGTACGTGTGATATGTGATAATCGTAACATTATAGATTGCAATTAAAAACCCAGATTGTTGTTGTATGTTTAACTTTTTTGTGAGGATTTTTTTTTTCTCCTTTTCGCCCATGTATGTAATTGGAGTCACCTGACTCGAATTACCTACATAGTGACCCTCATTGCCCACATTACCTAAATTCGATGAAACAATATATTTTTTGTTTGTAGATGCCGAAAGTACGAGCTAGGAAGTCAGTTAAAGCTAGCTAGACTCTGGACCAGTCCAACCAGACCAATTATGTTTGCGATATGTGTTGATCACCATTGTCCACATACTGATCACCATTGCCAACCGATGCTGACAATGGTGATCGACGAATAATATTTTTTAAAATTTTATTTTCCCAGAATTGATAAGCCAGAATGGTTAAAGTTGATCTCAATTGATAGTTAAATAGGTAAAGTTTATTATAAGAGCAAAACAATGAATAGTTGATTAATAGATATGGTTTTATTTCAATTCTCGCTTAAGTGATCCTCATTACCTACATCTCCCCTACATAATATCTAAATTGAGAAAGTTTTTTTTATTATTATTATTATTAATTCATTTATTTCAGATAGATCAATCCATACTTAACTTACTATACATTACATTACATTAACATAAATTCATATAAATAACAAATACAATTCAATTCAGATACAATTCAATAAAATAAAATGTCACAAATGATAAATAAAATTAAATTATATCTAAGCCCATTGCAATTTTCATCCATCTGTCTTGGATGGGACAATCCAGTCGGGAGACAACCATCTGCAAGATACCGTTGCAGCTGTCTCTAGTGCGCTGACGCAGGGAGGTCACCTTCTTTCGTACGATCGCATGGTACCCATCGACCCTTGCCTCCGTGAACATCCCCGAGGCACTGCAGAATCGAGGCAGCCGCATCAGCATCCTAAAGATGTTGTTATATTGTATTCGCAAAGCACTGGCAGCCCTGCGGGTGTGATTCACCCATAGGCTGCTCGAGTAAAACGATTGGCAGTACGCCTTGAATAGGGTGATTTTGACTTCCTTCGAGCAGCGAGCAAATCTTCTTGCAACCATATTACCCCGGACTGCCAGTGCTCTGCGCTCCCTTTCTATATCCTGGTCATCTTTACAGTCGTCTGTCACGATGTGCCCTAAGTACCTAAAGCTATTCACCATCTGTAGAGCCGCACCGTTAAGCATAATTGGCGGAACATGCACTGGTTTATTTGGTCCACTCTTAAAAACTAGGACCTCACTCTTTTTAGAGTTGTACCTCAGTCCATGTTCCGCCGCATATGCCTCACAAATATTGACTAGTTTGCGAATAGCCCCCACTGATGGCCCCAGCAGCACCATGTCGTCTGCGTAACTGATATTATTTACGCACACTCCACCTACATAACAACCCGAATGAGTGCTGCTGAGCTCACCAATGAGATCATTAACATAAAGGTTAAACAGCAGAGGAGAGGTGATTCCACCTTGCCGCACGCCACACTCTAAGCCATACGTCTCAGATAGCGATCCCGCCCACCGCACTTGATTCCGCTGACCACGATACCAGTATTTCAGCATGGATGTAACTTCAGCCGGTACACCTGCCGCTTCCAACTTACGCCAAAGCCGATTATACCTAACCGTATCAAAGGCCTTGGAGAGATCCAGAAAGCAGGCGTACACTGGCGTCTTTCTATCCGTGTAGTACCTGACAGCCTGCTTAAGGCATAGAATCGCACTCTCTGTCGACAACCCAGCTCTAAAACCGAGCTGGGCGTCATGCAGTTTGATATGCTGCAGGAGTATTTTGTTAAGCAGGCTGTCAAGAACCTTCGCCGATACAGTTGCCAACGAAATAGGGCGGTAGTTGCATTTGTCCGAGGCATCTCCCGTCTTACATTTTATGATTGGAACCACTATTGTTTTGGTAAGTTCATCAGGTAAATAGCCATGACATAAACACAAATTATAGAGCATAGAAAGTACGCGCGGCAGATGCACACCAGCATGTTTAAGATGCTCAATGCTGAGACTATCATGCCCAGGAGACTTTCCTCTTTGCATACCTCGAATCACTGACTGTACATCTTGCGCTTTATTTAGAAATCATATTTTTTTTTTCTTACAGAGAAATCACATATAAATAAACAATTTTAAATGTAAAGTAATCAGTGCGGTATGTCTCTCTAATTACAGGACACCACAGCGCGCGGAAAATGTACTACAACTAGACAAAGGAAAATAATTAGTGTTTGGTAGTAGGTTAGTAATAAAAAATATACATAAGAAGAATTTATAAGAATGATAGTGTAGGTATTTTTGATCGTGCGTGATTTGTTGCCTGCAGAAGGTTTTCGATTCTTGTTTTCCATTTTATCTAGAATGGGCGTAAGACGCTCTGTGCTGAGTTGTCATGTCAATGAAGCGATTTTGATCCTGGTAAAATGAGAAAAAACTTTTATTTAAAAAAATACACGAAAAGTAGAAAAAAAATCTGCGAGTTTCTACTTTAAAATATTACACGAGTTAGAAGTACACCAGCAGTTGACAGCGTATTTACTTTTGTATTATAAGTTCCCAGCAAGTACAGCAATCATATCTACCAAACCTCCCCAATGTCACCCCCAGAAATCCGAGCCCAAGGTCAGAATGCACCTTCCTCCTACCTGAACCGGAAGTCGCACAAAGCTTGCGCAAAAACCCGCCGAATCAGCGCTTCCGGCGGACACGGAAACGCCTGCAGGATGCGCGCCGAATGCAGGTTGTAGCCTGTACCTACTTGTAGCCAGGGAGGAAGTGCTTTCATGGTTTTTGCACTGAGATTTGGATTTTAATTAGAGATTAAGAATAATCTTCTAAATTTTTGTTTGGTTTTTAAAACTTACCTAAGAGATTAGAAGCTTAGATTTAGAGCTTAGATTTTTTTAAGAGTGGTTTCTATTTGAATCTGCGTAAACACTTTCGATGATTGTCTTATGGAAAGGTACCTACCTTAGTCTATCAAATTAAGCAATTAGAGAGAACCGCTCAAGACCAGGTGGCACGTTCCGTAACTTTTTCTCGAAGATAAATGGAAGAGCTTTTAAATAAATTGACTACATAATATAATAAACTTAATTTGACAAAACGCGAAACCCCTTCGCCCGCAAATGTCAAAAACATTACCCAGTTATAAAAATAGTGATGTGACAATGTTCAACGAAAACAAGTATCGATGGCCGGTCGTTTACATTAAATTCCAATTTTGTAAATGGAATGTGATCGTCACTCGTAATGGCGGCCGGTGTGCACTCGCATACCGTATAAGGGCCAAGTTGTCGTAAATATTCGACACCTAATTCTTATCGAGTATCGATAATGACAATTTAAATGCAATAGAGACGGGTGACTTTAATTTCTAGTGCCAAGGACAGGGGTATTTTATGAAGGTTCAAAATCGGCACCTACGCGTTTGGAAAATATCGCTTTTAGAGATAAGAGCGGTGCTTCAGTGCAACCTGTTACGTAATTTATGGTCTTAAACAGCGTCACCCTTTAGCGACGGTCATTTTATACATACATTAGGAGCTTTTTAGTATGAGTTGACATTTGAAAGTTTGGTTCTTGTTTACCAAATAAATGTTACGTAATCTTTTTATTAAAATATAGTAAGTTGTGTAGATTATATGGGTAGTAAGTAAGATATTTATGCTGAAGAATGCAATTGATATTTGACTTCTTAGCTCTACGCTCGCTGCTTTATTTAGGACTATAATTGTTTGATGTTGGTTTATTACTAAAACAATCTCGACCAATCACAACAAAGATCCTTTCCCATCGAACAAGATGCTCCATCATTGATACCTCGACATCGTTCGAAAATTAAATATTCAAATCATCGTTCCAATTAAAAATAAAACGCAGCGGAAGTACAGTAGATTGTTTTTTACTTCATCGGTGGCACAGCACGACCAAACTAAAGATGAACTTATGCTTCTAAACATTTCAATTGCGCGAGCAAGAAAAATATCCGGTCTACAGCCTTTTTTATCGACATCAATTGTATTTTGCTACGTGACAGTGTTAAGGTCAATTTGACAGAAAGACTGATTTTGTACCCACTTAATTTCGACGAAGCTTTTATACATAAAAACATTATACGGTCAACTATGCACGCGGTAGGTTTGGGTTTTTCAACAGACTTTGTTTTTCGTAGAGTCATCTACATTAAATTACTCGACCAATTTAATTTGGGGAATAATCGACATGAGCGTTCTTTGTTGAGAAAAAACAGGGCATCGCGTTATGATGTCTATAATGATCAATAACCCTTCATCGTTCGTGATGCACCGAATGAAAAAAGACGAGCCACGTCGTGATTCTACCACTTAATAATCGTAGTATACCGAGTATCTCACGACTACTTTAAAAATAAAAATACTCATAAGAATATTCGAGCGATAGGTCCATTCGAAAAAAGAACGCACTGATTTTTTTAACGAAAGCTGCGAACGGCCAGCAGGTGTAATCTACAATGAGGATTTGAAAAAAGAGGTTCGAACAGGAGGCCTTTTTCCCACGGCCCTGTTGAGTTACCGTACTTTGACAGAGACATTCAAATTTCGAATATACTTCAGTGTTAGTTTCTTAGCTTTTATCTTTTTTTTTTTCAATCCTTTCGCACATATTTTAATCGTTTCATGCATTGTCGTTATTTTATGAAAGACACCGTTTTTATTAATCACAGTATGTAGTGTAGCTAGATTCCACGAAACTCACTGGTAATAACTAAATAATAAAAACTAGGTTATAATGGTGGCACTAAATAAAATGTACAAACCTCAATGTTATTTTATTTGAGTTCGATTCCAATATGTTGCGATAATATTGCGCTCTAGAAATATTGGTAAATAAAATGTGGTTTTAAGAGCGCAATTTTAAGGTTAACAGTTGCCGTATGCATTCCGATGTGAGTTTGTAAGCGACATTTGACCGCAGGTCACACCGCACCGAGCGGAAAAACCTTCAAAAATATTAAACGTATATAAGACATAGGTACAGCTGTAGGCAATAAATATTGCACATTAGCTAATTTTGGCTACATAGAGCGAGTAAGCGTCCGAAAGAGATAGCGCTCTACAAAGACGAAAAGATTTGCAATATTTATTGCCTACAACCATAGGTACATACATTTCGTGCCTGTGCTGCTGAGCGTTGAAGAGTTCCTTTGTCTGGAGCCAATCCTGGATGACCAGATCATGCGTACCATAAAAATGTCATCGAAACTAGGATAGAAACTAGGTTAAGAGGAAGTGGTTCTAATTCAGCTCGCAAGATTTGACCCATCAACAAACAGGTAAAAGGCTAAATAAAAAAGTTTAAAAAGCAGCAACTGGGTCAGTTTTAAATATCGTCGTAAGTAGGCACGCTTATTTTAAATTGTAAGTTTTTCATAGATACTTAGTAGTAGAGCTCTTTGAGAAAGGCTAGTCCGGGGAAGTACTACCACCATGGCTAATTCTGCCATGAAGCAGTGTTGCTGGGTTTCGGTTTGAAGGGTGTGTGCAGCTTTAAAATTACTGGCACCTATATGCCTCCAGTTGATGGACGCATTGCTTTGTTTTAAGCGATGGCTACCACTTAACATCAAATGGGCTATACTACAAGTAACAAGCAACTCTTTTTTATATACCTATCTATAGTTGTCTAAAAGACGTTACGCAAAGTTACTTCGCATTACAAAACGGTGTAAATGCTGTCAGTCGAAGTCTTGGAAATGACGAGAGGCTTGTACCATGACATTTCGCTAAGAAAAAGAAAAAAAAGAGAAGCAACGTACTATCAAGTGCTGTTACCTACTGTGAACTGTATCATTGTTATGATGCGTGTGCGTTTGATGGCTCAAGGCGAGCATTAGCTTAAGCCACAGTATCTACTTCTAGTTTAAAACTATTAACTGGGAGCTCAGAGTGGAATTTAGACTTATGTTTTTAGACTGAGATCTTATGGATTCAAAAATATTTGGCCATGAAAATAAATAATAAATAATGCGAACAATCCACACAACACTATCTAGCCCCAAACTAAGCAGAGCTTGTACTGTGGGAACCAGATAGCTGATATAATGCTTAAATATTTTTTTTTTGTAAATACATACATAGAATACAATATAACACCCAGACAGAAAACAAACATGTATGTTCACCACACAAATATTTGTTATCGGTGGGGATCGAACCCACGACCTACAGCGCAGAAGGCAGAGCTACTACCAACTGTGCTGATAGGCCAGTCAACATAGATACACATACTCTTACTCATATTATTTATTGCAATTATTATGTTACATGGTGAGGTCTTAAAGTAAAAAATGGTGAATACATAATAGGCCCTAATGTTCAGGGCATAGCAATATTAGGAGTGGAAGCGGGCCGAAGTCTGAAAAAATAGATCAATTAAAAGCTATCAGCAGTGTTCTATTGTGAAGTTAATTAAATTATTATTATAACGCAGGCAGTGTATCGTATAGTAGATTATAGTCTACTTATAGTGTATAAGTAATAACTAGTTAAACCTAATGCTAGACTACTGAGAATAAAGGCGGTCGGGAGGACCCTAAACCGACGTGCATGTATGAAGAATGTTATGAGAGTGAATGAAGCGAAAGAGGTATGTCAGGTTCGTAGCAAATGGAAACCCGTGATCTCTGCCTCCATGGGAATGAGGCGTGATTTTATGTGTGTATGTATGTTCTATTAAGAATTTATGAATTTAGATTATTTAGCATGCAGGTAAGCACCTACATATTTTTATTTTCAAAATTACATAGATAGCAACATAGGTACTAAATAGGATTTAGGCTTATATTTTTAGACTGTCGAGACTATGGATTCGAGAAAAGGTAAGTATTTAGACTATATTTTAGCCTGGAGGTTTTATTTTTATGTTTAAACTCGATAGTTCCTAATCGATCCGATAATCGATTAGGATAGGATTGAAAGTTTTACAGTCTTTATGTTCCATGTATTAATAACGGTCCATAACTTATCAATTTATATTGTAAAACAAATTACAAGCCTTTAATCTAATCTTCCCCCTAATTATTTTGATTGGGACGACTTTACAAAACCGTGGAAATATACTTTCACTCATTATTTATAAGTAAAAACAAAATAGTAAAACGAATTAATCGATAACAGTAAGTATCGATACGAGTTTTATTTTATATTGCGAAGTAATTAATGTTAGTACTACATTGGTATGACGAAATGTGTAATGCCATCTGCCTTATTCCCGTTACTTCAGGGTCGGACCTTTCACGTTTTGATGTCCAATGACAAGTGATAAGACTCATGTATAACTTTTAAGTTCTACTAAACATTGTTTACTCGTAATAATAAATTGTCCATTATCTATCAATGACATCTGGATGACCACACTGCCATAACAACTTTTTGGTTTAAAACTTATTCTTACAAATAAACTTGTTCGAAATTCAAAATTTACAAGTTCCCATTTTAAATAATGTTCCGTCATGAAAGGATTAACTGGGATTGATACAAGTTTGTCTTTGAATCTTAGATAAAAGATCTATGGACTGGCATTGTTTTTTTTTTGTACAAGTCCATTAAATTACGTTACCTGTGTAGCCCTCAGTCTTCTATCTTTAGAACCAGCACCTAACTACCCACTAATAAGAATTGCAGCGTAAGTTAATTCAAGCCAAGATTAATCTCTGAACTATTTAAGCCTTGATTATGCTTGTTATTTTAATATTTGCTGATAAACGTCGGGTGATGCCTACACATTTCTACCATTTGAGATAAAACAGAGGTTTTTAGAACCTGTAAAGAGGTGTCACTGTCTCGTTCGTATATTTAACTTGTCTCAAAGTTACTCAGTTTGATGTAATTGTTGAGTGATTTTGGCGGGAAGGCTGCATGCCTAGTACGGAGGCTTTCCACCTGCGCAAGCCACCTGCCGAACATCTGACACAGATGCAGGCTAGTGATGTGCTGGTGTCGATGATATTGGCTCAATAGGGGCTTCCTACTTCTACGCTTTGTAGCGTATACCTACTATCAAATGATTCGCACTGAACTGAGACCTCTTCTAGAACAAGCTAATGCTCTGTAATGTGTACTGCTTCGTCCCAAACTGATATGAAGACTGTTTAAATATATAGGGCACCACGTTTAAATAAAAATAATTGATTTTAAACATTTACGATGTTTAGTGGCGGTATGAAAATGTTCGTCGATTTTCAACTTGATTTGTTCAACGTATCACGGTCACATACTTACTACCTTTTGAAACTGAATAGACACAATACACCGATAAGTTAACGTCACAAATTATGTCAAAATGTGTTCATGATCAAGGCACTGGTGCAAGCGAAAACCGACTCTAAGGTGACGAACATTTTCATACTGCGACTGTATGTTGTATTTGAAAATCAAACCAATAACCTAGGACTCTCATAAATGACACCCAACTTCATATTCTTGGGCCTTTATAAATATTGCTGCGTGTAATATTTATTTATTTACCTCTATATCCTTATATTAACCTAGTAGCCGATCAAACTCGTAATCATACGAGTAAATCTTGATATTACATCTTGTGGACTTTTTAAATTTAATGCAGATTGAATTCACGGCTCAATACGTTCGGACAAACTTACACTTGCCTTAATTGAGTACAACGCCAAAGTCTTCCAAATGGTTGCAGAAATCTTTGGTCACTTGCTTTTTTAGTTTTTTTTTATCCCCATAATAATACAATCACGGCTACCAAAGCGTGCTTGATATAGATCATACCTTAAAGATTGAAAGTAAGTATTTTATACACGGATCACTTCAGATATTCCACAGCTCTTGTAATCTATCGATATCGCAAAACTGTCGACACGTCCCACCCCTAATGCCTCTTCACACATCTCAGCGCACTTGATAAATGCGCTTTACGCAGCGCAAGTGCCTAATTACTATGTGCTATGGAACCGAAGCGCTACAGCCGCTGGGTTGACAAAGCAGTTGATTGATCTCTGTTTGGCAATGAAATGAGGAGAGGCGAGTGAATAATTCCATGGCTACCGATATAGACAGCAATATATTGGTATGTAAGGTGTATAAGCATACTTGCATACCAACCGTCCGCGTTTATGAGTATTGCCATATTATATTATTCTTGATGGATTTCTATACAATATAAAATTATATTATTGACATTCATAAATTACCTACGTTTTATAAAACCAAAATAAAAGTAGGTAGATATTTATGATGCTTCAAAATATTTCTTGCTCATTCCTGAAGAATAAGGGCTGGTTCCTCAGATTGCTAATCTGTTGTGCCGTTTTAGTAGCCAATAATTTGGCTATTCATGTATTTTATTAATCAAACATCATTAGTGAATGGATCGTTGTTTTTGTGCACTGGTGTTGATTTAACACACATACTCGTAAGCCAGAAGAGAACTAAATCAAACATAACTGCGAATAGGCCTTTATGTTAAGCCTCAATTCTAGAAAATTCGGACTAACATCGCGACCTCTATGGTTTTAATCATGCTTTGACAATTGTTAAAAAAAGTCTTGAGAAGAAAGAGCTGTCAGTCATTTAGACTTGTCCCCTTGGAGGAATTCCTCCAAGCTTGTCCCAAATAAAGACTGAAATAATATAAAGCATTAATCCTAAATGGTAAAACCCGATCTTTGCAAGTAGATAAATTATTTATTATATTAATTTACATATATTATAAACCAAACTACTTTAATTAAACTCTTCTTCCGCAAAATAGTTGAAGAAAATGCTAAGAAATGATGCAAAACAAAAGTTTATTTAGGAGTTAGCCTACGCAGGTTTTTGTATGATAATTATATCTAATAATGGACATCCCTAGTTGCAGAATATAAAAGTTACAGAGTAAACATTGTCTACACCTGCCCAAATACGGAGACAACTCAATTCAGTTCTTTCACTATTGTTCGGTGCGATGACAGGTCGTTAATTTGAATGTTCAAATATAGAATTAGAACAGTGTACCTAACCTAATTTAAAAATAGAAACTGCGTACAAACATGGAGAAAGAAAGTGCTCGAATAATTCGCTAAATAGTGGGCTATCTTATGTACTTCAACTTATTTTACAATACAAATTAATAGAACATTGATTATTCTCCTCTATTTTAAGAGCAAAATTTATTCACTAAGCAAATATTTCGCCTGGCAAGAACTGGCTTACTTACCTAATAAGAACAGTAAACTATGTAGTTTAAATTTATTATGAAGGATGGGTAAAATAACAGTTCCCGTAGCATAAAGTAGCTTTAGCAACATCGGTGATAAAAATCGTCTATATGGTAGCGCGCCGGCCTCATTTTATTGCTATTTGCTAGTTTTATTAATAACTATACTAAAAACCGGGATAAGCTTAAAGTAAGTAAAAATTAGCTAATATTTTGGTAGTAATCGCACAACATGAGTTGTTCTTTAACATTAGACAAGAAAACAAATTACATAATTCATTAGACATTTTGACGAGAAGTTTTCTAAGCCCGCGCGTTTTTTTTTTAATGTGTGGCGCTGGAAACGATGTCTTATTGCCAAGTCCTTTTTGTTTATCAAATTAATAGTCACTTCACTTCCACATTTTCATGTTTAGCCCGCGCGTTAAATTATCAGAGTTACCAGTATCAAAGAGATCCTTTAGATTTTATTGAATTAAAAAAACATTTTTACTTTGATTCTGTCAGAGTGAGTAAAGAACTTACAAGTATGAATGAAATAAACTCACGATTTCATTCTCAAAAGTTACTTTGCACTTAAGAAGTAACAATATCATATGCTATCGCAAAAATTATATACCTAAATTGCACTAGGATGTGACGTAGCAGATAAAATTGGGTTTTGACCGATTGGCGTAAGATAAGTTGCTATTTTTATATTTCCCTAATTTACTCGATGAAAATTCTGTACGAAGCTTAGAACAAAAAGATTATACATATAAAGATGCAGTTTCCACAGAGTGTTTTTAAAGTAACACCCATGAACTTCCTTCTTGAGTCCGCTACCAGTCAGCTGGTCGGTATTTGGCTATATACGTACCTAAAAAAAATACAACACGAAAAAGCAACACCAGCAAAAATCTCAACAAAGCTCACTGAATGAGCTTCAGACAGTTTAACTCAACTAATTATAGCATACGAAGTATCAACAAGTATAAAATCATTACCAGACACGCAATGCCACAGACTGAATAGCATTTACTACCAAACACCACAGGCTATATAATAGTTTTATAAACACGACGACAGTGGGAACTAATGTTTTCGCACAAAACGACTTTTTTACGAGTTACGAGTGAAATTACAAAAATGATTATCTCCCTATGTTTACCTAGTTAATAAAACTTTTATTACAAGGCGTTTTCAATTATGGTATGTAAGTTATGACTCCAATAAAACTTAAGACACAATTTACCTACTCCACACATCAGTCTAGGTACCTACCTTAAAACTAGGCAGTAAAAACAAATCGATCTGCAGAATATCATAGGCCCCTTACACTTACTAATTGCATGGTAGAATAAAACAGTTTACGTAGTTGAAAATTTATATGAAAACTTACCCTAGATAAAAATATATATTTTTAATTACACAAAGAAACTTACAATTAAACAAATATTTACAAAATGTACAAAATACACAAGAAACAGTTGAGCTATCTGCAGATCGTTACAAACGATCTAGAGATAGCTCAACTGATCCAAATCAGTGCCAGACGGAAGCGTCCTCAAGACGCTGCGCCAGATACCCACCAGCTCTTGGGTCACGCGTCGCTTCGATCAGTCGCCTAGATAAATAAATTATAAGAAGGTAAAACTGTGGAGACCATTAACTGACTAAGCTTTTGCAAAAAGTTTTTAAAGTTGTCTAGTCAGTCAGGGATAAAGTTGTCTTTGTCTTGGGCGAGTTTGAATCCCTCGCTGCTCTCAGGATTCAGTATTGCGCCCTTGATGTAACACACTGATGCTTTAGGTATAGGTATCCTTTTTTACTTAATTTGGGTTGGTACCTTGGTCTACATTTTAAATAATTCTCCTACATTTCATATTTCTTTAAAATTATTACGTGATGTTTCTGTGTAATTCTCATAAAAGTATTTCTGTCTGCTAATTTTGTTTTGGAATTTGACAAACGAACTAAGAAAAGACTCCTTCAAACTATTCTTGACCAAACCAGAACGATAACAGAGATAAGGCTTCGATTTTTAAAACGCAGTGCCAGTCATTTGAAGTGACGGAGGATGAAGCAAATTCAATTTAATGAATTTCACAAAGCTTCAGATCTACATCAGATTATTCTTTGGATAAAATCGATTATTATTTCAATATTTAATCATGATCAGCACCTGGTATTTTTTTTTCATAAAATTCCAAGTAAAATATCGAATTAAAACTATTACAAACACTGACGGCAACTTTTTTTATATTGTACTAGCGGCCACCCGTGGCTTCGCTTGCTCTGTTCCCGTTCCCGTTTAAAATATTCATATTTATTGACCTTTTAAACCTTCTCTGGACCTCCACAAATAATTCAAGACCAAACTTAGCCAAATCGGTTAAGCCGTTCTCGAGTTTAAGCGAGATTAACGAACAGCAATTGTCTTTTATATTATACTAGCGGCCGCCCGCGGCTTCGCTCTCCCCGTTACCGTTCTCGTTGAAAAAAAAAAACAAAAGTTAAACAAATCATTCAAGACCAAAATCAGCCAAATCGGTCCAGCCGTTCTCGAGTTTTAGCGAGATTAACGAACAACAATTGTTTTAAATAATTTATATTATATTTCACGGATGGCGACTCTTAGCAAAACCTTAGCACTTAGTAAGTACCTAACTACTGCTACAGGTACGCGAGCTGCGATAGATAAAATTAGCAAACAGATATCGTGATAATCGTATCACAAACAAACATGGCGGTCTATCTGCCAAATCGAGACGGCGTTTTTTTGAATTTCCTGGAATTTTGGCGTCTTCTTTCATCAGTTCTTCTTTTGTTATGCGCAGGTTTTTTTTTCAGATGTATGTTGATAATTGTAGTAGTCTTGAAGAACTGAACAGAGCTAGGACGTCGACGACCACAAACCATTAATAATTTATGTATAATTTACATCAAAACATAACAAAATTTCTTTGTTAGCATCCACATGAGTTGACAAACTGTGTCGCGAATATCGTGTACGAACCCGGGGCAATTCACTAGTTCATTCATTACTGAATCAAAGAAATTACCAATTTAATACGATCTACTTTACGTGGACAAAAACAGACAAGTTAATGTTATAATAATTGTAAAACCACTTGCCAAAGGTCACATCGCTTACACTGAAGTGTCGGCGAGATGAAGACATTTTCTTTTAAAATTATGACTATACTAGCTGCGCCCCGCGGTGTTACTCGCTACTAAAAAGTATGTACTTTTCCTCTGTAGCAACTGTAGGCCTACCACAAGCTCTGTCTGGCTCTGTCTCTGGCTCTGGTTTTGATTCTGTGTGAGTGCTCACCAGTGTATAATATTGTGTGTGAGTGACGTTTCGACGTTGGACTTATTTAGTCAACACTTAGGTAACCAAACTCAAACCAGAGCCAGAGACAGAGCCAGACAGAGCTTCTGGTAAGCCTACTGGCTGGAGAAAAAAAACCCTACAAATCATGGTTTCTTTATGATATCCTTCATGAAACGTGTGTATTTTTTCAGGATTAAAATTAGCCTGTCATTTTCTGACCCCTAAACAATCACTATCTATGCAAAAAATCATGTTGATTCTTTGCTCTATGAAAAATTATATTATATCCATTAATATATCCCACAGGAACCATACATGTTACCAGGATATAGGCCTATGTGTTATTCCAGACTATGAATACTGATAATAATAATAAATTAATAATAATAACTAATACTATATTACTCGTGCACTTGACACATATTTTCGAACTTTTTTTTTAGGTTCTACGATATGCTGGTTTCCTCACGATGTTTTCCTTCACCGTTTGAGAGCACTGACATAGTGTACATACATTTTTGGGTAGAAACACTCATTGGTACACGACCGGATTTGAACCCACGACCTTAGGATCGGAAGGCGGGGCCACAACCACTAGACCACCAGTGCTTTCAGTTTGGGATAAGTTAGTGTTGTGTGGATTGTCCGCATTATTATTATTATTTATTTTTATTTATTGTCCCGTTTTTTTGACGTGACAACGTCTTATAATTCGATGGAGCCGGCTGCACGCAAAAAAAAACATGATACATGCGGCGTTAACTCGCTCTGAGGCGTTATATTAAAGGCTTGAAGTGCAAGCGAGACCACCGAACGAGCGATAAAGAGGCACAATCGGCCTCCGCGTTCGGCAGCGTTCGACATCTGTCTCTCTCCTACTTGAGTGAGCGAAAAAAACAGTATTTTCTTAGGACGTTGTCACGTTTAACTATCGTCAGTAAACCGACTTTACAGACAACCGATTTTTTAATCAAATTAACTCACGATAACTTTAAACTTATAAAGAATAGCTTAATTAAACATTATAAAAACCTGCCAATTAAGTTTTTTCACGATAATATCACAATCTTAAGAAAAATTAAAAACTGCATGCACCCTCCTTAGACGGGGGGCGTGGTTTGTACATCCGGTTGTTATCACTTCCGGTGGCGCCACTGTTTAATTACGGGTGTCGATGATAACGTTTTTTTTTATTATCTATGTTTGGAGAAAGGCCAAGTGCGTGCGATCGGATCGGTTGTTTGATTTGTCTGGCTCTTTGTAGTAGCTTTTGATACAACATTTGGACTGATTTGATTTTGGGAATAAATCGAATGATTAAATAAATGCTTAGGATGACATTCTCGATATACAGTAGACTCTTTGGTACTCAAAGATTCATAAAGAAACTAATAATATAGATAAGTAACATTATCCTTATTTGAATAAAATTGAAATGACAGAATCATTATAAAAGTCATGTATCATAAAGTATAGCAATTTTATTTAGAGCACAAGAGGAACTTCTATGAGGCGCACTTATAATCCTTTCACCACACTTGGTTCAAAAGAACCAGTGACACGATAAGAAGAAGAATAACAAAATGTATTTTAAACAATCTAACAATTAGTAATAACCCGGCGAACTTCCCTGGTAAGTTCGTTTGATATTTAATTTTAATGTCTCATTTTAACATTGACTCTCACATAAACAAACTTAGCCTACATTTAGCGCTTGTAACTGTTTTAGCTAAATTACAACTGAAAACCTACAAATGAAAATAGTTTTTATCTCCTCTAAGTAAAGTTCTTATTAGAAAATCGCTGAGACAATATTTAGACAAGCAAAATTCTCACATGAATGTGCTAAGAGGCGAAAAGAGCATTTGGAAAAATAATGTATGATACAGTTACTAAGTTGCAATCAAGAGTTACATTAAAATGTTATTTTGTTTATGACTCTTTCTTAATTACGAAAGCAGTTAGTTATTTGGCAATAACTCATATGCACTGCTAGCGCCATCCAGTAACGAGTGGCTGAACTAAAAATACTATTAATAAGATAGAACAAAAGTTTATGGTATCGATTAGGATGTCTATAAATTATCTAGATAACAATTTTGTGTTTAAGTTGCTTAAAATTAATTTTAAACATTTCAAAAAATGTAATATGAAATTATAGCCTACAAGCGATTTGCCGCGGCTTTTTTTAGGCTTGGAACTGAGGGAAAAAATCAAAAGCAATGGCTTTATTTTTTAACACCTTCTTGAAGGAGGTTTGCTATTAAAAAATATAGCTTTTGTTAGGGATAATGTGGCTTTGTAATGGTGAGAAAATCATTGAAATCAGTCCAGTATTTTTTGAGTTTATTCGTTACATGCAAAAATATATTTGAATATAATATACCTACCTACATGTTATTAATAAAAGCAATAATTGAAACTTATTTCAGTTTCATTTGTATGAAGATGTTTTTTTTTAATTATTAACGGTTTTACTAAGTTTTCTGACGGTATGTCTACCGTGCAGTCAATAAATAAAAAAACAAACATCTTTGTTCAGCACCTAAAATATTTGTTCTCGGTGGGGATCAAACCCACGCTCTCCAGCGCAGAGGGCAGAGCTTACTACCAACTGAGCTTTGAGCGCTGACAAAACTTTTATACATCGATAAGTCGTAAAATCGAAGCTCATTAACTTAACTGTCCCAATGTTTACGACGTTCATATAAACATTGCACGCGATCGAAACGCATACGCACGCGATACGCTAGTAAAACGCATGTTATCTGGATTATTGATGAAAAAAATCATCATCAGCTTCATGAAGTCCACTGGACTTGAGCCTACTTTGTAAAAATCGCTGGTTAATTTTTAATAAGTTGTCGGTCCATTGCCCAGCGACCACGAATCGGAAGACGAAACGTAGGGAACCCAGATTTTTATGTACCAGATGGACCGACGACATTGTTAAGATAGCGGGAAGTCGGTGGATGGAAAGGGCTCAGAATCGTTCTTGCTGGAAATGTGTAGGGGAGGCCTATGTCCAGCAGTGGACTTCTTCAGGCTGATGATGATGATGATGAGGTAATTATGAATTTGGCTTGCCTACCCTTACGAGACTAGCCGTGAAGTTATTCGAGTTATAAAAGCTTTATGCATAATAATCACCCCAACTGAAAGTTAATGCTAAAATAAACGAATTATGATCTACCCTCGATTGGGGACCGTGAGAGTCGGCTGCATTTTTATTTCATAAATTGGATGATTTATACCTTTGATTTTTTCAATTTAGTGGCCATAAAATACATGTGAATAGTTGAGGAGAGGTTAGATTATCAAAAAAATTCTGTTTAATATGGGTTTGTTCCACCAAATAGTAGATCTTTCGTTAAAAAGTTTTTCGTCTTTAAACGACGTCAGATAAAAATTTTTTTGCCTATTGTTTATGAAAAGTCTAATATCTCTAATTTCTAATCTTTGGTTTTCTTTTCTGTGGAAATAATTTTATCCGACAGATAGTTTTATTTAAAGATGGTGAAATGTGCCATAAGGCTTAGACTTCACTGGCTTTGAAGGGAAGAAAGAAAATTTTGTTATTTAATATAACGGCTACATTGATAAACATAATATTATTATTCTAATCAACGCAGCAGTTACCTAAGCACAAAAAAATAAAGCTTTGACTAATTTTGTTATAATGTTAGGTGGTTCAGACTACGTAGTCCAAATCGAGCGAACTGGAATCAGGGACTCACCAACGGTTTTGACGACAAACAATTGTAACGTCGTTAAGTCGTAAACTCGAGATAGGGGTGCGCTTTTACGAATTCACCCCTTTACAGTAAACTCTGCAAGGGATGGGCATATAAGAGAAAGACACATTTTTTATTATAAAGAAGCGGATTAGAGGTTCAACACGTACCTACGTCTGTAAGTTTTCTAATTTTAATACACCCCTCACACTTGGGTTTATTTTATTTATTTCAAAAATGTAACCCTGTAAAGTTTTTTTTTAACCTGCCCTGTCGCACTGCTGGGGTAAAGGTCTCTCCCCGAAACTTAACTTAAGTTAATAATCATTAAATTTAATCCAAAGAAACCTGTATAAAAATATATTTTTTTATTTAAAACCAATAATTTATGTATCAAAACTGTATTATGCGTAATGTACAGATTCGAAGGAACCAGTGACCGATAAGAAGAATATTATAAAATTTGACATTTAATACAATATTAAAAAAATAATTTATATTTAATTATAATAACTATTGCACCTCTCTCGTATTAACCCGTTTTAAATTATTTAAAATGATTGTTGATTGAAATCTTGACAGTTGTTCATGTCAATGCTTATCGCACCGAATCTGGATGGGTGACCCTTTGCCAAAATTGTGGGAAATTATGTAATTAACTGGAGGTACTTACTTCATTTTTTACAAGGAATTTTAGCTTATACCTATTCGTGTCTCAAAACAATTATTTAAATTTAAATTTTGCATACTTCGGGAGTGAATACCGTTTGGACTTTTATAAAAACTCACAATAATATGTATACACTTATTATACACACGTTTTTTACTCTGAATTCAATCATTCATCTAATTATTCACTTATTTATTTTCTACTTTTTAGTTCGATTAGCTATAAAAGCGTGGTTTTTAGTTTTTATAAACATTAGTTTATAAAAATTTATCTCATTTGTATGAAGAAGCTGTCCCATAAAAGTTTAATTTCCAAAACGTGCATACTCCTGCATGATCCTGCGCCAAGGTGCCGCCGGCTCGTGCCTGGCTATCGACACGTGTGCATTACTATGCACCGTGACGTAGGTAGCTGTGACATTGCCGATGTAACGCGTGCACACGATCAGCACAGGCGTGGATTGAGATTGATCCTTCGATTGATCGGTAGGGCTTTTTTTTTCCTGAACGAAAAAAATCTCCACCAAAAAGGTCTATTATTTATCGTCTCACAATTTTTTCAGAACAGAAAATCGGTTGTCTGTAAAGTCGGTTTACTGACGATAGTTGAACGTGACAACGTCATACAGCTGTCCACGCGGACGCATCGCTCACTCAAGTAGGAGAGAGACAGATGTCGAACGCTGCCGAACGCGGAGGCCGATTGTACCTCTTTGTCGCTCGTTCCGCGCTCTCGCTTGCACTTCAAGCCTTAAATGGAACGTCTCAGAGCGAGGTAACGCCGCATGAGTCATGTTTTTTCGTGCGTGCAGCCGGCTCCATCGAATTATAAGACGTTGTCACGTCAAAAAGTTGAGGCTATTTTATTTTCACAGATTTTTTTTTGAATTCAAATTGGCGTATCAAATACAGAGCTAATTGAGGCCACAAACAAACAAACAGATACACAAACTAAGGCCTTAAACTTATAACATCTATCATTATGGTCGAGGCATAATAAGTATTAATCGTTTAAATTTCCAAATCCAGTCCTGCAATAATCTACGCTACGACAACTACCGACCGGCGGGTGTTTTTTTTTCACAAATTGGACAACGGACGCAACGATAGGTGTCAAAGTATACAACCCTTTCCCGCGCATATGTCGCCATTTCCGGTACCACAGAGTATAGAGTAATAAACTAGGTGATAATAGAAGTGAATATTGCAATTTGATTGTGAAGCGACATCTGTTTCGTAGATTTGAATAAGCTGTAGGAAATACAAAAACAGTTTTTGTATTCTTAAAAAAACTCAATTTATCACCTTAGAATACTACTAAAATTCCAAAAAGGAATAAAGTTTATAATCAATGGTTCCTAGTAACTTAAGTGATTTGCGGCTTTAACTTTTAATTGTTTTTAGAGTCAATACAAAATACGAAACAAATACTTAAAGAAAAACTTTTTCATATGTAAAATTCTACACTGCCGACCAAAAAAATAGACTAAAATTAGGTACCTTACCTACTACTCATACTCTATGGTCCGTATTCAGAAACAATGCTTGAGTCTGAGTCGAGCCGCAAGCATAGATTTTTTGACAGTTCTCCATTGAAAAGTGTCAAAAATCTATGCTTTAGGCTCGACTCAGATTCAGGCACTCGAGCACTGTTTCTAAATACGAGCCTGTTTTGTTTACGAACAAAGTCTGGCACTAACATAAAAAGCTGGACGTTCTGACAGATTAAATTAAATTGTTACTTCTTTCACTTCAAACTTCATTCTTCCAGCCATCAATCAATCACTAAGTCATTTCCTGGCCTACTCCAAGCTGTTATCTAACAATACTTCAATGCAACTGAAATGTGCAACACCATATTGCGCTGTGCAATTCACGTCACTGTAAGTGTACACCTTTTGGCCATTTGACCACAATCGTTTGCTACAATGGCATTGTACTGTACAGTTGGTAAATGACGATTGTTTTTTTTGCCATCAGTGTACTGAGTGGCTGATATTAGAATTTCAAAGTACACCCGTTTTTGTTTACCGTTTCTTTTGGTGAAGGAAAACATCGTCAGGAAACCCGGTAGGTCTTAGTTATAAAACCGAACTCCTCTGGAGTCTCAGTAACCATAGTTCACGAAAAGAAGTTCTTTGAGGCGAACTTAAAAGTCTCACTCACTGTTATAAAAATAGTCACAAGAAATAGCCATTCGACATCTGGGCCATAATCAAAGAATAAAAATTTTCTTATTTCAAAATCTCATATTTTCCCAGACAAAACTAATTACTCCAATAAAAGCCATTTACACACGAAGCAAGCATTAGGCTACTACCATAGTAACGACTTGTCTCGTTACCACGGCCCCTAATTATAAGCCAAGGACTCACTGGGCCCATCTACTGTGACTAGTGTTGTAATTATGTCGATAATTACGATCATCGATATCGATAAAACTGCTATTAATCGATTTAACTGACAATAAATGGTTCTAACTGGATTTTTTCTGTCATAATGTTGATTGAGGTGACACAAATGAGGTGAACATTATAGTTGGCTGGCATTTTAACATGATTTAGTGGAAATACTGCCATCAAATGGAAAGCTTTGTGTATAGAGGTACACAGTGTTGTTTTTTTAGTCTAAGAATTCCGAAACTATGGGGATATTTTTTTTATTGATTTTATAGTGTAACTCAAGAAATCACAAATGTTTTTAATATGTCACAAAAAATGAGCCGAGCGCATACCTTCAGAATATTTGCAGCCCGTACGAAATCCCACTCGGCCCTTAACTTTTGGGTTATTGTAATATTAAAAAATATGACTTTTTTGTAAAAACTGATGTCTTACTAAAAAGATATCAGATTTTTTAAAGTATTTTAAAATAAGTGTTTATTTTTTCTAAAACTCCTGCTATTTTATATATCCTGGTATCACATCACTACTAATAAAGGGGTTTGTAGAATTATGACGCGCGGGACCACTAAATTCAGAAACCAGGCATAATACTGCCTCCACGGTTCGTTAGCTTGCACTCGCCTTTAGAAGTTTATCTAATTAGGTACTTAGAGCAGCCGGCGTAAGTTAAACTCGGTTTACTGTCACATGGGCATTGCTGGAGTTTTTGAAAATAGGTATGTTAGACTATCAAAACAGTTACATGCATTACCTAAGTTTAGCTTCCCTTCTTCTTCTTATCATGTCACTGATTCTTTCGAACCAAGTGTGGTGAAAGGATTTTAAGAATTTTTAGCTGCCCTTAACATACGAGTACATAGACATTAGTCTAGTAGTAGAGCTCTTTGTGAAGGGCTCGTCCGGGAAAGTACTACCACCATGCTTATTTCTGCCGTGAAGTAGCATTGCTGTGTTTCGGTTGCAAGGGTATGGGTGCCGGTGTAATTACAGGCACGTGAGGCGAAACATCTGTATGCCTCAAGTTGATGGTCCTCAAGTGAACCTGAAAGAGTTGGCATAAACTTTGTCCTGCGCTAAAAAAATATCGAATAATCAAATAATAAAAAAAAACTTGTCTATGCATAGTTTTGGGTCTCTAAATTGGTTCGCAAGCACTCAACTAACCTAAGTATGTTGCCATCTCTATTTGTTGATATGAAAGTGACAGTGACAATTGAATTTAGCATACTGCAAAAAAAAATTAAGGAATGATGGTGCTAAGTATGTGTGTGTACCTAGGAGGAATTTAGTACAGTATGTTATCTGATTCCCATGTGTAATACAAGTTTTGCTTGGTTTGGGGCTAGAAATTGTAAGACAGCATGCATACATTTATTATTTATTTCTTTCTTGACTTTAAAATCTATTATTTCCAATAGCGTAGAACCACAAAATTCATGGGAGACCTTTTTCTCTGATAAATTTAAATACTATTAGGTACATATAATTACAATAAACTACTTTTAATAAGTAGAAATTTCTAATGAACGATAACCTTGAAAAATTCATTACCCCTCAGAAACTAATTAGTAAAGTAAGGTAAAGCACTAACAAATAAAAAAAGTCGACAGTAAACACCACCTTTGACACCCACCGAAAGCTATTTTTATTCAAATTATAAGCATTTACATATTGATAACTACTAAACAGGTGGGGGACTACAAGCAATCGGATTTTTAGAGGAAACAGTAGCTTTTTTTATTTACAAAGATTTTAAAAAGACAAAACAAAAGCAGCGGATTTTGAAAGGAAACGGCAGCTTTTTTTATGTACAAAGATTTTAAAAAGACAAAACAATGACAAAACATTTAGGTTTTTATATTATAACGAATAAAATAAATGTTTGGAGCGGTAAGTACATCAATTGCCTGCTTAAATTACTTATAATGTTTATGATATTGTTGCGTTAAGTGTCCACAATATTTATTTATCTATTAGCTGTAATATTCTTAAAAAAAACAAATACCTACTTACAAAAACAATCAGTTTTAATGGTCATTAGGAATATCCATTTTTTTTTTTGAAAATTTGTGTTTCTTAGAAAATACATTGACATGATTGTCAACGATACGATAACGATAGGTCAATAAAGAAAGAAAGGTCAAGCAAGCATCTGGCATAATTTTCGTATCTGAAAAACCATAATTTCTCGCATTTTAGTACAAGCTCTGCTTAATTTGGGGCTGGATAGTGTTGTATGGATAGTGCACATATTAAAAAAAAACATAAAAATCTGAATTCTTTAATATTGCTGATAAAATAATTTCTGATTTCCAAAAACCGTCTGCTTGTAGTCCACCTTAGAACTACGTCACGACATTAGTTAAACAATAAGGCACGCGACACACGTGTCACACGACAGTGTGGCCCATGCCTTTAGATCGTGAGGTGCGTGCTCCGCCGATTATTGATATTATATTGTTTTCACTTTATGAGCGAGTATAAACAGGAATAATATAAAATAATGTAAAACAGGAATAAAATCAGATGCCTTGGATCAAACATGGCGACCTCAGAGAGCGACCTCAGAGACAGACCAAATTCGGCGTCTTTTGATGAACCGATGTGAAGTTTTATAGGGAAGATTTATTTTTAATGTCAAAATAGCAATTAGCATTAGTAAGAGCAATTTATCTTAAATTGCTCAATTGCAACGTAGGTTTAGAAGTGTTAAAAATTTAAAGAAAAATAGTACTTAAAGCCTTTTCTACACCTAATACGACCAAAGTAACCTAAACTAAGAAGTTACTACTTATAAATGTACTGAGAAAGTCTTCCTATTTGTTGTCTAACATTAATATAACTAAACTAGCTGATACCCGCGACTTCGTCCGCGTGGATATTTGAGTTCGTTTTTTTTAGTTTGATATGACCAACTGCTAGTTACCATTGTTTTGAGCTTGTAATTAACAGTGTATTTGAATTTGAAAGTGAGTGCTGTTGTAGCCGATTTTTTTCAGCAGTGTTTAGTTTAAGTATTATAGATGTTTCCCACGATTTTGTCTTAGTGGTTGTCATCGGTTTTTTTGTAAACATTTGTGTGTATTAAAACCTGGTGCCAGATGCTGCGGTAAATGAAATTTTTTTAATGTTTTTTTTTGCGTATTTTGTAAAGCTCTTTTTCGTGATTTTGTTGAAGTGGCTAATTTGGGCTATCGTATTGACATGACTTCAGCAGTGTTTAGTTTAAGTATGATAGATGTTTCCCGCAATTTTGTCGTAGTGGTTATCATCGGTTTGTTTGTGAACCTTTGTGTGTAATCGAACCTGGTGCCAGATGCTGCGGTAGCTGAAATTTTTTAAATGTTTTTTTTTGTATTTTGTAAAGCTATTTTTTGTGATTTCATGTTATATTAGTGGCTAATTTGGGCTATCGTATTGACATGACTTCAGCAGTGGTTAGTTTAAGTATGATAGATGTTTCCCGCAATTTTGTCGTAGTGGTTATCATCGGTTTGTTTGTGAACCTTTGTGTGTAATCGAACCTGGTGCCAGATGCTGCGGTAGCTGAAATTTTTTAAATGTTTTTTTTTGTATTTTGTAAAGCTATTTTTTGTGATTTCATGTTATATTAGTGGCTAATTTGGGGTTTCGTATGCGTGTTGGTGTATAATCGCATCAGATTTTTTTTATTTGACATGACCAAGCTGGTTACTATAGTTTTGAGCTTGTACTTTAGAGTGTATTTGAATTTGAAGGCAAGTGCTGTTGGAGTCGATTTTTTTCAGCAGTGTTTAGTTTAAGTATGATAGATGTTTTCCGCGATTTTGTCTTAGTGGTTATCATTGGTTTTTTGTAAATATTTGTGTGTATTAAAACCTGGTGACAAATGCTGCGGTAGCTGAAATTTTTTTAATGTTTTTTTTTGTATTTTGTAAAGCTATTTTTTGTGATTTTATGTTATATTAGTGGCTAATTTGGGGTTTCGTATGCGTGTTGGTGTATAATCGAATCAGATTTTTTTTATTTGACATGACCAATTGCTGGTTACTATAGTTTTGAGCTTGTACTTTAGAGTGTATTTGAATTTGAAGGCGAGTGCTGTTGGAGCCGATTTTTTTCAGCAGTGTTTAGTTTAAGTATGATAGATGTTTTCCGCGATTTTGTCTTAGTGGTTATCATTGGTTTTTTTTGTAAACATTTGGGTGTATTAAAACCTGGTGACAAATGCTGCGGCAGCCGAAAATTTTTTAGTGTTTTTTTTTTGCATTTTGTACAGCTATTTTTTGTGATTTTATGTTATATTAGTGGCTAATTTGGGGTTTCGTATGCGTGTTGGTGTATAATCGTATCAGATTTTTTTTATTTGACATGACCAAGCTGGTTACTATAGTTTTGAGCTTGTACTTTAGAGTGTATTTGAATTTGAAGGCAAGTGCTGTTGGAGTCGATTTTTTTCAGCAGTGTTTAGTTTAAGTATGATAGATGTTTTCCGCGATTTTGTCTTAGTGGTTATCATTGGTTTTTTTGTAAACATTTGTGTGTATTAAAACCTGGTGACAAATGCTGCGGTAGCCGAAAATTTTTTAGTGTTTTTTTTTTGCATTTTGTAAAGCTATTTTTTGTGATTTTATGTTATATTAGTGGCTAATTTGGGGTTTCGTATGCGTGTTGGTGTATAATCGAATCAGATTTTTAATTTGATATGACCAACTGCTGTTTACTATAGTTTTGAGCTTGTACTTTAGAGTGTATTTGAATTTGAAGGCGAGTGCTGTTGGAGCCGATTTTTTTCAGCAGTGTTTAGTTTAAGTATGATAGATGTTTTCCGCGATTTTGTCTTAGTGGTTATCATTGGTTTTTTTGTAAACATTTGGGTGTATTAAAACCTGGTGACAAATGCTGCGGTAGCCGAAAATTTTTTAGTGTTTTTTTTTTGCATTTTGTAAAGCTATTTTTTGTGATTTTATGTTATATTAGTGGCTAATTTGGGGTTTCGTATGCGTGTTGGTGTATAATCGAATCAGATTTTTAATTTGATATGACCAACTGCTGTTTACTATAGTTTTGAGCTTGTACTTTAGAGTGTATTTGAATTTGAAGGCGAGTGCTGTTGGAGCCGATTTTTTTCAGCAGTGTTTAGTTTAAGTATGATAGATGTTTTCCGCGATTTTGTCTTAGTGGTTATCATTGGTTTTTTTGTAAACATTTGGGTGTATTAAAACCTGGTGACAAATGCTGCGGTAGCCGAAAATTTTTTAGTGTTTTTTTTTTGCATTTTGTAAAGCTATTTTTTGTGATTTTATGTTACATTAGTGGCTAATTTGGGGTTTCGTATGCGTGTTGGTGTATAATTGTATCAGATTTTTTTAATTTGACATGACCAACTGCTAGTTACCATAGATTTGAGCTTGTACTGTAGAGTGTATTTGAATTTTAAGGTGAGTGCTGTTGGAGCCGATTTTTTTCAACAGTGTTTAGTTTAAGTATGATAGATGTTTCCCGCGATTTTGTCGTAGTGGTTATCATCGGTTTGTTTGTGAACCTTTGTGTGTAATCGAACCTGGTGCCAGATGCTGCGGTGGCTGAAAATTTTTAATGTTTTTTTTGCGTATTTTGTAAAGCTATTTTTTGTGATTTTTCTTAAAATCATTTTCCGTTTTTTCTTCTTTTAGGGAAAGAATTTTCCTATTTTCTTTCTTAATGCACCTCTGCTCTATTAGAGGAATACATCTTCTAAGTTTCATGCTTCTAGGGCTAACGGTTTAGGCTGTGCGTTGATTTTTCTTATAACCATTTTTCCCCTTTTTCTCCTCTTTGGAAAATAATTTTCCATTTTCCTTTCTTAGCGGATGCCTACGTCATAACATCTACCTGCATGCCAAATTTTAGCCCGATCCGTCCAGTGGTTTGGGCTGTGCGTTGATAGATCACTATGTCAGTCAGTCACCTTTGAGTTATATATATATAGATTAAAAAAAAGAACTGAAATTGAAATTTATTTTTGGAACGATGTTTGTTGTACTCTATAAATCATTGTTTAAAACTATTGCAATCATGTCAACGATACCATATTTAAAAAAAAAAATTACAATAATTATTACAACCATTTGAACCGCTTGCCGAACTCACCTCTACCTAATTATCGTACTTCAAGTTTCTCCATACCGTAAACATTCAACATTCTAACATAAATAATACTACACCAATTTTAATATTAAAAAGCTCTTATTTCACCTAAAATAAAGACTATTGTAGCTTGAAGCTGTTGAAAGAAAAGGAAAGTTAGTTTAGCTACAGTTTTGGTGAGATTTCTTTGTAAGTACCTAATTATGTAGCATCCGTCATGGGGTACTAAACACGTGTAGATTGTCAACACTCGAAATCAGGTTATGGGGTGAAATTGTACGGGTCTTATGAAACCATAGAGCAATTTCTTTTGTAATGTCTACAACCTAGCTAACATCCAACGTTTTGTGTCGCTTTTTCAGAAGTTTGTTGGACATCCGTTGCATACCATCATCATCAGCCTGAAGAAGTCCACTGCTGGACACATGCCTCCCCTACACATTTCCAGCAAGAACGATTCTGAGCTCTTTCCATCCACCGACTTCCCGCGATCTTAACAATGTCGTTGGTCCATCTGGTGGGTGGGTGCCCTACGTTTCGTCTTCCGGTTCGTGATCGCCATTCGAGAACCTTTAACCCCCAATGGTTGTTGGTTCTTCAAGCTATATGACCTGGCCATTGCCACTTCAACTTAATAATTCTAAGAGCTATGTCGTTGATCTTGGTTCTTCTACGGATATCCTCATTTCTGATTCTATCACGTAGTGAAACTTCCAGCATAGCTGGTTGCGCGACTTTGAGCTTGTGTACGAGGCCAATAGTTAGCGACCACGTAAGTCCGTAAGTCATCACTGGCAACACGTACCATTGTCTATAACAGGATACAAAAATCTGAAGTCTTTTGAATTTTCCCACCCGTGCGATGCCGGGTCGGATCCCTAGCTAGCTATAAATCAATTAATAGCGTAATAACATCGGCTCATTTCAACATAAGCCAGTAAACAGAACTAGAATGCTTTTACTGCAATCCGGAGCCCATACCAATTACCACCATTTTGGAATTTATGAGCGATAACTGTTCACACGTACGATTTACAGGCAATTAGATGCTTGACATGCAAAAATGTTCATGTGGCATAATGGTTGCCACATTGAAGAACCTTAAATAGGAGTCAAAGTATTGTCAAAGGTAAACAATCTTTATGGTTTTAAACCAGGGGGTTTTGTGATGCAATTAGTGGCAAATTGGTTAAAGCTGTCAGTTTAAGAAAATGTAGGTACCAAAAATTAGTGTTACTTAAATATTTTTGCAACATCAAACCACCTAAAGATGATATACTTCTTAGTAATAAAACTTTTTTCAACAGAAGTGGAACTCAATGTTCTGATCCACACATTTAATCCTTGTTACTTTTTTTTTTCTTCAGTACGAATTGTGGGACAGGCACATGTTCCACCAATTTGTTCTACTTAAGTCTGTACTAAAACGAACAAATTGCACTGTAAAAATAAGCAAGCAAAGTCACGTGTGGCCCCAGCTGCAACGGCGTAATGTCACAACATTAGTTTTACTTAAAAACTGCCGCGAACCGACGAAAAACGCAATTTTTCACACTCAAAAACAAATATTTTGTGGCGTCTCTAATCTGCTTTTTACACTGTTGCACATTTGGCGCTAATTATGAGCTTTAAACGTCATTTGACTAGTTAGGTATTCTATTTTTGAATAGTTTGGTATTAGATGCGTTGAATTTAGAACCAAGTTTAGGACCAGTCATTTTTAAATTTATAAACGGGGCTCGTATTTTATTTTTTTATAATTATTTTGAAAATACAGTTTGAATTTAGATTTAGAATGAAGGAATTTGGGGGAGCAAAGCGTTGAAAACAAAAATTCATGTTTATGGCCGCAAGAAAGCAGTACTAGTTATGTAATTTTTCAATGTTTTAATTTAGAAACATTGTCATCTAAAACCTGATATATTCAGCGTCGGAAGGAAGCGTGACTGCAGCCTGGGAGCTGAGCTGAGCTATCTATTGTAGCCCTCGGAGCCCGATTAATGTAAAACAGTTTGACCCTATAAACAATTTCGCGAAATAAATCCACCGAGCGTGCGAAGTCACTAAGCTATGAATTGACCATGGCTGTATACAAGGTGTATCTAAATATGTGTACTATGCGAAGGTGGGGGGTTTCAGACCACAATGGTGATCAGTTGTGGGGGGGAGAAAATTAAAAATTCCTATTTTCAGTTTCCCATACAAAAATATTTAATTTCATAATGCCTAAATAAATTGACAACCCTATCCTTGTAACCCCTTGACCCCTTGACCTACTACCTCTGTAGGTCTACTACTACTACCTACTACCTCTGTAGCTGAGTTTAGGGTTGTCACTTTGTATAAAGTCAGCTGTTCATGTTGAAACTTCGTTGCAGTTTTTTTCAGAGATACCAATCGAAGTTCGAAAAGTCGTTGAACAAAAGTTGTTCCCCGGGGGGTGGAAATTCACCCCCCTTCGGGATAGTACACATATTTTGATACACGTTGTATAGTCTCAGGCCTCACATATATTTTTATTATGGGAGTGAGAGGTTTTGTTAATCAGTTTTTTTTTATCTGATGATATTTCAACCTAGCAATGCAACCTCGGGAACCGATTGACCTGATTTGTACCAGTTGAACTATTTAGATAGTTAGCAAAAGATTGCAGTTCTAGCAGCATCTCTTATGCGATCGAACGCGCTTCTAGAATATTCAGACAGTTTAACCACGTACATATTTATGTACTACGTCAATCCACAGCATGTGCATTGCAGTGGAATCCCAAGAGATACCATCAACGGCGTGTCTTCGCCACGAGTCACCGGTCCTGCCTACACGGCGCGTCGTGTACCGCACTCATTGCAAAGCTGTCCGTTTGTAATTGCAACCCCTTTTTGCTAAACACGAACTTCTTGCGTTATCTTGGCGCCATTTTTTTGCAACAACAAAATTTTTGACTGTTGAATTAAATTCCTGTAAGCGAAATTTGGTCATAGACTTCGCTTATGATAAGCCTGATGGCGGAAAATGTAAAAAAAAACGACTTGCAATAATCTCCCAATTACAAATTAACTTGCAATAAACGTATTGCAAGTTAGATTTCCCATTCATGAGATGAGTCATACTCTCGATTTTTGAGAAAACAACTGCATATTTATCTTTAAAAAAACACCCTTATGTCATCGCTGGTAGCACGCACTGGTTATCGTCTTTCGTATAGGGTTTCTTCTTTAGGCTCTATGGTATCTGTGATGAAAAGATGTGTTGTAAACTTTCGTTGGCTAAGGATAGTAAAATTTGATTCATGGTTTATTAAAAGTATTGAATTGAATGTACACAATTTGAGTTATTGAAATCATCCAGCAATAAATTCACCTTTCATTTTCTAAACATATTGTAGTTAAATACTTATTGAAAACATACAAATTAAGCTATTCATCACTAAAGCTCGTTAGTGGCGTAACTTCCTTGTTATTGAAAATTTAATTTGAAATATAAATAAATATTTCATAAGGGCAATGAAGTGACATATAAATAATTATATTCAGAGAGATCAGTATCGCACCGTTTAAAAACCTATATCTACCTACGCAATGCCATAGCAATTTGTTAAGGTGTAGGGAAACGAGATAAATTAATTGAGATGTTTATTTTTAGTGTTTTATATTTATCTTACATCAGCTCACTGATAAAAAATATACAATTATTAGTTACGTCAATTTGCTAATCTGTCCAGTTGCTGATACATTATATTATGTCCAGTTGCTTATCTGTCCAGTTGCTTATCTGTCCAGTTGCTGATCTGTTCAGTTGCTAATCTGTCCAGTTGCTAGTCGGTCCAGCTGCTAATATATCCCGCTGAGAATTTGTCCAGTTGCTAATCTGTCCAGCTGCTAATCTGTCCAGCTGCTAATATATCCAGCTGAGAAATTGACCAGTTGCTAATCTGTGTAGTTGCTTCGGAAGCCTGTGGGTATATATTTTCATAGGCTTAATGAATATAATGTTCCTAGTTTATTTCCCATACACTTTTACTGCTAAACTAATGCACCTACACAGTCTTAAGTAAGTTAAAGTTTTATTAGCTGTAAAATTAAAGGAAGAATGCAATCATAAAATAAAACTATCAATAAAATAAAATAACGAGGGTTCACAGAGGGCGTTGCGATCGTGACGTATTATTCTATGTGCGGATTAACGCTGGAAATGTCATGCGTGTGCGCAACGCGGTGACAGATTCAAATTGAGTCTTCATATTCACGTTCATGCTATTCATGTTTTAACAAATAGTGGAGATTTGTTTTTTATCATTATGGGAAGTCACATAGCTTTTTCATTTTGATTGTTTTTCTGGTGTTATTTTGAGATCTGCTGTGTAATTTTGGTGGTATTTTAACCAACATCACTTTACGTCTTAGCTCAAAGTGTGACTAGTGAGAATAAAAGTACCTATACCTACCTACTGAAATATGTGTTATCCTAATTTTAGCCAAAAGTTTTCCTATGGTTTTGAAGAAAAGCGCTACCATTTTCTTCAAAGCCGACTTGTTGACTGACTTGACTAAAAACTATTTCATTTATGTACCTATGTCCTGTAAATCCTCACTTGACATTGGACAAACAAAATTGTCTGAATGGACAGATTCCATTATTTAAGAAGAAGTTTAAGAAGAAGAAGGAGAACAAAAAGTGGATGAATGCAATGCAAAGAAAATATGATAGTGTTTTTAATTGTAGGTTCCTAAATGCAATAGGTACTATTAATAGTAAAAACCCTTAGCAAGGACAATTGTAGAGTGATGCTAAGATTTTTTATTCCCGTGGCCAAAATCTACATACCTAGGTATTTTATGAAATAAATGTTCTGACAGCAAACACAAAGATTATTTTTTCCTCGAAACATTAAACCAAACTCAATCTCTAGAGATTTTGAGGTATGTCGATTCAAACATAAAACTAATTCGCTAATAGTCACCCTTATAGTACGTGCCCAACAACAGACTACTCTATCTTATCGAAATGTTTGCACAAACCCTCCTGTCATTTTATTCAAAAAATAATAAAATGTTTTATTTTTATCCCATAATAAATTGGTTTATTTCTATCCAATCATAAATTTGGTAGATTTATGTAGCGGCACCA
Source organism: Thera britannica (assembly GCA_939531255.2). Taxonomy (NCBI): domain Eukaryota; kingdom Metazoa; phylum Arthropoda; class Insecta; order Lepidoptera; family Geometridae; genus Thera; species Thera britannica. Next base: position 3,668,108 of record OW618042.2, on the reverse strand, counting down.
GATGGTGTCTGTTTAATTGTGTTTGAGTGTTGTATTGATAAGTATAAATTGTTATGACAAAATTGAGTTTACAGTTTTGTTAGTAGGTGTTGGAAATATTTTACAGTAAGTATAACTACGTTTTTTTATTTTTTATATTATTTGCTGGCGTGGATACAAAGTCCTTTTGCCAAGTCCTATTATAACTACGATTTTGTTTGAAGGTGACAAGTATTTAGCTGTTAATTTTCCCTTTTCCTAACATAGATCGAAAGATAGACAAAATTAGGTAGGTATGCATTTACATTTTAAAAAGGTACCGATGTTAATTATAAACATAACAATCTCAAACAATCCAACCTTCATTCACAAACCGAAGCACAGCGACTGATTTAATACCATAAAACGCACCAAAACCAGATCACAATCGACTTCCAATTTCAAATTGGAGACACGTTTCTCCCAATCCCATTCATACATATTGATATTCCCACAAAAACTAAACAAGTCGGGACTTGTATCAAGAAATTCTCTAATTAAAAATATCGGCCATATTTCAAAACAAAAGCTTCGCACATGTTCAAAATTCGCGTGACAAAAACACATCGTCCTGTCAGACGCCATGTTTGATTGCCATGGGTGTGGGGCGACGACCTGACTGGAACTGGCAACCTTGACCGCCATGGCCCGCTTACCCGTAAACAATAGCTGAAAGCTGAAGGGTTAAATGCTAAAAGTTATATTTCACAGTCCTTCAAGAAATACGGTATGTTTTAATTAATGAAACTTTAATCAGGTGACTGTTTAATAAAATAGTCCTTGAATTAGTCCTTTTTCCTAGAGAAAAAAAAAAAATTGACCTTAAGAATTAGATTACCATTCATTTTGGTACAACCCATAAAACCTGTAGGCACATAAAACAAGAAAAAACAAAAAAAGGTTAATTAAAAATGAAAAGTAATAATGTACCTACAACATAAATTATAAATAGAAAGTAAGTAGACTATCTATCGAAGGTACGAGTACCTACATTATTAAAATCTAGATTACAAAACCATTTAAATATAGGTACGTACGGTACGTCACAACGAGTTAACTTAAGTTTAAAAATACATTATCCTAAAAGAAAGTCTACGAAGGTGACCAAAGCACTTCAAAAAGGTCGCCGAAATCAAATGTTTAAATTAGGTTACCGAATTGGCAAGATGGGTCCGCGGTGGTCCCACGTGGGGAATTTCCCACGACCCCGGGGGGCATCCTACCGGCCCATATGAATGAAAAAATGTTACCATGGTCCACTCGTTGTTTTTAAAAGATTTCAGTAGGTACTATAGTAGGTACTATGTACTCTTATCTTATACAAGTGTAAGAATAATATGAAAAGGATAAGAAACATTGTTTAGATAGAAATGAAAACCTGTAACTCCTTATTCATCCCTAAGCACGTAGAACAGAAGTGTATTAATAGTTGAATAGATAATACAATCTCTGACTCTTGTCAGATGGACGCCATTATACCGTTTCTAGGCGGAATTTATAAAACTGGTTTTATTAAAAATAGAGTTATATTTCTAATAAACTACATACTACTAACATTTTACCTACTACTAACAAATAGGAACCAAAATGAAAAAATAAACATTTCAATCCACTTTCAGGTCTGGACTGAAAAGGTTTAGGTATGTCGGTACTTGGTCAGTGGATGAGATTTATTTATAAACAGAAATACAGAAACGAAAACAACAAGATCGAGATGTTGCGAATAAGAGCTATTGATGGAATACGTACCTTCGATCCACTTTGTGCAACATTGTAACGTTTGCAGACTTGCCTGAGTGATTTATATGTACCAGCAAACAGACGAACGAAATATCTAAACTTAAGACGCTATTACAATAAATAACTACGGAAAATCACTGAAATGGCGTGTTTACGTATTTAGTGATTGTTTTGATAGTTAGTAAAGATTTGATATTTTGATAGTTGGTTGCTATGAGTAGCGCCATCTAGTATCGAGTAGCTCCAACATTAATAAAAGGTTTCGTAAACCCATTCAAATTCATAAAGATTGCAAATGCTAATTATTTTAATTTTAAGTACCGTATCGTACATAATCGCAATTTTATTATATACCTACTTCATTAACTATGTTGTTCTATTCTTTTTAATAGAAAACCTTCTACTACATTGGCAATTTATTCAAACCTTTTCGTTTGTTTCAGAAATAAATCGATCTTTTTTTGTTTTATTTAAAAAACCGGCAAAATTACTACAAATTTATCCAGCGCCATAATAAAAAAAAATGCTTAAGCCGTTTTGTTCAAAAATAGAACGAGATGAGCAAAACTAAAATAGATGTCTATTCCGAGGCCGAGAATTTCTTTCCTGTTCTTATAGAATTGGTCGCGTAGAACTGTCACTAAAGACTGTATTCAGAAACGGTGCTAGAGTCTGAGTCGAGCCTCAAGCATAGATTTTTTTCCCTAGTGCCAGTTTCACGCCTTTGAATATATCAATAAGAAGACATTTTAAATAGATATTTTCGATCTAATGAGTTTTTGAGTTTGACTTTGATTCTTGACCGCGGACGGAAACTTTAAGGAAGACATCAAGAAATAATAAAAGAAAATGAAAGGCCAGTCTTTTAAAATACATAGGTACTTACTTAGTTTATTTTTATAATAGATTTACCTGAGTGCGCAAATGTAAAAACACTTAAATGACATCAAATAAGAACTGAAAAAAGAACAAGCAGTCACTGAAAACATTTTGTAAGTAAATTAAAAATTTCAAAGCACAAAAAGCTTGCCTGAGTTATTATTGTAGTGACTTTCAGCTGATTTATTCGGACAAGTTGACAGTTGACAAGGATTTAGGGGCTGAGTGCGTCATTAATCGAAATACTTAGTATATCGGATCACATAGATTTATTTTTCAGTTTCAGCAGATGTTTATCCTAAATTCGCAAAAACTCAGGGACAAAAGTGGATTAAAACTTTGTAGATGTTGGCAAACGCATGAAAGAACTTTGATCATGAACGATAAAAACTTTTTTGATGGCTACCAAGGAGTTTGGAAACCCATTTAAGGTTGTTCGATTCCGATACAAACCGAATTTACACAACTATGGGCAAACAAAGTGTAAATGTACACTGAAATAGCTGTAATAGAATTTTACAGTGCTCTTTATTGCCAGCCAGTTATATAAAGTTGGAGAAAACTGTAGGATAACAGAAATATAATAAAAAACCAAAAAAGTAATTTTTTCATCATTCTTTTTAACGGGTACTAGCTTTTAGCATAGAGTCAATTTTGTACATCACTGTTTCAAAATAGACGTAAAAGTCTGTTATTTCTTTTTCTGAAGCCCCGACTGCCACGACCAACGGCTGACACTCCAACTTTATATAACTGGCCGTAATAAGGACCACTGTAAAAGCCTATTACAGCTATTTCAGTGTACATTAATACTTTATTCGCCCATAGTTGTATAAATTAAGTTTGTATGGAAATCGTACCCCCTTAATTGCATCAGCAAGAAGTTTCTCATGTCTCTGAACTATACCTAATATACCTAGTCAAGATTCGTGAGTGACGTATTTGTTTTTTTGTTGGTTGGTTCACTTCTGGATTTTTGATCGATATTCAGATTTGATGAAAAACTAATTTTGCAAATCAGCGGCTGTGATTAAAATAAGGACATCTTGCCCTTATTTTCTCTAAATGATCTGAAGGATGGTTACTTCACCCATAAAATTAAATGGGTACTCATTTTCCATGGTAAAGCTCATCATCATCATTAGCTTGAAGGAGTCACCTGCTACACAACCTTTCTTATACATATTCAAGAAAAACAACAACAAATAAAAAATTACAAGCGATCTTTGTTCGTGCTGTCGTGTCATCTTGTTTTTACGAACCAGTGATTTTGTATAAGGAACGAGTCTGATACTCTTCTTCTTCTTTCTTTTCTTATGTTATTTTAAGTATAATAGATAATTTCAATTACTATTCTTACTGAATAAAATGAATTGAATTGCTCAATCAGCACAAAAGTTTCAAGTCACACGACATTAATATCGTGTCGTGTATGGAAGTGGACACAGGCCCACATGCAAAAGCCCCACGACTAGATTTACTGTTATGCGGCGTGCATCTTTGCTAGTACCTCCATGGAGGAGAGATATTGCACGATATATCCTACTTCTGAGGTCGGGCTACGTAAACATAATGAAGACTCATACCACTAAGTACTTACCTATAGTTTCAAGTTTTATCATGCGCACTTGATGTGCGGGCAGGTTTTTCCGCAAGTAGGCCGCTGGTGGGCCCTTTTTGCGTGACCCTTGACACGTGTTGCTCGAACTTTTTTAGGTTCTACAACACGCCGGTTTCCACACGAAGTTTTCCTTCACCGTTTTTGAGAGTACTGGCATAGTGCACATAAATTTTTCGACAGAACAACTCATTGGTACACGAGTGGATTTGAACCCACGACCTTCGGATCGGAAGGCGGGGCCACTACCACTAGACCACCAGTGCTTTCAGTACTTACCTATCATATGAATATGTTTTTCTTTTAAGCTGACTTTAAATAAGGAGGATTTATTTTTAATGTACACGAACTTGCCTATATAGTCACCTCTCTATAGCGTAGCGTGTGCTGTCTTTGAAATTTTGGCTTTTGTATTATTGCATACGTCTCACTAAGTGAAGTGGCACCACATTGGAACTTTGGATTAGGATTGCAAGAATCACTTTGAAACGTCTTATAGCTGGATGAGTCTAGGTGCCAGCTCCACACGACCAAGCCTAGAAGAACAGGCAACGAAACGGTTCGGTTCTTACCGTTTTTTTATATGATCCTTTTACAAATCAAAAATAATAGCAGTGAAGTTCCAGTGTGGTGCCACTTCACTTAGTGTACGACATGCCAGTTTCCTCACGATGTTTTCCTGCAACGTAGATAAAAAGTAATATGGTTACAATGACATTGTATCTTATCCCAATGGAATGGACTCCCCATGATATGTGATAGCCAAAAAGTTGACCGATGACCTCGACTTGATTGAGTTATTCACCACAATACTGACAGGCCCTGGGAACCATCGTTAGTTATACGGTCGGGTACCGGCCTACTGGTTCTCAAACTTTTTCAGTTAACGACCCACGTAGTAAAAGTTAAAGTTCGAAAAAACGAGTCAAGTGCACGAAAGGAGCCTCTTTGAGGTGCACTTAAAATTCTTTTATTAATCTTTTATCATTATTCATTTATTTCAGGTAACATATAGTAGGTACATACTTATACATAGATAGATCTTAAAAATATAGGGTACATATCACAAATACCTTAACAACTAAATTACATATTACATAGGTTTAGATGACTTATTTTATCTTTTAACATGTTTATTTTATCTTTTGACAGATTTTTATATAAAAGGTCATTGACGTTTAGTAGGGTTATTGCTGCAATCAAAACCTAGTCGCATCTATCAGTTTTGACATGATTTTGAATTTCGATTGGAATAAAAAACAGATTGAAACAAAGCACATCTTTGACAAGAAATGATTGCAACAAGGTGTCATGTTGACGTAATAAACATTAAATAGCGAATAAGAACCTCAGAAGAGAGGCCAGTCAGTTAAAGAGCCCCCTTAGTCTAACCTACTCTACGATTCCGCGACGCATACTTTGAGAACCTCTGGCCAACTTGACACAATGCTAATTAGAATATTGTTATGTTACTTCGATGGTGACCTTGATGACGAAATCCATGCCGACCAATATAAACTTTAACATCATGGATATTGGGCTCAAAATGGAGTACTGACCTCGATAGAGAGTAGTATCTGTTACATATGTAGGTAAAACTACTTAATCTGTGTCTATTCTAGTTAATTTCGAGTTTTATGCGATATTTGTGTAAGTATTTAACATCCTTTCACCACATCACTTCTTTCACAATCAGATTTATGTTAGTTTATTGCGTAGCGTTAGATGCCAATTTCTTAATTTAATATTTAGCAGTATTCCTCTTTTTTTATTGTAAGGGTTTCAAAATAATAATGTTTTTCTCCCCCATGGAGATAAAAGTCCATGGAGACTTACTTGGGGATTCATAAGAAAGATTATTACCATTATTAATTTTGTTTGATCTATGTGATGGGCATTAGATGGACCACCTGATATTTAGCGGTCAGCTCTGCCTACAACCATTACGTCACAATGCTTAGCGGCTGAAATTGCATTCTACTACTAAATCTATCACAAAGAGTACTAAGTACCTACTACCTAAATGCCTTTAGCATTAAGCAAGCTGGTTTATATACCTTAACTTATGAATTTTTCTTCAACATAGTACTCGGAAATTTTTGCATAATTTTGACAACCTTTTTCCAGATAAATCAAAATTGCTGTAAAAAGTGTAAAAGCCAAATACAGCGGCTGGCAAAAATTGTATGATCCATTACTGACGTATAAACTACGTAGGTACTCATACCTGTCGTGTAATTTAAAAATGGAACGATCTTCTACTCCAAAACATGGCAACCAAAGAGGTAGCTTATCAAAGGTTTTATTTAAATTTAGAAGGCTTGCAAAATCATATGCTTTAAAAAAACAAATGAACTCTACAAAGCGAATAAATTGGTTAGTTGTGTTTCGTTATTGTATTTATTAACACAATACTTTCCACAAATTATTAAAAAAAAAAAATTCAATCCTACCTAGTTAGGTAGGATTGAATTACTTATTTATACGTTCGTACATCAATGCTTATTTTGCTGGCCGTTAAAGTAATGTAATATTCGAATGCTATGATTTTTATACGGTACTTACGGTACCTAATTAACAATCATATTTTAAGACGTCGTAACTCATCCTTTTCTTGACAGTAAACGACGCTATTCTCATCATAATCGTGAGCATTATTCCGTAAGTACGGAAAATATAAAATATGATTGATATGGATGTGGTTGTTAAATTACCTTTTTAATTGTTTAATCAACTGTTGAGGCGTTATTATATCATTTGCACTAAATCGCTTTTATAGATCCTTATGTTTTTTTACATCGAAATAGGTATGAGTAGTAATTCATTTTACATCATATACATGCTCAGTAAGTAGGATTTACTGTGCTGTGCAAAAAAGTAGGCATGTGCTACTCAATGCATTATTTAAAACGTTCCATTTTCAAATCACTTCACCGTCACACTTAGCTTGATAAGTTACATATAAAGCTATGCAAAACTCCTTGGTGAAATAACCTCTTTTCTTATACAATGAAAAGAAAACTTTTTATACTGCGTTATATGCATTTGCTATAGAAAAAAACACTCTTTTATTTAATTACAATTTAATGTGTGGTTTGAAAAAAAGTGCGTGTTAAAAATAATCTAGATTATAATATTTTTCATCTCATATAATAATAAAAAAACCCATGGATCGTCATGAATCAATAAAATCATTATCAAATTGCCGGAAGTCAACAAAACGTGCGTTACCAGACTTATTTAATGGGCCATTGGGCACTGACAACGACCACCAATGGCCCATTGATGCCAACACTGGATCAATGGTGTCTGGCCACTATCCTCATTTAAGCCACCGTGAGAAAAGCTATTCATTATTGTGATCGCTAAATTGATCATTGTGGCTCAGTATTTGATCAGGGACTTCAAATTGAGATATCATGTTCTCTATTCAATCGGTACCTATTCCATTGGATGTTATCGGTTCATGTAGAACCAGTTAAAATAACTTTAAAAAAATCGTTTGTCTGTAAAGTCGGTTTACTGACGATAGTTGAACGTGACAACGTCACAGCTGTCCACGCGGACGCATCGCTCTTGCACTTCAAGCCTTAAATGGAACGCCTCAGAGTGAGGTAACGCCGCATGAGTGATGTTTTTTCGTGCGTGTAGCCGGCTCCATCGAATTATAAGATGTTGTCACGTCAAAAATTTAATACCCCCGACTGAGGGGATTATAATTCTAGGCGTGGTCGCGTGGAACTCCTCGACTCACCTAGCTTTAAGACGTTTCAAAGTGACCCTTGTTATACTACTGAATAAATAAATCCACACAACACTATCCATTCCCAAACTAAGCAGAGCTTGTACTATGGGAACCAGATAGCTGATATAATACTGACATACTTTTGGTTGTAAATACATACTACGAATAGGATATAACACCCAGACCGGGAACAAACATCTGTGTTTACTACACAAATATTTGTTTTTGGTGGGGATCGAACCCACGACCCACGGTGCAGAAGGCAGAGCTACTACCAACTGAGCTGAGAGGCCAGTCATAGATAGGCAAGAACAGCCACAGTTTTGATAAGGGTCACGTTTGTATGATTTAAGGTTGTGTTTTAATGTTAGCTGCAACGTTTTAATTCAGGATTTTTGAAGACAATAGTGAATAGATGGGCTATGGCAAACATGCTCTTAGGCTGCATCCTTTCCATCAGATGTGATGGCAGCCAAATGCTTAGCTATGTATTGTTACGGCAAAAACTCTTTATTGAATATAGCTAGAACTCTGGTTTACTTATCACACGGCAAACAATACAGCTACGCATTACGACGCCATATTTTCCTATCCCCCACTAGTGTTGTGACTCGTCGCCCAGTTTCAGTAGGGATGTCCTATTCCCAAAACCGGCTAACTCTATATAAAAAAAACTATATTGACGGTTAAAACGAAACACAGCAACGGCAGAAATAGGCATGCGAAACTTCAATTTTTTGTTTAAAGCAACTTCTTAGATTTCTGCTCTCCTGGTTATTCAAATGTTATGTAAGTAACTATATTATATGTACCCTGCCACGCTTCGCTGTGGTAGATTGTGATGAATGAATGAATGAATGATGAAATGAAAAAAAAACAATCCTTGATGCGAATTATACATATTATCATGCTAAAATTTCAGCTCGATCGGTGCAGAACTTTTAAGTTTTTGAAGCGTACACAAACCAACATAAAGTTATTATATATATTATAGAAGATAGATAGATTACACTGTATATACTGTAGACTGTACTTCAGTATTTGTACTTGTTGTGAAGTAGAGACTCATTTGATTTTCTAAATCCGTGGCAGTGAGTGGGAAAAGCGTGGCATTGTTGGGAGTAACCCGGTGATAGTACTTCCCCGGACAAGCCTGTCAAGAAGAGCTCTTCTACTACACTGCCATAGATCTTATCTTATACCTTTAAACGAGAAAATCTTGTATATATATATATATATATATATTTAGGATCTCGGAAACTGAGCCAACAATTTTCACGAAATTTACTATACAAGGGTTTTCGGGGGCGATAAATCGATCTAGCTAGGATTCATTTTTAGAAAATGACGCGAAGTTGGTGTTTTGCAATAATCAAACATAAACTCAATATACGACTGTTCCTGCCATCTGTTGGCGATTGTGAGCAACTAACTGCAAGCTAGAAGGCGTTGTTAATTAAAAATAAGCCAATAAAGATACGACTCTTCCTGACATCTATTGGCAAATAATAATACTATTTTTTTTTAAACCCGAGCGAAGCTCGGTCATACCGGCTCGTTAATATTAATATGTAATTAATATGTTAGTATTATTTGTGTATTTATGTAGTATTATGTTTATTCCGAAAGCAACATACTCCAAACTGCGGCTTAAATCCTTGAAGCCAGGTCGGTCCCACCAAATCTAATACCCCATGTACTGTGCTATTGCTTCACCCGTCGCTGCCTTGCAACACCCGACCGTTGAAGACTTGCAAAACACATTGACAGACTGTCTTGGATAGTGTGCACGTATTATACTATAGAAGATACTTATATACTTACGCAAATAGATTTGTTCCAAAAAGAACTTAATCAACATTTTTTTTTCTTTTCGCCTCTTTCGAAGTAGGCATAGTAAAGATCATACCGCGCCGTCGTTTCTGTTTATTCCTTGACTGGATTTTTTTTCTTTTAGAGAAAAAAAATCTGAGAACCTCCTTCTTTACAAAGTAGTAAAGAGTATTTACTTTTATAGTGTGGGAAAAATAGTGTGATGGAGGTCCAAGTGTGCGTGTTTGTAGTGTTGTGCTTCTGCGTTTTTGGGACCTTGCAGCTTATTCCGTTGCGTAAGTTTTTCTATAAGGTGACCCACCTGAAGTTGTGCGGTTACCTCTGCTTATGGTAATAGGGCACGTTCACCCGCTTTGAAGTAAAAGTGTACTTGTGACTGAACCCAATGAACCGGCACCTATACCCTGAACCGGCTAGAGCTGACTAAGCCATGTGTTTCCACACTATCTATCCTCAAACAATTCAGAGCTTAAACTATGGAAATCAGATAGCTGATAATATTAATATTATTATTAATGCATTTATTTCAGATAGATCAATCCATACTTAACTGACTAGGTACATAACATTTACATAAATTCATACAAATAATAAATACAATTCAATTCAATTCAAATTACTTACATCCTTTTTGTAAATAGAATACAATACTCGGACTGAGAAGAAACTTCTATGTTCACCACACAAATATTTGTTCTCAATGGGGATCGAACCCACGCCCTACAGCGCAGAAGGCAGAGATACTACCAACTGAGCTGTGAAGGCTGTCAATTTTTTTTCTATACAACTAGCTGTTGGAACAAAACGTTAAACGTCAGGAACGTGCCCTACGATGCACTGCCCTGCCCTGTGTCCACTAACTTGAGGCACACAGATATTAAGCCTCACGTGCCAGTAATTTCACCGGCACCCTTCAAATTGAAACACAGTAATGCTGCTTCACCGTAGAAATAGACATGTTGATAGTATATACTTCCCTGGACGAGCCACACACAAAGAGCTCTACTACTACACAAAGAGCTCTACTATTAGCTACGACTATGTAAAACAAATGGCCATGGACAGAGATGAATGAATGGCATGAACTGGAGGAGGCCTTTACCCGTAGAGGGGTACCTAACCAAACGAATAAAAACGAAGCAGTGTAAATATAAGTACAGTCAAACTCAAACTCGATCATAATTTATTCATTTCAATTCCAAGAATCACTTTGAAACGTCTTGTTCCACGCGACCAAGCCTAGAAGAACAGGCAACAAACTACGGCTCGGTTCCTACCGCTTTTTTATACGATCCTTTTACAAATCAAAAATAATCTAAAATAATAGTAGTGAAGTTCCAGTGTGGTGCCACTTCACATTGCATTGCATACCTACGTCTCACTAAGTGAAGTGCAGCACACGCTATGCTTCGAAGTTATAATAAAGTATCTACACACACACAGCACAGTGATATAATTACTAAAATGTTTTTATTAATTATTATATATTGAAATCCTCCAGCTGACTACATCCACCCATGCGCTGAGCTGACAGACAAATGCTTCACCCAAGCCACTCTGGACGCTATCCCCGGCATCGTGAAAGGCATCCCGGAAGCAGGGATCCCAGCGCTGGATCCACTCCACCTGGACAAGAATATCAGCATCGTGCTGCCGGGGAACTTGAAGATGACCTTCCATAATGCGAAGCTGGTGGGGTTGAGCTCCTGTGTGCCTGATAACGTTTCGTAAGTAATAGAATTGAATTGAATGGAAAGGAATGGAATGGAATGGAATAGAATGGGATGGGATCGGGTGGAATAGAATATAACTTTATTATACATCATAGTGAAAGATTTCGAATAACAAAATAAGAATACTTACAAAATAAACTAGTGGTACAATAGGCGGTCTTATCGCTAAGAACGATCTCTTCCAGACCTAAACCTTTGGATGTAATTATCATCATAAGCCTGAAGAAGTCCACTGCTAGACATAGGCATCCCATACACTTCCAGAAAGATGATTCTGAGCCTTCCCCATTGATCGGCTATCCTCGATCTTTTCATTGTCTTCGGTCCATCAGATGTGAGAAGTAAGATAAGATTATTGTTTATTACTTCAGAGCCTCTCTGAGGCGCACTTAAACTCTTTTTACCACACCGGTTCGGAAGAATTAGTGATGCGACAAGAAGATTAGCCTAAAATGAGTCCAATAGTCTGTCCCATTATTTGGGGAGTTCCCAGTTACACACGCTGGGATAGCAGTATTGGTGCGGGTTTTATTTCGGGAGCCAGTCATTTGACTGGCTCCCGAAATATATGTATGTATAAATATATGTGTACACGCATGCCTGTAATTTTACAGGCATGCGTGTACACACTTTGATGCCTCAAAGTGATGAACGCAATGCAATCTCATATTCTGAAAAAAAACTGCATCCGTGCTCTGTGAGGTAATGCGATTTTTACAGGCAGAGGTAACCGTTCAACATCAGACGAGCTATTTTCTAGTTTTTTTTTTAACATTATATAGGCCATCCTTTGGCTACTATTTCACCTGATAGTAAGCGACGATCTAGCCGACGATGAAGCAGAATGGTCTAGAAGAGACCTATTCACTCTTGCCTTGAAGAGGCCGAGATTGTAGTTGTCAGGAAAAACTGCCGACGGCAATGAGTTCCACTCACTTGAGGTTTAATTATTGAAGGTGGAGCCAAAACGATTATATTAGTTCCATAACTCTAATAAAAAAAAGCTACTAGGCTGCTGGTTTTTTGACCGGGTACGCAATGACTTCGAGTGGAGTCTAGAAAAATACCAGTAATGCACACCGCGTCTTGACCTGTACCTATTGCGACACTGAGTGAATGCTGTGCCTACACTAACGTTTACATAAATAGCCAACTAATTATACTAGTCAATATTGATAACTCGTTTTGGCTATAAGGCTTTCAAGGTCTTGTATGGTGTTCTAGATTGTTCCCAACGAGGATATAATTTTTTGAGAAAATTTGTGTGGTGTACATATTTATTTGTTCTTTGTCGGGGTTTTATAAAGCATTCTTAGTACATATTTACAAAAATGTATAATAATTGATATATTAAAAGCTATCTGGTAGCTTAGTGGGATTTAGATAGTGTTTTGTGTAATGTTCGTAATGTTCATTTATTTTATTTGTTTTTTTTAATTTTGCCCTGTATAAATAACTTACCGCACTAATATAATAATGTACTATTGCAAAGCTAATGCTACACACTGCCCTAAAAGTTAGGAACTGTATACATTCAAGTGCAGCTTCTTCTTCTTATAGTGTCATTTGTTCTCTTGAACCAGTGTGGGGAAAGGATTTTAAGGTAATTAATAGATTCAGGCTAGACTTTGCGGAATTCCATTGTTAAACATAAATTAAGTAGAACAATAAATATATAGTACTAATCCGCTAATCTAATCTAAGTAAGTTAATTTAATGTAGACTTGTGTGTGCACCCCACTTTATATTTATTATTCTACTTAATTTAGGTTTAGGGTTTTAAGGGCAGCTGACCTCACTTTAAGGGTACCTTACTTAGAATAGGGCTGGAAGCTTTTTGATTCGAAAGCCTTTAAAGAGCGAGAAAGCTTTAGTGCTTTTTAAACTTTCGCGATCATAAAACGACTCATGTCAATGCTCCAGTCTGCCCGCGACCACGGTTATTGCAACATAGCCGAAACGTCGGGAAAATAAATAAAATAAGGTAATATACGCGATAAATACCCGTGTAAAAGTTTAAATATGAGAAAGCTTTATTTGAAACATTGGTTTATAAGGCCAATGGGCATGTCATGAGGGATGAAAGTCACGTGACTAGGAGAGTAATAAGTATGAATTTAGATGGATAGGTAAGTAGAGGTAGGCCAAAGAAAAGATAGACGAACAGTGTGAATGAAGACATGGATAAGAAAGAAGTGAATACAGAGATGACGGCTGATAGAGGAGAATGGAAGAGGAGAATATACTTATTGATGCGACCACACATAAAGTGGGATAAGGAAAGGAAGAAGGAGAGGTTTAGGGCCAATGATAAGTATATATAGATTTTTGTGTTGTTCTACAGGGCCTTACTTTTAATTAACTTTCAGGTCTCGTCGAGAAATAAGAACGTTTATATTCGACATGCATTGTAACTTCACGATCAGAGGGACCTACAGTCTGCTGGGGAGGCTGCTTCTCTTCAACTTGGACACTGAGGGGAGCGCTAAAGTTAAAATCTGTGAGTATACAGGGTGTCCCAGAAAGTATGGTCAAGCGAAATTCCAGAGATAGAACACCCTTTGAATTTTCGAAAATTTTCGACTTGAACAACTTAAAAAATTCTAAAAAAAAAAGTAAAAAACTTTCTTAATATTATTTTTTTGCTACTGAATACTGATGAGTGTTTCTTTTACGCATTAAATAATTTTGATGGCGAAAGCGATCAGTTTCAGCATAATACAAACACAAATAATTTATTTCAGTGATCATAAGTCTAAGGCATATTCAGTGGCGGATTTCCTCTAAGGCACAGTAGGCCCGGGCTCGAGGGCGGTAGATATTAGGGACGGCATATTGTGTCAAAAAATCTGGAAGAAATATATCAAATGAGGAGTGACCGAACAAAACATGATAATTCCACTTTTTGTAAAAAAAAAGTTAGCAATGACATTCGACAGAATACCATAAATTACGTCGCCCTTTATGTTGGTGTGGTTCAAATCGTGCTTATTCCTGCAGTAAATCGCCTCTAAAGTTGAAAGTTTGATGCAAATCATGATATTTTCATTGATAAAAAAAAATAAAAAACCATGTTTAATAAGTTTTTACAGTTATTTATTCATTAGAACCCATATATTTTTTAATTGTGCAAAGGCAAAAGTAGTTGCCGGTTTTTGACCTTTTGTGAAAAGTTAGACATCATGGAATTATCATGTTTTGTTCGGTCACTCCTTAAATGTAAAGTACATCAATATCTAAAAGGCTGCATATTTCGGCGCCGGCATCGGCAGACCGAATCGAAACGCGACGTATAGTATCTTCGTAAATCACTTTTTTTAAGATCTACGGTGCTTAGTTTTATATATTTAGGAAAAGAAGAAGGATACATTTCTCATTTCGATTTCGATAAAAGTTGCCAATAAAGTAAATTCATTATGCACATATGACCTTCTTAAATATATAAAACTCTTACGTTACTGACTGACTGACTGACAATCAACGCACAGCCTAAACCGTAAGTCCTAGAAGCATGAAACTTGGAGGGTATGTTCGTTTTATAGCATAGGGGTGCACTAAGAAAGGAAATTGGAAAATTATTTCCCTAAGCGGAGATAAAGAGGAAAAACTTTTAAAAGAAAAATCAACGGGGCGTTACGGCTGCGGGGCGAGCGAAGCCGTGGGCGGCCGCTAGTAGTCTATATGATGGGTACTGAAAAGGGGCGGCACATGATCTGGGGCCTATAGGGGCCTAGACTGGGAATCCGCCACTGTGGGCACATTTCATGGGTTTGGGGGCATAAACAATCGATAAGTTATGACGGAGTAGACCTAAAAACTCCAATAAAATTGACCATAAGCTCACCTTTTTTTTTTCTCACAGGGAACCAAAGAATCCGGCTCGACGTGGTAGAACGAGTGGTGAGAAACGAAGCAGGCGAGGGACACTACAAGATCAACTCTTACAAGTACAAAGCGGACTACGGAACCGACTTGAAGCTAAACCTTACCAATCTGATCAGAGGGAACCCTAGGATAAGTACGTAAAGTCTGTTCAGAAAGAGAACCGTCGTGGAATTGGAAGGCGCTGCTGTGCTTAATCACCTTTTTTGTTTAGTGGGCAATACAATAGCGCGTCTGTTGCGTTTTGATCCTATCACAACTAGTGTACTATTCCTTTATTTAATTTTTATGATGCAAAATTCTGACAGAAAGAAAGGGATGAGCTGCCATATAAAAATCGAAACGTTAGTTCTCAATTTGGCCACGACGGCTCTCTTTCTGAACAGGCTCTACCTCACTTTTTTTTAGACAACTTGCTGATGGAACAAGATAGGTACATACATAGATACTCTTTATTGATTACAATGACACACAAAGCAAGTATGAGACAGCTTTTAGCTTAAAAATCACACACATATATGTCACAGTTATACAATGAGCGGCCTTATCGCTAACAGCGATCTCTACCAGGCATATGACCAAGGGAACAAGAATATGGCCCACCTGGTTTTAAGTGGTAACCATCGCCTATAACAAAGCATTGCCTCGTAGGTCACGCATGTCGGAAATGTGCTCTACAATGCACTTCCCTGCGTCCATCAACTTGAGGCATACAGATGCCTCACGTGCCAGTAATTTCAGCGACAAATAATTATCTAGATAATAAATTATCTAAATAACACCCAACTCTGATAATGCTGAATGTGTGGACGAAAGCCCATGCCATGGTTTTAACTCGACATGATAGCTCGATCGAGCAAAACCGTATGTGATACATGACAAGTAATAGCTCTAAGATAAACAGAGAAGCTTTTAAGAATTCGCTCAAAGAACATTGAACATTTTATTTAGCATCCTGTTCTTCTAGGATTTTATACATAAATAAATATAATAAAGTCTGTTCAGAAAGAGAACCGTCGTGGGATAAGAGGGCGCTGCTGTGCTTAATCACCTTTTTTGCTTAGTGGGCAATACAATAGCGTCTGTTGCGTTTTGATCCATCACAACTAGTGTACTATTCCTTTATTTAATTTTTATGATGCAAAATGCTGACAGAAAGAAAGGGATGAGCTGCCATATAAAAATCTAAACGTTAGTTCTCAGTTTGGCCACGACGGTTCTCTTTCTGAACAGACTCTATTATCTTATTTGTTCCAGGTGCAAACGTCCTCCAGGTCCTGAACACTGATGCCCAGATGTTCGCCAGCGAGTTCGGAGGACCTATCCTCGACTATGCCATAGACTACGCCATGAATGTCACGCAAAGGTTCTTCGATGCTTATACCTACGACCAGTTGTCTCTGGTCCCACTGACTGAGGAGTTCTTTGAAAATGAATGATTTGGAATTACTAACTTTAAGTGCTATTATTGGTACCTGTTATAAATAAGTATTCAGGAAATTGCTACAATTGTAAATTACTGTGTGTTGGGTAAATCTGTATTTATCATCATCATCAAATGATATCAGTCTATTTAAGTACGTATATGTTGGTCTCTCTCAAGACGCACCACTGAACTGAATCTGCCATATCTTTAACTTGTTGTCAAAAACTTTTATAACTAAAAGTTAAAATGTTTCAATAAAAAAATAATTTAAAGTAGGTAACATAAAGACGTAATTTTAAAAATAATAATTTGAAATGTAAACATTTTAATGCAGGCGACAATAACTGTAATAATCTTTGTTAATAAATCAAGGTGTTTTATTTGTTTATAAATATAAAGAAACAGAAAAGTACAAAAGTTATTTTTTTATTATTTAGAATCATTATTTTATTTATCATACCTTAGTAAGTACCGTAGATCATTTCCGTAACCTTACTACTATTATTGTAATTTCCGTAACCTTATACCTATTTATTCGAACAGAAATGGTATATCTTCCTAAATTCGTAGAAATATGATAAGTACGTCTAATTTACGTACAGACCTCATGGTCTCTTACGGCCTCTTTACTTATTTTTTTTAAAGTATGTAACAGCTCAACATCAGGTAGGTAATCTGCTTGCTCGTTCATTTATCTGTAGGTAATGTAATGTAACGCTGCGAGCCGAGTCTACGGCGTAGCAGTAAATAAAATGACCGGCAAATCAAGCTGATAAAAAGTTTTATTAAAAACTCAAACGAATTATGCATAAAAACTTTTTGTATTTATTTTGAAGCAGTGAACAACAAACTTTTTCATAAAAACGAGGAATCCTCTTTTATTTTTTCATGACACAAAATCAATTCCAATTTTAAAATTCCATTTATTTCATAGCCAACGTTCGAAAACCAATTCGTTTCTGTCAACTATTCACGAGTATCACGAGTAGTCACGCAACCGGCCGAGATATCGTCTGAAAACTTGGGATTTTCATTTTTTTTTGTACCGAACTCATAACCAATACAAAACTAATAAAGCGGGCTTTGAACCCAAGGTAACTTGCGTTCAGGGGTTAATAATGAAGTGGTACGTACTAAATTACATAACGAAAAGTATTAGAAACATTATTCATATTACTATGTATTATATTCAGCATTTACAGATTTTAAACTTCTTATTTGAGTTAAAAACCCTAAACATAATATATAGGTAAAGTACCTAATGATTGTGTACTCACTAAATAAATACAGAGAAATAAATAAGACAGGTCTGTATTCAGAAACAGTGCTTGAGTCTGAGTCAAGCCTCAAGCATAGTCTATTTGACAGTTCTCCACAGATTTTTTTTTTATTTAACTAGCTGATGGAACAAGCATATGGCCCACCTGATGTTAAGTGGTAACCATCGCCTATAACAAAGCAATGCCTCTTAGGTCACGCACGTCAGGAACGTGCCCAACGATGCACTGCCCTGCGTCCATCAACTGGAGGCATACAGATATTCAGCCTCACGTGCCAGTAATTACACCGGCACCAACACCTTCAAACCGAAACACAGCAACGCTGCTTCACGACAGAAATAGGCATGGTGGTAGTACTTCTCCGGACGAGCCTTTCACAAAGAGCTCTACTACTACTACAATTACAAAATTACACTACTACAATACCAAATACCATAAGTACAGGCAATAAAGTCGAGAATAGCTTAAATTAAATATTAATTTAAAGTTCCAACAATGCGTCAGACATATAGGATAGGATAGGTACCTACGCGAATAGAATATGCATTGTGGTACTGTCGGGGAAAAGGTATCGTTGCAAATAAAAGCAGTACCTATTTAAATTATTTAAATGTTCTTTTTTAATATTTGACCTTTTTTTTGAGCATTGCCTCGTAGGTCACGCAAGTCAGGAACGTGCCCTAAGATGCACTTCCCTGCGCTGCGTCCATCAACTTGAGGCATACAAACAAACAACACACACACACCCAAACACTAAGAGATAAACACACACAGACACAAGACACAGACATAATTATAAAGACCTAATACCGATAAAAATAATAGTCATACCGGCTCGTAAAGACCTAAAGAGAGAAGTAACTCAAGAAGCCTAGTAAGTAAAACTAGTAGTAAGTAGATAATGGGGTGATACCATTTCTCAAACTGACGATGCAAATACAAGGGAGTGAATTGTCTTCAATATTTATTTAACAAAATTTTCCTCGCCAGTACAAAACCCATTATCCATTTCAGACTCCATTGATCTGGCTATTTTCAGCAGTCGCCAACGATAATGGAAAATCCATACGCAAACTATCCATGGCGGTGGCAGCATTATTAATGTGCGCAAATTTGTTCATGCATTGAATTTCGTACTGTGTTCACAAAATATTGGTATAGAAATTCTGGTAGACTAAAATTTTAATATGAATATTAGTCACAATATTCACGTGATTGTTTTGACGTGACAACGACTTATAATTCGATGGAGCCGGCTGCACGTACGAAATAACATGAATCATGCGGCGTTACCTCGCTCTGAGGCGTTCCATTTAAGGCTTGAAGTGCAAACGAGAGCGTGGAACAAGCAACAAAGAGGCACAATCGGCCTCCGCGTGCGACATCGTTCGACATCTGTCTCTCTCCTACTTGAGTGAGCGATGCGTCCGCGTGGACAGCTGTATGACGTTGTCACGTTCAACTATCGGCAGTAAACAGACTTTCATCGCTGTTGCCATCGCATCGCCTAGATTTACACCAGCTTTAACACCTCTAAACACCACTATTTTGTAACTATCAAAAAAAAAATAGGGTAATGTAGTAGGGGTAGAACATTATGAATGTGCAATCAGAATTTTTAGTTTCGATAAAATGACAAAGTTATTAAATGTTAAAATTTTCAGAAATCCTGCATAAAATTATGGACATAATAATATTAGTTACGTAGTACGAGAGAGAGAAATAAAATTACGCTGTTCGGTTCCGCTTGGTATTTAGCGTTTATGAATGAAATGATTTTTGCTTGTTGAATCATTTTTCAATATTTGACTAAAAATTTTGGTTATCTAAAAAAATTTTTTATGTCTCAAAAAATTTTTTTTTCGTTGATGTGTGTTTATCAGCAGCCAATATCGGCATTTTTTTTTTGGTAATTACAAAATAGTGGTGTATTCTCAAAAACTAACATGAACACGTGACCTAATGATGATGAATACCGAAAGCTAGATACTTTTAAAGGTGAGACGTTTCCCCAAAATCAGGAACACTGTCAACATTCCCCACGTAAAAACAGATCATTAGTGACGGAACAAAAAGTGCACCCATCGGGGTCACCAGCAATTTATCTTCAGTACGTTTTCGCACCCCATCGGCGACATGCCGACATCATGTTGTATGTCTGTCGCCGTCTCACAAATTATGGGATTGGAGATGGATGGAGATCTAGGAAGTATTCAGCACAATTTTATTAGCTACTAGCAGCCGCCCGCGGCTTCACTCGCCCCTTTCCCGTTACGCCCCGTTCCCGCTATTTACTTACGACATCACATTAGAAACCTCTAAATTTATCAGTGTTTCTTCACAACAGCAGGCTTGTATTATACATATAAACCTTCCTCTTTAATCATTCTATCCATTAAAAAAACCGTTTCAAAATCCGTTGCGTAGTTTTAAAGATTTATGGAAACATAGAGACAGACCAGTGACAGCGACTTTGTTTTATACTATTATGAAGTGATAGATACTATAAGTTTAATTATTAAGAATATAATTTTGTTACCTAGGCTAACCTTTAGGTTAGGTTTACCTAAGTATAATTAGCCGTAATGTCCCAGCGGGGCTCATGCTCTGAACGTTATTACCCCATAAGACCCTAATAACACATGAAGCAATGAATAAATGAATATGAATATATGAATGCAATTGTTTGTAGATCAATAAGTAACTAAATCTTTTTAAAGATTTAAGACTAAAAACAGAAACACACACTAATTTAAGGCCCAACTGTCTTTTTAGTCAGGGAAGTAAAAGTACCTGGATTCTTAAAAGTTCTAGAAGTAAGATGAATCTACTATACAAGAAACAAGAAAGAAAAATCGGCGTAATTTACATACAAGCACTAAAGGGAAAGATTCAAACGTCTCGACAACGTGATCGTAACTGGGTTATCGTGTCAATTAAAGGTCTTCTGTAGGCCTACCACAAGCTCTGTCTGGCTCTGTCGCTGGCTCTGGTCGAAACCAGTAGTAGTCGTAGGATTTATTTAGTCAACACTCACACAGTCTCAAAAGTGTGTGAGTGTTGACTAAATAATAGTCGCTCGTAACGTCACATAACACAATATAATACACTGGTGAGCACTCACACAGACTCAAAACCAGAGCCAGAGACAGAACCAGATATAGCTCGTGGTAGGCCTACTGGAAGTAACATAATTGCTGAAGCCAGAGAAGAAAAGTACTCGCTATTTGCTTTGGAAACCAAATGGGTTAATTAATATTGTAGAGTAGGGACTTGGAACGAGTGTTTTTTTATAGTTAATAAGTAAGTAAAATATATTATGTAATAAGAGGTTACCTAATTAAATTGTAGAGTTGCAGAAATTATAATATAATTATAGACCACTGATGGTCAGGTAGTGGCAGACTCGCCTTCTAACCCTAAGGTCGTGGGTTCATAC
Source organism: Thera britannica (assembly GCA_939531255.2). NCBI lineage: Eukaryota > Metazoa > Arthropoda > Insecta > Lepidoptera > Geometridae > Thera > Thera britannica. The sequence continues at coordinate 3,646,515 of OW618042.2, read as the reverse complement.
AGTCGTGTATGAGTTTTTCTGTAGGAAAAATCATAATCATATTCATACACATACACTCAAACAGTGAAAGAAAACATCGTGATGAAACCGGCATGTCCTAGAACCTAAAAAAGTTCCATAATATGTGTCAAGTGCACGAAGGCTCTCTAAGGCGCACAAATCCTCTAACCACACTGGTTTAAAAGTAGTAGTCACACGATAATATGAAGAATACTAGATTATTATCTAGTCTTCTTCATATGCCTCCTGATCAAAAGGTCTAAGTAGCAAAATGTCCAACAGAGCAAAAGGTCTAATGAGCAGTAAGACTAATTAGCAAAATGTCCATGTAGCAAAACGTCCTACTATCAGATGGTCTGTATAGCAGAACGTCTAGGTAGCACAACGTCATTTTTTAAATGTGCACACTCATGATAAAAAGTAAAAATACATAATTTTACCGTGCTACGAAACTTTTTTACACAATTCAAAAAACTGTAGCTAGTTCGGCAAGTTTTTGGCAAGTTTTATCATGCGCACTTGATGTGCGGGCAGGTTTTTCCGCAAGTAGGTCGCTAGTGGGCCCTTTTTGCGTGACCCTTGACACGTGTTGCTCGAACTTTTTTAGGTTCTACAACACGCCGGTTTCCTCACGATGTTTTCCTTCACGTTTTGAGAGAACTGGCATAGTGCACATAAATTTTTCGACAGAAAAACTCATTGGTACACCACTGGATTTGAACCCACGACCTTCGGATCGGAAGGCGGGGCCACTACCACTAGACCACCAGTGCTCTCTGTAAAAAACTGTAGCTATCAATAGCTTGACAAGGATACATGGTATCTTTTACACGTTCTAAAAGCGTCTCCAAAAGAAAAGCATAAATAATTTCAGTCATAACAAAATCGTCACGTAAATGAAAAACACATTTTTCGACACGTTATTTTAGGGCACGTGGGCGTTATGTGATACGGTTCTTTAGCCGACTGTACCGGGATCAGTTTTTTAACTAACTTTGGTAAAGCGTCGAACGGATACAGTCATCTTTCGTGAGCGATATCGTTGACAGTGGATCTCAAAGTTTACTCTAAGCAAACTCAGATTATTTTCTGAGTGCGGGACGAACAGGATTTCAAGTGTAGAGACTGTAGATTTCCTTTGGTACCTAATGTACTTCGTTATCATCATCATCAGCCTGAAGAAGTCCACTGCTGGACATAGGCCTCCCCTATACATTTCCAGAAAGAATAATTATGAGCCCTTTCCATCCACCGACTTCCCGCAATCTTAACAGGTGCCCAATGTTTCGTCTTCCAGTTCGTGGTCGCCATTAGAGAACCTTTATTCCTCAACGGTTGTCGGTTCTTCGAGCTATATGACCTGCCCATTGCCACTTTAACTTACTAATTGTACGAGTTTAGTCAGTGACCTTGGATTTTTACGGATATCCTCGTATCTGATTCTATCACGTAGTGAACTCCCAGCATAGCTTTCTCTATAGCTCGCTGCGCGACCTATTGTGTGTTACCTATGTACAATCCACCTACATAGTAAGAACATGAGATTTCTTGAGTGACTAATAGTCAAACGAAGTACATCCTCAGAAAAGCTATCATTCGCGTCTAATATTTACTGTGCCTACCGTAATCAAGATAATTACGTTAACTTTTTTTTACTATCGTTAAAGATATAAAGACGCATGAATATCAGCATCTGTGTCCAGCAGTGGAATTCTTTAAGCTGATGATGATGGCTAGTGTCAAATATGACAGACATATTTGACAGCGTTTTACTGATGGCCACCGCAGAAGCCTCGATGTGCGCAAGGCTTAAAAAGAGATAAGAAAAAGTTTGAGAACCTCATAAAAAAGTCAAAATAATCATTTCTAATCCCCACTGACAAGTTCTCAAGCTTGTAAAGACATCCGTCATTCGACGCTTTGCAACGATTTAGCCACCCCCGTGTTTTGCCACCCTCGACCCCCTAACCAACATAGAAACACCCCTCAGCTCGCAATAATTATGTACCCAGACAGATCAAAATAAACTGGTAGGTTAGATAGGTATTTTTAGGGGTGTAATGTGTCATTTCCGATTCTTAGGGAACTTTTAGGTTTTTTGGTTTGTGCAATGATTTTTAAGTTGTTTTCTATTATGGACCTAAGTACACCTTCCGATTTCAATTTAATTTCAATAATCGCTTGATGGTCTTGTTTTACTAAGGGCCGGTTGCACGAAATGAAATGAAATATATTTATTTGCAAGAAATATATAATAATTAGCTCATAGGGTATGTAAAAAAAAAACTGGCTCACATACTTCGTCATACAAAATTCATACAAAATTTGAATGAAAATAATTCGTCAAAAGATATAATTTAGTTAAAATTAACGATATAGAGTGAAAAGAAGTACAGTTTCGTTTGAAACTGTAGCTCTCGTATAACTTTTTTTTTACTTTGACAGTCAAACAGTCAATAACTTATAAGTTTTGGTAGCAAGAGCAACCCAAGTTTCTGAATTTCAAACTTTACGTTTCTCTCATTTAACAAAACAGTGAGAATTGCATCACACTGAAATATCACTGCTGAAGTAGGTGAGTTTCAGTGAACTGAAAGGGGGGTCATTCGAATGAATGGACAGCGATGACCCCGATGCGTTGTGCGAACAACTGATGTTCTTCTTAGAATTTCGAAAATAGGTTTATTTATACTTCTAAAGCATTGTTTGTTTCTTATTATTATTTAGAATATGATGTAGCCATTATCTATATTCATCCAGCCAATGAAAACAAATTATAAGGCTGTATGAATGATGTCTGATGATCTAATTAAGACATGACTAATCTATGTGGGTATGACATTGTAGCTGATAAATAAATGTTGGGGTTGTCTGGGGATTTCAGGCGTTACGTGATTCTAAGTAATTTTATCTCCCTTCGATGAAAAAATGGAATAAAATAAATAATTTTAACTCGAAATTAGAAAAGTTTTCGTGTTAATAATTTGTTTTTCTTTGAATTTGCATTTAATTTTGCAAGCCAGTTCGAAATTTAAATCAGACTTTTGATAAGTTACCTGCTTGCCATGTTTCGGAGTTCCATTCCATTGCATTTTTAAATTACACGACAGACTTGAGTTTTATTATGTACCTAATCTATCTGTCCACTCATGGATTTTTGCACTTTTGTACAACAAATAACTATTTCATTCTCAAAACCATCTGTATACATAACTACAAACCACTTCATTAAAGGGGCTGTCTGTTTCGTTTCATTAAACTGAGCCAGATTCCTTCACCCAGAAAAGTCCAGAATTCCTTCCTATTAGCACATTCTAATCTATTCCCGAACTGTATAAATCAATGCATGATTTTCCAACTCAGCGCCCTTGTGCATCCATCATCATGACAGATACAAACTGTCGATAGGTAAGTTCAATAGTTTTTGTGACATCAATCATGTCATGACAGACCGCCCTGTGTATGTAAGGATGATTTTGTCCTTGCGACTTTAGAAAAATACGCCCGATGGACCAACGACATTGTAAAGATTACGAGAAGTCTGTGAATAAATAAAATAATTAAATATTGCGGATAATCCACACATCACTATGCAAAAAAACTAAGCCTTTACGATGGCTGATATTGGTTTCAGTTTTTTTTTTTGTAAATTTTTACATACTTGCTTAGAATACAAATAAAACCCAGACAGAGAACGAACATCTTTGTTCACTTCACATATATTTTTTTTGGTGGGGATCGAACCCACGAACTCTAGCGGAAATCGTTCCTCAATGGATTTTTTTATACACCTTGCTGATTGAACAAGTAAGTTAGTGTGGAATAAGTATAGCCCACCTGATGTCAAGTGGAAACCATCACTCTACTAAAATGTAAAGGGGGAGGCCTATGTCCAGCAGTGGTCTTCTATTGGCTAGTGAGATTATTAACCGGAAACCGGACCTCTAAATACTTTTTTCTCCAAAATATGGACAGTCAGATGGAATTTCTCCGCGTCCTCAGGAAAGTTCCAGTTCGCACGGTGACTCACGAGATGACTGTTGATCTGAATGTGAGTGAAATTACAACGAATTTAAGGCGGAGTTCCACATATCAAAAAAAAAATGTGCTTGCCTATGTCTATGAACTGTAATCTTTGGTCTATGTCTACCATACGACGCGCGAACCAAGCTGGGAACATATTAGGCGGACGCGGCTGACAGCCGCGACTGATACATATCTAGCTAATGAATGTACACTGAAGTGTGCAAACTATCGGACGCGTCCGACGTCCGCGGCTTAGGTACATCCGATAGTTTGCACACTTCAGTCCGACGGACGACGCGTCCGCCTAATATGTTCCCAGCTTCAACCATTACAGATGAATGTGATTGCCAAATTACCATAGATAAGTATATAAGGTAGGTACCTACACAAAAAAAAAACTAAAGCATGTGTCTAAGGGCCGCAGTCGAGCCTCAAGCACAGATTTTTGACGCTGTTCAATGGAGAGCTGTCAAAAAATCTATCCTTGAGGCTTAACTCAGACTCAAGCATTCTCTGAACACGGGCCTAAGTGTGCGTCCACACTGAATGCGCGGTGACTGGAGCCTAGGCGGGCGCGGCGAGCGGAGGCGTACGGTGGCCACAGTGACGCGCGAGCTCTTGTAGCTGTTCGAAGTATATCAGGTGTTGCAAACTATGGACGAGGATTTGCTATTTTTACTAGACAGTCCGATCTTGAGATGGGAGGTGTTTAACATTAAAGATGGTGTGCACGAAATAAATAAAAACAGAGGAATAACTGGTGAATTTTTTAACTTATATCAAGTTTTGAGATTATGCCTTAAAAAGTTCAGTATTTACCGCCATTTTATAGACAAACAAAAATACAGACGCGTATACGCCGAGCGACAAGACCGAAATGGTTTGTTACCCCTGCCACCCGCGCATTGGATCGCTCGCTGACTAGGCCCGTAGTGCGGCCAGAACGCGCGGACAGGAACGTTTGAAAACTACGCGCGCTGTATCGCTCAGTCCCGTCGCACTAGGCTTCCGCCTTAGTCACTACAATATGGACGCAAAGGCGTGTTTCATATGTTTGATACTTCGCGCCCGTCGTCGCAACCGCGCTAGGCTCGCAGTGTGGACCCACACTAAGACCCCCAAATCGCGCGAAATTGAACCTCTGCAGGCACGTATATTCGTGAAGTTCGCTTTCAGACGAGCGGCACCTTATCATGACCACACGAGCCTGATTTGAATACTAATCCTTTGCGGTTGTACAGTAGGTTACAGCTCAAAAATATAAACAAAGAAAAATGACGCTTACAGCAAGGACATAAGAGCTAGCAGTGTATAGTCTGATGCGTATCTTTGTGTACAGTCTCGTGAGAGTTGTTACACGCTAAATTCATTTCTATCTTCAAGAAGAAATTGTGTGTCCATACTATATTTTGGTTAAATGTATTTAACATTTCTACCTACTAGCACGCTGCACCTACTAACTTATGTAAATAAATAATTATTAATAAAAATTTAAAAAAAAAACAAACTTCGATTCCAAACCGATTTATAAGACAAAAAATATTTTTTCAAATCAGTTTGTAAATGATAAACCGAAAACCGACGAAAAGGAGAATCTTTTTTTTTAAATTAAAATTGGTTGAAAACGCTTTCTAAGAAAACATTAAAACATATCCTGAGTAGCCTGCCTCTTTTTAAAAATACAGATAATCAAGGTACTCTAAATACGAACCCCACAAACAAAAAACCTACAAATATGAGACGAATAGAATATGTAATACCAAAGAGCTGTAACCCGCAGTTGAGACATCGTGTCGCAAGTCCGCAGTCATGTCACAATCACAAAGCATAGCTAATTGGAATGGTTAGCGGTCACCCGTGTAGGACCCCCCACACTACGGCACCCGAAGTCGGAGTTTTGCTACCACATTTCGTCTACTAAATGTTGTTTTCGTGTGAGAACGTCTCTCTCTCTCTCTCTTTTGTATGGAAAGTTGATGAGACAGCAACTCGTTTCGATCGTTTTCTACGTAACGTATTTTGGCTGTCTCATCTTTTCTCCATATACTCGTAATAGAGAGAGACAAATAGGCAAAACGAATACAACATTTCGTAGACGAAATGGAGGTAACTTTGTGGCTTGTTTTTTAAAACAAGTTGATGCACAAGGCCCACCTGATGTTAAGTGGTAACCATCGCCTATAACAAATTATTTCCTCATAGGTCACGCACGTCAGAAACGTGCTCTACGATGCACTCCCCTGCGTCCATCAACTTGAGGAGAAATGATTAAACAAAAAAACGGTTGTCTGTAAAGTCATGTTTTTTCGTGCGTGCAGTCGGCTCCATCGAATTATAAGACGTAGTCACGTCAAAAACTGGTTTTGTTTGTATCTACGACACGTAGGCTCAGAACTCAGAATAAGGGTAGTCAAGGTAGGGTAGTTTATTCGTTACAAACATACAAAAACATAATTATCAATTGGTGACCGGACTAGAAACTACGACCTTAGGATCAGAAGGCGGGAACGCTTCCACTAGGCCACCGAGGTTACGCACCAGTGTTACGCGGAAAAAGTTTAAGGAAAGGGTGAGAAATAAGTGCACAAACAAAATAATAATCAAATTTCATTTATTTCATAATGAAGAATAATGAAATGAAATGTATTTATCGTTAATACCTTTACACGTTTCATAAAACTAATAAATAAGAAAATTTTCTAACTCTGAGAATCAATCAATCCAACATTGGACTTCAGGCTGATTATAAATAATACTTTCTTTAAAATAATTTGTCCTACTCATAACAATTTTTAAATTACCGAATTGATTATTTTTTTATTTAATATTTTAAATATAAATAATCTCAATGTCTTTTCTTTTTACACAAATTTCTTGTAAACTTAAAAATAATATCACTATTCTGCAAACTTATAAATTACTTGAAGTTTAAAAACTTGAGAAACCGACTTCATGGCCATACTGCTGAAGAGATTTTGATGAAATTTCTATGGGTCCAATCTGGACCTTTCAGATAAAAAAAAATCTAATCGGTTCTTAAATGACGAAGATAATATGCGATACCATTTTAAAAAAATACAACCGAATTGAGAACCTCCTTTTTTATTTGAAGTCGGTTAAAAATGTAGAGAAAACCTAATCTCACTTATATATATTAGGAGCATACAGAGTAATGAACAGTGTTTAGTGTTCATTCCGGCGGCGGCGCTAGTGGCACTAGCAGGGGCTCGCGGGGGCGGCGGGGGCGGCGCAAGGGGGGTGCGCGGGGGGCCCCACGCGGCCGCCCCCGCCCCCGCCGACCTCGGGGGGGCGCGTCCGAGGTAGGTGGTTCTAGGGGGGCGTCCGACTCTAGTAGCAATGCACCTGGAATAAACAACATTACGAATATTTGTAAACATTTAAGAGGACTACTCTAAATTTACTCATAAATTTAAGAGCTTAGCTCTTGTCGGGGTTTTGATGCAATTTTCTCCAATTAAGTCTTTCGAATGTGGCCTTGTACACCTGACATAAATCTCGAATAGCTATAGCTAAACAAGCACTTAGAGTACTGGCATAGCAATGCACCTAGAATACACCAATTTACACATTGAAAGCACTGGCATAATAAAATGGGAACGAGAGAAGTAACCCCGAAAATTGGTGACCCCCGTCATATAGTAAAAAGCAGGTTTAGGGGTTGTAGGAGTGATACTACCCCTAGCTTCATACTATACTTTTCTTGAGGATATGCAACAATAAACTCGTGTACCAAATACTTCTTTATTTGCACTAAGGCCGAGATTCATAGACCGAACTTTGACTTTACTTTGATGGAAAGTTCAACTTCAACCAAAATTATATTTCATAGTTCTGTCAAGCTCTTCTTTATTCAAAATATTGATATGAAACTTTGATAAACTGCTGCGAAGACTGCTTTGCTGTAAAGCAAAGTGCGGTCTATGAATCTCAGCCTAAGACTACATGTTCGCACAGTGTGAGCGGGGAGAGACGACTGGCGACGCGACAACGACATCGAAATCCTACGCGTCAGTCCGATTCCTATGGCTATGGCCACCACACAGGCATTCTACTAAGCCGCATTGACTTTTGTCGATTACCTCGGAATTTTTTTCTGCTTTAGCAACCTTTGTCTCATGTGATGCCTCTCGTACTGCGAGCGTCCATAGGTCATGCTTCTTTGTTTACTTTGTTGTATAAAAATAAGAGTGCATGTGGTACCTTGTGCTAGGGCATGCGCCGCGTCCGCTGAGCTGGGCTCGGCGCGGCGTGTGACGGCGTGTCTCGAGCCACGCGGCCGGCCACGCCTCGCGCCGCGGATGCCACGCCGGGCGCGCCACGCGTGCCCTGACACCGAGGGGAACGCTGGAACATACAATACTAATATTAATACACACAGCACCATCTAGCCGTAAACTAAGCAAAGCTTTAGGCACTTGTAGGCTAGTAGTATCTGTTTTATTTGGGCTCTCTTGAGTGATTTACCTAGGACTTTTGCCCGGCTGTTGATCTGGGGATATTCTGAATTCTATTTGAAGAAATGTGGTTGTAGTAGAGCTCTTTGTGTATGGCTCGTCCGGGGCAATACTACCACCATGTCTATTTCTGTCGTGGAACAGAATAACTGTGTTTCGGTTTGAAATTAGCATAATTTTTTAACACTCAGGTTATCGGGCATTTGTGATTACTGATTACCGAATATTTCCTACTTCGCAAAAGACTGAACCAAAGCTACTGCAAATTGAGTTAAGAATCAAATTCTTTAGCTACAAATAAGATCAAAAGGTCACATTAAAGGGAGGTGATAATGTACATCTTGTTATTGTACACACCGTTAAGATGCCAGTTAAGCCACATGCACACTGGAGCAATTCAATTTTCTTTTTTGTTCTGGCACTGGATACTTATACTCGTACCTACCTTGTCCTTGATACTTTATAGGGCGGATCCGACTTGGATAGGTTAGGTTATGGTAGAACATAAAAATTACGCACAAGACGAGCAAGCAGAGCAAGCGTGCCGCGGTAGCGGCCGGCGCGGCGGCGGCGCAGTGCCAGAAAATGTTTTTTCCCAATACCCTCAAAGGGCCTGTCCCGTTTAGTACAATTATCCATAGCTTGATCAAAAAAAATAATCGAAATATTCATCTGTGACAGTTCGTTTTAACTGGGTGTACATTAACTGGCCGTACATTAACCGGACCCACATTAAACAATGTATACATACAGGTAGAAGCGTCAGGCGCGTCCACAATAATATTCTCTTCATCATCATCGATCTGCAGCGGGCTGGGTGGCTCGGAGGAATCACGTGACCTCTTCGATTCCGGCGTCGATATAGCCGTTGGCTGGAACAAACATTTCAAAGTTAGAACTAATTTCATCCAGTCTTATATTACTGATAAATACGATGTGTGTAATTTATTCAGTTGAGTGGCAAAGATAACTTTGAAACATCTTAGCTAGGCGAGTCTAAGGCCCGTATTCAGAGACAGTGCTTGAGTCTGAGTCGAGCCTCAAGCATAAGTTCATGTCATTTTTCAATGGAGAACTGTCAAAGAATCTATACTGGACTCAGACTCAAGCGCTGTTTCTGAATAAGTGCCAGCTCCGCGCGACCAAGCTTAGACGAACAAGTTAAGTTAGGAACCCAGCTAATCTAAAAATCTTTCGAACCAGTAGTGTGGTGAAAGGATTGTAAATGCGCCTCAAAGGGAAACATGTGTCTTGTGCACAAGAAGGGCCTTCTTGTGCACAAGACACATGTTTCCCGATGGACGTGATTTTCAGGATCGCGGAAAGTCTTCTTTGTCTATCCCCGTTCCCATTATTTGGGGTCGGGTCTCCTTACTTTTCAGCGCCAAGAATGTCTTGGGTGATCGGTTCGGGCAATTGGGATTTCATGAGGTCTCTCTTTATATTGAGCCACCAAGTGGATGGCGGATAATCTCGTCCTCTCTTTCCTTTCGGGAAGTCGGTCTATAGAAAATCCTGAAGAACAATAGTGATGAACTTACCGCTGCAGGCAGCCCACTCTTCCTCTTACGTTCTCTTTCTTCCCGTTTCTTTTCCTCAGATTTCTGGCGATCTGCAAGAAAAAACAGTGTTTTTTTTTTTCTAACCTATGTCGTCCCACTGCTGGGCAAAGGTCTCCCCCAAATCCTTTCAACTGTCTCTATCCGTCGCTTTATCCCACCATCCTCGCTCGAAAGCGTCGAGATCGTCCCTCCAACGCTTTCAGTGTTAATTAAAACAACTAAATCATCCTGACAAGTAACGCAGACAGAACTTAACCATCGAAAAATACCACCATAGTAGTAGAGCTCGCTATGAAAGGCTTGTCTGGGGAAGTGCTACCAGTGTTCAGCAGTGGTCGCCAAGCAGCGTTGCTTTATTTCAATACTAAATGCGCCCCGCGGTGTTACCCGCGATTAAAAAGTATGTACTTTTCCTCTATGCCCTTCCCCTTGTATGCTTAATCTATCCAATAGAACCATACATTTACAGGGATAAATAGTAGCATGTGTGTCTTTCTAGACTATATGCGTTCAGGCGTGATTGAGTAACAAACAACAATCCATCCAAACTTTCACATTTATAATATTTAAATGTTGGTGTCGGTTAAATTACTGGCACCGAGGCTGAACATTTATGCCTAAGTTGATAGACGCAGGGAAATTCATCGTACGGCACGTTGTTATAGGCGATGGTTACTACTTAACATCAGGTGGGCCATATGCTTGTTCCATCAGCTAGTTGTATAAAAATAATATAATACTGTGTCTAAGCTCATTTGGGGGATAAAAAAACTTACATTTAAGCTCAATCTCTTCATCGTCCAGAAGTAAGGAGACAACTTCTTTGGGCTTCAGTGAATCCACTTTAAAATTGCCACCGCTGATCACCATCCTTTGAATCTAGAAATAAATTAAGCTGCTTATGATGTTTTATATTGAGACTTAAAATACCCTATAACTTTTTATCACAGGGTATATTTTTAATGGTGGGGCAGGAAGAGAGAGCACTGGTGGTGGTCTAGTGGTAGCGGCCCCGCCTTCCGATCCGAAGGTCGTGGGTTTAAATCCAGTCGTGTAACAATGAGTTTTTCTGTCGAAAAATGTATGTGCACTATGCCAGTACCAAAACGATGAAGGAAAATATCGTGAGGAAATTTTTGTGTCGTAGAACCTAAAAGATTCGAGTATCAAGGGTCACACAAAAAGGGCCCGCCAGCGGCCGACTTGCGGAAAAACCAGCCCGCACATCAAGTGCGGATGATAAAAATTTACCGAATTTGCCAAAGAGCAGGAAGATGATGATGGATCATACCTCGCTCTTCTCCCTGGCTCGTTCCATGATCCGTTCCTCGATGGTCCCCTGGCAGATGAGTCGGTACACGGTCACCTGCTTAGTCTGTCCCAGTCTGTGAGCGCGGTCCATCGCCTGCTGGTCCACTGTTGGGTTCCAATCTGAGTCGTAGAATATCACCTGCAAACAGATCAGCGTCATGTCAGCTAAGGGCGGTTTTCGTGGGAAACTATAATTTACATCATGATATTGTACACTCCGTTATTACGATGCCAGTTAAGCCACATGCACACTGTAGCAATTCAAACATAGGTGTTTGCTGTTTTGTTCTGGCTAGATACTAAACTTGTCCATGATACTGTATAAGGTTGATCCGACTAGGATTGGTTAGGTTAGAACATAAAAAAACGCACAAGGCGAGCGAGCAGAGCGAGCATGCCGCGGCAGCGGCCGCCGCAGTGCCAGAAAATGTTTTGTTTTACAATGAAATCAAAGGCGTTATCCTCTTTAGAGCAATTATTAATTGCTAGAGAAACAAAATTAACAATCGAAATATTTATTCGCTACAATGTACACGGGCCTTCACAACTCCCCAGTGGAAAATAGTAGTTTTTTTTTAACTGGGTGTACATTAACTGGCCGTACATTAACCGGACCCGTTTTCGTGTTTTAAAGTCATCGTTTATTCAGTTAAATGACAAGGATCGCTTTGAAACGTCTTAAAGCTAGGTCATAGTCAAATATGTATTTATTCAGAAGTATCACAAGGATCACTTTAAAACGTCTAGAGCTAGGAGAGTCCAGGTGCTATGTCCACGCGACAAAGCCTAGAACAGCCAACAAACTACGGCTACGTTACGGTAACGGTAGGAACCATCCTACCGCTTTTTCGTAATGAGCGTTGTACAAAATGTGGCGTTTCAGTGTGGCGCCAGCCCAACTTAGAGTTTCCATACAAAAATACGTTTTGCACGAATAAGGTACACGCGAGTGCCAAAATAGTCTCGGCCTAGATGGACTTTTTTGGCACAGGCCTCTATAGTTCCAATAGTGTATTTACTTCTTCAGATTTAAGTTCATAATTAAATATAACTCCGTACACAAATGTTTAGACCCCACATGAAGTGGAATAAGGATAAGAAAATGATGACACTAATGGGTTTTGCATTTTTTTTTTTTTGCAATAAATGAAATAATTATAACTCACGGTGTCTGCAGCAGTCAAATTGATCCCCAGACCACCAGCTCGCGTTGACAGCAGGAATACGAAGATATCTGTACGAGCCTGTAACATAATAAGTAATAAAAATTATTTATTTCTCTCTCTTAAAACTAGGTTACCTAAAACCCTAATTTTGCTTAATCTTAACAATGCACAATGCAACATAAAACCCAATCAAATAACAAAGCATATTAAGTAAAAGTTAAAAATATATTATGCTTAATCCGTGGTATCACTAGGATTTGAGACGTCTTAAAACGAAGTGAGTCTAGGTGCCCGTTCCACAGCACTAATCCATAGTCCACATAATAGTATAATTATGTAAACGAGTAAATATTTTTTACCTGAAAATCAGCGACCATATCACGCCGAGCGGATATTTTGCTTGAGCCATCCAATCTCATGTATTTATGTTTTCGGTGCCACATGTATTCCTGAAAAGCAAGTTTAATTTAAACCCATGAAATGGACAAAATATTTTAAGGAGTTCCTTATTGCTGGGAGATACAGTGGATTTTAAAACAGATGAGGGCAGATCCCATGACTATTTTAATTAAATTCATTTATAACTTTTGAAACTATCATGGTTTTTAACACTATTTTTATGAAACAACGGGATATTTACCATGATTAAATTTTGATGAGTTGACTTCCGATATTTCGGCACAGTTGCATGCACCATGATCACGGTTGAACTGAAGTCCACGAGTAAAAGAAATGTTATTGGCAGATAAATCGATCTACCCTCTTTCGCATTTGGATTTAAATTCATTTATTCAGTTCATTTTATTTCTTTTTAGTTAGACAGCTATAGGGATCCATTTTCGTTAGTAGAAATTAATTTTACCAACATGTCAAAGCACAATACAAAATGGTCCAGTTTTTTTTAATACCTACCTTTATTTTAAACAGCTGTAGGAACAAGCATATGGGCCTCATGATGTAAGTGGTAACCATCGCCTATAACAAAGCATTGCCTCGTAGTAGGTCACGCACGTCACGAACGTGCCCTACGTGGAACCGCTTTGCGTCCATCAACTTGAGGCATACAGATGTTCAGCCTCACGTGCCAGTAATTTCACCGGCACCCACACCCTTCAAACCGAAACACAGAAATGCTGCTTCACGGCAGGAATAGGCATGGTGGTAGTACTTCCCCGGACGAGCCCTTCAAAAGAGCTATTTCCTACACAAATCCCACTATTAATATAAACTTACTTCTAATAGATCGATCATCTTGGTCATCTGACTGTAGATGAGCACTCGATGTCCGCTTTCCTTCAGTTTCTTCAGCAGCGAGTCTAATACTGTCAGTTTGCCTGCATCGCTCACCAGCTGATTCTTGTCTGAAAATCACACATTTTTTATCGTAGAACCTGTACGGTTCACATATCGTACAGTCTTGCAAGCACTGCATTTCCGTGTAAATGCGTCTCGAAGGACAATTGATGTATGGGACATCTATACTAATATTATAAAGAGGAAAGATTTGTACCTATTTTTGTATGTTTGTAATGAATAGGCTCAAAAAGTACTGGGCCGATTTAAAAAAATATTTCACAATAGAATGCTACATTCTTCCAATTTGACATAGGCTACATTTCATTTTGAAAAATATTAGGGATCCTTGGTAAAATTTGAACAATGTAACCGAAGGATGTTAAAAATGAGTCTAAAATGTCTTTCGTCGAATGCGCTGCCGAAACTATTAGCGATAGAACAAAATAATGTACAACAATATTGTCTACCCCGTGCGAAGCCGGGACGGGCTGCTAGTCAAGATGTTGGTAGTATTTTGCACATGTTTTTTTTTCATTTTGGCAAGATGTTGATGAGTCGCGGGTCGACTGCGGACTGACCGCACCCGCTCGGTTTCCACGCATTTGCATAGAAATGCAGGGTCGGCAAAACTGTACGGTATGTGGACCGTATTATACCCATATCTAATACAAAAAAAAACAACATCCACTAATTCAAATTAGTGAAAATTCTGACAATTCATAGTTTAATGTTGAATTTAAAGAACCGTCCACTGAATAGTTAGAATAACTTTTTTGCTGCGCTATTTTGCATAAAAAGTCGTCAGGCGCGTGTCTCAAGCGGATGGCAGTCGCGCTCGTACTCGTCCAAACTGGTCCAAGATATCGTGTCCGTGAGTCGTGTCTATGTGTGCGTTGCTCGAGCGCACTTTGTATGAAGATTGCGTTTTGTAATATAAGGTGTCAATATTGGTTGAAATAAAATATTCGATATCCGATAACTGTTAAATATTTATACCGGTATTATAATTGGTTGAAAATATCACTTGATATTTTTATTGAAGAACGATTTTTATGAAGTCGAATAGTCTGTTGAATGATATGAATTATGATAATAGTTATGCTGGTAAAAATAAATACGAATAAATACGAACGCACACGAGGACTCCGGCCAGCTGGGTTCATTCATTCATTCATTGATCATTCATAGGGTAGTAAGTGACGCACGACGAATCGAGTTGAAATTTTTTTCTCATACCTTACAAGACAGAGTTGAAATCTAAATGCTGTACATAGTGTTCAAACTAACGAGTGGATTTTTATATTCAATATTGTTAGTTTTGAATAACTAATATCAGTGTTGTATGTACTTGTTGAATATGTTAGTTGGTGGTTATATTAAGCACCTCTATTTTGTACCTATCTATGTTGTTCTATAAGACTCTCTCGAAGATATAAAATATGTTCTTTAGTACCTGGCACTTGTATGGGCGTCCAGCCGCTGGGAGGTCGGCTGCGAGCCACCAGTCTGTCGAGGGTGTGGCTTCCGATAGCGCTCTCGGCGTGGTGGTGCCGAGTCAAGTGGTACGCGAACGAGCGGGACACCGCAAACGGGACGATCGTGTGCGCTATGGCCTGGACGTAAGAGTATTTATTAATAAATTTATATTTAACTAAGGGAGTCGTGTCTGTTAAACTATTTATGACTCAAGAACAGCTGAACCAATTTACTGAAAATTGGTGGGGAAAACCAGGAGACGGACTTAGAATACTTTATTCCAAAAAGTAACGGGAGCGGGGTGCCGCGGGAGCTATCACCCTGAAGAAGTCCACTGCTGGACATAGGCCTCCCCTACACATTTCCAGGAAGAACGATTCTGAGCCCTTTCCATCCATCGACTTCCCGCGAAATAGTCAATATTGTAAACAATCAACCCAACACTAACTAGCCCCAAATTAAGCAGAGCTTGTACTACGGAAATCAGAAAGTTGATATAACACTTACATATTTTTTTTAAAGAATACAATATATCACCCCGACAGAGAACAAACATCTACATTCACCACACAAATATTTACTCTCCGTGGGGATCGAACCCACGCCCTCTAGTGCAGATAACTGAGCTACCACCAACTGAGCCGTGAAGGTTGATACCTTAGGTTGTGCTGCATACAAGAACTGCGGAAGTGGAGTGGGCATCATCTGGAAGACGATAGGATCTCTCTCCACATGTGGAAACTCTTCTATCGGCTCTGACGTCATCGGCATCTCGGATAGTATCAGAGCAGAGCTTGTGCTTGGCTGGTCGGTATGATGACTCCAGAATTGCTGAGGAAAAAAAACATTTATTTATCAAAACGGTTGGGGGATAAAGGCGAATGGCGACCACGAACCGGAAGACGAAAAGTAAAGCGCCCACCCACCAGATGGACCGACGACATTGTTAAGATCGCAGGAAGTCGGTGGATGGAAAGGGCTCGGAATCGTTCTTCCTGGAAATGTGTAGGGGAGGCCTATGTCCAGCAGTGGACTTCTTCAGGCTGATGATGATGATGATGATTATAACGGTTATGCACTTATTCTTTCGTCTTATTCCTTTTTATTGTGTCACAGGTTCTTTCGAACCAAGTGTGGTGAAAGGATTTTAGGTGCACCACAAAGAGGTTTCTTACGTGCACATGACGCATATATTCAAACTTTATAGGGTCTGTGACATGCTGATTTCCTCACGAAGTATTCCTTCACCGTTTGAGAGCACTGGCGTTGGCAAACTTATTGGTACACGACTGGACTTGAACTTATGACCTTAGGATCGGAAGGCGGGGCCGCTACCACTAGTTAGTGCTCTTCCATCATTTTCTGATAATGTGCCGAGTTATATGGTTATTTTCATGGACACCGTGGTATTTGACTGCTATTTCCAAAGTTAGTTTTTTGTTAGGCATACAATCTATATTTATAGAAGAAAGTCGTGTTAGTTACACTATTTATAACTCAAGAACGGCGGAACTGATTTGGCAGAAAATTAGTGGGGAGGTAGCTTAGAACCGGGAGAAAGACATAGGATACTTTTTATCCCGAAAAAGCAACGGGAACGGGGTGTTACGGGAACGGGCGAGCGAAGCCGCGGGCGGCCACTAGTTAAAATAAAATAACCTACATAAAAAAATAAGTTTAATACTAATTTAATGTCAAATGCATTGCATAGGTACTCACGATCCTAAGGTTGCGGGTTCAAATCCAGTCGTGTACCAATGAGTTTTTTGTCGAAAAATGTATGTGCACTATGCTAGTACTCTTAAAACGGTGAAGGAAAACATCGTGCGGAAACCTAAGGGTTCGAACAACATGTGTCAAGCGTCACGCAAAAAGGGCCCACCAGCGGCCTGCTTGCGTAAACCAGTCCGCACACCAAGTGCGGATGATGAATTTAAAAACTATATAAAAGATCATACCTGATTATCCAAGCTCCTAAGATGCTTCGTCCTCATGACCCGATGCTCCATAGTTTCCGCCATGTAATGAAGAGTGTGGTCTGCATACGTGTAGAATGGACCACCTGGGCAACAAATAACAAATTTCACCCAAATCTATAAAAGGGGGGTCGTGGCTCTGTAAATCTTGGTGGGGAAATATATCCAAGTGTTATAACTTTTGAAACTATCATGGTTTTTAACACTATTTTTATGAACCACTTTTCAGTTCAACCGTGATCATGGTGCATGCAACTGTGCCGAAATATCGGAAGTCAACTCAACAAAATTTAATCATGGTAAATATCCCGTTGTTTCAAAAAAATAATATCTAATTGTGCTGCCACGTGAGTGAAATGAAATATATGCAAATACACTTTTGTTGCTGCAAATTAAAAATGCTACCCAAAAATTATTCAATTCGTCAAATGGCTAATTTCAGACCAATCAAAATCCACTGGTGTATTATTTGTCAAAATGAAATATTGACTGACCTTTCAGCTCAGTTGGTAGTAGCTCTGCCTTCTGCGCCGTAGGTCGTGAGTTCGATCCCCACCCAGAACAAATATTTGTGTGTTGAACACAGATGTTTGTTCTCTGCCTGGGTGATATATTGTATTCTATGTATGTATTTACAAAAAAAAATGTATTTAAGTATTATATCAGCTATCTGGTTCCCACAACACAAGCTCTGCTTAATTTGGGGCTAGGTAGTGTTGTGTGGATTGTCCAAAATATTTATTTATTTTTATTTATTATTGGCCTCAAAATCCTGCAATTTATCTACCCGCAAAAACACTCACCATCAACCCACAAAGAATCCGTAAACAGAAGCTCTCTCCACTCCAAACTATCTTCCTTCCTCTTCTTCAACACGTCACCGTCGGGACAGACCAACAGCATATCCTTCCATCGCGCTCTATCGTACTGCTTCGAGCATAGTGTCATCTCCCTCGCTCGCTTCTTGCCTTTGATTGAGGATTGATGGGGTTTGAACCACCATTCGTCGCGGTGGCGGAGGCGGTTGAATTTCTCGAGAGATGCTTCGATATGATGCATTCTGTCAAATCAAATTCACTTGAATCACAAGGATCACTTTGAAACGGTTTAAAGCTAGGTGAGTCTAGATGTCAGTTCCACGCGATAGCTGCAATAGTGTAAATGTCTTTCAAGTATGTTGCCATATCTTTTTTTGTATTTTTTTTTTCGGCATTTTTTACTTAATTTTTCACTTGATGTGCGGGCTGGTTTTTCCGCAAGTAGGCCGCTGGTGGGCCCTTTTTGCGTGACCCTTGACACGTGTTGCTCGAACTTTTTTAGGTTGACACGTCGGTTTCCTCACGATGTTTTCCTTCACCGTTTGAGAGTACTGGCATAGTGCACTTAATTTTTTCGACAGAAAAACTCATTGGTACACGACTGGATTTGAACCCACGACCTTCGGATCAGAAAGCGGGGCCGCTACCACTTGGCCACCGATGCTGTATTAACCGATCTATGAGCTACCATCAAGAAAAATGTAAAAAAGTTCCTTCAGGGTAGGCAACGCAACGACAGCACCCTTGGTGTTGTTGGTGTCTATGGGCGACGGTGACCGCTTACCATCAGGTGGGCCGTAAGCCCGTTTATCTATCATTTGCATAAAAAAAACTTGATAAAAAATAAACAATACTCACGCAAACAACCATCCACCCAACATAACCCCATGCACATCAGTCGGCGACAAATCCATAAACCTCGTAAACGAGAAGCAACTATCCACTTCCTCTATTTCCACCCCTCTCCCCCCCTTATTCACCCCCTTCAAACTGTCATGGATATAGTCAGGGGTGAGTATTGACAGTTTGTTGTATAGCAGGTGCCGTTTGGAAGGGATGGAGCGGACGAGAATGCATTCTTCCGCGATTATCTTTGGCACGAGATAATCGTCCACGTGGACGGAATACGGAGATTTGACGTCGCGTCTTTCGAAGAGCTCGGGATGGTTGCAGACCTGTAAGATAGATGATAGAACTCGCTTATTGCTCTAAATTCCTCGGTGAACAACCAACCGAGAGGGTTTTATTTAAAATCAGTGCTGGATGTATACTTCCAGCGATAGCTGAATGAGACCCTTTGTGCTCGTATTTTTAGTTTATGTTTAGTATGATAATGTAGTTCCTAGGTTTATAAACGAGGCAATAAACGTTTTTTTATTTTTATTTTATTTTTAGAATAGGTAATATAGAAAAAGTATACCAAGGTCCGTATTCCGAAACAGTGCTTGAGTCTGAGTCGAGGCTCAAGCACTCTCAAGGATAGATTTATTGACAGTTCTACATTGAAAAATGACATAAATCTGTGCTTGAGGCTTGTCCATTTATTTTGTAAATACACACTTAGAATACAATATAACACCCATACAGAGAACAAACATCTGCATTCATCACACAAATATTTGTTCTTGGTGGGGATCGAACCCACGACCTACGGCGCAGGAGGCCAAATGACTACCAACTGAGCTGAAAGGCCAGTCAGCTTCCGTTACTTAATTTCATCATCATAATCTTCCTGCCCTTATCCCACACTAAGGTTTTCTTCCTTTCATAGAGGTGCGTGTAACCTCTATCATTCGTCATCTCAGTGCTTACTCCTTTCCTGCTCGCTACGTTAGTGACATGAGATTTGGAAAGGATGCGTCCAGAAACAGTGCTTGAGTGAGAGTTGAGCCACAGCCAAAGATTTTTATCATTTTTCAAAGGAGAACTGTCATAAAATCTATGCTTGAGGCTCGACTCAGATTCAAGCACTGTTATACGGGCCTAGATATTTTAAATTATTTTAATTTAAATATGTAGGTTTGCATGTTCATGCTATTCAGTTATTAATTTGAAGTAGAAACATGCATAAATTGGTGAAATAGTAGACTTACCTTTCTAAACTGCATGACTAAATTCATTAAATTGGACGTAAAGTTCTTATCGATGTTGTGTCCGGTCTCCGCTCCAACCGAGTAGTGCAGCAAATCCTCGATTCTAATCTTCTTTTTTAGCGCTACAAAAAATATTAGAAATAATTTTCAGTAGGTCGCCACCAGCAGCCTTTAGAAGTCCACAGCTGGGCATATGACCGTATGCATTTATTTATTTTAATGTAAAAGATAGACAAACGAGCTTTCGGCCCACCTGATGGTAACTCATTCCACAATTTATGAGGTATATCCTGGAAATGAATGCCCAGAACGGTTTTGAGCCCTCGTCATCCACCGAGTTCCCTCGTCAATGTCGTCGGTCCATCGGGTGGGTGGGCACTAGGTTACACTAGGTAATAAATATTTGCTGACATTTCACAAAGCACAATTTGGTCCCAAACAGCTTAGAGCTGTGTGAAAAAAAAATAAGAAGATCAGAATATCCGTTTCATTGCACAAAAATGCTTAGTTCATTTGTGGTTTTTAACTAGCTTCGAAAAAAGGAAGAGGTTCTCAATTCAGCTGTATTTTTTTATTTTATCGCTTAATTTTGACATTCATGAGCAGATTAATATATTTATATATTTATATTAAATATATTGATTGTTAAATATATAAAAAAAGTAATATTTCCAATTTGATACCATATAAATTTCAACAAATTCGGTTCAGCAGTTTGGCCAATGAAGTTGGTTTGTCAAGTTTTTTTAAAGTTACATTATCGTTTACATTATAGTGTCTTGTGTTGCATTCAGAGTTGAGTTTTTTTTTGTAATGTCTCCTTCTGTTCTGTACCGCATCCTTCGAGTAATTTGCTTATTAAAAGAAGAGTATCAAACTTACCAATATACAGCAGTTTCTGCCTGATTGTCAGAGGGCAATGCACCATGATTTCAATCTTATCAGACAGTTCGTTCTCTACGTCTTTCTTGACTCGACGCAGCATGAACGGTTTCAGAATCATGTGCAGACGCGATAGATGCTCTGAAAACAATTAATAAATATTGTGGACAATCCACACAACACTAACTAGCCCCAAATTAGGCAGAGCTTGTACTATGGGAACACAAATAATACTTAAATACATTTATTTTGTAAATACATCTAAATATATAAAACTCTTACGTTACTGACTGATTGACAATCAACGCGCAGCCTTAACTAATGGTCTTAGGAGTATGAAATTTGGAGGGTAGATTCCTGGTGTAGGGTAGGGGTGCACTAAGAAAGGAATTCCCGAAACTCAACTCCTAAAGGTCAGGTTCAGCGGGGGTTGAAGTTTCTATGGAAAAACCTTAACGCGAACGAAGTCGCGCGAGATTCCACTAGTACTTAGAATACAAATAATATTTTGTTTAGCACAGCTAGTAGTCCTAGTATCCTGTCTAAACTAGATTTATATTTACTTTCGTCCATCGTAGTCTTGTTTTCTGCATGGCTTTCAATATCCTTGGAGAACCATTCGTTAAATTCCTCGTGAGAGTCGAACAGAGTTGGCATTATGAAGTGGAGGAGAGCCCATAACTCAGCCATGCTGTTCTGTATTGGCGTTCCTGAAAATATAGACTAAGTTTAGCTTCAGAATAGTCTAAGTATAGTCAAAGTATAGCCTAAATGTAGTCAAAGCTTGAACACTGAAGATCCATCGTTATTGACATTGATGAAGGAAGGTGTAGTCAACCTATAGCCTAAGCGTAGTCAAGCCCAGTCTAAGTATAGCTTAAGTGTAGCCAAGCCTAGTCTAAGTATAGTCCGTGGTTGAAAACTAAAGATCAATATTGCTGTTATTGATATTGATGAAGTAAGGTGTAGTCGAAGTATAGCCTAAGCGTAGTCAAAGCATAGTCTAAGTATAGTCCGTGGTTGAAAACTAAAGATCAATATTGCTGTTATTGATATTGATGAAGTAAGGTGTAGTCGAAGTATAGCCTAAGCGTAGTCAAAGCATAGTCAAAGTATAGTCCGTGGTTGAAAACTAAAGATCAATATTGCTGTTATTGATATTGATGAAGTAAGGTGTAGTCAAAGTATAGCCTAAGTGCAGTCAAAGCATAGTCTAAGTATAGTCCGTGGTTGAATACTGAAGATAAATCGTTATTGATATTGATCGAGGAAGGTCTAAGTTCAGCAGTGAACTATGAAATTCGAGCTCCAAGTTTCTGTGTATATGAGCCCTTTCAGATGTTCGTCCCGGCTACAGACATTAAGCCATGAAGAGTCCTACAGACTATATCAAAACAGTCTGCGACTGGCACGTTTAGGTGGTATAACAGGCGTTAAGCCATGACGTCGGCGACTTATGGATGGGTGTTTTTTAATGTAGTTTACAACCAAAAGCTTCTAACCTTTAGAGTGTTTAATTGTGGGGCTCGACTATAAAGCCGCTAAGCCATGACGTCGCTGTTCAAAAACGTCAAACCATCTTAACTAACTGGAGAAAAGCAGCAATAGCTTGGGCCTTGTCCAGAATCCTGTACTACGTTCAAATACTTCATATCGAAGATTACAACAGCCGTTAAGCCATGACGGATGCTGTTCAAAAACGCCAGACTTACCAGAAAGCAGCAGTCTGTTTCTACAGCTAAACCCAAGCAGTTGCTTCCACCGCATGCTATGAGAACTCTTAATGGCTTGGGCCTCGTCCAGAATCATGTACTGCCATGACACTCGGTTCAGATACTTCATGTCGGAGACTACGATCTGGTACGAGGTGATGCAGACATGGAAAGCTGCTTGACGCGTATGGACGTCACGACGCTCCCAGAATTGACGGAGGATTTTACGTTCTGATGGACTGCCCCAATATGGCACCTGAAAAAAGTTGATATAAGTGGAAAAGTATCCCCCCTAGTAGTAATAGATGGGAAAAAAACCGTTCTTTCCTTTAATATGTGGAACTGGCAAGAAATTGAACTAATTTAAATAGACTTCAAATAAAAAGGAGGTTTTTAATTCGGTATTTTTATAAAAAAAAAATATCGCATATTTTTTATCTGAAAAATATTCCAAAATGGTTCCCATAGAAATTTCATCAAAATCGCCTTAAAATCCGTTTCTCTAGTTTTTTTAAAAACAACTTAACTTTGTTAAGCCTCAAACAAATCCTCAAGATCTTTGAGATACTTGTCTTGTGTTTGAAAACACCGGTATCCAAATATTTCAAATCGGAACACATCATTAGTTAGAGATTAGTCCTAGTGAGATCGGTCCCGGTTTTGGCTCACGCGCACAGACAGACAGATTTGTGCTCTATTTATTTGTATTTATTCTTTGTTCTTTTTGTTTATTATTTTATGTTTTCTTTTTGTGCTGTGTTTATGCGTGCTGTGTGTCCAAAATAAATGTATTTTCTTTCTTTCTTACCACTTTGAAATCCGGCGCAAATCTCTCCACCTCCTGTTGCCAGTTATGCAGCGTGGAAGCTGGAGACACGACCAGAAAAGGTCCCCATACACCAAGCTTCTCGGCCACGTGGCATAGGAAGGCTATGCACTGAACCGTCTTGCCCAGACCCATCTCATCGGCTAAGATTCCGCTGATGCCCTGAAATAACAATCATTATTACATTTTACTATTTTACTTTGTATTCTAAGTATGTAGAAGGTGGGCCAAAAGTAATCACGCTATTTGAAACCGCTATAACTTTTGCAAATGGCGGCAAATGTCAATTGGGGTTTGACATTTGTGAAGTAAACAAACGCAGAATCGACAAGCCGCCAAACGCGTCTAACAGCGTCTAACCTATGCTTATCGCTAAGGTGGTAAATAGCTGCGTACGCGTGCGTTCGGCTCCGTCGACTCACCTGATCGTACAAATTAGCGAGCCAGTTCATCCCCTTCAGCTGGTACCCCTTGAGCGTCCCTTGGAAGAGCTCCGGCTGCTCCTGTTCCCCCCGCTTGACTTCCCCCTCCCCCTCCACTTCCACGTCGGCTTCCACTTCCACCTCCACGTCGACGCCGGCTAACGAGTCGAAAAGCTGCGTACGCGCACGCTCGGCACGGAAGGCTTCGCGGGCGTTGTGAGTGGCCTGGGCCTTCATTGCTTCGCTGTGAAATGTCAAAGTCAATAGTAGATTGTTATACAAGGAGCTAAAATTACCCAGTATATACGAGGTAGTTTTACTCTAGTGCTTTAGCGAGGGAGTAAATAGAAACAGAGTTTTAATGGGTTTTAACGCCGTGTAAATTATATAATCTAATACAATATGAAATTGTTAAGAACATTTCTAAAGATTTCGCTCCAATATTTTTTTTGTTCTGTAGCCGCAATGCATTATAACAAAGAGATCGCAGATTTTAGTTCCATTTACAAAAATAAAATGAAACTTTGAAACGACGAAAGCAGAGAGTCTAGGTTCCACGCGACAACTGCAAAGCGTCAAACAGCTCATGCGCTTCGGTCAGGGGTGAGTGAGTTGGACTACGCATTAAGCCAGATCCTCTCCTCCATATAAAGCACTCACTCTGGTATACAACCACAACATTCAACCAACTATTGTTTAACTAAATAAGAGACCATAGACGACATGGTCCATTGTAACTCTTGAGCACAAAATACTACCGCATGAAGTGAGCTGCAGCTCCGTGTGACTCGGCGAGTGAGTGAGCTGTCTCACCTGTCGTATAAGTCTATAGAGGCTGGCCTCGGCTCCACATCCTCATCCAGGTGCCGGAGGATGTGCTCGGCGCCGTGTTCCCCTTCACTCTCTGCCTTGCGCCGCATGAAGTGAGCTGTAGCTCCGTATGACTCAGCGAGTGAGTGCACTGGCTCACCTGTCGTATAAGTCTATAGAGGCCAGCCTCGGCTCCACATCCTCGTCCAGGTGCCGGAGGATATGCTCGGCGCCGTGTTCCCCTTCACTCTCTGCCTTGCGCCGCATGAAGTGAGCTGTAGCTCCGTATGACTCAGCGAGTGAGTGCACTGGCTCACCTGTCGTATAAGTCTATAGAGGCCAGCCTCGGCTCCACATCCTCGTCCAGGTGCCGGAGGATATGCTCGGCGCCGTGTTCCCCTTCACTCTCTGCCTTGCGCTGCATGAAGTGAGCGTATAGCTCCGTTTGTGTTATCAGGAAGTTCAGTTTGCGACGTTGCCGCTTTGCCTCCATCAGTTCTACGTCCATCTGTGAAAATGTTTCATGGTGGAATTCGAAAACCAACAATGGAGGACAAAAAGAGCTTCTTTATGGTGCACTTAGAATCCTTTCAACACACTGGTCTAAAAATCTAGGGATACGATAGCGCAAGAAGAATATAGAAAGATAAAAATTCAAGAACAGGATAAAAAATACTTCACAATAATGATGCAATGCTGAAAGTTCCCTCTGAAATTTTCAAATAGAGTTAAATTTCTTCACCTTCCTCTGTTCTTCAGCCTCTTTCTCCATGCGACGGCGTGCGTCCTTTTCCGCGCGGTCGTATCGTTTCCAATATGTTTGCATCTCTCGACTCAGGCGCTTGCATCGCCACACCGTCTCCTTCATGTTCTTTTGAGACTGAAACACCACATCAATGAGTCACACTGTCTAACATACTCTATCTATTAGATTCTTGTTACGATTCTGTAATTTTCCTAAAGGTGAGTCATTGAGCCGACTCTTCTGACTCCAAAGAGTCAGATCAGTGACTCGAAGCCATAATTTTTAGGGAGTTCGGAGTTTGAACTTGGCTGGGTTTAAACTCATTCCCATATCAAGGGACTATTATTATTGTGGATTCTTTTAGAAGCTGAATTCTTTTGGATATTACTTGCGGTTTAGTAAAAACCAAAGGCACTATATTCATTGTAACATTTAAGTCTTGCAGGCCATCATAGAAATCAAAAGCAATCAAAATGTAAGAACAAAAGCCAAGTAAAATAAGAAAATAGAAACTGAAAAATTAAGAAATGAAAGTAGTAAGAAATTCTCACAAGACTGGCGACATTCCTCCAATGCTTAGCACAGGCTGTGCCCAGACGTTTGCGCTGTAATATAGCTTCCTTATGCGCATTCGCTCTTGACCTTTGCACCTTTCCCAAATCCTTCTTGACCACCGATTGCCAGTGGCGCCGTCTTAGTGCAGTCAGAGCTTCGGGCGTGTTCTGTTCCGACAACTTCTTGCGACCTCTGTAATCAAAGTCAAAGTTGAAATTCATTGGAATTGCAAGGATCACATCAAAACGTCTTTAGGCTAGGTGGCAGTTCCGTGATTCCCAAAATCCACCCAAAAAGCGAGCTCATAATAAATAAAATAAAATTACACAAAATACTGTTGTAGAGGATTGTAAGATTTGTAGAGGTTTGTAGGATTTGTAGGGGTTTGTAGGATTGTAGGGGTTTGCAGGATTTGTAAGGGGTTTGTACGATTAGTAAAGACTTGTAGGATTTGTAGGGGTTTGTAGGATTTGTAGGGAGTTTGTACGATTAGTAAAGACTTGTAGGAATTGTAGGGGTTTGCAGGATTTGTAGGGGGTTTGTACGATTAGTAAAGACTTGTAGGATTTGTTGGGGTTTGCAGGATTTGTAGGGGGTTTGTACGATTAGTAAAGAGTTGTAAGATTTGAAGGATTTGTAGGGGGTTTGTACGATTAGTAAAGACTTTAGGATTTGTTGGGGTTTGCAGGATTTGTAAAGGTTTGTAGGAATTTGTAGCGATTTGTAGGAGTTTATAAAGTTAGAATAAGCATCAATAAAGGCCAAAGAACAACTGACACTCGAAGAACAGAGGATTATTCTGTTAGAGTTGGAATGTTGGTTTTGTTGTTATTCATTGCGTGTATTAAGGACCTCAAGAGATGGTCCAGTCAGTCTGTGCTCGTGGCCCGAATTTGATAGACGTGTCGTGCCTAATTCAATCATATTTAAAACAATTGTGCTTTTATTTAGCTTTCATTCTTACCGAACACCTGGCATTTTTTCAGCTCGTTCATTGGACATCGGATTGAACAGTGTGAAGCTATCTTCGTCCTCTATTTTAATGGTTCGAGTGAGCTGCTCCTCCCATTCTAGCATACCATCTTGCGCAGACTGTAAGAGAAAATCACGCTTCAAAACCAATTCAAACATGTCTTTCATGCACGCTAGGCTGGAACGTACACAATACTTGTACAAAAATTTCAAACCAGAACAAGTGAACTTATCAAAAGATTTTAAGGCTTTTGAGTTTTTATTACCATGGTTCAAAAATGCTATAGTAGTTGCGAATTGTATACATTTTAGTGCAGTCGACTGTACACACATTTTAAAAAACAAGTAAACTTATCACTAGAGTTTGAGAGTTTGACCTTTGAGTTTTTGTCCTATAAATTTCATTGCAATGCCAATGGTTCAAAAATGCTACAAAATTACGAATTGTATACATTTCAATGCAGCCGACTGTGCAACAATTTTACGTTACATATTTGAAGACAAAATACAGATTCAAAAAGAGCATTTCCCGAGCCCTTAAGGTCCCACTGCTGAGCGAAAACCAACTTATAAAAGTGATGATCGTAAATCCACACGAAAGTTAAGGTCGAAACTTAGCATATTAAAATCACTTGGTTCGAAAGAATCAGTGACACGATAAGAAGAAGAAGCATATTAAAATATCAAAGTTACTAAATAAAAAACAAGCAAGCAATAAGTAACCTGGCCGCTCGATTTGTCACTGAATAATAAACGTCGACCTAATTTACCGCGACAAAGTTCATTTCAAATAGATTTGAAAATACTTCACAAGAAAACGTGCGCTTTCGAACGGCGCTAAAGACGAACGAAGCCTTTTCTTTTGAAGAAACCTTCAAAAGTTTTGGAAGTACTTAGCAGTACTTTATGTAGGTACTTATTCATAGACGTAATAAAATCGTTATTTTCATCTAGGTTAAAAAAAGTTGTACAACGACTTATTAGGCCAAAGATTTTCTAGACGAAGAAACGCGTTCTGCCAGGTATGATTATGAAGTTATGAAACTGTGCTCCTTTATTATACGAGCCCAAGCTAAGTATCACTAAAATCTGAAACGAGGAAATTCTTAGTCCTAGTTCTCAGAATGCACTGGAAAAAACTTTGTTCTTTAGTAGATCTCTGAAAAGTAATGTCTTACCGTGTCAACGCTAGTGCTCGGTCCCTCCTTAGCGCTCTTTAAAACGGGGGCGACCCCTACGCCCCCTAGTATGAACTCTAAGGTTGACGTTTGTCGGTTCAAAATCGCTAATCTATGGAAAGATTAACAGTGGAACTCTTCAGATTGACTTACCGTGTCAACGCTAGTGCTCGGTCCCTCTTTAGCACGGCCTCTCCTAGGCTTATAAGTCCCTCTGGTCTTCCGCTCACATCTAACTCTCCCCCCTCTTTCAGACGGGGGGCGACCCCTACGCCCCCTAGAAGACGGAGGCGGTTTCGCAGACCGTTGCGGATGGACGTAGCGGTCTATGGTGGAGAGAAGACCAGAACTGTAGTACATGTAGTTCGGTTTCTGGAACAATAAAAGGGTTTTGTGAGACTTTGGGATTGTGGAAGAGAAGACCGTGGTGATTTTTACAAAAACGCAACACTCCGCAAGGCTTCATAAAAGTATCGACATTGACAAAGTCGCACAGTTTCATCAGCTTATTAGGATTTCGTTGCTTTTGCGTCACGTGCAAACTAAGTGCATCTGGTAACTCTCATTTTTCGACAGTTCTCCATTAGAAAATGACAAAAATCTATGCTTGAGGCTCCTCTCAGACTCAAGCACTGTTTCAGAATACGCTTGTGTATGCTTTGTGCTTTCTTATTTTGTCACTATAGATATGTAGTCAGAATGAATATTCCAACTTTGGATTTTGTTACACTCACTACACTCGACGTCCGTGCCTTGCGAACCCTTTTTACGCGGTTTTTGTATGGAGAGACGATAAGCGCCCCTGGCGGGCGTTATGAGAACTTCTGTCATCAATCCATGCAAAAACGTTACCACTAACCTTCACTTTCAATCGCTGTTCATTAAAATTTAGTGACGGACGATTCTAATTTTAAAATAGGTTTTTAATTTATTTTGATACATAATAAACATTTCAATAATCATCAAATTCATGAATTCTAGATCTATCTTCACGTACGTCATAACAAATCCACAATCACACCTCTCCCTTTCTCGATTTCTCACGTACTGACTGATATACCCCCTTTTCAAACTAGGGTTACCACGTAGTGGGAAAAATACTCCCGAAAAAAAATAATTAGCATTTATAAAGGTATCTTGTTCTGATTCTCAATTATTAGACCTTATCATATCACTAGAAAAGATCTGAGCCGGATATTTAACAATATTTGGTAGAGACGTAGGATACAACATTTTAATTAGGATAAAACTGACTGGTGATCCGATCTATTAACAATTTACATTGCCAACCCTAAATTTCGATTACAAATAAATTTTAAAATAAAATATATTTGTGACAATGGGCAAACTATTAGTTTTCCTAATATAGGAAAACTAATAGTTCAGATCAGAATAACTAACGTTCAAAACCCCGATAACAAGACCCAGAACAAGCAAATATATGGTCACCCTTGCAATACCAAATTATCGGTATCCCTGTCTAGCTGCTACAGCTAAATTAATAATCTATACATTCTCCACATGAAGGAAAGAGAGAGAAATACCAATAACCCTCATGCAACTAGTAGGTACTTTGGGCAACATGGAGTTTAGCTAGAAAGAGCAAGCGTTAGGTTATGCTATCTTTTCCCGGCAAAATCTTCGTGAGAAGAAAAGAGCGAGAGTATAGTGCCATCTCTTCCCGGCAAAATCTTCCTGAGAAGGAAAGAGCGAGAGTATAGTGCCATCTCTGTTTATGCAGTCATGCAACCACATTGTAAGTATACCTATAATATACCTATGCACATAGGTGTACCCCTGGTATACACTTGCAGTATATCTAGCATACATAGGTATACGCCTATAGTATATCTAGAATACCTATAAAGGTATCTAGTAACGATTTAAGCTTTAGTACTTACACGGAGTTGTGACATTGGTAAAAATAATCCCTCCCATTTCTTAGAAAATGTTTCAGAACACATTCAAGTGATTACCTACCAGGGGTGCTCAAACGGTCGATCGCGAAAGCTTTTCGAATCGATCGCCAGCAATATCTAGATATGATACTAAAGAGTTTGTTTGGTTGAACGCGCTAATATCGGGAACTGCTGGACCGAATTGAAGAAATATATTTTTGTGTTGGATAGTCCATTTATCGAGAAAGGCTTTAGGCCATGGGTTCCCAACGTGGTCCAGATGGAACCCAGGGGTCCACGGAGACTCGACGGGGGTATTGATGGCGTGACAAAAAAATGGGGGTTCACAATTCGTAAGCGGGGGTCTACGAATATTTATCTGGTTTCGATAGAGAAGAATTATAATGTTGGTTTCGCCTATCAAATAATTATTTAACCTATGAATTCTTACTTTTTTCGAAAACTGTTAATTCGTGGTAGGAACTCAGCCGTAACACAAATGGCCATAGTTAGATCTAATCTCCAATTTTTTTGTCAACTGGGAATATTGTAAAAATATAGCTGCAGGGGGTCCAGCAAACCGGCAAAACTTTGAAAATGGTCTATGAGAATAAAAGGTTGAGAACCTCTGCTTTAGGCGATATAACATCACGCTACAATGACCCCTGCGAAGGTGGGGCGGATCGCTAGTTGGTACCCAGTTGAATTCTGTTCCTTGATATCCAAAGACAAATACCCATATTTGAAAAAAGTAGCTTTTCAGTTAAAAGGATTATTTGCATCGACTTTTTTGTGCAAGTCTGCATTTTCAGAAATGAAAATTGTCAAATCCAAATATCGTAATCGACTCACTGATGAACACCTGACATCATGCTTGCGATTGGGACCCTAGTAAATACGTACCATCCTACGAAAAATACGTGGATAATATGGGGAGGCCCATGTCTAGCAGTGGACTTCTTCAGGCACCGAATTTGTAATTCGGAAGGTACGTTACGATTCCTTTAATTTGTGCATAATATAGATTCAATTTAAATGAGCAGTAAAACAATATTTTCAAAAATAATTTATTACCTACCTACATACCTATTTAGTCGATGCCTTGCTTTCAAAATATTTTCTGGTAGATCGCCGACAGTTTGAGCACCTCTATCTACAGTATTTCTAACGCCTTTGTTTAGTCAATTTAAGAATTATCAATATGAATACTGTATGGTATCCTATCATTATTACTTCTCGAACTATCTTCCTTAAATTCTTACCTGTTTAATTCCCATACCTATTTATACTACTAGCTGATGGAAAAAGCATAAGGGCCCACCAGTTGTTAAGTGGTAACTATTGCCACAAAGCATTCAAATGGGCTTTACAGTCGTAGCATGTAGCATCATCGTAGCAAGCAAGTTGTAGCACGTAGCACGGCGTAGCAGTGTAGACTTGACAATGTAGGGTTGACTTACCGTATGAACACAATCAGCATTCAGCACACGAACAAGGATACGGCTTATTACTTTTAAGAGGGAACAACACAGGCGATTCTCCATACAAACGTAATCGCCTATTTCCTCCCTGGATAATGCCTCTAGTCTAGAGTAACCATTTTGTCTCATAAAATCCAGATCCATGTACGTGCTCGTATGTTTTCCTTTTTTTCAGAAACTTATTGATAAAGAAAATATCACCTCCAATTCATATTTCATATAAATCATATGAGGGTCATATTTTCTTTATCAATAAGTTTCTGAAAAAAAGGTAAACATACGAGCACGTATATAGCAGATCTGGAATTTATGAGACAAAATGGTTACTCTAGCTAGAGGCATTATCCAGGGAGGAAATAGGGGACTACGTTTGTGTGGAGAATCGCCTGTGTTGTACCCTCTTAAGGACCAAAGGGAATATCTACAGGGTTTGTTTTTATTAAAACGAACTACATGTTTTTTTTTACAAATTCCAACCTTCTAAAAAGAATTAATTTATGACTTGACTTCTTTTTACCAAAAAAATATTTTACTTGTGTTGTAATATTTTTTAGTTTTTGCTTTCCATACAAATCTAATCCTTTAATTAAGACCCATTTTTAAATTTCATTTTTGCGACTCAAAACACGCACGAGACGAGACTTTGAAGAGATGAGTTTTTTTTTAACATGATAATATAGACTATAGACCATCCTTTAGCTACAATCTCACCTGATAATAAGCAACGATGTAGCCGACGATGGAGCAGGATGGTCTAGAAGACACCTATTAGTTCCTATCTGGAATAGCATATTACAGGCAGTGCTAGGAAAAAATGTAATCTTTGTTTTATTTTGTGCAACGTCGTTGGTATAGATTCAATTAAGGCCCCCACCTGCAAGGCGGAATCAGCATTCACTCTTACTAAAATCGTGTTATGTTAAATGTTGATATTCCCCGCGAACTGCCAACTAGACGCATGCTCACTCACCTTTTAATTACGTTTTTCATTTTGGGGATCATGGGTAAATAAAATGAAATATGCGAGTTAAAATTTATGAATTACAGAAGTTAAATTACAAAACTAGAATGCATTTATTAAAATTTACTACTGTGTCGAGTACAGACCAAACAAAGGCAAGCGAAGGCGCGATGATAGCCGCTGGCGTGGAAGTTAGGACTTTGTGAAATAGTGACGCTATGTGACCGTATTAGGGCGCTTGTACACGCTAAGAAAAAACGCCGGGTCTACCCAAGAATTCGTGTCTTAACAAGAAAATAACTGTGTACACTGCTCGCAGCGGTGCACGAAAAAAATCTTATCTGCGCAAGACACGACGCGGCGAACGTTGTTGCGTTTTCGTGTGTGGAAAAGACAAAATTCTTGTCGTCTACACGAAGAATTTGTCTTGTCTGCCGCAGGAACGGCAAATTTTCTTAGCGTGTACAAGCGCCCTTATGATACGCGCTATGTCAATGCACGCCGAGGCTCTGAAATTCACCTCTGAGTAGCCATTCGCCGTCCGTTAATGTGGTCTATAACCGGCACTCTCTTAATTATCAAAAATTATGAAACCTCCTACAATATGCTGGAACTTGTCTAAGACTCTACACATTCTACTACTTAGATAAAACTTTTTAGAAGGAAATAATTTAAAAGCTAAAAAGTTACGAATGAATACAATAGTAAATAACGCTCTAACAGCTATTAATAACTTAGTAATTAGTAATAATTGATCATACATCTTGTAACTCCTACATGGCAACAAACGCGGCTTAAGGCTCAGTGATTTAAAAGGCAAACTAAAATGCTTATTTAAAAATATATTCAGCGCATATTCTAAATCAATATCCAAAGTATTTATTTGATAGTCTACATAATTTATTTATTACGAATATTTGCTTGAGCCGTACAACGAAAAGATGAATGGACTGTGTCAAAGATGACATGAGCAAGAGAGAGTTGGTTCAGTAGGGGGATACATAAATAGAAAAAAAAAATTTTTTAAACGTCTGGGGGTGTGGTTGCACGTATAAATCTCGATTTTCTAACTAATCCCGGTAGAGGGTTAGCCACCATCTTGTTTAAAAGTTATTTTTTTCGTTTTTCTAAATTAAATCGTTAATTTTCAACTTTAGAGCCAAAGTGGCGGTATCTAAAGTTGTTGGAAATTTAATTTCTCACAAGTTTGGTCATAATCATTTTTACGCCAGGATCAATATTTGCAGAGTTATACCTACTATCAAGTTTATCAAACAAATCGTAATGGGTGGAATTTTATTTTCTTCAACTTTGGTTCTCGCACTTTTTTTACTCCACGACAATATTTTTATACTCAGTCCGAGAACCAAAGTTGAAGAAAATAAAATTCCACCCATTACGATTGTTTTGATAAAGTTGATACTAGGTATAACTCTGCAAATATTGATCCTAGCGTAAAAATGATTATGACCAAACTTGTGAGAAATTAAATTTCCAACAACTTTGGATACCGCCATTTTTGCTCTAAAGTTAAAAATTAACGATTTATTTCAGAAAAACTAACAAAATTAACTTCAAAACAAGATGGCGGCGAACCCTCTAGCGGGATTAGTTAGAAAATCGAGATTTATACATCCAACCACAACCCCAGACGTTTAAAAAAATCACTCTCCGGATTTTTTTGAATTTCAGGCTAGTTTTATGTCTCCCCCCATTTGAACTAAGTGAGCACTGAGTTGACGAATGATGACGGATTTGGTCAGGATTTCTTATGTAGTATGTCTACAGAGATAATTTTTCGCTATGTAATGCTAGGCTTGGCATATAAGCTAGTGCAGAATGAATCTTTTTGGCTCTAAAGGAACTTGGATGATCATACGCATGTTTCAAATTTGTCGCGAGGTAATCAGGTATTTTATCGCGTAATCAGGGGTAATCAGCGTAATTAGGGGCTTCAGAGACGAAGCTTTAAGAGATTTAAAGATACGTTGTGACTATTTGCGCGGGGCTTGGCTTGGATTTGCAAGTCTACACCTACAGTCTAAGAAGAAAGAAAGAAGAAAAATAATTAAGTCAAACTATTACAAACTCTGAAAAAACTAATCTAGAGTCATCTAAAATGAGAACTTAAATTAATTTGATTCTAAATAGGACGGCTATTTAGAATCCAATTATTTTAAGTTCTCATGGATCTAAGACAAAAATATAATAACTTAAAATAATTACAATTTTTAGTTGCACGTGGTCTTCTATGGTAGATCTAATGGTATATTCCAGACTGTTGCTAAGGAATTGACTGGGTAAGATATTTTCCGCCTGATACTTCTTCCTTTTCTTTATTCGTTGGACTCCCTACATTGAGAGCTTTAACTTTTTCCCCAAGATTCTGCGCCGTTTGTTTGTTTTGTGTGTCATCTATTCGGTTATCTTTTTCATCGACTATTTCATCTTCAGCAGGCTGCTTGCCGTCGTGCTTTGTCGTGTCAGGTTCATTATCTTCGTCGTCAGATGATGAAAACTCTTCGTTGATGCATCCGTGTCTCCGGGCGAACTCGTAAGCATCAGCGCTGAATTTCTCCATCCCGCCAAGATGTATCGCGATATAGCGGCAGGAGTTGCAACACGAATCACGGCGAGTCTTCCCATGCTGCAGACAACTAGGTGATGTGGAAATTCTGCTACCCTAGACCCTATAACTAGCGGCACGTAAGTCTAACGGTGAGCGATACGCGGATGGGATAGCTGCGCATGTGTATTGTGTACTGTCGCCGCACGCAATACAATTTTAACTTTAAGTAATTAGATAGATAGATAGATAGATAACTCTTTATTGTTCACCACACAGAAACATAATACAGGATTCATAAAGATTTTTGGCAAAACAATGGGCGACCTTATCGCTTTGAGCGATCTCTTCCAAGCAACCTTTAATTATTAGTTAAATAACGAAATTTAATGTCAAATAGTAAGATGTCAAAAGATTTGTAGTATGTACCTAAGACATAATTTTTAACAAGTTTATGGGGAGTAGAAAAAGGAAAACATAATTTATCAATAACAATATAATTGAGAGCGCAAACTGTAAACTAGATGTGCGCGAGGTGTCGTATCGGTGCGGGGAATTCGACCGGAGAGACAATCGGCGCTACGCACGCCCGCCCTTCATCCCGCGAGCCTTTTTAGGGTTCCGTAGCCAAATGGCAAAAACGGAACCCTTATAGATTCGTCATGTCTGTCTGTCTGTCTGTCTGTCCATCCGTGTCACAGCCATTTTTCTCCGAAACCGTAAGAGCTAGACTGATGAAACTTTGAAAGTAGATGTATTCTGTGAACCGCATTAAGATTTTGACACACAAACAGAAAAAAAGCTATAAATTTTGGGGGTCCCCATAAGTACTAGAAATTGAAACTAAAAAAAAATGTTTCATCAACCCATACGTGTGAGGTATCTATGAATATCTTTCTAATATCGTTTTTTTTTAAACTGAATAGTTTGCGCGAGAGACACTTCCAAAGTGGTAAAAAGTTGCACCCCCCCCCTTTAACTTCTAAAATAAGAGAATGATAAAACTACAAAAAATATATGTTGTACATTACTATGCAAACTTTCAACGATATTTGGTTTGAACGAGATCTAGTGAGTAGTTTTTTTTTTTATAACTCATAAATCGTAAACCGCAATGTACCTTTCGGCGACCTACAAGAACCTTTTTATTATGTTACTTGTTGCTACGGAACCCTTCATGGGCGAGTCCGACTCGCACTTGGCCGCTTTTTTTTGACTTCTGCGCAATAACGGTCAGCGATAAAGTTACTTGCCGCTACCTATACGTCATGGTGATTTATGACATAATGGTTAAGCACCACATAATATAATAGTAGATAATGCTGTTGAGCTATTTCTATGTACATTACATTAAGTTTTGCGATAAAGAATCTATCTATCTAACAAAACACGATGGTATACAGAATGTCCCATAAATCAACCAAGTGTCATGACTTCATCCTCTGCTTTCTTGTAGCCCTCGCCTACGGCTCGGGGTTCAATAACGCCTCGGCTGTAATTTTCAACCTACCGCACTTATATCATAATGTACTATTACAGTACAGTCGGTTAAAGTTGAGTGATATAATTATCTGAAATGAAATGCTGGCCAAAACTCCACGATTTTATTAAAAACGGAGGCAGTTATGGCTTACTTTTGAATTGTAATTTACAGAAGGGTTATTCATGCTTACATTGCAGAAAATTCACGAAAAGTTAAAATTTGTAGTCACAGGACTTAAAAGATCATCACAGGGTGTCAGTTATTCCTGTTTTTTTAAATACTCATAACTCGAAAGTTACATGACAAATATTTTTTTTTATATTTTTCTGATGGCTGCCATGACTTGGCCCATCGCCCGTTTTCGGCTGGACCTTGACTTATGGGACACCCTGTATAATCTTTGGGGGGAGGGTTTCGTAAATCTATAAATTTAGATTAACGAAACCCTCCCCCCAAAGATTATTGCTTATTAAATAAAACTTGCTTGTTTGCTTATTAAATAAAATTATTATAAAGCAAACATTCATCGGAATTAATGAGGGGTCAATACAAAAACAAACGCAAAATAAAACAGTCTTACCGATTTCTTCATCTGGAAGCGCCTCGCGTACTTCAGTTCCAGCCTCCGGAATTTCAGCATGATCTTGATGCGACGCTCCTTGCCTTCAGGAGTGCTCTCGTCTTCGGAAGACTCTGAAGAGTTGAGAAGCACTTCCCTCAACCACTGCCGTTCCTTGCCGACGTTGGAGAAGTTGTAGAATCGAGCTCGGTCTTTTCTGCGTTCTGCAACAAGTGCGATGGCCGTAAGCTGACAGTTGAACCAAACTTTTCAATAAATTGAATAGAAGTTTTATTTATCTTAAACAGTTCAGGCCGTCAAGGGCAACTTGTGATTAGAAGACAAATCGCAGCGTATAACGGCTTTATATTTCCCAGGGACGACGCAACAGAGAAAACGTAATGTAGGTCAGGAAATAACAGTGAGGGTGGGATCACTTGAACTTGAAACCCACACAAGGCAAGGAAACACACACACAAATCCATAGAATACACGGCAAATAATCGCCTTTCTAACTTCTCTTGCTTACGGAGACTCAAAGAACATTAAAACTAAAACTCAAACATTTATACAACTTTCTGACAATTTAAAATAATCGATATCTTTGTTTATTATTTGTATACTGTTTTGACCATTTAATTTTTATTTCTTGAAATTCCGTATTATTTTAATTGTACCTGTCTATAAAGTAATGCTATCCTAAGTTGAATATTGTAGATCATACACAAGCCCCTGATATCTGTATCCGCACTTATGTTCGCTATAAATTTATTCTGATTATAATTAAAATTCAATAACTACTCATTTACTATAGACTCGACTACAACCGTTTTCTAGAGACCTACCCGCGCAACAAACAATAAGTAGGATTTTTTATCACACACCTTAAAAAAAAATAAGAATCACTAAATTCAGAAGTGGCAGTAGTAGTAAATACGCTAGGGTTTACCTATGCAGTAAACAACAGGTTTATGCAAAAAGGGCAACGCTACACAGAACACAGTCCACAATAGTTGAACGCCTGGAAGAAAATAATTGCGAACTTCGTAAAAAGAAGTCCAATAAAAATGATGAGGAGTAAATCCATAATTCTAATAAGGATCTTCATTTTGTCACTGCACAGATTCTTTAATGAGTTGCACTTCCATGCACTTCCGTTCTCGATGCGTGCTGTTGAAAGACTGACAAGGATTTATGGAGCTCCCGGGAAATATTGATTTTACAGGGCGCACTTTAATTGAGTCTAGATAGGTAGCTCGGTGGGCTGTTCTGTGCAACATGGCGTCCTTTCGTAGGGTGGCAGGCCCACCTCCATCTCCCAACAACCAACTCAATCAAAGAGCATGCATTTGGTGTACAAAACTGAATGTTATTTATTACTTTGTGTAAAATAATTTATTACTTTCGTGTTCATTCATACACCAAAGTGTGTTCCGGGTCATTCATACAGCATACGTCCTAAGACACTTCGAATGACGAACGAGATTCCTAAAAAATTCTAAACGAATCATCCATGACGGACGGCGTGATAATAAGCACTTTCAATGTGTTTTCGTTAAAAAAGCAGGAATGTATAATGGATTTATGTACTGAATGAAGTTTAAAAAGCTTGAGAAACCGACTTCATAGCCAAACTACAAAACAGATTTTGATTAAATTTATATGGGACCTATCTGGAGTACCATTCAGATATGTTTTTAATCGGTTCATAAATGACGATAAGTAACGATAACACATATTAATTTCAGAATAGAGAGCCTCCTCCTTTTTTACTAGAAGTCGGTTATAAAATCGTGACTCGCTAAGCTTTGCACTATATCAACAGATGAACGTGAAACACGTCCAAAACAAGCAAACTGCGTCGGATTACAGGGGAGATGAAGGGAGGCGTTGGCCACCCACGCAGCCCGACTCTCCTCTCTATCGAATATTATTTAATTTACTTGTAGGACTTGGAACTAGTGTTGCCCAAATGCAAGAACAAGACGAGACTTAGCCAGTCTTGGTCTTGGTCTTGCGCCAATACACCTGGTATTGGTCTTGGTCTTGGTCTTGCGCTCCCAGTCTTGGTCTTGGTCTTGGTCTTGCAGCAAGAGTCTTGCAAGTCTTGCAATTACCTATTAGTCTATTACTATTTATTAAAGTTTACTTTAAATCTTAGAAAAACGTATTAGAACTGGAACATTGTGAGCTTGAATTAACATAGCCATAGTAAAGATCAAGCAGATTAATAAATAACTGAAGATTTGATAAGAAATTCGAAAAATCAACTGACCTATATGTCGTTTTCCATGGAAGTAACTGTTTCTTAATAAACATTTATGATTTATAAGCTTACATTTGTTGTTGTTGGTATGTTTATGGTAATAGTCGTAATGCGCATAGGTCCAGTTTTTCATATTCTTTGATACAGTTTTTTGCGTCTCATAGAATTCCTAAGCGTACCTACCTATACACCGAACTGTTACACCTATATAACTACTCAGTGAAATAGCGCTAAGTCCTAGCTGCAAGACGCAAGAGTCTTGCAGGCTATGTCTTGTTCTTGCTCAAGTCTTGCACGGTCAGTCTTGGTCTTGGTCTTGCTAAAAATACGCGGTCTTGTTCTTGGTCTTGGTCTTGCAAAAACGCAAGAACAAGACCAAGACTGCAAGACCAAGACTGAATTTGGGCAACACTACTTGGAACCAATGCTTATACAAAATCCACATACGCTAGAAAAACGGTCAGTACAAAAAACCAAAACCAAAAATTGGTACCCGCAAAAAACAACGTGATAAAATTCGAAACGAAAAATCTTCTTATTTAAGATCAATGCTTTTGTCGGCGTAATGTATGCACTTTTCTCCAGGTATTTATTTTGAAGACAACTTCCTTGACCTCGTTATACGACATGACGGCGATCTTCGCTTTTATTTGGCTCGTGTAGCTTATCCTTGGTCTTCCCCTTATTCTCTTTCCTTCTATCTTCTCTTCGATGAAGTTTCTGATAAAGCGGTCCTGTCGTACAAGATGATCAATCATTTTTATCTAATAGACAGAAAAATAGTAGAGGTAATTTTACGTGTGTACTCAAAACGAAAGAAAAATCATATGAAAACTTTTACCATATAGGTAAATCAAACTGTTCAGGTTACTGACTAGTCTTTCTCCTTTTTGTTTCGTAGTGAATGAAAAGTAGTACTCAACTATAGCACTAAAGCTGACTACGCCTCGCGAGCTTAAATCCCTCTCTGCACTCAGGATTCAACATTTTACCCTTGACGTAAGACATTGCTTTATCCCCTTGGCAAATGACCGAGCGATCAAAGCACCTCTTCATCAACAACTGGCAATATTTTCTGTCATCCGACATAATAATATGTAGGTTGGACCGACGACATTGTTCAGATCGCGGGAAGTCGAAGGATGGAAAGGGCTCAGAATTGTTATTCCTGGAAATGTGTAGGGGAGGCCTATGTCCAGCAGTGGACTTCTTCAGGCTGATAATGATAATAATGTTGATGATGATATAGGTTCTACAATTTTAAATTAAAATTTTTTTGGCGTTGGTAAATTTGATTTGTTTTTTTTTCCAACAAGAGGGGAAAGTTTGCTGCGTCGTCATCCGATTTTTATTAGATTTGGCAGAAACATTCGGTATTTGATTCTTAGCAAGAATCAGGGTTTTTTTTTTTTGAGCTTTTTTTTATTAAAATAATTATAAGTTTAAAAAACTTGAGAAACCGACTTCATTGCCAAACGGCTAAACCGATTTTAATGAAATTTGTTTGGGACAATCTGGACATAAGAATAACCTTCCAAATAAAAAAATTATTTTCTAAATCGGTTCATAAACGACGGAGGCATGCAGTTACAAACATTAAAA
Source organism: Thera britannica (assembly GCA_939531255.2). NCBI lineage: Eukaryota > Metazoa > Arthropoda > Insecta > Lepidoptera > Geometridae > Thera > Thera britannica. The sequence continues at coordinate 3,605,398 of OW618042.2, read as the reverse complement.
AAATTATTTAAAAAAAAATGGCAACACCGATTTTAATAAAATTAAAATGGGACCAATCTGGAAGCAGTACCTTTCAGATAAAAAAATAATTTTTCAAATCGGCTCACAAATGACGAAGTTATGCGGTAACAAACATTAAAAAAAAAAAAAAAAAAAAAAAAAAAATACAACCGAATTGAGAACCTCCTCCTTTTTGATTGGAAGTCGGTTAAAAAAGAAATTAAAAGATACTGGCGGACATTCTACACAATATGCATGAAAAAATAGAAAAGCACACCTAATTATTATTGAGCAAGTACGGACCAACTGATAATGTAATGTATTACATCCGATTTCAAACTGTCTACAAAATCGCAGTAAATCAATAGCGCTACATACAACAGATACGCTTTCATAACACACACACGTATGCATCAAGTCTATAGTCTAGCTCGTAAGCAAAAGCGTGTTTGGTGCTCTGTGGTCTAGCTTCACAGTGGTAACCTAGCAACCTACATCCATCTCCCAAAGGGGACGTGGCCTTTCCTTTCGACAACAGAATAAATATAACTACTAGCCCACGCAATCTCTCCCACACGTCTCCCTACAAAAATAAGCTAGCATGACTTTAAAGTCAGCGGGATAAAGCACAATTTGCAATGAAAACTGATTTCAAACCAACAGGCTAGGAGCATCAAGTTCCCCCCATCTCCCCAACGCACACAACAAAGTGATAGTTGATGTTGCACACAGGTAATTGGATGCTGGTATGATCGCGGGCGATGTTTGACCTCCCGGATTTCACCCTATTCCCCCTTATGACTTGAGCTAAATCAGATCAAGATCTAATTGAAAATTGGTGTCGAATTGTCGACGTCCCAGCATCTTAGAACCATTCACAGAAAGATATTCTGTGCCGTATTTCTATATTCAGGTATTCGCTTCTCAGGGGCGACTTTTACACATAAGGACTATAGGTGTAAAAGTCGACAAAGTGACATTTTTTATTTTACGAATAGGGTACCTATACCCTAGTACTTTTTAAACTTTCGCGATCATAAGACATATTTATACTATTACACGGGTATTTATCACGTATATTACCTAATTTTATTTATTTTCCCGACGTTTCGGCTATGTTGCAATAACCGTGGTCGCGGGCCTGACTGGCCACGACCACGGTTGACCACGGTTATTGCAACATAGCCGAAACTTCGGGAAAATAAATAAAATAAGATAATATACGTGTAATAGTATAAATATACCTATACCCTATTCGTAAAATAAAATATGTCAGCCCTTGTTTTTGACGAGTCAAAAAAAGAGATGTATTTTTATTTGACTGAGAAATCTATTGATAGAAAAATTTGCCCAAAGTAGTATAGGAAAAAAAAAAGTCTAATTCAATGAGTTTATAGTTGAGGTTTAAATATTACAGAACTTTTCTAAAAAACCCTGATTTACGTATAAAAATTCGTAACTTTCCTGAAGCTGTCTGTTCCATCGATAGAACTCTGATTTCTCGTAGTATTACACTTAGGTAGGTGAGTGAGCAACGGGTGGGTGGTCGGTTGCAATGTGTAGGTACCGGGAAAGTGGGTGGGAGTAGGGTGGTTCTCTCATATCTCCTTGGTTACCGGGATAAATATGGCGACCGGTTGAAATGAACTTACGTAATATTTCTAAAATAAATTTTAGTACATTAATAAACATCATCATCATCAGCTAATTCCACTACCTAAACATGAACAAACCAGCGGCGAGGAAAGCAATCCGCGTCCCAAACATAATTGAGTTGTGGTTTTAGTGCAACAATTTGTCATAGCGACCAGCAGAGCGGACCCCTTTGCCATAACCCCGAACTCGACGTACTAACCCACACAATTGCGGTCCAAAGTCCTATTTTAATTCAAATGCCTTCACAGCTCAGTTGGTAGTAGCTCTGCTTTCTGCGCTGGAGGGCGTGGGTTCGATCCCCACCGAGAACAAATATTTGTGTGGTGAACACAGATGTTTGCTCTCTGTCTGGGTGTTATATTGTATTCTATGTATGTATTTACAAAAAAAAAGTATTTAAGTATTATATCAGCTACCTGGTTCCCATAGTACAAGCTCTGTTTAGTTTGGGGCTAGATAGTGTTGTGTGGGTTGTCCACATTATTTATTTATTTAATGCATTTAATTACCAATATTAGAGAACTGGTGGTCTAGTGGTAGCGGCCGGGGGCGGGCCGCTAAATTCCAATGAGTTTATCTGCCCAAATAATTAAGTGTATGTGCACTACGCCTGTACTCTCAAACGGTGAAGGAAAACATTGTGAGGAAACCGGCAGGTTGTAGAACCTAAAAATTAATATTAAATTCGAAAACATATGTCACCACGCTAAAAGAGCTTACCAGCAGCCTACTTGTGGAAACCAGTCCACTCATTAAGTACGGACCGAAGGATTTGCTGAATTGCCCAACATTACCAAAAACATGGGGAGCGGTGCCGGCGACGCGAAGTCAATCGGCGTGGCGCTCCTGGCCGCCCCGAACCCAAGTTCGGCAAGTTTTATCATGCGCACTTGATGTGCGGGCAGGTATTTCCGCAAGAAGGCCGCTGGTGGGCCCTTTTTGCGTGACCCTTGACACGTGTAGCTCGAACTTTTTTAGGTTCTACAACACGCCGGTTTCCTCACGATGTTTTCCTTCACCGTTTTGAGAGTACTGGCATAGTGCACATAATTTTTTCGACAGAAAAACTCATTGGTACACGAGTGGATTTGAACCCACGACCTTCGGATCGGAAGGCGGGGCCACTACCACTAGACCACCAGTCCAAGTAACGCTTCCCACCACTTCCACAGATTAAAAAACAAACTTAAGTTGGGCCGATCTGGGTGTCAATTCCAGCAGCACGGCTCGATTGAGTGATTGCTGAATCAGTGTTCAACTTTCAAATTTTTCTTACAAAAATTTAATTGACAACTCACATTGATTATGCGATCGCTTGAGTGATTTGTATTGCTGGAATAGACGCCCAGACCAGTTGCGAGCCGGGTATAGTAATGATTTTCGGGATGATTGGACTGGTAATGATTTATTGGCTATTGGATTGGACTCTTAGATAGATAGATAGAAGATTCTTTATTGCACGTCTTAAAACTAACAATCTAAGGTACTTTATTATTACTTTGAAGTGTAGCATGAGCTGTCTTTGAAACTTTTGCTTTTGTATTATTACCTACGCCTCAATAAGTTGGAGTGGCAACACACTGGAACTTCACTGCTATTGTTATAACTATTACTTTAGTTTTGTAAAAGGATCATACAAAAAAACGGTAGGAAACAAGTCATGGTTTGTTGAAATTCATTCACCATTGGAAAGCTACATTCATACTGAGTAACATAGGCTATATTTATGTTAATAAAAAATAAATGTCCACCTGTGAGAAGCCGGGACAGGCCGCTAATGTCTTGTTATGTTTTTGCAAGCATTGGGATCATTCCAAATTCTTCTAATTTAAGTGCAACAAGCACTATAAACTTAATTTGATATAAATCTTCTAAATGGCTTACCTTCCTTGGTCATCATAACTCCATTGACAAGCCGAGCTCCTTTTGACTTGACTTTAGGCACAGATTCATCTTCATCAGAATCTGAAGAATCATCACTTTCACTTGAAGATGACTTCATCACTCGCTCCATTTCACGTAGAAAGGGTCTTGGGTCTGTTGCTTGTTCTATTTGCTGCAGATACAGGGGTTTTGCCACTTCTCCTGGAGTCAGCGGTTCTCTCCGAGCCATGTTTTCAGACATTCCACCAGTTCCTGAAATCCAAACCTTATTTTAGGTACTGATCTATAGGACTAGTAGATCTAATCAAGTGGAAAGGCCGGGAGGGCCGGTATAGTTTGTGCACCATGAATGCGGTTAGTAAATACCAAAGTAATCTTATGCAAGAATTGTCTAAACACTTGAACGTTGAAGTTTTTACATAAAAACATTATTGAATAGGAAATTATTTACTCACAGTGTATTTAAAATTGCCGTGCGTGCTATTGATTACTCAACAGCAAAGTATTTTAGATCACAAAATGGCGCACTGAGTATTTAGAAATATCCACAAATCGCTGTCAGTCAGTCAATGTTGGGGCAAAAATAACCATTTTCTTGCATGATGGTGAGTTCCATTCAAAAACAAATACCCGCCATGTTTTGTTTGATTGCTTTGATTGTCATCATGATTGTCAGCCTGACAGCTCTCAGGTCTGTCATGTCAACAGGATGAAGTGCTGCCAACTTGATTTAGTCTAACAACAACACGTTTCCACTTTTAGGGATTTCACCCTTTTTTATGGCGAAACTATTCATTTCAAGTACATCTTAGGGCTTTTTTTATTGCAGCAGGGATTTAGAGAATTTTAGGGCAAAAATATACTCGATGTGGTAACCCTTTTTACTCTATGCTCTATGCCTCTCTTGGAGGAATGCCTCTACCTATTTGGGGATTTCCCAAATTAGTTTCGTATTAAATTCCGACGAATGTTAGTTTACCTTTTGGATAGTATATTAACTTAGGTTGTAAACTTGGAGGAATTAGAAATGGAGATGTCAAGGCAGGGCTTTCCCCTCTGCCGATCATATAGCGATCTCGATCATATCCTTTTAATAAAACTGTTTCACTCGCAACCGCAGCCATTGTGTGTCGTTTCATGTCGCGAAGTGGAGCTCCGTGAAAATGGTGAATTGCATGGTAGTTTCTTGTAAAAGACGATCAGAGACATCAAACTTCCGGGATCATGGTATTTCCTACCACAAGGGAGTATTATTTTGTCAATTGTGTTTGTAATTTTGTAGAATTTAAGTTCAAAAGAAATACCGGTTGCGACAGATTAGCGACAGTATTACGACACCATTGTCAAAGAATAAACCTTGGTAGAAGGCATAGTGTTGGGAAAAGTTGAATGAAATTGATGAATGAATGAATGATCAAATAAACGTTAAATTATTATCACATAATGTGTTGTCTAATTACGTAAGTATTTGGTGTTTTTTAAGCCCCCGACGTAAAAACGACGGGATGTTATGAGTTTGCGGTGTCTGTGTGTGTGTCTGTCTGTCCCATCGTAGTTCCCGAACGAATCAACCGATTTTAATTTGGTTTTTTGTTTGTTTGAAAGGTGAATAGTCGGGAGTGTTCATAGCTGTTTTTGATGAAAATCGGTACAAGATGGCTGCCACGCCACGATATATCGGATTACATTTATTCACAAATCCCACAATATGGGTATCCTAGGTACCAGTAATCAAACCCTCTACTCATCAATGTATAAAATAGGACATGACATCATACTCAAAAATAAAGTCGTGGGCGTAGTGAAAACATTTTTTTGCCTATTTTATATTTATTTGATGTCCCGTGCAGGTTTCCAAAAAACCCTGTTGCTTGAAGAGTGGACTAAATTTTTTGGCCAAAAAACAACTTGGCATGCAACAAGAACGAGTGTGATTTGCTCGGAACATTTTGCAGAAAGTTCTCAAACTCGGGCAAACAAACATCTGCGTTCACCACACAAATATTTGTTCTCGGTGGGAATCGAACCAACGCCTCCGGCGCAGAAGGCAGAACTGCAAACTGCGCTGTGATGTGAAGGCTGACGATGTAATGTGATTTCAATTTAAATTTTTTATCAATTATTCAGTAAAAGACTAAACTTATGTGTACTATGCTATAACATGTTAAGAACTATTGATTCAAACTTATAACCATTAATAAAACATAACAACCAAATTCAGTTCTTTTATTTTCTGACTGTTACAAAATGTGAAACCTGTTGTGCATAACTTATTTAAATTACCTTTACCTAAAAACCCATTTCATTCATTATTTTATTCATCGTTCAATTTACCGGTCTTACTGAATGCCCATCACTAGAGATTATCCTAATGTGAGTCTTGACACTGCGTAACTACGTTACATTTTTTATCTGTGTGCAAATTTTAAGATCGTGTGCGAGATTGTCAATGTGTGTGTTTACATGAATAGGGTTTTGCTATGCGCGTGTGCCATGCGTGTTTACCTCGTCCCCCGTCAATTTTGGCAGAAAATATTGTTCGTGGATTTAAACGTTGACGCCTCCATTTCTAATTCCTCCAAGGTTGTAAAGGACATCCGATATTAGTAACAAGTTAATAATATGGATAATTTTCGATTGATAGTTTTCTAACAGCGCGTGAATTTTGGCGATTCAAGATTCAATAAAAACATTGTATTATGTCGGCAGGGAACTAAAGAGAACCAAAGAAGAACCAATGTTGATTTTTAAAATCGATTTTGAATGACATTGCCATAATTGATACAGTTTGAGGAAAATTTGTAAAAATGGGAAGACACGGGGGATGGATGATAGTGAGCAAATGCCTTCTTCATGTAAAGATATAGGAGAAAAGTCAGCTGCAAATAAATATATTTTTAATATGCGCCCTAAACACTCGACGAATTTTAAATCCTAGGGACTCATTCTTCACTCGGTTCAAATCCCGCTCGGCTCTTTACTTTTGGGACATTATAAAAATCTTTATGAATTCTAGATTTGGTCAAAATGTTCTAGAAAAATAATGCCCGGGCAGTGCTGGGCTTTGATGTATATGTCATGGACCAAGTGATAAATTGAGCATTATACATAATGACCGGACATTATGTATAATGCCCAATAAGAGAGGGCAATTTGATAATAACTATTCAAATAATCAAATTGGCCGGGCATTATACATATTGTCCATCACCTTTTGGGCAGAGTAATACAAACATATTTAATTACTATTTTTTATTGTTATTGGCTAGCTCCGCTCATGGACGACCTCGCGAGCTTCTGGCTGAGCTATTCCAAAGCCAAACACGGGGCACCCCGACTTGAGTTGGTTAGGTTGTTAGGTTTTTTTTTTATATCCTTTAGGAAATCAAACACGGGGCACCCCGACTTGAGTAGGGTAGGTTGTTTGGTTTTTTTTTATATCCTTGGGAGACAAACACGGGGCACCCCGACTTGAGTAGGTTAGGTTGTTAGGTTTTTTTTTATGCCCTTGGGAATTGGAGTTTAGGGGAAGCTTCCCTAGTGTTGCTATCAAAAGGAGGGGCTTTCGACGTCTGCGTAAGCGACTTTAAAGGGTTTATTATCAAATTGCCCAATTGTCATATGAATATAATAATGACCGGGCAAATGTGATAACTGATAAATAATTAAGAATTTATCACTTTGCCCAATAGAGCTAGACATTATGCATAATGCTCGAGCATTATTCATAATGCCCGCATTAATCACTTGGTCCTTAACATATATACTACTAATAAAGTATAGCGACGCAGTTAAAAGTTAGCAGAACTTTCGTTTTAGAGTGAAATTTTTATTACATCGTCTCAAACTTTTTCGTTTGTGTGTTGCATGTCGCGCTTTTTGGCCCAGAAAAGGAAGGGCACGCAGTCGCAAACCGCACCGGTGCGTGGTGCCGCGCCCCCTACATGCGTGCGTAGCTTAACCAAACCATCCGGGCGGGCGTCACTTTTTTTGTATTATGCCAACATTAGAAATCCAAGTTTTAGACTTCCTCAACGAATGAACAACTTTATTTCATTTAAAATGCCCTAAAAAAATATTTGTGCTACTAAATAAGATTTAGTTAATTCTTTTAATAATATTGCATGGTTAAATGTATTCACAACGCTTGCTATATAAATTGGTTTTCGTAATTTATTTTCAAGCAAGCAAGTTTGGCGTTTGGCAGTGGAGTTGATTTCAAAATGGTGGTCGTTTGTTGTGCTTCCAACTTTCATTCAGTTGATTTGTAATTTGTAAGTGGAAATAGTTTTACTATTATAAGTAGGAGTCTAAATTTATTATAACAAGTTCATTCGAATTAGTATTTTTTTGAGTTTGCGATTTGAACTTCAAAAAGGTGTCAAAGTCTATAGATCTAGTGTTACAAAGAAACCCTGACTGACGAAATTATCAAGAAAAATAGCGCACTGAAGAAGTCTAGCGTAGCGGCTGTAAAGTTTATAGATCCTACATCTTTTTAGATCAAAATAAACAGAACAAACATAGGTGGAACCCTAAAATATGTCAAATTAAAATTAGCGCGGGATGTGTGGCTTGCTTGCATTGCATCTACTTTGGCGTCATAGCAATAAAATTTTCTTTGAGTAAAGCAGCGGTCTTAGCACTGTTTTATTAGAAACACCGAAGTAATAAAGATTTGCTACGGATGAATTTATTCAATTTTGATCAATAATATTGAAACTTGATTCTGCAGTATCATAACCTAAAAGTTATATCGCCGGGTGCACCGCAAAATTCAAAACAGATTTTCAATTCATAAAAAAGTGCTATTTCAGATGAACCCTCGCTTTGAAAGGAGGTGAAGTTTCCAATTGGGAAATGGACGAAAAGGACGGCGTCTCCAATCGAGACGAGGGCGGTACTGCGGAGACGGACGCATCTGGTGACAATGTTGACAGTGACCCTAGTGTTAGTGCTCTACAGAATCATGTGGACAATGATATGAGTATGGGTGACAGTTTTACTAAAGCTAAACAATCCAGTTCCATGGATATTGATACACCTGAAGACAAAACTAGTAAGTGCATCGACATTTCTTTCAAATACACTATAAAATCACTACCAAACATCTTGTGAACTAGATGAATTAAATCCTACACAGAATTCTAGAAAAATAGGTCTGTTTTGTAGTCAAATTTGTTATTGCTTTAGACATAAACATTGGTGGCTGATTAGCTTCTCTGAAAATAAATAAAGAGAGCATCAATTTCATGACATCATAGAAGTAGCTAATAATGTCCTCTGGCTCGCCAAGTTCATTCAGACAGAGAGATTCTACTTGTTCATGGTTTTCTCTGCCAGATTACAAATAAAATGTCAGGTTGAAATTACTAAGGCCATTCCCGCCACTCTCCACAATCTTGTTCCACCAGTCCCCAGTCCCTCTCAAAAGTGTCCAGTTAGTCCCGCCATCACCTGCGTGGCCTACCGCGATGTCTCCTTGCAGAAACTGTTAAATGAATAATTGCTCAAATTCTAACATACATCACTTTCCATCTTTACTAAATGAAACTTGCTAGTCTTATACTAAATGAATCTTGCCAGTCTTGAAGGAAAACATCCTGAGGAAACCCGCGGCTGAGTCAGCTCCGCACATATTGACCATGTCTTTCCTGTGGATAAGCCGATTAAGCTGTCAGGATGGTATAGGTGCTGGGCAAGCCTATTCCATCTAAACCCCAGTCCCAGGCACTGTAGCGTCCCGTAAATAGGGGCATGAGTAATCGCCAATTGGCCCTGACGCTATATAAATCATCTAAAATAGATGCAAAGGCCTGTTTACTTTTTTTTTAGTCTTTTTATAAATTCCAGGTGAATCAAATGTAGATGATAAGTTAAAAGCCGAATCGGCAGATCAGAACAGTCAAGAGTCATCCAGCCAAGACACTCAAGGAAGTAGTGAAAAGATGATGGAAACAGAAAAAGATGATGATGTTGAGCAGCCTAAATTTGAATCGGCACCTAATGTTTCAATAGATGAATCGCAAGAGGATCATTCTCAGGTAATTTTTATTAATATTAATTTTTAAATTCAATATTTATTATCATAAATAAATATTTTGGACATTCCACACACACAACACTGTCTAGCCTCAAACTGAGAATAGCTTCTACAATATATGATCATAAAATACATAACTCTTTTTTTTTTAATACAAACTTGGAATATAAATACCCAGACAGAAAACAAACATCTATGTTTACCACACAAATATTTTTTGTACTTGATGGGGATTGAACCCACACACTCCAGCACAGAAGGCAGTGCTACTACAGCGCCGTGAAGTCTGTCTTTCAATCTGAATTATTTCATAATAAGCCCCTACAGTAGGCTTTGATGAATAGTGCTGTAGAGTAATGGTTGTATGGCTTAATTAGACCTAAGAGAACAGATAAATAAATAAATATTGTGGACAATTCACACAACACTACCCAGCCCCAAACTAAGCAGAGCTTGTAATATGGGAACCAGATAGCTGATATAATACTTGAATACATTTTTATTTTGTAAATACATACTTAGAATACAATACAGATAGGTACTTACTTGGTACTTGGGGAGCAGACTGGTTTCCGAAAGTAGCCCGGGCCCTTTTTGCGTGTTACCAGATAGGTACCAATATTCAGAGATTATAAGACCATAATTCCAATATTTGCTAAGTGTGTAATCTTAGAACAGTTCGGCAATACGAGTATAAACAATAGTACATTGTTACCCGAGTGTTGAAAGTCGCGTTTTTTGAGTCCCGAGACGGGTTTGGCGCCAGAGCGTTAGCGAGGGCGCCAATGGAGCTTGAGGGACTTAAAAGACTTTCACCCGAGGTAAACACTGTGCTTTTCATTACGAATACAAGGAAAGTAAAAATAAAAACATGAATGAAAAATTTGTGAAAATGAAGATTGAATTGCCGCCTTCCCGGTTTTTTTTTCTTTTTCTCTGGCGGGCCTTCGGCTACGGCTCGCCAGCATTATTCAGCCATTATTTTCATTTTCATAATTTAAAAAATCTATGTTATTTTAAATAAATAGTTGAAGGTATATATTAATCAAGTAATTTAGAAGATATATTATTTATTTAATACTATCTTTATGTTATTTAAATTTTACATTGCGCTCAAATTAGAGTTTTTAAACTTCTTACCGTTGTAATGGGTTTCCAACCTACTTGCTGAATAAAAAGTTGGAATTTGGTTCAGGTTGAACCAAATTCCTTGCAGTTTAGAAAGTTGGAACATGGTTGAATAAAATAGAACTTGTTTTTTTTTATAATTTGACAGCTGTCAGTAGAAAGCGATTCTCCCTAGGGCTGAAAGTATTACTTTCAATTAGGCCCCTCAGGCAACTCAAGCAATGAAAAATAGATTTACAAACTAAAACTGTATAAAAAGTTCTAAACTTACAAATTTATTTCCAGGCCTTAGATCCCTTTGATGCATTACTGAAGGACACTACAGATGCACCATCATCCTCAACTGCTACCACACAAGGTACATCCACAATTAACTTGGGCGACGACGATGATGGAATTGACAACACTGATAATGATGTTACAAATGATGATAATACAGGTAATTTAAATTTCTGGTCCTAGTGGGCCAATCTAAATTCATCTATAAGTATAGGTAGCGGCACATAACACTATCGCTGACCGCTATTGCGCAGAAGTCAAAAATAAGGTACCTGAGGGGGGCTAGCGAAATGAAGGGCGGGCGTGCGTAGCGCTGATTGGCTCTCCAGTCGCACTCCGCTCTCTGAACCACTAGGACACTGCACACATCCACACATCCAGTGTGCACGACATGCGCACACTACGACGCATGCGCAGCTATCCAATCCGCGTATCGCTCAGCGCTAAAGTTATGTGCCGCTAGTTATAAAACCATGTAAGTCAGTCCACTCCCTGCAAGCTTACGTGGGGAGGGGATACGATAAAAGAGGCAGCAGATGTGTCTCTGTTTTTGAATGGAAATTGCCTGCTTCTGTGCCCCTGTAAATATCTAGGGAATTTACCTATCCAGTTTTTCTTCTGTGAACAATTCAAACTAAAATATGTATTTGAGTATCAGCTCAGTTGGTAGTAGGCACTTTCTGCGCCGTAGGCAGTGGGTTCGATCCCCACCGAGAACAAATATTTGTCTAGTGAACGTAGGTGTTTGTTCTTTGTCTGGGTGTTAAATTGTATTGTTAGTAAATCTTTACCAAAAAAAAATGTATTCAAGTATTATATCAACTATCTGGTTCCCATAGTACAAGCCCTGCTTAATTTGGAGCTAGATAGTGTCCACAATATTTATTATTACTAAAGTGAAACTTTTATTACATCGTCTCAAACTTTTTCGTCTGTGTGTTGCATGTCGCGTGACGGTCGGCCGCGGAGTAGGGATAAAGTGAAAAGCGACCGACTATTACTCATTTGTGCCAGTGCTCTACGCTATTTTGTTTGTTTTTGTCAGTACTTAATGTAAATTTTGTTATTTATTTGCTTTTGGTAAACTACGACACAGCTAGTGAGTCCAAAAAACTGATCAACGAAGAAAAAGCAAAGAATAGTGCAAATATGAATGACGATGAGTTAATTTTACGCCGTAAAAAACAGAACGCCGACAGAGCACGTGCTTATAGAAAAAGGAAAAAAGATCATGGTGAGTAAACATAGTTTTTATATAGAATTTTCGAACTTTTTGCTGGTGCATGGTGTTGTTTATTGATTTATTTCAATTTTGAGTGCTTGAATTTATTATTTAACTTACTTCGTATGAATATTAAATTAAATCTTTTTATTTTAATTCGGTCCATTCAATATATTTTATTTTATTTAACGGATGCCATGCCGAGTACTAGTACCGTTGAAAGTGGTGAGCCTGTATCTGAAAATATTGTTACAGGAAAACTTTTACATCAAAAGCAACTAAATGCGGAACGATGCCGCAGGTATCGTCAAAAATGCAAGCGGCTTCAATCGGGTGCCCATTTTAACCGAGGCACTAGTGACAGCAATACAAGTACAAGTCAAGATACAAATACTGCCGCCATAAGAAAAAAGGACGTATCTAGCAAAACTCAAAAATGGAGAAAAATATAATTTGTAGTTCGCTGTGTGAAATAAAATTATAGTATAAAAAAACTGTTTGCGCTAAAGTGCGAATTAAAGTTTGATCTATCGAAATACAGGTGTTATTTACAAATTAATTTTATTTATTAAATAAATATTTTTTTCATTTTAGTTAAAATAATGCTAGAAAATATTGAATACTGCAATGGAAAGACGTTTCTAGCTAGATACTGCCATTCAACTTCGTTATTTATGAGACGTCTTTCTTACTTAGTAATTATGAGTTAGCTGGTTTTCAAATAATAAAAACCATTGTTTCTAATTTTAGAATACTTAAAATATTTTCTGAGGATACGCCCATGTACTTAAGTAGAAGTGTCAGATACTAAACAATCGAAACCATATTTAAATAAAAACTTTTTCAAACATCAGACAGAATCAAACTTATATGACTACGTGTTTAAGGTTTCTGTTTGGTTATGTTTCTGGCAAAAAGTCCTGAAACAGCTTAGTAGTACGTAGTAGTTGGAAATAATCCTTGTGCTGCTGCAAAGCATTTATCACTTTACGACTCCTGAAAAAACTGTGGAATTTGTATGGAGAAAGGAGCATAATTTATGCTCATGTATTTTGGCGACACTGTTCCGGCCACAAGGCCGTTCTACTTTGTTCTGTGGTTTGAAGGGTGTGGATGCCGGTGAAATTACTGGCACGTGAGGCTAAATATCCGTACGCCTCAAGTTGATGGATGCAAGTCAGTCCATCGTAGGGCACGTGCCTGACGTGCGTGACCTACGAGATAATGCTTTAAGCGATGACTACGTTTTAAGTACCATTTGATCCATAAATAAGTAAATATAAAAAATCTTTTTTTATTATCATGCATTTAGGCGGCGTACCAAGCAGTAACGTCTTTTCATTTTAAGGTGAATTACATAATATCGCACATAAATAAGACCTAAAAGGTTCTATCGAAATGCGTCTTTTCAACTTATTATAAGTCAGTAATGCCTTTTCTATTTGGTAAATATTATGACTGGTTTCAAATACGTCTTATTTAAGAGTGAGATTTAAATGGTTGTGCTTGTTTGACCCTAAATATAAAAATACTGGCAGGTGCGCCTTTTTTTACTGATTCCGATGATGTAACTCAATTTTGAAAAAAGTGTCAGATACGTCTTTTTTCCTTATGACGGCTGAGTACAAGTCGATTAAAAATATGAGTTGAGTGAGGGGAAATAGTAATAGGAGACCTAGTCTACTATTACTATTTCCCATTATAATTCCCATTTTCCAAATATACAATTAAGATTGATGAAGCGATTTTTATACCCCTAATGGAATATTATTCCGAAATTTTTTAGTTAAATGTGTATAATGTAAAAAAAGTTTCACTTTTACCATGGTTTCATAATACTACACAATTCTCTTTAAATTTATTATATAATTTATTATGTATTTATGTTGGCTCTTACCAAGTCACAAAAATAAATATGGTTGCAGTTTAATCTTCTTCTTCTTCTTTTTCTCTCAGTCTTCTTTAGAGATCCTTGTAACTACATAAAAAAGATCATTTTGATATTTTTTTTCAATGGTTTCCTCCAGAAGAACCGGCTGCAGAAGAGAGTAATGTCACGGAAACGCTCGACGGGCCCGGGGCCGACGAGGAAGTGTGTCTTCTGCCCGACACGGAGCGTGAGATCTCAGAGGCTGATAAGGCAGAGGCTGCCAAGGTCCTGGCTGAGAAGAGGAAACAGGCAGAAGAAGGTAAGGGCAATACCGCCGGTGGGTCTGAAGTGAGCCGTTTGTGAGCCGTCGCATGGTTCAATAACCTTGTCTTGTTCGTAAAGTATTACTATAAAAAGTTCAACGTTCTCCAGTTTTTTAGTGGTTTCCAAAGTCCCTGCAATTACGTCCCACGTCCCTAGCACACCTATGCAGACACACAAACAAAAATGGCCAATGACGAACGACCAAACGGCAATCTTCAGAACTGCCAAGGTCCGTCGCCCGTATTGTTATTGAAACATTTCATAATATATATCTCAGGTTCCCCCAATCTTTAGATAGTTGCAAATTTTTCTGTGTGATATTTTTTTTATAAGATTCATCGCGAAAATAATCAGATGAAAAAAACAGTGCATGATTGCATTATCACGACGCGGTGACATATTTATTAAAAAAAAACCAAAGTTTAACTTTGCAAAAATAAAAGGATGTAACTCTAGTTTTTAAGTATTATTTTTGTTAATGTTTTACTTTTTTATTTAGGTGTACAATAAAGTTATATTCTATTCTAAAAATCACTACCCCTAGATTTCTTTGGTTTGTATTAATTAATTGTTTGTCTTTTGATTTTGTGACCTATCTGAGGTTGTTTGAGTATAACTGACGAACCGTAAATGTAATCTGCAGGAAATTTGGTAGGTAGTTTTTTTATTTCACAAAACCTTTCTCATTATAGCTGCTGCTACAACAGTACCAAAAGAAGAAAACATAGCGATGGACACAGACCAGTCCAGAGATGACGTCAGCGATGCGTCACAAGTACCGTCCCACGTAGCAATCGGCAGCACATCACAGGAGAATGGAGCTGGTAAGTGTTACACCATTTTATGTGAATTTGGCACAATAATGTTGGAAGAAGTTTAATTATTTATATTAACCAATTATCCAATTTTTTCTATCATTTCTATTCAAAGGCTGTGAAGAAGATATCGCTGTTAGCTATAAGGTCGCCCATTATTTTTTTGTATTTTCTGTACTGTTTATTTATTCTTTGTGTACAATAAGTTATTTATGTAAACTGTTCAATTTGATTATTATACTACTGCTGTCAATTAACAACTGAAAAAATTACAGGTGAAAGCGAAAACGATCACGAAGAACCAGTGGAAATAGACGAGGAGTCAATACCCGGCGTCATCCAGGAGGTGTCGCCTATCGACGGACCCTGTGTGCAGTGCGAGATCGAACAGCCCTGCTCCTTCCGATTCGTCAAGAACGGTGAAACGCTATACGTGTGCAACGAACCCTGCATTAAAGCCTACCAAGCAGACTTCCCCGGAAAATACACAGTAACCCGCAAGAAGTACATGATCGAAGAACTAGCACCGAAAAAACTACTCTGCTCAGAGTGTGAAGAAAACAAAATATGCTACTTCTACTACTATTTCGACGGCGAAGATACTTACTACTGCTCGCTCAACTGCCTCGAAGGCATGATGGCGGATGAAAAAGATAAATACGCGTTCAAACGCGTTCGGCTCACCATCGACCAAATTAAGCCAAAAGAAGCCAAGTGTCTAATATGTGATAGCGTGAAATTCTGCAACTTCACGCTGATGAGATACGGAGAGCTACACTATTTGTGTGAACAGAATTGTATCAAGGTACTTAACGGAAGAGAAGGAGGCCGATACTTTATAAAAAAAATTAAGTTAAAGAAAACAGTGGTCCCCCCTCCGCCGAAAACCCCAATGCTTAAGCTTAAAGTCATTAGCAACGCAACAGATAAGTACTTGGATGAAGGCTATAAAATACAGGCTAAAACCCCGGCCATGGTCCAGGCGGCGAGAGAGGAGAGGGAACGATCTTTCCTAAGAAGATGTAGTCAATGCACTCTAATACTTACGCTGGATGAGAAAGTCCTGACTTGGGAAACCATGGATTTCTGCGACGAAATATGCCTAGGAAGGTTTCAGAATAAAATTGGCTCCCGATGTGCGAATTGCAAGAACCTCGTTCAACATACGAGTTTAGGGAAATATTGCGTGCGATTCGGTTATGATATCCGACAGTTTTGTAACTCTGGTTGCTTGGAGGAGTTCAAGAAAGGTCTAAAGATATGTTGCTATTGTCAGAGGGATATATCCGCCGGGGCGCAAGGCTTCCTTGCTCCCGTGGGCGATAAAGGACAGTTCAAAGACTTCTGTGCGCAAACTTGTATGGAGAAGTTCGATCAGATGAGCAAGAATCCTGTACACCAGCCTGTTTGGGCAAAGTGCGCTGTCTGTTCGTTGGAAAAAGCTACGACTATTGAAATGGAGGTGACAGAAACGGCTTCTCAGAGATTATGCTCTGATCCTTGCTTTGCTGCCTTCAAGTTTGTCAATAATATCTTCCCAGGTAATTGTTTTTATTATATACCGTGAAAGAAACAATATATGCTTCCTAGTTTTTGCTATAGAGTTAGAAACAACGCTGCAGCAGGGCGATTAAAAACTTGACGTGTTAAAAGTATTTACTCAAAGATTTCTATAAGATACTAGGCGATGTTTTCAATACATGTACCTCTGGACTGGCCTCTGAGCTCAATTGGTAGTAGCTCTGCCTTCTGCGCCGTAGGTCGTGGGTTCAATCCCCACCGAGAATAAATATTTGTGTGGTGAATACAGATTTTTGTTCTCTTGCTGGGTGTTATATTGTATTCTAAGAATGAATTTACAAAAAAAAATTATTAAGTATTATATCAGCTATCTGGATCCCATAGTACAAGCTCTGCTTAATATGGGGCTAGATACTGTTGTGTGGTTGTCCACAATATTTATATATTTGTCTCATATCTTCCTCCCCAGATCAATGCAAATGGTGCAAAAAATACTTCGAGCGCAAACAGTCAAAGAACTTCACAATCTACGACGACACGAACCCCCAATGCTTCTGTTCCAAGTCGTGTATGAATGTTTACATCAGCAACACCCGGCATATAGTGCCTTGCAACTGGTGTAAAGTGAAGAAGTACAATTTTGATATGATAAGGCGGGTGCAGGCGAACGGACAAGCTGTGATGATGTGCTCACTCAATTGTCTGAATCTCTATCAAGTTTCCGTAAATGCTGTGTCGTCTAGAAAGTGAGTTGTTTTCTTTTTATGATGAGAGGGAAAAAAATTCGGCATATTTTTATCATCCACTTGATGTGCGGGCAAGTAGGCCGCTGATGGGCCCTTTTTGCGTGACCCTTGACACGTGTTGCTCGAACTTTTTTAGGTTCTACGACACGCCGGTTACCTCACGATGCTTTCCTTCATTGGTTCGAGAGTACTGGCATAGTGCACATACATTTTTCGACAGAAAAACTCATTGGTACACGACTGGATTTGAACCCAAGATCTTCGGATCGGAAGGTGGGGCCGCTACCACTAGACAACCAGTGCTCTCGATGATGAGAGGGAGCTCAGAATCGTTCTTCCTGGAAATTTGTAGGGGAGGCCTATGTCCAGCAGTGGACTTCTTCAGGCTGATAATGATGATGATGATGAGATGGAAGGGGTGTGTTAAGGTCGTAGCAAAGAGATTACCGTGGTTTGTGAACAATAATAGTAATTGCGGTTTTTAATGGAAAAATCTTCCCATCCTAGATTTTGACTCTTTCAAATTGTCTCTCTCTCCTTGACTGACGTTTTTGATTTTTACTGACTACGTTTGATGTGAACGCAACCTTATAATATTGAAGTACTGAAAATGTTAAATATGTTTTTCTTTATTTTCAGAACAAAATGCGATATGTGTAAAAGAACATCTTTAGCGCAATACCATTTGACGATGTCAGACGCGACTGTTAGAAATTTCTGCACGTACCAATGTGTTATGTCATTCCAAGTAAGTGTACAGGCATTTATATTTATTCTAGACTGACTATAAAAAACCCATACAGAAAATAATACAAGTTTTATAATCTTGAAAAACCGAGTTCATGACACTTTTATGGCATCAATCTGGAAGTTTCTGAACCTTTCAGATAAAAAAAGATTTTTTCAAATCGGCTCATGAATGACGAAGTTATGCGATAACAAAAATACAACATAATTGCGAACTCCTTTTTTTTATGTCTGTAAAAAAGAAAACGTCCCGTAAATATAGACTAAAGACACGCACTATAAGAGTAGGTATAAGGCACACACATGAAACCAATGTTTATTGTCCGGTAGCGCTGTAAGAATCGTCAGACGATTACCAGCAGTTAGTCCATTCGAAAGAAAAAATGAAACCAATGAAAAAATTAAAACTTTTTATCTAAATTTTCAAATTATCCCATAAAATGTTCATCAAAATCGGTTCAGTGGTTTCGCCACTAAGTCGGTTTCTCAAGTTGTTTAAACTTTACTTGTTAGGTGTCGCCGCACACGGACCTCCGGCCACAACCACAAAACGCCGCCACCGGCATATTTCCGGTACTTTTCATACATTTTATACGTACTCGCACTACGTACGCTACAAATCGTCGCTATATAAAATGTATGAAAACTACAGAAAATATGCCAGTAGCGGCGTTTTGTTGTGGCTGGAGACCTGTGAGCGTGAACACTAATATAATTATGTTTCCCCAGGGTCAATACTCGAAACATCCACCTCTAATGCCGGGAGAGGCGATCGACCAGCAGAAAGCGGTGCCGACTGGCGCGCCAAGACGGACGTACGCACCGGCGGCCGCTAAAAGCAATGGTTAGTTCAACTGTACACAAACATAATTTCTTCATTCTATAATTCTTAATTAAATAAATGTTGTCTAAAATCCACACAACACTATCTAGCCCCAAATTAAGCAGAACATGTACTAGATAGGTGATACAATACTTAAATACAATTAAATAAAAAATATGTATACAAATATTTTATTAATAAACTACACTAATAAATCTATAAATAAATCAAATACCTACTACCTATTTGCGTCAAACATTGAATGTTATAAGAATCCCTTTGGTATTATTTACAGCTGCGGGCTTACCACCGAAGACGAATCAGCGTTCAGCCGGCATGACAGCTGGCATGCCTGTCATCTCCAACATCCATTCCCTAGCTGCCCCTCCCCCCTTAATGCCGACGGTCACTCGCACAAAGTCAAAACGACTGACGCAGCACACCCAAATCGCACCAAAACCGCCTCCTCCACCGGAACCGGAACCCCCTGCTGCACCCAAAACACCCCCTCCGCCTCCCAAACCTCCCACACCCCCACCCCCGCCACCCCCTAAAATCTACAACCATGTAATCGTCAAAACTATTCCCCCACAAGAGGTTGCCAATAAAGGAACCATGTCTAAACCCATGATGGTGTCAAAAGGTGTTTCCTGTCGCCCGCATCCGTGTACAAAAGAATGCCAAACGGACTCCAGTTTAGAACGAAGAGTACTTATCCCAGTACCGGTACCTATTTACGTACCGGTACCATGTGCCATGTGGTCTCTACCGTTCCCGGTGCCGATTCCCATCCCGATTCCGATACCCACTCCGGTATTCGTCCCGACCACGAGGAATTCTGCCAAAGGAATAATGAAGGAGATCAGTAAGATTCACGACAAAATGCCGACGGATCCGTTCGAAGCCGAACTGCTGATGATGGCGGAAATGGTGGCCGGTGATAAGAAGAAGGATCAGAGTGACTCCGATACTGATGATGATAATGGTAAGCATCTCTTTTCACTATAATAATAAATATTTCAAAATATAATCAAACTGACGTTTATCATCTCGTGTTCTTTAGTTTGCTTGCCTACATTATGTTTTGACCTCCAATAATTTAATTTGTATGTTCTTTTGGTAAATAAATAATTTTGTATTTGTATTTGAAATACTAATTCAAAGCCGAAATTGAAAAACAATCAATTGCACGAAAGGTGCCTCCTTGAGGCGCACTCAAAACCCCTTGACCACGCTGGTTCGGAAGAAGAACTGATCAGAAGAAGAAGACTTCAACGCCACGCTACTTGTTTATCAAGATGTTGCTTGTTGCCAGTCTTCTAGACTTGGTAGCGTGAGTGCAGTTCAGTGATTTTATTAAATAAATCTCTCAACAAATAATAATAAATTATATTACAAGTGAGCCAAAATACCATGCTTTTCTAAACAGACCAACTTCTTAAACTTCTTCTAATTACCTATTATAATTGAACATCTTTTCGACATGTATTTCAAGCAATGAAATTACTTTGACTTCTTGAAAAGTCTAGATTCAAAACCTTTTGATAACATTTCCTTATCTTGTCTAAATTCTAGCGGAAGAAGGCTTCAGCCCGGTACCTGGCATCGACGGCAACAACGCTTTTGGCGAGGATATGCTGCAAATGGCTCTAAAAATGGCCACTGAGTACGAGGACCAGCCTGTGGACTTAGAGTCGGCTATGACAGCCAACACTATCACACCGAGCTCACATCCTGGGATGCCAGGTAACATTATTATTTAATTTACTCGTCGAATACCGACATAGCTCGTAGAATTAGTAAGTTGAAGTGGCAATGGGCATGTCATGCTCGAAGAACCGACAACCGTTGGGGAATAAAGGTTCTCGAATGGCGACCACGAACCGGAAGACGAAACGTAGGGCGCCCACCCACCAGATGGACCGACAACATTGTTAAGATCACGGGAAGTCGATTGATGGAAAGAGCTCAGAATCGTTCTTCCTGGAAATGTGTAGGGGAGGCCTGTGTCCAGCAGTGGACTTCTTCAGGCTGATAATAATGATGGTATACAGATAAATAGGCGTGTCTATGAGTCTGTAAACACCTTTCGTCGGGTGTATTGGGTACGCGCCACGTATGGTCGTATGCGTGTACGAACTGTTTGCCGATAATAATATAGATTCACTATACCTTGCATTACTGCTTCTTCCAGTTCGTGGTCATTATTCCAAAACCTTTATTCTCCAACGGTGAACTGTTGGAGAATAAGGGTTCTGCTGCTAGGATGACCTGTTCATTTCCTCAACTCAATTCTGCAATCTGTCTGTGAAACAAATCTGCACGCACTTATTGTCCTTCCACTAATACTACAACCCAGTATACATAATATGAAACGTGCGTGTGTTCTGTCAGGTTTGGACGGCGAAGGCATGCACCACCACCACATGATGGTGTTAGAACAGCAGCGAGCGGTGGCAGCGCTACGGGCGTCGTCCGCGGCGCCTCGCAAGCGCACCGCCGCGCCGCCCGCCGTCGCCACGCGTGCCTCCAGCCGCACCAAACGACGTCGCGCCGACCCGCCGCCGCCGCAGCCGGAGCCGGCGAGGGAACCCATGGAGAAGCCGGACGCTAACATGTGCCTCAAGGTATAATAGTCACTATACTACTACTACACTGAACACTGCGGCGACTCCAGTGTAGCTGTGCAACCGGAGCTAGTGAAAGAATGGAGAACCCATGCCTCAAAGCATGCTGGTAACTATACCAACGCTGCACAAACCGTAGACCGCCATCTGTCGCTACATACACTAGTTTATATGTACACGTCGCTGCAGCCGTAGCCGGCAAGTAAATGGAGAACCCTTGGAGAAGTCAATTTATTGCATGACTAAACAACTGAAGGTAGGACTCTAAACGCTGACACACCGCTCTGCCTCCACTGACGACGTCTAAATGCGTAAACTACGGCAGCCAGCAGGAGAACCCATAGAGAAGCCAGGCGCTAACATGTGCATCAAGTATGCCACATTATCAACTAAAAACGAACGCAGACGCTAAATGCCGTCATTTAGTGCTACTGTAGCTATTACAGTATAGATGTGCACTCCGCTGCAGCCAGAACCCTTGAAGAATCCGGAAGCTACACATACAACTACAAAAAAAAACTGTTTAGATGTGATGTGAAAGAATGGAGAAGCCTGACGTTAATATGTGCCGCTAGTGACTCCAGCTTATTTTCCTTCGTACAATCTATATTTTGTTCCAGTACACATTCGGTGTGAACGCGTGGAAGCAATGGGTGATGACAAAGAACGCGGAAATAGAAAAGAGCTCGATACGGCGAAAGCCTTTCAAGTCGGAGATACTGCAGCTAACTGCAGACGAGCTCAACTATTCACTGTGCCTGTTCGTGAAAGAGGTCCGGAAACCGAACGGGAGCGAATATGCGCCGGACACTATTTATTATTTGGTTTTAGGTAAGTTTTCAGCGCCATTGTAAAGTTGGCGGGAAGTTAACATGCGTTGATAATAAACTAGCAGTTAGTGACCTAGCTTCGCTCGGTATTTTTAATTAATAATCTACATTTTTTTACAAATTATAAGAGTCGCATCTTTATTGGCTTATTCTTGCAGTTAGTTGCTCGGAATCGCCAATAGATGGCAGGAGCAGTCACATATTCAGTTTATGTTTAATTATTAGGGTTAAAAAATCATTTTCTAAAAATGAATCCTAGCTAGATCGATTTATCGCCCCCAAAAACCCTTGTGTACTAAATTTCGTGAAAATTGTTGGCGCCGTTTCCGAGATTTTGATTATAATATATACAAGATTTTCTCGTTTAAAGGTATAAGATAAACAATGCTTATTTTTACAATAATTAATATTTACTTACAGATAATTTTATCAGAAGGGCAAGTCTCTCTTCTTTTACAACATTTCGTAGAATATTGTTTTCGTTTCGCCTATTTGTCTCTCTCTATTGTATGGACAAAAGATGAGACAGCAATAATGCGTTTACGTAGAAACGATCGAAACGAGTTGTTGTCGCATCAATTTTGCATGCAAGAGAGAAGAAATGTGGTAGCAAAACTCCGACTTCGGGTACAGAAGTTAGCTATGGCCTTGAGTAGATAAGCAAGGGGAAGGATATTTTTTTATTTAAACCTAATTTAAATTTTAGTGTATTATTTCTTGGTGATCCTAATAAATAAACAAACAATTTGGAGTATATGATAAATCTTTTGTGTTTGTTTTACAGGTATACAACAATATCTTTTTGAAAATGGTAGGATAGACAACATATTCACGGATCCATATTACGAGAAATTCACGGACTGCTTAGACGAGGTCGCTAGGAAGTTCTCAGTGTTATATAACGATTCACGTAAGTATTCTTCTCACTGCCAAATAAAAGCACTAAAATGGCCATTTTATACTTTAACACATGTTATTGTCCCTATGGTTTTTTTTCGGCAAGTTTATCATGCGCACTTGATGTGCGGGCAGGTTTTTCCGCAAGTAGGCCGCTGGTGGGCCCTTTTTGCGTGACCCTTGACACGTGTTGCTCGAACTTTTTTAGGTTCTACAACACGCCGGTTTCCTCACGATGTTTTCCTTCACCGTTTTGAGAGTACTGACATAGTGCACATACATTTTTCGACAGAAAATCTCATTGGTACACGAGTGGATTTGAACCCACGACCTTCGGATCGGAAGGCGGGGCCACTACCACTAGACCACCAGTGCTCTCTGTCCCTATGGTTTTATTGAATGGATTTAATTTAAATTGGTTCAATTACTGCCTAAAAGCGTTTAACTGTATTGCTGTGTTTCGGTTTGAAGGGTATGGGTGCCGGTGTAATTACTGGCACGTGAGGCTGAATATCTGTATGCCTCCAGTTGATGGACGTAGGGCAGTGCATCGTAGGGCACGTTCCTGATGTGCGTGACCTACGAGGCATAGCTTTGTTATAGGCGATGGTTACCACCTAACATCAGGTGGGCCATATGCTTGTTCCATCAGCTAGTTACATAAAAAAAAACTAAATTAAAATAAAAAAAACACCAACTTCAAATAAATAAGGAGGAGGTTCCCAATTCGGTTGTTTTATATGTTTTATTTGGAAAGTTACGCTTCCAGATTGGTCTCAATTTCATTAAAATCGGTTAAATAGTTTGGCCATGAAGTCGGTATCTCAAGTTTTTTATTGTTACAGAGTACATAGTAACGCGAGTAGAAGAAGAACATTTATGGGAGAGTAAGCAGCTAGGTGCGCATTCGCCGCACGTGCTGCTATCTACGTTAATGTTCTTCAATACTAAACATTTTAATTTAGTGGTAAGTACTATTCATCATAATTCATCAGTGATGAGTATGACATACGGAACTGAGACGTAGTCGCTAACTATTGACCTCGTACACAAGCTCAAAGTCGCACAACGAGCTATGGAGAGAGCTATGCTGGGAGTTTCACTACGTGATAGAATCAGAAATGAGGATATCCGTAGAAGAACCAAGGTCACCGCCATAGCTCTTAGAATTAGTAAGTTGAAGTGGCAATGGGCAGGTCATATAGCTCGAAGAACCCAGAGGCGTATTTAAAGATTTGGCGCCCCGGGCCTAAGAAATATGCCGCCCCATAAAATTTCGGAAAAAAAGTTTTTTTTTACGTAGGTACCTACTACCTAAATAGGTTCGCGTTTGAGCACACCCTGCCAGTATTTAATATTTTATTTATAAAATAGGTATATTATATTTATATTTTATTTATAAAATATAAAATTATAAAATGCAGGGCCTTGATGTCGGCTATTCTTACAAATTAGACCAAGCTAGATGGACTTTTCGGCCCCCCTAAACTAAGCCGCTTTATTGCAAATTTCGGCTCGTTTTCAAAACGTTAATACAGGTATAGAACGTGAAACATTAGGTACCTACAAATAAATAAATAAATATTATTATTATTATACAAACAGTGAAGTCCAAAGAAACAATCTGATAATCCCATACGAATGTTCCCCGATTTGTTTTATAATATCGAGCTTTTTATTTTATATTTACGATTTACATTTAATAGTATGAGTAGCGGCAGGTAACTTTAGCGCTGACCGTTATTACGCAGAAGTCAAAATTAAGGTACCTGAGGGGGGCTAGCGGGATGAAGGGCGGGCGTGCGTAGCGCCGATTGGCTCTCCGCTCGAGTTCCCCTCCCCACACCGATACCACACCCCGTGCACATACAGTGTACAGTCGCGTTCTCAATAATTGTATTGTTATTGGCTGATATTAAGTTTTTCTTCTTCTACTCCCCATAAACTTGTCAAAAATTTATGTCTTAGGCACCTTACCTACTATATATGTTTGGACATCTTACTATCATGTCATTATAATTATTTAGCTAATTAGTCCATTGAAATGTTACAATTTAAGGACCGAATATTGCATTTTTGTTAAAGGACGCAATTTTATATTTAGGACATGTGTGGGGGGAGGGGGTCAATAATAGCTAAACTCCAAGTTTGTGGGGTTTCCACCCTTGTCCCCCGGCCGCTATCTTCGCGATATCTCGGAAACTATGCGTCCTACAAAAAAATCATCAAGGAATAATTTGTAGCAAATTGCTTTGCTAAAAATATGTTCATATAACTTTTTGCCATAAATTTAAAATTAAAGAAGTTATAAGCAAAAAGGGGAGAAATTTTACAACACACAAACGGTAACCCCCCGCACCTTTTCTACCTGCCTAACATTATCGAAAATGTACACTCCTCTTAGAAATTACTACAAGAAACAAAAATTTGGAAAGTTCTATAAGTAAGGAAAAGAGTTAGCAATGAAAAAATGTAAAGCTTATGATAACACTAGCTGATACCCGCGACTTCGTCCGCGTGGATATTTGAGTTCGTTTTTTTTAGTTTGATATGACCAACTGCTAGTTACCATTGTTTTGAGCTTGAACTATAGAGTGTATTTGAATTTGAAGGTGAGTGCTGTTGTAGCCGATTTTTTTGAGCAGTGTTTAGTTTAAGTATTATAGATGTTTACCGCAATTTTGTCTTAGTGGTTATCATCGGTTTTTTTGTGAACCTTTGTGTGTAATCGAACCTGGTGCCAGATGCTGCGGTAGCTGAAATTTTTTTAATGTTTTGTTTTGCGTATTTTGTAAAGCTATTTTTTTGTGATTTTATGTTATATTAGTGGCTAATTTGGGGTTTCGTATGCGTGTTGGTGTATAATCGAATTAGATTTTTTTAATTTGACATGACCAACTGCTGGTTACTATAGTTTTGAGCTTGTACTTTAGAGTATATTTGAATTTGAAGGCGAGTGCTGTTGGAGCCGATTTTTTTCAGCAGTGTTTAGTTTAAGTATGATAGATGTTTCCCGCGATTTTGTCTTAGTGGTTATCATCGGTTTTTTTGTAAGCATTTGTGTGTATTAAAAACTGGTGACAAATGCTGCGGTAGCTGAAATTTTTTTAATGTTTTTTTTTTCGTATTTTGGTAAAGCAATTGTGATTTTATGTTATATTAGTGGCTAATTTGGGGTTTCTTATGCGTGTTGGTGTATAATCGTATCAATTTTTTTTAATTTGACATGACCAACTGCTGGTTACTATAGCTTGGTTACAGAGCTTGTACTTTAGAGTGTATTTGAATTTTAAGGTGAGTGCTGTTGGAGCCGATTTTTTTCAACAGTGTTTAGTTTAAGTATGATAGATGTTTCCCGCGATTTTGTCGTAGTGGTTATCATCGGTGTGTTTGTGAACCTTTGTGTATAATCCAACCTGGTGCCAGATGCTGCGGTAGCTGAATTTTTTTAAATCTTTTTTTTCGTATTTTGTAAAGCTATTTTTTGTGATTTTTCTTAAAATCATTTTCCGTTTTTTCTTCTTTTAGGGGAAGAATTTTCCTATTTTTCTTTCTTAGTCCACCTCTGCTCTATTAGAGGTACACACTTTCTAAGTTTCATGCTTCTAGGGCTAACGGTTTAGGCTGTGCGTTGATTTTTCTTTAAACCATTTTTCCCCTTTTTCTCCTCTTAGGAAAATAATTTTCCATTTTCCTTTCTTAGCGGATGCCTACGTCATAACATCTACCTGCATGCCAAATTTTAGCTCGATCCGTCCAGTGGTTTGGGCTGTGCGTTGATAGATCACTATGTCAGTCAGTCAGTCAGTCACCTTTGAGTTATATATATATACTAGCTGATACCCGCGACTTCGTCCGCGTGGATATTTGAGTTCGTTTTTTTTAGTTTGATATGACCAACTGCTAGTTACCATTGTTTTGAGCTTGTAATTTAGAGTGTATTTGAATTTAAAGGTGAGTGCTGTTGTAGCCGATTTTTTCATTAGTGTTTAGTTTAAGTATTATAGATGTTTCCCGCGATTTTGTCTTAGTGGTTATTATCAGTTTTTTTGTGAACCTTTGTGTGTAATCGAACCTGGTGCCAGATGCTGCGGTAGTTGAAATTTTTTTAATGTTTTTTTTTATGCGATTTTTGTAAAGCTCTTTTTCGTGATTTTGTTGTTGAAGTGGCTAATTTGGGCTATCGTATTCGTCGTTGGTGTATAATCGAATCTGTTTTTTTTATTTGACATGTCTTCAGCAGTGTTTAGTTTAAGTATGATAGATGTTTTCCGCGATTTTGTCTTAGTGGTTATCATCGGTTTTTTTGTTAACATTTGTGTTTATTAAAACCTGGTGACAAATGCTGCGGTAGCTGAAAATTTTTTAATGCTTATTTTTTCGTATTTTCTAAAGCCATTTTTTGTGATTTTATGTTATATTAATGGCTAATTTGGGGTTTCGTATGGGTGTTGGTGTATAATCGAATCAGATTTTTTGATTGACATGACCAACTGCTGTTTACTATAGTTTAGAGCTTGTACTTTAGAATGTAATGGAATTTAAAGGCGAGTGCTGTTGGAGCCGATTTTTTTCAGCAGTGTTTAGTTCAAGTATGATAGATGTTTCCCGCGATTTTGTCTTAGTGGTGTTCATCGGTTTTTTTGTAAACATTTGTGTTTATTAAAACCTGGTGACAAATGCTGCGGTAGCTGAAAATTTTTTGATGTTTTTTTTTTTACTTTGTAAAGCTATTTTTTGTGATTTTATGTTATATTAGTGGCTAATTTGGGGTTTCGTATGCGTGTTGGTGTATAATCAAATCAGTTTTTTTTTATTTGACATGACCAATTGCTGGTTACTATAGTTTAGAGCTTGTACTTTAGAATGTAATGGAATTTGAAGACGAGTGCTGTTGGAGCCGATTTTTATCAGCAGTGTTTAGTTTAAGTATGATAGATGTTTCCCGCGATTTTGTCTTAGTGGTGTTCATCGGTTTTTTTGTAAACATTTGTGTTTATTAAAACCTGGTGACAAATGCTGCGGTAGCTGAAAATTTTTTGATGTTTTTTTTGTATTTTGTAAAGCTATTTTTTGTGATTTTATGTTATATTAGTGGCTAATTTGGGGTTTCGTATGCGTGTTGGTGTATAATCAAATCAGATTTTTTTTATTTGACATGACCAATTGCTGGTTACTATAGTTTAGAGCTTGTACTTTAGAATGTAATGGAATTTGAAGGCGAGTGCTGTTGGAGCCGATTTTTATCAGCAGTGTTTAGTTTAAGTATGATAGATGTTTCCCGCGATTTTGTCTTAGTGGTGTTCATCGGTTTTTTTGTAAACATTTGTGCGTATTAAAACCTGGTGACAAATGTTGCGGTAGCTGAAAATTTTTTGATGTGTTTTTTTGTATTTTGTAAAGCTATTTTTTGTGATTTTATGTTATATTAGTGGCTAATTTGGGGTTTCGTATGCGTGTTGGTGTATAATCGAATCAGATTTTTTTTATTTGACATGACCAATTGCTGGTTACTATAGTGTTGAGCTTGTACTTTAGAGTGTATTTGAATTTGAAGGCGAGTGCTGTTGGAGCCGATTTTTTTCAGCAGTGTTTAGTTTAAGTATGATAGATGTTTCCCGTGATTTTGTCTTAGTGGTTAACATTGGTTATTTTGTGAACCTTTGTGTGTAATCGAACCTGGTGCCAGATGCTGCGGTAGCTGAAAATTTTTAACGTTTTTTTTTGCGTATTATGTAAAGCAATTTTTTGTGATTTTTCTTAAAATCATTTCCCGTTTCTTCTTCTTTCAGGGAAAGAATTTTCCTATTTTCTTTCTTAGTACACCTCTGCTCTATTAGAGGAACACACCTTCTAAGTTTCATGCTTCTGTGGCTAACGGTTTAGGCTGTGCGTTGATTTTTCTTTAAACCATTTTTCCCCTTTTTCTCCTCTCTGGAAAATAATTTTTCATTTTCCTTTCTTAGCGGATGCTTACGTCATAACATCTACCTGCATGCCAAATTTTAGCCCGATCCGTCCAGTGGTTTGGGCTGTGCGTTGATAGATCACTATGTCAGTCAGTCACCTTTGAGTTTTATATATATAGATGGAATTTGAAGGCGAGTGCTGTTGGATCCGATTTTTTTCAGCAGTGTTTAGTTTAAGTATGATAGATGTTTCCCGCGATTTTGTCTTAGTGGTGTTCATCGGTTTTTTTGTAAACATTTGTGTGTATTAAAACCTGGTGACAAATGCTGCGGTAGCTGAAAATTTTTTGATGTGTTTTTTTGTATTTTGTTAAGCTATTTTTTGTGATTTTATGTTATATTAGTGGCTAATTTGGGGTTTCGTATGCGTGTTGGTGTATAATCGAATCAGATTTTTTTTATTTGACATGACCAATTGCTGGTTACTATAGTGTTGAGCTTGTACTTTAGAGTGTATTTGAATTTGAAGGCGAGTGCTGTTGGAGCCGATTTTTTTCAGCAGTGTTTAGTTTAAGTATGATAGATGTTTCCCGTGATTTTGTCTTAGTGGTTAACATTGTTTTTTTTGTGAACCTTTGTGTGTAATCGAACCTGGTGCCAGATGCTGCGGTAGCTGAAAATTTTTAACGTTTTTTTTTGCGTATTATGTAAAGCAATTTTTTGTGATTTTTCTTAAAATCATTTCCCGTTTTTTCTTCTTTCAGGGAAAGAATTTTCCTATTTTCTTTCTTAGTACACCTCTGCTCTATTAGAGGAACACACCTTCTAAGTTTCATGCTTCTGGGGCTAACGGTTTAGGCTGTGCGTTGATTTTTCTTTAAACCATTTTTCCCCTTTTTCTCCTCTCTGGAAAATAATTTTTCATTTTCCTTTCTTAGCGGATGCTTACGTCATAACATCTACCTGCATGCCAAATTTTAGCCCGATCCGTCCAGTGGTTTGGGCTGTGCGTTGATAGATCACTATGTCAGTCAGTCACCTTTGAGTTTTATATATATAGATAGATTTCAATTGACTAAATAATTATTTAAAGTTGTAATTGTATTGCGTGCGCGACAGTACACATGCGCAGCTATCCCCTCCGCGTATCGCTCAGCGCTAGACTTACGTGCCGCTAGCCACTAGTCCACCCGCGACCACGCCGCTTTACAACACGAGAAACGAAAGTCGAAGCATCCCGACTAGTCCCGAGTCACTCACGAGCGACGGAGTACGCCTCGCCCCGCTCTCGCCCGCGCCCGTTGACCGGCCGCCGGCCGGCCGCCCCGTTAAAATTAACGTTATTTTTATGAGTTTCATCTTTTGTTCGTTCGTTCGACGAACGAGGTTAGTTTTGGTTAGTAGGCTTTTTAAAATTGCTTCAGGGATGTAAAGTCAGATATATTCAGGGTCGTGGGGCGGCAATGGCTTAGACAGGCACAGGATCGAGGTAGATGGCACAAACTAAGGGAGGCCTATACCCAGCATTGGGTGAAGTCGGGCTGTGGATGATGATGTAAAGTAAAAAAAGGCGCACGAATCTGAACGAGGGGCGGCTTGCGCCGCCCCTCGCAGCCTGCCGCCCCGGGCCATGGCCCTCTTGGCCTAAGGGTAAATACGCCCCTGGAAGAACCGACAACCGTTAGGGAATAAAGGTTCTCGAATGGCGACCACGAACCGGAAGGCGAAAAGTAGGGCGCCCACCCACCAGATGGACCGACGACATTGTTAAGATCGCGGGAAGCCGGTGGATGGAAAGAGCTCAGAATCGTTCTTCCTGGAAATGTGTAGGGGAGGCCTTATCTTCCAGGAAGAACGATTCTGAGCTCATTTTATCCACCGACTTCCCGCGATCTCAACAATGTCGTCGGTCCATCCGGTGTACTATTATTGTTTTGCAAAGATTGTCCGAATCTGGGACTGAGATGAGACCTGTTCTGTAAAGATGGCAATTTTGGAACGAAACTTTACCTATCATATTCATGTATTCTACCCTCATCCACCTACTAGTTCAGGCCGCCACGAAGCCCCAGTTATTTCCTTCCCCCTTAACTTTCTTAGACCTTTGTCCAGCAGTGGGATAGAATAAGGCTGTTAAAAATAGTATTTACTAGTAACACTTTTACATCTTAGACATGCTAAAAAGTAATTAATCACGTTCTTGGTGAGCGGACTAGTTTTCGCAAATAGGCCGCTGGTAGGCCCTTGTGAGTGACGAGTTTTAAATGGCGACTGCCGTTTTTTGTGAGTTGTTTTATGAAAAAACCTGTGGAAAGATCTGAAAAATGTGATATTTAATTATTAGACGGTGGAGGAACACATGCAGCTATCATTCTCCCACATAATGAAGCATTGGAAGCGGAACCCCAACCAGCCGGGGCAGGCCAAAATCCCCGGCTCAAGGAATGTGCTACTGAGGTTCTACCCCCCACAATCTGCGCTCGGTAAGACTTGATAGTACCCTTTCTATTCGTGACGTACTGTAGCCGATTTTTTTTTTCTGCATTAAAATGTCACTTACTCGTCAGTACAACGCAACCTGCGTTCAGTAAGACTTTCTAGTCGCGACTACAAATATGACTTACTATATAGATAGTGCAATTCACGAAGACGCGCCCCTCGCGGGGTGCGGGGAGTTTGCTCCGAGCGGTAGTCGCGTAGTCTATTCATTGTAGTGTGCGTGTGCACTCATAGGTAATTAGTGTGTACCGATAACACTCAGACATTGACGGAAGCTTGCACACTTATACTATAAACGGTTAGGAGGAATAGTGGGGCGCGCCTTCGTGGATTGCACTATCTATAGCCGAGTTGATTTTTATATTAAATGACGTCAATAATTTGTTAGCTGCAATCGGCGCTCGGTAATAGAACCCTTTCTAGCAGTTACTACAAATATGACGGACTGTAGCCGAATTTCCTTCTACATGATTATGACGTTGGTAGTCTTTCTGCCGCAATCTGCGCTCGTTAAGACTTACTAGTACCCTTTCTAGCCGTTTCTACAAATATGACGTGCTGTAGCCAAGTCACGTTTCAAACTGTATGTTTGTTCATTTAATTTGCAGA
The DNA here is from genome assembly GCA_939531255.2 of Thera britannica. Classification (NCBI taxonomy): domain Eukaryota; kingdom Metazoa; phylum Arthropoda; class Insecta; order Lepidoptera; family Geometridae; genus Thera; species Thera britannica. Next base: position 3,572,969 of record OW618042.2, on the reverse strand, counting down.
AGCAAATTCTAGAAAAAAGAAAGTATACGAGCAACAAGAAAATGAAGAAAACCCACTTCGGTGTCCTGTCAAACTCTACGAATTCTACATCTCAAAATGGTAAGTTAGTAAAGTTAAGCGGCGAGTTACTTGTAGATTGGCGGGTTCGAATCCCGCTGCTGAAAAATGTGTTCTTTCTATTTATCTTTATTCAACAATAGAACATTTAGACTCCCACAGAAAATAATTTATTTACTTATAATAGTTATCCATACTCAATTCACTGTTTTAACCACAGTAGTGTTTCTTATTGATTTTATAGTGTTTGCTATATTTCGCCTCTGGTTCGGTCAGCCTTCGGTTTCGGAAGGTCGTGGGTTTAAATCCCGCTTACTTTTAGGACATTATAAAAATCACAGTAATGTTACTCACCACCACCACAAAAGTTATCTTATCATTTCACTAGATATTTCATACCAGTGTAGTGAAGGGAGTTTAAGTGCCCGAAAAAGAAACTCCTTTGACACACAAAACTTATTAGATGTTGACAAATGACAAATTCATCATCCACAATTGGTGTACAGACTGGTTTCCGCAAGCAGGCCGCTGGCGATCCCTTTTTGCGTGACGTTTGACACGTGTTGTTTTAACTTTTTGAGGTTCTTCGATACACCGGTTTCCTCACGATGTTTTCATTCACCGTTTAAGAGTACCGGCATAGTGCATATACATTTTTTGATAAAAAAACTCATTTGTATTCAACTGCGGGGCCGCTACCCCTAGACCACCAGTCATCATCATCATCATGAGCCTGAAGAAGTCCACGCTGGACATAGGCCTCCCCTACACATTTCCAGGAAGAACGATTCTGAGCTCTTTCCATCCACCGACTTCCCGCGATCTTAACAATGTCGTCAAGTCCATCTGGTGGATGGGCGCCCTACTTTTCGTCTTTTTTTATTTTTAGTTTTTTATAGGTACTACTAGCTGATGAAACAAGCATATTATGGCTCACCTGATGTTAAGCGGTAACCATCGCCTATAACAAAGCATTGCCTCGTAGGTCACGCACGTCAGGAACGTGCCCTACAATGCACTGCCCTGTGTCATCGTCTTCCGGATCGTGGTCGCCATTCGAACCAGCTCGTGAACCAAACCAGTGCTCTCACTTATTAGATGTTATCTTTTATGTTCGCAGTCCAGAATCAGTGCGTACGCGGAACGACGTATTCTACCTCCAGCCCGAGCGGTCGTGTGTGCCGGACTCTCCTGTCTGGTACTCCACGCAGCCGTTGAGCCGCGCAGCACTCGCCAAGATGCTGCATCGCGTCAAGATGGTCAAGGAGATCAATATAGCGCTGCTCACCAGCTAAGGTACTAGATATGCAACCAATAGGCTATTTTAATCATTTTAGAAAATAATTTTAAATAATTATTAATTACATAATAAGCACTATTTCCAGGAGATTTACTAGAAACCGCGCCAAAAACGCTGTTTCTGTCTTATACAGCTCGCACAAAATTGGACTCCATTTTATCAATCGAAACGAATGTTTATGCCAGAAGTTATAAAAAATATTGACAAACTGCTTCAAAAATAGCTCAAAACACTAATTTTAACACCCAGAAACAATAAACGCAAACTACAATCAGTCACGGAAGCAATGTTTGCTTGCATGTGACGTCACTAGAGCTGCAAAGGCATTCCGGTCACAGATAACTTTCGAAAATTATAACTTTTGTTTTTGTGTTTTTTTCTCTAAAAATACCTATGCATAATATAATTAGAAATAAAGTAAAATATGTTCTTTTACGCTATTTCCTGATAGATTAACCACAATTTGTAGTATATTTTTAATCTTGTCAAATAGCCTATTGTGATTTGGCCGGATCCGGTTTTCAGGTATTCGGGCCTACAGATATCCGTCAAAAATTTTGTATGATCCCGCGTGACTCATTTCAAGTAACCTGCAAAGGGGGTGTTGGTCCTTCGAGCTTAGCAGTTGTCGGCAGGATACCGGATAGCAAAAAAGCGGCCGGATTGCATCTTTATTATACGCATCTTCAGTATAAAGAAGTCCACTGCTGGAAATAGGGTTCTATACATTTTCAAGAAAAACGATTTTCTCTCGTTCCCACTTTCTTTAGTGTGAAAGTCGCCAATTTCAGACTAGACGTCTGAAATTGGCCTGTTATTTCTAGATTTCAAATGGTATTCTCGTTTTATAAAATAAAGGTTATTTTTCCAGATTGATTCTACAGCGTTGACGCAACTCTGCAACCCTCAACGTAACGAAGCGGCAACAAGCCACCATCCACAATACATGCTGTGAACCCTGTAACAATGTATATTTTTCTACTCTGTATATCGGTCAGCGCGAAGGACTATCGATAATTTACAAAAAAATATAGTTTATAATAGATTACATTTATTAAATAGTTTTTATTGTTGCAATTTTTAGATTTAAGTACATATTCTGTGCGGGACTGTTTTTGTATGTACAGATTAGATGGTTGTAGGTTTATCATTGACTTTTATATAATATAAATTACTCAGATTGTTTTTATCTCAAATCGCTTGTTCTATCCCTGCCTGTTATGAATTTTTGATATTAATTTCAACTAATTTTTTTTTTCAATGTTTGAATACACATTTTACTATTACGAATGTAACAAAATAATAAATTTATCATTGTAAATACGATGGGACATAAGGAATCATGACGGTACAATTTAAAATTTCGTTATAAAGAGTGAGCTAGTAGGTACCTACATAAATGTGAAATTCACGAGAATCGGCAGTAGGTATAGTGTACATGCTAGCATGCCAGATCAATGAATAACTAATGTATTACTTAATGTAATAAACTTAATATAATTATTATATAGGTAATTAAGCGAAATTCCAAGTTTTATAGGACAAGAGCACTTCCGTGTTATGTAGCGTTACATTTTATATTGGGAAATAACTATTCTCACAAACATAATTTTTTATTGAAACAGATACCTATCTATAGTTTAGTGAGAGTCAGATTCGTATTATATTTTAAGTATAATTACGGCGCGTTGGATTTAATTTAAGGTTTAGAATAATGCTGTGTATAAAGAACACTGATTCTATAAAAATGAGTTTGATTTTGTTTCGCGATTCCCAGCCGATGCTTTTTCAGCCTCAAACACCAGCTAAAACTTCTTGCAACTGGCTTTGAGAGTCTACGCTCTCGAAGATCGGAGGGTAATGGCAGCTGGAACTGAGTACCCGAAGTCAGTTTTGCTATCACATCTCGTCTACCAAATGTTTTCGTGTGAGCACGTGTCTCTCTTTTGTATGGAAAATTGATGAGACAACTCTTCGAACGTTTCTACGTAACGTATTTTTGCTGTCTCATCTTTTCTCCATACAATAGATAGAGACAAATAGGCGAAACGAAAATTAAATGTTATACCTATGTGAAGTGGAATTTGCCCTTCTGTACCCGAAGTCGGAGTTCATGCTACTACATTTTCTTTACCAAATGTTGTTTTCGTGTGAGCACGTGTCTCTTACGTATGGAAATTTGATGAGACAAGAACTGGTTTCTACGTAACGTATTTTTGCTGTCTTATCTTTTCTAGAGACAAATAGGCGAAACATAAACAACATTTCGTAGACGAAATGTAAGAAGATGTGTAATGGTCAATTTTATAAACAGGTGGCCCAAAAGTCGTGGATCAAACGCAACTAGGGGGTTAGATGGGGTGATCAGCTGCAAAAAGTTGTTCTGCGGGTCCCCTGCAGAGTTATAATTTATTTTGTCTTTTATGAGAAAATTTACTTTTTTTAACTAATTCTTATTAAAATTCAAAAAATCTACAATTTGAATTTTTGTTTATTTTCACTAATTAGTTTGGTACTGATGAGCCCTTGCGTTAGACAAGCTATTTATGGTTGTCTATTGGGTGTGTTGAAGATAATATTAAGTTTTACGATTTTCTTTCATCTTTCATAACTTTTTATTTACTTCGGACCCCACTGTGAAAAAAAAATCCTCTACCGAAAAGTTACCCTGTAAGTATTACAAGTTTTGGCGCATTTAATAGGGATTCTGAAAAGGTATTAAGTACACATGGCCATGAGTGGCTCTAATATCTTTCTGGGACAAAAAAACAAAACAACGATTGTGAAATAATTGTTTAATTAAGCAAATCATTTTACAATAAATGCTCAAAATTACTGCCTCAGACCATAATACTTAATCTGCGCCGTCTGAAACGCGCAGAGCTGCCGCTATCGGATCCGAATCATGCTCGACGAATAACTCCAAGGGACTTATAGGCTTAGGGGTAGGTCGCGGGTTCAAATCCCGCTCGGCTCTTAACTTTGGGTAATTTTTAAAATCTTTGTGTATTCTAAAATGTTGTCAACAATTAAAATCAAAATGTTCTAGACAAATAGTGTTCCTAAACGTTATAGAATGTTCTTTCATCATCATCATCAATTTATATCAGTCCACTGCTGGACGTAGGTTCACCTTGAGTAACATATAAAATGTGTTTAAAAAATAAATGTCCACCCGTGCGAAGCCGGGACAGGCAGCTAGTGATTATATATGTTAAATAAATAAATAAAATAAAATGAGCCTTTATTTCTACTACTTTTAACACTAATTTTATAATAGTAGGTACATGCTCAAATATTTACTTAAAACTGTGTATAGGTACTTATATTTCTAATTAAATTTATAGTAGTAGTCGCCTCCTTGGCGTAGGCCTCCCCCATTACTTTCCACAGTTCTCTGTTTCTGGCTTCTGACATTTTATATGTTAGCGTAGTTTAAAAATTCTTCGTGAATCGAAACCCCATGATAAAATCTGGCATAGAATAACATAGAACTTTTAGTTGGCGGTCGAACTTTGTGTGACGTCACTTCCGAGTTTCGACGCAACGTGATCACTAGTGAACGTGTTAATGCGCATGATTATGTACTAGTTTTTTTATAAGTGAGCCAGTCTCAGAAACAGTGAGTCTGAGTCAAGCCTCAAACAAAGTCAAACATAGATTTTTGAAAATTTTCAAGAGAGAACTGTCAAAAATCTATGCTTGAGGTTCGCTTTCAGTCAGACTCGAGCATTGTTTCTGAATACGGACCATACCATTTATGTTCCTTTGCTGCCAGAAGATTACGTTTGGAACCTTTTTACCGCTGCCAAATTGAGGTAACGTTTGGAATCCAATAAGAATTCGTTAGGTAATAAAATAATGGCATGTCAGCGTCGTGGGCCGCAGGTGGGTGAGGGTAGCTCCAGATTGTGGTAAATGGCACGAGCAAAGAGAGGCCCAGCAGTGGGTTAAGCCGGGCCGCGGATGATGATGATGGCAGTTTTATGACCTTACATGACCGTTATATGACCCTAGCACTAATCTAGAAGTTTACATTAACCATACTTTGACATTAATTATTAAGAGCGGGTCGTGCGAAAATTTGAGATTTGTTTTTAAAAAATTCATAACTAAATAACTAAGTGACATTTTAAAAATCGCAAAAGGACTAATTGTAGACTATACATTTGAGATTAATTCGAATTTAAGTGTGTTAAAAAAATATACTATTTAACATGACATTCTACAGGGTTATTCATTATTAACTGCAAATACTCAGGAATTAGGTTCAACAAATAGAATAAAAAATATTTATGAATTTTTTTTTTTTAAATTTGATCAAAAATTTTTTCAAGTTTTTGTATCAAAATTTTATTTTTATTAATTTCTTTACGGCTATTGCATAATGATTGCCATGGAGAACAGGTCGATGACCCACCCAGGCGGTGACTGAACGCAGAGTGTCACTCACGGCGCGCGGGCGCGGATCAAAGGTCAAAATAGGTCAGGCGCCAATGATTTCTTTATCGATTTTCTCGGGATTTTCATAACAAAACTTAAAAAAAATCATTTCATAAATATTTTTTATTTTATTTGTTGAACCTAATTCCTGAGTATTTGCAGCTAATAATGAATAACCCTGTATTTAACGCTGACTTCATTAGCGTAGCGTAGTTATGGATTTTTAAAAACGCATCTCAAATTTTCGCACGACCCCCTCTTAATTGGCTAACATATTATAAACTAAATATTAATTTATCAAAGACATTCTGAATTTTAAACAACGAAACAACACACCACTTAATCTGAAAAGTCTTAATCTAAATAAGTGAGATAGAATCTGCCCGATTCTTAGGATTACAAATAGATAGTAGGTTAAATTGGAAACTACATACATTATCAAGTCGTAGACAAAAACCTTGTTTACAAGTCTTAACATCTATTGGCGAATAATAATATATTTTTCATCCCACCAGCTCGGAAAGTGTGTTTTTGCTGTTTAATTTCTGACTGGAAAAGCCGTTTTTATCCGCTAGAGGATAAAGTAAATTTGAATTTAGAATATCGTGTTCAATAAGTTTGTGAATACACAACCTATTTACTTCTACCTCCATGGTGCCGAACTTATCTTATAACCTTTTTTATTTTGTTAAAAACTCACACTCGTAACCTTCTTGGTGTATTTGTGAATTTAAAACACCATTATACCTATTTACTTCTACCTGCATGGTGCCGAATTTATCATACAACCTTTTTAAATTTGTTAATAACTCATACTCGGAACCTTCTTGGTGTATTACTTTTAGTCACGCCATGTTCTTTTTTGCATTTAGTCATTTCCTCGCTGAGGTGGGATGAAAAGTTACGTGTTGCACTCGAGTGCAAAGATTTTTCACCTTGTGCTCTTTTGATTCCTTCGACAACGCTTAGGATTCTAACTTTTAAACCACTCGCTACGCTCGTGGTTAAACTTTAGAATCCTGCGCTTGCTCAGTCATCAAAATTGAGCACGCGGTTAAAAAGCAGCTTTGCACTCTTGTATAACAAATAACTATTTCATCCCACCAGCTCGAAAAGCTTGTTTTTGCTGTTCAATACCTGACTGCTAAAGCCGTTTTTATCCGCAAGAGGATAAAGTAAATTTGTATTTAGAATATTGTATTCACTAAGTTTGTGAATACACAACCTATTTACTTCTATCTACCTCCATGGTGCCGAATTTATCATACAACCTTTTTTAATTTGTTAAAAACTCGCACTCGTAACCTTCTTGGTGTATTTGTGAATTCTAAACATCATTAAACCTATTTTTTTCTACCTGCATGGTGCCGATTATATCATACAACCTTTTTAAATTTGTTAGAAACTCATACTCGGAACCTTCTTGGTGTGTTACTTTTAGTCGCGCCATGTTCTTTTTTTGATTTAGTCATTTCCTCGCTGGGGTGGGACGAAAAGTTACGTGTTGCACTCGAGTGCAAAGATTTTTCACCTTGTGCTCTTTTGATTCCTTCGCCAACGCTTAGGATTCTAACTTTTAAACCACTCGCTCCGCTCGTGGTTAAATTTTAGAATCCTGCGCTTGCTCGGTCATCAAAATTGAGCACGCGGTTAAAAAGCAGCTTTGCACTCTTGTATAACAAAATAACTATTATTGTTAGCTACCCAGTTCATATTTTTTTACTATTAAGTCGATAAGAACAAAAAATATTATTCATATTTCAGCATTTCATCAGGATTTAAACATAATTTATAAAACGTACAGATTACCAATAAAAAATACCGAGTGAAGCTCGGTCACCAACTGCTAGTGTAATTTTAAATCACGAGTTGTATTGTATCATTTATTACATGGATATGGCTTTCCTTTAGTGTGAATTCACATGTGACTTGTTAAATCATTTTTTTGAGCGAATGTCTTCTCACATCTGTTACAGGAGTATGGCTTTTCTCCAGTGTGAATTCGCTTGTGACGTGTTAAATTATGTTTTACAGTAAATGTCTTTTCACACCTATTGCAGGAATATCGCTTTTCTCCAGTGTGAATTCGCATGTGACTTGTTAAATTATTTTTTTGAGCGAATGCCTTCTCACATCTATTGCACGAATATGGCTTTTCTCCAGTGTGAATTCGCTTATGACTTGTTAAATTATTTTTTTGCGCGAATGTCTTATCACATCTATTACAGGAGTATGGCTTTTCTCCAGTGTGAATTCGCTTGTGACGTGTTAAACTATGATTTAGAGCAAATGTCTTTTCACATCTATTGCAGGAATATGGCTTTTCACCAGTGTGAATTTGCATATGTAATTTTAAATCACGAGTTGTATTGCATCTCTTATCACATTTATGACATGAATATGGCTTTTCTGCAGTGTGAATTCGCATGTGACTTGTTAAATCATTTTTTTGAGCGAATGCCTTCTCACATCTGTTACAGGAGTATGGCTTTTCTCCAGTGTGAATTCGCTTGTGACGTGTTAAATTATGTTTTACAGCAAATGTCTTTTCACATCTATTGCAGGAATATGGCTTTTCACCAGTGTGAATTCGCTTGTGACGTGTTAAATTATGTTTTAGAGCAAATGTCTTTTCACATCTATTACAGGAGTATGGCTTTTCTCCAGTGTGAATTAGCATGTGAGTTGTTAAAGCACTACTTTTAATGAATGTCCTATTACATCTGTAGCAGGAATATGACTTTTTTACAGTGTGAATTTGCATATGTAATTTTAAATCACGAGTTGTATTGCATCTCTTATCACATTTATGACATGAATATGCTTTTACTCTGATGTGAGTCTTCATATGTTGCAACAAGTTCAATCTCTTGTGGAATATTTTGTTACATATATCACATATGAAACACGAATGCATATTATTGATATCATTACCACTTTTTTCTCGAACAGATACTGTTTCATTTGAATCATCATTGACATCTATGAGAGACTCCAACTTGAACTCCTCAATATCAATTTCTTCGTGTTCAGGGGTTTCTTCTTCTCTTTCTTCTTTGTACTCAAGTATTTGTTCATCTTTCACAACTACAGGGGTGCTTGATGCAGCTGTTAAAGCACCAAGAGACAAATGCACTGTTTGCGTCACGGCTAACTTCAGTATTACATTCTGAGGTTGCACTTTCAGTGCATTGTGTGTTACCTGAAAAGACAGACAACAACTTCATAATACAGCGTGTCCCAGAAAGTAGTGTCAAGCGAAAGCCCAGAGATAGAACACCCTTTGGGATATCCGAATCCCCCCGTGTATGTTCCGCAATTGTTTATAGTTTTCAAGTTATGATTTTTTTTCCGAATTTTAGAAAATTTTCGACTCGAAAACTTTTTAAGACGGTGTAGGATTTATATCGACCTAGAAGGTCGACATTTTGTTTTTTTTTGTAAGTAAATAATTAATAAATGTTATTCATACCTTCAAATATTAATTAAATCTTACTTTCTTGCAGTCATTTTTGGTTAGTTAACAAACAAATGAAGCCTAGAAATGATAAAATGACCTCAATCTATTTTCTAATCAGATAGCTAATTTTAAGAATTTTCCACCTCACCGTCTTTGTAGGCAGATTTTAACCAAAGTGGCCTATTAAGCACTTAGTTACTTTTTTTTAATGATTATGAATGCTGAGTTTGAAAAAGTTTTTAAGCTTATTTTAAACCCACGGAATCCCTTGTTAAGATTTTAGTTTGAAGTTGAAAATTGAAATCATAATTCTCCGAATGTAATTTTCTGTCTTTACACCAACATTTTCGTCAAAGTTACGTCACCAATTATTTTATGCATAGAAGAACAACTCATCGATATTAAGTAGCAAAAGAAAAATCTCAAGAAAGTTTTCTACTTTTTTTTTAAATAATTTTTAGTCGAAAATTTTCTAAAATTCGGAAAAAAATTCACAACTCGAAAACTATAAACAATTGCGAAACATACATGGGGGTGATTCGGATACCCCAATGGGTGTTCTATCTCTGGACTTTTGCTTGACACTACTTTCTGGGACACCCTGTATAATGAACTTTGCAATTTATCAAACTAGTGGCTGCCCGCGGCTTCGTCCCGCGTTAGTGATGATTGCTAGACGCAAAATGGACCGACTCAGTCTAATTGCGGACACAGGAGAGACAAGATAAGATAGTGATGATTGATTTTCCATTTCAAATGCGATATTTTTTGTTTCTGTTCTTATATATTTTTCCAAATTTTATAAACATTAGTCCATTAGTTGTGTTGCTGTGATTTTGAGCTATTATGGTCACAGCCATAGGTTTACAGACCTTTTAACCCTACATGAGATCAAGAGAGCACTGGTGGTCTAGTGGTAGTGGCCCCGCCTTCCGATCCGAAGGTCGTTAGTTCAAATCCACTCGTGTACCAATGAGATTTTCTGTCGAAAAATGTATGTGCACTATGCCAGTACTCTCAAAACGGTGAAGGAAAACATCGTGAGGAAACCGGCGTGTTGTAGAACTTAAAAAAGTTCGAGCAACACGTGTCAAGGGTCACGCAAAAAGGGCCCACCAGCGGCCTACTTGCGGAAAAACCTGCCCGCACATCATGTGCGCATGATAAATTTGCCTACATGAGATCCTCGGTTGGTGCCAAAAGAGTATCCACGCCGAGTCACAGGCAGGGGCTAATTACCCTGTTCCGCCCTATAAGAGTAGTTATGGGGACTGTGAGGACCTTGCCACACATAGTGTGCGGTTAGCTTACTGAGTATGGGACTTGATTTTACCTCATTGTCGTTATTGAACAGATCTTGTAGTATTCTGTTGGATGTGCGAGCCATCTCGGAGAACATGTGGCACCTCTGTAGCAGCCGATGACAGACATAGCATACCGTGCTAGGCATGCCATACTCTGTTCCTATGTGCAACTGAAACATTACATGAATAGGAAAATTTCGTATAGGAAAGTATCATTCTTTGTGTATCATTGTGGTGGCCAATGTAGGAATTGACAATATAAATGGTTAGAAACGTACCTCAGAGTTTGTAAGTTTATGGTAAGTCTTCTGGTAGATCCTGCTAGGGTCCAATAGCCTGATGTCGCCGACTAGACAGACTCTGCACAAAGCCATGGCGTGGCGTCTTTCAAAGAGAAAATCTCTGAAGATTCTCAGATAGAAACTAACAAAACAAACACAGAGTACTTTGTTTGTTGTAACTCGTTACGTGGGAATGTACAGCCCGGAAAACGCAGCCAGGAAAACAACCCGAGAATTTGGAACCATTTGGCAGCCTTTTCCATTGTCGTACATTCCTGGCCCGAGTTGAGATTGTACAGCCTGGAATATCCAACCACGGAATGCACAACCATGGAAACAGTGGAATTGGCTGCCAAAATGTACATCAATTCCGGGCTGTGCAATCCGTGGTTGTACATTCCTGTCTCCCTTTGTGGACGATAGCAAAATATCAAACTGTTAGGTTAGGAACGAGTCCGGTTAATGTACGGCCAGTTAATGTACACACTGTTAAAACGATGAGTCCGGTTAATGTACGGCCAGTTAATGTACTCACTGTTAAAACGATGCCACTTTTTTTCCACTAGAAAATTGTAAAAATCTATGTATGTACATTAATATTTCGATTGTTATTATTTTTATCTAGCGATGAATAATTGTACTAAACAGGCAGCCCCTTTGAGGTTATTGGGAAAAAAATATTTTCTGGCACTGCGGCGGCTGCTACCACGGCACGCTTGCTCTTCTCGCTCGCCTTGTGCGTAATTTTTATGTTCTAACATAACCTAACCTATCCAAGTCGGATCCGCCCTATAAAGTATCAAGGACAAGGTTTAAGTATTCAGTGCCAGAACAAAAAAATAAATGATCATGTTTGAATTGCTCCAGTGTGCATATGGCTTAACTGGCATCGTAATAACAATGTGTACAATAACATGATGTACATTATCGCCTCCCAGCAAACTGATAGGATAGGAACGAGTCCGGTTAATGTACGGCCAGTTAATGTACGCACTGTTAAAACGATGCCACTTTTTTCCACTGGAAAATTGTAAAGGCCCATGTACACTGTCGCAGATTAATATTTTGATTATTATTATTTTTATCTAGCGATGAATAATTGCACTAAACAGGCACCCCCTTTGAGGTTATTGGGAAAATAACATTCTCTGGCACTGCGGCGGCCGCTACCACGGCACGCTCGCGCTGCTCGCTCGCCTTGTGCGGATCTGCCCTATAAAGTCTCAAGGACAAGTACAAGTATCCGCTGCCAGAACAAAACAGCAATCATCAATTATTGAATTGCTACAGTGTGCACGAGGCTTAACTGGCATCGTTATAACGGGGCGTACTATAACATCACGTGACAACATTGTACAGCATGTTATTTTGCGACCTTTTATTGTACGCCCTGTAAATCCAAACCTTGGCATCGTAATAACGGTGTGTACATTAACCTGCTGTACATTATCCTGCTGTGCAATAACGGGTCGTACATTATTGCCTCCCAATTTTCTAGAGCAGTGCTGCCAATTATTCAGATTTATCTGTATTTGTATAGAATTTTGGGTAGTATTACAGATTACAGATTTTACCTTACTTTTATACAGATTTTTGGAATCTGATTTAGTCTATGATAAGATGAACATCTTTATACATAATAAAGACTTAATATATTAATTTTGATCCATTATTTTTTTCGTTGTAGGTAAGTATCCAAACGTTTTAAATGTATTGAATAGCAAATGAGAGTGAAGCATTATTATTCTGTAATGTCAGCTGGTGTTTTTAGCAAAAAATATATGATTGAGGTCACCAAATTCATCTCCACAGTTACAAGATGGATCAGATACAATTTTCATGCTTGCTAAATGGGCTGGGGTACACAAGTGCCCCAAGCGCATTCGTATCAAAATAGTAGTGGCACGTTTACCGAGTTTGAGCTTAAAAAACCAGGGTTTCAAAGGTATTGAATTTTGTACCAGCTTATAGTGTTTACCTTTAATTTTACCAGAGTGGTCCCAATATTCATTCCGAGAGTATTTAAGATATACCCAGGTAAAGCAACGAGATCGTGAACGTAGTTTATGTAAGGGAAAAGGTCTCCACACTCCACAGCCTCATTAGCTAATTTGTCAGCACGTACGTTACCAAGAATACCACAGTGACTCGGTACCCATGCAAAGCTAACAGTAAAACCCTTGGTTTTGCATTCAAATATTTTAGACCTAGCTTGCATTACTAGCGGGTAAAAAGTTTTCGATCTAAAAGGGTATTTTACAAGAGATTGTAAGCAACTCATTGAGTCACTAAAAATAACGGTATTTTTAAGTTTCATTAACATTATGTAGTCTATTGCTTTTACGATGCCAAATAGCTCACCAGTAAAAACTGACGTCTCAGGAGGTAATTTAACTTTTTGTACTACATTATATTATCTGTGATACACACCTACACCCAAGGCCGTCTTAAACTAGGCTGGGGCCCTTGGGCACACAAGAATTTTGGGCCCATTTGGAAAGTAATAAAAGCTAATTATGATAACATTTTTTACTAAGTATAACCATTTATTATAGGTACCTAATCAAAATACAGTAAGATATAATGGCGTAGTAGGTACTTGTATTGTGAAAAAAATGTAATGTGCCCGACAAAAATGTTTTGGGATTATTATGTGTTAGAGAAATTGTCGGTCCTTCGGGGCCCCCTGAGAATGGGGGCCCTGGGCACGGGCCCCGTGTGCCCTTATGGTAAAGACGGTATTGCCTACACCCACAAATCCTGACTGTGAATGCTTGGAGGCATCGGTAAATACCTGATGCCACCCTCGCCATCGATCATCAACAATAGATTTAAAATAAACATTAGCATGCGCTTCATTACGGTCAATATTTAGATCGAAATGAATGTTGAAAGGTGTAGTCAAAGCTTTGTAGTTGCATTGGAAAATAGGTAAAAGAAGCGATTGGTGAGTCGAAGCTGGCAGTGTTCTATATTTGTTAAAGCTGTTAATTAAAAGGGGAGGTGGTTTATGACTCCAATATGAAGAAGAGCAAATAAGCTCAGAAAGATGCTGTACCTTAGAATGAAGCTGGTGGTTCTGAAATTGCAAAGTGCGGAAGAAAAATCTACTTGATAAATATTGGCGCCTTAAATGTAAAGGTGGTTCACCACATTCTACTTGTAGTGCATTGATTGGACTGGACTTCATGGCTCAGCTGGTGTTAGGTCGGGTTCTGTAATAAATTTGGATGAAGTTTTCTGGCAAAAAGGTTTTTGTGCCCAAGACTCTGACGGCTTTTTGTATCCGAATTTAAAACAATGGTGTATTTCTGCTGCCACTTTATCAGCAAAAATACAAAAGATCAAAAATGTTTTTAGATAATACTTAGTAGGTACGGAACCCTTCGTGCGCGAGTCCAACTCGCACTTGGCGGTTTTTTTTTGTATATTTTCTATTCTACTTCTATTTTGTGTTGTTTTTGTTTCGTTTTATGTTCTGTGTTTTTTTTTGCATTAGATCGCAACAGTAAATAATATTTATTAAAGCTTCAATTAAACGTATACAGATTTTTAGACTTTGAAATCCAGATATTTAGGTTTGGCACGTGGCAACACTGTTCTAGAGTACCTTCTTTTGGGGGGTCCGTAGCACTGCGGGAGCCTTGGAGGAATTGCGGGAGCCGGTGGTTGCGGTAGCCGGTCTAATTACCCGTTAGTGTAATTAGACCGGATGATGTGTACCTTCTTTTCCAAGCCAGCACAAAATTAAAAAAAAAAAAAAAAAGTACCTTCTTTTCTTTTCTTTCCGTGTTTTATTTTAGTTTAGTTTTGCTTTGTTTTGTTGTAGCATAAAATCCTTTGGGAAATTTTAAATAAATTCCAAATAATCAACGAGACACCTACATATTTTAGGACTGTCAATTTGGGCGTATTACACAAACTACAGATTCAGTAAGATACCCTCTTACATCTAATGTAGCGAAAGTAAGCATTATAAACACGCACCCATATTATCTAGCCCTTATTTCAATCCATCTAGCCTATTTCAAAAATAAAAAGGAATATTTAAAAACTACTGTTTTCTTTCAATTTTTGGCGGGAGGTCTGGCATGTTGTGTCCGTCCGTCCGTCGCGCCGTCATCGCGAATGGCGAGCGGTCTGTCTGTCACCTGTCGCCGTCGCCCGACGCCGTATTCCTTCCTTCATGTTTCACGATAAAATTAACAGTGCAATAGTAAAATCGGCGGTGCGCGATCGATGTGGATGTTTGACGATGCGTCGCGACTAGGTTCGGCTATGGATAGGCGAGGCTGCCCGAGCAGTCCAAGTTACGGAGTCGGGTTTGACGCGTGTGATCCTGTGGGGTCGGTGTTGGAGTGGTCGCGAGGGCCGGCGCGAGTCCTGCGCCGTCGCTGCCGGAGTGAGGGAGTCGACCGCTCGCCGTACGAGGATGCGAGGGAGCCTCGCTCTGCAGACGGCTTCCGAGAGCGTCAGCGTCCGCTGGCTAACAAGAGCCACTTCACGATAAACAGCGCGGAGTGCCAGTCGCGCTTCCGTCACGAGTGCTCGCTGCCTGCTGCCGAGAACGGAGACTACGTCATGGCAGACCACACTAGATACCAAGGGTGAGCCTACAAATACAACCTTTACTTATTCCCACATGTTCATGCACAATGTAGGCTTTCATTTCTTACAATCGAATTGTGTTGTTATTGTCTTGGTGCATTGAAAATGTTTGCAAGGTTTCCATTATTGTGTTCAGTGATAACCTCGCCCCTCTAATGCTATTATTGAATTATCTAAAAGACAGCAATGCAGACTAGACACTCCTTATATCCTATAGCACATCTATATATGTCTAAAATGCTGACACAAACTCCACAGCTACCAGCCAGGCCGAAAGCTCTACAAAACCAGCCCCACCAGACCTTTACTAGTAACTACACTATCAAATACAAAAGTTGATGAAAGCCGATTGCCAAAAGTAGAGGAATTACTCGAGAAAGTAGATCATGAAATGATGGAAGTCCCAGTGACAAAACAACCATTGAAATCAATACTCAATAACACAATACCAAAGTCTCCACCTCCGGGTATACTGAAGAAACCTAAGAATAAGTCTTATCAGGACTCCAAAGGCAGTTTGGAAGGGCGCCGCCGACAAAGGGCTTCTAGCGAGTCTGATAACTTCTATTGCAACTTTCCTATTGGATCTCCTATACCTGGCTATGACACGTGAGTTACCTTTTTTATAATAAACAGTCTGAAGAAGTCCACTGCTAGATATAGGGCTCCCATATACATTTCCAGGAAAAAGGATTCTGAGCCCTCTCCATCCACCAGCTGTCTATGATCCTATATATGTCGCCTTTTTTTTGTGTCCTACTAAAACTACAAAACCGCAGAGATGTCTTCCTACTTGAGTTTTAGAAATAGTATTCAGCTAGATCTAGTTATCAAAATAGCCTTTATTCAAATTAGTTTTAAGCTACCTACATACTTTTAGAATGTCCCATTAAATCTAGACATCGACCATGTGGTCCCTTAACTCTTACTTTTTTTCTATTATTCTCTATCTATAGCAGTTCTCGTCCATGTTTCCTACTGTTGTTGTGATCCTCTCATCTTCTGAACTGTCTTCCACAATTTCTTTCTCTTTCTTATCAGTTAATCAATAAAATGAGGATGGCAACACATCTATGTACAACAGGAAGTTCTAAAACATATTAATATGACTGTCATTGATAAATAGAGTTTATAAATTTTTGCTCATATTCAATGTTTATTTTTGATTGCAAATTTCTAGGTTAACTCACATGCTTTGAGCTAAGGTTATTCACTTTTATATATCTTGTTGTATCGAGTTATCTAATCAATATCATAATTTTGTAATTATCTTTTTAAATTCTCAGTTCATAATCAGGATGGTTTGTAGCCGTCAAAACTAAATTTCAAGTGAAAAGGAGTGAAATAACAATTATTTTTAATGCTGTGAATGTTATTTTGTGTTTATGAAATCTTCAATGCAATAAAAATATCTTTAACAATGCAGAGATGCAGAAAAGGTATGTAATTAGTTAATAATTATTGCCTTCTGTGAGCTACATGTACTCTGGAAAGATTATTATAGAGAAAAGTCAGCTGGGCTAAATTAAATTATCAGCATCATTCTAAAAAGTCTGAAGATAGATTCTGAGCTCTCTTCATTTACCAACTTACAAGTCCCTACAAGTTTGCGGGTACATTAGGAATAATAAAACTCAAATCTGTTGGTAAAGTGTTCCTATCAAGTATACAGACTAACTAATCTTCATTTAATACAAAGGAGTTTGTCCAGAATTTCAAAAGTCATGCTTGTTCCAAGGACATTATAAAAGGGCTAGAAATGATCCATTTAATTTGAGTAATCCGCCTGAACTTGTTATGGATTATCTGGATTAGTAAATTAATATGTTGTTCATGTTAAAATGAACTCCTTTTATTTACTTGAAAATTGAAGATAATACTGTCTTTTGAAGATTTTTGCTTTATTATGGGTAAAAAAATATTTCTTCCATATCTGACCTCATCTCCTCTTTATCTTTATGTTAATTCCTATACATTAAAAGATACTTTAGAGTGCACTGGTGGTCTAGTGGTGGCGGCCCCGCCTTCCGATCCGAAGGTCGTTGGTTCAAATCCAGTCGTGAACCAATAAGTTTTTCTGTCGATAAAATTATGTGCACTATGCCAGTACTCTCAAAACGGTGAAGGAAAACATCGTGAGGAGACCGGCGTGTCGTAGAACCTAAAAAAGTTCGAGCAACACGTGTCAAGGGTCACTCAAAAAGGGCCCGCCAGCGGCCTACTTGCGGAAAAACCAGCCCGCACATCAAGTGCGGTTGATAAAAATTTGCCGAAGCTTTAGAGTGATATTTTATTGTAAGCGGTATAAATTGGTTTCAATTTTGAAGAGAAGTCAAAAGGTTTTAATAGGCCATAGGCTGACTTTAATCATCCAATGCTGTTATATCATAGAGCTCTGATGATCTAGCAGAAGCGACACCGACTTCCAAATAAGCAAAAAAATCGCAAGTTTGAATCTAATTTAGCTTTGAATGTCTGACAAAAAGTAATAAGCTCTTCCATTCCAGCCGCCTCTCCTACCTCTCGAACACAAAACGTGCGAAAGACAACTCTGGGACCGGCTACTCGTACGGATCAGCCATAGCCAGTCTCAGCAACACCCGGCCCAAGAGCCCAACATACAAGAACCGGTGCGCTTGCAAGGAGGTGGATGATAACATGCATGTGTTGAGGACTACAGCGATCAACAGTGATACTACTGATGAACTTGATGTGGTAAGATTATCTATATTTATATCTATACTTCTATACTAATATTATAAAGAGGAAAGATTTGTACCTATTTGTATGTTTGTAATGAATAGGCTCAAAAAGTACTGGGCCGATTTAAAAAATTCTTTCACCGATAGAATGCTACATTCTTCCAATTCGACATAGTCTACATTTCATTTTGAAAAAAATTTGGGATCCTTGGTAAAATTTGAACAATGTAACCGAAGGTGAAGAAAAATGAGTCTTAAAATGTCTTTCGTCGAATGCGCTGCCGAAACTATTAGCGATAGAACAAAATAATGTACAACAATATTGTCTACCCCGTGCGAAGCCGGGACGGGCTGCTAGTTTTTAATATTCAGAGCGCTGGTGGCCTAGTGGCGGCCCTGCCTTCCGATTATAAGGTCGTGGGTTCAAATCCAGTCGTGTACCAATGAGTTTTCTGCCCAATAATATGTATGTACAGTATGTACACTATGCCAGTGCTCTCAAACGGTGAAGGAAAACATCGTGAGGAAACCGGCATATCGTAGAACCTAAAAAAGTTCGAGCAACACGTGTCAAGGGTCACGCAAAAAAGGGCCCACCAGCGGCCTTCTTGCGGAAAAACCTGCCCGCACATCAAGTGCGCATGATAAATTTGCCGAATTTAGCCGGCATATCGTAGAACCTAAAAAGTTAGAAAATATGTGTCAAGTGCATTTAAAATCCTTTCACCAAACTTGGTTCGAAAGAATCAGTGACACGATAAGAAGAAGAATGTATTAGTTTTAATATTAAAACTAATATATTCTTGCGTAAGTAAAGTGCAAAGTAGCAGTAAGTATATACTTACTGCTACTTTGCACTTTGCACGCGATGGGACGGCATAGATAGATAGATAACACTTTTTTAATACAGTTGCTCAAAAAGTGGCGTATTGCAGGGACGTATAGCGTTCGGGATGTGGGCTATTACACACGCGTGCTTTTTTTTTACCATTCCCGCACTAGTGCTTTTTCTTTCCCAACTGTCAAAATAATGTCTAAAAAGAAAAACCAACCATGAAGTTTTTAACTAAAAAAATTCATCGAAGTTTTTATGATTCATGCAAATACGTATTATTTCTAAAAAGAAGCAACTAATTTGTTTCATTAACAGATTTAATGATTTGATTGAATGAGTTATGTTAGGTTTCATTTCATTTCATCTCATTAAATTTCATTTTCAATTCATATCAATAAAAAAAATCTACTGAAGACTTGGCTGTATGGGTATAGTTCCCTTTGCCTTCCAGAATGGGTGAAGAAAAAAAAAAAATCTCTGCTTATATTTTACGGTTGGCGCTTGGCGCCATTTTTCAGAAATTTTCTTTGCGAGTTTATTTGTTAGTTGCACAAAATGAGTAATTTCGACCCTAGTTTTTTTGAATTAACACCACCGGAACTCAGTATAATTGCACAAAATGCTTCGGAGAACATTTTACCGGAAAAGTCAAAAAGTCGCTACATGCATACATACGACGAACTTATTGCGTGGAGAGAAGAGAAAAAAGCAAATGGTATTTTTATTATTTTATTAAATTGCTTAATTTTTTCGCAACTGTATTAAAAATAGTCGTTCAGTACACGTGCGGAACCGTCATTGCAACTTGTTCCGACTGTCAACCCTCGCCTTCGGCTCGGGTAGACATTTGTCGGAACTCTTTGCAATGACAGCCTTCCCGCACTTGTAATGAAATATACTATATTGTACACCACAAGAATAGGACATTACACATAGCGAAAAACTAAAACTATAGCGAAGCACAATGGGCGGTCTTATCGCTATGAGCTATCTCTCCCAGACAAACTTTGGAACCTTTGGCATAGTGCAGGCGATGCTATTTAAGAGTAGGTATTAGGGTTACTTGGACGTTATTATAGTGTTCATTTACCTGTACTGTGAAAATTACCATTTAAGTGTGAATAAAAAAAAAAACAAATATACGCACACAATTACTGCGGAAAAATCTATTATCATTTTCGGTGCAATCTTACTTTAACAAAGTTAGAACAGAAAATTGCGCTAATAATGACGGAATTGCGTGTTTCCTACGACTGAAATAGGACAAAATTATGAAAGTTAAACAACAGTACAGCTACCTAGAATAGAAACATAAGTTTTAAATAACATCGCGATTGTGGCATAATGCGACATTTTATCTGCATTGAATCAGGGATTTACGTGTGATCTGTTTTAGAACGTTGAGACGCGTTTTTAGGTAAAGAGGTGACTGTAATTCTAAAATTGTCTCTATGTCACACTACTCTACTCACACTACTCTACTCACACTACTCTACTCACCTATGTCATATCTTTAAACTGCGACCCATTTATTTATATCTAAGACCTTCGTTTTGAGAAGCTTGAAGAAGATTGTAGATTGTGATTGAATTTGTAAAAAAACTTCATCGTCATCATCATTATCAGCCTGAAGAAGTCCATAGGATGCTGGACATAGGCCTCCCCTACACATTTCCAGGAAGAACGATTCAAGCCCTTTCCATCCGCCGACTTCCCGCGATCTTAACAATGCCAAAAAAAACTTTTAACTAAACAAATATTTACAAAATGTACCTACAACATTTAATTTTTTTTGTAACAGAATCTTATCTTATACCTTTAAACGAGAAAATCTTGTATATATATATATATCTATATTTAGGATCTCGGAAACTGAGCCAACGATTTTCATGAAATTAAGTATACAGGGGTTTTCGGGGACGATAAAACGATCTAGCTAGGATTTATTTTAAGAAAATGATTATTTCTCTCCGAATTCAATAATTAAACATAAACTGAATATGTGTCTGCTCCTGCCATCTATTGACGATTGTGAGCAACTAACTGCAAGCATGTCTAGCAGATGGCGTTGTTCTGTATGAATAAACCAGTAAAGATGATAAATGTGACCCTTATGATTTCTTAAAAATACAAATTAACGAAAAAAAATCCGAGTGAAGCTCGGTTACCAACTGCTAGTACTAAATAATTAAAGTTACGTCTGTAATTCACAGGCACGGTAGATATCTTTCTTAGTAGGTAGGTTATAGATTTAAATAAATTACCTACTATAGTAGTAGGTACTACTAGTGTAGGTACCTATTCAAGGCTTCATTGAGGAAATACTCCATACGTAGTGGTTCATGACTTTTTCCACTAAGATTTAGTTTTTCCGCAGTAAGTATTCACAATTTCGAAATAACTCAATATTAAAGCAATACTTTTTAAATAATTAAAATTTAATTTGTTATATCGCAGATATAACAAATAAAATTAGTAAAACCCATGCGCTATAAGAACATTTACCGGAATATGGAAAGCTCTTTTATCAAAGACGGTAAAGTCTATTTTCAGTCGTTTTAAGCCGTGGGGTAGTTTATGCTAAATTGTTAGTATCTTTAGAACTTATTTAGTTACGATATCGCAGATATATTAGTAAAAGCCATGTGCTATGAGAATATTTACTAAAATCTGAAAAGCTATTATATCAAAGGTGGTGAAGTCTATTTTCAGT
Source organism: Thera britannica (assembly GCA_939531255.2). Taxonomy (NCBI): domain Eukaryota; kingdom Metazoa; phylum Arthropoda; class Insecta; order Lepidoptera; family Geometridae; genus Thera; species Thera britannica. The sequence goes on along the minus strand of OW618042.2, from coordinate 3,551,266 downwards.
CGTTTCAAGCCGAGGGGTAGATGCTAGTTTGCTAGTACGAAGGAAGATCTCTTAGCAACAGAATTCGCTAGCACGTGTTTCGTCTCATTTCGGCGCGGTTGTTCGGGTTTTACGGCCGTCCTCAGTGGTGTTTACATAATGCCTAAGTCGCGGAAGTTTTTCAAAGTATTTTGGAATTCCGTGACGATGTTTTTATAGTGACGTGTTTTAATGTTATGCAAGATGGGACCAAGAATCTGAGGATTACATTTTCTAGTCACATATTGATCTAATCTAAGATAATACCGAATCTGATAAAAATTGTTGTTTATTTGTGTTGTGTTAAAACGTGCAAAATGCGTCTTATTAAAAAGTTTGTAAGGAACCTATGTAAATCTGTGAGTATTTTTAATATTTTTTTAAATTTAATAATGTTTTATTTATGACTAATTTCTGCCTATTTTCATGGTTTGACCTATATCTTTTACTCTTGAATTTGGTTTAGAAAATACGTATGCGTCATTGTTACGCGTTTAGTCAAACTAACGATGTAAGCGTCCATAAATCATATTCTTTTATCGCTCAAAGATAACATCACCCAATTAATTATAGCCTATCCAAGTATCCAGTCTTAAAATCAAGAAAGGTTAGAGGTTCATAAAAACCTAAGGCCAAAAACTAAAAAACAAACAGTGGCACTCTGTGACTGCCGACAGAAGTAAAAACATTAACAATTACGCTTGTTTTTTAACCCCCCCTCTGACTTTTGACGAAGTATGAGGTGTTGTTTTGGACTGTGGTCATTATTTAACAGCAAGTGAGATAGCGGTCAAACGCAAGCCTATAAATTGTTAAAAAATGCTCAAAAAAGTTTTTACTGCAAAAACCGCTTTAAAAACTACGATAATTATTTTAACACAGTTTTTTATGAACCTGGATTTAACCGGTTGTGTATATGCGATATTATGGTTAAAATAAATTAAATTCTGCTAAAAAAATCTAAAAACGCGTAGATTTTAAAAAGGCAGTCAGCGGTGTAATGTATTGCTCATCATTGAATTAACCCACAAGCAAGATTTTGATTGTTACTGGTTACATCTTACACAAACCCGTCATAATTGCCTGTATAATTCTGTTCATCTATTTTATTGTCACATCGGTACCCCACGAGATTTGGCATAGTTCCATTAGTTCTAAATGAAAATGTCAATACTGCATTATCGTGCTATCACTGTTACGTGCGCGACTCAGCAGAACAGAACAGTAAATTTTATTAAGCGTGAAAAAAGGTGCGAATTTAACCTTTTGATGTGGTTTAAACGTGTACCGCGTAACACAGTGTGTGGAAGGATTCATACGCTTCAGTGTGCAGTGGGCTTTAGAGAAATTTGACCCAAGCAGGCTGGCCTTGACATGTTTGTGCGATTATATTGGATGGCACTTATGCCGTGTTCAAGGTGCAAGAAATTACAAAAGATACTTTTAAACAGTGTATTCCAGTGATAGGTTTCAGCCGAGACGTCACCTCACCGCACCGGTAAAGGTACTTATTAGAAATGTAATTACTTCGACCTATATCGTGTTCTGATTCATAAATATGTTTATTTTTAAACTTCCCGGTGGAATGTACGAGTGGTTGCCCCCTCAGCTTTCTGACAGCTAGATAGCTAAATACCGACACGTTTTCAATGACGTCTAGATGAACGTCATGTAAAACGTATCGGTGTTTTTATACAAAGGGTGTGACCACGTTTTTGAGTGCCACCACGTTACAAAAATATTATATAGAATAGAATAGAAATAATTAATTTTGCGTCAACTTAAAATTAAAAGGTATAGTTCAACTTAGATTAAATGATGGCAAAAAAGGTTAACCACTCAGCATTTGCTGCAAGGGCACATTGTGAGTACAGAGATTTACCTATCGCAACCAGATAGCGGATAGAATATAATGCTGATAAATACATTCAGACAAAGAAACATCTGTGTTCACCACACAATATTTCGTCGTTGTGGTGCGAGAAGTCACTAAGTGACATTTTTTGCCAAAATGAGTTATTGACGCCAAAGTGTTTTGAAACCCATTATGTACCTTCTCAGAATGTAAAAGAGTAGATTTTACTACAATTTTAGATAATACAAGAATGTCAAAAGTGCATAACTACCGGTAGAGGCAAAAATCTGTCTACAAAAATCACCTAAGGGATCTTAAGTAGTTTAATTCAATCACTTTACTTACAATATTCTTCAAGTCTTGGGGTTGCACTGCTCACTAAAGTCACTTAGTGATTTCTTACAGATAAAAAGCTATTGAATGAAATGAAATTCTGTTGTCAGTAAGAGTCATCAACAGATCATAATTAAGTAATATTTAATCAAGGTATTACGTTAATGTGTATGCCAGAATTAATTAACTTACTTTTTGTTATGTATCTCAGTAACCATATAATTACTTACATTAATTTGTTGAAAGTTAGTGTGTAAGGCAAAATTATCTATATTTTATATGAAGAAACCTCTTTTGTAACTATAAGTGTTGATAAGTTACACTCATTTTAAGAACAAAAAAACTTTAAAACGCGATTATCTCGAGACTAGCTTTTTGCACTTAGTTACTTCTCGCACCACAACGACGATTTGTTCTCGGTGGGGATCGAACCCACGATCTACGGCGCAGAAAGCAGAGCTACCACCAACTGAGCTGAGATTAGAGGTTCAATAAACGATGCGTACCGTTTAAAATCTGATATTAACACCCACGTCATGTTTAAATAAGACCACGCGTTTATGAAGTAATAAAATAAATCTACGTTAATGAATTGGATAGACATCTTTTATTGTTTCCGTGTATTATCCGTGCATTTTATTTTTATTCGGTCTTGGACATTAGTCAAGTAAAGGTAGCGGTTCGCGCAGAGCCCGAGATCAGAGACACGAGATAGGAGACCATTAGGCTACATACGCACTATGCGGTTACCCGCAATGCGGCTAGCTGTCCGGCTGACCGCAAGCACAATTATGTACGTAATATTCATTTCTATGCGCACTGTGATGCGGCTACCCGCAGACCGACATTGCGCATAGAAATGAATATTACGTACATAATTGTGCTTGCGGTCAACCGCATAGTGCGTATGTACCCTTACGGTTACTAGTTATTTGGGATTTGTGGAGCGCCAGTTTGCGCATGCGAGCGAGACTGTATATGCAAAAGAGAACGACATATTTTTCACGGTCTCCTTTCTCTGTCTCTGGTCTTGGTCTTGGTGCGAACTGCCATCTTTAAATGTTCGCTCGTTCCCCTCTGCTACCCTAATGCATACTAGATTTTAAATTCAGGCTCTTGAAGCATTCAAAGCTCAATAAAAGCACAATTGTTTTGAATATGATTTAAACGCTCGACCTCCTCGCTTAAGGTCCTTACTACACACAATGAATTACAACAAAACCACCAGATCAGCATTTTACTCTAACAGTATTAACTTCATTGAGGCAAAATTATTATGATCCTTGAACACCGATTCAAGAATCAGAGTATTAAAGATTTTAGTACTGTTCGTAAGAATGTAACGTCCCACGCAATTTTTAAATAGCACATTTTAATATCTCTTAAACGTTTAAATATATTTCGGTAAACTTGGCCTACATTCCACAGCATTTACACCTCACGGTTCTATGGTAACTTTTTTATTTATTTTCTAATGCTTGGAAGCGAAAATCTGGTGTAATTCAGTAAAATTACCTGGTAGAGTCTGTTCAGAAAGAGAGCCTTCGTGGCCAAATTGTGAACTAACGTTTCAATTTTTATATGGCAGCTCATCCCTTTCTTTCTGTCAGCATTTTGCATCATAAAAATTAAATAAAGGAATAGTACACTAGTTGTGATATGATCAAAACGCAACAGACGCGCTATTGTATTGCCCAATAAACAAAAAAGGTAATTAAGCACAGCAGCCGTTTCGGGGCAGTGGTCCAACTGATCTGTCCAACTAGTTGGACTACGGGCCTTTACTAGGGGCCGTGGTCCAACTAGTTGGACAGATCAGTTGGACCACTGCCCTGAAACGACAGCAGCGCCCTCAAATCCCACGACGGGTCTTTTTCTGAACAGACTCTACAAGATTTACTCAGTCTTCTTATCGTGTCACTGGTTCACTCGTTCTTTCGAACCAGTGTGGTGAAAGGACTTTGCGCCTCAAAGAGGCTCCCTTCGTGCACTTGACACATGTTTTCGATCTTTCTAAATTCTACGACATGCCGGTTTCATTACGATATTTTCCTTTGCCGTTTGAGTGTACTGGCATACTGCACATACATTTTTGAACAAAATAGCTCGTTGGTACACGACTGGATTTGAACCCACGTCTTTAGGACTCTCATTGAGTGATTTACTCAGTTTGAGCCTACCGATATTTATTATTTGTATATTTATTTATAATGCCTATACAGTTACAAAGCATACGTACATCTATGTTTATCACACAAATGTTTGTCATAGGTCAGAATCGAACCCTAAACCAACAGCGCAGAAGACAAAGAGGTCAATCAAAATACTCTTGTAGTTAGTTTTATTTTCAACCTCCCAACGGAATAGATTTGTATTTTTTCTGAGTCGAGTATCGAGCAAAGATTGGACAGTTATCCATAGAAAAATGACAAAAACCGGGTCGGAATTCTTTCAAATTAATTTGTTTATTTCGGAGTACCCACATTTTAAATATTTTTTTGTCAACAGCCCCGCCAAGATACGCCTACCCCCACCTGCCCGGCAGTTAGCCCGGCGCTACCTGTCAGTTCAGTGACAGCTGTGTTACCCAAGAAAACTGTCAAAACAGCCAAGAAGAAAGCCAAGCCCAAAGTAAAAACTGCAAAGATGAAGTCGACTAGCAAAATTGAGTGTAATAGTGTGGAGGAAGGTGATGAGTAAGTGATTATTATTTATTAGCTATCACTTATAATAAGATGAGGATAAGGGCAGGAAGAAGAAGAACGTAACTTATAATTTTGCCCGTGTTGTATAGTCATTGTATTTCACTTTCGTAAAATGTTGTACAATTTATTGCAATTACTGACCTCTCAGCTCAGTTGGTAGTAGGTCTGCCTTCTGCGCCGTGGCTATCTGATGGTTCCCATTGTATAAGCTCTGCTTAATTTGGGGCTAGATAGTGTTGTATGGATTGTCCAAAATATTGATTAATTTAATAAAACCACTTTTTATAGATTTTAAAGATACACTTTAGATTTTTTTTATTTCTAGAATGCTATCTGATTTTTTACCAAGTTTCTTCCAACTATAATTGAGAAAAAGCTCAAACATTGACTGGTGTTTGTTCGCCATACAAATATTTGTTCTGGATGAGGATCGAACCCACGACCGCATCGCAGAAGGCAGAGCTACTACCGAGTTGAGAGGACATTTAAAACTCTACTCTTTAAAAACTAATATTGCAATTAAAATAAAGTTAATTCTGATAGTGGCATCTAACAAATTGCTTTGTAACGCGTAAATATGACGCAATTTTTGTATCAATTCATATTCAAATTGATCATTCAACCCGTCAAATTCACGGCCAAGTCGTGCGAATAGCAGAATCACAATTTACAATCGATTGGCATTACAAGTGTTTGCATTGAACGCATGTTAATCATATCTTTCCTGAGGGAGCACTGGTGGTTTAGTGGTAGCGGCCCCGCCTTCCGATCCGAAGGTCGTGGGTTCAAATCCAGTCGTGTATCAATGAGTTTTTCTGTCGAAAAATGTATGTGCACTATGCCAGTGCCACCAGATGGACCGACGACATTGTTAAGATCGCGAGAAGTCGGTGGATGGAAAGAGTCCAGAATCGTTCTTCCTGCAAATGTGTAGGGGAGGCCTTTGTCCAGCAGTGGATTTCTTCAGGCTGAGGGTTCTCAAACGGTGAAGGAAAACATCGTGAAGAAACCGACGCGTCGTAGAACCTTAAAAGTTCGAAAATATGTGCAAGGAAAAAGGAGGCTCTTTGAGGCGCACTTAAAATCCTTCCACCACACTTGGTTCGAAAGAATCAATGACACGATAAGATATAAAAACTAATATGTTCTTACAAAAAAAAAATACAATTGATATGCAAAAATGCCATAAGCTATGCAAATATTTTACTACCAAGCTTAGTAGTCAAATATTTGCATAGCTTATGGCTAGATAATGCCGTGTGATATTTCCACAAATATTATTATGAACGAAATCTTTATTTCCAGTGCCCACAGCAGATCTCCATCGCCCGACACAATGATGGATCCGTGGCAGATGGAAACCGATCTGGTAATACCGTCCTTAGTGGCAGACCTCGTGGACAAATCCGCCACTAAAGAGGAACTCGACCGCCATACTGTGGCGAAGCTTAGTACCAAGCTCAATGGAACTGCCGTCACTACCAAGAAACCTTCTAAAGGTAAGACAAATGTAAACACAACCACATAATGGAACGCCCACAATTTAGCATAAGTGCCGTAAGAAAAAAGGATACTGCCATAAACAGGGTGGTTTTATGAGAAGGGCGGTGATGGCCATTAGTAACCAAAGTAAAACATAAATGTAAATAAATAAATAATGTGAACAATTCACACAGCACTATCTAGCCCCAAACTAAGCAGAGCTTGTACTATGGGATGATAATATCAGCTATCTAATAGCTGATATTATAATACATGTATACATTTTTTTTGTAAATATATTTTTAGGATACAATATAACACCCAGACAGAGAACAAACATCTATGTTCACCACACAAATATTTGTTCTCAGTGCCGTTATACCGCACTTCTTAAATAACCACCCTGTATAATACAACACAACATATTTATAAGGGAAAGGGAAATAGTGAATTGCCAGCCCGATTATTACATGAGTTGAGACCCTATGTCCAGCCAGACCATTGATCACCGTTATAGCACGTAATAGACTACGTACACCAATACCATACTAGTACGACTTTACGTACACCAATTATAGATAGTGCAATTCACGAAGACGCGCCCCTCGCGGGGTGCGGGGAGTTTGCTCCGAGCGGCAGTCGCGAACCGTAGTCTATTCATTGTAGTGTGCGTGTGCACTCATAGGTAATTAGTGTGTACCGATGGAAGATTGCACACATACACCCCTACTTTTTAATTACCAAAAAAAAAAAAATGCCGATATTGGCTGCCGATACTGAACACATCCACGAAAAAAAAAATTTTTTTTGAGACAAAAAAAATCTTTTTAAATAACCACAATTTTTAGTCAAATATTGAGAAATGATTCAACAAGCAAAAATCATTTCATTCATAAACGCTAAATACCAAGCGGAACCGAACAGCGTAATTTTTTTTCTCTCTAGTACTACGTAACTAATATGTCCATAATTTTATGCAGGATTTCTGAAAATTTTAACATTTAATAACTTTGTCATTTTATCGAAACTAAAAATTCTGATTGCACATTCATAATGTTCTATCCCTACTACATTACCCTATTTTTTTTTTCTGGTAATTAAAAAGTAGTGGTGTATAAACGGTTAGGAGGAATAGTGGGGCGCGCCTTCGTGGATTGCACTATCTATACATACCTACTTTCATAATAAATCTACCATGCCTCATTCCCAGCTTGTCACATAACAACTTAACTATTTACAGAGAAACTTAACAAGGATCAGCTATTCTTAACAGCCTTGCATACAACAAACCCGTTCAAAGCGCTGCCGACACGCAAAGGTTTTAAACTTAAATCTAATTTATTCTATCGTTCATTTTACGTTTATTCCCAAATCTTTATCTATGCCTGATCTTAGTAGCTGTATTTTGATAGTGAATAGTTATAATCGGTTTTAAGCATACAACTAACGCGGTTTATCGTTTAAACTTTACTACGGTAGTGGTATTTTCGTTTTTAACCGACTTCAATTAAAAAAAAGGTTTTCCATTATGTTGAATTTTTCTTGATGTTTGTTTTCGCTTGGCTTCGTTTATTTATGAGCTCATTTGTTTTTTATCGGGAAGGTTCTACCTCCAGATTAGAAACAGAAATTTCGTCAAAATCTGTTCAGCAGTTTGGCCGTGAAGTCGATTCCATAAGTTTTTTAAACTTCACTTGTGTAGCTGAATTGCTTGGTTATCTTAGTTCTTTTCCTAAACTGGAAAAATTCAAGTGGCAATAAATAAAATAAAAATACCTTTATTAACTAATGAAAATTGCATGGTTATTTAATATCTTAAATTAAATTACCTATTTAGGAACCCTTTCGGTTATAGGCCTCCAATCAAAGTGGCAATGCTTGCATTTTTTTTTTACATGGGCACATTTTACATATTTTTCATTACATATGCTTGCGTTTAACTGCAATCTTGATTAGGTAATGTATAATTGGTATAACCAGCCTTAGTTCAAGAAAAAAAAATCAAAGACATTAATGATTCACATCAGGTTTTAAGGCTTGGAGTACCCAGAAAGAGGAAAACGAAATAATTGCACGTAGTTTGACGAAAATAATCTAGTCTCTGCGGGGATTCCTCACTAAGTAAATGTTATAATACACACCTAGTAAATAAATAAATAAAATAAATAAATAAATATTATAGACAATTCACACAACACTTCGCAGCCCCAAACTAAAGAGAACTTGTAATATGGGACCCAGATAGCTGATATAATACTTGGAATACATTTTTTTTTGTAAATACATACTTAGAATACAATATAACACCCACAACACAATTCACACAACACAACATACAATATGAATCATCATTATCATCGGTCTAAAAAGTAATTTTCTAAATATTATTCCCGTAGTCACCACGATTTCCTGATATTGAGAATATAAGGATGTTTGCATTGATATCTGTATGCCAGTTGATGGCAGTGCATCGTAGGACACGTTCCTGGCATGCGTGACCTACGAGACAATGCTGTGTTATAAGAGATGGTTACCGCTTAGCATCAGGTGGGCCATATGTGCTTGTTCCACCAGCAAGTTGTATAAAATGTATATATTGGATTCTTTTCGCGTAAGAATTTCAAAGATTCAGCCGTGATTATTGCAGTCTACTAAAATAATTATAATATATCTGATTTTTCAGAAGTTACTCTTAGATTTTTATAGCAGATCCATGGCTATACTAGTCTTTGCGCGGCCTAACCCGGAATGCAACCTTGTCATAGTAATATCTACAAAGATTTGCATCTAAAGCAAACGATATCATTCAAGAACGCAGCACGACATGGTCGTAACTGTTCCGATTCGAAATACAGTTCATTTAGGCACGCGAGTCTATTTGTTTGTTAACATTTTTATTTTTATTCCATTTTATTGGTAGTTTCGATAGCTGTTTTTGATCTTATTAGAACTAGCAGTAAGTGACCGAGCTACGCTCGGTATTTTTTTGATAACGTACTGATGAATGATGAAATAATATATTTCGATCTTACTAACATAGGTACTAGATAATAATAAAAAATAAGAACTGGTTATTTAAAAAAAAAATCACGAGTGCAATGAGATAGACACTCCCGGAACTTGTCTACAGAGTGTTTACGTAGTCATTTAGTTCCAAAACTCGACAATAGATGGCGTTCTCTGTGAAACATAACCCTCGAGTTCTCAGGTTCTCACAGAGCTTAGTTTTTGCTTCTGAGCAACAGATGGCGCTAGAAGTAATGATATAATGAAAAAGTTGTTTGTTCTTAACTCCGAACGCCGATATTTTCTAAAAATAAATCCTAGCTAGATCCTAGCCTAGAAATTTCATGAAAATCGTTGGTGCCATTTCCGAGATCCTAAATATATATATACAAGATTTTCTCGTTTAAAGAGAAAATTGTTAATTGAGAGCACTGGTGGTCTAGTGGTAGCGGCCCCGCCTTCCGATCCTAAGGTCGTGGGTTCGAATCCAGTCGTGTACCAATGAGTTTTTCTGTTGAAAAATTTATGTACACAATGCTAGTGCTCTCAAACGGTGAAGGAAAACATCGTGAGGAAACCCGCGGCTTAATCAGCTCCGCACGTATTGACCATGTCTTTCCTGTGGATTAGGCCGACTAAGCTGTCAGGATGGTATAGGTGCTGGGCAAGCTTATTCCATCTAAAATCCTGTCCCAGGCACTATAGCGTCCGCAAATAGGGCTTGTGTAATCACCAGTTGCCCCTGACGCTATATAAATCATCTACAATAGATGCAAAGGCCTGTTTACTTTACTTCTCGTTTAAAGGTATAAGAAAGATATGACTTGTGTGTTTGATGTTTGTAACAGCGTTTCTATCAAGTTAACTAAAATGAAATGATTGAAAACTTGATTAGTGGACTGAACAAATTTTTTAAGTATCAATTGGTAGTATTGTCGTGTCTGGTACCGTTTTAAATTGATGTTAGTAATAAAACTATGTATATTGTGTGTAGTATTTAGTATTTTATTATTACAAAATCTCGATGTGTAGTTTAGTTTTATGGTATTAGCAGTATAATTTGAGTCTAAAGCCCGCCACACACAGCGCTATAATACATATTAATATGCCGTGCTATAATATAAACTACGGTAATAAGTTGGTGACGTCATAGAAAAATATAGCTGTGAGCGCGGTCACCTGAATATTTATATAGAAAATATATCATAATATGCCTTGCTATAATTTATATTAATATATATTATAGCTACGTGTGTGACGGGCTTTATTCTATACTCCTACCCAATTCGACGCAGAATGTTTGTCAACTTTACCACTACTTTTTTTTTACTTTTTGTATTACTTTACCAAGATATAACTTTCTTGTAGTCAATTATTTGTGATTTGTTCACAAACGTCCTACATCTTATTTGGCTAGAGTATTGCTTAAGATGCATTTCTTGATTGAGGAAATTTTACAAACTTGATATTTTTCTCCCATTTCAGAATCTCCACTCAGCATACCAGAATCAGTGACTAGCTGCCTCCGCCCCTCTCTCTTCCCCCGCGTGCCCCCTTACCTCAAGTTCGTAGCCCACGATGAAACTAACCCCGTGAAGATACCCGCCCCTATCCAGAAGCATCTCAAATGGAAACTTACGACAATCACGCCGATAGTCGTTCAGAAGACACTCACCAACTCTGGGTTCAGGCTGGTGAAGAGTGAGTGTGATACGGCTGAGTGTCCCCAAGAAGGTAAATATCTGCTGAATAAAGGTGTCTATAGGGAGTGTATAGGTTGACTGTCCTCTCAGTAGGCTTACCATGAGTTCTGTCTGGCTCTGTGTCTGGTTCTGGTTTTGAGTCTGTGTGAGTGTTGACTAAATAAATCCTACGTTAAAACGTCACACACACAGTATAATGCACTGGTGAGCACGCACACAGACTCAAAAACCAGAACCAGAGATAGAGCCAGACAGAACTCATGGTAGACCTACAGCTCAGTTGAGCTCTGCCTTCCGCGCCCTAGGTCGTGGGTTCGATCCCCAACGTGAACAAATATTTGTGTGGTGAACACAGATGTTTGTTCTCTATCTGGGTGTTATATTGTATTCGGGTATTCGCTTGTGGTTCCCTGAAATTGTACAGTAATTGAGAACAAAAAGCTTAAATCAATACACTTGTTACAGAAACAGTAGAATGGATAGGCATATGGGGAAAGCACATGAAGTCCCTAATGTTCCGAGCCATAAAAGACGGGCAGAAGATGAACCATTTCCCAGGCACATTCCAAATCGGCCGTAAAGACAGACTTTGGAGAAATCTACAGAAACTCGCTGGCAAATATGGGGTGGATGAGTTTGGCATCATGCCCAAGACTTATGTTCTGCCACATGACTTGAAGCTGTTGAAACACGATTGGCAGAAGTATGCTGCTAATAATGAGAAATGGATCATTAAACCTGTAAGTATAGTATATAAGTTTGTGCTACTGACTGAGAGGAGATGTGGGCTCGAATCCAATAGTGGGACTGTGAAATCAAAAGTTGCAAGGTCCAAGCGTATTTATTTAATTCCTATTGTTTTTTGGGGAATAGGCATGACGACTAATTTTCAAAATCTCTTCTATCATATTCAGAAGTATCTATTATGTCTAAAATATATCATATTTCTGTAGAAAATTAAGGTTTTTGTACCGCTCTGACCGGTGTTTAAGCTATTATGGCGGATTGTTGTATTTTGTAGATTTATATTAACAAATAAATAATTAATCTCGACATTACTAAAAGAATAAAAAATACATTTTTCAAATTCTTTGAATCCTTTTTCATTAGATCAGATAAATATTTTGGCGATACTTGATTACTGTCTTCATGCCTATTAAGGTACTGGAACGGCAACCACGCATCGTAAGACTAAACGTAGGACGGCCGCCCACCCGATGGATCGACGACATTGTTAAGATCGCGGGAAGTCGGTGGATGGAGAGGGTTTAGAATGGTTATCCCTGAAAATTTATATAGAAAGTCTTTGTCCAGCAGTGGACTTCTTCAACCTGATGATTATGATGACACTTAAAAAAGCTTTAAAAAAAATTGGCATTTTGCGGACAGAAGTGAAAACTTGAACTATTATCCCCCCTCAACACCCTCCGACTTTTGGCGAAGTTTGTCGATCTTTACCGAAGAGGTGTCGCGTGACGGTGATACGTTCATTGGGTTTTTCCCACCACAAAAAATCTTTTCACTTCAAAAAAAAATGAAGGATAGTTATTTGAGTAATGCTTTGTAGCAAAAGAGTCTACTTAGAAGTAAGTTTGATTTGAGTACATTTAAAAGATAATTTTGATAGTAACTAAATAGATACATATCAACATCTATCCTTAACTTAATTAAAAACAAAGAAACTTACAATTAAACAAATATTTACAAAATGTACAAAATACACAAGAAACAGTTGAGCTATCTGCAGATCGTTACAAACGATCTAGAGATAGCTCAACTGATCCAAATCTGTGCCAGGCGGAAGCGTCCCCAAGACGCTGGCGGCATTGCCACGCTGAATAGCAATGCTTATACGCTGCGCCAGATACCCACCAGCTCTTGGGTCACGCGTCGCTTCGATCAGTCGCCTAGACAAAATTTTGAAGACCCGCGAGGCCTCGGTTAAATAGTAATTCTTCCATGTTTATTTTGCAGCCGGCGTCCGCCCGTGGCACAGGCATCAAAGTGGTCTCCCGCTGGACGCAGATCCCCAAGAAGCGACCAGTGGTGGTCCAACGCTACGTATCCAAGCCTTACCTCATCAACGGCAACAAGTTCGACATGAGGCTGTATGTCCTCGTGACGTCAGTACATCCGCTGAGGATATATCTGTATAAGGATGGGCTCGCTAGGTTCGCTTCGGGTTAGTATAACGCATTGATTCCCAACGTGGTCTAGGTTGACCCCCAGGGGTCCTCGTTAGACTCGATGGGGGTCTACGATGGCGTGACAATAAAATGGGGGCATGACATTCGTAAGCGGTGTCCAAGAAAATATATCTGGTTTCGATAGTAAAGATCTAAAATATTATTCACCTATCAATGGAGGCAGATATTTTTTTTAGAAGCTTAGCGACTGTTGCTTATAAAAACTTTTATCGAAAACTGTTAATTTGTGGTAGGAACTCAGCCACAACGCAAATGTCCATAGTTAGATCTTTCGTCCATATTTTTTGTCGACTAGGAATATAGTAAAAATGTAGCTGCAGGCCAGGGAGTCCACAGGAACCAGAAAAATTTTGAAAGTGGTCCATGGGAAATAAAAGGTTGGTAGCCTCTGTATAAAGAAAGAAAGAAAGAAAGAAAAACATTTTATTGACCTTATGACTACTTAATAACTAATTAAAACAGGTAGTAACTTATTAGCAACTCAATAAATAAATATTATATATCGTATCTTGCTGGGAAAAGATGTAGAAGAGAGCACTGGTGGTCTAGTGGTAGCGGCCCCGCCTTCCGATGCTAGGGTCGTGGGTTCAAATCCAGTCGTGTACCTTTGAATTTATGTAGCGAAAAATGTATGTGCACTATGCCAGTACAGACAAACGGTGAAGGAAAACATCGTGAGGAAACCGGCGTGTCGTAGAACCTAACAACACGTGTCAAGCGTCACGAAAAAAGGGCCGCCAGCTTACTTGCGGAAACCAAGTCAATTCCGCACATCAAGTGCGGATGATGGATTGGCTAATTTGTACATTGTAAAACTGGTTTTCTCTGTAATTTCCAGTGAAATACAACGACGAGCTAACATCTCTCAACGATCGGTACATGCATCTCACAAACTACTCCATCAATCGTCTGTCCAAGAACTACACGCCTAATGAAGACTTCGCGTCGTGCGAGGGACACAAATGGTGAGATTACACTTATTTGCTAGCTTTTGATCACGTCCTTATAAATACAATAGCTGTGCACGCGTGGTATCTTTTGGTTTATTTCGGATTATAAACACCGTCGTTTGGGTGCATACATACATACATAAAATCACGCCTTATTCTCATGGGGGTAGGCAGACATCACGGATTTCCACTTGCTACGATCCTGACACACCTCTTTCGCTTCATTCACTCTCATAACATTCTTCATACATGCTCGTCGGTTTAGGGTACTCCTAACCTGGCCTTTCTCTAAAACGTCTGCGATCTGTCGTTTGGGTATTTAAAATCTACTATACAGTAAAAACAAACACAAGACAACCGTTGAATGGATAAGACTGATGTTTCTTACAAGGGGTCATTATGTGCGTGGTTTATTTAAAGTATTCAGAAAAATATTGATACATAATATAAAAAAAAACAGAAATATAATTTTAAAAACTCTTACGGTATTCAAAGGCCATATTTAAAGCAAAAGACAAACATTTGGGTTGATTACACACTAAGAACTACTTATGATAGCTAGCGGCACATAACTTTAGCGCTGGCCGTAATTGTGCAGAAGTCAAAAATAGAGAGTTTTAACTAACAATAAAACTTACCTATTATTTTTCCAACGATATCCGGAATCCATCTTGAGTCAAGCACCTGTCTTTTTCACGTTTTTCGTCCTAGCAACTTCCTCCCTTCGACTTCCGGCGCCACCGTCGCCTCGTTTGGTTTGCAAAATGGCGAGGCGAGCCGCATGGCGCTCAGATTTTACTTCATTATACTTACTCACGATGTACCAGGTAGGTATTACCTGGATTCCGGATATCGTTGGAAAAATAATAGGTAAGTTTTATTGTTAGTTAAAACTCTCTATTATTTGTTCCGAGCCGATATCCGGAATCCATCTTGAGTGATGTGTTTGTTATCTCCTGGTATGCCATAATAATTATTTAATTATGATGATGCTATAATGTGTTGCATAAATGAAAATAAACTGTAAATTAAAGAAATATTTTTAATGCTTGTATCATTAATTATTATTCAATAGCAATCTTAATAAATGAATCATTAATAACTAAATCGGCTAACGCACTGATTCAAAGAAATTTGTCAAAGATACTGAACTGGTTAAGTCATTATTATTTGATAAATCGGCTACTTCTCTTTGGTAATACGTTCTGAAAGTATGCTCTTGCCGCCAATTTCCTGTATCTAGAATTTGATCAATAGGAAACTTCTCTAGCCAGTTTAGGGACGCTACGGCAGAGCGCACCGAGCCTGGCGTGGCTTCGACACCGGCGTCCTTGAGTACAGACTTGATCCAGCCTCCTATCACAGTTCTGGATGCTGGCTTAGGTTCTCCTCTAGCTGTTATAAAGAGTTCGGTTAAGTTACCTGACTTGCGACGATCTTGTGACGTCCTGATCAACTGTCGAGTCCAATATACACAATCAAGGTTTTTGTTTGGATGTACCTTCAGTCTCCATCCAGATTGCCTGTGACCGACATCGTCCGTCTTCGATCCAAAGCAAGGCCACAGAATAATAGCATTCTCTTCTTCTATGTATTTGTCGGCATCAATTCTCAGCAGGGTGAGGTCGTGTACTCGCCGTCCTGCCGCTAGCAAAAGTAATATAGCGGTACGCCGCGATACTTCATATAAGTTATTGTTATCCGGGGTATTATTCTTTAAATATTCTATCACGTTTTTTGCATTCCAGATTGGTGGCTTCATTTTCTTCTCCTTAGAAACTGAAATAGCTTTGAGAATATGTTTAACCAAGAAATTAGATGACAATGTTTCTGATAAATTAGTAAAGGTAGCAATTACAGATTTGTGGACCAATATTGTGCGATACGCCAAACCTTCGCTGCTATGTAGATATGCCAGATAACGAGCTACTTGTTCTGGACAAGGTTTTTTATAGGTTACGTTATTAGAGAGGCACCATGTTTTCCATTTATTCCATGCAGGTATGTATGTGTTCAATGTAGAATTCCGCCAACTAGACAATAATAAAGATTTCTCTTCTACTGACCAATCTTTGATTTCGATCCGGTCCTGGTGTCGATAAGTACTTCGGGAAGGTTCGGTATGCGGTAAGGGTCTTGAATGGCTCGGGCTCGAAGGTCTGCACGCCAAAATACCATCTTCCACTTCGGAGCGATCAGTATATACAGGCCTTTCGCAGTGTTCAGCTGGAACAGTACCTGGGGTATCAAGTTCGGTGGCGGGAACAACCATGCTAGTTCGTAATCCCACCGGTGAAGGAACGCGTTGTGAAATAGTGCCTCTTGATCCTGTGTGTCCAACGATACATACTGCATTACTACATGAGCTGTCCTCGAAGCGAATAAGTCGACCTGCGGTGTTCCCCACATCTGAAATATCTCGTTCGTCGCTGCCGACATTAGATGCCATTCTGGGCAGATCTTGCCTCGCGATAAGGCGTCCACTTCGCAGTTGAATCGACCTGGAAAGTACTGCGCTGTGAGGTATATATTGAACTGGTCCATTACCTTCAACAGTTGCCGTGTCAGATCCAGAAGTTTCTTGGATTTTGTACCACCTTCCTTGTTGATGTAAGCTACGACTGTGCGGTTGTCTGTCTGCAAGAGGATGTGAGCATCGCGCAGCTGATTGTTCTCTTGTTGTATTGCCGCATAGACCGCAAACAGCTCTTTGAGGTTGACATGCCATGATCGTTGTCGCTTCGTCCACTGACCTGACATCTTTGTATCTCCTAGCTGAGCGCCCCAGCCGAAGTCCGATGCATCCGTAGTGAGCAGGTGCGAGATCGGGCCCGTGTGTATCGGAAGTGCGCCCTGCGCTGCTTCTAACCACCATCTCATTTCGCTTAGTACAGGTTCTGGTAGTTTCATCTGTTTGTAGGGATGTTCCTTGGGAAGGCGTCGACTGTGAAATTGCATGATTCGACAGTGTAACCTCCCTCTGCGTACTACAAACGATGCGAAGTTGAGTCTGCCCAGAAGGGACTGAGCTTGCCTGAGAGACCAACTTCCTTTCTTCATCTGACTGAGAAGTGCCCTGCGTAGCGTTAGGCACTTCGGTTCCGACAAGGACTTCGTGTTGAGTTTGGTGTCCCATGTGACGCCCAGAAATTCTAGGCGTTGTGTCGGAACCAGTACAGACTTGTCCATGTTGATAGTCCAACCCAGTTGTTGCAGCAGAGTCATCATAAATGCAATATGTTCTTGTAAAACTCGCCAGGACTGATTCGCCAGTAAAAAATCGTCCAGATATACCACGCACCTTATGTTGCGGCTTCTTAGGTATTCGGCAATCCAGTTCGTTAGAGAGGTGAACGTTCGTGGAGCTGATGAAAGACCGAAGGGAAGGCAAGTCATTTGGAGGAGCTGGCCATCGTAGCTGAGCCTGAGGAATCGTCTGTGTTGCTTGGCTATAGGCAGGTGGAAATATGCCTGGCTGAGATCCACCTTTACCATCCAGTCTTCGCTCTGTAAAAAACTTGGCATTCGAAAGTGACTGAAAAGTTGAAAGCCCTTTAGCTCGAGAAATTTGTTTAACCGTTTGAGGTTGAAGATAGGGCGAAATGATCCGTCTGTCTTTGGAACTAGGAAGAACGTTGACAGATAGCTGGGGCTGATCTCTGCCTTTTCTAGTACACGAGTGTCCAGCATAGTCTTGATTAGTTGTGTCATATGTTTGCTTTTCTTGGTCTTGTAATTTACTATTATAGATGGACTTGGATATACCAGGGGCGGCTTCATAATAAATGGGATACGTGTTCCTCTGAGAAGTTTGCAAATATGGTCGGGGGCTCCCAGATCCTTCCAGGCATGTACGTATTGCTCTAGACAGCCGCCCCGAAATGACCGCGAGTCACGATTGATGTTGCCTATTTGACGAGTGAGAGTTGGATTTTTTACCTCTGGATGAGTAGTACCGCTTGTTCTTGCCATTGGACGACTTGTTTCCAGATGACCTCGCTTGACCTTTGTCTTTGTCCTTCGAGGCTGAATTATTTCTTCGAAAAAAGTTTTCGCCAGTCTGCTTGCTCGTCGATGGCTTCGATCTATTGTCATAGGCGCGCCCCTGTACGGATGTGGAGGCTGCCGCTGTTTGCTGTGTTCTCTGGAAGCTAGCAGTTAGTTTTTCAGCCCCCCCAATTTTTTGAAGGTAGGCTGCAAGCATGTCACCGTCAAATAAATTTTCCGCGCTTGGTGGTATTTTTTGTAATGCTCCGCAATGATATTGTTCAGAAATTTTCTTAATTATCATATCCCTGCGCATGCTAATACAGTCGGCTCGTGTCTGCCGCAAGATATTTGTAAAATATCGTCGGTCACCTTTGTGAAGTTAGATTCCTTGTCAAATGTTTGTTCAATTTTATCGAAAAGCGATTTCGGTGACAGTGTCGTGCTTTTATCATTAGACCAATCTACTAAACTCTGTCGGTCTTATTACAAAAACATGACTTAGGCTAGGTTTAAACCGGAACTAAGTAGTCTCGGCCTTTTTATAAAACACGGACTAAAGATAAACCAAAGATGATACCTTAGTTTGACCATGGTTTAGACAAAACCTTATTACAAATCATAGCCTATCTCCAAAACCAGGTTTAATCTATGACTAAAAGATAAACCCGAGAGACCCCTAGTTTAACTATGGTCTAACGTCAAACCGTCAAATGACATGTCATCAGTAGTGGATTGTTTAGAGGTTATGTATCATTGAAAATGAATAATTTTAATATTATCGTGATGAGTTTCGAAGATTTAGATGTGCTGGAGATGTACCGGCCAGCGCCCTAGTAGACAGCGTGAACGAATCGATCCATTTGATCTATGTGACGAAGATTTTATATGTAATATCGATTTACAAAACGTTTCGGCGTCAAAAGTGTAGATTTATTGCGTGAAGAGTTGTCTCACGATTCTCGAGGAAGCCCCTTGAGCCCTGGGGCTCAATTCTAGACCAGTGACTTTTTTGTCACGGTAGATATATATCACAAGAACTGTCAGTTTCTTTAGTGATTTTGACAGTTCTTGTGATTATATATCTACCGTGACAAAAAAGTCACTGGTCTAGAATTGAGCCCCTGAAATGCAAGTGGTTTCGACATGAAGTAGGTAAGTTACCATGCATAACTTTTGTAGGCAGAAGAGTTCGCGCTAATTCATTCGCATGGTCAATTTGCAGTACTTCTATGCATGGTGTTGTTTCACTATAATTATCTCCTGCTACAGTCCTGGCACCCTTTAGTACCTAGGTATCGGGAAGGTGCCAAAATTACTGAAAAAAATATGACGAAAACCGAGGTAGTATGATCTTATGACTTTAGCTTTGTGTGAGAGGAGCGTAAAAGAAAGGTGTGGCACCAGAAGGAATGAACGATTTATACCCATTTGGCTATTTAATCTGTGGATATTATTTAGACCATGGTTTATGAAGTCCTTCACTAGTCATTGTTTTGTAATACAAACATAGTTTAACCCTGGTTTTGGAGATAGACTATGATTTGTAATAAGGTTTTGTCTAAACCATGGTCTAACTAAGGTATCATCTTTGGTTTATCTTTAGTCCTTGTTTTATAATAAGGCCGTGCAAGTTTGTGCGCAATTCATCTTTCTGAGTCAGTATAGCATTAGATAAAGCTGCAAAGGTTCGCTCTATAAGGTACAAACGATCTTCGTTAGAGCCAGGAACATTGAAACGGCTCAGTTCATCATTCACATTTAGTTCTATAAAACCGGGGGTAGCGACGTATTTTTTCTGAGCTTCCGAAAAACGAATTGCATACCAATCGCTCGATTTAAAACGTTGCAGTTGGGATATTTTTTCCAAATGTTTTTCATCTGATGGCGGGTAGGGCGGATCTTTCAATGTAGTTGATAGCTCAGATAATTGAAGCTGTTGTTTATCCGCATCACTTGTGCCTAAGGGCGGGCGTAAGCCCAGCTCATTTGTCGAAGCTGTGGGTTCGGTTACAGCCTCTGTCACATGCGAGGTACTCGCTTGAGGTTGTGACTCACCATGTTTTTGAGCAATCATGTTTGTTAAAAACGCAACTTGTTGTGAAAGGAATTCAAATTGAGCGTCACTTACATATTTAGATTGCTTCGATTTCCTTCTGTCCGGACTAGAATCCTGCTCCGACGACGATGCACTGCTCAAACTTAGAGAACGATTTCTCTTCCGTGACGCGTGCTCGTTATAACTATCACTTGGTTGCTTATCACGATCAAATTCGCCTTCCATAACGAAAGGAGGTTTACACTTTTAACTTTAAATTTAAACTTTAAATATAATTTTTAAATTTAATCTCATATAATATTCGCCAAGACGTGTTAACGCTACGAAAAACGACGCTATAATGAAGTAAAATCTGAGCGCCATGCGGCTCGCCTCGCCATTTTGCAAACCAAACGAGGCGACGGTGGCGCCGGAAGTCGAAGGGAGGAAGTTGCTAGGACGAAAAACGTGAAAAAGACAGGTGCTTGACTCAAGATGGATTCCGGATATCGGCTCGGAACAAATAATAAGGTGCCTGAGGGGGGCTAGCGGTATGAAGGGCGGGCGTGCGTAGCGCTGATTGGCTCTCCAGTCGCACTCCGCTCTCTGAACCATTAGGACACTCTGCACACATCCACATAACCAGGTGCGCGACATGCGCACACTACGGCGCATGCGCAGCTATCCCCTCCGCGTATCGCTCAGCGCTAAAGTTATGTGCCGCTAGTTATACCTACTAATAGATAGATAGATAGATAGATTAACACTTTAGTGTACACAAAGAAATACACAAAGAAACTATTACAAAAATAATCTAATATATATTTTATAACTAATATTTTTTTATTTTCTTTGTAATATGTGAGTGCAATTGTTTGTTGTCCTGAATAAAAACTATAAAACATTGTTTAAGTTAGCGATGAGTTTAAAAAGTCTGAAAATGATTGTTTTTTCTTCCAGGACGCTACAAACTCTATTCCAATACCTGAAATCCGAGAAATGCGTGGATGTAGAAACCTTATGGGAGTCCATGAAGGATCTGGTCGTGAAGACTATAATATCGGGCGAAGCTAGCATCAGTTCGCTCACCAAAGCGAATATAACCTCGCGGTACAACTGCTATGAGCTGTTCGGGATAGATGTGCTGTTAGATGAGGATCTAAAGCCTTGGCTGCTGGAGGTAAGGATTCATCATCATCATCATCTCGCCAACTCTCGTACCTTACGATCTTCTGAAACCCTACAACTTAGAACTCCTGTCCACTCTTCTTCTTTCTATAAGCACTCTTTCACTGTACAAGCTACCCGCCTTTGGAACTCTCTTCCTGTTGATATTCGAAAAGCGAAATCCCTTCCAATCTTCAAAAAGCTTTTGCACAGCCACTATTCAGTTGAATTAGGAGGTTCATTATGATTTATCTATGTTATCAGTATAATTATGTATGTTTATAATTATTGTTGCTATCTATGTATTCATGTTTATAAACTATAGGTAAGTATATGTACTGTGTATGTATATGTATAGGTATAATATGTAATGTTTATATAGTTCCTACATAAAGATATCATAATTTCTGATAATAATATATAGTGTAGAAGCCCTTATGGCACCGCCTTCTCGTTATTCAAATCCTGTCCATCCAAAGGTTGTCTGGAAGAGATCGCTCATAGCGATAAGACCGCCCATTGTGCTTCGCTATAGTTTTAGTTTTTCGCTATGTGTAATGTCCTATTCTTGTGGTGTACAATAAAGTGTTATCTATCTATCTATCTATCATCATCAGCCTGAAGAGAAGTCCACTGCTGGACATAGGCCTCCCCTACACATTTCCAGCAAGAACGATTCTGAGCCCTTTCCATCCATCGACTTCCCGCGATCCTAACAATGTCGTCGGTCCATCTGGTGGGTGGATTCAGACCCTGGTATTCAACGCGGTTGTCTGGTAGAGATCTGCTTAACGATAAGACCGCCTATTGTTTCTACAAATCGCTTTTTTTTTTTTTTTTTTAATATTGTGGACAATTCACACAACACTACCCAGCCCCAAACTAAGCAGAGCTTGTAATATGGGAACCAGATAGCTGATATAATACTTAAATAAGTATCATTGTCTGTTTCTAAGTTTTAATGAGCAATAAAGTATTCTCTATCTTTCTATCTATTCAGAGTCAAAGCAACAGTGGGTCTGTCAGTGGATGAAAGAAAGAAAATACATTTATTTAACATAATAGTTCTATAATTATTATATACATATTATGTGTAAACGTTGACAATAGATAATGGTAGATAAAATATGTCCCGATTCGGCTTTTTGATGACTCGCTGTCATCATCAGCCTGAAGAAATCTACCTCTGAGGGCTTATCCCGAGTTTTTGACATCATTATATTCTTCTTTTTCATTCTGTCAGGTCTTTGGCTGAAAATTGGTAGGGACAAGGAAATATTGGTAGAGTAGCTCAGAACCAGGAAACGGACATAGGATACTTTTTATCCCTAAAAAATAATGGGAACGGAGCGAGCGAAGCCCCGGGCGCCCGCTAGTTTATAATAAAGTGTATATTCCAGGTGAACATATCTCCGAGTCTTCACAGCGCGTCGCCATTAGACAAACATGTGAAAGGACCTCTAGTGTCCACCGTACTGAACATAGCACAGTTCCAAGTGCCGATCAAAACCAACCTTGAAATGCTGGCGAAGGAAAAACCTAATAAACTGGTAATCACTTCAGTTAAAGCTCTTCTAGCTAGCTGTCATGTCTTAGAAGATTTCCAAACATTTGTCTTCTTCTTCTTAATGAATGGCATCTGTTCTTTTCGGATCAATTTTGCCAGTGTTGAGTAGTTTAATGAGAATGATGATAATATATTATATATATAAAATACTTTTCCGTCATGTCGTCAGTCGTCTGTCACAGGTCGGCCCTACCTTTGGTAATGGAAAAAAAGATGGCCGTTTTTTCCCAAAACCATCTGAAACATTTTTGATCAAATCAGAATATCATATAATACACTTTAATTCCAACTGCTAACACTTTGAGCTAAGACCTCAAGTAATGTTGGCTAAAATACCACCGAAATTACACAACAGAACTCAAAATAACACCAGAAAATCAAAAAGCTTTGTGACTCGCCGAAATGACAGAAAACGAATCCAAACATTTGTCGATTGGTACTTATAACTAGCGGCACATAACTTGAGCGGTGAGCGATACGCGCTCGGCATGCGTCGTAGTGTGCCATGTCGCGCATACTGGATGTGTGGATGTGTGCAGTGTCCTATTGGTACAGAGAGCGGAGTGCGACTGGAGAGCCAATCAGCGCTACGCACGCCCGCCCTTCATACCGCTAGCCCCCCTCAGGTACCTTATTTTTGACTTCTGCGCAATAACGGTCACCGCTCAAGTTATGTGCCGCTACCTATACTATACCAAATGAGTGAATTAGTTTTTCTTATTAGATTAAATTGTAATTTCAGGCTGGACTACCGTACGATAGCAGATTATACACAGTGTACCTGTCAAAAGAAGAAAGGGATAAGCATATTATATACACGAATATGGAAGAAAGGGATATGGTGAGTATTTATATTGAGAAAAATAAGAAAATTCGTAGATGAACCAATAGGGCTACCACGAGCTCCATATGGTTATTGGTTATGGCTGTCAAATTGTGTATAGATAGGCTGACCCACACATTCATTTTCTTCTTGGGTTTTACAGCCCTACTTATAAACGCAATTTAAATTTAATAATTACTTAAAGTTAGCCCTGTCACTGTTTGTCATTACCCAGTGGTAAGAGATGGCAATAGTTTAACCACTGTTTATCTTTTGACATATTTTTATAAGTAAGACCATTAATGTGTTGACATTGTTGACACAATTTTGACAGCCATAACCATAACCATATGGAGCTCGTGGTAGGCCAGCAGTTAACCAGTAAGAGCTCATTGTGTGTGGCTCGTCCGGGGAAGTACTACCACCATGCCTATTTCTGCCGTGAAGCAGCACTGCTGTGTTTCAGTTTGAAGGGTGTGGGTGCCGGTGAAATTACTGGCACGTGAGGCTTAACACCTGTTTGCCTCAAGTTGATGGACGCAGGGCGCTGCATCGTAGGGCATGTTCCTGACGTGCGTGACCTACGAGGCAATGCTTTGTTATAGGCGATTGTTATCCCTTGACATCTGGCGACCCATAAACCACCCCTCTAGCTTCCCATCAAATTGAAAAGATAGAAAGAAAATGTATTTATTTAGCATAACATTATCATCTGTTTTATCTATATCTATAGTAATATTATAAAGAGGAAAACTTTGTTTGATTGTAATTAATAGGCTTAAAAGCGACTGGACCGTTTTTAAAAATTCTTTCACCATTTGAAAGCTACATTATCCACGAGTAACATAGGCTAAATTTTATTTTGGAAAAAAATTGCGTTCCGTAAAATATTTGGGTTTTTTGGACACAAGGTGTAAAAAATCAACCAGAAAAGTTACCTATTTTGCGTACTACGCTGCCTAAACTATAAAAAATAGAACCATAAAATGTCATATGTATACACGCGGGCGGAGCCGCGGGCAACTGCTAGTTTATTTATAAAACAGATGGAAACAGATGTTTAGCCTCACGTGCCAGTAATTTCACCAGTTCAATCATCATTTAATCAGTTTCAATTTCCAATCTAATATTCCAGTATCTCCGTGATATCCTCTCCACCCTAACCCCCGATGACGTCCGTCATCTATTGCAAGCGGAAGACGAACTCACCCAAACTGGGGACATGGAGCGAGTGTTCCCGGATGCAGCCTCACACAAGTACCTGCCCTATCTGACTGGACCGAGGTACTATAACCGGCTGTTCGATGCCTGGGAGACGCGGTATGGACACAATCGACCCTCAGGTGAGAATTCAATCGTCGAACAATACTAACTATGGCCCGTATTCCGAAACAGTGCTCAAGTCTGAGTTAAGCCTCAAGCACAGCCTGTCAATTCCAGCAACAACTCACATCACGCCCAGATTTTTAACACTTTTCAATGGAAAAGTGTTAAAATCTGGGCGTCGATTCTAGCAACACAAATCACTCGAGCGATTGCGTAAATCGATGTGAGTTGTCAATTTTTGTTTGAAAATTTTTAAAATAGAACGCGGATTCTGCGATCACTCAATTGAGCCGTGTTGCTGGAATCGACAGGCTGTGCTTGAGGCTTGACTCAGATTCAAGCACTGTTTCGGAATACGGGCCTTAGATTTACTATACCTGCTCAAAGACTAAGCTTAGAATGATTACTGGATAACAATAATTAAAATTAGTAGGTATGTGCCTTCCTATACTTATAATTATTTAAGTGAAAGGCATAGTTAAATTGTAAGTTTGTAAACCTCTGTTTTAAAATTGTTTAAATCGGTTAAACATCTAAAAAAACTACTGAATTGAGAACCTCCTTTTTTATTTGAAGTCGGTTAAAATAATCGTTCGCTTAAAATTTCAGGCATCGAACTCCTGCGCAACCTATGCGACATCGGCTACCACCTAGAGGTGCCGCCCGTCCCGCTAAAGGTAACTGTCGACTCGGGCGCGCTCGCGAGCATTCGCCGAGCGTTCGTGCACGCGCTGCTCGCTTGTCTCTCGCTCATACTCACATGGTTGTGGTGATCACGTGGATGCAATCTTTACTAGCTTAATACTTCAATAACGGTCAAAATCATAACCCTCTTTTTTGCCGAAGTTGGGTAAATAGTTTGAATTTGTACTTTTAATCTTTTAATAATGATTATGCGGGATCTGAAATAAAATATAATAAAGATTAATCCAGTGTGTAAATGAAATGGAGATAATACGATTTCAAAAATGCATTTAAGTTGAAAACGAGCCCAGGTAACTGAACTAGAGTGCGCTCGCGAGCATTCGCCGAGCGTTCGCGCATGCGCTGCTCGCTAATGATGAAATGAGGCTACCCATAAACTAAAAAGTGAGTGTTTTCAAGGTTTACCGCGTCACTATTTACCATATTAATATTTAATTTAAAAACCGCTAACAATAGTCTCAGAAAAAATATGTAGGTACTCGTCTTAAATCGTACTAAAAATATTTGAAAAGTATTCATATACCTATCTGGTAAAGATTGCAAATACAATAAAAAAACTCTTATAATATTGTTTGTCTGTCATCTATGTATTTATTTACACCATATTTTATTTATTATTTTCATAAACTTTTTTATAAACTGATGTTTTATGATAAGTATTTACTCAAAATATTTGTACTGTTTCTATCTGTAAATACGGAAAAATTCAGTTATTTCATAGGAATGTAATAATAAGTCTCAGGATTTGAATTTTGTCGGAAAAAAAATAGAATGGAGTGAAAATATGTTATAAATTTCAGGCCAGATCCGGAATTAGTGTGGTGAGAACCCTTTTCCGTTTTTCCAGCATGACTTTTAGCAATTTCAAACATTCAATCTTCAAGATATTCAGACATTCTCACTGAATGAACTATTCCTCTCTACATTCATGTCAATGAACTCTTCATAATTTCAACTATTTTCTATTTTATCAAAAGCTTTATTTATTTTGAATCTCTCATTCAAACAATACAAAATCATTTAGTTACACTTCAGGTAAAATTTTATACAAATTTATTAGAAAAATTCAATGAAATTGATAAACAGCAATTTTTTTTCAGTACAAAAGTGTCGATTCAAAAATATATGTTCATGTTGGTTAGTGCTTGTCTTATATAACTTATTCCACCGGTATATTAATTTCGTTGTGTTACTCAGATAGCAATAAACATTTGTTTTAAAACATGCGATTAATTCATCAGGGCAAAGTGACTAGAGCACTCAGGAGAGCATATTTGGGTTGTAAGACCGTCGCCTACAGTAAGTTTGTAGTGAGGAAAACGAGAAGAATTAGAATTGCTACGGTACCGTCGGAAGATAGACGTAACCTTGTAACGACGTTACAGTAGAATAGATAACGTCGATAGACGTTGGAGCTAGACGGTTATATGTGTTGTGCAAGTTCTAGCTGTGGGACATATCTCACAGATGTTATAATAAAATGTTACTAAATCTTTTGTTTTCAGTGTAAATAACCAAATTCAGTTCTAGGATGGTGTATAAGTATGAAAACTAAAATGTTTACCTAGATGTTTAAAATAACGAATAGACGTTAAAACGCATGAGTCCAATGGGATCCATAGATCCATTTTTTATAACCAAACACTGCCGTAATATGAACTTTACAGGGTAGTTACTGTTGGTATATTTTTAAACAAATCTGATGTAGAATTTACTGAATATTTTAGACGTTTTTACAATGTTATGTATTTTGCTAATATTTGTATTGTACTGAAAGCTAGTTTAACTAATGAAAGTATTTGAATTTTATTACCCTAGGTGCTACATACAAGGTTCATGACAGGTATTTCGTAATGTATATTGTGTATATTTATAGCTAAGTATATATTTTAGATATATTTGTTTAATAATCGTAGAAAGTTCCTAATTACTAGTCAAATTCCCTGTAAATAATTTATTGAAACTAAAGCTAGAAATGTGTATATTGTTTAATCTTATCTGTATACTTATTTGTGTTTACTTTTATTTTGTTTCTTGTATTTATTTTATCTGTATCTACTATTATTTCAATTCTCATGTAACACCAATAGCATTGCATGCTCAATTCACAATTATATTCAAGACTATTTCTATTTAACACGCAAACGCTTCGCTTAATTTTAATATTAGAACTTGCAATTCATTTCCAGCCATGCTTACAAACGCTATTGAAATTTAATCATTGCTTAAAGTTAGCTCTGTCACTGTTTGTCATTAACCAGTGGTAAGAGATGGCAATAGTTTAAGCTCTGTTTGTCTTTTGACATATTTTTATAAGGTAATTTATTTATAAGGCGGTTACACGCTACGTTTTTAGCAGCCATGCTAAACTTTCCTTTTGGTCAGTGTGGCTATGTTCAAAATTCAGCCAATACAATTCATCCTAGTTTGATAAAATAAAAAAATATTAATGTTAAGAATTAGGCTGGTATTTCGCAACATTAAACAACGCAATGTGTACCCGCTCTTAGTATAAATTATGCTAACCGCCATCATCATTTTAGCTATAAGAAATGCATGAAGTTTGTCCGTTGTCCAACTAACCTATCGCACCGCCACCGCTCAATATTGTGCTGTAGATATTCTAATTCCATAAAAAAACATCAAACTCAAGAAATACTAGAATGAAACCTAGTCTAAATCGTATTCAAATCATATAAGTAATTTTGGAATTAGATTTCGTAGATAACATAATTTTTAAAATATGGGGGTAGACGAATATACTGTTCTAGTCAATATTGTGTTGCAGATATTCTAAATCCAAATAGCATCAAACTCAAGAAATACTAGGATGAAATCGAGTTTTAATCGTATTCAAATCATATAAGTAATTTATGAATACAATTTCTCAGTAAAATCATTTTTTTTAATGGGGGTAGACGAATAATGCCGTCCTAGTTTAAGGAAACGATTAATTCATAATATTTTTTATCTAACGGTCAAAGTCATATGTTTTGTGTCGCTTTTTGATGTTTTTACATGTTAGTTTACTAATAAAACTCGGGGCTATCGTTAATACACTAATCTTATTCTTCTGGGGGTAAGTATTGAAATGGATTTATAGTATTTTTAGTGTCCATCATAAGGGTGTTTCATAGTTGGTCTTACAAATTAAATTCGCCTAAAATCACTACTATTTATTCATTTAGCATTCACGGCTTTGGCAATTAAATCAATACCTAGTTTAGTTTCTAGAAAAATTGTATCGTGCTCTGTTATGTATTTTGGAAATATATTCAAATGTTGGAAGTTTCATTTCAAAGTATTTTCTTGATACCAGCACATAGTATAAGAACTATCGCGCGCCGTGTGTTCACTGTCTTATTTACATACATGTACACAAGTCCTTAGAATTCACTTAAGTGTTGTACTTTGATGGTAGAATAGAATAGATAGATCACTTTAGGTTGCGTTAGTATGTGAGGAAAGTGTGTATAGGTATAGTGTTTGTGTGTAAATTCATTTATCGTTTAGATAAAATCCCCCGTGTCAACATTTATAAAATTTATAAAAATATGGGCGAAAAATTTTATTATATTCCGGTTGTATTCAAAAAGTCTTTAAATTTTCTACACTTGTGCACAACATTTGAATTTTATAATTTTTTAAAGATTATGCCGTAGTAAATAGTATGTTGTACTTAGATCAAAAGCAAAACTTTAGTTCATTATTGGAAATCACTGATATCTAGTATTCCATATAACCGAGTCCCGCATAGGCAATAATGGTTTGTATAGTTTATAGATTGAAGCCTAGCCTTTGTGAAAAGATGATTCTAACTTAAAAACTATCTCTTTATAATTTTATTATTTCTTAATCATCATGTTGTAGTGGCTCGTACTAAGTAAACTTCCAATTCATTCATCCCGTACAGATCTGCCTTGACTATCTTAAAGTTATCCTAAAATTAATAATGTTGATGAACTTGGAGTGTCTTTTACATCAAGTCGGACGCAGGGCAGAGTATCGTAGGTCACGTTCTTAAACTTGGGAGGCAATGCTTTGTTTAAAGGCGATGGTCACCACTTAATATCAGTCGGGCCGTGTACTTATTCCATCAAGTAGATTCAATACACTTTCGAATACATCATCAGTTTTGGTCTTGTGCTCTATAAAGTTAAAAGGGTTCCATTAGGGCGCTTGTACACGCTAAGAAAATTTGCCGTTCCTGCGGCAGACAAGACAAATTCTTCGTGTAGACGACAAGAATTTTGTCTTTTCCACACACGAAAACGCAACAACGTTCGCCGCGTCGTGTCTTGCGCAGATAAGATTTTTTTCGTGCACCGCTGCGAGCAGTGTACACAGTTCTTTTCTAGTTACGACACGAATTCTTGGGTAGACCCGGCGTTTTTTCTTAGCGTGTACAAGCGCCCTTAGTGTTGTGCAGTCCTGTAGGTGTGAGTAGACAGTGAGTAGTCAGACAGTGAACACGGCGAGCCTTGGGCGAGCGTGTGAGTAACGGTGCCTCCCCCCTCCCGGTCCCCGCGGCAAGCCGCACCCCCGCGGCCGCCGCTCACGCCGCCGCTGCTTGCAGAATGACGTGGACGCGCCCTCACCGCCGCTTTCCTCGCGCCTGTCTGCACCCTCGCTGGCGTCGCTCGAGGCGGCCGCCGCCGAGTCGGCGCTGCCCGCCAGCACGCCCAGCGCCGCCAGCACGCCAGCGCCCGGCGGAGACGCTGGCGGCAGAGCCTAGCGTTGCGCCTGCCGCTGCCACTGCAAAGACACCATTGTGATATTCTATCGGTGATGCGCGGAGCGGAGTTGTGAGATCCAGTGATGCTGTTAAATTCAAACGTGATAGTGATATGTGCTAAACACGACAAATTATTAATAGTGTCATTTTAGATCTGAAGGCGGACTTGAGACCCATGAGTCGAAATTGCAGACGGAAGTGACGGTCGACCTTGTCATAAGAGAATAAAGGGTTCGCTTCGCTTGCAATATTGATATCTGACAAGCGAAGCGAGCCGCTTCAAAATGGTGGATAAGACGTTTCAAAAGCTTCAACAATTATTAGCAGTGTTGTGAACACGTGAACGTCAAATTGACATGTGACAGTGTTACGAGTGGACTAATGGACGGCTAAATTCGAGCAGTGCAGAGCTTATTTCGTAAGATATTGTATTTTGCTATGTCTGGACAAGACGGCGGGATAGTGTCGCTAGTCTGACGCTTACGCCCCTCCTGAATGTCGAGGCATAGTCCCACATTAAATCATTGCAATGTATTATTATGAAAATTGTAAGGTTTGGACAACCCTAACATCATAGCTTGTATGAGCTTAGCTAATAAGGGTGATCTCGTACATAATTATTGATGAGAAAACTCATCTTAATTTTCTGTCAATCCTTGTAAGGGTTGTGAACTTGATATTTATCGAAATTAAATATTTGAAGAGGCTTCTTATGATGGATGTAACTAGGGGCTAATTTTTTTTCGATCTACAGATAGATTTATTCATCAGATAAAAATATATCTCTACTGAAGGCTTGTCAAAAATGTTATACTGATATTTTTTATTCGATGAACAGCATTATTCTGTAGATAGAAAAAACTGCCCTTAAATTATTATTCTTGGCTCAATATATCGAATCACATTCCTGATCATGATCGTGTTTCTTTCGAAATGATAGTAAAAAAATATATAAAAATAGAAAAATTTCTTGTAAGTATCATCCAGCTGAATGATTAGTGTGTCAACCCTGAGTAATATAGTTTTAAATATAAATTGAATTTAGGTCTTATAAAGAATGTAATAGTGATAGCCATATAATTTTAAATCTTATACTATAAGAATTGTGCATCCGCATTGTTAGTTAATTTATATATCAGAATTGAGTATTGATAATTACTACAGTGAGCGCGCGAAATTCGTCTTTTTGAGGCTCTTAGGGAACTGTACCCGAAGTCCCAGTGCATTTACAACATTTCCTTACCAAATGTTGTTTTCGTTTCGCCTCTCTGTCTATTGTATGGAGAAAATATGAGACAACAAATAACTACGCAACGTATTTTTGCTGTCTCATATTTTCTCCATGCAATAGAGAGAGACAAAAAGACGAAACGAAAACAACATTTGGTTACAAAATGTGGTAGCAAAACTCCGACTTCGGGTTCTGGTGTATATTTGCTTGTGTATATTTTATACAGATAAAACCAGTAAACCAAGCAAGCCTACAAAGCTTAAGCTATGTATGATCTACAGTCTAAATCTAAGCTTCATAAGGTATTAATATAACCAGTACTTCTCGTCTCACATAGACCAGCAACTGAGTTTCATTAGAAATTTGTAAGTCATTGAACTATTTTCAATGAGTGTGTGTACTAAAATCTTAAGAACATGACTTTGTGATGTTCTATCAAAATATAAAATAACAAAATGAATCTCTGTTTTAATCTATTGTTATTGGTATTATACTTTAATTTTATCATTTCTATTTTTGAAATCAATACTCAATACTATAAACTTTTCATTGTTAAGTTATTTGCTAGAATGTTTTCTGTTAAACCATTAATTTCAGCATTTTTAATGTATTTTTTTTTCTAAATTGTATAGGTAGTAATAGTTTGATCAACGTCGTTCCTCTTCGAAAGAGCGGAATGATACATTAACGAGACTCTTATGCAAGGGCGGATCCAGCTTTGGCGCCAGGAGGGGGTCACATAGTCGTGGTCAAGTCAAGAACTTATAATTTAATTTTGATAACAATAGATACAAGTAAAAAGTAGGTATTTTATTAATGTACGTAAGTAGGTACCTACTGTACTTAAAAATATTTATTCAAGTGTACAATAAATTGTACACTTGAAAAACTTAACACATAATAACTTCGTACATATTGCCATCTTCTCTTGAAGACATCCAGAGAAGCACTATCACGCACGGAATGAGGTAGCCTATATTTTATCTAAATAAGTCTAAATATATAAAACTCTTATGTTACTGACTGTCGACTGACTGACTGACAATCAACGCACAGCCTAAACCGAAGGCCTGCGCACACCTAGGCCGCTGGCGAACGCGATCAATGAAACGTTGTCAAATATCGCTGTCAAATTTGACAGCGTTTCACTGATCGCGTTCGCCAGCCGCCTAGGTGTGCGTAGGCCTTCAGTCCTAGAAGCATGAAATTTTAAGAGTGTGTTCCTCGTAAACGAAATTAACTAAGGTAACAGCAGTTGGTCATGTTAAACAAAAAAAACAGATTTTATTGTACACCAACGCAAACAAAAACCGCGATTTGTCTTATTGGTTAACATAGTTTTTCTTTAAACCTTTGTATGTATTTAAATCTGGTGGCAGATACTGCGGTAGCAGATTTCTTTTTACAGTTTTTTTGCGTAGGTATTTTGTAAAGCAATTTTCGTGATTTTGTCATAGTGACTAAGTTGGGTTTTGTATGCGCTGGTGTATTATAATTGAATCTGGTTGTTTAAGTTTGACAATACCAACTGCTGGTTACCATAGTTTTGAGCTTGTATTCAAAACTTTAGAGTGCGTTTGAATATAAAAGCAAGTCAAGTGCTGTAGTAGTCAATTTTGTAAACCTTTGTGTGTATTCAAATTTGGTGACAGGTGCTGCTGTAGTAAATTTTTTTATGACTGTTTTTTTTTGTGTATTTTGAAACCTTTTTTTCGTGATTTTGTCTTAGTGGCTAAGTTGGGTTTGTGTATGCGTTGGTGTACAATCGAATCTGGTTTGTTTAGTTTGACATGACCAACTGTAAGAATTTCCTGATTTTTCACACTGTGTTCATATATACAGGGTGGCCCAAAAGTCGTGGATATGACATGAAATTCGATAAAATCTACAACCTGTATTTTTTTTATTTTTTCACTAGATTGGTACTGATGAGTCCTTGCGTTAGACATGTTATTTAGGTATGGTTGTTTATTGAGTGTGTTGAAGATAATATTAAGTTTTACGATTTTTTTTTTCTCAAATCATAACTTTTTAGGGTTCCGTAGCCAAATGGCAAAAACGGAACCCTTATAGATTCATCATGTCTGTCTGTCTGTCTGTCTGTCCGTCCGTATGTCACAGCCATTTTCCTCTGAAACCGTAAGAGCTAGACTGATTAAACTTGGCAAATAGATGTATTCTGTGAACCGCATTAAGATTTTTACATAAAAATAGAAAAAAAACTATAAATTTTGGGGGGGACCCCCAAAATTTACTTTGAAATTTAATTTAAATACTTGAAACTGAAACTGAAAAATTTTTTTTTCATCAAACCCAGAAGAGGTCTTCAAAAATTATGTTGAGGTTTCTAATATAGTTTTTTTCTAAACTTAATAGTTTGCGCGAGAGACACTTCCAAAGTGGAAAAAAGTTGGTCCCCCCCCCTCTAACTTCTAAAATAAGAGAAAAATATAAAATATATGTTGTAGGTACATTACTATGCAAACTTTCAACGATATTTGGTTTGAACGAGATCTAGTCAGTAGTTTGTTTTTTATACGTCATAAATCGTAAACCGCAATTTACCTTTCGATGAACTACAAGAACCTCTATAATTATGTTACTTGATGCTACGGAACCCTTCATGGGCGAGTCCGACTCGCACTTGGCTGCTTTTTATTTACTTTCCGGACCCCATTGTGAAACACATACTCTACCGAAAAGTGACCCTGTATTACAAATTTTGGCGCATTTAATAGGGATTCTGAAAAGGTATTACACATGGCCATGAGTGGCTCTAATATCTTTCTAGGGCAAAAAAACGATTGTGAAATAATTGTTTTATTTAGCAAAACATTTTACAATAAATGCTCAAAATTCCTGCCTCTGACCATAATACATAAAAAAAAAAAAAAAAAAAAATTATATACAAAGTAAATTTTCTGATAAAACACAAAATAAATTATAACTCTACAGGGGTTGACCTTAAGGACCTCCCGTAGAACAACTTTTTGCAGCTGATGACCCCATCTAACCCCTAGTTGCGTTTGATCCACGACTTTTGGGCCACCCTTATGTATTATTGTCCAAGTTTCATGTTTCTAACTTTGCTTTGATTTTTACAATCATCATTTTCCTTAAAACCCTTTTTCTCCTGTTAGGAAATAGTATATTTCATTACAAGTGCGGGAAGGCTGTCATTGCAAAGAGTTCCGACAAATGTCTACCCGAGCCGAAGGCGAGGGTTGACAGTCGGAACAAGTTGCAATGACGGTTCCGCACGTGTACTGAACGACTATTTTTAATACAGTTGCGAAAAAATTAAGCAATTTAATAAAATAATAAAAATACCATTTGCTTTTTTCTCTTCTCTCCACGCAATAAGTTCGTCGTATGTATGCATGTAGCGACTTTTTGACTTTTCCGGTAAAATGTTCTCCGAAGCATTTTGTGCAATTATACTGAGTTCCGGTGGTGTTAATTCAAAAAAACTAAGGTCGAAATTACTCATTTTGTGCAACAAACAAATAAACTCGCAAAGAAAATTTCTGAAAAATGGCGCCATCCGTAAAATATAAGCAGAGATTTTTTTTTTTCTTCACCCATTCTGGAAGGCAAAGGGAACTATACCCATACAGCCAAGTCTTCAGTAGATTTTTTTTATTGATATGAATTGAAAAATTATTTTTAATACAGTTGCTCAAAAAGTGGCGTATTGCAGGGACGTATAGCGTTCGGGATGTGGGCTATTACACACGCGTGCTTTTTTTTTACCATTCCCGCACTAGTGCTTTTTCTTTCCCAACTGTCAAAATAATGGATAAAAAACCAACCATGAAGTTTTTACTAAAAAAATTCATCGAAATTTTTATAATTCATGCAAATACGTATATTTCTAAAAAGAAGCTACTAATTTGTTTCACTAACAGATTTAATGATTTGATTGAATGAGTTATGTTAGGTTTCATTTCATTTCATCTCATTAAATTTCATTTCCAATATCCTTTCATAGTGAACCTTTAAACTATAAAAGGAACACACCCTCCAAGTTTCATGCTTCTAGGACTAACGGCCTAGGCTGTGCGTTGATTGTCAGTCAGTCAGTCAGTCAGTAGCGTAAGAGTTTCATATATTTAGATTAAATTAATTAAATATTGAAGGTATGTAGTTACATAAAATCTATGGTGACAAAATATATAATACAAAATCATTATGTACAATTAGTGGTCCACCTAAGTCCTGGAACTAGCTCAGGGGGGGGTCATGACCCCCATGACCCCCCCCCTGGATCCGCCCTTGCTCTTATGGAGTTTCTGAACAAAATATTTATTACGTAGGAAATACAGTATCATTAATAGATTAACTTTATAATTCTTCGACTTTCGTCGTGATCTCTACTTAAATTCTTGTCACGTTGTAATAGTTATAACTTGAATTCATATTTTACAGTAACCTTTAATTTAGCTTGACGAAATAATATCAAAAAATCTTTTCTCAATATTTGAGTTTTTCTCTTTAATTTTGTACTCGCCAAAAAACGCAATAAGCTATAAAATTACTGCAAATAAATTCGTATTGGTGTTTAAAAAAGATGTTGAATATATCTAGATCGCTTAGCTATAACAATACTTCAGATAAGTTCGTATTGGTGTTTAGGAAAGATGTTGAAAATATCTAGTTAGTTTTTTTAGACTAGACCTCTGTAAACAGCCTATATTACGCTACCTGTACCCGAAGTCGGAGTTTTGATACCACATCTCGTCTACCAAATCTTGTTATTGTGTGAGCACGTGTCTCTCTCTTTTTTATGGAAAATTGATGAGACAACAATTCGTTTCGATCGTTTCTACGTAACGTATTTTTGCTGTGTCATCTTTTATCCATACAATCGAGAGAGACAAATAGGCGAAACGAAAACAACTTGGACTTGCCCTTCTGACCTGATAGATTTTACATAAATAACTGTAAATAACGAATTTCATGAACTATTGGTAAAATAAAATATTCTTTTCATGAAATTTTGAAGATTTTAAGATCCAGTATTGGACTAGCTTAGGTATAGCTCGCCTAGGCGCTATAAGTAAAGGTAATTCCAAAATTGCCATGTGTTCATGTATACCTAGTGTTGCTAGTTAGGGCCGGGGTCTGCTATAGCGTGATATGATTTTCCTGTATGTTTTTAGATGAGTAAGTGAATTAATGTTTGAACCAACATGTGAGCTATCGTGCAACATTTTAGATGTTAAATTGTATTCTAATAAAAATCCGCTTTAGTGTACTCCGGTCTCTAGTTTTAAAAACTCGTGTCTTCGACCCGTGTTCACGTGAAAATCTCGATGTATATATTCTTAAAATTAAATTCTGTAGTAAATCCAATTCAAAATGTGCTGATTATAAAATGTTTTTTTTGTGAAATTAATGTTCTTCTTAGAATCTTTCATGATATTACAAAATTGTAAATTATTTTCAGTGTAACGAAATAAATGGTTAACACGTCTTATTTTTGTATTGATATTTCCCTAGTTTTTTTTTATTTTGGCAAAGCAAATTTGTATAGTTTTTGACACAATATATTAATTTTATTTCGGTCACCTTATTTGTATTTCTATACTTACTAATATTATAAAGAGGAAAGATTTGTACCTATTTTTGTATGTTTGTAATGGAATAGGCTCAAAAATTAACTGGGCCGATTTAAAAAATTCTTTCACCAATAGAATGCTACATTCTTCCAATTTGACATAGGCTACATTTCATTTTGAAAAAAATTAGGAATCCTTGGTTAAATTTGAACAATGTAACCGAAGGTGTAGAAAAATGAGTCTTAAAATGTCTTTCGTCGAATGCGCTGCCGAAGCTATTAGCGATAGAACAAAATAATGTACAACAATATTGTCTACCCCGTGCGAAGCCGGGACGGGCTGCTAGTATTTAATACTTAGGGACTGGCTTATGCCGAGGGAAAATACCTACAAAATCTAAGGCCCGGTTTGACGGATGACTATTTGCCCAATGAAATAGTTGACAGTTATTATTTATTTTATTGTTATGTTATTTGGTAGTAACTCTTATTTTGAAAGCAAAAAAAACCAACTGGCAAAAATTTATTGGGCGATTAGTCATCCGTGAAACCGAGCATAAGTAACTAAACGAATCAAGCAAGTCTTACTTTTAAAAAATACTAAAACTTAAAAATAAACTGAAATCTTCTAGTTAACTTTCAGCAAAAAGTTGGAGATGCCGGGGATCGAACCCGGGGCCTTTCACATGCAAAGCGAACGCTCTACCACTGAGCTACATCCCCACTTGTGAAAGGTGTCGAATTTATTATCTTGATACTTTTTTCTGCTATAAAAGGGTAAAATAAAAAAATCTAAAATACAATTACCTACCTAGGTAGCCTACATTACATAATATATTTTTCATACCAATACGTTTACCTACGTATAACAAAACTGTTGGTTATATTTTTACACAGTTTTACAAAAAAATATTCTTATTTTAATAAAAAAGCTGGGAGAGATTCTTTAGCAATAAAATTAACCATTTGTTCGCAAATTTTACTGACATTTTATACGTGTCCTAGCTTGTTTGACGAAGATCCTTTATCTAAACGTCCAATGTAGATTCAGTAACTACATTCTAGCATCTGTAATGAATGTGTATTGAATTGCAAAGTTTATGGCTCAGAGTAATAAATGCACATAACTATCGGCATGCACAGGGAACCTACACACGAGGTATGAACACTACTACACGAGATAGCACCTGCCTAAAGTTTCTATCTACAATAGCTGTTAAAAGCAGGTTGATCTGAATATCGTACTTAGGTGTATCTTACTTAACTTTAAGTTGCCTCTCGTATCACTAGTTCTTTCGAACCAGTGTGGTGAAAGGATTTTAAATGCG
Organism: Thera britannica; assembly: GCA_939531255.2. NCBI lineage: Eukaryota > Metazoa > Arthropoda > Insecta > Lepidoptera > Geometridae > Thera > Thera britannica. The sequence continues at coordinate 3,512,540 of OW618042.2, read as the reverse complement.
CCTCAAAGAGGCTCCATTCGTGGACTTGACACATGTTTTCAAATATTTTTGGTTCGGTTTGAACATGATATTTTTCTTCACCGTTTAAGTATGTGCATATTAGTGCGCATTATATTTTTCAACAGCAAAATTTCTGTACGACTGGATTTGAACCCGCGACCTATGGATCGGAAGGCGGGGCCGCTAAGTCTAGACCACCAGTGCTCTTCCATTCTCACCTAATCTATAGCTGGTTTTATAACTCTGAAGTTATGTTAGCTTCTTTATGTATTAAATTAGCGTCGCCTGTAGGCGTTGGTCAATAAAGATATGCTTTGTTGATGTCGTGCGAAAAAACAATGCCATGTTTGGTGTTTCTCAGTTCTCTGCTTACGACTACTTGGATCTCGTTTGTGCCTGCATTCTCTTTTATGTTTCTGAGGTTAGCTCAGTTTTTGTAATTTAAATTAACTTTAGCAGGCGTTGAACAATTAAGATAGGCTTTGTTGAAGGCAGAAATAAAGGCTATGGCGACATCGCGGCATCGCTCTCAAGTTAATCGCCTTGATGTGTCCGGGCCTTAATTCATCGTAATTGTTGATTCTGAATTCAAAAGATTTTTTTTTATTTTGACATTCAAAGTAATGTGTAAGATTTGCATTTGATTTCAAGCATCAAAACGGGCCTATCTTAATCTTTCTTTGGCCATGTTTTTATGTAAAGTCTCGACTGGACACCGCACGTGCCATTTTCGTCTACCCACATTATTGAAGGAATAATGTCTACGAGAAAATCGTACATTACAGCTTCAAATGAATATTTCATTCTCCGCAAAAAGTATTTGAGATTCTTAATGTAGATATTGCCGTAAACAGTTGTGCGTTTTTGTTTGTTTGTTTAATTTATAATGCCCAGCAGGGGTGCTGGAGGAAGTGATTAGCCTTCAGGGTATTATGATAATCGCTTAACTTGGTGCTGCTGGTTTTTAGTCCATGTAGACTACATAGCCACTGGTTCTTAGGAAGGTATAGTTTATCTTTGTAAAAATAAGTAAAAGTTTGGATACGTTTTGAAGGGGGAAGGCCAAGAATAAGTCACATTGGCCAGTTATAAGAGAAGGTCGATGTTAGGTCGTTTAAAGGCCTGCGCACACCTAGTTCGCTGGCGGTAGCGATCAGTGAAAAGCTGTCAAATATCGCTGTCAGATTTGACAGCGCAGGCCATAGGGAAGTCAAGGAGGCCGCACTCGAAAGACTCAATTGAAGTAAACTAAGAGTAAACTGGATCAGAAACCCGAGGAAGAGCTAAATTTAAGAGAATACTAGGGGATGTGTTTTTTCTTGATAAATTTATTTAGAGCCTGCTGAGTTTATAGTTTTTGCTTCTTCTTCCATTTGCTGTATTTTTTTTGGAAACGGAACAATTTGTTAGTCTTCAATGAGATCGTATAGGTACCTATTTGATAAGGGTTTTATGAAGGGAGGTTTAGTAGTTTAAGTAGGTACACGTTGTTGGTAAAACACCTTTAATATTGTGCTACACGTTGTAAGAATAAATAGCTTGATACAATGAGACTTAAAAGTAGGTCTAATTAATCTCCAACTACATAAATACTAAGTACATTTCTTACCTTACCTAAGGTAGGTAGGTACGTGATTAAATATGGCATACGAAGTAGGTAAGTATGCAAGTAAGTAACATTCGCAACTCTGCAGGGAACAAGAAATAACAGTTATCAAGCCTAATAGTAAACAACATTCTAAATAGATTTCTTTTAAAATGCGGCACCCAAAAATATAGGTATACGCAATGTCTCTAGCGCAGTGAACTACCGCCATCGATCACATAGTGCGTTCCAGTGATGCTCTTCGCCATATCACTCGCGAGAAACGCTATCAAAGACGCAACATCATCGCCTTCCACTGGTTTCTTCAAGGGCATATTCCCCGCCACATTCTCCGCGAAGTGGACTAACTGCTCTTCACTCAACCCGATGTCTTTCAACAGATTCGTTTTCACGAATCCTGGGTTCACAGAGTTTACTCTAACGCCATCTGCCGCCAATTCCAGCGCAACGCACTTCGTAAACTGGTCCAATGCTGCTTTAGACGTGTTGTAAGCCAATGCCATGGTGCTAGGTTTCGTACTGGCTATGCAAGACGTGTTTACGATGCAACCTTTGCTTTTGATGAGATGGGGAACTGCGAGCATGGTTAGCTGGTACACGGATCTCATGTTTGTGGCCATGACCTTGTCGTACGATTCCATGGTTGAATTCTTGATGCCTCCCATAGCGATGATTCCTGCATTGTTCAGCAGTACGTCAACTACTCCAAAATGCTCGATGGTTTCGTTGATAACCCGCTCAGTGTCGACATCGTTTGTGAGATCGGCGACGATCGCAAGAGGTTTTATTCCTTTAGATTTTTCACAATACAACGCGATTCTCCTTAGATTACTCTCTTTCCTTCCCACTAGAGCAAGCTTCGCTGATAATTTCGATAGATAGATGGCAGTAATGGCGCCTATACCCGAACTGGCACCGGTAATAAGGACCACTTTTTCGGTAAAATCCATTTTATTTACGTTGTTATTGAACGAGTGTAACTTCAACTAAACAGATATTTTGTTTACTGAGATAAACGCGCTTGCGTAGTACAAGGCTATGAAGTAATGTTGCCAGCTGACGAATTTAATTTTCTTCTAAATTTTACACGTATAGGTACAGTCGCGGTATGAAAATGTTCGTCACCTTAGAGTCGGTTTTCCCTTACACCAGTGCCTTGATCATGAACACATTTTGACGTAATTTGTGTGTCCATTCAGTTTCGAAAGGTAGTATGTGATCGTGATACGTTGAACAAATCAAGTTGAAAATTGACGAACATTTTCATTCCGCCACTATACATCGTCTGCTCGCGATTATTCAACTTCTCAATAATTAGTAAAGATAAACTAGGTCCCTACAGTATTTTTGTGTAGAGATATAAGAAAGATACCGTATTCAATTTTAAGAACAACGTTTTTAAGAAAGTATTTGGTAGCTACGGCGTAGCATCGTAGCACTTCGTAATCTTGTAATTTCTTAGAAAATATTTTGTAAGTAGTAACTATAAGTCAAGTTTTTCAAGACAATTGTCATAAAAAATCTTACAACATTACTTACAAAAAACATAGGTACTAATATGATATACTTAATATAGCTTTCTACTTTAGTAGATAGTTCAAGAGTTGGCAGCACCGAACTCAATACGATGCAATGACTCAAGCTGGTCGACCACACGTGACTGTATTGTCTTGTCCAGCGAGTGACTCAGTTGGCTCAACCAGAATATAAACACTACGTAGGTACCTACCTAAGCTGTTACGTAATCGGCCCGTCCTTTACATTTCCTACAATTATCACGACACTATTATTTTATGTTCTGTGACGGTACATAAATAGATTAGCTTACTCAAGTAGCATGATTTGGTAATTTAGCGCAGATTTTTTTAATATTACCTATCTACCGGCTAATATTACCTACCATAGTGTTTACATAATTGGTTAAGTATAACTAAGTTGACAACTTTAGCATAGACATAGACAATTAGTATATAACGCTATGTGGACATAGAGAAACTAGACTACCTTTATTAATATGTAACCTACTTTGGTGTTTTTTCGAAAGACCTTGTTTCAGATCTTGTCTAAGAAATAAGTAAAAGGATAAATTAAAAAAAAAATATTCTCACGTCGGCATAAGGCACGGTAGACACCAAATGGTGGCTAGCCTATCTCGAAGAACTAGTAATTACTTTCAATTTAACTTTGACTTAGTTTCTTGATAGATTATGTCAAGCAAAAAATGCTAAAACTGATAATGGACCTTGCATAAATTATGAAATAGATATACTTAGTAAATGTCTTAATAACAAAGCCTGCATGGGATTAAGGAGGGGTACAGATTTCACCATTTAATTAAGAATAGTTATCAGCAATTCGTAGATTTGTTAGGTATGGAACATAATATTGATATCAATAAATCATCTGATAGGCATCCGTTTCTGGGCCAACCCATTCGTCTTAGAACCACATTTACATATAAAACATTCCAATATATCAATTCGGCTGAATGCAATTTGTGAATGGTGTCCATAAATAACTATTTCCTTGACATATGGCGACCCTTCGATTCTACTCTAGGCTGGCAACACCGCGGTCTATGTTTTCCCGCCAGTATTTGACAGATGCGTTCAGAATTCGAAAATGCGTTCCGGATTTTCGGGCCGCTCAAATCAACTGTGAAATTCAATTGTGGCCCCATAAATTTCTCCGCTTTGAAAAATGTGCGAGTTTTCTCTTTTATTGTCGAGATACGGTCACGTAGTGGACCATAAATATTTTCTAACGGGACATGAAAATTTAAGTTGAGCTGTAGCGGTATTTCATAGCCACCATGTTTAAAACCTCTTTTTGAGAAAAATCATTGCGTATCTAGTAATGCCCACTCAATCTAATAGGGAAAGTATCATATTAGGGCTTTTGAATTCAGTACTGTATCTATATATATATAACTCAAAGGTGACTGACTGACTGACATAGTGATCTATCAACGCACAGCCCAAACCACTGGACGGATCAGGCTAAAATTTGGCATGCAGGTAGATGTTAAGACGTAGGCATCCGCTAAGAAAGGAAAATGGAAAATTATTTACCGAAGAGGAGAAAAAGGGGAAAAATGGTATAAAGAAAAATCAACGCACAGCCTAAACCGTTAGCCCTAGAATCATGAAACTTAGAAGGTGTGTTCCTCTAATAGAGCAAAGGTGCGCTAAGAAAGAAGATAGGAAAATTATTTCCCTGAAAGAAGAAAGAACGGAAAATGATTTTAAGAAAAATCACAAAAAATAGCTTTACAAAATACGTAAAAAAACATTTAAAAAAATTCAGCTACCGCATTATCTGGCACCAGGTTCGATTACACACAAAGGTTCACAAACAAACCGATAATAACCACTACGACAAAATCGCGGGAAACATCTACCATACTTAAACTAAACACTGTTGAAAAAAATCGGCTCCAACAGCACTCACCTTAAAATTCAAATACGCTAAAGTGGAGGCTCAAATCTATGGTAACTAGCAGTTGGTCATGTCAAATAAAAAACAGATTCGATTATACACCAACGACGAATACGATAGCCCAAATTAGCCACTTCAACAAATTCACGAAAGTTCTTTACAAAATAGGCAAAAAAAACATTAAAAAATTTCCAGCTACCGCAGCATCTGTCACCTGGTTTGAATACACAAAAAAATTTCAAAAAAACGATGATAACCACTAAGACAAAATTGCGGGAATCATCTATCATACTTAAACTAAACACCGCTGAACAAAATCGGCAACAACAGCACTCGCCTTCAAATTCAAATACACTCTAAAGTACAAGCTCGAAACTATGGTAACTAGCATTAATTGTTCATATCAAACTAAAAAAACCAGATTCGATTATACACCAACGAATACAATAGCCCAAATTACCCCATAAAAGAAAATCACGAAAAAGAGCTTTACAAAATATGATAAAAAAAAACATTATACAAAATACGCAAAAAAAAACATTAAAAAATTTCCAGCTACCGCAGCATCTGTCACCAGGTTTGAATACATAAAAAAAATTCAAAAAACCGATGATTACCACTAAGACAAAATTGCGGGAATCATCTATCATACTTAAACTAAGCACCGCTGAAAAAAATCGGCTACAACAGCACTCGCCTTCAAATTCAAATACACTCTAAAGTACAAGCTCGAAACTATGAAAAACCAGATTCGTTTATACACCAACGAATACGATAGCCCAAATTACCCACTAAAAGAAAATCACGAAATAAAGCTTAACAAAATATCCAAAAAAAAACATTAAAAAAATTCCGCTACCGCAGCATCTGTCACCAGGTTTGAATACACATAAAGGTTAACAAAAAAACCGATGATAACCACTTAGACAAAATCGCGGGAACCATCTTTCATACTTAAACTAAACACCGCTGAAATACACTTTAAAGTTCAAGCTCCAAACTATGGTAACTAGCATTTGATCGTGTCAAAATAACAAAACCAGATTCGATTATACACCAACAAATACGATAGACCAAATTACCCACTAAAATAAAATCACGAAAAAGAGCTTTACGAAATACGCAAAAAAAAAATATTTAAATAATTTCAGCTACCGCAGCATCTGTCACCAGGTTTGAATACACACAAAGGTTAACAAAAAAACCCAAGATTACCACTAAGACAAAATCGCAGAAAACACCTATCATAGCGAAGCTAAGCACCGCTGATAAAATTCAGCTACAATATAACTAACTAATATAATAGCACATGCCTTTAAATTCAAATACACTCTAAAGTACAAGCTCAAAACTATGGTAAATAGCAGTTGGTCATGTCATTTAAAAAAACCAGTTTCGATTATACACCAACAAATACGATAGCCCAAATTAGCCACTTAAACAAAATCACGAAAAACAGCTTTACAAAATACGCAAAAAAACATTAAAGAAAATTCAGCTGCCGCAGCATCTGTCACCAGGTTCGAATACACACAAAGGTTTACAAAATAAAATTATAAGTTTAAAAAACTTGAGAAACCGACTTCATTGTCAAACGGCTAAACCGATTTTAATCAAATTTGTTTGGGACAATCTGGACGTAAGCATAACCTTCCAAATAAAAAAATAATTTTCTAAATCGGTTTATAAATGACGGAGGCATGCAATTACAAACAAAAAAAAAAAATATTTAAAAAAAAATGGCAACACCGATTTTAATAAAATTAAAATGGGACCAATCTGGAAGCAGTACCTTTCAGATAAAAAAATAATTTTTCAAATCGGCTTACAAATGACGAAGTTATGCGGTAACAAACATAAAAAAAATAAATTAAAAAAAAAACAACCGAATTGAGAACCTCCTCCTTTTTGATTGGAAGTTGGTTAAAAACCGATGATATCATACTTAAATTAGACACTGCTGAAAAATAAAACAACAGCACTTGCCTTCAAATTCAAATACACTCTAACGTACAAGCTCAAAACTATGGTAACTACAGTTGGTCATATCAAAATAAAAAAAAAGAACTCAAATATCCACGCGGACGAAGTCGCGGGCATCAGCTAGTTGTATATATTATTGGGTTCAAAAGCCTTATTAGGTAAAAACTACCAACTCATCATTTTTATGAATGTCTAGGAGGGTAGTCAGAGATAGGTACGTCTAAATATTACTTTTAAACTTTATCTTACTTACCTAATAAAAATAAGTTATGCTGTCTCAAAGCCTTAGTAGGTAGGTATATACTTTATTGCACTGAGTAGGCTATAAGGAGTAATTAACATAAAGTATACTTTTGTAAAGGTATATCACCTTTCGTAGGCAGTTTTCTGGAATCACACCAATTCGTTTCTATAGAAAAGACATCGATACGTTCTGCATGAAACATTCAGACGAAGTGCGAGGCATGGCGCTATTAGCGCGATCTATGGCGCTTCTAGTCTGATCTATTGACTAATATCGCGATTGCACGGGACTTTTTGTAGGCGTAGGTGTAACATTGGTTGGAAATCTTTTTTTTCTGTGGAAATGTTTCTCTTTCAGTAGTTCCACAGCCTTCAGCTCAATTGGTTGTTGCTCAGCCTTCTACGCCGTAGATCGTGGGTTCGATCCCCACCGAGAACAAATAATTGTGTCGAGAACACAGATTTTGGTTCCTGTCTGGGTGTTTGGCATATTTTATACTAAGTGCGTATTTACAAAAAAATATATATAAGCAGCATAATCAGCTATATGATTCCCATAGTACAAGCTCTGCTTAATTTGGAGCTAGATAGTGTTGCGTGGATTGTCCTCAATATTTATTTGTCTATGGTCTATAGGTAGGTACTGGTACAGTTCCTTGTCTATTCATATTCATTTATAAATGATCCAACCTTCTTTTTTAAAACTCCTCCCCACACCCATAGAGACTGTTTGGAAGAGACCACTTTTAAATCTGTGTTGTAAATCAATCTTTTACCTACAGCACATTATACTCAGATCTATTTCTACCCTCTTTGTTAGTTTGTCAATATGAATGTATGTATATTTTTTTTTATAATAATTCATCGCCATCATCCTTGCTTCAGTAAAGAATGTTAGTTGTATTGTTAGTTTGCCTAAGAGATGCCCATGAGGATTTAAGTTCCCAACAACAATAAACAAGTTCTAATTTCTAATTTCCAATCAAAATTCAGCCGCCATTGATAGCCTGTAAAACAAATAACATTTGCGGGTAGATTGACAATGGCAGTAAAACCACAGTAAATGAATGCTACGGTGAAACTGCGGAATAAGTGCAAAGATGGAAGTGCCGGAATTAGCAATAAAAACTTTTTTACAATCGACTCGACATACCGCTGGGGATCTAGTGTAGGTGGGAATAGCCCTTGTAGAGATGGGAGTTGGATTCTTATCGATACACGATGGGTAGGTCATCATCATCATCATTAGCCTGAAGAAGTCTCTCGTCTTTTCGTCTTCCGGTTCGTGGTCGCCATTCGAGAACCTTTATTCCCCAACGGTTGTGAGTTCTTCGAGCTATTATAGGACCTGCCCATTGCCACTTCAACTTGCTAAAGAAGAGCTATGTAAGTGACCTGGGTTCTTCTACGGATATCCTCATGATATGGGTCGGTATTACCAGTTATTTAAATCATCGAATTGATTCACGAGGCGCTAATATTACTAAAGGTTTTACTTCTTCATTTCTCTGAAATAGGAGCCATGAATTTTTTTTCTAAAATCACGACTTATCCTGTACCTACTTGACTTTGCAAGATCCGTTCCGGAATAAATCGAGCAAAAGTTTTTTTTATTTTCGATCAACGTCAATCGTGAAATAGCAGATTTTCTTTTAAATAATGTTCCATTAATTGAAAGAAGAAGTAAACACAGCATAACAATAAAAAAAAAACATTTAGTAACATTTATCAAGGATGTTGAGTTGAAATCAGTTTATCGATAAAATGACTTCAGTCCCCTAGTCTGTCGCATCCCTATCCTGCGCTATATTTCTCAGCGGCACTTCATTTGCATTTCTTTATTGGATCGCGGGAAATTGAGAAAAATTCGCGCGCTTTAATTACAATCTGCTTGATATTTACTTTTAATTTGTAATTGTAATTCCCTTGGATAATTAAGAAGCGTGGAAGAAATTATTAAAAGTATTCCTAAGATAGATACTACTTTACTGTTTACACATTTACACATTATAAAAAGCAGCCAAGTGCGAGTCGGACTCGCCCATGAAGGGTTCCGTAGCATCAATTAACATAATATAAAGTTTTTTGTAGTTCGTCGAAAGGTAAATTGCGGTTTACGATTTATGACGTATAAAAAAAAACTACTGACTAGATCTCGTTCAAACCAAATATCGTTGAAAGTTTGCATAGTAATGTACAACATATATTTTTTTTGGATTTATCATTCTCTTATTTTAGAAGTTAGAGGGGGGGGGGACCAACTTTTTTCCACTTTGGAAGTGTCTCTCGCGCAAACTATTCAGTTTAGAAAAAAATGATATTAGAAACCTCAACATCATTTTTAAAGACCTATCCATAGATACCCCACACGTATGGGTTCGATGAAAAAAAATTTTTTGAGTTTCAGTTTCAAGTACGGGGACCCCCAAACTTTATAGTTTTTTTTCTATTTTTATGTAAAAACCTTAATGCGGTTCACAGAATACATCTACTCACCAAGTTTCATCAGTCTAGCTTTTATGGTTTCGGAGAAAAATGGCTGTGACACGGTCGGACAGACAGACAGACATGACGAATCTATAAGGGTTCCGTTTTTGCCATTTGGCTACGGAACCCTAAAAAGTAGGCGTAACAAAATTTAGTACAATGCTGAGTGATTCAAAAATATGCTTTCAGCGATAGAGCAGCATATTTTCAGAACATTTTCCTAAGCACATTTTTAGGGGAAAAAACAAAAAGATGATTGTGTTAAAAAATATATAGGAAAGAATACCGGATATCCGAAATAAAAATAGTATACAGTCCTATATTTACGATTTATATAACAATCAGTAAAAGCCACAAATGTTTACTACTAAGTACATTTTGAGGCGTGTCAAAATCTACTAGCAATTTGATAATTGCTTGCCAAAATATAAAAAGTTGGAGATGCCGGGGATCGAACCCGGGGCCTTTCACATGCAAAGCGAACGCTCTACCACTGAGCTACATCCCCGTGTTAGAATATTTCTAATATTGGCTCAGGCTGTGGTTGAAGGCAAGAAGACGAGGTCGTCATATCAACTGTTTAAACATACGGTCTCCATACCAGTTGTATAATTTGAAAGTCAAGTACACAACCTTTATGTAATGAACTGGATTAAAAACACATTATGTTCAAAACTGATAAGCAAATAAATCATAAAAAATAAAAATAAATATACCAAGAGTATCTATTACAAACTTATAAAAATAGCAATATTTGAAGAATAATCATCATTTTAGTATAACATTTACCTACTTATGTTTTAAAAAACGGCTAACGTCATGTCATAAAAAAAATATAAGCCGAATTAAAATTAAAAAATATGGAGAGAATTCCAATCTAATAAATTTAATACAGATCTTAAAATATTTGAAGAATTAAACACCACTTTATTAAAACGAAATTAGAAGTCTAAGGTACTAAATCATGTCTGCGTCGGGGGGCTGCTATGGGGCCCTCGGTAGTACCATTGGCACATTCCACGACCTCCATAAAAATATCTACGCGTACTACGCGACTTAGTCTTACGGCTTGCAAGTCCATGGAGGAAATTATTGGGGTTTATGGTGTTTACCTATAGAGATAGTGAAGGATTAATATAACTTCATCGGTATCATCAGTCTGAAGAAGTCACTGCTGAATACAGACAGACATCCTCCAATGAATCTGTTTAAATATTTTTTTTGTCGCAAAGTTGTGTTAGTAAAACTTATATTTCACTTAAAATAATTATAAGTTTAAAAAAACTTGAGAAACCGACTTCATTGTCAAACAGCTAAACCGATTTTAATCAAATTTGTTTAGGACAATCTGGATGTAAGAATAACCTTCCAAATAAAAAAATAATTTTCTAAATCGTTCATAAATGACGGAGGCATGCAGTTACAAACATTAAAAAAATTCTTTAAAAAAAAATGCCAACACCGATTTTAATAAAATTAAAATGGGACCAATCTGGAAGCAGTACCTTTCAGATAAAAAAATAATTTTTCAAATCGGCTCACAAATGACGAAGTTATGCGGTAACAAACATAAAAAAAAAAAAAATACAACTGAATTGAGAACCTCCTCCTTTTTGATTGGAAGTCGGTTAAAAACAGGCTAACAATAGATGCAAACTATTATTATGATGATGTAATAGCGTCAGGGGCAACTGGTGATTACACAAGCCCTACTCGCGGGACTTTATAGTGCCTGGGACGATTTTAGATGGAATAGGCTTGCCCAGCACCTATACCATCCTGACAACTTAGTCGGCCAAATCCACAGAAAAGACATGGTCAATACGTGCGGAACACATCATTACCTATATTTTATTTAGGTGGAAAAATAAAACATATGAAATACTTAGACAAGTTGTTGAGAATTGAAGAAGAATGATGATTGGCCATCTTGTACGACATGACAGCTTTATCAAAAATATCATCGAAGGAAAGGTAGAAGCAAAGAGAGGAAGGGGAAGACAAAAGATAAACTACATGAGCCAAATAAAAGCGAAGATCGCCGTCATGTCGTATAAGGAGGTCAAGGAGGCCCTCAAGAGAAATACCTTTAGAAAAATGCATACATTACGCCGACAAGAGCATTGCTCTTAAATAAGAAGAAGACTTACTTAACGACTGGTCTCTCAGCTCAGTTGGTAGTAGCTATGCCTTCTACGCTAGGTCGTGGGTTTGATCCCCACCGAGAAAAAATATTTGTGTGGTGAAAGCAGATGTTTGTTCTCTGTCTGGGTGTGATATTGTATTATAAGTATGTATAACACAACAGTGTAGGAACTTCCATCATCCAGAAAGTTTTTCATTACTAATCACCCCCAACCCCCACCTACACCCTAACGGGGAGGCTTTCATGCCGGTCACGTAGATTGTACGTGATAGACGAAGGTATTACGGGTAGGGATGCTACGTCGTAGAACCGTTACGGATACGGAAGTCACGGAATATTAAGGATTGAGATATCTTCTATCGTCAGTATACTGGTGCAGTGATGCGGTAAAAAAGGACGGAGGATGGCCATTGCCTGAAGAGATAAAACACTGGAGGCAGCAGGGTCGTGAAGATCTCTTCAGACATTGGTCAGTAAGGATGGAGTCACCGGTTGCTAGCCGGGATGTAGTGGCTGCCTTTCGGCCCATTCTCCAAGAGTGGGTTGATCGTCGCCATGGTGCCCCGACGTTCCGCTTGGCGCAGATCCTCTCAGGGCATGGCTGCTTCGGGAGGTATCTGTGCAAAGTGGCACAGCGGGAGCCGACGATGGTGTGCCACCATTGTGGAGCAGTGGAAGACACGGCGCAGCACACCCGCGCCGAGTGCCCTGCTTGGGCAGTGCCACGTGCGGAGATGGTGGCGGTAATTGGCGTGGATCTCTCGCTCTCGGCCATATTGAGAGCTATGGCTGAGTGCGAGAGAAAATGGACGGCGGTGGCGAGATTCGCAGAATTTGTGATGCGAGAGAAAGAGGCGGCGGAGAGGGACCGAGAGGATGATATTCTTTCGGATCCCATGCGCCGCAGGAGACCAGGTCGCAGGCGGCGGGCATTTGCCAGCCGCATGTTACCGTAAATGGGGACCTTCGGGTAACAGATCGGGGGATCTGTTACCTGACCTGAGAGGTCCCGAGCTGTAAGGCACCTCGTCCTGTGTTCCGAGGTGCCTTAAGCGGAGTAGGGGATGTGGCAGACACCCCCCGAGTCGAGCCCAAACGGGCAACCGCAGAGAAGTCGAGGAGGCGCCAAGCGATCCCTTGACTTCTCCCTGTAGCGGAAAGTCGGAACACCCCAGGTTTTTAGTTAGGGTATACCGCCTTTGTCAAGGCGGGGAGTCCCACATAACCATCGGTCCCCCCGGGCCGGTGGTACCTATAAAAGGTTTTCCTGGGTACCAAAAAAAAAAAAAAAAGGTATAAATAGATTTTATAATGAGAACCATGAATCTTATAAATACATATTGTAGATAATTCACACAACACTATCTAGCCCCAAACTAAGCAGAGCTTGTACTATGGACCCAATACTTGCATACATGAATTCGTACTTAGAATACAATATATTATGTAACACCTTTAAAAACCTAAGAACTTTTTATTCTTTACTGGATTTCATGCAAGATTTTTGTTGATTTTATTATTAGAATGTGTACCTTCCTTATAAATGTGTGCCCCTGACGTTATTTAAATCATCTACAAGAGATGCAAAGGCCTGTATACTTACCTACTTTTTTTTACCTACCTTACATAATTTCAATCTATTTGGAGATTTCTTTTGCAGCTTCGTTGCCTGTAATAAAATCTTTTTCTTAAACATGCGCGGAAATATTGTCATTACTTTTGAATATAGAACACGCGAAGTATCATATTTACGTAGACTGAAAAACCAAAATCACTTCCCGGCGCGTTCTCGCTCCGGCAATGTTGTATGAAACGGTGTGCTGTTTGAATTTAGAACTCTTTCATCTATCGTACACATTGCGTTCTCGTGGCTGTATAGCCACAGATGCGTTTACCTTTCGGCACAAACTGTAAAATAAAAAAAAAAATTGGCGGTAAAGCGCAGTTCGTTGTTATTTGGTTAATAAAAATTAAATTTATTATGTAAAAGACCCTTTTTTATTTCCTTGCATTTTTTTAAGAAAAGCACTATACAAGGTGTATCTAAATATGTGTACTATGCGAAGGTGTGGGGTTTCAGACTACAATGGTGATCAGTTGTGGGGGGGAGAAAATTAAAAATTCCTATTTTCAGTTTCCCATACAAAAATATTTAATTTCATAATGCCTAAATAAATTGACAACCCTATCCTTGTAACCCCTTGACCCCTTGACCTACTACCTCTGTAGGTCTACTACTACTACCTACTACCTCTGTAGCTGAGTTAAGGGTTGTCACTTTGTATAAAGTCAGCTGTTCATGTTGAAACTTCGTTGCAGTTTTTTTCAGAGATACCAATTGAAGTTCGAAAAGTCGTTGAACAAAAGTTGTTCGGGTTAGTACACATATTTTGATACACGTTGTATATGCCTCGGCCGAAATGGCAATTGCCTATTTCGCTGCCTTTGCAATAATGTACTATTATTTAATTACCGAGCGAGTGAAAGTGTTGGAAATGGATGTGGATGGTGGTAATAGAAGTAGAGGTAGACCAAAGAAAAGATGGATGGACTGCGTCAAAGATGACATGAGTAAGAAAGGAGTGAGCACTGAGATGACGAACGATAGAGGTGGTTAATTTGTAGGTCTAGATTCTAGACCTCTACTCTAAATAGGTACTCCTCTTCAAATCTTTTTTTGCAGCCGATCCGGACTAAACTTGGAATTTTTACTTACGGATACGGAATTCGGCACATCACTACAAGGCATAATATCTACATGTAAGTAGATAGGTATACTATTCACGGAAACGGTTTTCGGTGTGATGGAAAAATACGTTTTCAACTTTATTCTGTTTATTGTATTTACGACGTCGCCGTCGCGAGAGCACTGGTGGTCTAGTGGTAGTGGCCCCGCCTTCCGATCCGAAGGTCGTGGGTTCAAATCCACTCGTGTACCAATGAGTTTTTCTGTCGAAAAATGTATGTGCACTATGCCAGTACTCTCAAAACGGTGAAGGAAAACATCGTGAGGAAACCGGCGTGTTGTAGAACCTAAAAAAGTTCGAGCAACACGTGTCAAGGGTCACGCAAAAAGGGCCCACCAGCGGCCTACTTGCGGAAAAACCTGCCCGCACATCAAGTGCGCATGATAAAAACTTGACGTCGCCGTCGCGAGCTTTTCAATGATTTTTTAAATAAGTTTGCTGTTGTATTTCGAGTTTCTAACTTATTGAGATCTAATTAAGATTTCTAACAAAAGACACGGCTTTTGCTTCTTAGACCAGTAGCCCTATCACAAGCTCTGTCTGGCTCTGTCTCTGGCTCTGGTTTTGAGTCTGTGTGAGCGTTCACTAAATAAATCCTACGTCGAATCGGCACACAAACAAAACAAATCCAGAAGAATCGTTAGCGTGAGCGAAGGAATCAAAAGAGCACGAGGTGAAAAATATTTGTACTCGACGTAACTTTTCATCCCACCTCAGCAAGGAAATGACTAAATGCAAAATAGAAAATGGCGCGCGTAAAGCAAATTAAAATAACAGTAGCACAGCAAGAAGGTTCCGAGTCTGAGTTTTTAACAAATTAAAAAAGGTTTTATTATAAATTCGGCAAATGGAGGTAAAGTAAATATGTAGGTTTAATGATAAAAACATCATTAAACCTATTTACTTTATCTCCATGGTGCATTCACAGACTTAGTGCACACGATGTTCTGTATTCAATTTTACTTTATCCTCTAGCGCAGGGATCCCCAAACTATTTTGGTCAAGTGACCCCTTTTACAAAATGAACAGTTACCTCAGACCCCCATGGCCAAATTACCTACTCTTAAGATCAACCCCCTTATTCACAATGGTCCGCTAACTTAAAACAGCTGCTACAAAGTGTTATTTTTCACAGGTCTCTCTCGATTTAGGTCAATAGAAGAAGACAGAGTGAGAATTAGCAATGCTTTAATTTAGCAGACTATTATGAATACCTAAGGGGCCTTATCTTTAGTTTTTTCCTTTTGGTACAAAATACCTAGGTACTAAGGTACCAATTGGAAAACTTTGCACTTGGTTAAGTGATTAAAGTCGACTTCATTTTCTCATCAAAATTTAGCAAAATAAACGTACGTTGTACGAACTTGAGATTTTACATTACTACAACAATGCTATTTCCTACAAAAATGTTAATTATTCTTGGTACACGTAACACAACATAAAGAATACAGTACCTACCTACCTAACTTGAAAGTTTGAAATAAGAACTTGTGTTAATTTAATAGGGGTCGATGTTTAGACCTCGTCGACCCCCAAAATCAGTTTTCGTTTATGTCGACCCCTAGGAAACCAATATCGACCCCAATTGGGGTCCTACCAATTAACAATAACAATTAAAGGGGTCGATATCGACCACTTTGGGAACCCCTGCTCTAGCGGATAAAAACGGCTTTTGCACTCAGATATCGAAGAGCAAAAATACACTTTCCGAGATGTTGGAATGAAAATGACATAAGTAGCATAAGTAGGTGTTTTTATGTTGGCAAATAACTTTTCTGTAGGCCTACCACGAGCTCTGTCTGGCTCTGTATCGCGCTCTGGTTTTGAGTGTGTGTGTGTTGACTAAATAAATCCTACGTCGAACACACACACTGTATAATATATTGGTGACCACTCACACAGACTCAAAACCAGAGCCAGAGACAGAGCCAGACAAAGCTTGTGGTAGGCCTACTATTCTTACTTTCTTTACCTAAAAGCTTACTTTTTCGTTGCCTTTTTTCTTTCGATCCCCGTAAGACCTATTTAATTATGTACAGAATGAGACACTCACCGTCTGCGTCTTATTCACCCTGACGACAAACCTACAAAATAGTTTTTAACTAAATTAGTGTACCACATCTATGCGGTACCCTTATAATATTACAATCTAGCCAAGTACTAATGAGCAATTTTGCTTTAGCTAAGTTTTATAAAATAAGTATTATTACTAAGTATGTGTCCATTAGCACTTTTCTTACTGTCTCTAATAAATGAGACACTTTGTTTAAGTGATGTGATCATCAAAGTGACTACAAAATAGTGACACTGAAAAACACCATACCCTGAAGGATCACAGCGGCGCATGGCGTGAAGATTATTCTCCCAATAGCCCCCCCCCCCCTAACATGCTGGTCACGTGCGTCTACGTGCCTGAAACATCCCCCTGTACCTACCGTATAACTGAACAGCCTGTATAGCTGTTATTGATCAATACTAAGTACTGTGCGAAGCTTCTCGCGTTGCGTCGTTTTTGACATATCTTGGTTTTTGACATGACAATGATAATGACAATGAATGATAATAATGATGAATGATAATGATTTGTTTTGACATGATGATGATAATTAGATGGAGCACGCACGAAAAAACGGACTCATGCGGCGTTACCTCGCTCTGAGGCGCTCCATTTAAGGCTTGAAGTGCAAGCGGAAGCGGAGAACGAGCGACAAAGATGCACAATCGGCCTCCGCGTTCGACAGCGTTCGACATCTGTCTCTCTCCCACTTGAGTGAGCGATGCGTTCGCGTGGACAGCTGTATGATGTTGTCACGTTCAACTATCGTCAGTAAACCGACTTTACAGAAAACCATTTTTTTTTTATTTGACATCTCGAAATGGCACTAACTAAAAATAACCTGTTGCTATTATAATGCAACAACAAATCTTAATGTGCTCCAAATATGACAACGTTTTTATGATCGCCACTGGAAGAGGAATAAAGACCTGCGCACATCTAGGCGATAGCGATGGAGATCAGCTGAAACGCTGTAAAATATAAGACAGCGATATTTGACAGCGTTTTAGCTGATCGCCCTCGCCATAGCCTAGATGTGCCAATAAATGTAAATCAATAGTTTAATCAGATTAAGTAGGAGGTCTAAGTAAAATGTCAACAAGACGTATAACCCCACCGAACTAAGCTAAGTATACATATTTGACTGAGAACAAATATCTATGTTCACCACACAAATTTGTTCTCGATGGGGCTCGAACCCACGAGCTACGGCACAGAAGGCAGAGCTACTACCAACTGAGCTGAGAGGCCAGTCAAAGTATTGGGTATTAGGTGATCAGTTTCTATGCTATGACGAAAGTAAAGGTGATATCAGACGATTCATTTTTTGTTCATTTTTTCCTTTCATTCGGCACTTTTCACGCGAAATGAAACGTGTGAACACCGAATGAAATATTAGTGAACATGGCATGAAAGAAAAATTAACCATTCACTCGAGTGAACATTCATCCGAGTGAACCGTCTGATATCACCTTAAGCCGTCAAGTCACCTATAAACTCTGTTTTCTGTTACGCCATCATCACGGAAATACCTACACGTGTGTTTAGTCCGTAGTCCAACAAAACCTTTGAGTAATCTAGCAATTTATATTCGCAAGCAGTCTACCCTTCGGCTGCAGACAGAGCTATTGTCACGTTCCGGACCGGTCACGTATGTCCCGGACCGGTCACGTACCGGACCGGTCACGTATGTCCCGGATCGGTCACGTACCGGACCGGTCACGTACCGGATCGGACACGTCCCGGATCGAAGCACGGGTTGACGTTTTGATGAAGACAAAGTATTCACTGTACTAATTATCCACGATCGAACACTTAAGTAGAAAAGTAGAGTAGAACTTTAAATAGTAGCAGAATATCCCTTTGTAAACGGCTCGTCCGGGTGCGTACTACCACCATGCCTATTTCTGCCGTGAAGCAGCATCGCTGTGTTTCAGTTTGAAGGGTGCCGGTGAAATTACTGGCACGTGAGGCTGAACATCTGTATGCCTCAAGTTGATGGACGCAGAGCAGTGCATCGTAGGGCACGTTCCTGACGTGTGTGACTATAGAGCAAATGCTTTGTTATAGGTGATGGTTTCCACTTAACATCAGGTGGGCCATATACTTGTTCCATCAGCTAGTTGTAATAAAAAAAAGTAGAAAAATTGTGATGATTCTACAGAAAGATCTAAATGTTGAAAAGTAGGACATAAAAAAAACCATCCAAGTACAAACCTAAAAGTTTTAAGCTCCACTGCAGTTACGCACTATCCACTCAAGGGGATGAGAGGGGGTGGTAATGACATAAAAAATAGGCCGCCCCCATCTCTACCTGAGGACGCAGGCTGCATAGTAATACCCTGGGGTTAAAAGCCTCGCGAGGGAAGGTGTGACTTCAGTAATTCTTCAATTAGGGCCCGTGACGCGTTGGTATCGAGAACAAGATGTTTTTAAATTACAGAACTAGCAGCCGTCCGTGGCTTTGCATGCCCCGTTCCTGTTATTTTTTCGGGATAAAATAATCCTATGTCCTTCTTCAGGTTCTAAGTTACCTTCTCCACCAATTTCAGCCAAATCGGTTTTGTCGTTTTTGACTTATCAATAGTGTAACTAACACTACTTTCCTTTGCATACAGGATGGTTTTTGAGAAGGGTGTGATGGCAAAGTCCGATACCACGAGAGTTAACGAAAAGTCATGAAAGGAGTCGTGCCCTCGATTTATAAGAAAACAATAACTGCATATAATTTCTTTTCAAAAATCTTTTACTTTTGGAAATGGACCCAAATTATTAAAAAAAAAAAATTACGCCCTGCATTATTGAGCCAATGGATTTTGTTACTGATAATAATCAATCTTTGCAAATAAATATTTTACTAATATGAATGGAAATAGTAATTTTTCACTATAGAGTGTATAAATAGATGTAGAAAGCTGTTGTTAAATCAGTAGCAACGAAAAATATAATTCGATATTATATTCGAAAATGTATTCCGATTTTGTGCCAATAGCGCCTTTTTCTGCTGGTTTTGGCCGGTTTTGATGTTCGAAAATAACGTTTTTGGTTGCTGTCCTATACCCAAGGTTGGTACCGTTTTCTTTTGGCAGATTTATACAGGGTTATTCATTATTAGCTGCAAATACTCAGGAATTAGGTTCAACGAATAAAATAAAAAATATTTATGAAATGATTTTTTTAAAATTTTGATTTAAGTTTTATTTTATTTATAACAGAATATACATTATTTACAAAAACTATTACTAAACAACATGAAATACCTAATTAAAAAGAAAAAATAAAAAGTAAGTTTAAGTTTAAGTAAGTTTAATTTTAAGTTTTTGTATCAAACTTTTATTTTTATTAAATTCTTTACGGCTATTGCATAATGATTGCCACTGAACGCAGAGTGTCGCTCACGGTGCGCGGGCGCGGATCAAAGGTCAATATAGGTCAGGCGCCAATGATTCCTTTATCGATTTTCTCGGGATTTTCATAACAAAACTGAAAAAAAAACATTTCATAAATATTTTTTATTTTATTTGTTGAACCTAATTCCTGAGTATTTGCAGTTAATAATGAATAACCCTGTATATTCTAAGCTACAAAGCTTAGAATAGATAAATCTACCTGAGTAACTACTATTGACTTAGATATATTTTTATTTGAAAAGCTATATCCAAGTAAATCTTGTAAATGACTGTTTTGCACCATTGTTTTACTAACAATGCTTATTAATTTCAAATCAAAATTGAAATACAAGGAAACATAAGAAACATCACAAATTGTTTCTGACCAGAGGGTAGTGTCCAGTTTTTTAGGGGATGTTATTAAAAAGAGACGTAAGTGGGATAAGATGGCGGAGCAGTGACATGTGTGGACATACGGACCAGGCTATAACACTAGCGGTATGAATGAGAATGAGAAAGACACCTTATTTTTGAAGCGTAGCGTGTGCTGTCTTTGAATATTTCGCTTTTGTATTATTGCCTACGTCTCACTTAGTAAAGTGGCACGACACTGAAACTTCACGGCTATTATTACTATTATTTTTGATCATCATCATCACCTGAGAACTCCACTGCTGGACATAGCTGTAGCTGGCGTGCACCTAGACTCGCCTAGCCTTATGACGATTCAAAGCGATCCTTGTGATACTGAATAAATATTTTTTTTACTTATTCTTGACTTTGACTATTTTTAATAACGGCAAAACCGATTGACAAGAATGGAAGGCACAGAGGTATAGTTTGTAATCTGGAAACGGATAGAGGTCCTCTTTGATCTTATAGTTGGTTCCCATTTAACTGGACTGCAGAGCAGTGGTCTTAACCTACAAAGTGCGAAGGTCGATAGCGGTAGCGGCATTAGTGTGGTTCCTCCATTTCTATATCTACTTTTCTGTATTATGCAGTTGGTCCTGTAGAGCTTAGGAGCTTGGTCAGAAGAATTATCGCAGGTAAGGCTGCAGTGGTCATCTGCAAATGTGGCAATTACGACGCCAAGAGACTGTGATAGGTCAACCGTGTAGATGTTGTAGAGTACCGGACCGAGTACTGAACCCTGAGGCACTCCAGCTTTGGTGTCGTGCAAGGAATGTGGATATGGATTCTTCATTTGCTTTATTTGGTTTGGTATATTTTCAGCAATCGGTTTAAATCACTCGAAAGAATAATAATTATGTTTCTTCGCATGAAAAAATGGTACAAATATAACATCTGCAGTAGAAACTGCAAATACTATGTTTTGGTTCTTTGAGGATTGGACAAGAATTCCTGTATTCCGATCATCAGCTGGAAAGAATGAATTTAAGATCCGCGTGAAATGAAGTGACCCGCTAGTCTTCTTCTTATCGTGTCACTGGTTCTTTCGAACCAAGTGTGGTCAAAGGATTTTAAGTGCGTCTCAAAGAGGCTCTTTCGTGCACTTGACACATATTTTACCTTTTAAATTTTAACCTTTACGTAGAACCTTTTAGATTCCACGTTATGCCGGTTTCTTCACGATGTTTTCCTTTACCATTTGAGAGCACTGGCATTGTGTACATACATTTTTAGGCAGTACTCATTGGTACACAACTGGATTCGAACCCACGACCTTAGGATCGGAAAGCAGCTGCTACCACTAAGCCGCTACAGACCCGCTGGTTATGTGGCCCCTTGTAATGGCTACCTCAGAAGGGAGGTAATGGCTCGGAGCCGACTTAAATCCATTCCATTTGACATTGTCCGTCGTAAATCAAACGCTAATCCACACTATGATAAATAACCTATTTTATTGGCGCTGCTAATAGTATAACGTTGTTTGACTCCCGCCCCAGGACAATAGTTTTTGAAATATCTGCAAATGCTTGTTCCAGATCTAGATTTTGCTATAATAACATGGACTACTTTTGTGATAGTTGTGTAAATGGTAGTTTATTTGCATTCTAAAACTGGGGTATCTCAAGGTTTTTCTCTGGAACCTCCTCTATACATTATATACAAAACTCATACATTTTCAATTCTCTGGCTTATTATATTTTATTCCCAAAAATACATTATAATAAGTCACTTACATGTGAACATTAGGTAATATTTAAATATTTGTGAGTGGTTGTTTGATGTTCTAAAATCGAATCCATAGATCCATAGATCCATAGAGATAATATATTACATTAGTTTAGTAGGTATGTTTATCCATCAAAGACTAAAAGTCAGTCTTCAAAATCTTCTTCATCGATACCATAAATAAATACCTACCTTCATCCGATGACAATAAAAGCATCGACAATTGGCATGATCGTCAGCGGCTTAATAAGTTTCTGCTTAAGGCCTGCTCACACTTAGGTCGCTGGCGATGGCGATCAATGAATCGCTGTCCAATATAGCTGTCAAATTTGACAGCGTTTCACTGATCGCTATCGCCGGCGACCTAGGTGTGCGCAGGCCTTTACTTGTTCGTCATCACGGAGTTTTTCTGACTTTACCCTACTGATCTACCATCACACTAAACTGTACCTTATACCTATCATGTCAAAGTAGCTTTTCCTATAAAATTTAAGTCCTATAAGGTCTTCAGGGTTGTCACATTCAGTCAGGTGATTTTGTGATTTAGCTGCTTTGTTTTAAGATTGGTTTTGTGTTGGATAGTCAACATCAAAGGGTATAAAGACAGTGGAAGAGCAGCTTCTTACTAGTTCCGACTCACTTATTTTGTCCATACTTAGACAATGTATGCGACTAGTGGACCGCCCGCAGTTTCGTATGTGTTCATTTCTTTTTCATCCCACCAGCTCTGAAAGTGTTTTTGCTGTTCAATATCTGACTGCAAAAGCCGTTTTTATCCGCTAGAGGATAAAGTAAATTTGAATTTAGAATATCGTGTTCACTAAGTTTGTGAATACACAACCTATTTACCATGGTCCCGAATTTATCATACAACCTTTTTTAATTTGTTGAAAACTCATACTCGGAACCTTCTTGGTGTGTTACTTTTAGTCGCGCCATGTTCTTTTTGCATTTACTCATTTCCTCGCTGAGGTAGGAAGAAAAGTTACGTGTTGCACTCGAGTGCAAAGATTTTTCACCTTGTGCTCTTTTGATTCCTTCGCCAACGCTTAGGATTCTAACTTTAAAACCTTAAATTTTAGAATCCTTCGCTTGCTCAGTCATCAAAATTGAGCACGCGATTAAAAAGCAGCTATGCACTCTTGTATAACAAATAACTATTATCATCTAACCACATACTAATATTATAGGATGCCTTATTTAAACTTATATAAATTTGACTGGCCTCTAGCTCAGTTTGTAGTAGCTCTGCCTTCAGGTCGTGGGTTCGATCCCCACCGAGAACAAATATTTGTGTGAACTATTGTGATGTTTGTTCTCTTGGGTGTTATATTGTATTCTAAGTACGTAATTACAAAAAAAAATGCATTTAAGTATTATATCAGCTATATGGTTCCCATAGTACAAGCTGTGCTTAATTTGGGGCTAGATAGTGTTGTGTGGATAGTCTTCAGTATTTATAAAAAAAACATCTTCAATGATCATGAACTTCAAGACATCCTTGCGCACATCTAGGCGATCTGCGAAGGCGATTGTGATCAGTTTCAGCATAGGGTTTTAAAGTTATCCGTATAATCTGCCAGATCGATCGCCATCGCAGACGATCTAGAAGACTAGGCCTACCGTGTCTAGAATTTCAAACCGTAAACCTTACTTTATTTTGGTTTTAATGCATTAATTCCCTCTGTATCGATTTATACCTTCCTTGTATGGGTTTTATTTTAGGTATTATTTTCTTATCTTCACTCTTAATAATATTGTATGTATAGGTATTTGGTTTGGCCTATTTCATTTGTCCTATTTATTTGTTTCTATTTTTGTTTCTGAAAACAAACAGTAATAATATTCTAATTGATAATCTAAATAAAACAACTATGGACAATAAACAGTTTTCGCATAGTATGTTCTTCTTTTGTGTATTTTTTTTGTTTCTTTTTACGGTGTTCTCCTTTTTCATCCGTTGGTTTTTATTATTTTGTAAATTAATTATAAAAATTATTTAATTTTTACTTTTATAGAAATTATTGATTAGTATGGTTAGTCAGTCAGACAGCAATACCAGTTTTATAAAATACGTTAAATTCGCGAACTCGGTTACAAAAACATACGTTCGTGCGTCAGACTTGTTAGGGATGTCACTGAGGAGATGTCATTCATTCTTTAAGGCCATTTCGTGGATCGAGAAGCGTGCACGATGACGTTAAGTACTGTCAATAGTGACAATTAATCAAGTTGGTACATTTTACTTTGGTAATTTTCTTTTTGGCGGTCGATATTGTTTGTATTGATGTTGGTAGAAAAATGAAGATAGATTCAAGATTCAAGATTCAATAAGCGTTTATTCAATACGATACAAGAATCACTTTGAAACGTCTTAAAGCTAGGTGAGTCTAGGTGCCAGTTCCACGCGACCAAGCGTAGAAGAACAGGCAACAAACTACGTCTCGGTTCCTACCGTTTTTTTATATGATCCTTTTACAAATCAAAAATAGTCTAAAATAATAGCAGTGAAGTTCCAGTGTGGTGCCACTTCACTTAGTCAGACGTATGCAATGTAATTATACAAAAGCAAAAGTTTCAAAGACAGCACACGCTACGCTTCAAAGTTATAATAAAGTATCTACACAGATATAAAAATAAGATATTAAATAGTAGGTACAGACATTGCAAATTGACATGCTAGCTTCCTATGGGTAGAGTGACCGGGACATCGGGCCACGCAGTTTTATCATTCATATAGCTATCTAGAGTATAGTACGCTTTCTTTATCAAATTACTCTTAATATAGGCTTTAAACTTCCGAATTGGAAGCTTAGTTGCATTTTCCGGAAGTTTATTGTAGAAGCGTACATTATAATTGAAATTGTTGATTAAATACCCTCAATTGTATGGCAGTTGGGTAAAAAATAAGGATAACAGCCAAGTTCTAAGAACACAAAATTAAAAAAAAATGGATTTCATCAAATTACTATTAAGTAAAAATTGTATTAAATGATGTATACTAAAACTTGAATTTTATATACATTATCACTGCACCACGTCTTTTTTTGTTGGTCTCAAGCAACAAAATCAAACAAAATATTTGACATTATTAGTTGTAAAGATTTTTATAATGTCCCAAAAGATAAGAGCCAAACGTTTTTGAAAACGCGACCTTCCCCTTGGTACGGGGCTGCGCTGACCAATCGCTGACAAATCCCGCTCGGCTCTCAACTTTTGGGACATTATAAAAATCTTTGTAATTTCCCTAAGCGTAGTAAGCACTATAATCAATAAAAAATATTATTAGTTGCGTTGTGTTTGTGACAACCCTATCTAAATAGTTGTTTATAGGACAAATATTTTTGTAAATTCATTTGTTTTTTACTGACAACACCAATATTCACACCTCGAAACCACAGAAATATTTAAACTTTAGTTTGGAGTAGCTTAGGTTTGTGTATCGTTCTTTTCAAGTCCAGTCCATCTCAAGATTGTCTGGAAGAGATCTTAGGACAAGTTCCTTAACGTGGCCGTTGAATCATGCTTTGTTAAGATGGTTACTACTTAACATAAGGTGAGATTATTCTCATCTGTATTCCTCAAGTTTATAGACACAGAGCGATTTTAAACGTCACCTGCAAAGCATGGTTTATTATAAATGATGGTCACTATTTAACATCAGGTGGGCTCTATGCAAGTTCCGTCTATAAAAATACTGTAAAAATGACACATTTTTAATGCCAAAGAGAGTTGGTTAAATAAAACTAAAAAAACTAAGTTATTAACACAAACTTTAACCGTCTCGTAAGCTTTTATGGAACACATAAAACAAAGGTTTATGTCATATCGGCAGTTACTGATGCGTTGCGAACGTGTTGCAAACGTGTTGTGAACCGATAAATTGTTTATAAATTATCTAGAATCATTGACTCACTCACTGGGTGAGAACGCAGCTAAAGGGGAGTTTCTGACAACTGTAACATTTTAACTTTTAATGCAATTTTGGCAATTACAATCAACTGATTATAACTTCTATTATCACTTAAGTAATGCGAGGTAATGGTAGTTTACATAAAGTTCTATACATTAGGATTGGGATTAGAACCCACGACCATCCCCTTGGAACGGAGATGCGCTGACCGCTGCGTCATTAGATCCTAATCACACTCGGCACTCTGTGACAGTGGGAATGCTTGTGTTTAATAAACAATAGAGGACCAATCTATAAATGCAGTTTTTTTTTTAAACTAATTAAGGAACAAGGAGTGAAAGCCCACC
Organism: Thera britannica; assembly: GCA_939531255.2. Lineage (NCBI taxonomy): Eukaryota > Metazoa > Arthropoda > Insecta > Lepidoptera > Geometridae > Thera > Thera britannica. Next base: position 3,486,046 of record OW618042.2, on the reverse strand, counting down.
AGATGTTGAGTTGCCACCTCTGTCTATAACAGTTTGCATTACCTACTTCACACCGCATGGGTTCGAGGTTGTGCTATCTATGTAGCATTGCACTGCGCATGTCATACTGAGACGTAACGTAACGCAAAATAAATCGTATACAGGGTGTAATCGTTAAGTGTGCACAGGCGATTATTCCGTAACTATTGCAGATATCAAAAAACTTTAAACTGATATCGAAAGTACTTTACCTAATGAGTAAAATGACATTAATAACTTTTTAAAAATAAAACGAGAAATATCCAAAAAAATTACATTAATCACTCCCATACATTTAGTATGAGATAGTAGAAAGGTTTTTGTTGTAATGAATTTCTTACGAAACAATTATAATGGCTTAATAGCCAATAATAGTGCAACCCCTTGGCCTGCCAGATCCCCGGATCTCACGCCTTGTGATTTCTTCCTATGGGGATTTGTCAAAGACCACGTGTACGCTGAGAGAGTACACAGCCTAGAAGAGTTACAGAATCGTGTACGTCGTGCAATTGCTTTAATTACTCCGCAAATGTTAAGTAAAGTTCATTTAGAAACTGTAAATAGAGCTCGTCATTGTATTGCACAAGGAGGGCGTCACTTCGAACATATGCTTTGAACACAAAATTTTGTACTTAGGTACTAAGAAATAAAATGTATGGGAGTGATTAATGTAATTTTTTTGGATATTTCTCGTTTTACTTTTAAAAAGTTATTAATGTCATTTTACTCATTAGGTAAAGTACTTTCGATATCAGTTTAAAGTTTTTTGATATCTGCAATAGTTACGGAATAATCGCCTGTGCACACTTAACGATTACACCCTGTATAAGAAAACTGATGACCTTGTGTGATAGTGACACGAACTGTACGAGCTCTGCTTAACTTGGGGCTAAATAGTGCTGTGTGGATTGTCCAGTATATTTCTTTATAGATTGAGAGATGTTTTCATTATAAATTAGAATTGTGTCTTGTGTATCTTTAACTGATAGTTTCTTTGTATAAATAAATGTGAGTTACGAGTACACTATTTTGAATTATTAAACTGGATCGCTTCAATGAGACTCTACCTTAACCGTACCGCATTTTATCCTCTCAATCTCAAAGATAAGAGCTTTTAAATCAAACCGAGGTACTTTTTCATACACTATTCTTATTCATGAAAGCTTTAAATAAAAGGGAAAAAGGCACTCGAGTGGGGGGCTGACATAAACAGTTGGTGACAAAAACCTGGATTCCTAACTTTAACATAAAGATGGAAAAAACACGGAGTTTCACATGCGCTTGCGCTTGCCATTTTATTTTATCATCGGCGGGATCTGGATCACAAGTTCTAGTAGGAAAGATATTTTTTTTTTGTTTATTTCTTTCTTCTTACTCTGTGAAACCACTTCTCGCTTTCTCGCTCGCACACTTTGATATTTTGAAAGATATAATAACTACTGAATTATTTATTTTTTATTATTTGTGTGCAATTTTTTAATATTTAGATCCTAATCATAATTGAATAACGCCTTAAAATTTCTTACAAACTTATGCTTAGTTACTTTCCCGGACGAGCCCTTCACAAAGCGCTCTACTACTACACGCATATTAGATGCTTTTTAACGTTATTTTTATGAAATATAGTGTTAAAACTGCTTAAATTTCCTCCAGTTGACATTCTTAACAAAACAACAATACATTGCTTCGTAAAAACCATCCGAGCATTCGATTCTTAGCGACCCAAACCCGGCTTTTGTCAAAGCGAAAAGATCGCGAACAAAAAGTAACGCAATTATTTCAGTCAAACAGTAATTTCGAGTCATTGTTCTTGAGAAATACCAATTATATACAATTACTTGTATATGACATTGTGCCGTGTTCATTCCTCGATCGATACAGAATCGATTGTGGATCATTCGAATAGTCGGCGAGTCGATACATCGGTGTCTTTGATGGTAAAAAGCGTAACAATGAAAAGTTGTATCGAGTGAATCGAATATTGGGGTGTTTGAGGCGTTTCGCGTCGTGACGTAAGTGCGGTGGGGAATGTCGCTTTTAGTAAGTAAAGTACCTACTTTACTTTTAGTAAGTACTTACTTTACTTTACATTTTCTTTTTTTAACGACATTACCGTAAGATGATGTCGGTCGAACCGAGAATTAGCCCCCTGTTCGAAAAAGAAAATCCGAATTTATATATTTTTTTAATCTGTGAGGATATCGAACGTGTTTAAATCCGCCCAAACATATATTTTAATTCTTTGTAAGTAATAAATGTAAATACTGGTGGATGCTTACACGCAAAGCTTACCCTATACAAGAAAAGTATAACCCTATTAGCAGAAAGTGTTAAAAAATTATACATGAACTCAACAATATAAAATAAAATGTAAGTAATTTGTCTGTATGCATGTCGCAAAGTGTCCGACGACCAGCTGAGCGCCCTACATGGTAGGACACGCTGCATGCATACTGCCGTCAAATGTAGCAATTTGCGTCATTTTGTTGTCTATGGCTTAATACCTTTTAGGTTTTTAGCGGTAGGCACTTTGTGTAATTTCTGTCTTCGTATTTTTTTGAATTTAGAATGTATTTTTAAACTTGGTCGATTGACATTTGTAGGGTTCCGTATTCAAAAAGTCGTGGTGGTTCTGGCATAGGATAAGGGTCAGTTTTTGACTTGACAACGTCTTATAATTCGATGGAGCCGGCTGCACACACGAAAAAACATGACTCATGCGGCGTTACCTCGCTCTGAGGCGTTCAATTTAAGGCTGGAAGTGCAAGCGAGAGCGCAGAACGAGCGGCAAAGAGGCACAATCGGTCTCCACGTTCGGCAGCGTTTGACATCTCTCTCCTACTTGAATGAGCGATGCGTCCGCGTGGACAGCTGTATGACGTTGTCACGTTCAACTATCGTCGTAAACCGACTTAACAGACAACCGATTTTTTTTTCTCCTGTAAAGGGCTACAGGCCTGCGCTCATCTACGCGATGGCAATGGCGATCAGATCGACAGGACCCCATCGCCTCGATGTGCGCAGGCCTTAAAAGAACGCTCGAAGGCATAGCATCTCTCGAGTATTTAACAACACTTACCAACACTGCGGTGAAGAGTGATGATTACGCCCGCCGTAGTCATGTAATGCCGTTGTCACTACGGCAAACCCCCCTATACTCAATAGAAAGGACTACCGTCATTTGTTTATTTAGTAAATTTATTTTTAAAATTTTGTCCTATATTTTGTAATTTTGTTTTGTCGAAGAACCGACAACTGTTGGGGAATAAAGGTTCTCGAATGGTGACCACGAACCGCAAGACAAAAAGTAGATCGCCCACCTACCAGATGGACCGACGACATTGTTATACAACGTGTATCAAAATATGTGTACTATCCTGAAGGGGGGTGAATTTCCACCCCCCGGGGAGCAACTTTTATTCAACGACTTTTCGAACTTCGATTGGTATCTCTGAAAAAAACTGCAACGAAGTTTCAACATGAACAGCTGACTTTATACAAAGTGACAACCCTAAACTCAGCTACAGAGGTAGTAGGTAGTAGTAGTAGACCTACAGAGGTAGTAGGTCAAGGGGTCAAGGGGTTACAAGGATAGGGTTGTCAATTTATTTAGGCATTATGAAATTAAATATTTTTGTATGGGAAACTGAAAATAGGAATTTTTAATTATCTCCCCCCCACAACTGATCACCATTGTGGTCTGAAACCCCCCACCTTCGCATAGTACACATATTTAGATACACCTTGTATAAGATCGGGGAAGTCGGTGGATGGAAAGAGCTCAGAATCGTTCTTCCTGGAAATGTGTAGGGGAGGCCTATGTCCAGCAGTGGACTTCTAAGCCAATGATAATGATGATGACCGGTAGACTTTTTTTTATATAAAGCACAAACCTTGAAGGCGTAGACATTAAAAAGTAAAAAATACCGATCAATCGATTGGCAGTTTACCGACATTCCGACAGAGGGCGACATTGTTCGTTGTAATTACAAATAATTACTGTAACTAATTATAAATAACGTAATTAATGTTACTAATTACAATAATGTGTGGTCGATTCGCCATCAGATAGGTTTTATTGATGTCCAATTAAAATAGAGCTTTGTGTTGGTTGGTGGAGCGATGGGTGAATGACATAGGATTTGTTTAGTGCTTTATGCACCTAGAAACATACTCTGACAGCATAGATATCTATATTATATACAGGGCGTCCCACGGGTATGCCACTTTTTTTTTTTTTTTTTTTTTATGTAACTTGCTGATGGAACAAGCATATGGCCCACCTGGTGTTAAGTAGTAACCATCGCCTACAACAAAGCCATGCCTCGTAGGTCACGCACGTGTGGTAGGAACGTGCCCTACAATGCACTGTCCTGCGTCCATCAACTTGAGGCATACAGATATTCAGCCTCACGTGCCAGTAATTACACCGGCACCCACACCCTTCAAACCGAAACACAGCAATGCTGCTTCACGGCAGCAATAGGCATGGTGGTAGTAGGTACTTCCACGGACGAGCCACAAAGAGCTCTACTATTACTGAAAATTTGTGTCGTTTTGGTAAAACAGATGAACTGTTAAGTTTAAAGCGATAAGAAAGTAATGAAATCTACATCGCGTAAAGGCCTGCGCACATCTAAGCGATGGCGATTGCGATTAGCTGAAACGCTGTCAAAATTGCTGTTATATTTGTCAGCGTTTCACTGATAGCCACCACCATCGCCCAGATGTGCGCACGACTTAAGATGACATGGCGCGGGTGGTGCACAATAGCAACGCCATCTCGCGGCGCGCGGCGAAAAAACCGCGTCGCAACCTATTGATACGACATTGACGGATTCTGGAGGTTCACGGTAGGGCTGGCACAACACGAAATATTGATAATATTTGGCAGTTTTAAGAATAATTTTGTATAGCACTGCTTTTTTCTAATTTTCTCTTGAATAATCTAAATGACTATAAGAGATCGCTGCTTAGCGATAGAACCGCCTACAGATTTTGCAAATAGTTTTTAAGTTTTTGTGAGCAGTACAGTAATTTCTATATAATCTATCTTTAATTGAAGAAAAATAAAGAGATGACAAGTAAAGTATGAAAATGTATTTTGAGTAAAAACAATTTGGTTTACATCTAGGGCGCGATTTTGACATACAATCAAAATCATAAATCTCCTGTGTGCTTCGTGTCGTAGATTAGCTTGTTGACTGTAAATCTTACAATTTTTATGTTAGATGCTGTCACGATATCGTAACTTTTACTGTTAGACTTTATTTTATTCAAGACAAGGCACTGAAAAAAACAGTTATCTCTCAAGAAAAAAAAATCGCAGATCACTGGATATCCGACTCCAGTTACTAGTATCTGCTAAGAATAAACGGGCAAAAATGGCTTCCAACTATTAGCTTAAAGGCCTGAAAGTTGAAAAAATATAGATATTGACACAGTGACAGCCCTACCGTAATATACATGGCAGAGACGCCGCCCTGACATGTTTACGGGCCAATTATTTGTATGGATTCCGTCGCAGTAATGATTTCTTGCGTCTGTCCGTCCGTCTGTCCGGCGCACTCGCTTCATATTCCTCCTTTTTATTGTGCATTTAGATTTTACGCGGCGCAGCCCTGAGATTTATCTTCGAATTTTGAATTTTATGTTACTTGCTCCCGCTTACGGATATGCTTGATGCAGATTGATCAATAAAGAGTTTTATAAATAGGTGTTTGGTAAAGATTGTTTTATAGGAAACTTATCAGTAAGTTCGTAGAATGGTGATGGATTACTAATTGAGCCTCTATGAGATTTAATTTTTTTATTCCTTCCCGATTTATCGTGATGAAATTAAAGAGTCGTTAACTATTGTGGCTGACTGTATCAGGAAAGAAAATTTATTACTTAGTTACAAAATAATATTTAAAAAAAAATATTGCTCTTTTGATGGTTTTTTTTATTTTGCGTAGGTAGTTTTTTTTATTTTTTTATTTGGTGCAGTTTCGGGTTCGATTTGCAGTGTGTTTTATTGATTTATCATCTACTAACTGTCGCCTGTGGTTTCACTCGCCTTAATGAATTACTAACATCCACGTTCCTATCAAAGGTTCTTTCCCTCGGTATTATAAGACTTGTGTGCCAGCCTTTATTCATAATGTATACTGACTCTGAATATTTTTTAACTTTTATTATTTCAAATAACCTTTACTCGGACAGATATTCGTGAATGAAAAATAAACTAATAAAATACACTAAGGGTCTTATTAATAATCCTGGCGTAGCGTTGGAGACAAGAGACAAAACACGGATCAACTAGTCCAACGCTACACCAGGATTATTAATAGGACCCTAAAAGTTAAAATAAAAATAGCATGATGATGATAACGAACAAAAAAAATTAGTTTATAAATAAGCTACAATATTATGTGAAAATGTACTTCATGCATTTGATTAATAATAATAATCATTTCAAAGAAATCATTACTATACGTTTTGTATACTCGTGTCTGTAATTTGTTTGTAAAACTGTTTTAGCTTAGCTAATACAAGTTTTTCACGAAATAGTTACTTTGGAACACTTTGTTGTCTGGGGATGTAGCTCAGTGGTAGAGCGTTCGCTTTGCATGTGAAAGGCCCCGGGTTCGATCCCCGGCATCTCCAACTTTTTGAACATAGAAAATAAATTTGTATAAACCTGAGTTACTTACGTTGCGATCTTTGTATTTATTTTATTTATTACTTCAATTAGGAACTTATTTTAATAAATAAAACGCAAGGTTTTTTTTAAAGAACATTTTGACTAATATACTTATGTAATTTATATTCATAATTGTTGTAGGAAAGAAGTTGAAGGAGAGGGAGGTAGACCAATGGTTCAAGATAAGAGAGGAAGGGGAAGACCAAGAATTAAGCTACATGAGCCAAATAAAAGCGAAGATCGCCGTCATGTCGTTTAAGGAGGTCAAGGAGGTTGCCCTCAAAATAAATACCTAGAGAAAAATGCATACATTATGCCGACAAGAGCATTGCACTTAAATAAGAAGAATTAAAAAAAAATGTTGTCGTTGCGTCTTATGACCTAATAATACCATACTTCTTGCAAATAAATATATTTAATTTAATTTGATTGTAATTAACAGGAGCCTAATTCTCGGGCCGACCGATATTTTCAATGTCCCTTATATACAGGGTTATTCATTATTAGCTGCAAATACTCAGGAATTAGGTTCAACAAATAAAATAAAAAATGTTTATGAAATGATTTTTTTTAAGTTTTGTTATGAAAATCCCGAGAAAATCAATAAAGGAATCATTGGCGCCTGACCTATTTTGACCTTTGATCCGCGCCCGCGTGCCGTGAGTGACACTCTGCGTTCAGTCACCGCCTGGATGGGTCATCGTCCTGTTCTCCGTGGCAATCATCATGCAATAGCCGTAAAGAAATTAATAAAAATAAAATTTTGATACAAAAACTTGAAAAAATTTTGATCAATTTAAAAAATAATAATTTCATAAATGTCTTTTATTCTATTTGTTGAACCTAATTCCTGAGTATTTGCAGTTAATAATGAATAACCCTGTATACACAATGGCATTGTACAACCCCGCACTTTTTCTACGTTTTCCGTATATCGTAGCTGTCGAGGCTTCTACGATGAGGTCGTCGATGAATTACTCAAGGAAATCTGCCATTCTCTCTTCGAAAACAAGCAATAAAATACAATTGCAAAATGATCCGAGATGAGCCGAGAATTAGGCTCCAGGTGTGGCTGACATTATTGTCAAGTTAGGTATTTATACTTTATTTCATAGTAAACATAAATATTTTTCCAGCACAGGGCTAAACAGGAAATTACAGGATATTTGAATTGTAAAATGTAATTAATTTATTTGAATTTTATTTGTTGACATGTTTTTTGAATTTATTATTTTTAGAATGAATTTTGATTATTTTTTTGTATTTTCCTTTTATTTAGTATATTTTGGACGCCTTTATGAGGCAGAATGTAATGGACCTCAAATATTTATATTTTTAATTTAATAACTATTGTACCTACAAACATTCCTGCGAATAAATGATTATGATTATGACTAAATTTACATTTTCACATGCAATAGTATTTTCTCTCCAGCATCTCCAGGATAGCCCAGTAGCGAACCGCTCCAGTAAGGCTCCATAGCCCGACAGCCGCGATCAATACTGGGCGTACGTGACTGGCGTGCCAACGGCGCTCCTCACTCCTTGCTGCATGGCATTCGCCAGGGTTTGCCTAAAGACAAGCTAACTATATAAGAATTTTCGGCTTGTGTTGGACCGCAGTCTCATGATGCGGTCGACGATGTAGGACGTTGTCTGGCCTCTCAGCTCAGTTGGTAGTAGCTCTGCCTTCTGCGCCGTAGGTCGTGAGTTCGATCCCCACCGAGAACAAATATTTGTGTGGTGAACATTGATATTTGTTCTCTGTCTAGGTGTTATATTGTATTCTAAGTATATATTTACAAAAAAAAGTATGTTACCTGTTATCTGGTTCCCATGGTATATATAATTATATGCTTAATTTGGGGCTAGATAGTGTTGTAAGGATGGTCCGCAATACATATTTGATTATTTTTTTGTATGCACCGCGCACCGCAGCGGCACCGCAGTTGGGCTCAGGCTGGATGACAGATATGTCAACAACCTGAGCTATGCTGACGACATGGTGCTGCTCAGCCCCACGATCAAAGGCTTGAGGAAACTGTTAAAAATCTGTGAGTTGTTTGCAAATGAACATGGCTTGTCTTACAATGTTGGTAAAACAGAAATGGTGATTTTCAGATCAGGAAAGGGACCAGAAAACGTACCGGAAGTACGCCTTAACGGACAGCCTGTAAAAATTGTGGATCAGTTTAAGTACCTTGGCCATATTGTTACTTCTAGCCTTAAGGACGACGCGGATATAGAGCGGCAACGTAGGGCACTCTGTATAGTGGGCAACATGATTGCACGAAAGTTCAACAAGGCCTCGCCTGACGTAAAAAAGACACTGTTTGCTTCCTTTTGCCAGACGTTTTACACGTGTCAACTCTGGATAAATTATACCAAGAAGTCACATGATGGTATAAGGGTGGCCTACAATAACATCTTTAGGCACCTTATGGGGCTGAGGCGTTACTGCAGCGCCTCAGGCATGTTTGCAGAAGCCAGAGTTGACACGTTTAATGCCATCCAGCGAAAGCGAATTGCGTCCTTTATGGACAGAGTTAATAGTTGTCCCAACTCTATCATCAAAAGTTTGGCAGACAGACTAATGCTGACGGCAATGTACCGACGATGGGTGGAAATTGCCACCTAGACTAGCAGTAATATATTTTTATATTCTGCACTTATTTTACTGTATTTTTTTTTTTTTTTGTATTGTGTACCAAATTTGTATTTTTATATTGTTTTTATATTGTTTTACAATGTGTCAACCTATGGACCACGTGTCTGCAATAAAGAAATATTATTATTATTATTATTATATTTATTTATCTAATACTAGCGGCCACCCGAGGCTTAGCTCGTCCACTTCCTGTTACTAAAAAAAAAAATTAATAATTTTCGTGGCTTTAAGCTACCTTCCCAACAGTTTTCAGCCAAATCGGTTCAGCCGTATTTGAGTTATAAATAGTGTAACTAACACGACTTTCTTTTTTAAAGATAATAGAACATAGGTTTATTTTCTTACTTTTTAATTTTTACTTAATAATTTTTCTAACTAAATTATTCTTCTTTTTCTAATTTAATTTAGAGTACCTAGTAGTTACCTTCTTGTCGTAGGCATCCCCCTTTCTTTCCACATTTCTCTGTTTCTGGCGGTTGATATCAGTTTGATCCCGCAAAATATCGTCCAAAACAATTTGTGTTTCTTACGTAACTGTCGTCTATTTTTACCCACTTATTCCCTCATTCCAGTCGAGCCCCGAGGGTCCTTAAAGCGATGCCTGCTGTTCCATCGATTCGGAGACATGCGCTGAATACCTAATGAACAGCAACTGGATACTTTGAACCTTATTGCGACGGCATAAGGGTGTTGTGCCAGCTGGCCTGAAGGACAAGGACAGTTTCTGGTGAAATATCGTTTGAACTTTGATTATTGTGCTCTCAACTGGTGAAGGAAAACAGTATTACAGTATTAGAGACTCCTAACAAAATTGACTGGCCTCTCAGCTCAGTTGGTAGGTCGTGGGTTCGCTCACCACCGAAAACAAATATTTGTGTGGTGAACGTAGGTGTTTGTTCTCTGTCTGGGTCTTATATTGTATTCAAAGTATGCATATATTTACATAAAAAATACGAAGTATTATATCAGCTCGTTCGCGTAGTATAGTACATAATTTGGAATTTGTGCTTAATGTGTGGATTGCCCACGTAATTTAAAAAAAAAGTGGTCAGTGTCACGTAGTTATTTGGGTTTTATCTATTTTTTTTAATCTGCGTTCGTTCTCTGCACACGGAACGTAACTTTTGGTATTTGGATGCGTTAACCGAAACGTTATTCGAAAAGTTGTTGCCAGCTTCAACTTTTCAATTCCGCTAATCGGGTAGCTTTTTGGTAGGAAAGGTTTTGATATTTTTTCAGTATTATCGAGCCATATTTTTTTGTTAACGCCGTGCCCTAACTTTCTTTAAAATTTAGATATAGGTTCAGCCTCACAGTTCCCCATTTTTCAATAGTTGTTTTCATTTTCGTTCCATTAGTTGACGCTTCTTTACGCTAGATTAGGCCACTTTTGGAATATTTCTGCTGAAGCGGGCAACCGTATACAAAACACGAGATGGATATTCTTTCTTTCGTCCACCATCTTTTCTGGACCAGACTTTTACACGGAAGGCTGCCTTTGCGCAGCAAGTTTTTTCTATCAATTTTATGGTGAGTCTGATGTGAAAAGACTGTCTTTTCCCGCTATGGTTTTCGTTCCGTTGTTGTAATCCAGTAAACTATCCACAGATTGTCGATTGTCGGATGTGGCGTGGGATTTAAAAGCACGTTGTTCCCACAATTTGTTTCTACTATTTACCCAGCCCCCTGGATTAAACCTCAGGTATGTCCATCCCCAGTATCTTTAGGAATTGGTTTCTTGAAAAAAAAATAACATGTTTTTTATTATATGAAATATAATTCTTCTTTTAAATTTCATCAAAACTTCCCTCAGGACAGTCAATTTATAATTTAAATCCTGTATCTTACCATTCTATAACGTTCAGCAAAGTTACTTAGTTAAATTCAAGCTTATTTGTTCCACAAAAGTAGATTTTCCAGTATTAAAACCACATGTTCTACCCTGTTCCGTCGGAACAGTTTACATTACTAGTCTGTAATTGGAGTTTTCTCTTTAATTACAGGGGGTTTTCTCCGTTTCTCCGTTATTCTCCGGTTTCCTCGGTTTTTACCCAGTGTTTATTTAGTTCTTTTGTACACCACTGGACGGACACCGGTGTGATATATTATTCATACACCACAACTACCCCACTCCGTGTACTGTGCTGAGCTAATACCAGTACCCTATCTTCATACCACCTTGCTCCGGCCTAGGCAGACCCGGAGGCTGCCTGTCGGTAACATTATTATTATCATATTACTACTTTCTTCAGTACCGTAGCTGAACTACCTTCTACGGTTGGCGCCCACTTTATATTTAAATTCTAAACTACTTTAATACCACACACAATTTTAATTCCATATATTTTTTTTATAACTTACCATCAATGCAACTCATCTCTAGGAGACCCTAGGCCTGTGTACCTTTCTCTCTGACTAAGCTAGCCCTAAATTAATTTATTGGTGTATTTTTGTACGCTTGTGTACGTTGCAGGATATAAATAAAAAAACTACCAGTCCGAACCTTTGTGTATTCTCATTTGTGATCCCCAAGGTAGGGGTAGGATTTTAGGAGGTAACAGTAGCGACCCAACGTGGGGCTTTTCCTGAGATAGTTGTCATGTCGTTTTAGCTGTGACAAAAAATTGCATTTAATTTCACCGGAATAAAATTGTGTGTGTGTTTTATAATTTATTGTTAAACTGTAAACTTGTTCCTATCAGTTGACTGTGTAATATTGTTTGCATTTATGAGCAATTGCTCACTGTTTTACTTTTATAACTAGATGGTTCTATAGGTTAGGAATTTATTTACAAAATATTTTTGTTGTAAACTTGAGGTGATTTGCAAAATTGGTGGTATAATTTGCCCAAACTTACATGAACTACTTTTAAACTTTTATGCCAACGCTATTTTCAACTTTTTAAACAAAAACTAACTATAAAAATTTTTGGTACAGTCAGTCACAAAAATTACTTTCAAACTTTTTTTGTTTTAATTTCTTGTTCATTATCAAGTACCGTTACGTACTTACTGGTTATTATTAGGTAAACTTTGCACTTTTGAACTTCGAAATATTTTTCGGACTTTTTCGGACTAATTTTTTTTTTGGGTTATTTCATCATGGGTGAACGCGTTATTGCTTTCCAAGCGTTGCACAAGGATGAACTCATTCACGAGGTCCGTATTAGGGATGTTTTGCCAGCCGATGATGTTTCTTCTTTAAGAGTACAAATAAGATCTTTAGCAAGGGAAGTACCTTCGGATTTAATTGTTTCTTTTGAGGGAAAGGTGTCCGACGAGTTGCAGTTGCTTCAAACTAAGTTCAAGGAGCTTACGGAACTTCTGAAGGGATCGACTAGTCCAAGTTTAAAGAACCTAACGCGCATACAGGCGTTAGCGCATCACTTGTATCACCGCCTTACGCGCTTGAATCCTTTAGATGATGCTGATAGATCAATTCATTCAGAACTAACGAGCGATTTGAACAAAGTCTTAGCTAAATTGGACAACATGATGTCGATCTTTCAATCAAGCGCCTCAGACGCTTACGCAGATCCAGCCCCGAATGTTTCTCCCGCATCTCCCGCGTCTTCCGCGGCTGTTATCCCAAACAAGAGATATCAAATGGTTTCATCCTTAAACTTAAAGTATAACGGTTCCTCTTGTGTGCGTGTATTTCTTCAGCGTTTAGATGAGTTGTGTGCCTCGCGTGGTATAACCGAGCAGCTGTTACTAACTTCTGCCGCCGAACTTTTCGAGGGCGACGTCTTGTGTTGGTACCGCAGCATTCGGTCCGAGGTAGATAGTTGGTTGGAGCTCAAGCAAAGCTTGCTTGACGAATACTTACCTTATGACTTCGATCGCCGTCTCATGCAAGAAATTCGTTCGCGTACGCAGGGTCCTAACGAGAACATCGTGGCATATGTTGCTGTAATGCTGAACTATTTTAGCCGCCTATCGTATAGAGTTTCGGAGAGGGAAAAATTTGACATCGTTTACCAAAACATTAGACCGGAGTACTCAGTTCCCCTGTGTACCACTGAAATTACATCGTTGAAACAACTAAAGGAAATGTGTAAGATGCTGGAGGTGGGTAAACACCGTACACAGACTTTTGTCGAGCCCCCTAGACCATCCAGTGGATGCTTAGCACCTGACTTAGCATGCAAAACTGTGAAGCCCAAAGTACTTGCTGTGGCTTCTGTAGACAAGTTTTGTGCCCGTTGTCGTGTCGACTCTCACAGTCTCTCTGAATGCAAGTCCACCGCCGTTGTTTGTTTCCGTTGCGGTAAGCAAGGTTTTACTGCTGCTAGATGTCCGGTCTGCAAACCTACGCCACCGATTTCGCCTCAAGCAGAGCCAAATCATACAAAAAACTAATTGGTCAGAACCATCGAGATAGTTCTTCTAATTTTGATAACGCCGACTGGCAAAACTACTTAAAACAATTAAAATTTTTCTTTTCTTCGTATAGAAGTGTCTCGACGGTTCGTGATTGTCATGATAATCGTCCCTTTATTCGTGTTGAGGTTTTTAACCACACTTTACGTGGTCTCTTGGACTCTGGCGCTACCATATCCATTTTGGGAGCTAATGCATGTAATTTGTTCTTGAAGGCGGGAGCTACCCTTCATCGCAGTGATGATATTTCCCACATCACTTCTGCGACGAATTCCCGTGCTTCTGTGGTAGGATTTTTTATGCTGCCAATCAAATTTGATAATTTGACTCGTGTTATTAAACTGTATGTGGTGCCCGACGTATCTCCTTCGCTTGTTTTAGGTGTAGATTTTTGGAAGGCATTTAATCTTGCTCCAAGGATCTTCAATAATAAGGATTTTTTTGTTAATTTCTCGGATGCTAACGTCGTATCCGAAATTCGATTTTTACAACCGTTCGCTCAGTTGCCTGCTGATCAACGTCTTGTTGCTGAAAATATTGTAGAACGATTCAAGTCTATCTCTTTTAAGGAAAAAGGTTTGGGTCGCACGCCTCTTCTTACTCACACCATTGATACTGGAGATTCTCCTCCAATCAAACAGCGTTACTACCCAATATCTCCCGAGAGGTTGAAGGAGCTGAACAGGCAGTTGGATGAGATGCTGGAACAAGACGTAGTCGAGCCTAGCATTAGTGCTTGGAACAACCCTACCCTGTTCACTCCAAAGTCAAACGGTGAGCTTCGCTTTTGCATCGACAGCCGCAAGCTGAACTCTGTGAGTAAACATGATGCGTACCCACTACCCTATATTTCTCGAATCCTTGATCAACTTAGGGACGCTAAGTTTCTGAGTTCTATTGATCTCAAGAGCTCCTTTTGGCAGATTCCGTTGGATCTCTCGTCGCGTGAGAAGACCGCCTTCACTGTGCCTGGGCGCGGCCTCTACCATTTCAAGGTCATGTGCTTTGGTTTGACCTCCGCACCAGCTACACAGCAGAGACTCATGGATAAGCTGTTCGGTCCCGAATTCGGTGATAGGGTTTTCGTATATTTAGACGATATTATTGTTGTTAGTAGTGATTTTGAGGAGCATATCTCGTTGCTGTCTCGAGTTTTGGAACGTTTGAATTTTGCTAACTTAACTATTAACCTGTCAAAGTGTCAATTTTTTCGTAGAGAGTTGAAGTACCTTGGATATGTCGTTGACGAACGAGGGCTTCGAACTGATCCTAGTAAGGTTCAGGCTATTGTCGACTTCCCAATACCTACCACCCGAAAAGAAGTCAAGTCTTTTCTGGGTACTGCGTCGTACTATCGTCGGTTCATTCGGGACTTCAGTTCTATCGCGGCGCCACTAAATAAACTTACTTCCACTCGCAAGAATGCTCCTCCGTTCCTTTGGACTCAAGAGGCTGAGCAGTCGTTCGCCGAGTTGAAGACGGCTTTAGTGTCTGCTCCGATTTTGGCGTGCCCCGATTTTTCCAGGCCCTTCTCTGTTCATTGTGATGCTTCTGGCTACGGTATTGGGGGAACCTTGACTCAGGTTCTCGTAGACGGTTTAGAACACCCTATCGCGTATGCTAGTCGCTCATTGAATAGGGCTGAACGAAACTATTCCGCCACCGAAAGAGAAGCGCTCGCAGTAGTTTTTTCCGTCGAACATTTTCGCCCGTACTTGGAAGGAGGTCCTCAATTCAAAATTATTACCGACCATTCCAGTCTTAAGTGGTTTTTTTAATTTGTCTAATCCAACCGGACGTCTCGCTAGGTGGGGATGTCGCTTGTCGCCGTATGACTTCGTCATTGAACACCGCAAAGGCAAGGATAATGTGGTTCCTGACGCGCTTTCGCGTGCAGTTCCCATTCTTGCAATTGATCCTCCTCCTGACCCCTTACCCCGCGACTTTTGGTTTGACAGATTATTAGCCAAGTGTACTAAATCTACTAAAGCTTGTCCGAATTATTCTGTTATTGACGGTAAATTGTGTAGGTATTCTAAAAATAAATTTGGTTTATCAAGCGAGTTTGACTGGAAGGAAGTTGTTCCTTCATATAAGCGTTCCGAAGTTCTTGAGTTTTGTCATTGTAGGGATACGGCACCACATTTCGGTATTTTTAAAACTTTTAAGCAGGTCTCCTTGCGTTATTATTGGCCGAAGATGTATCAGGACGTGGTTAACTTTGTTAATGCGTGCGAGACTTGCTCTGCTTATAAACATTCTCAAGAGCCACCCAAAGGTCTCATGGGAGATCCAAAGGTTTGTTCTCGTCCTTTCGAAACCATAAGTATTGATCTGGTTGGGCCGTTGCCGCGTTCTAGATCAGGTTTCACTTTTTTATTAGTAGTTGTCTGTTGTTTTTCCAAATATTGCTTGTTGTTTCCCCTTCGGAGAGCAGTTGGCAAGTCTATTGCTCAATGTTTGGAGAATGGTGTGTTTCTGACCCATGGTGTACCACGTACAGTGGTTGCGGATAATGGTACGCAATTCACTGGTAGTGAGCTCCAGTCCATGTTTCAGAGGTACAACATTCCTCAAATACATTTTACCCCTCGTTATTGTCCACAGGTCAACACAGTCGAGCGATATAACAAAACGATTGTTGTGGCTATATCTATTCTTGTGAAGAATGATCATCGCTCGTGGGACACCACTTTATCCAAGGTTCAGTTCGCCTTGAATACAGCTGTCAATGAAACAACACGATTTACTCCTTTTTCCCTTGTTCACGGCCGAGAAGCCATTCCGAGTGGTCAATTCTATGGTTCAGCTCGCGCGTCTTGGGAAGATCTTGTTTGTGGTTCACGCGATGACTATGTTTCTAAGTTAGGTGTTCTACGTGACATTTTCGGGAAGGTAGAAGAGGCCATTGCTAGGGCTCACCTGAAAAGCGCCGTTTATTATGATAAGGGACGCCGCGCATGTGAGTACAATGTCGGGGATATTGTTTGGAAGAAGACCTTTCCTCAGAGCGACGCCAGTAAGTTCTTCATGGCGAAGCTTGCGCCTAAATACGAGAAGTGTCGAATCGTTACTAAGCGTTCACCCTTGGTGTACGAGTTGGAAAGTTGTAGCACTGGCAAGCACTTGGGTGCTTGGCACATCCAGTATTTGAAGGGTGATGGGTCAGATGGTGTTCTACCTACTAACTGAACTAAACATTACTTTTGTGGGTTCGACTTTAGACGAGGCGTTTTTTCTATAGCATGTCATGAGAAGCCCGGACGGGTAGGGAATATATTGGTTGTAAGATCGAGTCCTGGCGGTTGGATAATTTTTTGGAATGGTTGTCTGTATGGAAAGATTGTTTGTCAGTACAAACTTATTTATAGTTTTGTATTATATTGTATATTTGTACATATGGTATTTTTTTTTCTTATATATTTTGTTTGTTTACCAATTTATGTTGTCGACTGTACTTTGGTATGTTTGACCTACATAAATTTTTCGTGTTTTTGTTTCGGATTTCTGTTTTAAGCAAAGGGGAGCGGTTGTGGTAACTCCCTCTAAAAAAAAAGCCAATGCCAGGGCGGTTTTTTGGAAACCCTTACAAAAAGCCTTATTCCAAATGCTTGTCAAAATTTTGTTAGTCCTGTACAGTTTGCGTTTTAGGTAAGTATTGGAGTGCGACGCGTTGATAGCGGAGTTATCTCATGGATTTGTTTAGTAATACCTAAGTGTAGTGTTTTCAGTTCGCTTCGGGTACTGCGCGCTGATAGCGAAGTAACCTCTTAGAGCTGTTTATATTTAGTTTCTGTAATAGTTATTGTCCTACTTACCTCGCGATTCGCGACTTATGCCTTTGGTTGGCATTTAAATGCATGTTTGTTTTTTGGACTGGGTTTTTTATTCGTGTTCTTGAGTAGCTTTACCTTGATTGTTCTTTTTTCAAGCACTCCGCTCTATGCTGGAGGACCAGCTTGAATTTCGCGATTTTTGTCGCAAAATTCTTCTAAGTGGGGGGGTCATTGTCACGTAGTTATTTGGGTTTTATCTATTTTTTTTAATCTGCGTTCGTTCTCTGCACACGGAACGTAACTTTTGGTATTTGGATGCGTTAACCGAAACGTTATTCGAAAAGTTGTTGCCAGCTTCAACTTTTCAATTCCGCTAATCGGGTAGCTTTTTGGTAGGAAAGGTTTTGATATTTTTTCAGTATTATCGAGCCATATTTTTTTGTTAACGCCGTGCCCTAACTTTCTTTAAAATTTAGATATAGGTTCAGCCTCACAGTTCCCCATTTTTCAATAGTTGTTTTCATTTTCGTTCCATTAGTTGACGCTTCTTTACGCTAGATTAGGCCACTTTTGGAATATTTCTGCTGAAGCGGGCAACCGTATACAAAACACGAGATGGATATTCTTTCTTTCGTCCACCATCTTTTCTGGACCAGACTTTTACACGGAAGGCTGCCTTTGCGCAGCAAGTTTTTTCTATCAATTTTATGGTGAGTCTGATGTGAAAAGACTGTCTTTTCCCGCTATGGTTTTCGTTCCGTTGTTGTAATCCAGTAAACTATCCACAGATTGTCGATTGTCGGATGTGGCGTGGGATTTAAAAGCACGTTGTTCCCACAATTTGTTTCTACTATTTACCCAGCCCCCTGGATTAAACCTCAGGTATGTCCATCCCCAGTATCTTTAGGAATTGGTTTCTTAAAAAAAAAATAACATGTTTTTTATTATATGAAATATAATTCTTCTTTTAAATTTCATCAAAACTTCCCTCAGGACAGTCAATTTATAATTTAAATCCTGTATCTTACCATTCTATAACGTTCAGCAAAGTTACTTAGTTAAATTCAAGCTTATTTGTTCCACAAAAGTAGATTTTCCAGTATTAAAACCACATGTTCTACCCTGTTCCGTCGGAACAGTTTACATTACTAGTCTGTAATTGGAGTTTTCTCTTTAATTACAGGGGGTTTTCTCCGTTTCTCCGTTATTCTCCGGTTTCCTCGGTTTTTACCCAGTGTTTATTTAGTTCTTTTGTACACCACTGGACGGACACCGGTGTGATATATTATTCATACACCACAACTACCCCACTCCGTGTACTGTGCTGAGCTAATACCAGTACCCTATCTTCATACCACCTTGCTCCGGCCTAGGCAGACCCGGAGGCTGCCTGTCGGTAACATTATTATTATCATATTACTACTTTCTTCAGTACCGTAGCTGAACTACCTTCTACGGTTGGCGCCCACTTTATATTTAAATTCTAAACTACTTTAATACCACACACAATTTTAATTCCATATATTTTTTTTATAACTTACCATCAATGCAACTCATCTCTAGGAGACCCTAGGCCTGTGTACCTTTCTCTCTGACTAAGCTAGCCCTAAATTAATTTATTGGTGTATTTTTGTACGCTTGTGTACGTTGCAGGATATAAATAAAAAACTACCAGTCCGAACCTTTGTGTATTCTCATTTGTGATCCCCAAGGTAGGGGTAGGATTTTAGGAGGTAACATCAGGTAAACTAATCATTCCGTAATAATATTCCGGATAAATCGAATAGGAACTTCGCTTTGTAAAACTAGTCATCATCATCAGCCTGAAGAAGTCCACTGCTGGACATAGGCCACCCCTACACATTTCCAGGAAGAACGATTCTGAGCCCTTTCCATCCACCGACTTCCCGCGATCTTATGCGCAATGTCGTCGGTCCATCTGGTGGGTGGGCGCCCTACGCTTCGTCTTCCGGTTCGTGGTCGCCATTCGAGAACCTTTATTCCCCAACGGTTGTCAGTTCTTCGAGCTATATTGCCTGCCCATCTGCCCATTGCCACTTCAACTTGCTAACTCTATATACGAGCTATGTCAGTGACCTCGGTTCTTCTTCCGGTTCGGATATCCTCATTTCTGTAAAGCTACTATAGTAACAGAATAGATTAGTGGGCGAAAAAATATGGCAACAAGATGTTTATTTATTTATTTATATCTGTAGGCCTACCACAAGTTCTGTCTGGCTCTGTCTCTGGCTCTGGTTTTGAGTTTGTGTGAGTGTTGATTAAATAAATCCTACGTCAAAACGTCACACGCAGTATAATACACTGGTGAGCACTCACACAGACTCAAAACCAGAGCCAGATAGAGCTTGTGGTAGGCCTACTGATCATTGTTCCGTGTTAGAATCATTTATTTTTTAGTATCAAAGTTTTGTTTTCAACAGAATTACAAAATGAAGTTGAAGATAGAAGTTTCAAAGTTTGGTATGAAGTTGTTACAATTAGTTTTCGTAGAGCCGCTACGGCGTAGCACCGTAGAACCATAAACTAAACTATTCTATGATAAACTAATTTTATCTGTGACCCAGATACCACCACGCCTACCCGCCAATGCAAAACCCGCACGCCTTCTGACGTGCCCTCGGCCAATCAGAGCGCGCCATTCGATTTTAAATCGTCGCCGTAGAATTATAGCTGTTTCTGTCACACCTATGCATACTAAGCGAGAGGTATTAAATCTAACGGAAATTGTTTTGTTTTTAAATTGCGTTGTTTTTGAATTAAGATGAGGTCGGGATAAAGATTTCAGACTTTTTCAGAATTTAATCTCATTTTGTTGTTTAATTTTTCTCGCACGTAATTTTAATGGTTTCACAAAAAGTTGATTGAATATTAAAAAAGTTTGACGAAATACGTTTTTGAATAAAACAGCAATTAGAATGAAAGGTATTTTTTTGATACAATTAGCCGAAGGAACAAGCATATGGCCCGCTAATAAAGCTTTGCCTCGTAGGTCACGCACGTCAGGGACGTGCCCTATGATGCAATGCATCCATTAACTTGAGGCATACAAATATTCAGCCTCACGTGCCAGTAATTTCACCGGCACCCACACCCTTCAAACCGAAACACAGCAATGCTGCTTCACGGCAGAAATAGGCATGGTGGTAGTACTTCCCCGGACGAGCCACACACAAAGAGCTCTACTACTACTCTCAATCTAACTACTATGATCAATACCCTATATTATCAGGAGATGAAAAATAACTACCTCTCCTTTTTTTAAATATTATACACCACTATTTAGTAACTACCAAAAAAAAATAGGGTAATGTAGTAGGGGTAGAACATTATGAATGTGCAATCAGAATTTTTAGTTCCGATAAAATGACAAAGTTATTAAATGTTAAAATTTTCAGAAATCCTGCATAAAATTATGGACACATTAGTTACGACGTAGTATTAGAGAGAAAAAAATTTCCGCTGCTTGGTTCCGCTTGGTATTTAGCGTTTATGAATGAAATGATTTTAGCTTGTTGAATCATTTCTCAATATTTAACTAAAAATGTTGGTTACCTATTTAAAAATATTTGTTTTGTCTCAAAAAATTTTTTTTTTCGTGGTTGTGTTCAGTATCAGCAGCCAATATCGGCATTTTTTTTTTTGGTAATTACAAAATAGCGGAGTATAAAAAAAGTTTTTAAAATTAGTCCTACTTACCACAGCATCACGCATCAATAATAAAAAATCTAAAGTGTATTTATTCAGTAGAATCGCAAGGATAACTGTGAAACGTCTTAAAGCTAGGTGAGTCTAGGTGCCAGTTCCACGCGACTAAGCCTAGCATCATGTATGACGTAGGTAAATCTTACTTTGACCATAAGATGACATATTTGCATACAATATTAATACTTAAAGGGGAAGACCACTTCATAAACGCACTAAATCATACTTACAGCCTTTTAAGTTCGCTATTATGCTAAAACACCCAAAATACCAAGGCCTCTACACTCAGAACGGTGTAAAGATGTGTTGTTCGAGTCGGAAGGTCAAGTTAATTTGGTGGAATAACCCTACTTTTGGTATGAGTTTTTTGTTAAGAAGCTCGTTTTATGCTGAGTCAGGAAGTGATAAGTTTATTTGTTTTTATGGTTTTACTTAGGAAATTAAACAAAAGTAAGTTTTAAAAATGGCCTAAAAAGTACGTTATCAGAGTTGACCACAGTCCCACTACTGGGCAAATAACTTACTTCGAAATTTTTAGTTGTCCAATTCATTAAAAAATCATACCTACATCGTAATTTTAAGACCGCTTTATGATTGGTATCTGAAATTTAAAACACACAATTCAATAACCAATTTTGTATCAGTTCATCTTATTTTGCTGCTTACTGTACTTTTATTGTAGACTGTAACTAAACAATAATAATCCTTCATTTGAATACTCTACATTTTTATAAATACTTTTAGCCATGACAGCGTTTCACTGATCGCCGCTAAAGTTTTCATCAATACCGGATTACGGTTGTAGGCAATAAATATTGCACATCGGTTTTTTGCTTTCGTAGAGCGCTATCTCTTTCTGACGCACACTACGCTCTATGAAACCGAAATTAGACGATGTGCAATATTTGTTGCTTACTACTTATACATCCTTTACATCATACTCAGTAAGTAGGATTTACTGTTGTGCAAGGAGTCGATTCTGTGTGGGTACTACTCAATGCATTGTAAATGGGTTCCATTTTCAAATCACTTTACCGTCACACTATGCTTGATACTCCTTAGTTCATAATCAAGCTATGCAAACCTCCTTGGTGAAACAATCTCTTTTCTTATAAAAAGATAAGAAAACTTTTTTCCTTAAAAAATTGTTACACATTGATTGATGTGCATCTGCAACTATTTTAGCAGATACTAGTGCAAATATTTAACTAGTAATTATTTTTCTCTAATCAGAAAATTACACTTTTTCATACCTATTTAAATGTTTTATGTACCTTGCATGAATGATGTAAAGTAGAATGATTACCTTGGTTGTAAGTATACTACCTATAGCACCCTCGAGCTATAATCGACGTCTAAATATTTCGGGTGCACTCGATCCATTAGCGTCCTTTGCGAACTGCTCTCGCACGGACGCGAAAGAGGATCTTGTTTTGCAATAGCTCACTTACCTCCCTTGTATTACAATATCCTATTAAATGTCAGTGATATTTTAAAAACCATGAGATTTGTGCAAAAATATGCTCCACTTATCAAACTACACCGCGACAAGTGCAGAACACCGTTAGGCATTAGTCACACCCGCGTCACTAACTTTGCAATTATTTTAATAATAACCACCATAATCTGGCCTGTTACCATACATTGAAATCCCCTCAGCTCTCTAGATTTGCTTCTAGCCCGCGAGAGGGGGGAGATCAAGTTATATTGGTCAAGCAGCCTTATGAGTTTGACAGTTAGAAACGTCAAAAGGTTGACAGGTCATAGGTTTGCAATTTAGTCGTGAGAATATTCGAGATTCATTTATTATGTTACGGTTTTTTGGGTAATTTCACGTTACTAACGAGCTCAGAAAGTAGCTTATTACTTTGAATTGTGTAGCTTTTTATTTTAATAGGTAGAATGCTATGAGAAAAGTTAGCCTATAGTTGTTTTTTCTTGAAAACTACAAAAAAGGTCTTTAAAAGTCTACGGAGTCTGAAAATAGTCGTAGCAGAGACTGCATATTTTTACACATACAACAGACATCAACGAGCGATCGATAATTTTCCTGTTGTATGAAAAACATTAAAATTCATTAGAATTTTTCATAATAATACTACAATAAATACCTAGAAGCAAATACGTAACATTATACCTACCAACATAATAATAAATAAAATATAAAACCAAATTCAAAGAAAAACTAAACCAACAGATTTTAAATTTAGAAAAGCAAGTTCGAAATACAAAAAATAACGTCTCAAATAATGTTCAGTTGAAAACAACCAACACTCTATTTTCCATTAGCACGGCGACCTACAACTGCGCCAAAAAAGATTTAACCCTAATTAGAGCACACGCCTCTGACGACGTGACGTTTCAAAACGTCACGTAACCTAAACCAAATTACACGTCGCGGCACAGAGTAAACGATAGTATTCACGTTCGGAGGCTCCACTCCGATGTCAATGACACTGTGCGAATTTATTACAAGCAATATTGATACGCAATGTTAGCAGGATAGAACTTCTTATTCTATGACGTAGTATTTGCTGATAACGTGCTAGGCGTGAATTTAATTACTACAAAATATGAGTGTCTATTAAAATTTTAGTCAGCATCTAAAAGCTTTGAAAAAAATATTTTATTTCTCTGTAAGGTTATGTATTTGATAAACTTAACAAAATAATCTAAAGTGTGAGATTTATTTATAGTCTAAGGGTAGTTCAGAGCGATATAGTACCTACGTTGCAGAAGATAATATATCATGTAACACAGTTTGTGCTTTTTTTTTCAGTTTTAGATCTCCAAAGGGTGGATTGAAGTGACGCAGCCGCGCACGTGACGTAACTGGCGGCAACACGCCCCGCGCACGCCACGCCGCCCGCCAGCCCGGCATCGGCAGCTTGTTTCGTATGCCTGTCGCAGCCGGCCGGTTCGGCGCACACATCCAGCCGTGTAGTTTAGTCTCCATCCTCAATGACCGCTGGACCGAGAGACTCAGCACACGTGCTTTTACGGACCTTTCGGCGAAACATGTAAATAACGTTCGAAGTTCAAACGTGACACGCGCGTTTGACAGGTGACGTTTCGGTGTTCCGCGCGCGGTGTTTTTTTTTCTAGAGTGCGAGTGACTTGTTTCGGTTATGGACTGAAAGGTTAGCCTGAAGTTTACTGTGTGGTTTTTTAGTGACGTTTAGTGAAGTGTGTCATTATTTTGAATCTAATAAGGTTTTTAATTAAACTCATTAAGATGGTCAGTGTATGTAAAATATTTTTGCAGAGGATTTTCACTTAAAAAACTTGATTTCATATTTAACAATCTAAAAGATTCAGTTTAGATCAAAGTAAATTTCTCTTCTCTTCAAATTCTGCATTTCAAATATGAATTTATCTTAAAGATTTGGTCTGGTCCAAATTAACTTTAGCTAAACTCTTCCAGTGTAGGCTTGCATTGGAAAAATTTAGTACAAACTCATTTAACAGTTTATCAAACACAAGGTTTCACACGTTTAGCTAAAACAACACATTTTACATTTCTGTAAAAACGAAAACAAACATCACAAATCCATAAAAATGCCGTCAGTGTCAAAAACCGTCGTATAGTAAAGTCTTGCGCATGTCGGCCAACATACACGTGTTATTACAAACCAAATATTAAAAACCTGTAATCCCTTGAGGTTAACAAAACATTAGCGCAATAAATACTTAATGTTTGAGTAAATAACGTATCGGTTTAACTAATAGGTGCCGATTTGACAGAAAACAATCGGTCTGCGCATACGCATAGCCTACTTCAAGTTCTTTGTGTGCGCAGTCTCCAATATCGGAATTTTTTAAGTGGTTTAGGTTAGACCTCTCAATATTTCCCAGTAAGTTATTAACGATTGCTAAATGAAATGTTTGGTTTACATTCTCTTAAAGTACCTTAGTATCTGGTATGTCAATTAAGTACACTCGTATGTTTTAAATGGGTTACTATCATTATTTTTTTAAATCTCTCATTGCTGGCATTTTCACTAAGACAAGTATTCTTCTTAGAAAATTATTCTCGTTTTATGTTTACATACTCATAATGTAAAAACATATACCTACTGGTATGACACCTTTATTTACAATGAAACTTAATTTAGGTTCTAATAATAGAAAAACACACTCACGTTGACGAAAGTTTGTAAGAAAGTTTGAAGTTACTATATTATACGCAATAGTTAACTAAGTAATTAGTATGTAACTAGCTCATCCAATAGTTGAATAAAAAAGGTTAAATTAAAATCTTAATCATAATTTTTTTTTATCGTGCGTAATGAACAACATTGTTTTTTGTAAATAGAAATCAGTGCCGCTGTTTTCAGAATTTCTCAATATCTAAGTACCCTAGATGCATTCTATTCGATAGTTGTCATCAGCAAATAGATTCCGCGCTGGTCCAAATCGCCCGTTATGGAAATATTTATCTTCAAACTATTAATTGGATTTGCGTGTAAGCTTTCATTGTTTTCTGTTCAAATGATCATTTTATTCCGATCTGGCAATTTATAGATTTGTTTGTGTTTACTAAGTTAACGGACACTGACAAAGCATACATGCTCAACTAATTTAATAAACCTTGGTTATTTCAATGCTAGGCAAATTTATTTAGAATACCATCGAAAAGTGAAGATAAACATATTTAACGTTAAGACTCTCGAAATGGAAACTTTTTGCAGAAATAAAAGCAAGTGAGGATCAAAGGGTTAAATCCTAGTTTAAACAAGGAACCGATTCAAACATGGAACTCAAGTGACTTAAATCACGAAAAATTTAAAAATGAATCACAATATTCTGAATTCAAAAATTACCAGCCAGTGTTTTTTGAATATGGAACTTTAACAGTTTCCAGCCAATGTTTGTACTTTTTAACGGAAGAATGGCGCAGTGAGGTGGTATGGAGCACCCCGGTGGGTTTACGGCGTCGCCGTGGGCCGCCATGCTGGGACATGGCATGCACGGTATGATGCAGCATGACTACTCGCATGCCGCCCATGCATCCATGCCCATGGATCTGCATGTGCCGCAGCCATTTCCTTATTACCGGTGAGTTCATGAATTGACCTGATTGGTAAGTTATTTGGTAAAGATACTGTGTGATGCGGCAATGCATGGTAAATATTTGATTTCTATAAGATCCTTGAGATGTACGAAGTTAGAATAGAAGCATACATTATAATAGGAAATTCCATTTGTACACGAGTGAATTCAAATCTATAAGAAGATTTTTATCAACAACGCCTTTTTCTACTTACTATAATATTTTTTTCAAGCAAGTAAACGCACGGTGTAGAAAAAAACACTCCCAGATACTGAAACTTCAGCTTTCGACATTTTTATCAACAACGCCTTTTTCTACTTACTATAATAATTTTTTCAAGCAAGTAAACGCACGGTGTAGAAAAAAACACTCCCAGATACTGAAACTTCAGCTTTCGACTACAGCTTTCTCAATAGCCCAACATTCAGACAAAATAAGACTCTACTTTTACGGGCGGCTTAGATTCCTCAAGAACCTATATATTATATCACTTCTTCTTCACTTCAATTCTGGTACAGCTATAAGCTATGACAGGTATTCATGCTTAATATTTTTATGCATACTTAAGTTAAGTAGTGACTTATGTAGGTATGTAATTTTGTTTTATATTATTTTCGTTTCTGTTTATCTAAAATCTGTCACTTTATTATAAATCATGTTGTTGTCGTCATAACTAAATAAGTTTCTTTATTTCTTTCTTTATTTTGCTGAAGTACCCCAGTAACCACAGAGTTTTAAAATTTATACATTGAATTTTACATCGTAATTTTTCATAGCTTCAACTTCTTGTTCAAGCTAAAAGTTATCGTAACTTTACACTGCAAATGAATCAACAGCAAAGAGTTTTATACCAACTACATAAATACTTGCAACGACAACCTCTTTGGTGGAAAAAAAGTCCGAATCTCCCATTATCCATCCATTTCATCTCATTATTTCTCCACACCGATTGGCCGGCACAGAATCGCTACACGCTAATTAAAGTCTAATTAACAATTATGACACCATCCAATCAGCATAGGCATACGGTACAGCGGTAAGGTTGATTTTCGCTTGGAAGTTTTTGCTTTAAAAAGTGGATGTATCGAATATGGTGAGTATTATTAAGACTGGATGCCATTGGCTTCGTGCGTTTTTGCTGAGACGCATAGTGCGTACCATAACGCACGGTTGTACATCTATTTATCTGTTAATAAGTTATTTTTAATCTCACATAAAGGTACCCAAGTAGGTAGGTTAAGCCTAAACACATTTTGCAATTGAAGTCAGCTAAAGCTTAACTTAAGAACAATAGGCTACTGACAATAGGCTTGGTGTTAAGCATTTTATATGAGCCCTAGGCCTCACTTCTTAGGTCCTCAAAGGTCTAGTCCTAAAAGGTGGTGAAATTGTGTTGCTTGTCTTCCATTCCTAACCAAGAAAGCATCAGATTGTAGGTAAGTACCATAACTTTTCCAATCATCAAACCCATTTTGTACAATATGCTGTGTTTCCAAATACAAATTTTTGATATCCACGATTTTTCAAAATATGCAATCCTACTATCAATAGTTTTAGTATTTGACTAATTCCAGTTTTTTTAAATATGATGCAGATATTAGTTTAAATAGAAACCCTTAGATAGTTTTTTGGGTATAAATTGTCTAGCAGCATGACTGATAGCATTTTTACATTATTTTTCTCACAAAACTCACAGCCATAATACTCTACTTACAACTCTATTAGGCACGTCACGCTCAAATTGTATTTTGAAATAGAAAAATCTCATCTCGCATCGGATACCGAGAAATCGATATAAATATCGATTCGATTGGAATCACTGTCATTGCTTGTCGTCCGTCCGCTAATGTCGTTTCGCACTATATAATCTCCCATGCGCAGACCGAAATTAAAAAAATTACAATCCAATATGGCCGCCAACCTTATCATTTTGCGGTGAATGGTGACCATTGCGTATCATTTGGACAGACCCTAATTATACGCTCGATAGTCCGTTTCCGATCCCCTTTTGTCCTTTTGGGATTAATATTGATGTCATCGAAAGGATGTTCTTTTAATTTATTATTATACAAGTAAAATTTAAGAAATTTTATTACTAGAGTTTCACTCGAATTTCACTCAAACTCGTATTTCCATACAAACTAACTTCGTAACATTTCTAAAGAAAACTTTTTTTTATGTTTCTTGGTGTATCAGATTCTAATCAATTTGTGTTAATTTAATTCACACTGGCCAATCATAAACACTAATCAAGTAACAATCGGGAATAAAAAACAAACGAAGTAATTTATCTAAATTCGAAATTTGAATTTCAAAAAGTGTTCTTCGCGCATTCGCTGTATTTGGGTGTGTTGCATTTACGACCGCTTTATTATGTCTGGTGTCGATTGGACTGAGGTCTCGTCTTGCGTTTTGCTGACTCCTTTCCTTTTATCATCAATAATTAATGATGAACGCTGGCGGAATAATCCTGACGGTTTTAGTGAACAGAATAAATTCTGAATTGGATATTTTGCTTTCCGATCATTTGAATTTGTACAAATTAGGCGTAGGTATTCGGAATTTGGGAAGTTGAGGTGACAATTGCCATTATAGATCGTAGAACTGCAACCGCTTAGGTGAAAACTTTTCAAATGGATCATGAATCAAAAGATGTACCTACACTGACGCCTTCTTACATAGACCGCTGACAGTGCAAAGATCGGAGAAAGCTCAATATCGATCATTTTGGAAATATTTGGGGGAGACCTTTGTCATTGGGATTCTTCAGGCTGATGATGGTGATGAGCAGAAAGTCTTATCCATTTCAACTGAATGCATAAACGAGCCATGTTTGTTACTTATCTCATGGGACCCTTATGACACAGGCTGCTTACATGGTCCTTGAAATGCACATTTAGCTTTTTCGTCCGTATAAACTTGTGAAGCATCATTGCTGGTTTTCTTAATGAGGACAGAAGTCAGTGACCAGTTCGAGGTGTCCTTGATGATTCCTGATCGTCTAATAATAATAACTAAATGACAATGACAGTGACAGTAAGAAATTCCTATGATTATGATGTCGTACAATTTTTTAATCTAATATGTTTTTAGATTTTATTAGGACAAATATTTATATTGGAAAATAAAATTAAATGGTTTTTGTTAGTTCACAGAATGATGGCATTAAGATTCCAATCGGTCCAAATGATGCTATCATAAAATAGTTTCTAAGCTAACTAAGAAACGCTTAGCTACAAATATGCATCGTCGCAAGAACGGCCATTTTCACTTTTTCTTATTTCCCTCAAGGCTATAATTTCCCATTCGAGGTAATTTCTCCGAGATCCAACATCGAACTACCACCGTAAATGGGCTTCAAAAGAGTCAAAGCCGTCATAAATCGATGGTCGATTGATAAAAACAACGCAATTACTCCTTTAATTCCCTACAGTGTACTGATCGTAAAATACGTCACAATTAGTCAGGCAAAGACTTTATTTACGGTAAAGTCTGAACGAATCGATTTTATTTTCAAATGAGGTTGAATACGCGGGGCTCAAGTAGAACGTACTTATTTTTTAAATAGCTACACTCAGCTACAGCTGTTTTTTTGTTCTTAATTTGAATTTGTTAGGAACCTACTTACACTAAGGAGCACAAATTGTAAACATTCGTTCATCGCTCTCTTTGAAAGCTATAGTCGCGTATCGGTCCCACGATTCTCTGACAATCTTTGCCAAGATAAGTCACAGGACACTGGAATAACAGCTGGTTCATTTCCTTTAAATTAATGACATTGACAAGGATCCAAGGAGTAAAATAAATAAATATTGTGGACAATTCACACAGCACTACCCAGCCCCAAACTAAGCAGAGCTTGTAATATGGGAACCAGATAGCTGACATAATAGGTACTTGAATACATTTTTTTTTTGTAAATACATACTTAGAATACAATATAACACCCAGACAGAGAACAAACATCTGGATTCACCACACAAATATTTGTTCTCAGTGGGGATCGAACCCACGACCTACGGCGCAGAAGGCAGAGCTACTACCAACTGAGCTAGAGGCCAGTCACGAAATAAAAACGAACAAACGATTGCGATCCAAGAATGGCTCTAAAACCAAATTAAGGGAAAAATATACAAAACGATCATAATTTAAGTCCTATCTTTTTTGAACTAGCTGCATAATTAATTATGGCCCACCTGTTTTTTTCCAACTAGCTGACGGAACAAAGATATGACCCACCCGATGCTCAATGGTAACCATCGCCTATAGAAAAGAATTGCTCCGTAGGTCACGCACGACAGGAACGTGCTCTACGATGCACTGACCTGCGTCCATCAACTTAAGGCATACAGATGGTCAGCCTCTCGTGCCAGTAATTTCACTGGCACCCTTCAAACCGAAACACAGCGCTGCGGTTTCACGGCAGAAATAGGCATGGTTTTAGTACTTTCCTGGACAAGCCAAACACAAAGAGCTCTACTATTACGATGTTAAGTGGTAACCATCGACTATAACAAAGCATGCTATATATTTTCCTTCTGTGACCCAGCAGTCGAATTTCTCTATAAATTCGACTGCTGGGTCACAGAAGGAAAATGAAAGAACATGACTTGTATAGTGGGTACATTGAACTAGCCATTTCTAGATAGTCTATGTTCAAACAAGACAAGACTGGCGAAATTAATTTCTATGGAGCAATTAAATTACTGACGGTAGAATGTGAGGTTATTTTATTTTCTACTAGCTCTCAAAGGTCGTTTAGATATAATGGTATGTGCAAGGGAAAGCTTTAATTTGCATTATATTAATTTTATTTTAGTATAAAAACGTTCTAATTTAAATACCTACCTACTAATTCTGTTGTAAAATAGTGATGAGCGCATTATAATACTGTTTCGATTTGAACGGCAACTTAATTTTTCAGGTGGATTTGTAGAAAAAAAAAGATAAAAACATTTATTTAAATATTTGTCGTTTTTGTAATGATCCTTGTAAAAAAAACAAAGGTTGGAATTAAAAAAAATCAGAAATTATTTATTATTTACCAATCTATACATCATATTTGTCTTATCACACCTGATCTCCAGCTCAGTTGATAGTTGCTCTGCCTTTTAGTCGTAGGTCGTGGGTTCGATCCACACCGAGAATCACCAAATATTTGTGTGGTGAACGCAGATGTTTATTCTCTGTCTGGGTGTTATATGGTATTCTAAGTGTGTATTTCCAAAAAAATATGTATATTAGTATTATATCAGCTATCTGGTTCCCATATTACAAGCTCTGCTTAATTTGGGGCTAGTTAGTGTTGTGTGAATTGCCCGCATTACTATTATTATATTTTGAATTACTTACGCTATTTAGCTGAAATAGTAGAAAAAGCCACCAAATACGTATAACCACAAATCTAATAGTCTATGGCAAAGACTCTATGCCGACAAAAGTCATTTTTTCCGCGTGCGAAAAGCTAAAAATAGTAAATCAACTATCAGCCGTCAACTAGCTTAGATTTATTGCAGCGTCTAGATTCTGACTCCTGAGATCAATCTGAGACTTATATTTCTCTATTGTCTATGCGGGTACAGACCGACCGAACGAAAGCAAACGAACGCGAACAAACAAAAGCAATCAAGCATGCGCGCGGTTACGTTTGCACATTGATGGTGCAGACGTAACTGGTTAGTTATGGTTTGCACTATTCAAATTAATATCTTACCATAAACCTTGGTTTTCTCGCCAAAGATAGAATAAAAAAAAATACGGGTTGCACTCCGGGAGTGCCGGCAGAAGTGAAAACTTGATTATTAACGTTGAGCATGTTTGATATTTTGGAATGGTTAGGGGGGGCTTGTTTGTTATTTGGCACGCTGTAACATACACGAACATTCGCGCAAGCGCCCTGTGCTGCCTAAACGAAACAGTAGGCCCAGGCATACATTTTCGCCGCGCCGTAGAGAGGGGATAGCTGTCTACTCTCCATCCGTCTTACGCTTTTTCGATCAGGTCACGTGTCCTGACGCGCTGACGCGAGTTTAAGATTTTATACCCATTACAGAAAAAGTGCTCAACGCCGCTAAAGAAGTTTTCACTTCAAAAATCTGCTTGCGTTTGGTTTTGTAATTTTTTTCTTATTGTATTTATATTATTTACAAAAAATGCCTAATAAGTATTATATCTGGTTCCCATAGTACAAGCTTTGCTTAGTTTGGGGCTGAATAGTGTTGTATGGATTGCCCAAAATATTTGTCATTTATTTAAATCGCACTTCAAAAAAGCTTTTTTCGTGCATTTGACACATTTGAACTTTATTGGCAGATGATATTTTGTAAGTTAAAGTCAGATGCAGTTTGTTCGTTTTGATTCTTTCTTTTCTAGTTACCAACGCCTCCGCTCCATCAGCGGTCGACACCCAGTATAAAGTAGCTTGTACACATCTCGCCGCTCGCCGCGCGCTGACGCGTGAAGACCTAGATTTATAGTATCGTCAGTATTGACCGACGAGAGTTATCACTCTATTGTATTTTATTTACCGACTCGACTGCCGTCTGTATAAGGAGCTAGCTATGTATACAGCAATTAGATCATTTTTTTATACAACTAGCAAACTCAAACTCACTCAAACTCAATAAAATTTATTCAATACAACTGCAAGAATCACTTTTGAGTCTAGGTGCCAGTTCCACGCGACCAAGCCTAGAAGAACAGGCAACAAACTACGGCTCGGTTCCTACCGTCGCTGATCGAATAAGCACATGACCCATTCGATGTTAAGTGGTAACCATCGCCTATAACAAAACAAGGCAATGCTACAAGGAACGTGCCTTACGATGCACTGCCCTGCGTCCATCAACTTGAGGCATACAGATTATGTTTAGCCTAATGTGCTAATAAATTCACCGGCACCCAAAAGTGTATTTATTCAGTAGAATCGCAAGGGTCACTTTGAAATAACCCACTTCAAAACTATAACAAAGTGTTGCCTGCACGATGCACTGCTCTGTGTCTCTTGAGGCATGCAGATGTTTAGCCTAACGTGCCAGTAACTTCACCGGCACCCACACCCTTCAAACCGAAACACAACAATGCTGCTTCACGGCAGAAATAGGCATGGTAGTATTTTCCCGGACGAGCCCTACACAAAGAGCTCTACTACTACTCCCAATCTAACTAATACAACCAATACCCTATGTTTTTTTATATTTTTAATTTTGGTCCTACTTACCACAGCATCACGGATTCCATCTAAAATCCTGTCCCAGGCACTGTAGCGTCCCGTAAGTAGGGGCATGAGCAATCACCAGTTTCCCCTGACTATAAAACATCTACAATAGACGCAAAGACCCAATGCCAGGCGGCAAAGGACTACTACTGCTAAAATTATATCACGTTTTTGAAAATGATACCACTTCTCTTCCAGTGCTTGCCAGCTACATTTCGCAGATCGTCACCCCAAAGAAAAGAGAAATAGAACACGCCTTTGTTTTACACCGTATTAGAATCAGCTGTTTATAAAAGGAAGAGCTAAATCTTAGCTAACTATAATCACGCGGTTAGTAAACTGTTGACATTGCGGTCTCCGGGCCCGCCACCCGTCATTTCCTAGCTGAGGTTATTTCCTTAATATACTTAAGTAGTACAGGCAGCATCGATAGATGATCAACCGTATTAGCTCTACAAAAGCTCTAAAAAATTACAATTTTATTTATTTTGCAAAAATATTTTTTTTACCTGCTTTGCATCAGTTGAGCCATCTCTAGATTGTTTTGTAACGGTCTGCAGATAGCTCAACTGTTGATGTATTTTGTACATTTCGTAAATACTTTTATTCTTTTTATGTTTCTTTGTGTCGTTAAAACTTTAACTTCTTAGAATTACAGATTTGACCACATTTTTAACAATATTTTTTAACATTTCATAGATCGAATGAATATAAATAATTAAATTTATAGAATGTATGATTACTATTCTAACTATTCATAAACATCTGATTGAATCTAAACCTTGTGATTTTACTATATAAAAACGATCAAGATATTTGAAAACTTTAATTTGAAGAATTTAAAATTTGAAAAGTTTAATCATATAAAATAATAATCAGTAGTATTACAAGGATTTCTTTGAAACGTCATAAAGCTAGGTAAGTCTAATAGATGATTTCACGCGACCAAGCGTGGTGGCGACTGTACCTGTAATTGTTACTTACATTGTTTCATCATGAGATAACCAAGCTTGTAAATACACTCTTAGAATACAATATAACACCCTGACAGAGAACATACATCTGTGTTCACCACACAAATATTTTGTGTGGTGGCTGCAATAGAGGGCATAGGTATGGAACCCACGCCCTCTATTGCAGAAGGCAAGGCTACTAACAACTGAGCTATGAGGGCTGTCACCAAGTAAGTACTTCACCTTACCCGCTTTTTTTCTTCTTAAAAAACATGCATTCCTGAGTTAATTTTATGCAAGACTTAATTGTTAATTTTTGCATAACTTAGAAAAGGCATTTGGCATAGCTACTTGTTTTAAATATAAATTATCAGCTCATAATTACTTCACGGGACAAAGCATTCCGGAATCTACTTTTCTTTCTGCACAGTAAAAGGTTATGCGGTAGTGATACTACAACAAATACTTATTTATTAATCGGGGCTCGTGTTTTAGGTCACACAGTCTTATATGAGGTATACAAAGGTCTGTACCTATAATTCGGCCGTTCAGAGAATGCGTTTGACAGTTTGAACAGTTAGTCACATAGTTAGTACAGCACTACAAATATAAAGCGCTGACATAACCTTGTAATAGCGCAGTATAGATTTAGAAAAATATTGTATAACAAGTTATTTGACACTCAGTTTGGCACAAAATTATAAAATTCATTGATTATTGATATAATAATGTTGTTTTAATGCTCATCAATTGTTAAAACGGTAAACAACCAGCAAAAATATTTTTATCGTAACTGCAACGCCATTACAAAGTTACGTCGTCAGTTCAATCGCGACGTGTCAGGAACGCATTCTCTTAACGGCCGAACTATAGTCACGCGCTATTGGTATAAAATGTATAGACAGATGACACTTTTTATATAATTGTATGTACATAGTTCTCTGAAATAGAAATAAAATAAAATAATATAAATTCATGTTTCAATAAAAAAATTTTGAATTGATTTGAATTCTGTAAAAAGAAATGATTCAGATTTTACGGACCAAAAATGTTATTTCAAGTATAGTCTGAATTAAAATTAATATTATTAGCCACTAGCGGACGCCCGCGGCTTCGCTCACCCTGTCCCCGTTACGCCCTGATCCCGTTACCTTTTCGGGATAAAAGCCCCCAATTTTCCCCATTAATTTTCAGCCAAATCGGTCCAGCCGTTCACGCGTGTGGGTGTGACCAAGGAAAATAGGGATTAATTTATATATAGATATAATAATATAGAGATTGAATGAAATTGCAATCAAGACTCTTGCACTTGTGTTCAAGTTAAATTCAAAGGATATCAAAATGTACCACAAATACGATTGCTAAACTACACTTCGAGTAGCAAAGTACGTTACGTACATCAAAGGAAAGATACATTTAATGTAGTGTTTCTACTTCTTGTTCAGCTATTACTGTGCATTGGGGGAGAAAAAAGCGGATAAAAGAAATGTGCCAAAAGGGATGCAGGGCAATTGAACAAATGAAAGGGCAGCGGGTAGGGAAATATTTTGGGACAACGGTGGTATGGAGTGGCTTTAAATAGTAAATAAATAGTTGCAGCCTTCACAAACTGCCTCGCAGGTCACGTGCTTACGCAACGTGTCCTATGATGCACTGTTAAATTACCCAAGATAAAAGTTTAATGCCTGTTCTTTTAGGCTTGGTCGCGTGGAACTGGCACATAGAGTCACCTAGGTTTAAGACGTTTTAAAGTGATCCTTGCAATTCAAGTCGAAAATAATAAACGCGGTTTAATCGCGTCCTACGTTTCGTCTTTTAGTTCGAGAAACTTTAATCTCCAAAGGTTGTCGGTTCTTCAACAAGCTCTATTTTTTTTTTTATTATGTATTGGCTTGGATTCAAAGTTCTCAAGCTAAATGTTGCCTCTGCATAGATTTTCTTATGCCCGAACTGCACCAGCAGCAAATGGAGTGTAAGAATTAAAAGGTGCTCGCGCCCGTCTGTCCCCGGCTTTATTAGCCGTTTTCATTATTATCCGAATAAATGTTCCTATTTGACTTTTCACAGCTAATTTTAGCAGTTTAAAGTATGGTTTTCAAGTTTTTTTATAATACACTTTTATTTTAAATGTTTTGAAAAAAAAACTAACTTATTTTTTTTTCAAAGATAATTAAGCCGACTCGTCTATTGATTGACTTGACTAAAAACAATTTTATTTATGTAATATCACTTGACATTGGAAAAATTGTTCGAATGGACAGATGCCATCTAATTAAGAAGAAGCAGAAATACCATAACCAAATAATCGATGTCTGCGATTACATGGTACAGCGACAAAAGTCACACTTTATTAAATGCTATTTGTTTTATTGAATAAATAATCTTGTTCGTGTCCTGGAATGATGGAGAGGGTTCGCAGCGAACAGTTTGTAGAACAGTAGGGGTCTTTGAAGGGTTTATTGGAGCTCTCTTAAAACTTATAGGTCACACTTTATATAATCGTTTTGTCACAGTTTTTGATGACTTACTACTCAGGCGTTCATCGTTGATAGTATTTGTTACTAAGGGTAAATATCACGGATTCCTAATCGACCAATCAAATAATTGACAGCAGTATATCTGACAAGCAGAATTTTAAAAGGATCATATAAAAAAACGGTAGGAACCGAGCCGTAGTTTGTTGCCCGATCTTCTAGGCTTGGTTGCGTGGAACTGGCACCTAGACTCACCTAGCTTTAAGACGTTTCAAAGTGATCCTTGTATCGTATTGAATAAAAGTTTTTAATACAGTTGCTCAAAAAGTGGCGTATTGCAGGGACGTATAGCGTTCGGGATGTGGGCTATTACACACGCGTGCTTTTTTTTTACCATTTCCGCACTAGTGCTTTTTCTTTCCCAACTGTCAAAATAATGTCTAAAAAGAAAAACCAACCATGAAGTTTTTACTAAAAAAATTCATCGAAGTTTTTATGATTCATGCAAATACGTATTATTTCTAAAAAGAAGCTACTAATTTGTTTCATTAACAGATTTAATGATTTGATTGAATGAGTTATGTTAGGTTTCATTTCATTTCATCTCATTAAATTTCATTTTCAATTCATATCAATAAAAAAAATCTACTGAAGACTTGGCTGTATGGGTATAGTTCCCTTTGCCTTCCTGAATGGGTGAAGAAAAAAAAAAATCTCTGCTTATATTTTACGGTTGGCGTTGGCGCCATTTTTCAGAAATTTTCTTTGCGAGTTTATTTGTTTGTTGCACAAAATGAGTAATTTCGACCCTAGTTTTTTTTAATTTACACCACCGGAACTCAGTATAATTGCACAAAATGCTTCGGAGAACATTTTACCGGAAAAGTCAAAAAGTCGCTACATGCATACATACAACGAACTTATTGTGTGGAGAGAAGAGAAAAAAGCAAATGGTATTTTTATTATTTTATTGAATTGCTTAATTTTTTCGCAACTGTATTAAAAATAGTCGTTCAGTACACGTGCGGAACCGTCATTGCAACTTGTTCCGACTGTCAACCCTCGCCTTCGGCTCGGGTAGACATTTGTCGAAACTCTTTGCAATGACAGCCTTCCCGCACTTGTAATGAAATATACTATTATTGAGTTTGAGTTTAAGATAAGTTTTTGGGTAAAGTGCCTGTTTGTAAGGCTATTCGTCAAATGCAACTCTGCGGCCTACAAAGTTGACCATATCCTCAACCCATTTGTTGGTTTTTTTCGGCCACCGTCAACCTTTACTGGCACGTAAGGCTGAATATCTGTATGCCTCAAGTTGATGGACGCAGCGCAGTGTACCGTAAGGCGGGCCATATGGATGTTGTCTGTAAAGTCGGCTTACTGACGATAGTTGAACGTGAAAACGTCATACAGCTGTCCACGCGGACGCATCGCTCACTCAACTATGAGAGAGACAGATGTCGAACGCTGCCGAACGTGGAGGCCGTGCGTGCCTCTTTGCGCTCGTTCCGCGCTCTCGCTTGCACATCTAGCCTTAGATGGAACGCCTCGGAGTGAGGTAACGCCGCATGAGTAATGTTTTTTCGTGCGTGCAGCCGGCTCCATCGAATTATAAGACGTCAAAAATATTGGCACCACCTATCCATTTAAGCTCCATTATGCGTGTGTGTACTGATGTCCTGGACCATTGGTACACCCTTGGATTTCAACATTAGGAACTCTGTCTAAAAGCTTGATCATAGCACATTCCATTTCTGTTTAACTCTCATTTGGTACTCTCTAGTGATAGTATCCATATCACTGTTCTGTTGGGATATTTTTAAGTGAATTATCAACACAAGGTGCATTAATTAGTTAAAAAAATAAACAAACAATAAATAACATTCCTTGTATCGATAGCGGCTTCACAAATTATTCAAAATTACTCGAAAAACAAAACGGATACTTTGATAAATCGACGCCATCTTTCTTTTGGCTTCTTTATAACCCTACCAATTTCAAAATGCTTTCGGAAAATTGAGAAAGATTAATAACTGACCTTATTACGTTGCAATAAGAGTGTTAATCCTTACAAAACAAAAATGTGCAAATATGAGTAGGGTTTTAAAGTGTGAGATATGACTAAATTGCCTAAACTCTTATGTTTTAACAATATAATCGGTGAATAATCGTCATAA
Source organism: Thera britannica (assembly GCA_939531255.2). Classification (NCBI taxonomy): domain Eukaryota; kingdom Metazoa; phylum Arthropoda; class Insecta; order Lepidoptera; family Geometridae; genus Thera; species Thera britannica. Next base: position 3,446,920 of record OW618042.2, on the reverse strand, counting down.
ATTGCGCGGGAGTAGAAACTAATTTGTTTGAACATTTTGATTTAGAGATTTTGAATTGGGTTAAGGCGGGAAATTAACTAAAATAACTAGCCGGACATTGCACTATTTTTTTTTTTTTTTTTTTTTTCTAACCTATATCGTCCCACTGCTGGGCAAAGGTCTCCCCCAAATCCTTCCAAATGTCTCTGTCCGTCGCTTTATCCCACCATCCTCGCTCGAAAGCGTCGAGATCGTCCCTCCAACGCTTTCTTGGCCGACTGCACTATATCTAAAAAAAAACCAATAAAGAGATCAACCGTAAAACCTCCTTTAGTGAAATCAGTAAAAGCTTTTTTTTAATTAGCAATAAGTATTTTTTTACAAGGGACCAAAAAACACCGCGGTAAAGAGGAGCCCTATACACACCATGCAAACTTTAAAACGGTCTGATATTACCTATATGGCACTCGTTTGGATCAGTTGAGCTATCTCGAGATCGTTTGTAATGGTCTGCAGATAGCTCAAATATTTGTGTGTATTTTTTAAATAGGTACTTGCATTTAAAATAAGTTATGTATTTGTAGAAATGTTTTATTGTCTTCAAGGTACATATATAGCTAGTTAAAACAATACATTTTGTGAGATTATTTTTGGTCCCTATTTTAAAAAGCCGGAGTAGGCCATAAGTACGGGCGGCGGTTAGAAACGAGAGAGATACATTACGTTCGGTTTCACGCTGCGAATGTCGCAAAGAGTTATTTGTTTATTTATACTGTCTTTGTTTCATTCTTTTGATATCTCACTCGTGGATGTACAACAAGCTTTATTTTTACACACTACCTTTAAAAATTCTATAATTATTCTTATTTTTATCTGTAAGTACTAACTTATAGACGAGACTTAGAAAAGTACGGAAAAAATATCGGAAATGGTAGAAAAATAAGTTCAATAAAAAAAATATTTTTTATTACCTAGTCAAATGCATTCAGGTATTATGATAGCTCTATATAATCATGATCACTTATAACTCTTGACACACAAGAAGAAGAAGACTAGTGACGTAGACATTTCATTTAAGAACGCAACACAAAATAAACCTTTATGCTAGGTAAACTTTCGAATGCCACAAAATAAATTAAAACCAAACTAAATTTAAATTAAGAAGCAATAATCTAATCTGGTACACGAGGACGAAAACGCCACTTACGGCCGCGCGAAAGGGCTAATTACCATACCAATCTCAAACGCATAAAGTTAAGATTGTACTAATTAAACATACCGACTTGTTTGATTATACCACCGATATCTTTTAAATAAATAAGGATCTGATACTTGTAGCTTGATTAGGTCCAAATCAAAGTATCCGTGGTGTATTGCTAATCTAAAAAAAAAAACAAGACTTGCACGGCGTAAAATGTTCGTTCTTGTTTCGGCGTTTCTGTTTTTAAAAAATACTTTCACAAAATTTGTCATGCTTCTTGATTAAAAATAAAACTATGACCAATAGACAATTTTCCCAGGCTAGAAAAAATTAAACTTCGAATATCGAATGCCAGCCGACAAATTCGCAATTTAAAAATGTAATCTGTCATCAAAATGAATGGAATCACCATCATCGTACAATTTCGCCACCCGCAGCCAATCAAATGATGCGATGAGATCAGATGTGTGGTTGGAGTCCGAGATAGAGCGGGCTTACTAGCTTAGCGATTTAGCTCACATCAGGTACCTTCTTACGATACGATGAATTTCAGCTACTGCTGAGTTTTTTTATGATTGTTATCACAATTAACTTCATCCTTTATAAGCTGACATGAAAAAAAAATATCTGAGAGATACCTAATACTTCCAGATTGGTTCCATAGAAATTTCATGAAAATTGGTTCGGCAGTTTGGCCATGAAGTCAGTTTCTTGTAAACTTATAATCATATTTATTTATTTATGGGTTTTGCTATTATTTCTAACGTTTCGTAACATTTATTGTGTGCGTTATAATAACACCTTTTCCTCTAAAAGCTCGGCCTAAATATAATAGCCCACAGCGCTTAGGTAAAGAGTAGGTATTTGAGTTAATAACTTTTATTATAAGACAAAGTCAAGTATTTATTCAAGGATCACTTTGAAACGTCTTAAAGCTAGGTGAGTCTAGGTGTCAGTTCAACGCCACCAAGCCAAGAAGAACAGGCAACGAACTATGGCTGGGATCCTTCTGTTTTTTTGTGTGATCCTTTTACAAAACAAAAATAATAATAGCAGTTAAGTCCAAGCGTGGTGCCACTCCAACTTAGTGAGACGTAGGCAATAATACAAAAGTACGAGTTTCAAAAACAGCACACGCTACGAGTACGCTTCGTACATAACGCTAACTGTAGGGCCCCACCCACGACAACACACCGCCCTGTAATTCCAATACTTACGAGCATTACCCATCCAGGATCCACTATTATAATGTATTAAGGAATATTATTTTATGGCTATGGGCCCGGTGCGCGCGTTATGGGCCATCGCTAAAAATACCGCGTGTGTAAGCACCTTTATGGGGCCCTGATATCCGATCTGTGCGAATTGGATTATTGAGTTCTTGAGTTAATGTGCCAGTTTCTTCCTTAAGACAGACACTCCTAAGCTTAACTTTGACTCGTTTTCACTCTGAATCTCAAATGAACTAAGGAATCAAAAAGAATGAACTAATGAAAAGAATGAAATGAACTAAGGACTCAAATGAAATAAAAAAAACTAAGGATTTTAAACAAAATTTCAACCAAATCGTAATTAGGAATAAAATGAAAATACTATGTTGCTTCCTAAATTGTCAGAAAACAAATTTGATCTTTATTTTCTCATTTTGGGCGTTTGTGTAAAAGCTCTTAGATAGATATTTTGTGTGACATGACTAGAACACTGTTGGTTCTACAATCTAGATCTTTAGCTTTGTCAGCCTTTTCATAATTACAACCGTAAATTCTTACACTATTGCAAATCACAGTCACAAATCACTAGTAATTTTACTTGTTTTTTGTTTGACTGATAGAGCTTTTTCAGTGTAGCAAATGCATTTTTCAATACAAAGTTTTACGTAAATACCATGCCGCAACCATGAACCCTCATTCCCTTCAAACTAGGCTTGGCACTTGTTTGAGTAAAATCCGATAAATTCCTCTCAAATCAACACTCAATCGATACTCAAATAATTATTATAATAACATGTACAATGAAACTAGCTGCGGCGCTCGGTCACGATTCCTGTAATAAGTTATAGTTCTAAGTAACGGTAATATTGCGATTTCTCAGTATTTCGGTTCATTATTTCAGAATAATGTCAAAAGTTATGGCGGTTATGGCAATTATAAACTTCCAGCGCAAATTTGCAACTTAAGACACAAAATTAATTATAATTTGAGGTTATAATTTTTTTCTGGGCCCATAACCTGTTTTATTGCTGAAGCATTCGCAGTAATTTCTGCGTTGCTACCAATTTTATTCGTCTCAATTTATAATCTGTAAAGTATTGAACTCTAATAAAAAAAATACCTAAATGTACAATCGTGCGAACAATATTGAAAGTACAAAGTAGTACAATCGCGCGCAGCGTGCTATAGGTGTGAAAGGTTACGTTGTGCGCTCGCGCAGAGCATTATGAGGATTATATTGTCGACTGTGATTTTACACAGCGGACGCGTAAACTTATTATTGTTTGGATTTATGTGGATACGACTTTGAATTTTATACGACAGACACCGTTACAATACTTGTAAAATCACCATAAATCGAAGCCTATTGTTGTAAAATTGATGAATAGGTAAATACTTCACTGCCCTTTTCTATAAGCTTGTAATGAGACTCTTTCTCATCTCACATTCTCAGTAGACCACGTGAGTATGCATTTATTTTTTATACATACACCTTTTAACCTGGTATCTTACTATCTCATCAACTGAAATAAAGTTACCATAAAGATAAATCGTTGTCTCAGAAAGATTTATTTGTATATTCCAGCTCTATTTAGTCTTTAATTTTGCTTTATAAACAATCATATTTTTTCGTCTTTATTCACTCTGACTTTAATATGAAGCCCACTGGAGCATATCCACACAATCCTTCCTCCACTGAAGCGTATAATCTGAGCACAGTTATTGTTTTTTCCGATGCTAATAAGCGGCCGGGCGTCATTGATAGAAAATTATTGATTACCAGTGTGTTGATAATAGCAGTGGAATTATTTTAGTTATTACTATTGGATGTGAAAAATGGACATACGTGATTTGATGGTCTGTGATTGGTGAAAGAAAGTTGCAAAATTGAGCTTGATAGCTTTATTTTGAAGATCTAAAACAGCGGGAAGTAGGAGATTATACCGCTTTTTGTGGTGGTATGGTTTGAAATAATCGAATTACTATGTGGCAATAATCGAAAGAGGTTGTTAAAGTTTGCCTAAATGTGAAGAGAAAAATTCATATATAGAACAGTATTCTCAAAACCAAACAGGCTGGCAGTTCCGATTCAAATATCGAATAGTCTCGTGAGAAAGAGTTCGTCTAATAAATTCAAACTTGTCATAGCTCATTATTTTTTATTTTACATGAAACATCATTTTTACGGCTTGCAAATATATTCTTGTCTTTGTCACTTTCATTTCAAAAGATAGAGATGGCAACGGACGGCTAGTTGAGTGCTAGAGGATCAATATAAAATAAGGCGTTTTGTTTATTCTTTTTATGATTCGAACACCTTGAAAACCCAAGATGGTACATACCTTTCTCTCTCGCAGCTAAAACCTTTCGTGCATCTATCAAGCAAAACAAACACTCATTAGCGGTCGTTATTGTATATGATTACAAGAATACAAGAAAAGGCAATTAGTCGCCAGCAGCCAGGATAAGATAACATAAGATAACTGCAAATACTAAACGTCACTTGACACCTTCTATTGTGCAAGGGTATGAATATTCCGCCTTAACAAAGCTCTATGGTCTTTGCGTTGTCTATGGTCTTATGAGATAAGGTTTATTTCAGGGTCTGAGAGCAGCCGCTCTGATGTTGTGGTTAGGTCAGTGACCCGTTTTCAGTTATTTCTTAAACAAAAGTTTAAGGCCGTTGAATGCGTTCTAAGAAAAATACAAAAAAACTTTTCACCACACTTTTTCGAACAAACCAGTGACACAATAAGAATAATACCAATTTGGTTAGCAAGATTAAACATTCTGAATGATTTATTCTATTGGTAGGCCCTAGTTGGTATATACAGGGTTATTCATTATTAGCTGCAAATACTCAGGAATTAGGTTCAACAAATAAAATAAAAATTATTTATGAAATGATTTTTTTTAAGTTTTGTTATGAAAATCCCGAGAAAATCGATAAAGGAATCATTGGTGCCTGACCTATTCTGACCTTTGATCCGCGCCCGCACGCCGTGAGTGACACTTTGCGTTCAGTCACCGCCTGGGTGGGTCATCGTCCTGTTCTCCGTGGCAATCAATAAGCAATAGCCGTAAAGAAATTAATAAAAATAAAATTTTGATACAAAAACTTGAAAAAAATTTTGATCAAATTTTAAAAAAATTATTTCATAAATATTTTTTATTCTATTTGTTGAACCTAATTCCTGAGTATTTGCAGTTAATAATGAATAACCCTGTATAATTAGTACTTTCTACCACATTTGTACTTTCTCAGTGTGGTTACAGAGTCGTGAACGATTGTACCGGTTAGCAATGCAATTTTCCTAATACGGCAATGACCTGACATTTTCCCAAAACGCATTACAAACCTTAATGTTTACAATAAGCCATTGTTTTATTAATTTAACAAGGTGTCCCCCATACGGGACGCTAGTGTGGATGTGCTTTATTGTAATTTTATGCAATATCGCGTATGCACGTGGCGGGAACGCGCGGACGTGGCGCGAATTCGAACAATTTAAATTTAGAACATGCGGTGAGTTTGTCTATGTCTGGTTATTGGTGTTCGGAGTTTGTGCTCTCTGATTGGTTATGTTATTTTGTAATCTTTAAAGTGAGCTGCTTTATTTTTCCGGTGCGGTGGCTCAAACGATCACTTAGAGAGTACAGAGATAGCACCAGTTTTTCCCACGTTGATCAAGAATATGGATTATTTTAATTTGAACTCGGAATTTAGAAGTCAAGAGTGAACAAGAGGATAATAGATAAGCGTGCTCCACCTTAGGCTGCATTTTCACTAGCCCTCAGGTGTGATGGCAGCCAAACGTTAAGCTATCAACAATAAAAAAAAATACCTAAATCCTTTGAAGTTTGAAGTATTTTCATTAATAAGCTGATTAGATGTGTGGCTGAAACTCGTAAAACATTGTAACTAACATTACCTGCCAGCAATATCAATATCGTTAAATTTCCATCGTATTTTCAATTATTACCTACTCAGTTATTTTAGTTCCAATTTTTTGAAGTGAAAACTTCTTTAGCGGCGTTGAGCACTTTCTGTAATGGGTATAAAATCTTAAACTCGCGTCAGGGCGTCAGGGCGTCAGGATCACGTGACCTTATCGAAAAAGCGTAGGACGGATTTTTTGCAGAAATGTACCCTAAGACTACAACGTAGAGTTCATAATAAAAACCGAAAAAAAGCGTAAGACGCTACAGATACGCTAGTAGTTACTATGACCCGGTAACGTCACAGAATAGATAATAGTTAGTAGCAAGCATACCAAGGCGTTTTTCGTGACTGTAGTAGGTATAGGTACATACCTATTATAGATTTTATGAACTAGCGGCCGCCCGCGGCAGGTAGTAGTGGTCATTGGTACTGTATTTATTTTTCGAGTGGAGCATTGCGGCGAGCGAAGCGAGCCGCCATGCGACCATGGGAACAGCGCGGCGAGCGAAGCGAGCCGGGCTGTGACTCCCCCCAAGCCCCCCAGAACCCCCTCCTCCTGAACCCGGGGGGAGCGTCGCGGCGAGCGAAGCGAGCCGTGCTGTGACCCCCCCTAAGCCCCCCAGAACCCCCTCCTCCGAAACCCGGGGGGAGCGTCGCGGCGAGCGAAGCGAGCCGCCACGCGATCACGGGGAACAGCGTGGCGAGTGAAGCGAGCCGTGCTGTTACCCTCCTAAGCCCCCAAGAACCCCCTCTTCCTGAACCCGGGGGGAGCGTCGTGGCGAGCGAAGCGAGCCGCCACGCGACCACGGGGAACAGCGCGGCGAGCGAAGCGAGCCGTGCTGTGACCCCCCTTAGCCCCCCAGAACCCCCTCCTCCTATGTCTGCCGTTTTACTTCATTTAGGACCTACTTGTAGGTCGCGCGACAAGGTCCCTTCTAGCGGTTCCGACCCGTTGAGGATTTGGCTTTACGTAAAATTTAGGGTTCCGTATAGGGTTTTGATTAGGGTTATACTATATTGAGGAATTTGATTAAATGGTCGACTTTTAGGGTTCCTTAGGACTTTGATTGGAGTTTCAACTACACTTAGAAGCTTGATAATGTTAAAATTTTTAGGGTTCCTTAGGACTTTGATTGGGGTTTTACTACATTGAGGAATTTGATTAAGTGGTCAACTTTTAGGGTTCCTTAGGACTTTGATTGGAGTTTCAACTACACTTAGGAGCTTGATAATGTTAACATTTTTAGGGTTCCTTAGGACTTTGATTGGAATTTCAACTACACTTAGGAGCTTGATAATGCTAAAATTTTTAGGGTTCCTTAGGACTTTGATTGGGGTTTTACTACATTGAGGAACTTGATAAAATAAACAACTTTTAGGGTTCCTTAGGCCTTTAATTGGACTTTCAACTACACTTAGGACCTTGATTATGTAAACAATTTTAGGGTTCCTTAGCACTTTGATTGGAATTTCAACTACACTTAGGAGCTTGATAATGCTAAAATTTTTAGGGTTCCTTAGGACTTTGATTGGGGTTTTACTACATTGAGGAACTTGATAAAATAAACAACTTTTAGGGTTCCTACGTTAATAATCAAGTTTTCACTTCTGCCGGCACTCCCGGAGTGCAACCCGTATTTTTTTTTAACTTACAATGGAAACTATGTATTCAACCATTTACATGACTAGAATCAAACAAGAACGCCATGTGTGTTCAATAGCCTTAAGTTTGCGACGTGCCTAGTGCAAGGGTTAACTGTCATTAACCGTTGAATACGGCGGTATTACAACTAGATTATACCGAGTAATTATTTAATGTTTGGGCAAAATTAGATCGTGTAGTATGACAAGTTCCAAAAACGTATCAGGAATCATTGGATGTGATTCATCGAAAAGGGGTCGTTCTTTATTTGAAAAACATTTGCATAAGCAGCCAGTTCTTACAAAAGTGATATAAATCTCGAAAAGAATAAAACGGGAATTGACGCGTCTCCGTAAAAATTGATGGCCTCATTACCATGTTGAGAAAAGAGCACAAACTGCCAGAAATGTTATAACACTGTTATAAAATGCAAATGGGTGCGCGGATGTTGACAATTGCAAATCGCGATTCCTAAACTGTTTTCGATTACGCTTTATAGCTTTTGAACACGTGCTAAACGTTGAATCACCTTCGAAGTTTGAATATGTTCTAGATTTAAAAATAATCGGTATGAGTGGTTAAAATTCAATCTGCTGACGCTATTTCCGGTATTTTTACATTATTTGAGAATAGGTATGTGAAAAAGGGCTTATAAGAATAACCTCCCGGAAAATAAAAGCAAATATATAAAGTCAGACGCTCATAATATAATAGGTAGGTGGTGTTGTCAATATTGAAAAAAAATGATCCACACACCAAAAACTCCGAAAAATGGGAAGATACAGTCATATTCTCATCTAGCAATTTTATTTCATAGCACACCTACCTGCGTTCTTTTTATGAAAAGCTAAGCGCGTCGAGAACATGTAATAAGGCAGCGAACAAAAAAGAAAAATCAGGCAAAGATCGCTTCATCTGTTCTACCGACATATTGTTCGACATATTTCATTTGAATTTACGACAATAAGGTGTTTTATTAAAATTCCTCTATAGGGTGTGGGCGGGAGATATTGTCGATACAAAACTTATGAAAATCGTGTGCGATTTGGGGTAAATGTTTTTGCGGGTTTATTTTGGTGAAAAGATGATACGAGTGTTATTAAAAGTGTCTTAATAACACTCGTATTTTTTTATGATAGTCAAAATAAATAAGTAGGCTAAAGTAAACTTGCCTATAATAATAGTAGGTAACATATAAAAATACATTTATGAATGTAATAAAATCTAGTTCAGATAAAAAAAAATTAAATGTAGAATATAATATATTCGTTTAGTTTTCCCACAGGCTTGTTCGTTACTTTTCCATTTATTTTTCAGGATTTGGGATCCTGTGACAGAGATCTTTTAATTATCTTTTTAGCTGATGACTACTATTTATTATACTCAAGTACTTTTAAACTTGAACTCTGTTCTAATATCCAATCTGAACTTCCGAAACTAAAAAATATATAGCCTGTGGGCGCCGCCGCCGTTCCGTTCGTAATATCGGAAGCCGCACGCGTCTCGCATACAAATGCGGTGTTATCTCGTAATTTGTCGGAGTGCCTGAATCTGCGTGCGAAGGAACGTAGAAGTTCTTATTTTAAAAATTTAGAAATGGAATCCAATTTTGTTCTCTTTTGATGGAGCTACTGGCAATTTTATTTTTAATAATGATTGGATAGGATATTTAGGTACTGAGATGACGAATGATAGAGATGAGCGGAGAAGAAAAACGGCTGGGAAGGGCAGGAAGTAATGATGATGACTGGATAGGCAGTCGATGGTTGAGCTGTACGTACAATGTGTAATGGTTAGAAGTCTGTTCAGAAAGTGACCCGTCGTGAGATTGGAGGGCGCTGCTGTGCTTCATCACCTTTTTTGTTAAGTGGGCAATACAATAGCGCGTCTGTTGCGTTTTGATCATATCACAACTAGTGTACCTACCTAGTGTATTTAGTGTTCTAGTGTACCTTTATTAAATTTTTATGATGCAAAATGCTGACAGAAAGAAAGGGATGAGCTGCCATATATAAATCGAAACGTTAGTTCTCAATTTGGCCACGACGGCTCTCTTTCTGAACAGACTCTATGAAAGTTTTTTTTCAGTGCATAAAATGCTCGTTGGATTAAAAATGTTCTACGGCATACGGCAACAATTAGACAAATTAGCACTCCCCCCTAGTATTGAATAGAGCCTTCATTCACCTTCATTTATTTTAAAACTTAATAAAAAATCACTTTCTCAGCAAGACATTTATTTTATTTGTTTAAACCCGCAAGTCTAGACCAAAAATTGGAAACACCAGATGGTCAAACACTTGACACTATCAACAAAAGCATGTTCTAAATACCTATTTGCAATTTCTCTAAATACTTACCATAAACAAGGACATAGAAACAAAGGGTTCACTTTGTCTATAGCTTGCTCTACACTGTATTCTGCAGTGCTATTGTCTGTGGTTCTCGCTTATGAATTGTCTATGGTACAAGCAATTTCTCCTATAATTACTCAGTCACGTATCCAGGCGACTAATAATGTAAATAAGTTTAAGTTAGACTTAGTAATGCACCAGAGTTTCCAAGTTAGCTCCTAACTTGCTTAGCCAGTTTGCAACTGAGTATGATCTAAGTACATCGGTATTGGTACTTTGAAATGGATTTTTTTTTGTTGGTCTTTACTGAATGAAATCTGTTTTCTTAATTTCTTCAAGCAGCTCAAGCATTTTTTGAGGTGGGAAAAATTCAGTGAACTGGGGTTACGCCCTCGCCACCTTTTCGGCAGATCATTGTTCGGTAGCGTTCTAAGAATCGTTAGCATTTTGTCCATTTGAAAAAAAAAAAAACTTTTCGGCAAAGATCGACAAACATCGCCAAAAGTATGGGTGGGAGGGGGTAATCTGGCTCCCATAGTACAAGCTCTGCTTAATTAGGGGCTAGATAGTGTTGTATGGATTGTCCACAATATTTATAGAGAAGACACTGGACTTGAATTCCATCAGAAAAACGTACCCCTATTAGCTCACTAGTTGAATTCAAAAAACAATCATCATTATGCAAAGGCGTTTGGTATTTTAACCATTCTGAAGGAATCGTCGCAAAAAGACATACATTAATTATCTAAGTTAGGTACAAGCTTGATTAAATTGTCTTGATTAGAAGGAATGCTGGTAGAAAGAACCATAGACAAGACTGGCAGAAATCAAAAGAATGTAGACTTTTTTTACTTAATCAATTCTAAGAATTCTTTTTTTGAACATGATGTTTCCACAGAGTGTAAATTTCAATAAATGTCATTAATAACCCATAGCAAAATATTGGTTAATATTGGTTCAAATCTATTGTAGAGTTTAATACTGAAAACGTTAATTTACCATGTACATGTAATATACCTCTAAAGCATTCAGTACATTATTTTTAATTTACATTTACAATTTACATTATTATTAACGTGGTTTTGTTTTTTTTTCAGATACCGGGACGATGCACTATGCTGGTCAGACAGGTTGGTCAGTTTCCTTTTAATGGCATGAGGTAGGTAGGTTAAGTTCGAAGTTTGTAAGAAACAAATAGAGGGTATTTGGTGTAGACGTGTCTAGAAGTCTAGAAGTCTAGGTTTAGAAGTCGCAAATCTATTTTTGAAGTGAAAACTTCTTTAGACGGGTTTGAGCATGAGGTGGAAAAAAACCAATGAACTCGCGACACTGTCACTCTTCGCCAAAAGTCGGGAGGGGAAGGGGTCAAAGGGGGGGGACTTGAAAGGGGGGGGGGGCTATACACAACTTGTGTTGGCACTCACCACTGATTTTATGAATTAACATTTAATTTGGCCAGTTTTTGAATAAAATTATGATAAATCATCAACGGAATATAATAATATGCAAAACTTTACTGATTCGGCCATTTTGGCGTGTAAGTTTAGGTCGACGAATCTCTGGCACAAAATGAAGCCAGTTTTACGAAAATAACAGTTTAAACCAAGGATTAGTTACTCAAGGATTATTGGGTTCAATATTTAGATTACGAAGACCGTCAAAGATTAAAGTATTATAGTGGACTGCCACTGTTTACGTAAGACCTCTACTTTGCATAATATTTTACTAGAATGGTAAACAAAAGCTATTAAAAATTGTATGATTCGCTTTTTGTAGATATTTAAGTGGTTTGATGTGTGGAAAACTCATCGTTCAAGTTTTTAAACTATATTTTTAATTATCGGTTTTCTTCTAAAACACAGTTTACCTTATTCCTCAGCCTATGAATGCAAAAATAATATTTTTTATACAGGGTGTTACAAAAGTACCCGTAAAGCCGAGAGGAGGTCAAATCAGGCCTTAATTATAACGTGTCCTATCACAATGTTATTGTTATTATTATTATTTATTCAGATTCATAAATAAAAAATAGAAAAACTGTTGCGACAATTATTTGGTAAAATAGGTAGGTACGTAGGCCTTTCTGTTAAATAATCTGGTTCCCTGACATGACTTATTAGGGTTTTGGCTTTGATAATTATAATCATATTTTTACGGGGTATTTTGTAATACTACAAAAATTCTGTAGTAGAATAGAACTGTAATATTACTTACTATGTCTGTGTCATTATCATTACTGTAATAGAAGAAAGAATTATTATCGTAACCGTTTTGCGATTCAATTGGATATCAACATCGGTGATGGAGAAGCGGTCAGGGATCGTATTTGCGGCTTTATATAACAATGGGATAATACTATAGGGCTGCCACTGAGCCAACGCGTTTAATCGCGTTTTTACGGTAAAAAGATCATTCATAAAAAAAACGGTAGAAATCACGCCGTAGTTTTTTTGCCTGTTCTTCTAGGCTTGCTCGCGTGGAACTGACATCTACAAGTACGTTCGTTTTAGAATAGAATGAAATATAAAAAAAAATATAAAATTATTTATTGCACACGTTTTATCTGTGTAACTATTGTAACTATAATAATAGTTACAAGTTGATGGACGAAGGGTAATACATCGTAGGGCACGTTCCTGACGTGCGTGGCCTACGAAGCAATCTTCTTCGGGAAGATCAGTCGTCTGTGAAAGCTAGCTAAAATTATTAAAAGGGTTAAGAAAAATTATGATAATAATTCAAGTAATATGTTCTGATTTAAAATGATTATTGCTACATTCTTGGTACCAGCCCTACATTGTTTTGGTCAGAGCGACCACTGGGGTTAGGGACACAAGTTATGTGTATCGCGCGGTTAACCCTTCAATTACAGGGTCTGACGGACCACGGTCAGACGTGACCCAGCTTTGATTGTTGTTTAATTGTTTTTATGGCCTGTGCAAGCCTTCTGCCTTGTTAGTTGACAACATCATCAGGTTGCTTCTTCTTCTTGTCGTGTCACTAGTTTTTAGGTTTCCGTATTTTGACTAGTGTGATTGAACTAATGTGATTTAGTGTGTCAAGGAGGCTATGTTTTCGATATTTTAAGGTACGCTTCTCTATTGATTTTCTCTTCGACATTACAATCTTAACTAAAAAAAAAAAAAAATACACACAATGTGTATTAACTATTAATGTATAAATAAATATCGTTAGAACTGTATTAGATATATAGGTGTACCATATTTATTTCTCGCGGCAGTCCACTTTATTGATTAGTATGTATTTTAGTTTTCATTTTATGTTATTTTTTCTCCGTAATTGCTAATTTCTGACGGATTTAATAAAGGCTTGCCTTTCCAATCCAGTAATTACGCTACATTTTTTATTAAATATTAATCCCGTACGTCCACCACACAAACATACCGTTTAAATAAAATAATATAGAAACACAGGATGCCAGCAAATCTTCGATTAAAGTCATGTGCTTAAACATATACTTTTAGCTGCCCGCTAATGTGCTAGCAAGTAATTATTATTGTTTCAAATTATCATACGAGATAATACATCGTTTACTTTAAATAAGGATCTAGTCTTAGCCTAAGGAACGTCTGCGAGACACCTGTCATTGTGACAGCTACAAATGTCAGACGTAATGGTACGCTTCTGTTGATAGCGGGTTTTGGAGCCAATCAAAAAACCGTTAATATTACATCGTAAAGTATTGATCGGTTATTGTAGGGATGTTGCTTTACTTCAGGTATGACGTTTATTTTGTTTTTTTTTATTATTATGATCAGTTTGAAGTTATCTAGATACAAACTTGCTCTATAACCAGAAATTAGGATTTTGTGCATTCTCCAATTAAAGAAAGAAAATAAAAAACGTTTATCGTACGTAGGTACATATAATGATGGAATAAATATAGTTTGCTTATTAGTGTTTTTTTATTATGATTCGGAAAAATGAATGTTTTAAAAAAATGATTTTTTTAAATAAATAAATGTTATATATATGTTTCCGATGTAGGTACAAAATATTCATCCGTTAAAAAAAACACTTTGTTTGCACAGTGCACTTCAAAATCGACATCGAGCATCACACAACATTAACCCTACTGTATATTTATTAAAATCATGCATTATCGATCCGAAAAAGCCCGCGAACGAAATCGCGATTTGAGCCGCGATTTTTTATTTTTAAATTAACGGAGTGCATACGCAGGCAGTACTTAAGTTAAACGTCTCAAACGGTCGGCAATTTGCGGAGGTCTGAGTAAGCTATAAATCATGGTGAATTATTTTTTCATTACGCTTTGATGCTGTGGGGTTAACATTCTAACAGTGGCGACAGGTAGACGAAAATATGCAAATTATAATTTTATATTTAGCAATTTTTTTTGAGGTTATACATCTTTCGTATTCCGTGCTTACCTAAGTCTGAGTCGAGCCTCAAGCATCTTATTATATTTCTGTCATTTTTTAATGGAGAACTGTCAAAAAATTGATGCTTGAGAGAGTGCTCGAGACTCGACTCAGGCTGACTGTTTCTGAATGCGTCCCTTAAGGGATACAAATATAATGCTTGAGTCTTAGTCGAGGCCTCAAACACATCCTCAAGCAAATTATTTTTGGCATTTGCAATGGAAAACTGACAAAAGCTACCGAGTGAATTTCTTCCTCCAAGGTGCTTGCTATCGTCTAGGTACTTACTGGCAAATGAGGGTGTATTACAAAGATACAATTTTGAGAAGCGCATTCTGTCTGAGACTATGCCATAGATCTAGAATAGATCTAGATCTAGTGCGTTTAGAATAGACTTATTTTTTATTACTCGTAACATCACACGACCACCAAATCTATTTAATCTTAATTGTAGTGGGATACAGTGTCCACTGTGTACCGTGTCATATTTTCACTTTTTTCGTCAATTTCTCATCTAATTTTATGCACCGCGAAAAACCAAGATTCGTATTTTTAGTAAACCTTTTTAATTCTGTATTTCATTTCATTTCATTTCATTTCATCGAGATCTGTGGATCTTATCAGATCAAATTAGCTCCTCGCAACTTCCACTTCCATAAATAGCTTATTATTACTAATAATTACTATTTATTTAATTTGTTTTTACTAATAATAACTATTTTAACATCACCAGCCTTAACAATATCACCACCACTAGATTTTTTCTTCAGCCTCCTTTAAACATTTTTTTTTATAATGTGACTAGTTTTTCAAATCCGTGTGGTGAAAGGATCTTAAGTGATCTTTAAAGAGGCTCTTCTTGTGCACTTGACGATTTTTTTAAAATCTTTAATTTATCTTTTTATTAAGCTACAAAATATATTATAATCGATTATGTTGCATTATCGATGAATATGTAATATAACACGTTTTATAACAAAACAGAACTAATTTCTTTATTATGATCAATTTCAATACGTAATAATAGGCTGTAATAATATTATGCAGAAGGGTACATTTTATTTTGTTACGACTTGTCAGTTTTCATTCCTTAAAATGACATTAATTATGATTGATACATAATTTTGTAATTAACATCGCCATGTTGGGAAACCATGTTTTTTTTATTATTTTAACCTTTATTAGTGCGTAATCGATTCATGTATCTATCGATATCACCGAATAAAACGCATCGTTTTTCCGCAGTTGACCACTATACCACGACCTGTGGTGATGAGAAGCTTGAAAGGTTACCCGGTTCAGGTGACACTGGTGTTGTTTATGACAGGTGGTAGATATGTCATATTTCTTTTTAAGAACCTTCAATTGTTCTGTTTTAATTGCAACTACAATCTGATTATTATGATACTTTGAAAGCAAAAATAATGTTTAATGTTATAAATTGTCTCTAAAAACATTAATGTCTAAAGATTAACGTGTAGTACTTAGAAAAACCTTGATGTTTGTTTATATGTTTTTTGTAAAAAGTATGTATGTAGATATTCCACAGGTGTGTTCCAAAGTCTACTAGAAAATATTTACAAGGATAATTTATCATTGTCGTTTGTAATTTAATTATGTCAACTAAACAGACAGAACTAACAATTAATTGTCTTATTATGAAAATAAATGTTGGTAAAACTGATAGAGAAGGTCAAAAACTGACGTAGAAGAAAAACAAATATTCTTTAAATAGAACTAGCTGATGGAACAGGGATAATTGCCTAATTATTGTAAGTGGCAATGGTAACTTAAAATAAAATTAATTAGAGTTAGTAACACTAGATAATACAAAGTGAAGGTAATCAAATTAAACAAAAAGGTTTTGGCAAAATGTCGTTGT
Organism: Thera britannica; assembly: GCA_939531255.2. Taxonomy (NCBI): domain Eukaryota; kingdom Metazoa; phylum Arthropoda; class Insecta; order Lepidoptera; family Geometridae; genus Thera; species Thera britannica. The sequence goes on along the minus strand of OW618042.2, from coordinate 3,430,305 downwards.
CTCCAGCGCCAAACAAACACTCACAAAGTTAAAAAAAATATCAGGGCCATAGATCTAAATTGAGCTGTGTGTGTAGTACGGGCCTTTGTAGATCCCGGAGTGAAATGATCAGCTCATGCCCTTTTTTAACCGACTTCCAATCAAAAAGGAGGAGGTTCTCAATTCGGTTGTATGTTTTTTTTTTTTTTTATGTTTGTTACCGCACAACTTCGTCATTTGTGAGCCGATTTGAAAAATTATTTTTTTATCTGAAAGGTACTGCTTCCAGATTGGTCCCATTTTAATTTTATTAAAATTGGTAATGCCATTTTTTTAAAATATTTTTTTTAATGTTTGTAACTGCATGCCTCCGTCATTTATGAATCGATTTAAAAAAAATATTTTTTAATTTCGAAGGTTATTCTTACGTCCAAATTGTCCCAAACAAATTTGATTAAAATCGGTTTAGCCGTTTGACAATGAAGTCGGTTTCTCAAGTTTTTTAAACTTAAATTATTTATAATAGGGATAAAAATAATGAAAGCATAATAAGTAAATTGTTCTGAGCATGATGATATTATAATTAAAAAAGCGATTCTACTATTTTGCCCTCAATACCTTTGCTTAAGCGGTTAAACGGCATCCATGTACCTTTATGTACCTAGGTTATAAAAATTAAGTACCTCCCTAGGTACGTTGTATTTAAACAGTAGCTTTTTTATAGTATGCCTTAACCACATGCAAATGAAATCATAAACATTTACCTACAAAGTTTATTTTGTGCCTGTATATTACAATCTCTCTGAGAAAAATTACCTATCAAAAGGAACGTACAAACAAACTGAAACATAAATCAAAACACATTAATGCCAGCAATCATAATCTTCCATCGATGGTATAATCAAAAAGAGAGAGATGGCAATACATAACAGCTGTTGTGTAAGTGAGACAAAGTGTTCGCCATTTTGATTTACCGTATCATTGCTACAGGTGGCGCTATTCGTCTTTTATGGAACATTTTTGACGCGTTTTTTAAGGAATGCGGGTACTTTGCATACCCTACCTACCTACCCGTAAAAGGTAGGGTATGCAAATTAATTGAGCGTGTAACTTTGTATGCAAATCACGTTTTTATTGTTTGTTGGTAGTGTAAATGATGCCCAATCATTCTGTCATTTCACAATGCAGTAGGTAATCTTCTTGTTTTTTCTACAGAGAAAACCTCAAAAGAATATGGCGCATATTTTGTACGAAATGTTCAAAAAATGTATTCCAACAATAAATAATGTTATATAATTTGGTTTTATTAGAGAAACTCGTCATCAAACGATAATTGCGTATTTTCTTCATACACAGTGTGTTTAGCGTGCGTGTCCCAATTTAGCCCTGATAACACGTTTGCGCATCTATCTCATTCTTATTGACTTTATATGTAGTGCATCTCTTTCGCACATTCCATCAGTTTTGACGTTTTTGTTTTAGGGCAATAATTTCGCGTAATATTGGTTTTATAGCAACTTTTTTGCACAAAAAGTCACACAAACTACACTTTAAGGTCGTACCTAAAATATTTGTATCATAGGGCCTAACACACCCAACATGCTATATGGCAATTTTACTTACTCATACAGTGCATGGCCTGGCTTTTTTTCATTATTTTTCTATTGGCTTATCCATTGCTTGTGACAATTTAAGCATTTATTACAACAGCGAATAATGTGCTGTTTTTGCTGCTTGAAAAAGAGATACGTGTGCGCGTGAAAAGTTATTGTCTAAGTCTAAGTAAACTCGTAATCGACATCAGCTTCATTTTTTACATTTCAAACCTAGCCCTAGAGTTGAAATTGTCACTTTCGTATTGTATAACTATCTGACATAAGCAACACCACCACCACCGAAATTCAAGCCTAGTGAATGAATGAAACATTATGGAATTTCGTATTTTGGAATTGCGTAACGCCGAAATGAACTTCAGTTGAATATCTTAGACTTACAATACCGAAAAAAATCTGACTGGGTCGACCAGTGACAATCGGCTTAAAGTTCATTGTTATTGGATTTCAAGTTAGACAATAAGGCTGCGGGCATTGGTTGTTGACAATTAATTTAAAATTAGGGTGATTGGCGTTCTTCGTTGCTTGTCAACATTTCAACCAATAGCACAGCCGTGAATTTATAGTGCTGGGCCCTGTTTAATAAAGCTGACAATTCGACATTATACAGGGTTATTCATAATTAGCTGCAAATACTCAGGAATTAGGTTCAACAAATAAAATAAAGAATATTTATGTAATTATTTTTTTTAAATTTTGATTTAAGTTTTTGTATCAAAATTTTATTTTTATTAATTTTTTTACGGCTATTGCATAATGATTGCCATGGAGAACAGGACGATGGACGATGACCCACCCAGGCGGTGACTGAACGCAGAGTGTCGATCACGGCGCGCGGGCGCGGATCAAAGGTCAAAATAGGTCAGGCGCCAATGATTCCAAAGGATATTCTTTGTCGATTTTGTCGGGATTTTCATAACAAAACTTAAAAAAAATCATTTCATAAATATTTTTTATTTTATTTGTTGAACCTAATTCCTGAGTATTTGCAGCTAATTATGAATAACCCTGTATATGTCACAAAGCGACAAAATTGTGTAATTGTCGCGCTTAGGCTATTAATAAAAGTGACAAATATGTCAGTCACAAAAGCGTGACAATCCCACAATTTTGTCGCTTTTGGACAGATATGTCGAATTGTCAGTTTTATTAAACAGGAGCCTGTTCTTGTTGATAAAAAGCTAAGTGTGATCGCTGATTAAACAGGCAGTTCTTATGTTACAATATTCAGTTTTATCTAAAACATTTTAACATCCTACATATTCATATTTGCACCAAACAAAGTATACCGATGGCAGATTGGAGCTGATGCACCGGTATCATTTTCTCGAGTCCTGGTGACGTGGATGTAGAATCGATGTTTGCGATCCAGGGTCGTTTTGGATCAATGCAGCGACAATAAAATAGGGATGGGACAAACTTGCAAATTTCGAGATTGTGGATGGTCTTGAAATCTTTGTTTGGCTTTAAATTTTAAAGTCTCCATATTTTTTTAATTTAATTATGTAGCCTAGTCAGCACCATTCTTGTGGAATAAAAAGGCTAACTTCGCTAAAATGGGCAATCCTACTCAATTATAAACCTTTTCCTATATACAAATATTATTTTTATTGAATTTTATCTACAATTTATGTTAAGTTTTCTGTTTTTATGTTTATTTTTAATGTATGTAATTGGAGTGGTTGAACAAAATTAAATGATGTTTCTTTCTTTATCCTGGGAGAATAACGGGACCGTCCCGTTTATTCATAATAATATACCTAGGATAAGTGTGCGGCGTTTCTTCTAAATGTGCACATTTTCTCCTAATCTGTATACCTAACTCATAGACATAGACACTCATTTATTTGCTTCTGCACACAACATACCATACACAAATAGATGAAAAAAATAAGTTCACTCATCTACAATGATTACAGAGACTTGACCTATAAAACAAGACCAAGACTGAGTTTCATTAAGTAACATGGGAACCTCACTAAACCGACAAAAATCAGGACCCAAGCGGGCTTGTTTAAATGCGTGCAAAAACTATTACACTAACACAAGGCCAAAAGTATCGAAGCCGCGCCGAGTATTCGATGCCGACCAAAAACTCAGAATGCAACAATGGTCAACTATCAATTCATTTCGTTATTTATATGTTAAGGTGCATTTTATCTTAAACAGTGTCAGAAAATAAAGATAATTGCCTTTTCGCTGTTCATGGCTCGTGTGAACGTAGCTTTGGCTCATTTACACGAGTTAGTTGGTACTTAAATAGAAAATTCTTTATTGCAATTGAGAAAGGTACCTACTTAGAATATTTTATAAAAGAATTAAAAAGTACACAGGTAAACTCTACATAATACTAATAGTATAAGCTCTGCTCTTATAACTTTGAAGCGTAGCGTGTGCTGTCTTTGAAACTTTTGCTTTTGTATTATTGCATTGCATACGTCTGACTAAGTGAAGTGGCACCACACTGGAACTTCACTGCTATTATTTAAGACTATTTTTGATTTGAAGAAGGATCATATAAAAAAACGGTAGGAACCGAGCCGTAGTTTGTTGCCTGTTCTTCTAGGCTTGGTCGCGTGGAACTGGCACCTAGACTCACCTAGCTTTAAGACGTTTCAAAGTGATTCTTGTATCGTATTGAATAAAAGTTTATTGAGTTTGAGTTTCTGTGAGTATGGAGCTGAAAGGTTTGTATCTGTGTTATTATCGAGCTATGAAAGATTTTGTATCTGTGTTACTTACCTGTCATATTTTAATGAATTGTTTTTTCTGTAATTTTGGGAAGTCACATAGCTTTTTGGTGTTATTTTGTGTAATTATGGTGGTATTTTAACCAACATTACTTTGAGTAGTCTAACGGCTCAGTTGGTAGTAGCCCTGCCTTCTGCGGCGTAGGTCGTGGGTTTAATCCCCACCGAGAACAAATATTTGTGAGGTGATCGCAGGTGTTTGTTCTCTGTCTGGGTGTTATGTTGTATTTTAAGTAGGTATGTATTTACAAAAAAAAAAATGGTATTTATTTCTTTCTTTAATTTCTTTGGGATAAATATTCTGGACTATTCAGATATATCCCGTGATTTGATAGAAGTTTTACGGGTTTTCATCGCCTTAAAAGCGAGTGTAACCGCAGGAAAAGCTATACTGTACTCACTGCCATATTTCCAAGTACTTACAACGTTTACCGATACGCAGAAACCAATCAATACGACCGATCGAATAAGCCATTTTAGTTTTTTTTCTCAATAATAAGCCTTGTGAGCTTAGGACGGATAATTTCAACTCTATTTCTTTGTAGCTAAGGTTTATTTTTGTTTTTCTGCGGTGTTGTCCAGCGGTGGGCTAAAAGCATGTTATCCTGTAATTATCTACTGGATAATACGATACGGTGACAATTTTCTTCCATTGTCCGACTTAGACCGGTCTCGGTATACATAGATGAGTTTTTTTTTACATAAAAGATGTAGAAATCAGTGAAGTGCTAGACTTACTCGCGCATGCTGTGTTCCGTACCGTGTAAATATAATATTAAAAGAGCCTAAAAATAAGTTCCAAGTTTCTAGCTCTAAAAATGACGATACTTCCATGCAGCTTTCATCCCCCTTTTACCCTAATTTTGCATTAAAAAAACTATGTTCATTCTCAGGCTCTACACTATCTGTGTACCAAATTTCATTCAAATCGGTTAAGTCGTTTTGGCGTGAAAGCGTGACAGACAGAGTTACTTTCGCATTCATAATAGTTTTTTATTTTTTTTTATAATATTAGCAGGGCTACGGATTGAGTCGATCTCAAGTAAAGGCTTGTGCACATCTAGAAATCTGCAATGGCGATCAGTGTATTCGCAAATATCGCACTGTCAAAGTTCGCGGCAGTGTGTGTGGATGTATACAAAACCCTATGATGAAACTCATCGCAATCGCTATCGCAGATCGCAGCTGATCGCCTACATCTTCTTGAGTCAGTGAGCTCTTCTTATCGTGTCACTGGTTCTTTGGAACCAAGCGTGGTGAAAGGGTTTTAAGTGAGCTAACAGCCTATCTTGAGTACTCAAGACTACTCAACACCGTCACGAATATGATTACTTATCTGCCTATCAAGCGTGTTGACCAGTGTAATTCCCCTCAAACATTATGAGGAAGACTTATTTTCAGCAGTGGACTTTACAAAGACTGATATTGCATTAGGGTGCGTACAGAACCCTAAAAATGTACAACATGTTTTAACGTTTTTTAGTCAAGTGAGTGACTGTTTATTAGTTTATGCTGTCAGGTGTAGTGTTCACACCTGACCTAGACTTAAGCAGTACCCCTAAAGTACTCAATTACGCACTAAAATATTATTTATATTTTCTATTAAAAGGGCAATATAAGTTTAAAAAACTTGAGAAACCCGAAAAGAGCAGAAATAGAGGACACGTAACAGAGGTGAGCTTAACTCTGAGCAGAGGCTCTTCTTCTTATCATCTGTCACTTTTTTAAATTGAAAAGATTTTAAGCGTGCGTCGGATAGGCTCCTTTTAAAGCCTTATAAGACACATACGCCACCTGCCGACCTAACCAGTGAACTGAAAAACTATATAAATTAAAGTTCATGTTTTAAATAATAGAGTAAGCAAATGTCCGTCTGTCTGTCCTCAGACATTGTCTATCTACGACGAAGGATAACAAACCCAAGTATTTAAAATTAAATGTATCTATATCTGCGCACACGCATTGGTACAGTTCATAAGTTGTAACAAGTGTGACAGTAATCATTTACCTGTGACATTACATGTGTTTCAAATTAGCAGTTCGCTGTTGTGGTGTGTGCGTGTGCTTTAAATATAATACCGATTAGCATAATAATAACTTATTTCTGTTCCGTGGCCGTGATAAGTCCAGATTTAGGTTTCATGTTTTATTTAATTTCTGATAGTCATGATAAACCAGTCTTAAGAATTTATTGCGGAAAGGGTCATACTAAAATCTGTAGGAATCAATAATTTTATTTTTATTTTTGCAGGTTTTTGGATTGCTTAAAACTAATAGGAAAAAGTTAAATAATGCAGTGATAGAAATTGGCTGGACTCTGCAAAATTCGTTATTTGCAACGGTCTATCGATAACTCAACTGTTTCATACCTATTTTGTAAAAGCTGAATAAGTTGTATTAACTACATATAAATCCACCTGCGCCAGCGCACCAGTCAATCTTCGGGGCTCGCTCAATGCAAATATTCACCATTGTTGAGCTAACGACGATGTTGGATCATTATTGTCCAAATGGATAGGTACTGTTGGTGAACTTATTACCATAGAAAATAGTGGGTTATTCAGGCATTTTAGGCCACTTCTTCATAAGAACTTTATGCTTGAGATCTTCATAGAGCTTTTTTTTTATTTCTACCTTTAAAAATAGGTCAAGCAAGACTTCTTCTTTCTGCCCTTATCGCACTTTATGTGGAGACACATGTCTTCCTCCTCCATTTTCTCCTGTCAGCCGTCATCTCTGCATTAATTCATTTCTTATCTATGTTGTCTTCCACACAGTCATCCATGTTTTCTTTGGCCTACCTCTACTCTAAAATGAGTCAAGACTACCGGTGAGAAATATTGGTGAGGAAAGAAGAAGCAAAAAAAAAAATCTTAGCAATTATTATCATCCTCACTTGGTGTGCGGACTGGTGGACACCAAATAGGCCGTAGGCGGGCCCTTTTTGCGTGACGCTAGACACTTGACACGTGTTCCTCGAACTTTTTTAGGTTCTAAAACACGCCGCAGTGGGTTTCTCACAGATGTTTTTCTTCACTTCAAAGAAGAAGCATGTGACACCCGCCACCATCCGATGGACTGACGACATTGGAAAGATAGAGGGAAGTTGATGGATAGAGAAGACCCAAAATAATTATTTCTGGAAACGTGTATTTTTAGCAGTGGACTTCCACAAACTGCTGATGATAACAATAGCAAAACTAAATACATGTACAAAAGCGAGCCTAACATGGGCAGCTGGCCCCAAATAACATTAGAAACAAGCGGCTGACCGCAGCCTTATCCACGTGGTAGCCTTTAGTTTTTTGGAGTTCAATCACACTTGATGTCTATCCAGGCTATAAACTATATTAACTCCTAATTTTATCCAAATTTGCTCAGTATCTAGGGTCTGATTGGGCCACAAACATTCAAAAATTATACCTTTCGCATATAAAATATTAGTAAGGACCAAAAGTCGTTCCATGGGAGGTTGTATCATCTCTATACAAATCAGGGTAGTTTCAACTGCTCTACATAAATCCACCTGCAGTCAATCTCCGGATGCAAATACCTCCATTGTTGTATAACGAGGATGTTGGACCTTCGATCATTACGGACCAGTAGCTGACCAGAGTAGCTGACCAGTAGGCCTACCACAAGCTCTGTTTGGCTCTGTCTCTATCTCTGGTTTTAAGTCTGTGTGAGTGCTCACCAGTGTATGTTATGTGTGTGACGTTTTGATGTAGGATTTATTTAGTCAACACTCACACAGACTCAAAACCAGAACCAGATACAGAGCCAGACAGAACTTGTGGTAGGTCTACACAGTGCGGAGTATTTGCATTCCTCTTCTAAAAGGTCTTAGTAGTAGAGCTCTTTGTGTGTGGCTCGTCCGGGGAAGTACTACCACCATGCCTATTTCTGCCGTGAAGCAGCATTGCTGTGTTTCGGTTTGAAGGGTGTGGGTGCCGGTGATATTACTGGCACGTGAGGCTGAACATCTGTATGCCTCAGTTGATGGACGCAGGATAGTGCAGCGTAGGGCACGTTCCTGACGTGCATGACCCGTAGGTCACCATAAAAAAGCATTGCACCATAAAATAGCATTTTTTTCTGTGAGCGTGATGTATAGCTGACTGGCCTCTAGCTCAGTTGGTGGTAGCTCTGCCTCCTGCGCCGGTCGTGGGTTCGATCCCCACCGAGAACAAATATTTGTGTGGTGAACATAAATGTTTGTTCTCTGTCTGGGTGTTATATTGTATTCTAAGTATGTATTTACAAAAAAAAAACGTATTCAAGTATTATATCAGCTATCTGGTTCCCATAGTACAAGCTCTGCTTAGTTTGGGGCTAGATAGTGTTGTGTGGATTGTTTATAATATTTATTTATTTATTATTATTTATAGCTGTGTGTGAAATTCCAATTTATAGTGTAGTATATTATTGTCCTGACATTTTTTTTTATATTTTTACTATTGACATTGTATTTAAATTTCACCAAAACTTTTTACTTATACTTTATTTATTTTCATTTTTCTGTCTGTCTATTACCTATGTCTTTAATTATTGTAATTGGTGTTAACCGTTATAATTAAATTAAAACAATAAATACAAATACAAATACAAAATTGCCTCGTAAACAATGTTTTTTTGTGGCAACAGGTCAAAAATAATAACATGGGAATTAAATGAATTATATTTATTTGTTTCGTTTGATTGAGATACTTTTAATTATTTTTTTGTGAAATAAAGAACACAACCTAGACTTATCGGGTGCCTCTTGAGCACAGTTAAAGTGGTTGCGGTCCTGCCTGAAATATTTTTAGGTAATGTTTGTTGTGTTGTAACGTCTGTCTGTTTGTCATCATAAACTAGTACAATAAGACAAAGAAATATGTAATTTTTTAGTTCCGCGACCAGAAGACCCGCGCTCGCGTTGATGACTGTTGTTTTGATACTCTTCGAAATTGCTTTGTGATAAATGTTTCATCACATTTATTCGAAAAGAGGCTTGTTCCTCTAAAAGTGCGTGCAAATAAGTCATTGCGGCGCACTTAGTAAAAAAAAAAGAAAAATGTCCCGCGATCTTCACATGTTGTAGATCCTTCCTCGTTTGATAGAGGGTTGCAATTGGAGTACCTCCTAATTCCCAATAAGTAACATAATATCTTTATAAGCCGTAAAGCAGAGAGCACTGGTGGTCTAGTGGTAGGTGCCCCGCCTTCCGATCCGAAGGTCGTGGGTTCAAATCCAGTCGTGTACCAATGAGTTTTTCTGTCGAAAAAGTTATGTGCATTTACAGTAGGTACCTACTCTCAAAACGGTGAAGGAAAACATCGTGAGGAAACCGGCGTGTCGTAGAACCTAAAAAAGTTCGAGCAACACGTGTCAAGGGTCACGCAAAAAGGGCCCCCCAGCGGCTTACTTGCGGAAAAACCAGCACATCAAGTGCGGAAGATAAAAATTTGCCGAATTTAAGCCCGAAAGCGTATTCCACGTTCATGGGGAACAACGTTAGGTCTACGACTTATGAAATTAGAAATGTTTGGGATACCTATTATGTTACTCATTAGTGCCTCGGTGTTGTATAATAAATTGTTATTTTGTCTTTAGCGTCTAATCCAACATCAGTAATACAAGTACTCCAGGCCGTCGACCGAAGTGTGAAGACTGACTCAGAGTCTGTCTCTATTCTCATGTTAATGCCATGGACCTTATGCGGACTTGCAATTGAAACTTACAACTGTGGCGAAAGAGGAATCGCTTTTTTCTATTTTGAAAATATCACAATTGTGTTCAGGCTCACTAGAACCAAAGTTTCTTTGGAATGTTGGGAGGTAGTCAAAGATAAACATAAGAGAGAGATTTGCTTATCTATTTTTATTTTACGTACCTACCGTCCACGCAATAAATTAATGCCGTATTAAAAAAAGCTACTAACTAGATCTCGTTCAAACCAAATATCGTTGGTAGTTTACATAGTAAAGTACATCAGAAGTTACAGGGGGGGACCAACATTTTACCACTTTGGAAATGTCTCTTGCAAAAACTATTAAGTTTAGAAAAAAACCATATAAACCTCAACATCATTTTTAAAGACCTATTCATAAATACCCCACACGTATGGGTTTGATGAAAAAAAGTGTTTTGAATTTCAGTTCTAAGTATGGGGCCCCCAAAATGTATTGTTTTTTTTCTATGTTTGTAAGAAAATCTGAATGCGGTTCACAGAATACATCTACCTATCAAGTTTCATCAGTGTAGCTCTTATAGTTTCGGTTAAAAGTGGCTGTGACATACGGACGGACAGACAGACAGACAGACATGACGAATCTTTATGGGTTCCATTTTTGCCATTTGGCTACGGAACCCTAAAAAAAACTTAAACTTATTTTTCTTATAAAAAAGGACATTAAATTTTGTTGGTTAGTACCCCCACCTGCTGCACCACCAGTAGATAGAGAGAAATAAGTCAGCAAAAATGTGCATACAATGCGTATTTGCGATGCAAAGCTACATTCAAACCGACGCGCGACGCTGCCATTACACGGCTGATGGTTGATGTTAGCCTCTTATTCTACCTAAGGGCTGTTTCACACTGGCTACGTGGCATCGATGGGTGACCGCTATGGTAATTCTTAACAAAAACATCCAACTTTTTGGTCCCACCGGCTAATAATAAAAATCTCAATATTATAATATTTTCATTCTTGTTTCGTCCCTATTTCTTTTTTTTTCATGCAATAAATTAGGTCATGGTAAACGACAAGAGAAAGCTTGATAAAAAAAAACAAAAGGTCTAGCAAAAATTTGACAACAAAAATTAAAAACTTTAAACTTTTTGTAGAGTAGGAACAAATTATTTACACAAGCTTGTTTATTAATGACAACTGTTAAACACTAAGGTAACAGCTCAACATTAGGTGTGTTATATCCTTACTCCGTCACTGGTTCTCACAAAACAAAACTACCTACTCAAGAAAACAGCGCGAACTTTACCTCATTACCAAAGTTAGCCTGCTTAACTTATGTTATAACTGTAATTTATACTTATTCCGCTAATTCGTGGCTTGTAATAGGGCTTAAAAAAATGATTTAGATCCCAACGCGCGTATATGAAAATAAACAGAAGTAGATGGTTGGACCTAAGTATAAAAGTTACATAATTGTTGCAGGAACACTAAAAACACAAGTACAACAAGAAGTCACTGAACGAAGTTCCCTCTCACTCTTTTTCTTCTTCTACAGAGAAAATTTTCAAGTCAAAAGAACAATGGCATCTTCACGCGCCAACTCGTTCTATTTTTAAATATTTTTTGAAGATAGTTTCAGGTGTATGTTTTAACTAGATTGTTGGACCTACACCTATAATAAGTGACATGTTGTTGCATATTGTTGTGAAAGCACTAAAAACACAAAAATGAAGTCACTGAATGAAGTTTGCACTTTACTTTCATCTTCAATCTACAAAAATAATATCTGAAAATGTTTAAGCCAAAATAACAAAAGAACAATGGCATATTCGCGCCAACTCGTTCTATTTTCAAATAATTTTGAACAATATAAGATCTATGCTTTGCAATAAAACCTAAGCAAAACTTTTTGGACAATTAGGTACTTGCAAAAACTTATTGGTAACGTCTATGCAAGAATGACGTAAAAATGGATAAAGAAACAAAACTACAAATGTTCTATTTTTAAAATTTGTGCACTCAAAAAATAAATGTAAACGTATTTTAACACTAACTATGAAATTGCTTGGTTGCAGTTGCATAATGAAAAAAATATTTTTAAATTTTTGCAATATTAGGTATACTTACTTACATAATTTGAGCAGGTATTTTTTTTTGTTAACCCAACTCACTTTAAACCTTACGTCTTCAAAAAGGGCCGCTTACCACAAAACATTGTTATTTTATGATTTCCTCCAAAAACTTAACCCTTAACTTCCTTTACAAGCATTAAACGAGTTAAGAGCATGTAACCCCTTCAATGGAGGCTATGAAATTACTTTGAAGTTAAACCGCTGGTATCTTCTATTTTGAGTTGCTGGTTTTGTTTTAAAAGATTTTTTCAAAATAACTTACTTAAATCGTAATGCAAAAACTATAGGTGTTAACTTAAAAATATGCAAATAATATGCCATGTTTATTTACAAATTTCATCAAAATCATTACATTTGTTTGCCTAATGACGTACCTATACATATGATTTTTTGAAGTTGTGAGTTGACATAATTTAGTTTGAAAGTCTTTTATATGTCTTAGATCCAGTTTCACATTTTACTAAGTTAGGCAACTGGTAAATATTTGATTGGTCGGTTGGTTATCCGCTGAACCCAATAGGAACCTTAAATAGGTACCTACTACTCACCTACCTATTTTATGTTTAGGTCTTTCATTTGATTCATTTGCGCCTCGATTTATCATAGCATCAAAACCGGCAGGTATCCTCAACATTTTCATTCATCATTTCCTTCCAAACTTTTTTCCTCCACATTCAGAAGTCAGGGGTAATGCAACAGTAATACGGGCACCGCTTTACTATCGCCGTGGGATGGTCGTAAACCTGGGGAGAGCTAATGAGAATTTACGGGAAGAATGAGGCAGGCAGGGAGCACCAACTGAGTTCGCGATTTTAATAGGACACCTGCAATGCTGGTGCAACGGGATTTACCGCTGTTTACACATACAATAGTGACTGAATCTACCTTACAAAATGTGTGTAAAACCAAACGTCAATAACGCCAGAGTTTTTATCCCAGTTACTCTCTTAAAAACTCACTGTAAAGCTCATAACTTAGGTACTTTGATAGACGATTAGTATTTTTGACACGTACCCCTTAAAAGTAAATTCCATTCACTCTAATTTTTCTTCAATAAATTACATTCCCGATAAATTCTTAGAAAAATACTATGGTTTATTGAAGACAGTTATTTTAGAACACTGTTTGCAACGATAAAACCTAGAATTTCATTGTTTCTCTCAATCTTGTAGTCAAATATTACAAAATGTTGTGTACCCCATACCTTACATTGCACTAAGTACAAAAGTACATCTCGATGACTCCCTGACATTCGACCGTTACTTTGTTTTATTTTTTACCTTTCGGTTTATTGTTCAGGGGTGACGAATGTTGGCGCACCACAAGCAAACAATACCGGGGAAATTCGGTAAACGTAAACGTTTGCAGAAAGAGTAATTTTCCTGTCAGAAACGTGATGTAAAAGTGACAGTGTTCGGAATTTAAAACGAATGCTTTGTTTTTTTTTATAGTCTGGATGATGCACAGTTTTGCGCGTACATGCGTAATATTTTACAATGACGATGTAAATGAATTTAGGTGTTAATTTATTCAAAAAGGTAAAGTATAATTTTAAGACAATTTTTATGAACAACGGGATATTTGCCATGATTAAATTTTGCGAGTTTTTAGTGTTAAAATTATTTAAGCCTAGTATTTTACAAATATTTTTAAATAGATTAATAAGAAAATTAAATAATAATATTGTATATTATAAAAAATACAAAAATTAACTGTAAATGTAGAATCTACTGAACAAAATAATATATGGCCTCCGTTATTATATACAACTAAATCAAGCTTATGGCCCACCAGATGTTAAGTGGTAACAAAGCATTGCCACGTAGATCACACGTGACGCACGTGCCCTGCGATACACTGCTCGCGTGCATCAACTTGAGGCATACAGATGTTCAGCCTCACGTGCCAGTAATTTCACCGGCACCCACATTCTTCAAGCCGAAACACAGCAATGTTGCTTCACGGCAGAAATAGGCATGGTGGTAGTACTTCCCTGTAGGCCTACCACATGCTCTGCCTGGCTCTGTATCTGGCTCTGGTTTTGAGTCTGTGTGAGTGCTCACCAGTGTATTATACTATGTGTGTGACGTTGCGTCGTAGGATTTATTTAGTCAACACTCACACAGACTCAAAACCAGAGCCAGAAACAGAGCCAGACAGAGCTTGTGGTAGGCGAATTGGATGAGCCACACACAAGAGCTTTACTAATACGGTGCCTTTACTATGTTATCCAACACCGTTTGAGAGTGGTATAATTGAGGAGTGACCGAACAAAACATGATAATTCCATGATGTCTAACTTTTCACAAAAGGTCAAAAACCGGCAACTACTTTTGCCTTTGCACAATTAAAGAAAATATGGGTTCTAATGAATAAATAACTGTAATAACTTATTAAGCATGTTTTTTTTTTCAATTAAAATATCATGATTTGCATCAAACTGTCAACTTTAGAGGCGATTTACTGCAGGAATAAGCATGATTTGAACCACACCAACTTAAAGGGCGACGTAATTTATGGTATTCTGTCGAATGTTATTGCTAACATTTTTTTTACAAAAAGTGGAATTATCACGTTTTATTCGGTCACTCCTCAATTATTATTGTTTAGAGGAAAAATAGGTCAATCGCATCAAAAAAAATGCTGGTTTTGCTAAAACACAGCCCGTTAACCCTCATTGCAAGTCGATAGGAATCACGCCCGCGGCGGCACAGATATTTGTTCTGATAAATGAAATGCAGCAAAAAATTATAAATTCATTCGCGAGCAATCAATTTGCATACCCGGTTATGCAGGTGATTAGTTGGGATTCGAGATAGTCGCTATCAAAAGGTTTAAGCTTATAAAATTATTGTATTTTAAAATTTAACTAGCGGCCTGTCCTGGATTCGCACTGGTGGTCATTTATTTTTTAAACACATAAATATAGCCTATGTTACTCAACGTGAATGTAGCTTTTCAATGGTGAAATATTTTTTGAAATCGGCACAGTTATTTTTAAGTTTATTCATTACAAACATACACACAAAAATACTTTTTTTTCTATGAACCCCTTTGGGTTCAGATTAGGTACAGTCCATGGCTCAGTACGTCAGAAAATGGTCCAGTTCGTATCTAGATTTTGTGAACTTGCTAGTAAATGCAAGTGTACTATAAAAGCTTGACGAGAGCTCGTATAGGCAAAAAATCGAGTTTAGTATGACTCGAAGTATTTATAAGCTAAGTCACTTTAGTTAGTACCAGTACCATCTCTCTAAGATAATGTTGCTCGTGTTTTATTTTAGAATTGCATAATTTTGTGCTACTAAATAAATTGTGTCCCCATTAATTTTATCAATATATAATCTTGAAAAGAAAAGTCATCTTAGGATATTGTATAATTCTGTAGGAATTTTATGAAAATTCAAATATTTATTTGAAAAAAGAATCAACATTGATATAAAAAATGCAGTGTTGCCCTAAAAAAAATTCACTACACACTATGCGTAAGTTACTTACAATAATTTGCGTATAAATAATTGAGTGTACGACACGCGTGTCCCCAGCCATTATATTTATTATTCACCCAATGTTGCCAGTGTTGTGTCATATTATGCCACATATTGGGAAAATATTCGCTGTCTGTGACGGGAATTCTTTTGTTTGTAACTGGAAATTATTGGTTTCGTTATTGTGTTACCCTTTTGGTCTGCAGGATTTTATGGTCGAGGTTTTTCGCAAAGGTCACATTATGATCTGACTTATGTTTGATACGAGGCTCTAGAAAAAAGGTTGGTCACCTCTGGTTTTCTGAAAATCACCCACTTTTATCCACTTTACTTTGACAACAATGTTCTATACCCTCTAAAATACGCACTAGATTTTTAGTGATTGTATAATATGTACCTACTATTATGATGGTTGGTTTAGTTAGAAATAATTCTATGTTAGCGAGTAACCATAGCCCAAACCGGTAAGTTCCGTTCAGAAACGCAAGTTCAAAAGCCAAAGTCGTTCCATGCATTCTGCCCAACTTAAATCGAATTAATGAATCATTACGATCCCTCTACCAATTGCTCTCCTATTTCAAAATACCCACACACTTGTATCACACAAATACGATGTGTATGTGTGTTACTGGGTCCATAATGCAAGGGGGAATTTGAAGTTGCGAATTTTCCGGGTGCGTGCGACATCACTATCACGTGGCGCGTCGCGACGGACGCAGGCCTATGCGTTCGGATTTTGAATTAAGAAAAGTTTTCCGAGTGCGCGCGAAGATCGAGTTTGAATTAGGAATCGGAGGAGTCAATAGAGTTAGAATGAACTTTTTCTTTTTTTCTTTGTAAACAAATGAATTTACTAAACTTAAATGTAGTAATCCGGTTTATTATACTCAAATTGCTAATTAAACACCAAATTAAGGTTTTTTTTTTATATTAGCTGCTTTCAATAAAGTCTTCTTTGGACATTTCAACTCTCATTTTGCCAACTCAGGGTAATTTAATCTTATTAAAAATGTAAAGTGATGAGTGAACGACTGATCGATTGTTCTCATCGATTGCCGTGTCCTTATTCGATTAGGTATTGGTCGTTTTTCGGAATTTGTCGAGAGTTTTCGCGGAATCTGAAACGATGTGGGAGTTCTCATGTGTTTTTATTCGAATACTCGACGGCTTTTGATGAATGGAGACATGACATTCGCATTGATGGACATTTTATTGTGCTTTGTTGTGTGTTTGGGAAGACTGCATCAAAGATTTGACTATAAGCTACTTAGTAGCACCTTTTTGAAAAGAAATCTAATATCACTCTTCTACTCTACCTAGCAAACGGAGCACGTCCTTCTTGGACATTCATAGCGTTTTTCAGAGTCGTGAGAGGTGCCGCTAAAAATGAAAAAAAATTAAACTTTTGCAAAAATAGAGATTACATGATTCTTACCCATAGTAAAAACGTCTAATATTTTTTCATGAAAACCATTTTTAAGAAAAAAAATCAACCAAACAAGATGTCATCCGGTATCAAATATTAACACTTCTCCCAACTAGCGGCATTTATTCAAATGGTTTATTTTACAAAAACGTTCGGTAGCTTGACGAATGTCACGACGGGCGACGTTTGAACTCACCGGCCGATCGGAAACAATCGAATTGGAATCGAATCGAAAGTAAATCGTTACGATTACGATTACTGTCGGAATAGGCGGTTTGTTTGTGATTAGTGTGTTAGTGGCGATACGGTCTTGATCCTTGAACATTTTAAAGTATTTTGATGTAGAATAAAATCTTGATGTTTTGGAAGATTTTATTTCAAGGTGTGTAGTGATTTCTAGATTTGAAATTCAAGAAGGTTTTTGTAGTAACTACAATATATTTCATTTTGAAATGAATTTATGACAGCGAAGAATTTCAACTACAGAAGTGGTCGATTTTTAATGTATAAATGTTTATTAGCCACACACAAGTAACCAACCTTACCTAATAGAAGGTTATACGTACCTAAGCCTCGCGTTCATATAGAACTAACTAACGAAATAGGGGTCTCAAAGTAAATAAAGCCGACTTAGGAGAGATTTCAAAATATCCGCATAAAAACCGATAGAATTTAGAAAAATATATCTAATTCCGTTTCTCTGCATGTGTCGGCGCAAACGCAGCGGGCACTAACGACATCTGTTGGCCGCTAAGTGGAACTATTGTGTGATTCGATTCGGCTCCGTTCGGAACCCGTCGGCTTTTGTCAACTAGCCCGTATTTAGTAACGGTGCGGTATATTTTAAATTTGGAATGTGCTTGTCGGCTGGTTAGTATTGTCCGTGTGATTGTTGATGTCAAAGCTTCCAACGACTTTTGCTAGAGAGGTTTACCTACCTAAGCCTTAAAATGACACGAGAAATGCAGGTTATTGGCTCTTGGCAAGAGATCGAATATAGGTCAATACGTAGACATATTCCGTAGATGTACTGTTTATGAATACGAGATTCTTAAACAGTACGTGAGTCTGTCAAGCACTCTCAAACAATGTGATTTTTTTGACAGTTCTCCATTCAAAAATGTCAAAAATCTATGCTTGAATACGGGCCTTACCTAAGTTTTCCAACTAAGAAAGCTAAAGAAGTGAGAGATATTGAAATATTGTAGGGGAGTTGATTTTTAACTTATGAAAATAGCAAATTGAAAGGAAATAAAATCAGTTGGCATAATGTCTCAAAATTTTAGCACTCACTAATAGCATAAATTCAAGTGAAAATGTACGCAGTCCCAATGATGGGATACTGCAGCCCATATCTTGGGTCTTCACCTTACCCTGGTCTGCCAGAGTACTGGATGTAAGTATCCTTAATTTTTTAGAAGCGATGGAACGATGACATTGCCACCGTTGTTAACGTGTCTTAGAAAGTTTGGATCGTTCGGTGTTCATCATCATCAGCCTGAAGAAGTCTCAGCATAGGCCTCCCCTCTAAATTTCTGGGAAAAACGATTCTGAGCTCTTTTCATACAAACTTCCCGCGATGTTTAAAATGTCGTCAGTCTATCGGATGAGGTCATTTTGACATAAAATATTCTAAAAAGGAAGAAAGAAGAATTATTTTGAAAATTAGTTTTCATTGTTACAGAAAACCGTCAGTAGATGGCGTTGGAAGCGCAGCATCTGTCAACAGTCGGTAAGTTGTCAACATGACTAATTTCACAAATATTTAGGTATTTTTTACAGTTTAAGGGGGTACGATTTCCATACAAACTTAATTTACACAACTATGGCCGAATAAAGAATTAATGTACACTGAAATAGCTGTAATAGGCTTATACAGTGGTCATTAATACCGGCCAGTTATATAAAGTTGGAGTGTCAGCCGTTGGTCGTGGCAGTCGGGGCTTCAGAAAAAAAACTAACAGACTTTTACGTCTATTTTGAAACAGTGATGTACAAAATTGACTCTATGCTAAAAGCTAGTACCCGTTAGAAAGAATGACGAAAAAATTACTTTTTTGGTTTTTTATTAATATTTCTGTTATCCTACAGTTTTCTCCAACTTTATATAACTGGCCGGCAATAAAGACCACTGTAAAATTCTATTACAGCTATTTCAGTGTACATTTATACTTTGTTTGCCCATAGTTGTGTAAATTCAGTTTGTATCGGAATCGAACAACTTTAATTTATCTTCAAATAATTAAATCAATGCCAACAATATTAACTCACTCATCTTGTTTGCACGGAATAAATACTAAGATTAGTAGGTCTTAATAAATGTTACTAAACCAGCCAAAATGCAAAAAAATCCAAACTCAATTTCACATGGTACGAGTATGACACCGCCCAAAGCGTGTTAGCCATGTTATCCCAAAGTAATCTGCATCCGAGATCGCTCCCGAATCGATTCCAATCGAATTTAAAAATAACCTCAAAATCCGATAATCCTATCCCTAAAAATGGTAATTTCCTCTCGTCTGTTCTCACGGACACAATGTGCTTCAAAAAGGCTAAATATTAAAAAGAAAAAGACAACATCCAATCACAATTACGCCCGCGAACGTGTAATTTTGAATCGTATGTTCGATTCGATTTATAATACGACGAATTGGGTTAAAAAAACAATTTGTCTATGGAACGTATATTTTATTTATGTTGGTAGTACAAAGCATAATAAGTATACCTACCTACCAGCTAAGTCTCTTTGTTTACAAGTAGACTAAATTCGAAAAATGAATTTTATGACTAAAAAAATATTTTTTCTATAATTTTAATTCAATATAAAATTTCCCAATTTATTATTATTGTTATTAGTACTAAGGCATAAGTTAAACATGCTTTATTTCTCAATAATAATGCTGCAAAAATATTTAAACAACAAGCAGAAAGTACTAGGCTACTTGGTATGCGTGCAGCGTCCAACACTGGCTTAAGACAGGACAAAAATAATGAAAAAGCACACTCTGCCTTAATCCTGGACAAATTAGATCTGTCTGTCCACACGCTGTGTGGTCAATGTGTAACATACATACATAGTATATAGTATAGGTACTGCCTTCCCTTTGTATAGTAAACATTGGCGTGTCAGTTTATAAAATTTCAAAGATCGTGCTCGACGAATGAGGCTTCCGTCGACTCGGACCGGTAGGTACTCGGACCGCAGTCCCACTCGCCGGAGTAATTTAATTTTATTATTTTTCTTCCGGCGAGTCGGACCACAAACCACGTGACGTAAATTGTACAGTCGTCGTCAGAAACAGATCTGACATTAATACGAAATGTTAAGTAGTAGTGCAATGTAATTTTGTTTTTTTTTTTTAAATCAACCTATTTTGTTCCACTGCTGAGCAAAGGTCTCCCCCAAAGACTTATCTCTTTCTCGAGCCTCCTCCCACCATCTCCTCTCAAAGGTGTCGATATCGTCCCGCCAACATTTCCTTGGGCGGCCCCGGGACCGCCGCCCGTCAGGAATCCAAGGTGTACTGATGGTCGCCCACCTATCGGGAGGCATCCGGCTAACATGCCCTGCCCAATCCCATTCAGCCACTTCACTATAAATTCGAAAAAATATTATTTTATCAATTTTTTTTATAAAAGTTATGACTATAAAATTAACTTAAATATAAACTTGCATCCTATAAATGTATTGGTGATTTGTACCTTCCTATCCTAGACGTTGCGATAGTGACAGAATTGCCTTCAACCCAGTGTTTCCACTTAAGATTTTGGATTTGCCCTGAATTCTTTAATGGTTATAATTTATAGTCAAAAATCTCAAATTTTGAAGAGTATTGACTTATGTGAATAAACATCGTTGCTTGTGTTTTCCACGTACCGTAATATTTATAATGTTAGGTTTATCATGTTATTTTATATAATATGATGACTGGCCTTTCAGCTCCGTAGGTCGTGGGTTCGATTCCCACCGAGAACCAATATTTGTGTGGTGAACGCAGATGTTTGTTCTCTGTCTGGGTGTTATATTGTATTCTAAGTGTGTATTTAAAAAAAAACGTATATAAGTATTATATCAGCTATCTAGTTCCCATAGCACAAGCTCTGCTTAATTTGGGGCTAGATAGTATTGTAAGGATTGTACACAATATTTATTTATTTTTTTGAAGCCTAGGTCAGATTTATCATATTATTTTTATTACATTTTAAATAACAAAGACCGTATTATCTAAGTAAAACAAATTAAGACTGTTTTTTAATATTGTTTTCTTGTCTACTTCTTTTTAATTTGTTCATTATTTGTAGTATGATATATGTATATTTTAATAACTGTTAATAATTAGATTTTTTAAAATAAATTGTGTCTTCAATCAAAGAGTTATATTCTTTATGTTTACTTTCTACACCTACTTTTTCCTTTGACTGTACTTCATTGCCTTAAACAATGGATTTTTTAGATCATTTCAAAAGTGGTCCGAGTCGCCGGAAGAAAAATAATAAAATTAAATTACTCCGGCGAGTGGGACTGCGGTCCGAGTACCTACCGGTCCGAGTCGACGGAAGCCTCGACGAATGACGTCAGATCTTCAGGAGAAACGGATTTTAAATAGCACTTGTGCTTGTTATTTTGTCTATGGTAAAAGATGAACCTGCTGCTAGTAAAAAAAACAAAAACAATGGGTTAATGGGCATGTAACCTCGTTCGATCGTTCTATTTTCAAATTGAAATGCTTATTAATTTAGCCCGCAAATCGACCATAAACAAAATCTTCCCACCGGCTTCCATAGATAAATCTCGAAAACAATACGAGTAATTAGGGTTGCCTAGTACGGGACAATAATCGATACATCGGATCGAATATCGATTCCTTATTCGATGTTCCTGTTTTATTGTTATTGTTTTAATCAATTCTTATTTGCATATCGTTTGTTATGAAGGGGCACGGAGAAATATGGCGGATGTAAGAAATGGAATGGAATTTATCCGAGACATTACACTTTAATGATTAGAAGGGGCTTGTTAATGAGATCTATAAGATAAGTAATAGGTGACTTTTAGTAAACCTTCATAAAAAGCCAAAAACAATATTTGTATTTGTCTAGCGGCTGCCCGCGGCTTCACTCGCCCCATTCCCGGTCCCGCTACTATTTCGGGATAAAAAGTATCCAAAAAATTAATAATATGCACTATGCCAGTACTCTCAAACGGTGAAGGAAAACGTCGCGAGATGGCATGTGGTTGAATCTAAAAAGTTCGAAAATATGTGTCGACTGCACGAAAGGTGCCTCTCTGATGCTCATTAGAAAACCTCTCATCACGCTAGTTTTAAAGAACAAGAGACACGATAAGAAGGAGAAGATTATACACCACTATATTGTAACTACCAAAAAAAAAATGCCGATATTGGATGCTGATACTGAACACATCCACGAAAAAAAAAATTGAAGTCATAAAAAAAATATCTTCAAATAACCACAATAACTTTAAGTACACCAAATATCAATAATCAAAAATTGATTTTATTTATCACGTTTTTATACGTAAACCATAAAATGATGTTACTACGAATTATTCGAATAATAATCTGACATCTTTTGTGATCTACTGGAAAAGTTTTATTTGGTAATTGCAACCTTACATAATTATTTTTCATAAATACCTAGCAATAAATTATTTCGTTGCTCCGCTTACTAATTGGGAACTGCTTAGCATAAAGAACAAAGAGTTGTCTGTAAAAACCAATACAAAAATATTGAGGATTGTTGAGACTAAAAAATTGTTTCAATATCCAATGTACAATAATAATTCATACCAACTTCAGGAAAACTCATCTAGCCACACTAGTCCAGGTAATTTTTCACGGAGAATCGCCATAAAGCCGGGAAAACCTTCTGTAACTAGTACTCAGGTCACGTGCCCTTAAGATAGAGGGTGATAGACGATATTCTGGTAGCAAATAGCCCAGGCGGGAAAGAGATGGCAGATCCGTAAGATGGATAGTGTCTGTGTTTATTATGTGTGGTAGTTTGAATTTTATAGATGGTTTTGCTTTAAAATGTAAAAGCTTGGTGGTAGTGCCATCTATTAAACCATTATGGTACTAATAGCCCAGTTAAAAGAGCAGTTTATATAATAATTATTGAGTTTGAAATCATAACTGCGTTCACTTCATCTTCTTCTTAATTGATGGCATCTGTTCATTTTGGAACAGTTTTTCCAGAGTGTCAAGTGAGGATATAAAATATTACTTACATAAATAAAATAGTGTTTAGTCAAGTCAGACAATTAAAGTGAAAAATCCAGATGACTTCCCAAAAATGATAAAAAAAGACTCCCCTACGTTCAATTAGGTCCGGTTTAATCGACTTATCAAATATTTGACGAATTTTTGGTTGAAAATTTTGAGATGAACACCGGTCAAATATTTGATTGGTCGATTAGTTATCCGTCAAACCGGCCCGAAAAAAGTAATAGACAGAAATACTTACTCAAAAATGGTTTAGATCTGACTTATCACTTTATTCCATTGTCCCCCCAAGCTGGCAGACAAATAAATAAATATCGGTGAAAAGATTTGAAAAATACCAGCCCATTTCTATGCGATTTGCATACGAATACCTTTTGTCAGTTCACTTTCGTTCTTTTGAAAGCTTTCTTTGTCCACAGATGAAATAAAAGGGCTACTACGAACGTTTCACTCAACTATTTTACGATAACTACTGTGTCTGTGGCACACCAGCGATTTAAAACAATATTGATGTTTATTATTTAAAGTAAGCATAAAGATGAGCCTAAGTCAAAGTCAAATAATATGTATTTATTTAATAGTATCCAAGGATCACTTTGATACGTCTTGAAGCTAGTGAGTCTAGGTGCCAGTTCCACGCGACCAAGCCTAGAAGACTTACAACAGACATATAATTATACATACCTACCTACAACAGACTTCTTCCTGTTTTGATGACTGGTAAAAACGGGTTTTCAGCATGCATGGGTTTGGTCGTTTCCTGAAATTTATTCATTTTTGTACTGACAATGCTATATTTTTGTTTTATGAAACTTTTTGATATGATAAATCTATTGTCTACCTGATGTTAAGTGGTTGACCATCGCCTATAACAAAGCACCTAATACGTGCCCTGCATTGACACGGTCCATCAACTTGAGGCATAAAGATGTTCAGCCTCACGGGCCAATATTTTTACCGGCACCCACACCTTTCAAACCGAAACACATGCAGCAATGCTGCTTCACGGCAGAAATAGGCATGATGTAGGTAGTAGGTACTTACTACCCCGGACGAGCCCTTCGCAAGAGTTCTACTACTACGATGTGCCTATATTTTACATAAATTTATATAGTAAAACCCCTCATTTTCAACCAAAATAGTATCGACCAAGGCTAATAATAATTTAAGTAGTATTTTTTACTTAATTAACTGACTTTTCCGGGCTTCACCCGGTTTAAAGTATTTGTCTATTTTGCTTGCTGTTCTTGTATCAACTTTGGTGTATGTTTTTTTTATTATAAAATTGAAATATAATAAACATTATTATAAAAAATAAATGAAAATATAATAAGTGATACGATCATTTTATAAGTGGTCCGAGTCGCCATAAGAAAAATAATAAAATAAAATAACTCCGGCGAGTGGGACTGCGGTTCGAGTACCTAACGGTCCGAGTCGACGGAAGCCTCTAATATGAAACTTTTTATATTCTCGAAACTCTACTTCCTCGGTTTTTTTGTAACAAACACGTAGTTGCATCATAGGTAAACTGGTTTTAAACGTATTCTATCATCATAAAGCTCATTTTACCATAACACCGTCGTTCAGTGACCCAGCTAAGACACTTGACACTTTGTTTTGTTTGATGCATTCTCCGTGACGGATGTAGTAACACATCTTTTTGTCTTAGCGTGGTAAATTTGTAGGGACATTTGTATTCAGTTTTCTGTAAAATACTTTGAAAATTACGCAATGTTTCTCATAGCGGATAGAGAGACTGGTTAATTTCTCTCTCTCTCTTTTAACTCTCTTACGCACAAGCGTTACTTAGGTTTTGAGACTTTGGTAGTACGAGTAAGATATGGCAAAATTGTTTGAACACTGATTAATAGTTTGAGAAACGCTTGTGTTGCCTTCTTCTTATTGTGTCAGTGGTTCTTTTGAACCAAGTGTGGTGAAAGGATTTTGTAACTGACTTCGAATAAAAAAGAAGGACATACTCAATTCAGCTGTAATTTTTTTAATGTTTGTTATCGCATAAATTACCCTCTATTTGTCTTTATTTGATGGGCTGATTTGAAAATTGGTTTTTATCTGAAAGATAATACTTCCAGATTGGTCCTATAGAAATTTCACACGCACGGTTGGATTTGAACTCACGGCCTAAGGATCGGAAGGTGGAGCTGTTACCACTAGACCACCAGCGCTCTTGTGTTGGGCGCTATGTGTTCAAACTTCTTTATTTGATAAGACTTATTAACGACTTATTGACTTATTAATTGATGTAGCATAATAATAAAGCTACTGTTAGATTTATTAAGTCGATTATAACGCCATTTGACCCCTGACAACTTCTTTTAATTTGAACCTGCCACTAGATCAAAGACAGATTAGTGTGGATATGCCCATTGTGTAATGAAAAAAACATTATTTTGATTACTTTTTGAATAATCTAAGCACGCTAAAATTTAAATTGTAGATTAAAAAGGTAAAGCTAATTTTTTTAAAAAGGTATTAAAGTTTTTATAATTAACCCACCCACCACTATAATCAACTCTCTCTATCCTCCAAGGTTTGCTGGTAGAAAACTCTATTTAGGGTTAAGCTCGCCTCTGTACATGCCCGCTTTATAATGTTTATCTATCATCTGTATGTGTGTACAATAAAGAATAAAGAATAAAGAATAATATTTACTTCTGGACATTTTCATAGCACTATCTAGCTCTAAGCAAAATGTGACTGCTGTAGCAATTATTTTTGAAAAAAAATATCTTGAATCGTTAATCTAAACAAACTATATGGGAGCCAGATTATAACATAGCATCCATGACACAAAACAAACATGTACTTACGTATGGTCATTGTTCAAGTTTAAACCTTCGCGCGCTTTATCATTTTCATATCGTGCCTACCCTATGTTATTTTTTATGTGTTCGTTTCTCTTGCATCCTCCTGTCAAGTTTGGAGTAAACGTGTCTGTCGAAATTTATTGCATTTTATTACCTAAAATAATACCTGGCCCCCTACATGGTCCTGGATCTACGCCGGATATTCATACCAGTTCATAACAATATTGAGGAAGAAGTTTCCATCACATTTGAAGCAGTGGAGCGCAAATCAATGCTACGGGGACTGCGCGTCACCAGAGTGGTCGAGAGTTCAAAGTCTAAAAAGTGCAACGTGCAGGATAAAAGTGATTTATTTAGAACCCAACACTCTAATCAGGTATAATTAGGTATAATTCGACGTTAAAACAGGTTAGTAACAGTTCTTTCATATTAGTAATTCATTCAGTTGTGTAAAATCATAAAGTTTTGTTTGTCAGTTTTCAGTTTAACATTCACACTCAGATATATATATACATACTTACATTGTATTGTAATCAAACATCGTATAAATAGGTATCTTGATGTTATTTATATTGTCATTGTAGTTTCTAGGTACTTTGTGTAATAGTCTAAATACTTTAGTAAACCTGTTGCCTGTATCAGTTCCAGGTGGACCGTGCTGGTCTCCCAGAATGTCCGAGGATAAGGAGCTCATTAAAAAACGCGGCAGTATCAAAGGTCGTGTTACTGCGTTCGCGAATTGGCTGATGACGTTGAAGTCGCTGAGTGCCTCGGAAGCCAGGGAGTTACAATTACGTATCGGTAAGATGGAATCTTTATACGAACAATACGATGAGGTACAGTTAAAAATTGAGTGTAGTTCTGATAACAGTGATGCCCAGCTGTTGGAAAGAACTGATTTTGAAAATCATTATTATCGGATAATTGCCGATGCTCAGGGAATGTTAGATACCTATCAAAAGGATCAAGAAAAAACAGAAAGTGCGTCAAGTTCTCGTTCCAATAATAAGCTTGTTAAGTTGCCTACTATTCAGTTGCCGAAGTTTGGAGGTTCATACGAAAAATGGTTAGAGTTCCACGACACCTTCTTAAGTTTAATCGATAACAATGATCAGATAGACGAAATAAATAAATTTCACTACTTGAGGGCGTCATTAGAAGGTTCGGCTTCTGTAGTTATTCAATCTATTGAGTTTTCTGCTAATAACTATGCAGTGGCTTGGAAACTCTTATGTGAACGGTTCGATAACAAACGTTTGTTAATACAAAATCATGTTTCAGCTTTATTCAACATCGAACCGGTCACAAAAGAATCATCCACTACTTTGAAGCGCGTAATAGATCAGTTAAATAAGAATTTACGTGCATTAGAATCATTAGGTCAACCCATTGAACACTGGGACACTCTTTTGATTTACCTCGTCACTCAGAAGTTAGATGCGAAGACATTTCGTGAGTGGGAAGAATGCAAAGGATCTTTATCTAAAGATAAGCCGATTAGTTTGGTAGCCTTTCTGGAATTTATGCGTAATCGCGCAGATTTAATTGAGACAATTGAGTTGTCACAAAATAATGCGACAAGTAGTAAACAGGCGTCAAAAATAAAAGCTATGGTTTCTTATCAGAGTAATGACAATAAAAATGATACGTCTTCGTCGTCAATGAAACCATGCCCTAATTGTAATGAAGAACATTATTTAAATAACTGTCCTAAGTTTCTCGCTCTAAGCAGTGATGCGCGATACAAGTTATTGCCTAATTATAAAATATGTTTTAATTGCTTCCGTAGTGGACACTACGCTAATTCGTGTAAACGGCCAGGTTGTAAATTGTGCAAGCGTAAACATCACTCACTCATCCATATGAACGAGTTTAGTGTATCAAAACAGCCGTCTAATTCTATGCCTACAGCTACAACAGCTGATTGCGATAGCAGCAGCCGTACGAGCAACTCGCTGCCTACTGTGACGAGTTCTCAGAGCGCGAATGTCACACTTACAGGAAGTATTGCTACTGCATGTGAGAAGTCAGGTCAGTGTGATGTTTTATTATCCACTGCATTAGTGAAATTATATGATTGCGACAATCGTGAGGTCATCGCCCGTGCGATTTTAGATAGCGGTAGCACTTCGTGTCTAATGACCGAGCGTTTACATAAACAATTGAACTTACCAGCTGATCGCACTGATAGGACCGTCGTAGGTATAAATAATAAAACATCGAAGATCAGTCAAATGTGTCGCTTGCCTATAAAGTCATTATGTGATAGTTTTTCAACTTACCTAAGTTGTTTTATTCTGCCGTCGATTACTGATAACGTTCCCGGGTGTCATATTGATGTTAGGAATTTAGACATTCCATCAGATATTTGTTTAGCGGACCCTCAGTTTTATTCGCCCTCCGCCATTGATTTAATCATTGGCGCTGATGTTTTTTGGGACATTTTAGGTTCGCAAAATATTAAATTAGGAGATGGTAAGCCGGTACTTTATGAAACTAGACTAGGTTGGATAGTTTCCGGTCCTGTTAACTGCGGCCGCGTACCTACGCTTTCACAAGTTAAATGTAATTTTACCAAAGTTGATTCTTTGACTTCCCACTGTTCTGATGATGACATCCAAAACCAATTAATGCGTTTTTGGCAGCTTGAAGAAGTTAGCCCTCAGTCATCTCATTATTTTCCAGAGGAGAAGCAATGTGAAGAACATTTTGTAAAAAATACTACTCGCCTCGCAGACGGTCGGTTTTGCGTTAGGATCCCATTAAAACAAACACCGAGCGTGTTAGGTGATTCTTATCAGCGGGCTAAACATTGTTTGCTTTCTTTAGAGCGCAGACTTAAAGGTAATGATTCATTTAGTAAAATGTATGTAGACTTTATGTCTGAATATGAATCGTTAGATCACATGACAGAGTGCGAACCGATTACATCGGTCCCTCATTATTTCATCCCTCATCATGGCGTGCTTCGTGAGAGTAGTACGACGACCAAACTACGGGTCGTCTTTAATGCAAGTAGTCCTACTACCTCCGGAGTGTCGTTCAATCAGATTCAAATGATTGGGCCTACAGTACAAGATGACCTATTGTCGATACTTTTAAGGTTTAGACAGCATAAATACGTTATAGTTGCGGACGTCGAAAAGATGTATAGATGTATCGTAGTACATCCCGATTCCAGGCCGCTGCAACAAATAATTTGGCGTGATCAAACTCAACCCGATTCTGTTATCAAAAGTTATGTTTTGAACCGGGTGAGTTACGGAACGGCTAGTGCGCCGTATCTAGCTACTCGCTGCCTGAAACAAATAGGTTTAGATTGTAAGGACCCTAAAATATCTGAAATCATTCTTCACGATTTTTATGTTGACGATTTTTTGAGTGGAGGTGATGAGTTAAGTGAAGTTTTACATATACGCAACCAGGTTACCGCCGAGCTAGCCTCAGCGTGCATGCCTCTTAGGAAATGGAAGTCCAGTGAGCCTCAATTGTTGCCAGAAACTGATTTGTTATCATCGGAATTTAACATCGGAGATACCGAATGCAGTAAAACGTTAGGCCTCGGGTGGCACTCAGTGCAAGATCAATTCTACTTTTCCATCAGTCCAACCATAGTCAAAGGGAACACAAAGCGTGATATTCTATCAGTTATCGCTCACATATTCGACCCCTTAGGGCTCATCTCACCTTGTGTTATCCTCATGAAAATTATATTACAGAAACTGTGGCTGCAACGACTGTCTTGGGATGATGAATTGCCACCAGAGATCAACCAGGCGTGGGTCGAAGTGGTCGACAGCCTGCCAGGTCTGAACAGCTTACGCATACCGCGACGTGTCATCTGTGACTCATATTCCTCTTTGGAATTGCATATTTTCACAGATGCGTCCGAGCGTGCGTATGGCGCTTGTATTTATGTTCGGAGTACTAACGATAAAGGTGAGGTCTCAGTTAACTTATTAATCTCGAAAAGCCGAGTCGCTCCCATCAAGCCCACAACGATACCACGGCTCGAGCTCAGCGGTGCTTTGATTGGCGCTCGTTTGTATGAAAAAGCCAGTACTGCATTGCGAGCTCAAATCAATCATGTTGTGTTCTGGACGGACTCCATGATTGTCCTAGGTTGGCTTAAAATGTTGCCTTCTCAGTTACAACCGTTTGTGCGTAATCGTATAGCTGAAATTTTAGAAACAACTGCCAGCTGTACTTGGAGACACGTTCCGACTGATGAGAACCCCGCGGATGTAATATCGCGCGGAACCAGTGTTAGTTCTCTCCAGTCTCTCACGTTATGGTGGCATGGACCAGATTATTTAAAACGCGATCCCTCGCACTGGCCTGCAACTCCAAGTACTGGTGACAAGTTGCCTGAAACTCGAACTGAAGTTTCATTAATTGTTAATAATTCAACCTCCTGCGAACTTATTGATTTCAGTCGCTTCTCTAATTTTTCTAGGCTTCAACGGACCGTAGCTTATGTGCTAAGGTTCAGTAACATTTTAAAGAAAGGGATTAAACATGAACATACATATTTAAATAGTGACGAGTTAGATAATGCGTTATGTTTAATAATTAAGCAGTCTCAAATCCAATCGTTCCCTGAATATAAATTGTTAGTAAAAAAGCAAGATTTGCCTTATAAAAGCCCACTGAATAAATTTAATGTTTATTTAGATAAAAATAGTTTAATTCGCGTAGGAGGTCGGTTAGATAATTCTAATTTTAAATTTGAGAAGAAGCACCCTATTATATTACAGTCCACACATCAAGTTACAAAGTTATTATTTGAATTTGAACACAAAAGGTTAATGCATGCCGGCCCTCAACTTTTACTGGCTACAATGAGAGAAACTTATTGGCCGATAGGTGGTCGCAATTTAGCTAAGAAATGTTTCCGTCAATGCGTGCGCTGCAATCGCATGAAGGGTAAAACGTATAACCCGCTGATGGGTAATTTACCACAGCAGCGACTTGAACCAGGTGGATACCCATTCGAGAGTGTAGGCGTGGACTACGCGGGCCCAGTGGCTGTCGCTAGTCGCATAGGTCGAGGTTGTAGGCTTAGCAAGTCTTACATAGCTATTTTCGTATGCTTTACAACTAAGGCTGTACACCTGGAGTTAGTGGGTAATTTAACAAGCAATTACTACTTATTAGCATTACGCAGATTTATGTCACGCAGGGGAAAACCCACTCATATTTTTTCAGATAACGGTACCTCATTTGTTGGCGCGTATAATGACATTTCAAAGTTTTTAAAAGGTAATTGTGACACTCTGGCTGCTGAGACCGCTCGAGACAGCATCAATTTTCATTTCATTCCCGCGTACAGCCCTAATTTCGGAGGACTCTGGGAGGCTGGTGTCAAGTCGACAAAATATCATTTAAATAGAGTGCTGGGCAATTGTAATTTAACGTTCGAGGAGCTTACTACTACGTTGGTGCAAATCGAGGCGATACTTAACTCTCGGCCACTCTCTCCGTTGTCGTCGGATCCAGAAGACTTGACGCCGCTCACGCCGGGCCATTTTCTCATCGGCCGCCCTCTCACTGCCCTGCCAGAAAGGAACTACCACGACGATCCAGTCAATAGATTGACACGCTTCCAGCGCATTGCGCAGTTACGCCAGCATTTTTGGACAAGGTGGAGTAAGGAGTACGTAGCTGAACTCCAACAGCGAACTAAATGGCGAAGTAACAAGTACTCCCTCCAGAATGGAACTTTGGTCCTAATCAAGGAAGATGGCATTCCTCCCTTAAAATGGAAGCTTGGACGTGTCGTAGCTGTGCATCCTGGTCCTACTGATGGCATATGTCGTGTTGCTGACATACGAGTCTCAAATGGCGTCGTGCGGCGAAGCTTCAGCAAGATTGTACCTCTCCTACCAGAAGATGATGTCTCCCGTTGAAAGACGAGCTTTCAACGCGCGGGGGCATGTTCAAGTTTAAACCTTCGCGCGCTTTATCATTTTCATATCGTGCCTACCCTATGTTATTTTTTATGTGTTCGTTTCTCTTGCATCCTCCTGTCAAGTTTGGAGTAAACGTGTCTGTCGAAATTTATTGCATTTTATTACCTAAAATAATACCTGGCCCCCTACAGTCATAAGTCATAACACAAATGTTTATCCCTGGTAGGAATCAAATCCACAACCTACAGCGCAGAAGGATAACTAAAGCCTACTATCGAAGTTGTGTGGCTACTCATCACTGTTCTTTAATAGGCCTGACGACTAATTTTCAAAATCTCTTCTATCATATTCAGAAGTATCTATTATGTCTAAAATATATCATATTTCTGTAGAAAATTAAGGTTTTTGTGCAATAAAAGTACATTTAAATTTAAATTTTCAAATTCACGCCAAAACGCTCGCTGGTGTCATGTCGTCTGTTATTACGTCACGGTTATAGTATTCAACAGTAAACATTGGTGCTTTTGTTCTAAATCGGAATGACGTTTACGAAAACGTGACGTAATTCGCTCTGACCGGCGTTTGAGCCATCATGGCGGATTGTTGTATTTTGTAGATTTATATTATCAAATAAATTGTCAATCTCGACACTAATAAGAGTATAAATACATTTTTTAAAATCTTTGAATCCTTTTTCATTAGATCAGATAAATATTTTGGCGATACTTCATTACTGTCTTCATGCCTATTGTCGAGAAATAAACGAATGCGTTCCACCGGCTTTCGGAGACCTACGCCCAGCAGTGGACTGATATAGGTTGATGATGATGATGAAACTAATGCAGCAAGTCTTATCCCCTCAACTCTTTCACTTAGAATAATTAAAATGAATGCGTATTGGGTGCATAATTAGGTTTTTTTTCCTTTAACTTTTAATTTGTCCGCGCCGAGTGTTTTACATAAATTCTTTGTTTCTTCAGAATTGTCTAAAATGCCCAATTAGTTGGGGTAATTTATCACCCCCCAAATAAGGGAAATCAAGGTGGTTTTTTGTAGACTCAAGGTGGTGGAATTCTTAAATTGGAATAGCTGATTACTGTTGCGCTAAAAATATGATAATTGTTTACGATGAGTAATTATAGAAATGGTAAAAAGTTGTAGTTTTAAAGTTATTTTTTTCTGGTTTGAGAGTTCTGTCATAGTGCTTACATTATTATATAGAAAAAATAATTGGTACACGACAAGATTTGAACCCACGACCTTAGGATCGCAAGGCGGGGCCGCTACCACTAGACCACCAGTGCTCTCCACCTGTGACAAAAAATAAAGAAAAACCACGAAGTAATAAATTCTATAAAACTACCCACATAACTTTAGGAAACTTACACCAATACGTTTCATAATATCATAATCTTACAACGAAATGCTTTTACATTTCGCCGTAGACTTACTTGCACCCTTATAATATTGCATTACTTTTTAGCAACCGACATTCAACTCTATTGCTTAGATCTAAAATACAAATTGGCAAAACATGCATTAATACCGGAAACTAATTTCAAGTTTCGAATTTTGAACTGTGGTGCTAGAGGAATAAGGTGGTAACTTGCAAGTGCCTAAGGCTTACTTTTTAGGGTAAATGAAGTGGTGTCCCTCTGGCTATTAGTCCGGGATTAGCGAACTGATCCAGGGATCGGATGACCAACGTCATTTTATTAAAATAGGATTTGGTCACTTGTATCACTAATTCATATTTCTATTGTTTGTGGTTGTGTGCACGGTGTGTTTGATTAAAATTATAAATATAATTGACGTACACTCGTATATCCTAAATGTGGCTTACTTTAAATTATTTTGGATATTATGTTTACTCACAACCTTTTTTTCCAATTTTTGTATGCAAACTACAATTAAATAATATCAAAAGTTTTTTTACATTTTAATATTAATGTTATTTTTTAACTATGTACCTCGTATTGCTGTGTATACAACGTGTATCAAAATATGTGTACTATCCTGAAGGGGGGTGAATTTCCACCCCCCGGGGAACAACTTTTGTTCAACGACTTTTCGAACTTCGATTGGTATCTCTGAAAAAAACTGCAACGAAGTTTCAACATGAACAGCTGACTTTATACAAAGTGACAACCCTAAACTCAGCTACAGAGGTAGTAGGTAGTAGTAGTAGACCTACAGAGGTAGTAGGTCAAGGGGTAGGTGAGTTACAAGGATAGGGTTGTCAATTTATTTAGGCATTATGAAATTAAATATTTTTGTATGGGAAACTGAAAATAGGAATTTTTAATTTTCTCCCACCCACAACTGATCACCATTGTGGTCTGAAACCCCCCACCTTCGCATAGTACACATATTTAGATACACCTTGTATAAAGTGGTATTTTTATTCATTTTATTAACCATTTATTTTGAAAGCTTCATTAGGGTTTTAAAAGTACTTAAATATTATGTTAGTGTAAATAGTTTGTTTCAATCATCTGTTTCAATAGAATTCTTCTTAAGCAACTAAAGACACACTCACACCGAACCGTCTCAAATCAACCGCCTGTCATCGTCTCGTCCGATTCTAATTCCCTTATAAATATTCATGGTTCTATTATAGTCGCCTTATTGTGATACTTTGATTAAGTGTCTCCAACCCTCTTTTGATTAATAGTAGTCGTCGGTTTGAAAGTCGGTGTCTTTTTTGACAAGGTTTCTGAATGTTCACTCCCGTCTTACAAGAAGTTGGCATTCAATGTGTCATGAGTTTTTTTTTTCCCCTATACTTATAAACACTGACTCGAATTGGATTTATTCCAGTAAGAAAGAAAATGCAGTAGCATTAGCATTAGTTACGCTTATTAATTTTGAAAAAAGGTTGTAAGTGCTATAATGTAACTGAAAACTCGTTAAAAGTACATTCATAAACATAAAGTACCCACAAATCTTCATTAAGAGTAGTGAATCTTTAACCATAATAAAACATCTGATTTCATTGACAATCAGTCTTTAAAACGTATCCAAATGACGCTCTTTTCCCCACCTCAGCTCTTAAAAGTCACATAAATTGGTTACTCATTCATGTTTATGTTTAGAAAAACAGTACTTGCATACATTAATTAGTAAACGCCATTTAGGTAAATTGCGCCAAGAGCGGGTATAAAAGTAAAGAATACCCCTTATTGTATAATTTTCCTTTAAGGGGAGCGTCGGAAATGTTTGATATTAATTAACTTGATTCGGTTACAAGAGTTATTAATAATTCTGTCAGTTGTCTTGTCGCCTGTCATCGGTAATCGCTGCCGTTTGTCTTGGTGTGCACCAGCCTTAATTTGCTTCGTTTAGCGAATTAATTTTTGTTTGTTATTCATTGCTTTTGTTTATTTTAAATAATATTTGTTTTGCATTTTAAAGCAATTAATTTGAATATAAGCAAAATAATGTTTCATAATTATTTACTATAACTACCCATGGATGGTTTCACCGATAATTTGATTAGCAAATAAATTAGAATCACAGTCAAGAATAATATGACTCAATTATCTAGGTACTTACATGTCAAAATCATCAATAAATACATGCAATAACAGACAACAGTCAGACGGTAGATACATCCTTCAACATAATAATATTCATGTAAACAAATTGGAAAATGCTAATACAAACTAGAAATTTGTATTAAGACATCAAACTTCGATAATCAAAGTGAAACTCCCAGCTGTATTGAGAGACGGGAAATCTTGTACGTTACTTACGAACGAAGAAATACAGACATGCCATTTTAATTCTCTTACAGGATTAAAATTAACTGATCATTATAATACTATATTGTAATTTATGACACCGTTGACGTCAAAATGTGGATAGTCATTTGACAGTACATGACAATGGGGTTTTTTTTAATAAAACTAGCTGATAGAACATGTATAATGGCTCACCTGATGTTAAGTGGGAACCAATGTCTATACCAAATCATTGCCTCACAGATCACACAGTTCAGGAGCGTGCTCTACAATGCACTGTTACGCCCCCATCAACTAAAAGCATACAGATTTATAACAAAAAAATGTAATAAGAAAATTTTGGATGTTAACCATACTTTAAACGAATAAATACATTCCATTTCATTCACAATATAATACCCAGATAGAAAACAAACATGTGCGTTCACCACACAAATATTTATTGTCGGTGGGGATCAAACCCACGCCTTCCAGCACAGCAGGCAGGGCTACTAACAACTGAGCTTTGAGAGCTGTCCAGATGCTATATCATCACGTGCCGGTATTTTTTTTCCTTTTTATGTTATTTGACGGATGCTATAGTATGTTTTTTTAATATTTTTGCAAATATGTATTTTGTATTATGTTACAGATGTACCTTTATACTTACTTATAAGAATCCTGTCGGTAAATTTGATATTTCTCAATCTAAAATTTTTCATATAAATTTTATAACCTGTTCATCCCGGAACCCCAGCCAGCTCTCTCATTTCCTTGGTCTTCGAAAATCTTCATCGTACGGATTTAGCTAACATATGTACTGAGGGCGGGGGTCGGCTATAAGGCTATAAATAATAATTCCGCACCAGACTCCGCGAGATAAATCGACGTATGCTAATATGTTGCCAAATTATTTATTGAGGGGCGCCTTATCGATGGATAGACTCGTGATACAAAATTGGCTAAGAAAATTTAAGGAAACTTTTTTGAGACCTCTTTTTTTTTCAGCTTTTGGTGTAAATTGACAAATAGATAAATAGTTTATTTTAAACAAAAGAAAACAAACACAGAATCATTATATATACAATGAGCAGCCTAATCGCTAAAAGAGATCTCTTCCGAACCTCATGTTACTTTGGTTGTTTTAATAATGTATACGAAAAGTCTACGTATCCGTCATATTTATTTATTTTTGTAATAGTTATTTCATGTACTATTTTTATCAATTTGTACTTAATAAGAATTTCATAGGATTTTAATGATTAATTTTATTTAATAAACTGACGCCTGCAAGTAAAACGTAGCAAAATCTTAGCCGTAAAATCGTGAAAGTGAACATACGTCATTATGCAGCTAGGCGGCAAGAGTAATGTATCTCCCGTCGACTGATAAAGTGACTTTCCTAAGCCAATACTGTGTTGTTTTATTGGAGTTATTTGTTACTTTATCTTTTCTTTTTTTTCTTCGTAAGCGTTTACGTATTGATACTCTTAGTTCAATCCATCATGTTCTGTAATCAAATTCAGTTTCATTGCTTTGTTATAGGCATGTGTGGCTCGCTAGCCTCAGAAAACTTGTGCTAAGATAAATGGACGTGTCTGGTTTTTTATATTAATTTTCAGGTGACATTTGAGACATGCGTGGCTCCGAAGCAGCTCGGTAGCCTCATGATCTTGTGCTAAAATACACATAAACGGCCCAGCTTTTTCTCTGAGCAAAGGTCTCTCAACGACTTAAATTTAATGAACAATAAGAGATTTAAAAAGTATTTCACTGAGTGAAAATACACTACTGTTTCTTTTTTTTCGTGTCCTGTCGGTAGTTCTTTCGAACCAGTGTGCTGAAAGGATTTGAAGTGCGCCTCAAAGAGGCTCCTTTTGGGGACTTGAGACTTTCGAACTATTTGGGTTCTCCAGATCCCTCGCGATGTTGTCCTTCACCGTTTGAGAGCACTGGCATAGTGTATCTAATTTTTTGAGCAGAAAAATTAATTGGTACACGACTGGTTTTGAACTCACGACCTTAGGATCGAAAGGCGGGACCACTACCACTAAGCCACCAGCTCTCTCAAATAATGGTCCTATAGTAGATACTCATTTAGCTTAGTTCCATTTATCTTTTACTTGCTAGAATTAAACATCTGTTTCATAATAACAATGTAAGTTATAGTTACTTTTCTGTTCATTTCCTCTATGCTAATTCTGACGCGCCCCTTATGATTTGTCGTCCGTAACGTAATAGACACTGAATCTTTGGAGTTTCGTTGTTAGGTCCAGTTGATCATTTCTGCTTGGTAACCTATATTTATCTTTAACCGACTTCAAATAAGAAATAACTTCTCAATTCGATTGTATTTTTTATATTTTTAAAGTTCGTTATCGAATAAGTTCGGCATTTGTGAACCGATTCGTTTTTTTTATCTGAAAGGTAATACTTCCATATTGGTCCCATAGTCTTTCTTTAAACTTCACTTGTGTAATAATATATTAGTTCCCATACTACCATACCATACCATACCCAAATTAAGCAGAGCTTGTAATTTGGGACTATCTATAGCTCAACATTAAGCAGAGGCTGTAAAAATATTGTGTAGGTCTTGTGGTATGTGGTTTGTCCAAAATATTTTTATTTACTTACAAGCTCAGGTATAGGCGAGAACAAATATACTGTGATACCTATTTTAGGTGAAATGTACAATGGATTACAGTTTAAGCCTTGGAAATGAATGTTGTCGATGTACCAACTATATCGAGGAGATTCACCTGCAGTGAATTTCTTGAGACTGGTTATTTAGTTTGAGTAATAAGTATTTTGTACACAAGATAATAAATTAATTTTACTGAAAATGCCTAAAGGTTTCCATCATATTTTGGCATAATTATTTAAGTAGTGCAAAAGGTTGTAAGTTTGCATCCCACATTCGTATAAAAATCAGAGCTACTCTCATAATTCTTTTTGGAGTTGCAGTTAAACGGAGCGGGGTCTATTCCTGCTATGAGCACTTTTAATCAAACTGCTACATTTGCATAAGAACTTATTCCGACACATTACACCGAGTTAAGGGGGTCCGCTTATTTTTAACTGACTTCATAAAACTTTTTGTTTTTCAAATAAGAATCTAAAAATAAAGATTAAAAAACTTGAGAAACCGACTTCATGGCCAAACTGCTGAACCGATTTTGATGAAATTCCTATTGGAACGTTCTGAAAGTAGATACAAATCAGTCCATAAATGACGAAGTTACATCTGAAAGAAGATACAAATTTACAAATCAGCCCATAAATTATGCAGTGATGCGTTAAAAATACAGCCAAATTGAGAGCCTCCTTCTTTTTTTTGGAGTCGGTTAAAAAGAACCACTGCCTATAGAATTCACATGGTATTGGTTAAAGGTTATAGTTCATACGGCTTTGCAAACCTACGCTATGAATCATGGGAAGCTTAAGGGGAAGCGTTGTCGTTGGCCTATACAGGGTTATTCATTATTAGCTGCAAATACTCAGGAATTAGGTTCAACAAATAAAATAAAAAGTATTTATGAAATAATTTTTTTTTGTTTTGTTATGAAAATCCCGAGAAAATCGATAAAGGAATCATTGGCGTTTGACCTATTTTGACCTTTGATCCGCGCCCGCGCGCCGTGAGTGACACTCTGCGTTCAGTCACCGCCTGGGTGGGTCATCGTCCTGTTCTCCGTGGCAATCATTATGCAATAGCCGTAAAGAAATTAATAAAAATAAAATGTTGATACAAAAACTTGAAAAAGTTTTTGATCAAATTTAAAAAAAATAATTTCATAAATATTTTTTATTCTATTTGTTGAACCTAATTCCTGAGTATTTGCAGTTAATAATGAATAACCCTGTATACCTTAAAGTTATGACTTGCTTTGTAAAGTTTATTTAATAATTTACACCTTATAGAACACGAATTATAATTAATACTAATTCAATTGTAGAAAGAAATTAATTGATAATAATTAAATTGTAAAAAAAAAACTTTAAATTTGCATTATCACTTGTGTGAAACTGATAACAATACTTTAAAAATTAGCTTTTTATAATTATAAGCCAATAAACAAATCATTTAATTAATTTTCATTAATACCAAAATAAATATAGTACCTATTAGTAATACTTGAGTCCTTCAGACGTAGCTGAGGTGAAAAGCGAGCGTTTCATTGTTTTATTTTAGGAGTTTTATAAACAAGTAGCGGGTGCCCGCGGCTTTGCTCGCCTCATACCCGTAATTTTTTTGGGATAAAAAGTATCATATGCCCGTTTCCTGGTTCTAAGCTACCTCCCTACCAACTTTCAGCTAAATCAACACGACTTTCTTTTATGTGTATAGATTCATTAGATCCTATAAACTATTTTTTAAAATTAATATTATATTTTTAAATTATTACCTACTATTAAGTTTTTCATAAATTTCTACAGTAAATACCAGTTATCTTAGCTCTTAGTGGCACGGTACTAAAATATGGGATATTGACACATAAAACAGCATAAAGCTTATATAACGTAGTTTTGTGCACGTTAAAATTAATTTTATTCGCCATTTTAATCGCCGTGTTTACTGTCAAACTCATGTTTATGGCATAAAACACAAATTTTCAAGGTGAGGCGAACGTCAACTTACCGCCGTATTTTTTTATATCGCTTTTCATTATTTTAAATGATAGCTCTTGCAGCTTAGTTGGAAGTAGCTCTGCCGAATCGGACTTCTCTACCAGAGGGCATGGGCTTGAACTCCAACGAGTTTCTGTCTGGATGTTATTTTGTATCCTAAGTAGGTATGCATTTATATAATTATGTATTTAAAGTAAATGTACACAGGTATTATATCAGCTATCTGGTTCCCATAGCTCTGTTTAGTTTGGGGCTAGATAATGTTGTATGGATTGTCCTAAATATTTATATTATAGGCGATGGTTTCCATTTATCATCGGGTAGACCAGATGCTTGTTTCATAAACAAGTTGTATATAAAATAGGAGAGAGACAGATGTCGAACGCTCCCGAACGCGGAGGCCGATTGTGCCTCTTTGTCGCTCGGTCCACGCTCTCGCTTGCACTTCAAGCCTTAAATGGAACGCCTCAGAGCGAAGTAACGCCGCATGATGTTTTTTCGTGGGTGCAGCCGGTTCCGTCGAATTAAAAGACGTTGTCACGTAAAAAAAATGTAGGTAAATCATGACCATTGCTTTAATAACGTCCGTCATTCTGGAAAACCAGGAATTTAATTTGTGCGAATGGGTGCATTATTAAATTAAATTTATTGCATTATTAAATGCAATTGAATTTTAAAACTTATTCCTATTTACTGCTAGAATCTCTTCTAGTCTCTCTCTTCAAAGGTTGCTGGGTTCATTGCTCACATTTTATAAACTGGTACTTTACCGCCTTGATTGATATTTATAACGATTACATAAAGAATTTAATTATTTATTATATAAATTAACTATTTGATTATAATATAAATGTTGACTACAAGCATTAATATCATCAAATACTTACCAACTCATGTAAATAAAAAAAAACTTTTCAAAGAAAGTTACGTATACTTAAACTTATTAAAATAAAAAAAAATAAGAGCCTCTAAGGCGCACTTAAAATCCTTTCACCACACTGGTTTGAAAGAGACAGTGATACTATAAGAAGAAGAAGTAAAAAATTTAAGAAATACTTCATATCAAAATTAAAAAAACAAAAATAGCACTTACTACCTTATACAAGTCGACCGTTCTCAACATTAAATCAGATTATGGCATCGCCTTAATAACGTACGATCGTAATAATGTTGGTTGGCTTTGTATACGAACTTCAAATAGAATATTATTATTATAAGCACCATTTGAGTCAAAGTTCATGATTATTGCCTATGAAGAAATTATTTGCCTTGTCTAGATAATCTAGCACCGTTATTTATTTAACTCATTGCACAAAAAACTTAAATTTATGTACAAAAAGTGGGATTAATGCTTTAAGCATTTTCTACCTGCCAACCTTAGAGGTAGGAATGGCGTTGGGTGCTTACATGAAAAGGAAAGCTTAGATATTAAAATTAACAACATTATACTTAAGTTAAGGTCCGATGAGATCTGCTTCAGGAAATGCTCATAAACCAGACGCTTAAAAGCTGACTTATTGGGAGCCTTTTTGATGTGAATAGGGAGCGCATTCCAAAGACCTACAGGCGCCACCTCAAAAGACTTGCCTCGGAAAGATGTTGAATGCTTAGGGGTAGCCAGAAGGAGAGTATCAATAGATCTCACCGTTCGGTTTCAGAGGAACTTCCTCCCCGAACACACAGGCTGTGGAATGATCTCCCTGCTGAGGATTTCCATAAGAACTATAGCATGGGATTCTTCAAAAAGGGCGTTTTAAATTAAAAGTTTTAAAGGGTCGGTAACGCGCTGGTGGTGCCTCTGGTATTGCAGGCGTCCATGGGCTACGGTAACCGCTTCCCATCAGGTGGGCCGTGTGCTTGTTTGTCCACAAAAAAAAACTTGGTGCTTTTGAGTATTTTTATACTCTTTAGTTATAAATTAAGTTGAGAAACAAGTTTCTAAGGGAGGAGGTTAAACAGATTTCGATGATTCTTTTTTATTTTATAGAATTTTTCTCGAGTTACTTTTTGTACAAATCTTTGCAAAGTGCGTTAAAATTTCATTTTCCTTGTATACATATAACACTAAAATCAGTTCCCCAAAGAAACTTAAAATTAAACAAATATTTAGGTACAAAATGTACTAAATACATAAGAAGCAGTTGAGTTATTTGCAGACCGTTACAAACGATCTAAAGATAGCTCAACTGATCCTAATCAATCAGTTATTAGACGTAATTAGTTAAACTTAAAGTTACCTACATAATTCCTTGGAACACTAACAACAGCAATTGAAGTAGTTTATTTTTGGGTTTTTATAAAAATGTTACTGTTGCCATCACTCTTAAGGCCTGCGCACACCTAGGTCGCTGGCGATGGCGATTAGTGAAACACTGTCAAATTTGACAGCGATATTTGACAGGGTTTCAATAATCGCCATCGCCAGCGACCTAGGTGTGCGCAGGCCTTTAATGTAATTTCACTACAAGCTCTTAACTGGTGCTTTCCCACCAAAGTGGAAAGTTGTTAAGAAAAGCTCCGAAACTCATTGTCTCATTAAATGTCATTAAAAGCGGCCAGAATGTCATTAAACGTCGTTAACGGGGTCAAAACGTCGTAAAGACGGTCGTAAAGTGTCGGTGTTAACGAGGACGGTACGTTGGGGATTTTTCGAATGTGCCCTAAGTTTTGGGGCTTTCTTTGAGTGCAGTAAGTTTTGAAGTATAACAGTATACAGATATAGTTGAGCCTTTCAGCTCAGTTGGCAGTAGCTCTTCCTTCTGCGCCGTAGGTCGTGGGTTCGAGCCCCACCGAGAACAAATATTTGTGTGGTGAACACAGATGTTTGTTCTCTGTCTGGGTGTTTTATATTGTATTCTATGTATGTATTTACAAAAAAAGGTATTTTAGTATTATATCAGCTACCTGGTTCCCATAGTACAAGCTC
Source organism: Thera britannica (assembly GCA_939531255.2). Taxonomy (NCBI): domain Eukaryota; kingdom Metazoa; phylum Arthropoda; class Insecta; order Lepidoptera; family Geometridae; genus Thera; species Thera britannica. The sequence continues at coordinate 3,386,974 of OW618042.2, read as the reverse complement.
TGCTTAGTTTGGGGCTAGATAGTGTTGTGTGTGTTGTCCGCATTATTTATTTATTTATTTATATACAGATCTTTGTTCTCTATCTGTCGTATTCTATTCTAAGCATTTATATTTGCAAGAAAATATAAGTAAAGTAGCTATCTGGTTTCCTTGGTACAAGCTCTGCTTAATTTGGGGCTAGAAAGTGTTGTGTGGATTATCTACAATATTTACTAACTTAACTAACTTTTGTAACAATGTTTTAAATAAAAATAAAACTGTCAATTTGCGATCCCGTATTACTCGTGGTTCGAAAATTGTCAGTTTCAATAAGATTTTGATTGAAACCATTGCAACAAAAGTTACATGATCGGCCTGCAGATCAGCCATATGATTTTCAGATAAATTTAGAGATTATCTACATTAATACAGATAATCTTCGATGAGAAGTAGGAATTTCCACAGAGAGTGACAATAAAAGCACAACAAAAGACACACGAACTGAAAAGCGAAAGGTATTCCGAACCCCTTAAATTGCGATTCACAATGCAATTCCTATACCTTTCTATGACAATTCTTTCCTTTGAACCTACAAGATAAGAGAAACACATGATAATCAACCTTTACCCCCATAAATACAGCTCATATTAGAATAGGGGAATATCAAAATTGCGAAAACCAGCTCTAAAAACAAGGGTGTTAGGAATGGTTTTGATTGAATAAGCGAAAGCTTTTGTGTATACTCGGATTTTTAATTAGACGAAGCTGGCTGACGTTTACTGTGTTGTCAGTTTTTGATGAAATAAAAATAGTGTTGTGACAAAGTGAATGATTGAAAAATCGCCTGAATGAATGAAATTGCCTCGTTTTTGTAGTGAATAGTTAGTGTGCCGAACTTGACTTGACGTGCTTGGTTGACGATCCATATCGTTCGCGCGAAACAATATAGCAACAAAATACACAACAATTACCACAAACACAACGTAACGAAAAACTTTACAAAAACAATAACTAAACAGCGTGAGCGCGGAAAAACATTCGTGCTATCAGACCAGAGGTTAGAAGCCGAATTACAAACACAATGGTGACCGACGCGCATGGCGTTCATCGGTGTTGGCACTAGTCGCCACGCCGCGCTTTGTAATAAACCGCCAAAAAACTGATTGTACCTAGTTACATACTACAAGTAGCTTATATCAGAGCACTTTTATACATTTTTTTATACAAATTTCAATATTATTTTATAGTTTGAAATGATTAACTATTCACTCATTGTTCATTCATCTGATTGAACGAGAACTGAACGCAGCACTATTACTTTATATGTAGCAACATTATTTTACAAAGTGACATTAGCAACTGTCAGTCGGTATCGTCTAATTAAAAATCCGACTAGTGAGATGTGCATTGAAGGATCGAATAATAGGTCACGTGTTTTGGATTGTATCGAGTGATATCGATCTTTTATTGTTTGTTATATAAAATCTCGAATGCCACTCATCATTAGGTTGAAGAAGTCCACTGATGGACATAGGCCTCATCACATTTCCAGGAACAACGATTTCATCGGGTGATGGGTGGGTGTCCTATGTTCCGTCTTCCGGTTTGTGGTCGCCATTTTGAAAGGCTGCTACCAACTAATCTGTTTTTTTATGCAACTTGCTGATGGAACAATCATATGGCTCACCTGGTGTTAAGTGGTAATCATCGCCTAGAACAAAGAACAGTCTTGTAGGTCACGCACGTCAGGAACGGGTCCTACGATTCCCACGATGCACGATGCTACGATGCCTTGCGTCCATCAACTTTAGGCATGCAAATGTTTCACGTAGCAGTAATTTCACAGCCACGCTGCTTCACGGCAGAAATAGGCATGGTGGTAGTACTTCCCCGGACGAGCCACACACAAAAAGCTCTACTACTACTCAACTGTGAGACAAATACACAAAAACAACAATACTGGGTAAATTATGTATCTATATCTATGGATTCAAAAACTAGTCCTAAGATTACAGATCTTACAGATATAAATTATTATATCCCCGCTTCTCGAGTTTTAGCGAGATTAACGAAAAAGCTAAAGATAATTTATATCGATCTTTACCCCACCCTGGCCAGTCAGACCCATCACCACACATCAAAACAAACCCCGTAAACATCATACCCATCTATTATTTATCAATTGTATAAAATATTGAAGTGCGGTTTGCCGACTGACCCAAGCGGGGTCAGTTTACGACCAATATATTGCTTTTTAAGACGGGATCTATGTAACTAGTTTCTCTAGGAGCTATAGTTATTTTCATTTCATTTCCATGAAAAATGGTAATGGAGCCGAACACCCACCAGGGGCTCAATTCTAGACCAGTGACTTTTTTTGTCACAAGAACTGTCAGTTTCTTTAGTGAATTTGACAGTTCTTGTGATATATATCTACCGTGACAAAAAAGTCACTGGTCTAGAATTTAGCCCCTGGGCCCTGTTTAATAAAGCTGACAATTCGACATAATATGTCACAAAGCGACAAAATTGCGAAATTGTTGCGCTTAGGCAAGTGACAAATAATATGTCAGAAAAGCGCGACATTTGTCGCTTTTTGACATAATTATGTCGAATTGTCAGTTTTTTTAAACAAGGGCCTGATTTTAAGTTTTATAAAGCTCCTAAAACAAATAAATAAACCATAATTTATTATTTTATACACAAAATCACAATATATTTAATACTTTCAACGACAGCAGATACAAATACCTGTTTACTATAAATACCTATGTCTATAGAATGTGTGTTATACTAGTATCATTTAGCCTACCACAAGATCTTTCTGGCTCTGTCTTTGAGTCTGTGTGAGTGCTCACCAGTGTATTATACGTTTCAACATAGGATTTATATAATCAATAGCTAATAGTCACACAGACTCAAAACCAGAGCCAGAGACAAAGCCAGACAGAGCTTGAGGTAGGCCTACAGGTCTATGATCGACGGAGCCAAAATGCCTATAAATAACTTTGAGCGTATGTTTTGCATTGTTCTAGCCTCATACAAGCTTACCTAGGCGACTAGGCAGCCTTGGTTGTATTCTCGTAAGATTTATTGAAAAGGTTCCTAGCTTTGCTCAATCTAGACTGGTTTCTTGTAGCTTTTAAATGGGTTCAATAATATTCTGCATGCACGTAAATCAACATTAATGTACCAACATTAAGACGCTGAAAACCGTGAAAAAACTTCTCACAAGGACAAAGATAGGCATTTGATAATTATCAAAAATAATCTATAAAAAATCAGTTGTCTGTAAAGTCGGTTTACTGACGATAGTTGAACGTGACAACGTCATACAGCTGTCCACGCGGACGCATCGCTCACTCAAGTAGGAGAGAGACAGATGTCGAACGCTGCCGAACGCGGAGGCCGATTGTGCCTCTTTGACGCTCGTTCCGCACTCTCGCTTGCACTTCAAGCCTTAAATGGAACGCCTCAGAGCGAGGTAACGCCGCATGAGTCATGTTTTTTTGTGCGTGCAGCCGGCTCATCAAATTATAAGACGTTGTCATGTCAAAAAATGTGATTGCACAAAAGATAGTTGCTCGCGATCTTCGAAGGGGGAAGGGCGGCGAAGACCAATTTTATGTAGCTTTCAATAAATAAGATATTTTTTTTATACTACTAGCTGATGGAACAAGCATACCACCTGATGTTCAGTGGTAACCATCGCCTATAACAAATAATTGCCTCGTAAGTCACGTCAGTAACGTACGATGCACTGCCCTGCGTCCATCAACTTGATGCATACAGATGTTCAACCTCACGTGCCATTAATTTCACCACCCACACCCTTCAAACCGAAACACAGCAATGCTGCTTCACGGCAGAAATAGGCATGGTGGTAGTACTTCCCCGGACGAGCCTTACACAAAGAGCTCTACTACTACTAAAAGATTGATATCGCTTTTGATCGTTACTATGTAAACTGCAAGCGGTGATCTTCGGATACCCTCAATAGCCTCTTCAGTAGGCCTACCATGAGCTCTGTCTGGCTCAGTCTCTGGTTCTGGTTTTGAGTCCGTGTGAGTGACTAAATAAATCCTACGTCAAAACGTCACACACAGATTATAATACATTGGTGAGCACTCACACAGACTCAAAACCAGACCCAGACAGAGCTCATGGTAGGCCTTCAGTAACGATTCCCTCACAATTGAAAGGAACCTCCAACAATGACCTCTAACTGCCCCCAGGGAGTATCCTAATCCTAAGAATAGTAAATTCTTAGTCAATTGCTTTTGTTAGGTTGCGGTATAAGCGATAAGCTTTTTGAGCTTTGAAAATCTTGAGAATCACCAAGCGAGTGTGCTTAAACAACCAGTTATGTCTGAGGGAAAAATCTTCGCCTATCACTGGTTATTTGACGCCAGATATCTGTGTGGAATAAGCGGTTTTTTGTAGCTTGTAGCTACAACCCTGACTTTTTCTAGCAGAAACTTTGTTCACGTTGTGTGAAAATCATTAGATATTCATAGTTATTTACATCATTACTTTAAACACTCTGTACCTATATATATATTAGGTTTAAAGACAATTAAAAGTTTGTAACTTTGTCATTTTTATTATTGGTAAGATAATATACATAAGTAGGAATAGGAATGATTCAAGTATTTACTCAATACACTTATCAGTTGAGTTATTTGCCAACCGTTGCCAGCAATCTTTAGATAGCTAGACTAATCCAAATTTTATGACAGTCCCTTTAAGTCCATCAACATTTTAACAAAGCTCAATTAATCTAATCTGTCTGACAGTTACATTATACATATAAAAATTCCATTCTGGTCTGGGTGTTATATTGTATTCTAAGTATGTATTTACAAAAAAAAAATTGTAATGTATTATATCAGCCATCTGATTCCCACAGTGCAAGGTTTGCTTAGTTTGGGGCTAGATAGTGTTGTGTGGATTGTCTATAATATATCTTTATTTATCTATTATTCCATCTACGTTTCCGCCTCTGCTTACACCTTGAGCCAAACTCCTAACCTATTGTCTTAACCCACAATCGAGAGGTTCTAAAAATGCATCAGATAGGCCGTACCTACTCATAAACTGCCTCTACTGACCACAGCCACATTGGGACATTTCGGGCCATTTGGGACATTTTGGGCCATTCGGTACATCCTGGGACAATAAAATGGAAAGCGATAGAAATGTTTATGTTATAGTTTTTGGGGGTTAGCAGTCTTTACTGGACCGTTTTGTATTGTAATTTTATTAGCTTCTGATAGGACTTGATAGGATTTTTTGTGGCAGCGTTGCGGATGTAACATTGTTAACGCTTGGTCGCGTGGAACTGGCACCTAGACTCACCTAGCTTTAAGACGTTTCAAAGTGATTCTTGCATTGTAATGAATAAAAAATTATTGACTTTGACTTTGAACGATCCTAAGGTCGTGGATTCAAATCCAGTCGAGTACCAATGAGTTTTGAAAATATGGAATAATAATGGTGTGGAAAAACAGCAATAATATTTTCTTGGAAAGTAGGTAAGTTAATGTACAACTTATATCGTTCAGCTATTTCTTTATAAGGCGTAATAGTTCCCCGCTGTGCTTGTGGTAGCAAATAGGTTACCTTGCGCAATACGCTCAAATTGACGTCCTAAACTATCAAAGAAATAACAGTTTTTTAATGCTATTGAATGATTTATTACATCCGCATTTTTATCTTTATCTCATTTTTTTATTGATTAGGCTCTCAGCTCAGTTGGCTTCTGCGCCGTAGGTCGTGGGTTCGATCCACACCGAGAACAAATATTTGTGTGGTGAAAACAGATGTTTGTTCTCTATTTGGGTGTTATTATCATATTCTTAGTATTATTTACAAAAAACATATTTAAGTATCGTATCTGATGAGCTATCTGGTTCCCATCAATGCAAGCTCTGCTTAGTTTGGGGCTTGATAGTGTTGTGTGAATTTTCAACAATATTTATTTATTTATTATAGATAAATGAAAAAGCACGAATGTGAGCTCTATAGCCAGATATAGACCATATATATAGCAATTCGAATAAAAATAAATAAAAAAAGCTTAAATAACGTAAAGTATTACAATAACATGACCACGGACCCCTGATTGACGGATCCCGCAGAGCCGACGATCATAAACACACTTTTTACCAGTTTACTTGGCTTTTAGCGGAGAGTAAGCAAAATAACGAGTTCTCGAGTATGAACAACAATAGTAGGTGTAACAATTTAAAAGCACACATATCTCTACCATAACGCATGGCCTGGGGCTTAATTCTAGACCAGTGACTTTTTTGTCACGGTAGATATAATTATCACAAGAACTGTCAGTTTCTTTAGTGAATTTGACAATTCTTGTGATATATATCTACCGTGACAAAAAAGGCACTGGTCTAGAATTGAGCCCCTGGGTTGTGAACACTTTCGCCTGCAGAAATAATAAAATTATATAAAAATGATAGGTACTTAAGTTTTTAATGAGATGCTAACGTCAAAACATTTTTCATTTCTGAAATGAAATGTTGTGAACTCCGCATTATCACTTAACAGCAGGTGAGATTGCATTCAAACGCAAGCCTATAGTTATGTAAATAAAGTACTTATTCGCTTGAATGTTTTCAAGGAATGATGATGATGAGGACAGATTTCGTAATTTTTATATTAAAAAAATTCATAAATTACAAATTTTGAGTTATTGCTTTAGGAATAAACTCTGGTATGTACCTACAACTTTTTCTAGAAAATTAAGGAATAAAATTCTATCAAGCATAGCTTGGTCTAACCACTCTGCAGTATTTAGCATCAAAGAGTATAATGTTATACTCAATTTACAGCGTTGTGTGAGCCTTTCGAGAAAATAACTCTGCTACTTTTTGTCCTGCACCGGGATTCAAACCCACCTCTCTGAGATCATAAATCAATCATAAAGATGTCAGAAACCAAAACATTTGTTCTAGGTTTGGTTTTTATATAACTAGCTAATGGAACAAGCATAAGGCCCACCTGATGTTAAGTAGTAACCATCACCTGTAACTGATATTATGATGTATGATATCTGTAAAAGATTAAAGGTGATTGCTTCTTTAGAAAAAACAATGGGAAAAAATAAAAGTTGTGATAAATCCACAAGGGAAGTAATAATAAAACTTCGCCGGAAGAATTGGTCTTATAAAAAGATAGCCGACCATCTGCAATGTTCAAAAACGATGGTTTTCCACGCTGTAAAGCATTTTGCTACGTATCAAACTACTTCGAATGTTCCACGTGTACCTAAACAGAGAAAAACAACTCCTCGAGATGACCGAAACATCGTACGTATGGCAAAACAAAATTCTTATAAAGGGTCCAATGAGCTTAGAAAAGAATATTTTGGTGAAAATAACCCTTTAGCAATCTCAGCACGCACTATTCAAAGACCTTTGGTAGAAGAAAAATTGCACGGTAGGATAGCAAGAAAGGTACCCATGTTAAAACTTAGCCACAGGCAAGCACGGCTTGCATTTGCGAGAAAGTATGAAAACTGGACTGTGCAACAGTGGAAAAATGTACTTTTTTCTGACGAGACGAAAATAAACAGAGTATGTTCTGATGGAAAACGATATGTTCGACGTCCCCCGAATACAGCATTCGACCTAAAGTACACGAAAGTTACATTAAAGCACGGTGGTGGAAATGTGAAAATTTGGGGTTGCTTTTCTGGACATGGTGTAGGACCTGTAAAGTTGATAGAAGGTAACATGGATCAGTTCCAATACAAAAATATACTGGAAGAAACAATGTTATCATACGCTGAAGACGTTCTACTGGTCATTTGGACATTCCAGCATGACAATGATCCAAAGGACACTGCACGCACCGTAAAGGAATTTCTTACAGCGCAATTAGTTTCTGTCTTACGACTGGCCTGCTAACAGTCCAGATCTAAACCCAATAGAGAATCTGTGGTTTGAAGTAAAGAAAAAGGTTTCAAATACAAAGTGTGGAAATGTAAGAGAGCTGTATGACATGTTTTTAGAAGAATGGAACTCTATTTCTCTTGCGAAATGTCAAAAATTAATAGAGTCAATGCCTCGCCGGTGTAAAGCTGTAATTAAAAGCCGTGGTTAAGCTATTAACTTTTAATTGTAGTTAAATATTTATTTAATTTCTTTTTATGTTTCCTGTGCTACATAATATTGTGATTTTTTAAATCTAAGTGTCATACAAAACAATTCCCGAGCAGTTAAATAAATCGTTCTTAATTATTTGTCCAGTTTCAGTACTATTTGAATGTGTTACTGTGATAAAATCAATAAAATGTGAAAAAAATAGTTAGTGACTTCATACTTTATTCTTAAGTCAGGTTGCTCTATTAATGTGACTATTATATAACATAACAAGGTGCTTCTCAGAAGGTACACATCTCTGTGTATGATACGATTTAAATAAAAAACTTCTAGAACTTCAAATCGTTCTTAATTATATGACCACAACTGTATAACCATTTTTTCTTTTTTACGATCTTCAATATTTCTTAGAAAAGGCAACGTTAAAGTACACTAAAGGCACGGCCACATAATAGGCGATACGCTGCAATATTTGACAGTAAATAATGTATCACGGTACAACGTCTAAAAGTTTCATTTTTCGTGTCATTTCTTCGAGAGTCTAGAAAAATAGCATACCTAACGTTTTACCCGACTGTCCAGAAGAAGAAGGGTAATACATTCTGAGTAAACACACCTGGTACTTTATAGGGGTAGGCAGGCACCAATAACGGAGCTCGCAATAAACCATCTACGATCCAAGAATAAGCATTACCATACAGATATCAGGGGTGGTGTAAATAAATAATTGTAATTCTTAATAAAACTACCCCCATTGACCGCTGTAACCCACACGCGGTGAACTACCACTGTTCTACTGTCTTGTAGTTTGAAGGATTTACGAATTTGATACTTGAAGTTCGAGACTACGCAAGAATTGACGACGAGTGTGGCGACCGAAAACGTCTCGGTGTCTAGATTTTCATTAAAAGAAAATTCAAAGAGATCCTGGTCCTTGAAAAAAATATTTGCTAGCATTAAAGTAGACGCAAAATGAGTGGTTTTTGTTGATTGAACGATCTTCGACCCAAACACTTTACTTTTGTAATTATTATTTTTTTACTTTTGTAATTATTTATTTAGCTATTGGAAACTGGTGTGTGATGATAGACATATTCGTAGCCTTATAAAACACCTCATTAGTCTATTTAAAATAGCAAACTATGACAAATAAAGAGAGAACTAGTTATTTCAAACTGTTGCACTCTAATCTACTTATCTCAATTTTGTCCCACTGTTAAAAATCTGGAAAATGAATTAGGAAAACCTAATAGATTAATGGATTAGGTTCTACTGCATTGATGCTGTTCTAGACGATTGTTGGTAGTAGATAGATAAAAGAAGCATAAGCAGAAAAAGCCAAACGGACTTAAAAGACACGACGCATTATAGGCGTGCTTAGCCCTAACAAAGTTTGTAAAATGAGACGATCTAAGAATTTAAGAGTTTTTATTTATTAAAAAGGCAGGTAAGTGAAGACAGGCGTTCAGTATGGTACTGAGTGAAGGAAGGAAAGAGCACCCCTGACAAATCTGACAAGTGACTGGCCTCTCAGCTCAGTTGGTAGTAGCTCTGCCTTCTGCGCCGTAGGCCGTGGGTTCGATCCCCACCGAGAACAGAATATTTGTGTAGTCAACACAGATGTTTGTTCTCTGTCTGGGTGTCATATTGTGTTCTAAGTATGTAATTACAAAAAAAAATGTATTCAAGTATTATATCAACACCTGCTGTACAAGCCCTGCTTAGTTTGGGGCTAGCCCCAAACTAAGCAGGGCTTGTACTATGGGCTTGTACTATCTAGATAGTGTTGGGTGGATGGTATATTATATTTAATCCTTTTATGGCGCGTGCGCTGTCGCACACGTGTATTCTAGGAACTGATTATCAGATGGAAATTAGCGGATGTAATTAGGTACTGTCAGAAGTAGTTTAGCTGTTAAACTCTAGATGGCGTTTAACAAAGTTGAAATAGTCAAGTATCAAGATACGTCGGTCTTCACAAACAGAGCCGTCAGTCCAGATGTACTGTTATGACCGAACACTTTACATAATTCGGCGATCGACTGACCCCGGCCCATAGCGGATCAAATATTGTATCATTCACCCCAATGGCGCTTTCTTGACCTTAGCTATATTATTATGAGATTTTATTTATTAAAAAATATTGATTTTGACCTTTACTACATTCGGTACACTAATACTATTATTATAGGATTTTATTTATTTAAAAAATGTTAACTTCGCCACTGCAAAGTTGAAAATAGACTTTATTTATTAAAAAATATTGCTTTTGACCTTTAGTACATTCGGTACACTAATACTATTATTATAGGATTTTATTTATTTAAAAAATGTTAATTTCGCCACTGCAAAGTTGAAAATAGATTTTATTTATTAAAAAATATTGATTTTGACCTTTAGTACATTCGGTACACTAATACTATTATTATAGGATTTTATTTATTTAAAAAATATTAACTTCGCCACTGCAAAGTTGAAAATATTTTCAGTTGAATCACAAGGATCACTTTGAATCATCTATAACGTAAATCGGAACGGTGATAGTAATTTGGAAGTATTCTTTTACAAGTAGGTCTATTTTACTTATAATTATAGAGGAAAGATTAAAAATTCTTGTATTTAATTGGTAACGAATAAACTCAAAAACAATAGCATCAATTTCAAAAATTCTTTCACCATTAAAAATCTACATTATCCCTGCATAGGTTATATTTATAACAAGCGAATGCCCTGACTTTGCACGGGTATATTTAGAGGCTGGGGCAGATCGCTGTTACCTATTAAAAACTTTACTGACGGTTAAGTAAATGTAGCGAAAATTTCCAAATTTCTCAAAACAACTACTCTAAGACTTATCAAAGTAAACATCCGCGCGATGAGCTGATATTATGCAGATCGTATTATTATTCATGTTGTTTTTGCTAAGGGCGGGAAATGAACTACCCTAATCTAACAACCAACCGTTTTTCTGCAGCTAATCGCAAACTTGGCATTCCATTTTCAAACTTATGCGGGTGCCATAGAGATTACGAGCAGCAACATCATTGAAAGAGAATACGGCTCCAAAAAGATTACAAACTTTTTGGTGTATCCTATCAGAATCATGTCATTCAAATTTGAACTCTAAAGTTAATGGTATACAGGTTAGGCAGAGCTTTGACATTGATTTCCAATATGACGGATATTTTTGTTTCCAATAACAGTACCCGCTACTAGATGTCGCTAGCGGCAATGCAAATTTGATAATCTAATCTCATGAAAAATTGGTTTCGACAAAATCTGATTGGCAAAACATTTGTAAGTTATTCCAAGATATTATAATATTTATAATAATAAGATTAAGGTGGGTGTCTTATTATTGCTTAATGTTTGTTTGATATGAGGGGATTTTTTGTCTTTCTTTTTCGGGAAATGACGCGGGGAAATTAATTTCCGTGGAGTAAATTGAAATATGATGTGAATTAGATAACGTTACTTTGCTTAGCAATTTTTATGAGTACAATCTTCTTATCTTTTCTTAAAAGAAAGAATATAAATAAAAAATGTAGATTGTAGAAGTAAACAAGATTATAACCCTTTAAGGGGCTTGACCCCTCCATCAGCTATTTGGTTCCCCTAGTACAAGCTCTACTTAGTTTGGGGCTAAATAGTGTCGGGTGGATTGTCAACCATATTTTTTTATTGAATTACCTATTGCTATAAAGAAAGATCCTTTGGCATGTTTAAAAAAAGCGGCCATGTGCGAGTCGGACTCGCCCATAAAGGGTTCCGTAGCAACAAGTAACATAATCTAAAATTTATTTTAGTTCGTCGAAAGGTAAATTGCGGTTTACGATTTATAACGTATAAAAAAAAATACTCACTAAATCTCGTTCAAACCAAAAATCTTTGGCAAAAAGTTTGCATAAAATGTACATCATTTTTTTTTTAATTTATCATTCTCTTATTTTAGAAGTTAGAGGGGGGTGGGGTGACACAACATTTTACCACTTTGGAAGTGTCTCTCGCACAAACTATTCAGTTTAGAAAAAAACGATATTAGAAACCTCAACATCATTTATTTTGAAGACCTATTCATAGATAACCCCACACGTATGGGTTTGATGAAAAATTTTTTTGAGTTTCAGTTTCAAGTATGGGGACCCTTAAAATTTATTGTTTTTTTTCTTTTTTTGTGTAAAAATCTTAATGCGGTTTACAGAATACATCTACTCGCCAAATTTCATCAGTCTAGCTCTTACAGTTTCGGAGAAAAATGGCTGTGACATACGGACGGACAGACAGACAGACAGACATGACGAATCTATAAGGGTTCCGTTTTTGCCATTTGGCTACGGAACCCTAAAAACGGCTACCGCTACAAATTAGCACCGCTTCAAGACGGTGGATGAATACTAGGAAAGCAAAAACAGTCAGCCTCGATTGATAAATGCAATCTTACGTTTAGTTTAATTCGATTAATATAATTTACAACGCATTGGTTCGTATTCTACCGCAAAGGTCGGGGTTCGAGACTTGAGGTCATGGGAAGGGAATTAACCTATCTTATTATAGTTAGGTCTAACCTAGACCTATCTGTATGATCTGATATCTTCGTAGGTATTTGATAAGAAAAGCGGTAAAACGCCTTAAAAAAAAGGTTTTTTAGGGTTCCGTAGCCAAATGGCAAAAACGGAACCCTTATAGATTCGTCATGTCTGTCTGTCTGTCTGTCTGTCTGTCTGTCTGTCTGTCTGTCCGGCCGTGTCACAGCCATTTTTCTCCGAAACCATAAGAGCTAGACTGATGAAACTTGGTGAGTAGATGTATTCTGTGAACCGCATTAAGGTTTTTACACAAAAATAGAAAAAAAACTATAAATTTTGGGGGTCCATATACTTGAAACTGAAACTCAAAAATTTTTTTTTCATCAAACCCTTAGTGTGGGGTATCTATGGATAGGTCTTCAAAAATGATGTTGAGGTTTCTAACATTGTTTTTTTCTAAACTGAATAGTTTGTGCGAGAGACACTTCCAAAGTGGAAAAAAGTTGGTCCCCCCCCCTCTAACTTCTAAAATAAGAGAATGATAAAACTAAAAAAAATATATGTTGTACATTACTATGCAAACTTCCAACGATATTTGGTTTGAACGAGATCTAGTCAGTAGTTTTTTTTTTATACGTCATAAATCGTAAACCGCAATTTACCTTTCGACGAACTGCAAAAACCTTTATATTATGTTAATTGATGCTACGGAACCCTTCATGGGCGAGTCCGACTCGCACTTGGCTGCTTTTTTTTAAATATTAAGCAGGTATCGTATTTCATCAAACTCTACAAAGCATTTGTAAAAAAGACAATAGTGATTATCATTATCCTGTAGAAGTCCACTGCTGGACATCATAGGCTTCACCCATACATTTCCAGTAAAAACGATTCTGTACTGCTACCTATCTCTATTTTCTATTCTTCTGACCACTACAATCAGGGCCTCGTCAAAACAAGAGTTCATACCTATTGTCTTTTAGACCATCCAGCCATTTAGCCAAAGGACTGGGGCCTAATTCTCGGGCCAATCTCGATCATTTTGCAATTTTATCTTATTGCTTCTTTTCGAAGAGAGAATGGCAGATTTCCTTGAGTAATTCATCAACGACCTCATAGTAGAACCTCGACAACTACGATATACGAAATACGTAGAAAAAATGCGGGGTTGTGCAATGCCAGTGAAAAGAAGCAATATAATAAAATTGCAAAATCATCCGAGATGAGCCGAGAATTAAGTCCCTTATTTACGTAAAAAGTTGTTAGTATTAGTTAAGAATGCCGTCGGTCCATCGATCGTCAGTCCAGCCTTCGTAGGTTCGATTTTTGATTCGATGCAAGAAAAAGACAGAACGATATCAATCTTTGAAAAATCTATGAGAATCATAAGTACCTAGCAAACAATTTCTAAAAAAAACACCAAAAGCTTGTAACTAATGCTTTAATTTAGTAAAGCGAAATGAAAAACAAAACTGTAACAAAGTAAAAATATTGGAATGCTTTACAAACTCTACAACAACTTACTACTAATGCCCTCTGTTGGCTTTGTACTGTACTACTCACACGTTAATAGTTCTCTTCCCAGTGCATAGATGGCGTTAGTAGTCGCCTATACAATAGTCACTCGTTCAGTATGTTTTTCTTTTGTAGATTTTTATGTTATCTGTATTTTGTAAATGTGTGTGCTAATTTTGAAAATAATTTGTTTCAGATACTATCCTCAAGAGAACTGGTAAATTATATTTTTTTATGATATTTTTAAGGATAGTTAAGACCTTGCTAGGTCAGGTAAGACCACAATTTACTTTTAATAAAAATATACTTAAGGGGGTACCATTTCCATACAAACTTAATTTACACAACTATGGGCGAATAAAGTATTAATGTACACTGAAATAGTTGTAATAGGCTTTTATAGTGGTCCTTATTACCGGCCAGTTATATAAAGTTGGAGTGTCAGCCGTTGGTCGTGGCAGTCGGGGCTTCAGAAAAAGAACTAACAGACTTTTACGACTATTTTGAAACAGTGATGTACAAAATTGACTCAATGCTAAAAGCTAGTACCCGTTAGAAAGAATGACGAAAAAATTACTTTTTTGTTTTTTTATTAATATTTCTGTTATCTTACAGTTTTCTCCAACTTTATATAACTGGCCGGCAATAAATACCACTGTAAAATTCTATTACAGCTATTTCAGTGTACATTTATACTTTGTTTGCCCATAGTTGTGTAAATTCAGTTTGTATCGGAATCGAACAACCATTGTAGGTACTTAAATAATTCAAAAAAATAAATTGTAATCCTTTTAGAATAAAAATGGTAGGTAGGTACCTGTCTTTTTAATAATAATTAAGTATTTAAATTAATTTAAATTATACATCCTATTAGAATTAAAAAAGTAATCTTATTCTTATTGGATTTTATTGAACATCAGCATAATTATGTAACTTGCCGTCATGTTTGTCGTAGCGTAGAACAGACAATCGTTGGAGCAAACTAATACTAGAGTGGAGACCGCGTTTAGGTAAGCGTAGTGTAGGACGCCCTCCGGCAAGATGGGGCGACGATCTGCGAAATGTAGCTGGCAAGCACTGGAGGAGAAGAGCCGAAGACCGGGCTCAGTGGCGCGTCTTGGGAGAAACCTACGTCCAGCAGTCGACTGATATAGGCTGATGATGATGATGAAGTAACTTCTTTATTTTGACCATCTAAGTAGGTAGGTACGTGATACATTTCCAAAGAATTTAAAATCTCAATGAAGTAAGTAATAGTCTGCTTAAAATTAGCTGAACCAAAATCCAATTTCTTTAATTAACCATCTCAAAAACAAAAGAACTTCAGGGTCCGTTAGACACCAACCCTTCCGTCCCTAATTAGGAACTCTTTAGGAATTAAAACTACGGATCTGAAGGGTTAAAATCAAACGATTTGAGGGTTAGCATTTTATTTGATAGCCGCTTCTTATCGCCCGTGTAATGTTAGATGCTAATTTTAACCTAAATCCTTAGCCTGTAGAAAGCCCTCGATCAACGAGGAAAAGCCCTTTTCGCAACCAGCTACGTAGAAGGATTTTTTTCGTCGTTAGAAGCACTAAAGGGGATTTTTTTTATTAAATCGTTATTTTGAGAATGGAAAATAAAACATATATTAAGTACAGATTTTATTACATATGTAGTTGAATGAATTAAGTAAATAATTCATTTATAGATTTTATTGATTATATTTTTTTTCTATTAGGCATTTTACCAATATTATGAAAACTCACAGATTTTGTAAAATTGGTTACAAAATATTATTTTAATTTTGGCCCTGAATGTAACAGCTGATTCATCCCTCTGAGTATCTATGAGACTATTCTATGAATTTGTGATTCAAATTCAACCCCTCGCATATCGACAGGGTTAATATTGACAGACAGACAGACAAATTGTCACTATAGTATAAGGGGAATAAATAAGCTATGTCTGTCTGGTTTTACTAGTAGAGCTTAGGCCCATCACAACCTCTGTCTGGCTCTGGTTTTGAGTCTGTGTCAGTGCTCACCAGTGCATTATACTGTGTGTGTGACGTTTCGACGTAGGATTTATTTAGTCAACACTCACAGACTCAAAACCAGAGCCAGAGACAGAGCTTGATGTAGGCCTACTAACATAGGTAGAGTAATTTTTTCATCAGGTGTGAAAAAAAGCCTGACATCGGCAAGTTTATCATCCGCACTTGATGTGCGGGCAGGTTTTTCCGCAAGTAGGCCGCTGATGGGCCCTTTTTGCGTGACCCTTGACACGACGTTGCTCGAACTTTTTTAGGTTCTACAACACGCCGGTTTCCTCACGATGTTTTCCTTCACAGTTTTGAGAGTACTGGCATAGTGCACATTAATTTTTCAACAGAAAAACTCATTGGTACACGAGTGGATTTGAACCCACGACCTTCGGATCGGAAGGCGGGGCCACTACCACTAGACCACCAGTGCTCTCCATAGGCACATTGCTAGCCTTATAGCTCAATGGGTAGTACCTCTGCTTTCTGCGCCGTAGGCCGTGGGTTCGATCCCCACCCGTACAAATATTTGTGTGGTGAACGCAAAGGTTTGTTCTCTGTCTGGCTGTTATTTTGTATTCTTAGTATGTATTCACAAAAAAAACATAAAAGGATTTCAGCTATCTGGTTCCCATAGTACAAGTTCTGCTTAATTTGGGGCTTGATAGTGTTGTGTGGATTGCCCACAATATTTATTTATTATTTACTTTAATATAAACTATGTTTTAAATAGTGGTAACCGCTCAACATAAGGTCGGTCATTTACTTATTCTCATAAAATAATGTCAGGCTTCTGCAAGTTGCTGATAATGACATAGCCTAGAAAGACTCAACTAAAGCTCAACTGCTTACGAATAAAAAGTTTTTTAAAACTCTGACCAAAAGTTTTGACAGCCCTAATCTAGTTGCCAAAGAAAGATCATCTCACAGCGGCGAAACTTCAAAGGCAGTCAGGGTTGTCGCGGTGTGAATTTTAACAGTTTTAAGCCGTTTTGTGTCAACTTTTATAAGCTTGGCGATATTTTTTATTGTTATAATAAAAAATCTTGATGGATGTCTGAGGTACTTAGATTTGCAAATAGTTTTACTGTGAGAAAGTTTTTAGGTCCGTTGCGTTAGTTGATTGGTTGTATTTTGGTTCGGCTACAAATAAAGTAGGTAAATTAAAAAACAATGTTATAAAACGGTATGTATGTTTATGAAATACCCACTAAATAGGTAGGTTGGTACCATACCCACGGACGCCCCCCCGCCCGATGGACCGACGACATTGGGAAGATTTTACGAATCTGCGTTTAAAAACATTTAACGCGCGAGTGATGCCTCTTGTTATTCAGGCATCCAAAAGCTACGGTAACCGCTTTTCATCAGGTGGCCTTATGTTTGTTTGCTTACTTACAGCCATACTTATAAACGCAATTTAAATTTAATCATTGCTTAATATTATGCCTGTCACTGTTTGTCATTAGGTCATTACCCAGTGGTAAGAGATGGCAATAATTTAAGCACTGTTCATCTTTTGGCATAGTTTTATAAGTAAGGCCATTAGTTGTTTAAAAAAAAAGTCGGTGGTTGGAGCGGACTCTGGATCGTTCTTCCGGAGGAGTAGTAGCCTTCTTCAGGCTGATGATGGTGAGTTAAATTATCTATCAAGTGAGGAAATGTTTTTGTACAAGACATTATAAACTAGCAGCCCGTCCCGGCTTCGACGGGGTAGACAATATTGTTGTACATTATTTTGTTCTATCGCTAATAGTTTCGGCAGCGCATTCGACGAAAGACATTTTAAGACTCATTTTTCTACACCTTCGGTTACATTGTTCAAATTTTACCAAGGATCCCTAATTTTTTCAAAATGAAATGTAGCCTATGTCAAATTGGAAGAATGTAGCATTCTATTGGTGAAATAATTTTTGTAATCGGCCCAGTACTTTTTGAGCCTATGCATTACAAACATACAAAAATAGGTACAAATCTTTCCTCTTTATAATATTAGTATAGATATATACCTTAGAGTTATACAACTTTGATAAGTACGCCATCAAAATAGTTCTAGTAAGTACCTCTACCAAGAGTTATGCTCAGCGTGGAAACCGCCTAAATTACCATATAAATAGACTATTTGTATTTGTAGTACCATCACCGTCTGAGGCTTGGTTAACTTTGAGGCAGGTGACAATCATGTGTAGTGATGGGATGGAACGCTTAATTCGTAGGTTTTAATTTGAAGTTTTTATATCGGAAAAGGGAAACAAATTATTGATCCTGCGGAAAGAAATTCGGTCTCAATTGGTTAATCAATAAATGAACTACCTGTAGTTTTTACTGTACCTCATCATCATCATCATCAGTAGTCATCACCTCTCCTGAGGTGCGTGACCTGCGAGCCAATGATTTCCTCGCAGGTCACGATCAGCCACGTGCCCTACGATGCACTGCGCTCATCAACTTCAGGCTCACGTTGCTATGTTTTGTTTTTCAATTGAAATAACTGGCACGTGAGCCTGAAAAACTGTATGCCTCAAGTTGATAGACGCAGTGTATCGTAGGGCACGTTACTGACATGCGAGGCAATGCATTGTTATAGACGATGGTTACCACTTTAGCACCAGTTGGGCCATATGCTTGTTCCATCAGCTAGTATTTAAAAATAAATATTATAAAATATGTTCTTCCATATTTCCAAAGGTTACCTTAAAATATTCAAAGGGTCAGTGATGCCTCTGGTGTTGCAAGCGTCAATAGGCTACGGTAACCGCTTTCCATCAGGTGGGCCGTAAGCTCGTTTGCTTACATAGTTGTGTTAAAAAAACTGATATTATGTTTGCTGCACCGTGTCAAATCGCAAGTTAATAAGTCTATTTTTATATTTATACAGTAGGGAGAGGGGTATCATTAGTAACGACAGATTTGAAAAAATATGTTAAGCTATTTTGATTAGACTTTGGTCGGTAGAGCTGCGTATTTTTATGTTTTTTTACATGCTCAGAAAACAAACAATTTCGATTAATTTTCTGTAAAATTACCAGATTTTTTAGAATTATTTGATAGTCAAGCCGTTTTGTCGGCCAAAAAACACATGCATGCAACTCAACATTTAACATTTTCTTAATTAGTGACTAATGAATTCATGTTTCCACAATTATCATTTATTTTATTTAACGCACGAATTAATCTAAAATACATTGTGTGATTTCAGATTTAAATTTAAGTAATTTTTTGTAAGTAAAAGTAAAACGAGTGTTTTTAAATTTTCAATCTTTGTCTATTGAAACGATTCAAACAGATGCAATAAATAAGGCCGAATGCAGGCAGGTGCGTAATTCGCGAACTCTCCAGAGACAATGAGTACACGCCCTTAGAACATAAAGAAAAAAGGATTACTTGCTTTATTATTTTTATTGGCCCAGTGAATCTTTTGGTGGCGTTTTTAAAGCATGCCTGTATTTACGGGGGGACTATTTTGCAGGAAGTTTTTTAACCACAGTGGTATAAAAATTTGGCTAGACACTTGAGATTTTAGTAGTAGTAGAGCTCTTTGTGAAGGGCTCGTCCGGGGAAGTACTACCACCATGCCTATTTCTGCCGTGAAGCAGCATTGCTGTGTTTCGGTTTGAAGGGTATGGGTGCCGGTGTAATTACTGGCACGTGAGGCTGAATATCTGTATGCCTCCAGTTGATGGACGCAGGACAGTGCGTCGTAGGGCACGTTCCTGACGTGCGTGACCTACGAGGCAGTGCTTTGTTATAGGCGATGGTTACCACTTAACATCAGGTGGGCCATATGCTTGTTCCATCAGCGAATTACATTAAAAAAAAAAAAAAAAGATTTCAAACAACCTGTAGACCTCACCCCTACGTACCGCTGAAATATGTTCGACTAAGCACCTTGCCCAAAATATAAAAAACCTTGTAACCCGTGTAATGACAATTTAAAACTCCCTCAAAATTCGCCGCCCTGGACCATTTGCTGCCGAAACGTATTGTCTAAATCCAACCAGTTTTGTCTGACCCTTTGAAAAACCGAGCTCACTGAGAACCACTGTCTTATTTCTGACGGCAAGTTACTACTTTTGCCTTTTGCTACTTTGTACTGGTTTCAAGATGAGTAGAAGCTCGGAAAAATGAAAGATCTTTTTACATTGGTCGACATCTTTACGTTTGTCTCTTATTGTCTATGGGAAAGACAAGAGTTTTTATTATCTGCAGGGGCGTTTTAAAATGAGCACCCCTTAAGTGTTGTAACTTTTTACCGTCTTGAGATGGGGTTGTAATTTCATGTTGTATTAGCCAGTTTATTTCGACAATTTGTTTTTGGGTTCATCTGTTTTCCTATTAGAATTTTCATTTGTATAGTAAAATGTTGCCACATACAGGAAATCTAAAATTAAGTTATTACAGAATAAGCACCTGTGACTGTAATAAAGATATCAATGACTGTTTAAAACGGAATTTAATAGCTATGTACGGTGACAGGTTGACATCAATCAAATTATATATTCCAGTCAGGAATCAAACTCACTGCCGCTTCCCGTCGACCCAAGACGGTTTGAAAATAACTATTTTGATATTTTCTGTTTATAAAGCTTTAAAACTAATATTTATCATTCGCCTGTCTTTATGAACGTCGCACGTCAAATCACCTTTTAGCTAACTTGTTTATATTATTTATTTATTTTACTTTCAGCCTATGCTGTCCCACTGCAGGGCCATGGCATGGGCCATGGGCCTCCATACCTTTTTCCAGCTTTCTTGGTCCATGGCTAGTTTGGATCAGTCTGGTAGATTTACACTAGCTCGTCGCGCCATCTCCATGGTGGTATGCTGCGCGGACGTCTTAAATTAGGCACATGTTCAAAATTTTCTAAAATTTGTAAATATCAAACAGGGAATGAGAAACTTGAAAACGAATATCATAACAGAAACACAAAACACATCAAACTGGTTATAGCTATTACCAATCGCCCCAACCCCAATACCAAGTCATTAATATTAACCCGTATCATCCCCACAATATCACATAAATAAACATTAAAAAAACCAAAGAAAAGCTGTTAAAATATTCATTTCGATGGGGTAGTACTTACTTCACACCTCAGCCACTTAGCGGCACCGCGGAGATTTTTCTTTTTCTTATTTTCCTGAATAATATTTACATAATTCATCTGTAAATTTATTTGTCTATAGAAGATTACAAGTATGGTAATTCTGCGATCCTTTGAGAGATGAGTAAGATTATTCCGTTTGTTTTTCCTTATTCAATGTATCACGCTTATAAAAATCTTAAAACACGTACAGTGTAGGTAAGTAACAAATGTAAATTATGAAGTTTGGAAAAGCTTGGCAAATTATTTTGTAGGGAATTATGTAGAAAAATCAAAAAAACCTGTTTCCACCCAGAAAGAGATATGCTACTTAACCCATTCCTCCCCACTGTCATATATTTAGGACACTATATTCAATAATTTTTTTGTACGTATTAGGACTTTTATTTTTATTATTTCTGATGATATTCATATTTTTACACTATTTTTCTAATAAAATATTTTTGTTTCTCTGTAAAATACATATACGTAATTTTGATATATTTTTTTAAAATTGATCATTTTTGTTGACTGAAGGAGGGTATTGAGTTCCGATTGTATATAACGTAAAAGAAAAAAGTTACCTACTTCAAAGTACATAAGACTTATTCTTAGATAGCTACCAAATATAAAACAAACAAAAACACAAACAAAATATAATTAGTGAACTTGTGAGATACATTCAAAATAAGCCGTCCTATAAATATGACACTGGGAACTTGTCTATACAATTTGCCGCGAAAGCGTGTTCGATACTATCACGCTAAGTTCAGGTTCAAACTGGTCAATTGTTTGTTTTTTGCGGGTTATATTAGCCGATTAGTCTACGCCGAACACATTTCATCTCGTCACACGAAACGATTGTGATTATTTATCGCCTTAGAGTAAAAAAAGTGAATTGTTTACAAGGTTGAGATATCATAGGTAAGTAAAACTGTGGGCACTGTGGGGAGCGAGCAGATATTGTAATAACTTTTCGCTTTACACAGGCAAGGATGCTCAAACTTCTGCTAGTAGTGACGATGGCTTGGGTGCAACAGTGGTAAAGAAGTTGCTAGCAGTTTGTACAGCTCCCATAGCAGTATATTTTGCAGCATAGTTTGTAGTCTACTTCGATAACCTTTTCAGCTGGATGCAATTGTTGATTGAATTGAAATCTCAAGGGTTCAGAGCTACAGGGACAGTCAGAGAAAATAGGACTAAAAATGTCCTCATGACCAAACAAGAGATGAAAAAGAAAGACCGAGGTTTTTCCTATTATCGTTTTGATAAAAATAATTCAATTTTGTGCGTGAAATGGCATGATTGTTTGTCTTTTGACTAATTTTGATTCTGTTGAACCTTTTCTAATAACGAATAGGTACTCAAAGAAAGAAAAGGCCAAAGTAGCCGTGAAGCAGCCAATGCTTATGCATAATTATAATAAAAATATGGGAGCAGTGGATAAACATGCTATGGCTGATTTCTAAACATCCAATCCACTTTAGAGGTAAAAAATGGTATTGGCCTTTAGTCATCCGTGTTTTAGACATACCCTTGTGCATGCATTGAACAACCAGATAAATAAAGATGAGACCATCCCTCTGCTAGATTTCAGACAGAAGGGTTTGTTTTGCTTGTATGAAAAAATCAGAAGGCAAGGCAAGTAAACCTGCACCCGGTTCTTCAGAAGTTCTTTTACAACCTGTTAGGTTTGATAATGTTGGTCACTATATGAATATTTTATTTTTAAGACTGTTTGTGGACATAATTTTCAAATAAAGCTGATTTTCATATAAATGTTAACTTGTATTATTTCTGACCACATGTCCCCATTGTCATATTTATAGGACAGGCTGAAACAGGGATGAAGCTATATTTTGTAATTTTTTTTTGTCATATTCTTTTTTCTTTATGTATTATGACCCTAATTTAAAGAATTGATCAAAAAATTCCAATGTTTTCAATGCTTGGGAAGTAATGGGTTAATTATCATGGTGACAATAACTAGGTATGTAGTTCTTATACTTATAGGGTGTGGTGGGCGTGTACATATTATAGGTAAATTAATGTTTTTTTTAAGGCCACAGTATACTAAATGTTATGGAGAATATATTCATAGTTTATTACACACAAATCTCTGTCCATCAGACCATGTGACGTCATATCACTGAGATCTGACATGACAAATGATCGCTTTATACAAAAACCAGTTTATCTTGAACCCTCTTCCCGTCTATCGTACCTTCAGTGTAAACGGAATCAGTTCTTTAGCATAGATCAGCAAGTAATAGTAGGGATAAATCCGTATTAAAACAAGGAACTTTTGGTAAACGCTTGTGTCCAGAAAGCTTACACCCAGTCTTCACATAGTTCTTTCTGAAAATAAACAATCATTAGTAAACTTAAATTTTAAATCTGAACTTTTGATATTTCAACCTCTTAAAGTACCTAGATATGAGAAAAACTAAAAAAAGACAGCTTTAATAGCCTCAATTTTTTATGCTGTTTGCAATAAAAATGTGTAAATTACCGTCTGTCTCCATTTAGATAGTAATATTAGTGAAAAATGCTTGCGTCCTGTACGCGCCGCTAGAATATTTTATATGCAATAATAAAATAAATAGACTGATTAATACGCGCAGCATGAATCGCTACTGCCAACTGTCATCCTACTCAGTATGGCCGGTGTGTTCTATTTTTGAAATGTGCAGTAACGGTTCTAAATACGTGATTGTGTTACAATTTGAATTTAAAGTTCGGAGAAATTCGGCCGCCTTCGCAGCCAATAGAAACCCGATACACTGAATTTGCATCGTTTCTCTTTTTAAAATATTTAAATAAAAAAGTGACTCAATTTCCCAATTTTCGCGATTAGCGTACTTCTTTTGCTGGATGGCGATAAAACTCAGACGCTCACTGGTTAATTTACCAAAAACAAACTAGATGGCGCCACAGGAAAGATTAGAACGCGCTATCGTTGCGTTTTGAGCTCTGAGTGAGGTCAGACTGCGTTTTCTGTACAAGATAACTTTGCGCAGAGGCAATATCGTAACCAATGAGGTTAATCCGAGGTGCGATTATTGCTAGTTGAAAACTTTACCAATACCCCGCCATGTGGACGTGAAATACCGTCCGCTACGGCAATTTTTGTACGGCCGTTAAGGCCTAATTTAATACTGTTTCACCCATTATGATTTCGTTTGAAATCTTTATCAAAGGTCAAAATATTCATTTTTGTCCTCAAAAATCTCGGTACGATGTAAATGCCAAATAAATAGATAATGTTTTACTTCATAATGAATATTTCAGATTTTTAAAACAGATCACACGAAATAACAGCGGTTCCCCTGGCAAAAGGCCAAAGCGCAGTATTTTCCATACTAATGGGACAAGTGAATCGTCGCGATGATCGCTAATCGACAATCTGCCGCCCCATTGTGCAAATCTGAAAAGTATGAATGTATTAGATCAGGGTAACTTTATATTATAAAGAAAATATGAAATAGTAAGTAAATGGTTTAATTACATCAGTCTTTACAATTTACACTTTATTTAACTAAATTATAGCTTTTAACACGTTATTCAACACAAAACTACCTTACAGTAAAAATATATCAACTACAAAGAGAACTAGGTACTTATCTTAACAATCAAGGGGTGTACTCAGAGCCGAATTACATCGACAGTACACAGAACGAAACGATAACCTCCTCAGTCGAGTCTCAAGCCCAGAATAATCCACCGCCTCACCTAGCCTCAGTCAGGCGACCCACATGACAGTTGATCGACAGCGCCCCCTATCGGCAATATCGTCCTCCGTTCTGCGTAGCTTCTGACTACCAATAACAATTTATTGATATAATAAATTGTTATTAATTTCGAACAAATAATAATAAAATATAATATTATTTATGAAATGGTTTTAAAGCAACTACAATGTTCTTAAATTAAATAAACTAAAATAGCTTTTTATTTTAAACATTAAAGACTATCCTTCAGTCTTACTTCAATAATCATTATTATTTTAATACAGATTTATAAAAGCATTTAAATATCAAATTAAACTATTTATAAAAACCAATTTCTTATCAATCATTTCAAAACTTATAAAGATTATTACTCATTTCTAAAAATATAATAATAAAATAAAATAAATCTATTATTTTGAATAAATTTTAGCCCCTATTATCTACTAGATACGACACGGCCATTCTGCAAAATACTTCGTCCCCGAAGTATCTCCAAGTATTTTCCAAACCCACTGGCTCACCTGCAAGTCAGGGCGCTAGTGTGTCCGAGATTCTGATATTACATAGGCCAATAAAGTTCTGGATAACCTGATATGAAATCTGAAAGCACAAGGATAATGTTAACATAAAAACTATTAAACAATCCTTAGCCAATTTACTCACCATACCTATGTAAGGAAGAATAATAATAAAGTACCAGGTTAGGCTGTCATGCTAAGTTCCATTGCGAGTTGGCATCGCGATGTCCAAACAAAGGATCAGGCCAACTAGGTCTACCAACATTTATATAAATATCATCAAGCTTTGGCTGTCGACTGTCGTGCTCAGTTCCATCGCATAATCGCAACTACTACAATGTCCAAACGTCACACCAGTCCAACCCTACATTTAAAAGATTCCCCTAATATTTTAACGTTTGTCTGTCGTGTTCAGTTCCATCACGTAATCGCAACTATCGCGATGTCCAAACTTCACACCAGTCCAACCGTAAAATTAAACAACCCATTTAGAAGAATTCCCCAATAATTTAACGTTTGTCTGCAGTGTAGTAAAGAACAATTAGCTTGGCCATTCTGCCTCTCTACGACTTACAAAATTGTATTGAACAAAATTATGGCACGAGCAATTAAAAATGCGGGTACTCTCACAAAAGAAAATAAAAGTATTTCTTGGCAAAAATAAACTGTTCGGATAGGATACCGTTAGACACTATTTGGCTATCAAGATTCAAACCAAATCAAAGCAGAGCCTAACAAGGCCTTACCTTACTTTTACATCACTTGAAGTCCACTCCGTTTTATTTCAGATACTTAAACGGCTTTGTATCATACTTCGGATAACGTAGGAACTGCCACTTCATTTAATTTTGTCAGTCGATAATGCCTCCAGTTTACGATATGGCACTTCACATTCTGGAATAAGAATAAAAATGTTAGTTTTCTGTGGGCAAAAGTTCTATCCCACGCTCTGATATTAGATCAGGGTAACTTTATATTATAAAGAAAATATGAAATAGTAAGTAAATGGTTTAATTACATCAGTCTTTACAATTTACACTTTATTTAACTAAATTATAGCTTTTAACACGTTATTCAACACAAAACTACCTTACAGTAAAAATATATCAACTACAAAGAGAACTAGGTACTTATCTTAACAATCAAGGGGTGTACTCAGAGCCGAATTACATCGACAGTACACAGAACGAAACGATAACCTCCTCAGTCGAGTCTCAAGCCCAGAATAATCCACCGCCTCACCTAGCCTCAGTCAGGCGACCCACATGACAGTTGATCGACAGCGCCCCCTATCGGCAATATCGTCCTCCGTTCTGCGTAGCTTCTGACTACCAATAACAATTTATTGATATAATAAATTGTTATTAATTTCGAACAAATAATAATAAAATATAATATTATTTATGAAATGGTTTTAAAGCAACTACAATGTTCTTAAATTAAATAAACTAAAATAGCTTTTTATTTTAAACATTAAAGACTATCCTTCAGTCTTACTTCAATAATCATTATTATTTTAATACAGATTTATAAAAGCATTTAAATATCAAATTAAACTATTTATAAAAACCAATTTCTTATCAATCATTTCAAAACTTATAAAGATTATTACTCATTTCTAAAAATATAATAATAAAATAAAATAAATCTATTATTTTGAATAAATTTTAGCCCCTATTATCTACTAGATACGACAAATGCATATAAATGGCGCTTTTTATAACCCGAGTTTTGTAATTTGTAACAATTCTGTCCAAATTGCGCTGGTGATCTTGTTAGAAACATAATTACATTATTAATCTAGTTCTCCTAAACTTTGTTATCTGCGTGGGACAGGTCTGTTTAGCCTACTTCAAAAAAAAGAAAGAGGTTCTCAATTCTGTTTTTTTTTTAAATGTCATTTATCAGCTGATTTTTTTATCTGGATGGTAATATTTCTGTATTGGTTCCATAAAAACTTTATCGTAATCGGTTCAATGGTTTGGCCAGTTGAATGAAGTCAGTTTCTCAAGTTTTTAAACTTATATTACTTGCATGACTTTTCAAAGAATTCTTTTATCAAAGGGTTTCCGCCAAAATTGCCCCAGTCCCGGCGCAAAAGAATTGTATCTCAGATTTTAGATACTTAATATTAGAAACAATATCAGGTGTCGCTATTTCCTGATTTCGTGGCTAACATGTTTTTTTTACCCAGAGAAGTTTCATAGGCGCTACATGCAAAAATGACACTTTTTAGGAAAAACTTCATGTTACTGTGTGTAATTGACATTGAATTGGCAAAAAACTAATAAAACACATCATATAAACACATTATCACATATGTAATATAATGTACCTGACCTATGCCATTTTTTTTAAAACTTCATTTTACTGTATTAATTCACTTATTAACAACACAAACGTGCGGGTAGTTGCAAAAAATGAATATAATACGTACACACGGATACGACTCGTGGTTGGTTCCTCCTGATTTATTTTGTTTTTACGGCGACTTGGCATTAATCCCTGGACTTTTGATTTTTCTTGTGATATGGCAGACAATTGTGTTTTGTGTACACGGTCACTTCGGCGACTTCGAAGACATGTTCTATTTGAACATTTTCTTCA
Source organism: Thera britannica (assembly GCA_939531255.2). Lineage (NCBI taxonomy): Eukaryota > Metazoa > Arthropoda > Insecta > Lepidoptera > Geometridae > Thera > Thera britannica. The sequence goes on along the minus strand of OW618042.2, from coordinate 3,358,865 downwards.
ATCACGTCGAGAATTCGTGGTACATATTGTACGTGCTATTGAACCGCCCCAAGAGGTATGTTTAAAAAACTATTCCATTTAAACAAAGTATTTATTTTAACACAATGAATATATGCATAGATATACGCTAATAATTACTGTTTAAGTAAAAGAACGCATTGAGCGCGCTTTAAATGACTGAGTATTGAGTTCTTAATGCACACTTGAAACATGTATGAATAAACTTATGTCGTCCTTGTTCCTCAATAACAACATTATGTACTAGGGTATATGTGTGTGTTTTATTCATTTTTTGCCAATTCAATGTCAATTAGTACAGTAACAAGTAGTTTTTCCTACAAAGTGTCATGTTTACATGTGGCGCCTATGAAACTTCTCTGGGCAAAATAACCATGTTAGCCACGAAATCAGGAAATAGTGACACCTGATATTGTTTCTACTTATAATTATCTAAAATCTGAGATACAATTCTTTTGCGCCGGGACTGGGGTTTTTTTCTATGGCCCGTGGCGGAAACCCTTTGTCTTTTTTGTTATTCTTAAATAGCACAACTTATTAGTTGTATCCACCTTGATGTAGCTATGCAATTACTTACAGCTCGAGAAAAAAACTGTTCTTTAAGATGTTGCATCGCAAAAACTAAAATTTGGCGCATAGGCCCATTTGCTTCTGCGATACGAACAAGTGAAAAACGATGCTGTGAAAATTAAGTTTGGCTAGTGAAAAATGGTTTACGTCGTGGACATCGTTTAGGGACAAAACACAGGACAAGGGTTCGGTGGGTGAAAGTCACATTTACATTTTACAATTTGTTTCGAATATAAACATACGTTTTCACATTCAGGTTATTTGTATAAAACCCTTGAATAATGACCATCGAACCGAATCCGAAAAATTTACAAAAAAAACGATTTAATCGGGTTTTTTTACGAACCCTTTTTTACATAAATTATTTTTTTATAAATATTGTGGACAATCCACACAACACTATACAGCCTCAAACTAAGTAGAGCTTGTAATATATACAGGAAAATATATATTACAATACAGATATATAAAGATATGTATAAAATTATAAATAGGAAGCAGATAGCTGATATAATTTTTAAATACATTTTTGTAAAGAAAACAAATAACACCCAGATAGAGAACAAACATCTTCGAGTATATTCACCACACATATTCATCACAGTATAATTATGTACTTACATTACCAGTGAATAAACTGGTCTTGATTTACACGTGATTGTCATGATAGTTTCATAGTAGCAACCGATTAAAAATAAATAATAACTTTATGACATAGCGCCACTCTAAAATAAATCAGACATCTACCGTAACATTTTTTTAAAACTATAAACTAAAAACGATGTTTTTTGCTTTGCTTTTGTGCTTTTCAGACAGCCAGGTACCAAAAAGCGATTCTACACCTCCAGATGCTATCTATAAGCAATTTGCGGTAATATATGACTTAATCCAAGCTGCTGCAGGACCCGTGCTTTATGACCCAAGGATCAGATAAATCATAAATTTTATGGTCGATTCCCGTTAATGCACCAATTTGTAGGATTTTATCCTTTTGTGATTAATTCCCTTTGTTTTGACTTGTGATGTGAGAAGCAGTTAAATGTAATTTATTGTATCGTTAAGATTTATTTATTTCTTGAATGTGATTTTTTACACCTCGGATGAAAAATACTCTTTTGCTTTGTTTTTTTTAAAAGAAAACGTACCTGATGTTCCTACAAATCTAAATTAAATACCAATCAATGCTATCTATATATAATAAAATAATGAAATCTATAATAAAATAATCTATAATGCTATCTATATATAATAAAATAATGAAAATACAAACGAATAAAGAGAATTTTGAAAATATTTTATCAACAATCTCAAATTCAACTAAAACAAAAATTACATCATCCAAACCAAAAACAGACTTTTATAGCGCACTACAAAAACTGTTACTAAAACAAATAAATTTAAAATACAAAGAACACGCGATTAAGCTATAAAACGCTACTGTTTTTTAACACATCCCTTTCTAAGAACATATAAACATTTGAAACCACCCTTAAATTTACAACGATTTGTTTATATCGCATTAACGAGAAAACACAGCTTTAATAAAGTAATAAAAATCTTAAACAAAGATGAGCGGAGTATAATTTTGCTATTAATATTCAATTTTTACCCTCAAACTTTGCTACTTCAAAGAAAAATCTGAGATGGAAATCTAAGAGGTATCTACTTACGTAATTTCCGAGTAGGCGTCGGCGTTTGAAGGGTTAGCTCGAGATATGAGTGTGTGTGCATGAGGTTCATACGTGTGCGTGGTGTAATTACGCACGTGTTAACACTTCAATGCATGTTTTGTTTTACGACTTAATATTCTGTTTTTACCTGAGTTTTAAGCTTCTTATTTTCTTTAGTTTTAAGTATGTTTCATTTTAGGTGTTTCGTGTAGGTTCCATGTATTTAGATGTGGAGCTGATAATATAAGTTATTAAGATCTTTCACAACAGAGTGTAGGTGTCTTCGTAATGTGTGCGTAGGTATGAATGAAACATTTGATTTTATCATTTTGTAAACATTCCTGTCATAATTATAGACTTAAAAAATATTGTTATTTATCTGATTAGCAAGATGAAAACAAAATTAAAACTTTTTCTTTTTGATACTTTTTGCAACATTTATAAAGTTTAAATTAATTCTTAATGCTGAAAAAAATAATATCACCTGCTAATAAAATTATATTGTTAAAATAAAATAGTAGTAGTTATCAATAAATCTATTTGTATTTCGAGTCTCACATTTTTTTAAAGACGCTACAAATGATCTATAGATAGGTCTACGTATTAATTATTTATTATAGACAGATCTACTGATCCAAATCCCTTCTACCCATGATTAATATTGGCTGGTGAAAATAGGCTTAGCCAAGTAATATTTAGGCAATTTTCGACCCCATAAAACCACAACCTCTTATTCCCAAAACCGCAGGTAACACACTTGTGTTGTGACAGTTGATCATGCGATATCATAACGCTAGTAGATTTACAGCGTCGTAAAACGCGGCGCCCGCGCACCACAATACCTTGTTGACAAAATGGGCACCTATTCAGTCTTTGTTAGGTGAGGTTGTGTGGATATGCTCTTTTTTAAAACACCAGGTTAGATTTAGATTAAATTTACGATGTAAAAAAACTTTGCTTATTTTTGTTTAATTCTACACAAAAAACAAACAGCGCTCAATAAAAATTGATATAAATAAATCTCCCTCTGATTATGTAAATTAAGATTGAGATTTTGACCAAATACACAGAAAATACAATTTAAAAAAGGTATTGTAGGTACGTACAACACAATAACAGTAATCAAAGGGTAGCTAATTGTAGATTATTTCAAGGATGAAAAATGTAATGCTTTTGTTGAGAACTAAGAAGACACCTATATAGATTTTATGAGTGGTATAAACTCTCATAAATTTCAATTAAAAATTTGGGGTAAAATAAATGTTCGTTCATTATTCGACTTCTGACTAACACAAGAGATAGGTTGAAGCGTATCCATACTATCTTTCATCATCCCACAACGCCATTGAATAAAACTATTAAATCTTCACCTTTTAAATATTTACCTTCATAACCGAGTTCAACAAAAACGGTGTTATTGATAAAAAGTCATAATTTTGTCGTTTTATGACCTTCGCTCATGAGAACGGTAGCTGTTCGTTATAATTGCTTTTGGTAAGAATTTGGAGAATTGGTTTCTGTTATTTTTATTTTCTGTGTTATGTATAAGTAACGTATAAGCTAACGAGATGTGGACATAATGTATATTTTCATAAAACTAATATTCACTTATACTAACAGGTGGATTATGGCTAAGCATGCTCCATCTTAGCATCCTCACTTTCTATCAGGTGTGATGGTAGCCAAATGCTTAGATATCTATATAAAAAAAATCTTTCAAAATAATAATAAATATTGAGTTTTGTATTTTGGATTTTCTGAGATAAGCATTAGTGCTGACGGGATGACGACATACATTTTTTTTCGGTAAAAAATCATCTTTCAAATTACACCATTTTAAGGCACTTAGAATCTTGAAATTAATGCAAGAAGACTAAAAAAGGACCAGTGCCAGTGGCACAAAATCAACCCTAAATCGCCGAGCAAATTAAAAAAGTCTCAGCGATAAACGACTTGCAACCGAGATGATTAATGTTCAGAGAAATTAATATAAGCGCGATAATGTTTTATCTCGCTTTTCTTATTTATGGCTGAAAGGGACATCCTGAGAAAAATAAATGAAATATAAGTATTATAATAAAGAATAGCTTCTCTATTGGGTTGGGCCGAATGAGAGGCAGTCACAAAAAAATTTCGTTGAATAGTCTTTTTTTTATGCCATAGTTGGCAGACAAGCCACCTGATGGAGAGACTCTTTGACTCAGTCCATCCATATTTTCTTTGGTCTACCTCTTCTATAACCACAATCCAGATACTACTACTACTACTACTGGCTTCTTAGCACAGTTGGTAGTAGCTTTGCCTTCTGTGCTGCAGGTCGTGGGTTCGATCCCCACTGAGAACAAATATTTGTGTGGTGAATATAGATGTTTGTTCTCTGTCTGGGTTTTATATTGTATTCTAAGTACGTATTAAATAAAAACTATTTAATTATTATATCAGCTCTCTGGTTCCCATAGTACCTACAAGCTCTGCTTAATTTGGGACTAGATAGTGTTGTGTGGATTGTCATGTCGTGTAATTATAAATATTAAATATCTAACACTGTTTTTACGAATTACCGTATGTTTGGGAACATTATTAATAGTTTTTTTACAATAAAGTATCAAAACCATTGACCCTCGGAACAAAACGATCAAAACATCACGTAAACTTGCGGCCGTCACCTCACGTAAACCAATCATCTCAACTACACCCGTGACCATCTATCTCTCTCATTCTTACCCAGCCGCTACCATATCATCTGTCTCTTTCAGACGCGAAGATTCCGTCGGGAAATCCGAATGAATTAGGTGCTTTGACAGTACTTTGTAACACGCTGATAGATTTTCTTTGATGGTACGCGTTGGGAAATCTTGAGGTGAAAGGGGTTTGATATCATAACTCTGGAGCTATCTAGTGTGACATTTTGTATTGTAGATACCTACTATATACCTAATGGATATATAAGGCATTCGCCACGGCTTCCATTGGGATGGGTGACCGGTAAAAGGCATTTCATCTTATATAAACGTAAGAAGAATAGACAAATCTTTTCTAGATACCTTATCGCTAACAGCGATCTCTACCAGAATAACATTCCATAGTTTTTTAAACCTTCATTTAATTATAAAAAACATTAATTTATAAAACACTAGCGGCCGCCCGCGGCATCGCTCGCCCCGTACCCGTTTCTTTTGCGAGATAAAAAGTATTCCATGCCCGTCTCCAGGTTCTAAGCTATCTCATTACCAATTTTCAGCCAAATCATAACAAAATCGTAATTTACACGGTCCGATTTTTACACGAATTTATACTTAAATATAATATTTTTTTTAAATATTCGTGATCCCGCTTTTGTAAAATATAATGTTTTGTAAAATAATAAAAAATAAGTTTAGGCAGAACCTCGTTAAGCGGTTACACATTTGAATTATATGCATGGTTGTCAGCAAACGCGCGTTTGCATTGCTACTAGAACTCGCAGTATGTATCCGCCTTAAACGTCTCAAAAAAGTTTGCACGCAAAATAACGAAATAGCAAAACGACAAAGTTCTCACATGACCGATCATCACACTTGGCATCAAACGTCACTTTCAAGATCACACGCAACAGTCATAGTACCAAACCACAGAACCAGGAATAGTTTCTATAAAGAAACCACAGATTAATGAATAGTTACTACGCACTAGGACCACAGATTAAACAGCAGTTTCTACGCACGAGACTCCGTTAGATCACGCACGAGTAGAGCTCCGTGATAGAATCCACTGTTGCGTCTCTTTCTAACTTGAGCAAAAGTGAATGATCGATGGAGATGGAAGATTTACGGTCTTCGATTTTGGTGCCTGTGACGATGGATGGTGGGATAATCGCTGCACGTTCGATCGAGAAAAACTTCTTAGTGATGAAAAATAAATGCCTTGTTTTGATGACTGCTACTGTTATTATTCTAACAAACTTCTTTACCTATGATTTTATTGATGAAATTATTTATTAAAGCCAAATAAACTCGTTTTCAAAAACACTTGGTAGGTAGTAGAACTAGGTATTTTAGTATTTTTTAACTAAAAATATCACTGAAACCTTTTTATACTATCTTCTTCTTCTTATGGCTTATGGCATCTGCTCATTCGGTCTATTTTGTTAGTGAGGAATTTACCATAAATAAAACAGTTTTAGTCAAGTCAGTAAATAGACAAGACGGCCGTCATTGAATTTTTTACACAACAGAACTCAAAATAACACCAGAAAAACAAATAGATTGAAAAAGCTATGTGACTTCCTTAAAAACTGTCTCGTGTCCGTTTCACATATTAACCCTAAAACACCAACGATGATAAAAAAGGCCACGTACGCCAATTTTTCTGGTCAAATGCACTCGATACCCGCGGCCTTACCGTCGCCAGCAATCACCGATCTATCAACGATGGTCGCGCGCTGAATTCCAAATTCAAAATCACCAATCACGTTCCCATTTCAAATGGACTTAAAGTATCAACCTCCGCGTATTGAAATTCGAACGAATGAGTTTTGCTTTACAGACCTATTTCGCTTTTTCTAATACTGTATCGCTTTTTGGTGAAAATTGAGCCTAGTTTTCTGGAGGTTAGAGTTGATATTCCTGTGTATGTGGTCGGTGGAGTACATAAACTATTTATTGCAATTGTTTTTAAGAATATAAAACTATTTCCTGTAGTCTTTCGCCCATTGTTCGAATCGGTGTCTCTCTGTGGTAGCGATGATGTCATTGTTATTGCTTTCAAGCGAATTGAAGTTAAATTTTGTAATAAAAGTACCTGTGTTTTATGTTTATGTTGTTCTAGGAAATAAATGGTTTACTTGAGAAAGGAATAAATTTTATTAAAAAAAATTTTTTTTACTACTGTTTGACGGAACAAGCATAATGGGATTTTAAGTGGTAACCATCGCCTATAACAAATCATTGCTCCATAGATCACGCACGTCAGGAACGTGCTCTACAATGCACTGCCCTGCGTCCATCAACTTGAGGCATGTTCAGCCTCACGTGCCAGTAATTTCACCGGCACCCACACCTCTCAAATCGAAACACAGCAATGCTGCTTCACGGCAGAAATAGGCATGGTGGTAGTACTTCCCCGGACGAGCCCTTCACAAAGAGCTCTACTACTAACTTTAACTGACTTTTTAACTGACTTGGTTATTAAAAATAAGTGACACTATAAATCATAGCCCACTGCATCGCAAGAGCTATAAATTTCCTCATCAACCCTTCACTGCAGGTGGGTAAAAAATAATTTATTCAGATAAATCTTGCGAGTTTTCACTCCAGTACGGTCTAACGGACCCCTGGGCGTCGTTGCGATTCTTTTAATGTTATAAGGAGTTTTTGTCGCGATTTTAATGAAAATGCTAATATTAAGTGGGTGGAAATGCTTTTGATATTTTGTTATTTTGTAAGTGAGAAATTTTTCATCTTAATCTTGTTGATTTTTGTTCATTACTAAACGGCCCCACTGGGTTTTACTGAAGTATTATACTTACACAATTTTGATTGGTTAGGTAATTAAAACTAAAATAACTCACACAGCTTTATAAGAGGTTTTAAAGTGTTTTTGTTCTAATAATGATGTGATGGTCCACCTGATGTTAAGGAGGTTGATTTTTGTTATTTTACTGAATAAATATTCAATAGCCTACTCTGGCACTTGCCCAATTATGTATTTATCTACGAAAGTGTTGTACTTATATTTAAATATAGCGATCCGCCCCGGCTTTGCGCGGGTGGAAAAAATCAAAAGCAGTGATTTCATATTTTTCACCTCATATTTTCTATAAGTGTATTATAGAAAATATGAGGGGAAAAATATGATATCCGTTCGAAACCGGAGCGAGTTGCTTGTATGCTTGTTTATTAAGACCTGCGCACACCTAGTTCGCTGGCGGTACCTAGCGATCAGTAAAACGCTGTCAAATATCGCAGTCAAATTTGACAGCGTTTCACTGATCGCCGACGCCAGCGGTTTAGGTGTGCGTAGGCCTTTAACATATCGCTGTCATATTTGACAGCAATTTACTGGTCGCCACCGCAAAACGCTTACGTAAATGTGTACAAGGCTTAAGATTATACAACCTAGTGGTGTCAATGACCTTAATATCGTAGTATTGATGTAGTAATTAGATCGTCGTCTGTCTGTCTGCATGGGCCCAGTCACGTACTGTCCCTAATTATATCTGTAGACTGAAGGTAGGTTAGGTAGGCGGATTATAATTATTTAGATTATTGGGCTAAATGACGTCGTATATTATCTCAGTACATTGAAAATATTAATATCTCTTTTAAAAATATTCAAAATTAAGCCTTGTGCTCATTTGCACATACTACAGTTCCTTCTCTCAAACGGTGAAGAAAAACATCGTGAGGAAAATGGCAAGAAAAGAGCCGTTTTGAAGCGTTCTTAAAAATTATTAATTATTTAACCACACTTTGTAAAAGTGGCACGATAAAAAGAGGTTGAAGAATGGAAAAATGCTTCAAAATACAAAATGCAATTATTCGAATGGAAATTCATTAAAAGTCCGAATGTCTGTATCTGTAATGCAAAAGTCATGTTTAAAAGAAAATAAGTTATTTTTTATTTTGAGTCAACCCACAAGGTTGCCCTTGTAGCGATCTGAGGGGTGGGTGATAGAGTTACGAACAAAACAGAAGTGTTAAACACTGTTATAATATTAAATCTAGAAATTATGGAATAGCTGTCCTCTTCTGCTTCTTCCTGCCCTTATCCCACTAGGTGGGGAAGGCACAACATGTTCATTTTCTGCCATTCCCCCTATCATTCGTCATCTCAGTACTCGCTTATTTCTTGGACATTTCTCACAAAAAAAAATATTAATTATTGAAAAAAATATGGAATATTATTATTTTTAATTTATTATAGGAATATGGAATAATTTGAAAATAAGTTTTATTTATTAGGTGTTTGGGTATTAATGATTTGTCTTAGCTTGCAGTTTGAAATAACTCTAGAATTGCCTAAGATCTTGAAAACTTTATGAAAATACACATTTTCTTCTGATAAGTCATCCAAATAACAACGAAAATTACAATGCACTTTGAGATGTATTGATACTTTTCATTGATCAATGCTTATTGTTAAAAAAAGCCAGTTCTACTGGTTTTAATTTCTACACTACAGAGTTATAGAAGCGTGCATTTGTGGGTAGGTCGAATTTTTGCCGCCTGTCAACACGTCATCGACATACACTTTTTTTACTTTGACAATTGTTTAATAGCTATAAAATTTGTGAAAATATTGTTAGTAGTATTTTGTAGTTCAAAAATTATGTATTTACAATTATTTCTCAAGATCAAGATATAAAAATAAATAAATAATGCGGACAATCCACACAGTACTATCTAGTCCCAAACTAAGCAGAGCTTGTGCAATAGGAACCATATCGCTGATATAATACTTGTATTTTTTTTATGAGGATAAAAAAAAGTCGTGGTCTCGATAAAATTCCACCTAAATACAAATGAATTGAGAACCTCCTTTTTTATTAGAAGTCGGTCAAAAATACACCGAGGCATAGGTAGGTTTCTTGTAAAAATGTCAACAAAAAAAGTATTGAAAGAAAGAATAATTGTATGCAAATCTTTGAAATGAATGGCACTATGCAAAGACCGCCAAGAAAACAAAACGGCTACAAAAAACATAAAACAAAAGATAATAGCCAGTTTTATCACTGACCATGGTATCAATCATGGCTTATTCTTTATCATAGTGAAATATTAACATTTCATGGTAGGATTGTCAAAAATCTATGACAGTAACCACTGGTTTTAGTGAGTATGCAATAATGCTCGTAACAGTAAATATAACATCTTTTTTGTTCTGAAAAGTGCTAGTCCTGAGGATTAGTCCAAAATAAATGTCTTATGTTGAATTATTTCTTTTTCTTACATTTTTTTTATAGAAATCTTTTAACTCGTTAACATAGTGCCACTGTTTTTGATTAAAGAATAGTGCTTTGTAAACAGGTTTAAATAGTTATTTGTTATACAAGAGTGCAAAGCTGCTTTTTAACCGCGTGCTCAATTTTGATGACTGAGCAAGCGCAGGATTCTAAAGTTTAACCACGAGCGTAGCGAGTGGTTTAAAAGTTAGAATCCTAAGCGTTCGCGAAGGAATCAAAAGAGCACAAGGTGAAAAATCTTTGCACTCGAGTGCAACACGTAACTTTTCATCCCACCTCAGCGAGGAAATGACTATAAATGCAAAAAAGAACATGGCGCGACTAAAAGTAACACACCAAGAAGGTTCCGAGTATGAGTTATTAACAAATTTAAAAAGGTTGTATGATAAATTCGGCACCATGCAGGTAGAAGTAAATAGGTTTAATGGTGTTTTGAATTCACAAATACACTAAGAAGGTTACGAGTGCGAGATTTTAACAAAATAAAATAGGTTGTATGATAAGTTCGGCACCATGGAGGTAGAAGTAAATAGGTTGTGTATTCACAAACTTATTGAACACGATATTCTAAATTCAAATTTACTTTATCCTCTAGCGGATAAAAACGGCTTTTCCAGTCAGAAATTAAACAGCAAAAACACACTTTCAGAGCTGGTCCCACCAGCTCTGAAAGTGTGTTTTTGCTGAAAAAGTTTTTGACGTGATAACGTCTTATAAATCGATGGAGCCGGCTGCACGCACGAAAAAACATGACTCATGCGTCGTTACGTCGTTTCATCGTTCCATTTACCTGAGCCCGAGCCCGGGTCGGGTAATGGGTAAGGGTAAATGAGGGTAAGGGTAAGGGTTATTTATTATTATTATTTAACTCTTTATTGCACAAAACTTAATGCTATGTACAAAAGGTGGGCTTAATGCTTTAAGCATTTTCTACCTGCCAACCTTAGAGGTAGGAATGGCGTTGGCGTGCTTGCATAAAAAAAAATACGGGTTGCACTCCGGGAGTGCCGGCAGAAGTGAAAACTTGATTATTAACGTTGAGCATGTTTGATATTTTGGAATGGTTAGGGGGGGCTTGTTTGTTATTTGGCACGCTGTAACATACACGAACATTCGCGCAAGCGCCCTGCACTGCCTAAACGAAACAGTAGGCCCAGGCATACATTTTCGCCGCGCCGTAGAGAGGGGATAGCTGTCTACTCTCCATCCGTCTTACGCTTTTTCGATCAGGTCACGTGTCCTGACGCGCTGACGCGAGTTTAAGATTTTATACCCATTACAGAAAAAGTGCTCAACGCCGCTAAAGAAGTTTTCACTTCAAAAGGAAAGCTTAGGTATTAAAATTAACAACAAGGTACAATACTTATTAGTTAAAGTCCGATGGTTCAGTCTGGGTCCGGGTCCGGGTCCGGATTTTCATTCAGTTTCATTCAGTTCCATTCAGTTTCATTCAGTATCATTCAGTTTCATTCACATTCAATTCAATTCAGTAAAACTAAAATTTTCTTTTGAAAAATGCAACCATTCCATCAGTATTTTCTTATGACGTTATCACGTTCAACTATCGTCAGTAAACCGACTTTACAGGCAACCGATTTTTTTTTTATAAACCTAGCTGATGCAACAAGCATATTTATACATGATTTAATAAAAAAAATGGAGGTATTTGCGGGATATTGATACTTGGCCGATAGCTTGCCCTCAGGGGTCAGTTCTCTCTGCAACACTTTTCCTGCTGCACATCAACGATCTGCTTAGGCCCGGTATCATTGGGTATGCAGACGACAGCACCGTTGTAGAGAGATACATACCTGAAGCACGTTCCAGTGGATCTCAGATACAGTCTCATAGAGAGGCAATGATTGAACGCATGAACTTAACGCTGAAGGTAGTCGCAGAGTGGGGCGATGCCAATTTGGTGAAGTTCAATGCTTCAAAAACACAGGCGTGTCTATTTTCTGCTAAGCGGAGTCAATTTCACCTGACTCCTACTTTCCGAGATGTATCCCTTCCGATTTCAGACCAACTAGAGCTTCTAGGGTTTACGCTAACCAGTAAATTGAATTTTGGCTCGTTCATAGAGTCCAAAGCCAAGACAGCTGCGAAGAAGCTAGGCGTTCTATCGAAGGTGAGACAGTACTTCACACCGGGACAGCTTCTTAATCTGTACCAAGCACAAGTCCGGTCGTGTATGGAGTACTGTTCTCATCTCTGGGATGGCTCTGCCAAATACCAGCTTGAGGCATTGGAAGCTATTGAGAGACGAGCCAAAAGGCTCATTGGTAGCGACACTCTAGTCGAGTCCGAGCTCCTAAGTCTCGAACATCGCCGTAAAGTTGCCAGTCTATCGGTATTTTACAGGATACATTTCGGAGAGTGTGCTACGGAACTTCACAATTTAGTTCCCCCATCCCCATTCTACCATCGGACCACTAGACGCACGGAAATGCGGCATCCATACTTGGTTGATGTTCCAACTGTCCGCACCAAGCGCTTTGCTTCAACTTTTATGTTGCGGACAGCCAAGGAATGGAATTCCTTGCCGGCGTCTGTCTTTCCGAGCACCTACAAATTGGATGTTTTCAAGACAAGAGTGAATAGGTATCTTCTAGGTAAGCGTGCTACATCGTCGACCGCATCATCACTTAACAGCAGGTGAGATAGCGGTCAAACGCAAACCTATAAATTGTAAAAAAAAAAAAAAAAAAAAAAACTTGGCTAGTTCTTGTAGGATTTTAAGGCCTGCGCACACCTAGGCCACTGGCGTCAGCGATCAGTGAAACGCTGTCAAATTTGACAGGCCTTTATTTAGGTCTGTGCTAATCTAGCTTATAAATGCTAAAGGCCTGCGCACACCTAGTTCGCTGGCGGTAGCGATCAGTGAAACGCTGTCAAATATCGCTGTCAGATTTAAGATTTGACAGCGCTATTTGACAGCGTTTCACTGTTCGCTACCGCCAGCGAACTAGGTGTGCGCAGGCCATAAGAGATCTAAGATCCTTTTGACGGCGGTGATGCAGCTGATAGCTTGCCTAATCGTCTACTACTTGGCTAGTTCTTGTAGGATTTTATTTAGGTCTGTGCTAATCTAGCCTAAAAATGATAAAGCACTTTCATTCGTATTCATTTTAATATTATAAAAACAATTTATGAAGCGTAAAATGTTAGCGGAGAAAAAAGTGAGAGCGACATTGGCTCGCGCGGGCTTTTATATCCTCAATAGAAGCAGACCAAGGGGATACACCGTAAATAGAGATTAAAGTCATGCGCATATTTCTTTTAAAATTTCCTGATTCTGATGGTATAACACCATCCAAAGGTACTAACTTTAACACGGCCAATTGAAAAATTACCCCGAGTTATTAGGTTTGGGAGCGTTCGAAAAAAATCCACTTACTCCCTTATTATTGGGTGTGGAGTAAAAAAGAAAAATGCAGTTACTCACACAGTGGATGTATAAACAGCGGCGTCACGCACGTTCAGGCTTGGTATCATGTTTTTGAACTTTTATGTTTCTACGATTTTTCGGTTTCCTCGCAAAGTTTTCTTTCAAACCTTAGGATCGGAGGGCGGGGCTCTACCTTTGTACCTCTGGTGGTTCTTGCATGTGAATATAACACCAAATCTAAGAATAAAGCCATAAGCTTGTTACATCAGAAAATTGTATAAAAAAAATGATTCTTATCGGTGGTAATCGAATCTACAACCTACGCGGAAGGCAAAGTAAACTTATTCTTCTTATCATGTTACTGGTTTTTTTCAAACCAGTGTGGTGTAAGGATTTCAAGTGCGTACCAGAGGCTCCTTTCGTGCACTCGACGCTTTATTTCGAGCTTTTTAGATTCTACGACACGTCTCGGTTTCTGAGCTATGAAGACTGAATGAGTCAGTTATTCTTGACTGACTGTGTCACAGTCGCCGGAGCGAGAAAAATGTTAAAATGTAAGAAGGGGAGGTGCTAATGTAATCTACTTTAAAGCGGCAGCCGGCAATTTGGGAGAATTAGCTAAATGTCTTTGGAGTTTAACGTCTTTGGCTTAGACCTTATGGACTTTTGATTCGCGCTCACACAGGTTGGTTGGAAGAGATCGCTGCTGAGCGATAAATAACATTGTTTGAAATGAAATGATAAAATATTAGTTTTTCTAGAACGCTTTGATGTTTTTCTGTGATCGCTATATCTATAGCTATATCGCTGTCATATTTGACAGCGTTTCAGCAGATCGCCATCGCTATCACCTAGAGGTGCGCAGGCCTTAAACCGTCTGATATGAGGTTTTAAAATTTGGCTCCTACTTTTTTATCGAACCATAGATTAAAGCCTATTTCGTGAATTCGAAATCGAATTGAATTATTAACGCAGTCTGTATTTCAATTTCACGAAATTTTCTTTTAACTTCAGTCACTTTTAAGTGCTTTAACAGTTATTGGAGAAAGTTACAAAAAGAAATTGTCAATAATCTTATTTTCTTTCAGTTCTGATACTCAATGCAACAGTGCGGCAGTCACCATCTAGGTGGGTGACTGCTCACTATGACGAAAGTCTAATAATAGTCTAGCAGTAGTATTTAATTTATTTATTTAATCCACGAGCTAGCACTAATGACGAATAAAATAAGTCGTAAAATGCAAGATTATTCCAAGTCTGTATTTTTTACATGTTCCGCCATCTTTCATTTTCAGAGCTATGCGCGGATGCGCGGACTCGTGAGTTCGGTCAATTTACCAAGGAGGCTGAAGCAAGGAGTAAACTAAACTCCTTGTTCAACCTTCTTGGTTTCTGTGAAGACTCCGTAAAGCCCGGCGCGCACCGTAGATCAATCAACAGTTCCCCCGCTAACTAAGCGCGGCACACGCGGTTAGAATAACTGATGCACAAGCTCATATCCGCACCCTGATGCCTTTTAAACTGACTTCAAATACAAAAGGAGGAGGTTCTCAATTCGGTTGTAGGTTTATTTAAGTCTCAATCGATTAAATCAAGAACTATTCGATACATTATTGTGTGAAAACCATACACTTTAAGTCTTTTCACCACACTTGGCTCAAAAGAACCAGTGACATGATAAGAAGAAGTGAAAAAAATAAACTATAGGGTAATTGCAAACTTTGACAGTGACAGTTTTTGAAAGCAATATCGCTATCGACACCGCAGGCGATCCGATGTGCGCAAGGCAAAGTATTTTTTCATCAAATTATGCTATTATACCAAAAAGGTACCCAATTAAAACAAATAATTTTAAATATGTTTAGAAAAATCGTAATAAACTTAAAGTCAAGTTCAAAAATCTAAAATCATTTCTCCATCCCTCAAACAGCCCCTAAAGATTATCTCGCTCTAAACAGAAAGGGTTAAACATCATATCAGTCCGTTTAAATCTTAACCCTTGCTCAAGGGTGGTTTTATTAATTTATTTACAAGTATATCAGCATTATTATACAAATTCCGCAGTAATTGGCCCCATATGAAACGTTTAGTAGCAATTTTGATTTTATCTTGTTTTGGTAGTTCCTATTTCTTGAGGTTATTTTAGAAATGTGTACCTAAATAACATTCATAGCTTGATAATTATGATGTTTGTTGTATGACGCACTGGTTTTTTTTTAAGTCCATTGGTTGTTTTTTTTAAATTTTTTTCAAGTTTTTATCGTTACTGTGTTAATTAAGTTTTCTTTTAAAGATCGCGGGAAGTCGATGGATGGAAAGAGCTCAGAATCGTTCTTCCTGGAAATGTGTAGGGGCGGCCTATGCCCAGCAGTGGACTTCTTCTGGCTGTTGATGATGATGATGATCCCACGGGTACCATACATTATACCGGGATAAAAATTACCCTATGAGCTATTCCAGACTAAAATCTTTCTCTGTTCTCCTGACTTTTCCAGACTAAAATTTCATCAAGAATTTCTGCCGTCTGGTTTCTCAAGTTTTTTAAACTATCTTTATTTTATTTGGTATAAACCTCATAAAAGTGATTCGAAAAACAGGGCAAAAGCATTGAATTATAGTTAGTCTTATGGTTATTGTAGGTAGGTACAAAAAAACACGAGCAAAGCTTTTAAAAATTAAATTAAACTCGCAAAATAAAAGTTAGTGATATGTAGCAAAAATAATTAAAACTCAGAATTTTAACACACAAAAACACATATAGCATAAACAATTAAAATTAGAATATCTTAATTCATATCAAAGGATCGGGGTTGCCATCTTAATGTGTGTATCGTACCCTAATTCTGGGGTAAGCGGGGCAAAGATAACCCTCATGTGACTTGGACATGTTTATTTGTGTTTAAGTGAATGTTATTGAGCACTGGTGGCATAGTCGTAGCTTCCGATCCTCTGAGGTCGTGGGTTCAATTCAGTCGTGTATCAAAAAAAATATGTGCACTATGCTAGTTACTCTGAAACGGTGAAGGAAAATATCGTGAGGAAACCGGCATGGTCATAGAACCTAAAAAGTTCGAAAAACATGGGTCGAGTTCATCAATGGAGGAATAATATAGCTTTCTATTGTGAAATAATGTATAAAGATTTAGTTTATTTGTTTTTTTTTGCAGCAAAAATTATCGTATACCTAATAGGTACGCATTATGACGCGCATTTTTCTATCCCGACTAGTGACGTCATGAAGTGATCGTCACCCGGTCTCAGTAGCACTTTTCCCAAAACCGGCTAACATTACATACAAATATACAGGGTGTAATCGTTAAGTGTGCACAGGCGATTATTCCGTAACTATTGCAGATATCAAAAAATTTTAAACTGATATCGAAAGTACTTTACCTAATGAGTAAAATGACATTACTAACTTTTTTAAAATAAAACGAGAAATATCCAAAAAAATTACATTAATCACTCCCATACATTTAGTATGAGATAGTAGAAAGGTTTTAGTTTCCTTATTTTAAGTGGAATAGTACCTACTCATTTTACCCTTGTCATTTTATAATTATGTACGATATGAAGGTATTAATGAATTTCAAGTAGATACACGTGTAGATTAATTATCTTACCACTTCAAATTTATAATAAACCTTGTTTCAATATTGTATTGATTTGAACTAGCTGAAAAGCAACATAGGTACTAAATAAAAACAAAAAGAAAGATACTCTTTGGTGTTCGTTCTAAATTCAAATTCTTTATCGCGGGTTCTCGTTCCCGCCAATTTATTGTATTTTTCAATTTGAAAAACCTTTCTACTATCTCATACTAAATGTATGGGAGTGATTAATGTAATTTTTTTGGATATTTCTCGTTTTATTTTTAAAAAGTTATTAATGTCATTTTACTCATTAGGTAAAGTACTTTCGATATCAGTTTAAAGTTTCTTGATATCTGCAATAGTTACGGAATAATCGCCTGTGCACACTTAACGATTACACCCTGTATATTTTATATAAATACAAATCTTTTCTTTGTTTCATATTAGTTTAGATATAACACTTTGTTATTAAGCCATTTTATTCCGAAGACAATTTTTCGTTACATATTACATACTTATTATTATTAAATATCAAGATTTTATTATTTTTAATTTTTTTCAATAAATATGATTATTTGATTAAATATGATTATATTTGTATTAAGTCTTGGGACGCCCACTTGAGACTTGAGAGCAAAGGCCTCTCCAACCCTCTCCATCTTTTCCCATTTTTAGATAAAACCCGCGCAAAGACATTTTCTTAGCTTAATCAGAGATGAACAACGGTCCGACGTCCCCCGAAGTGGGGCACTCGATCGATACTGTTTAATATTCTCTATTTGCCGCCGGGTTACGACTCACTACGTACATCTGGGTTTACTAGTTTTGGAGACAATGTTTACATCTAGATTTGATACCTGCAGGGGATGTTTTTAAAGGGTTGTTTTGTGTTCAGTTCATTACGTATCTTTTTTGCATTCAAAACCTAGTCGTTTGTCAGTTTTTAAATTAATTTGAGCTTCGATTGCAATAAAAAACGTATTGCAAAACATTATTATATCTTTACCGAACCGGAAGACGAAACGTAGGGCGCCCACCCGCCAGATAGACCGACGACATTGTTAAGATTGCGGGAAGTCGATGGATGGAAAGGGCTCAGAATCGTTCTTCCTGGAAATGTGTAGCCTATGTCCATCAGTGGACTTCTTAAGGCTGATGATGATGATGATATATCTTTGACGACAAAGAACTATTGCAACAAGTCTAGTATCAAAGTTTTGATTGCAACAGAATTACACAATTGGCGCACATAAATTATGGTCAGAAACGTCAGTTTTTTTTTAAATATCTCTTCTTCTTCTTATCGTGTCACTGGTTTTTTCAAACCAATGCGATGAAAGGATTTTAAGTGCGCCTTTCAAAACACTGACCTTCCAATTTTAAATGTTTGAATAAAAGTAAATCTAACCTTTGAAATGTAAGACGTATCAGTAGAGCAGTTTAGCAAAACGCTTTCCTCATACATCTGGAGGCGATCAGTGAAACGCTGTCAAATATCACTGGCACGTTTCCCCGATCGCCATCGCAGATCGCTTAGATGTGTGCAAGGCTATAGTCATGTGGGTTGTTTACATACTAGTCCACCAGTGGGTTAACAGGCCTGTATACCTAAATTAATATCCCTATTCCCTATTTTATCAAATTATTATTTCAAATCGTTCAGAAGCGAGGCATAATCGCACAGTCGAATACTATTCGCTGCTCCAGTAATCGATTTAGTTTAAACTGTATAATCGGTTGTTGGAATTGAGTTCGTTGAACTACTTATAGTTGGTGCTAGTTTGATGTAGCAATCCCAATTGTTCTTGGTCTTTGATTTACGGCTTCTGTCTCTTATTTCGACGGAGATTTTTGCTCATGGAAAATGGAGAAATAAAAATTTGTTGCCTGCGATGCTGGGGTAATTGGATTAAACGATCTTGATACTGTTTAATTTTTATTTATGTCTGTAGTATTTGATTAATTTGATTAAACAGGTGACAATTGGCGTTGCCATATGAAAATCTCATTTTTTTTTTTATTCCATGAGATTCTGGTAGAGATAATGTCTATTTTAAAATGTAGTCAAGTCAGTCCAGTTTCAGTTTATTAATTCATAAAATCCATTAATAATAATAATTTATGAATGCCTCAAGACCTCAAGTAATGTTGCTTAAAATACCACCAAAATTACAGAATAGATTTCAAAATAACACCAGAAAAACATTTAAAATGAAAACGCTACACGGCTTCCAATAATGACAGAAAACGGACTGTACCTATCGGTTGTAATATTGGTGCTCGTTGCTCAATTGTGGAGTCTAATTGACAGGTTCAGTTCAAGCACCTGACAGTGACAGAAAAAATGTAAATCACGAATTATCCAATAAGAAGTTTTGAGAAGAACCTTGGACGTGGTCCGCTCGCGGAGTGTGGTCTTTGTGGTTGGAAGATAGCGGGTATAATAAAAAAATTTGTAACTAAATAATTATGTACACAGAACTGTTGAATTATTTACTATTGCCCCATTTCACCCCTCCCCTTAAATAAGGAAATAATAACCACACAAAAAATTTGCAGCGACTTAAATGCAAACACATCTAAGCGATCTGGATCAAATATCACTGTCATATTTGACAGCGTTTCACTGATCGCCATCACCACCGCCTTGATGTGCGCCTTGATGTGTGTTTATAGCCTCAAATTAAATAATCAATAAAATTACTCATTCCCCATGATCCATTTCTTTATCTTTTTCCATAAGTTAAAAATGGCTAACTAAGATATTGGGGAAAGAAGATCCCCTCTTAAAATCAAGATGGCGGCTAACGCACCGCTCGAATTCAGTCTCCATTTTGAACGTACGCTCGCAATGCTTTTAAAGCTTATATAGCTACATCAAATTTTGGTCTAGAACTATCGTGGGGTACCTTGTTTTTGACCTTTTTGGGCCCGATTGGGTTACCTACTGTCATTTATTGCAGATTTCGCATCTTTACTAAAACACCGCTTCAGCTTACGCATTGTACTGCGTCTCAGCTTACCGCCCCGCTGCCGCTCATGCACTGCACACACAGCCCGCGTACCAACGCGTCTCGCTCCTCTCGTGACCGTGTCCACTAGAACGAGCTCTTTATTGATTATCGAATTTAACCGAACAATTTAACCGAACCTCACAGTTTACCGTAATACCAAAACAATGGCGGAACTATTGACCATTTTCAATCCTATTGTCTTGGAATAAGGACTATTTTGCAATTGATATTGTATGAGACTAAAACTAATCAATCGGATAGTTTTTTTCTTCTCGTCAATAAAGGCTATTTTTCAGTGGTTGTTTAAGGCAAAAAGTAAGGGCTGTCATAGGTTTAATGGGAACTTGATGTCTTCATTTTGTTTCAACATTTTTGAGAGTCTAGTTGGCTTAGTGGTAGATAACCTGCCTTCTGATCCTAAGATTGTGGGATCATATTTGACCATGGGTCGGAGTTTTTCTGTCAAAAATGTACGTGCACTATGTAGAACTCTCAAACGGTGCAGTAAAACATCGTGAGGAAAGAGTTTCTTGTAGAATCTAAAAAGTTTGATTAAATGTGTCAAGTGCACGAAAGCAGCCTCTATGAGGCGCACTTAAATCCTTCTTTATTCTTTATGAAACCATTGTGGTGAAAGGATCCTTAAAGGTTTGCTGGAAAAGAACTCTTTTTAGGGTTAAGCTGTATATTTGTGTGTGCAATATCTTTATTGCACACACTTATAGACAGCATTTATAAAACATAAAGTAAAGACATGTACAAAGGCGAGCTTAACCCTAAAAAGAGTTCTCTTCCAGCAAACCTTTAAGGATCCTTTCACCACAATGGTTTCAAAGAACCAGCGACTCGATAAGAAGAAGAGGATTTTTGGAAAAAAGTTACGGTCAGTTCAGAACAAATTATTAACAAAGTTTTAACATCTTCATTTATCCGTCATAAAAATTAATAATACGTAATAAATATTATAGACAACCCACACAACACTTTATAGCCCCAAATTAAGCAGAGCTTGTACTATTAGAACCAGATAGCTATTATAAAATACTTATATTTAATGCGTAATTTTTTTGTGTTATATAAACTTAGAATACAATATAACAACCAGACAGAGAACAAACAGCTGCGTTCACCACAAATATTTGTTCTCGGTTGGGATCGAACCCACGACCTAAGAAGACATGCTACTACCAATTGAGCTGAGAGGCTAGTCAAAACGAATACCAATCTACCCTCACAATTCTACCAACATTTGCACACAAATCACCCGTAAACGCAGTACAGCCAACATTAGCACACAAATCGCCCGTGAACGGACACCGGAAGCCGCAACAGTGGTCCTTCCGGTTCGTGGTCTCACTCGAGCCTCCATGAAAGGCTTTAGAGGTTTGATGCTTGTTATTTTCTAATCAATCGAAGCTGCTTTCAGTGCTGTGCATTTATCATACGAACTAACGTGGTTTCACTACGTGATAGAATCAGGAATGAGGATATCCGTAGAAGAACCAAGGTCACCGACATAGCTCGTAGAGTTAGTAAGTTGAAGTGGCAATGGGCAGGCCATATAGCTCGAAGAACCGACAACCGTTGGGGAATAAAGGTTCTCGAATGGCGACCACGAACCGGAAGACGAAGTGAAGGGCGCCCACCCACCAGATGGACCGATGACATTGTTTAGATCGCGGGAAGTCGATGGATGGAAAGGGCTCAGAACCGTTCTTCCTGGAAATGTGTAGGGGAGGCCTATGTCCAGCAGTGGACTTCTTCAGGCTGATGATGATGATGATGAACGTGGTGAATGAAAAGAGTGATAATGATCCTGAAACCCATTCAGCATCATTCACTCTTTGCACTCCTTGGGTTGGGTGTACGCGGGACATTACTACTTATTATTTTTTTTTATTTTAAGCGCTTAGCACAAGGCTTAAAATATTGGGGACATTAAACACAACACTATCAAGCCTTGCAATCCTACTGAATAAATACACTTTTGATTTGATTATAGGAACCAGATAGCTGATAATTATATTACCTACTCACATTATTTTTTTGTAAATACATACCTAGAATACAACATAACACCCAGACAGAGAACAAACATCTACGAGTATGTTCACCGCAATAATATTTTTTTGGTAGGGATCAAATCCACACTCTCTAGCGCATTAGGTATTTATTACTTTTTTTAATACCGTTGCGTTGTCTAGTTCATTAAACCTCATTATATTAATTGTTACCTTAGTGTGTTTTGTCAATAAACAACTGAAGTTTAAAAAACTTGGGAAGCCAAACTGCTGAACCGATTGTGGTGAAATTTCTCTTGGACCGAACTTTTCAGATAGAAAAAGTTTTTTTTCAAATTCGTTCTCAAAATGAAATGAAGTTATGCGATAACAACCATAAAAAGAAATACAGCCGAATTGAGAACCTCCTTCGCTTTTTGAAGTTGGTTAAAAAAACATCTTATGCTTGAGTTTCGCGGTCAATGATATGGTACCTTAGTTTATTTCGTCTATTTCTATAGTAGGAAGAGAAATTTTCGACAGAGACTATCGAGGAAAATAACGTTTGAAAAAGTGACACTTGAACTTGCTACGCCTGACTACGCGCTTTTTTACGCGTTAAATTGAAACCTGTCTCCAATTTATTTGATGAATTTGTACTTGTTATAAATATAAATATAGTGGACAATTCACACAATACTATCTAGCTCCAAATTAAGCAGAACTTGTACTATGGAGAACCAGATAACTGATATAATACTTTTAGGTACAATTCACTAAAATGAAACAATTGCTGATAAGTAAAATTAAATTATTGATATTCTATTAAATTATATCTACCTAAACTTGTAACTTTCATCCATCTGTCTTTCTGTTTTTTGTTCGACACCTCCCTTTTTAGGGTTCCGTAGCCAAATGGCAAAAACGGAACCCATATGGATTCGTCATGTCTGTCTGTCTGTCTGTCTGTCCGTCCGTATGTCACAGCCGTTTTTCTCCGAAAGCGTAAGAGCTAGACTGATGAAACTTGGCGAGTAGATGTATTCTGTGAACCGCATTAAGATTTTTACACAAAAATAGAAAAAAAACTACAAATTTTGGGGGTCCCCATACTTGAAACTGAAACTCAAAAAAAAATTTTCCATCAAACCAATACGTGTGGGGTATCTATGAATAGGTCTTTAAAAATGATGTTGAGGTTTCTAATATCGTTTTTTTCTAAACTGAATAGTTTGCGCGAGAGACACATCCAAAGTGGAAAAAAGTTGGTCCCCCCCCCTCTAACTTCTAAAATAAGAGAAAACTAAAAAAAATATATGTTGTACATTACTATGCAAACTTCCAACGATATTTGGTTTGAACGAGATCTAGTCAGTAGTTTTTTTTTATACGTCATAAATCGTAAACCGAAATTTACCTTTCGACGAACTACAAGAACCTTTTTATTATGTTACTTGATGCTACGGAACCCTTCATGGGCGAGTCCGACTCGCACTTGGCTGCTTTTTTTTATAACCTTGTTGTTTGGTAAGTACCTATAAATAATCTTGTGGATCTATAAAGGGCCTAAGATAGAGTCTCATTCTGTTCATCAGTTCTTATTAGCTACTAGTTTTCAGAAACAGCTTCTTCTTCTTGCGTCGCCAGTGTGGTGAAAGGATTTTGCGCCGAAAAGAGTCTCCAGTAAAATTAATCTCATACACACAGGACAGATTTGCAGCTAGACATATTTGCAGCAGCTATTAGACATATTTGCAACTGGACACAGTACAGTCGTAAAAAACTATGAGGGGCTAAAACAGATAGTCTCTAGTGTTCATCATTTCTAATACCCTATCTACTAGTTTTCAGAAGCATCTTCTTCTTGCGTGGCTAGTCATTTTGTACCAGTGTGATGAAAGGATTGCGCCTCAAAGAGTCTTCTTCCAGTATCAGCTGAGTAAAGAATACAGGGCGGTTATAGTACGCAGGGCGGCATACTAACTGCCCAGACGTGATCGAACTTGAACCCCGTATCGATTGCCTACTATTGAAGTGCTGCCTTGAACCTTCGTGGTTCCTTCGACCAAGACTTGTATATTATATAAAAAACAATAATCATTAATTGCTGTTTTCTTTAATTAAAATAATTTGTATTCCTATAATTAAAATTAAAATTATACCTAAAATTAAAAAACCTGGAAAAACTGCTTCAATACCAACCTCCATTTATTTATTTACACAAAGAAACTTACAATTAAACAAAATATTTACAAAATGTACAAAATACACAAGAAACAGTTGAGCTATCTGCAGATCGTTACAAACGATCTAGAGATAGCTCAACTAATCCAAATCAGTGCGAGACGGAAGCGTCCCCAAGACGCTGGCGAAACTCCTGAACCGATTTTGATGAAATTTTGATGGGGCAAATCTGAAAATTTTACCTTTCAGATAAAAAAAACGAATTGGCTCATGGATAAGATGAAATTATCCCAAAATCCGCCTACTTTTAATTTGAAGTCTACTTTTAGTTTGAGTTTAGCATGATGCTCAATCACTAACCTATGACTATTTTTGATGGGTGACCTTTTAGGGTTTAGAGGTCTACTTAATCCGGAGCAGGTAGGTACTTAAAGGTCAAATTGGAGTTTGTGGTTTCGCGTGCCTTATTGATCTTTACAAGGTCACTAATGCTTTACAGTTGACCTATAAATAGGTCATTTTATAGTTGCATCTATTTTCAATGATGCATTTATGATGAAGAAAAATATTGCGAGGAAACCAGATCTCGTAACTTTTCTAGGACTTTTCTAGATGTGTGCACGGACGTGCATCTGACTACCTCTTATACATCAAATCTCATACAAAAAAGGAGATGCTTGCGGATTGAAGTTACAAAACTGATAATCATGAGATATATAATTTTGATCCTTTGTGTTATTTTGACTATCGAATTCAATATGAAACTCGCGAAAAGAAATGTTTAAAGCCTTGAATGTTCGATAGCAGACATTAAGGTATACCTATGTATAACTATGTATATGCTGTAGGACGGTCTAGTGTCTAAGTGGAGAGCTGTTCGCATCAATCGATACCTAAAGGTGCCACGCCCACGTCTGCGTGCCTTCATTCAACAGCCTTATTTATATATCCAACGCTAAACACGCAATATTAACCCATTAACGGTACAGATGTTATAATTAAAAAGCATCACGCGAATCGGGATCGGAACCGCAACCTCTCCGCCACTGGCGCTCATCCAACCTACAACGTACTTATTATATTCTATGAGCGCCAGCTATAAACGTATTCCTGAACATATCACGTAGTCGACTACTAGCAATTTCAACCAATCAGGGTGCGACAATTCAACTTAATAGCTTAAGCCACGCCCTATCACGTAACCGCCTATTACGGCCCGTGTAACGACGCAGGCTTTTAAGTTCGCGATGACGTCCGATCGATCCGCGTCCTTGTCGCGTGTATAGCTCCATCTCTGTCTGATAGCCGAGCGGATCCGCGTCTAGCCTGGGTGTGATAGAGTCGCGTTTGGCGCGCGTGCTTGCGCTCAGTTGCACGTCCGAGGTCGTAGGAGGGGGACGCATGCAACTGTTTTCGATAATCGGCCGCGCGTTCCGTACGTGAAAATCGGACAGTACCCCGCCGGTCACGTCCGCGTAAAAACGGATATATGCCCGGAATATTTATTAAGTGGGTGGCTGTGCGTGACTTTTCCCCTGTGAATAGCTAGCCCCGTAAATGATCGGCCACGAAAATAGAACGGGTGCTTGTTTGGTAACAGAAGAGCAGCGCCTGAAATAAAAGGACCTCTCGAACTTTCAAATTTTACCAAAAGTTTGGCATCGAAAGCATCAATTTCGGGACTGTGACAGCTGAGTTGGCCAAAAACTTATACGAGTATGGGACAAATCAGAATAGGACAAAAAACTGTGATCAATCAATTTTGATCCTTGAAATGGAAATGACGTGTGACACAGTGCGGGTATTTTTGCGCGAAGCTGTCATATTGGACTAGTTTAAGTAAAGTACTGAAGTGTTTGTGATAATGTTGCCGTACCAAGCGGTGGCAGCGATGGACTATGCCGTGGCGTCAGCTGGGTTTCACCACCACCAGCGGCCAGGTGGCCTGCCAGGAGTGATGGGCTTACCGGGCCCGGGGTCCGGGCTCAACCCAGCCCTGAACCCAGCCTTCACGCATTCCTGGTTCGTACAACAGACAAGCCCGGATATCTGTCGGCAGCAACAAGCATCCAACCAATCGCATCTTGAACCTGGGCACGTTTCATTTATTATATTTTTTTAATTTTAAGTTATTTTTTTTTATTAAGGTTAGACAGCTTATTGGTTTCAAAATACCAATAAGAAGCCAAATCTATTTTATTAATCCTCTTGATTGCGTTAGTTTTTGTTGCATTTTGTTTGTTTATGTGCTTTTTACAAGTGCTTGGAGACCTACTTGAGTGTTGTATAAGTGTTACTTAATCTTAGCTTGAGAGTTGACATTGAAATATTTTTAGGAGTTTTATTAACAGTTGCGTGTTTTATTGCGGTACGAAATAAAACAAAAACATAACACTAAACATTTAAATGTCCACGCGTTGAGGCGAAATTACTGTCGAATATTTCCTGATTCGTATCTTTGCGTCATTTACATACAGGTTTTTTTTAGATTATTTTAACATTGCCTTCAAGTGGCTAGCTTAGATGTTTGCAGGAAGTAATAATCTTTTATTGTATGATCCCACACCATTTTTATTTAGATTTTTTTTTTTAAATAACCTATATAAAATAATTATTTAACTCACATTCTGGAGAAATGCAAGTAAAATATATTACTTTAATAATCTCTTTAATATATAAATTAAGTCTTTAATATAGAAAACAACATGTTAACGTAAACAGGACAGGGTTTCCTGACAAATTAAGATTTTATCAAATCATGACGTCACATTGGTTCTTTTATTCTTCGCTCTAGTTAAATAAACAACAAATGTTTTTTTAAACAAAAAATCAATTTGCCTAACATTTAATTACACCAAAAGACAAAACTATACAAAATAATTGATACCGTAAAACGTGCCTACTTTGCACCTTAATGGGTAAAAATACTCCAATTTTTTAAAAACAATATTTCGTTCATAACTCAAAATTTACAAAGTAATTCAAAAATGTTTGAACGCATTCGAGTAGTCTTTGAACTTGTTGGCAACACTGAATACCCACTTCCGGTATCCACCATTTTTTTCTCTCATCATCAGCCATTCTTTCAGAGTGTAACAAAAAGTAAAACAAAAATAATCGGTAAAAGCCACTTCCGATCGAGATAACCGCTTATTTGTTTATGGTAAAAGGGGGTTTTATTTAACTAGATATATAATTAGCTAGCGGAACAATAAAAGTTTCTAATTTTTCTTATACATGTTTTTTTTGTTTCGACCATAAAAACTAGCTAGAAACACCTAAATCTACTACTTTATGGTTTTCTTCAGGAGCATAGTAACAGTTTATGCTGCTATCTATTCACCAGATCTCAATAGTACACTTTTTTTGTCCGGAGATAGTGCAGGAGCATTGTTCCCCAAAAGGGTGGGTAAAATTGCTCAAAATTTAGCGTTTTATATATACTTCAGAACTCAATAAAAATCATTTTTACTAGTGGAAGTCTATAGCCTATAAGGTCTTTTTTCAATATACATTAAAAAACAAGCTTTAATGTAGAAGGTTTTTAAGTAATCACACTTTCTCTAAATTTGGAGCCAATTTTGGAGCAAAGTAGGCACGTTTTACGGTACCTTCTTTACGTGATAAAACTCATTTTGTTATTAATCTATAGCTATCAAGATATCGCTCATTGAAAATACAATAGCGTTGCAGGTACTTAAAAAACTGAGCACCAAAAAAACAGAACATAATTTTATCACAACAAAGAGATGGAATCTTAATAACTATATCGCTTAAACAGCTACATTACTACATAGCATCAAGATCACCTTCGTAATTTGTGTTTTTCTCAGAAAGAGGTTGGCGTATGTACGTAATGAGGTTTTATAGTTTAAACAGACCGTTGTTTTCGCGTTTTGTCTCGAAATATAATTGGTTATTTGTGTACGGATTTCTATTCCATAATTTGCAGTATTCCCACGACACTTTTCTAACTTTTACGTCGCAAATCCTAATTGGAACTTTATAATATGATGCTGATAAGAAAATTAATAAGAAGTTGCTTTCATTAAATTAATAGGTTTAATAACAACAATGTTAAAATTATTTAATTAAAATTATGCAAAAAAATAGCATGTCATGTTTTTTTTTTAAATTGCATTCACGATTTCACGAGACAACCCACTCTTTAGCTAATCGCGCAAGCATCAAAACAAACCAGCCGCTCTATAAAAGTAACGCAAAGCAAGTTTAATCAGACAAAGTCAAAGTCCGGTTTCATTGACTGGCCACTACTTTGCCGATGGTAAGTGGTAATAAACTCAAATTGTACGCAACTGACACGAGTAGGACCTTGAATGGTGAACGTTACTGTTTGGCACACTATTTCATTGCTACTTTAATAAGTCGGGTTACATAAACTAATATTTTTAGTAAGTTAAATGACAATGCCGTAGTAATAGCAAGGGTAGGTATCTTAAATAATAAATTATTGCTATGCAAAATTACCTTTAGAAGTGACAAAACTTTCTATAAACGAATTGAAAAACAAACTTAGAAACTTTTTCGAATGCAACCCGTTTCATCATTTAAAAGAAAATTTGAGCTGTTCATTTTCTGATTTGCAAACTTAACGTATGTATTATGTTAGTGTATATTGAAATGTATAATATTATTATAGATAAGACTTAATTATGAGTTCAATAAATAAATATCAAATTAAATTTAATCAAACTTGACGTTCTACATAAGTTCTCCTTTATTTATCCCTAAGCTTTGTCTTAAGAAAATTCGGTAGCTTTCGATGATACATACCTACTCTAAAATAGTTGCAATAAAACATTGACCCAACCAAAGGCTCAATAAAAACTCAATTATACAAATTGATTGATTTTTCCATCAAAATGAAATAGGATCACAGTTCTGTAGAATTTTGATTTGACTAGAGTAACTTTAATTTTAAATATAAATGACACTGTACAATTTTTTAATTAATTTTATTTCTTTTTGGAACAGTGGCGAACTGGCAGACGGCCCATTCGAAGGGTAAGCGGCAAAACATTTTTACTTATTTAAATAACTAAAATATATTTATATTCTGAACTGGCTCAAACATCAGACTAACACAATGTGCACTGAAAGACAATGCACAGCATTCATAAGTTCTAAAAGCATGTTTGGAAAATACTCTCTTTTGTGGGCTTAGGGTAAATTTAGAATTTAATTTACCGAATTTATATAAAACTTACTAGAACTTACTTTAGATCAACGCATTAGCTAAAGAATTATCAAGATTATTATCAGTTTTTTCAGATTATATACTTAAGTTGTCCAGTTCCTTGTTTATAGTAAGATAACTTAAATTTTGTTGATACCCCTAAAACAAAAAAACGGCTCCTTTGATCCCAAAACAGATCCTTTCACACCTAATCAAATTTCTAAAGGGTAAAAAAAGATAAAACTTTGAAAACAAAAACTCGCATCCGTATTAGAAATATGTTGATTGAAAAATAAAGAGTGGAACTAAAGTAATCCAACACGCTTGTATGAAAGCTGTTAAATTAGAAAGAATAGCAACAGTTGAGATAAAAAAAATTGTACAAGCTTGAGAAATATTATAAAATCACTTTCATGCTGGCAAACTTTAGCAAAATACCCATGTAATACCATGATTAAATACGTAATTGTCAATATAGACAAACTTTAATTTAGTTCATAACGTTTTTATTGGTTATGTTTTATTACACACATTACAAAATCAACTAAGCACATTGTCCTATTTTGTCGTAAGTTGTAATAGCATCTTGTACAGTTAAGTATAGGTACTCTTCTTCTATCTGCCCTTATTCTACTTTATGTGGTGACGGCACAACATGTCTTCCTCTTCCATTTCCCTCTGATGTCAGCCGTCATCTCTGCATCCACTCCTCTCTTATCCATGTCATCTTCTACACAGATCACCCTTGTTTTCTTTGGTCTACCTCTGCTCACATAATCCATCCACATCCATACTCATCACTCTCCTAGCCACATGACTTTCATCTCTCCTCATGACATGCCCGTATCACGCTAACCTAGCTCCTTAATTTTTCTGTCACTGGCTCTACTTTCAAACTTCCTCTGATATATTCATTCCGTATCTTATCCATTCTTGTCACATCCATCTCAACATTCCAGTTAAGAACTAAAAAATATCAATAATATTCATCAAAAACACAATCCTATATTTTTATAATCGCTCAAAAAACACATCGCATCAATATTATAACCTCATATAAACAGTAACAAATCCCACATTTACGGCCATTAACATTTTAAAACCAATTCACTGCACCTGATCATATAAAAACTTACGGTTTCATTCAATCGCATAAAAAAAGAAACCACAATTATATTTAAGACTCAAGTTTACCGACACATAATCGAGCGGTTTCTGTAACCGTCGAATTACAGCTGAATTTAAAAAAAAAGCAAATTCAGCAAAAAAATAGGACAAACTTTTTTGTGTGCTAAATAAGTTCACTCTGATAAAGAGTTTGCCAAATATACGATTTGGCAGGTAGCCTATAGTTTCAAGTATCAAAATTTTATTTCAAGAAAACTAAAAAAGTTACAACTTTTGTTTAAAGAGTTCCCTGTGCTTTTTTTGTCTTGTTCTTTTGTAGTAGTTAAAGTATCGTAGGTATCTGTGATTATTAGTTTTAGATAATAGTTGAACATTTCATATCGATTTTATAGTGTTTACTACTTCACTACGGGAAATCACTAAGATTTTAATAATGTCCTAAAAAGAGTTCAGCGCAGCCTCGTACCAAGGGAAAGGTCGCGGGTTCAATTCCCGCTCAGCTCTTTATTTTTAGAACATAATAAAAATGTTATAACGAAGTTGTTAAAAAGCTTGTAAGTACGTGAAATCGTATTACGCCACGAATAAAAGTTATTTCTACTATTATTAAGGTTTAGTTGTTTACATTTCAAAATCCAACTTCGCGTGACAATATAGATTATAATAAGTAATTAAAACCAGCTAGAACATTGTAGATTAATACAAGTAGATTCTTTGAGTATGGATCTGTTACAAATTGTATTGTCGTTATTTTATAGTGAATTTACAGGGTGTTCTAAATATGAATACCAATTTGAAAATAATAAAGTGTGTTTGAAGTGAAACTTCTGTAAATAAATGTTATAGACAATCCACACAACACTATCTAGCCCCAAACTAAGCAGAGCTTGTACTATGGGAACCAGATAGCTGATATAATACATAACATTTTTTTTTTTTATAAGCTTGCTTGGGCATTTTATGATGGAGAGAATAACCTAATACCTAATCTATAATAGACTCTTGTCATCGTCACCTTTTCGGAAAAGATAGATTACTGGCACATGAGGCTGAACATCTGTATGCCTCAAGTTGATGCACGCAGGGCAGTGCATTGTAGGGCCTCGCAGGCCAAGCACGTCAGGAACGCGCCTTCGTGCTTTTTTATCGGCGATGGTTACCATTTCACATCAGGTGGGCCATATGCTTGTTCCATCAGCTAGTTGTAGCATAAAAGAAGAATAAAGGCTATTTTATTTTTATTTACGCGACTCATTTCAAACCCACGATCTTACAATAGCATCCGAAATAGAATCTATCCGATGAAGCCAATATGCTGATAAAACTTCATTTGCGGGTAGTTTGGTAATTGTTTTTTTCTTCTATTAGAATGTTTAGTTGTGAATTACCCTTTTCAATTAAAATTAAATTAAATTAAAAATTTGTTTATTCAGATGTCAAAAGATCTCTTACTTAGTTGTAAAGGTCTTTTACTTTAATAAAGATTTAAGAAAAAACTTACAATCAAGGAGTTACTGCCTCTAGACCACAAGTATTTTCAGAACACCCTGTGTACGAACAGTCAGCCTCAATCACCCGATTGCTGATTCACTGCAATTCGCTCCGCCCGCGTTCATGAATGCTAGTTTTTACCGACAGACAGACAGACGGTGGCAGAGGTAACGGCTTGTGCTTTGATTATTTATTATTCTAAAGATTTATAGAAGAAAAAACTTAGATGAATATTTACAAGAAAAATCTAGTAAATATTTAAATTAAACTAACACAAAAAAAACTTTTAACTCGGATAAAAATGTTTGCTTCTACGTTTTCATAAGTATCTAGCGGACGCCCGCGGCTTTGCTCGCCTCGTTCCTGTAACTTTTTCGGGATAAAAAGTATCCTATGGCCGTCTCCTGATTCTAATAAGCTACCTCCCCACCAGTTTTAAGCCAAATCGGTTTATAACTGATAAAAACATGCTGAATAGTAGTTAGTCAACATTAAACTTCTTTGTGATATTTCGTTTCAAAATATCCTTGTAATTCAAGTGAATAAATCACTTAAGTAGTACTTTGACTTTGAAGAAAAAAAAATAGATAACTATTCAAAATTCATTTACAGACTCATTTTCAATATGCAATCTTCCAGAGTGCCCTAAAAAGGCCCAGTACCAAACCAAACTTTCCAAAACCGTTTGATCACCTTTCAAAAACAAAAGCCCAAAACAAAACATCAGTAAGACAGTCAACCGCAGACAAATCGATCTGTGTTTTTTGAAAAATCGATTTTTAACATCGACTCGATTATAATGACAGATAATGACGTTACACCGGATGTGATTCTGACGGATTCAAGGCTCGAACACACCTAGTTCGCTGGCGGGCGCGATGGCGAACCGTTCAGTTTCAACATAGGGAATTGTATACATCCGCACACACTGCCGCGTCTTTTGACAGTTGCACGCTGCGATCACTACTAATAAAAACGAAAGTTCCCAGATCGTGACAGACAAAGCATCCCCTATTTAATGTTTTACTACCCCCTACTTAATTTTTCTTAATTTTGTGTATTAAACAATCGTCAAATATTTGATCTACTGATTAGTCATCGGTGAAAACGACCCGTAGAGTCTAAAATTTGGAAAAAGAGAACTATTGAGGATTCGTTCTAATATTATTGAACTCTGGAAATTGTTTTTCCTATTAGTTTTAATAGAAAAAAAATATATTACTTCTAAAAATATTTGTTTAACTACGCTAAAAGCAAAAAAGATGTTGTGTAAGATAATAATAGGATAGAATCTTATTTGAAACTATTTAAAAATATAGTAATGCATAATGGGCGGTTATATCGCTGCAAATCAGTATTTTCCAATCAAATTTTGGATGGAGAGAAGCTTAGAATAAGATCAAATATCAATAAAAAATAAAATAAGGGCATTTACATACCTAGAATGAACCGTCATAATCAAAGTAAATCAATAAATACAAAAACAAATACAATCATAAGACTAAGTTTATGGTATTCGATATGAATGTTTAACAGCGTGTAATATTTTGATTGATGGAGAAAAAACAGAACAAGTGAATGTATTTAAAATATAATATCGAAACAAGGAAGTGTATAATCACCACCCGTGGAGACAGTCGATGAAGTCGCGGGCATCAATTAGTTCAGCCACCCATCAGTTTCCTATCTGACATTACGTCCTGACTAGGGCGTGCAAACCCGGTTTTCCGGTTTTGCGAAAAGCCGGACAGCTAAGCAAAATTTATCAATAGTACTTTTTTAAACTTTTGCGATCATAACACACATTAAACTGTTACACGGGTATTTTTACCGCGTTTAGGTAAGCGTAGTGTAGGACGCCCTCCGGCAAGGTGGGGCGACGATCTGCGAAATGTAGCTGGCAAGCACTGGAGAAGAAGAGCCGAAGACCGGGCTCAGTGGCGCGTCTTGCGAAAGACCTACGTCCAGCAGTGGACTAATATAGGTTGATAATGATGATGATGGGTGTTTACCGCGTATAATTTTCCCCGACGCTTCGGCTATGTTGTAATAACTGTGGTCGTGGGCAGACTGGAGCATTGACATGAGTGCTATCGTCGTTGAGAGGTGGAGGTATAATAACTACCCTCACTTCAGGACGCAATGATAGATAGGCGTATGCCTATACAGTGAGGGAAGTTTTACGTATGCCGATTTTCCTTAGTATCAGAAACATAAATCTTACTGATTGAGCCTCAAAAATATTGTTTTGTTTTTAATCCCCGTGAACAAAAACTACCTAGGTACCCCGGACTAGCGGGTGAATGAATTAAGCTTAGAAAAGATTGCGGCGAACAGTTTCGAACTGCGATGGCGATGGCGATCAGTTTCAAGCGTAGGGTTTTGCATTCATCCCCACACAGCGCCGCGAACTGTCATTGTACGCAGCGAGCTAGTATTAGTGTTAGATACTGTCTTGAAACTGCGCTAAATCTTGTTCCTCAAAAGTCATAACAGTGGCAATATGGAGGCAATGGTGTGGGTGTTGTTTGCACAAGGTTCGCGCGTTCAGTTCACCCTCACTTTATTCTTAGCCCTAATATGTCCAGGTAATTGAAACATTACTAAAAAGATGCATTGTTTTTATAAATGGATTTTTTTTGTCTAAAAGCATACATAGCTAAAAACCGATAAAACATAATAAAACCAATACTTTGTTTTTCTATTATTGCACTGCGTCTTTTTTTTTAATACATCTAGCTGATGGAACAAGCATATGGTCCACCTGATGTTAAGTGGTAACTATAAAAAAAAATAATTAAAAAAGCCCATTCATTCCATAACTACATTAAGTTACATTTCATGCATATTATTACTTATTATTTCGATTATTATTATATCATCATTATTATTTACATTCATACATTATAGTCATTATTTCAATTCACACACTCCAGGAATTTGCCCTACGATGCACTGCCCTGCGTCCATCAGCTTCACGCGTACAGATGTTCAGCCTCAAGTGCCAGTAATTTCACCGGCACCCACACCCTTCAAACAGAAATACAGCAATGCTGCTTCACGGCAGAAACAGGTATGGTGGTAGTACTTTCCTGGATGAGCACTTCACAAAAAGCTCCACTACTACTACTAATCTACTCAACAATAAACTACTCAATAATAAAGTAAGTAATATTAAACTTCACATAGATACTAATTCCTATTTCGTACAATTTTTTAATAGTTGGTTTTGTAGGTATCTTAGAATATTGTTTTCTTGTTAAAATTCTACTATATGAAAAAATATTACGTTGACCAAACCTGGAAACGGTTTTTGGCCGGAAGCCGGAGATAATCCGGTTTTTAATACTTTCCTGTTTTGCAAGCGCTATAGTTTTGACGTTTTTTCAAATTGACAATTGATTTCGAGCAATTCAAAGAGTTATCAAATGGAGATTACAATGGAGTAGCAGTATTCAAAGTGAAAGTCAAAGTAAAGTAAACATGTTTAATTTTATTCATTGTACCTTTAAAATTACATAATATCAATGATCACTTTGAGAAGTCTTAGAGCTAGGTTTATCTTGTCGATAAACCTACAGCTACAGTATATCTATTTATATAATAAGATAGGTGATGAACTGACAGAATAGTATACATTGGTGGTGCACGACCAAATTTTAACCCAAGATCTTTATAAAATAAATTAATAATGTAGACAATCCACAAAACACTGTCTATCCCCGAGCTTGTCTTGTACTATAGGAATCAGATAGTTGATGTATTACAATCAACTATCTCATTCCTATAGTACATACATTTTACTGCACATCATTTTGTTAACACATAGTTAGAATACAATATAACACTCAGACAGAGAACAAACATCTGCATTCACCAAAGAAATATTTGTTCTCGGTGGGAATTGAACCCACGACCTACGGCGCAGAAGGCAGAGCTACTGCCAACTGAGCTGAGAGTCCAGTCAATTTATTTATTTATTTATTTATAAGGCCGGGTATTTAATAGGTAGGTACTTAAGTAAGTACATCAGAAAACGTTTGATAGAAAAATTCTAATGAACCAAGGATACTGTTCAGTCAACTTTCTTACCATTTAGGTCTAGCACAAAATGTGTTCGCCGAAAATCTTGTGCGGATTAGAAATTGAAAACTGATTGAATTTGAATTGTTGTATTCGACGTTTTCTGATCTATCTAATCTATATCGCGCCCGACCTTATACTATTTATACTCGACTAGATATAGACATAGACTGCGGCGAAGAAAATAAAAAAAGGAAAGGTTATGATTTTCACCGCTATGTACCTATGCTATGTATGTTAACATGTCTGTTCCACGCATTTCATTTAATCTTGGGTGTGAGATGTTTGAGGATCGCTGGATGAAAACTATTTCTGAATGCTTGGGATTCTGCGAGCGTGATGTATAACTGCGTGTGATTTTCTACTTTATTTTTGTTTTTAATTTCCTGACATTTTATTTTATATTTTTCATTACTCATATTCAGAAAGAAGGTCTGAAGTTGCCTGAGGAGTGGGTTGAAAATAATACTTTTCAGTCCTAGATAGAATCGCTTTCAACTGACAGCTGTCATATAATTAAAATAAACTAGTTCTATTTTTATATTTATTTGATATAGGGGAACAGATGAGCAATCATAAAATACTTATACACACACATACTGGTCAATATCATAACATTCCTGTTTGCATCAGCATGTTGGGTAAAAGCAATACCTACGAAGCCGTTTGACTTTGTCAAAAACAATGCTGCTGCTCTATGGGTTTAACAAGTTTTATATTTCCTACTTCTTTGGTCGTGGCGGCGGCGTAGCCACGCCCACCTCTTGTGTCAAAGTTTGGTAAAGTGATATGGTCGAAGACAGAAGGAGTCATTATTATCTACGTTTTGTGCAGCTCAGTGTAGCTCACACCAAAATTGAATCAAACCAAAACTTTTTATTTCAGCTCTCACTTAGAAAGCATTGCAGCCTTAACATACTTAATACTATGGTGACAAAAGTTTATTCAAAAGTAATGTGGTAAAAGAATTATAAACGCACCTCAATGAGGCTCTTTTCGTGCACTTGACAATGTTTTACGGTTTATGTAGGTTCTACGACATGCCAGTTCTCTCACTCAAGGCCGTCTTAAACTAGGCTGGGGCCCTTGGGCACACAAGAATTTGGGGCCCTTTTGGAAAGTAATAAAAGCTAATTATAATAACATTTTTTTACTAAGTATAACCATTTATTATAGGTAATCAAATACAGTAGGCTATAATGGCGTAGTATTGTGAAAAAAATGTAATGTGCCCGACAAAAATGTTTTGAGAATGAATGTGCAGAAATTGTCGGTCCTTCGGGGCCCCCTGAGAATGGGGGCCCTGGGCACGGGCCCCGTGTGCCC
Source organism: Thera britannica (assembly GCA_939531255.2). Lineage (NCBI taxonomy): Eukaryota > Metazoa > Arthropoda > Insecta > Lepidoptera > Geometridae > Thera > Thera britannica. The sequence goes on along the minus strand of OW618042.2, from coordinate 3,321,261 downwards.
TTATGGTAAAGACGGAATAGCTCTCACTATGTATTCCATGTACATAACTAGCCAATCGCCTTAGCTTTGCACAGGCTTAGTGTAGAAAAAAGGAGGGCAAAATGTGCTTTTGTATTTTGCACCCATGCAAAGCCTTAAATTTAAATCTGCAAATTATGAGTTGAAAAACGAGCCTTGTGGTCGGCTGGCAACCGTTGTCAACAACGATATGAAGGAGCTATGTGAACTTGGCACCCGACTTTAAAAAAAATGGGTTTTTTTGGGTTTATTTGGTAGATTTAGGTTAGTAGTGGATAGTAGTGAAGCTAATTTCGTTTGTAGTAAAACCAAAAAAAAAATAAAAAAAAAATAAAAAAATCGCAGCCCCCGACTTTACATAAATCAACTTTTTCCATTTGATTCTTATAGATAATCGTTAGTAGTGGATTGTAGTGAAAAAATTTTTGTTTGTAGTAAGCCAGAAATTAAAAAAAATGAAAAAAACTGGTTTGTATCATTTGCGGCTTAATAACTTCAAGACGATGGATTATACTATTACTACAAACGCTGAAATCGACTAAGAGACCGTCGTAAAAGATTGTAGTGAAAAAAGTTTCATTTGTAGTAAGCCAGAAATTGAAAGAATTGAGAAATACTGGTTTATAGCATTTGCGGCTTAATAACTTCAAGTTTATGGATTTTACGACTACTACAAACGCTAAAATTGACTAAGAGACCGTCGTAGAGGTTAGTAGTGAAAAAAGTTTCGTTTGCAGTAAGCCAGAAATTGAAAGAATTGAGTTTAACTTTTTTTTTGATTACACGATTACTACAAAACACTCGGAATGTTAGTGAGAGGGCCGCAGAGGTTTGTAGTGAAAGAATTTTCGTTTGTAGTAAATCAGAAGTTGAAGAAATGAATAAAAACTGTATTTTAGCATAGGAGGCTAAATAACTTCAACTCTATGGATTATACGATTACTACAAACGCTGAAATCGACTAAGAGACCGTCGTAGAGGTTTGTAGTGAAAAAAGTTTCGTTTGTAGTAAGCCAGGAATTGAAAGAAATGAGAAAAACAGTTTTTTTCGCATAGGAGGCTTAATAACTTCATGTCTATGGATTATACGATTACTACAAACGCTGAAATCGACTAAGAGACTGTCGTAGAGGTTTGTAGTGAAAAAAGTTTCGTTTGTAGTAAGCCAGAAATTGAAAGAATTGAGTTTAACTTTTTTTTTTGATGATACGATTACAACAAACGCTCGGAATGTTAGTGAGAGGGCCGCAGAGGTTTGTAGTGAAAGAATTTTCGTTTGTAGTAAATCAGAAGTTGAAGAAATGAAGAAAAACTGTATTTTAGCATAGGAGGCTAAATAACTTCAACTCTATGGATTATACGATTACTACAAACGCTGAAATCGACTAAGAGACCGTCGTAGAGGTTTGTAGTGAAAAAAGTTTCGTTTGTAGTAAGCCAGAAATTGAAAGAATTGAGTTTAACTTTTTTTTTTGATGATACGATTACAACAAACGCTCGGAATGTTAGTGAGAGGGCCGCAGAGGTTTGTAGTGAAAGAATTTTCGTTTGTAGTAAATCAGAAGTTGAAGAAATGAAGAAAAACTGTATTTTAGCATAGGAGGCTAAATAACTTCAACTCTATGGATTATACGATTACTACAAACGCTGAAATCGACTAAGAGACCGTCGTAGAGGTTTGTAGTGAAAAAAGTTTCGTTTGTAGTAAGCCAGGAATTGAAAGAAATGAGAAAAACAGTTATTTTCGCATAGGAGGCTTAATAACTTCATGTCTATGGATTATACGATTACTACAAACGCTGAAATCGACTAAGAGACTGTCGTAGAGGTTTGTAGTGAAAAAAGTTTCGTTTGTAGTAAGCCAGAAATTGAAAGAATTGAGTTTAACTTTTTTTTTTGATGATACGATTACAACAAACGCTCGGAATGTTAGTGAGAGGGCCGCAGAGGTTTGTAGTGAAAGAATTTTCGTTTGTAGTAAATCAGAAGTTGAAGAAATGAAGAAAAACTGTATTTTAGCATAGGAGGCTAAATAACTTCAACTCTATGGATTATACGATTACTACAAACGCTGAAATCGACTAAGAGACCGTCGTAGAGGTTTGTAGTGAAAAAAGTTTCGTTTGTAGTAAGCCAGGAATTGAAAGAAATGAGAAAAACAGTTTTTTTCGCATAGGAGGCTTAATAACTTCATGTCTATGGATTATACGATTACTACAAACGCTGAAATCGACTAAGAGACTGTCGTAGAGGTTTGTAGTGAAAAAAGTTTCGTTTGTAGTAAGCCAGAAATTGAAAGAATTGAGTTTAACTTTTTTTTTTGATGATACGATTACTACAAACGCTCGGAATGTTAGTGAGAGGGCCGCAGAGGTTTGTAGTGAAAGAATTTTCGTTTGTAGTAAATCAGAAGTTGAAAAAATGAAGAAAAACTGTATTTTAGCATAGGAGGCTAAATAATTTCAACTCTATGGATTATTCGATTACTACAAACGCTGAAATCGACTAAGAGACCGTCGTAGAGGTTTGTAGTGAAAAAAGTTTCGTTTGTAGTAAGCCAGGAATTGAAAGAAATGAGAAAAACAGTTTTTTTCGCATAGGAGGCTTAATAACTTCATGTCTATGGATTATACGATTACTACAAACGCTGAAATCGACTAAGAGGCTGTCGTAGAGGTTTGTAGTGAAAAAAGTTTCGTTTGTAGTAAGCCAGAAATTGAAAGATTTGAGTTTAACTTTTTTTTTTGATGATACGATTACTACAAACGTTCGGAATGTTAGTGAGAGGTGCCAGAGGTTTGTAGTGAAAGAATTTTCGTTTGTAGTAAATCAGAAGTTGAAGAAATGAATAAAAACTGTATTTTAGCATAGGAGGCTAAATAATTTCAACTCTATGGATTATTCGATTACTACAAACGCTGAAATCGACTAAGAGACCGTCGTAGAGGTTTGTAGTGAAAAAAGTTTCGTTTGTAGTAAGCCAGGAATTGAAAGAAATGAGAAAAACAGTTTTTTTCGCATAGGAGGCTTAATAACTTCATGTCTATGGATTAAACGATTACTACAAACGCTGAAATCGACTAAGAGACTGTCGTAGAGGTTTGTAGTGAAAAAAGTTTCGTTTGTAGTAAGCCAGAAATTGAAAGAATTGAGTTTAACTTTTTTTTTTGATGATACGATTACTACAAACGCTCGGAATGTTAGTGAGAGGGCCGCAGAGGTTTGTAGTGAAAGAATTTTCGTTTGTAGTAAATCAGAAGTTGAAGAAATGAAGAAAAACTGTATTTTAGCATAGGAGGCTTAATAACTTCATGTCTATGGATTATACGATTACTACAAACGCTGAAATCGACTAAGAGACCGTCGTAGAGGTTTGTAGTGAAAAAAGTTTCGTTTGTAGTAAGCCAGGAATTGAAAGAAATGAGAAAAACAGTTTTTTTCGCATAGGAGGCTTAATAACTTCATGTCTATGGATTATACGATTACTACAAACGCTGAAATCGACTAAGAGACTGTCGTAGAGGTTTGTAGTAAAAAAAGTTTCGTTTGTAGTAAGCCAGAAATTGAAAGAATTGAGTTTAACTTTTTTTTTTGATGATACGATTACAACAAACGCTCGGAATGTTAGTGAGAGGGCCGCAGAGGTTTGTAGTGAAAGAATTTTCGTTTGTAGTAAATCAGAAGTTGAAGAAATGAAGAAAAACTGTATTTTAGCATAGGAGGCTAAATAACTTCAACTCTATGGATTATACGATTACTACAAACGCTGAAATCGACTAAGAGACCGTCGTAGAGGTTTGTAGTGAAAAAAGTTTCGTTTGTAGTAAGCCAGGAATTGAAAGAAATGAGAAAAACAGTTTTTTTCGCATAGGAGGCTTAATAACTTCATGTCTATGGATTATACGATTACTACAAACGCTGAAATCGACTAAGAGACTGTCGTAGAGGTTTGTAGTGAAAAAAGTTTCGTTTGTAGTAAGCCAGAAATTGAAAGAATTGAGTTTAACTTTTTTTTTTGATGATACGATTACTACAAACGCTCGGAATGTTAGTGAGAGGGCCGCAGAGGTTTGTAGTGAAAGAATTTTCGTTTGTAGTAAATCAGAAGTTGAAGAAATGAAGAAAAACTGTATTTTAGCATAGGAGGCTAAATAACTTCAACTCTATGGATTATACGATTACTACAAACGCTGAAATCGACTAAGAGACTGTCGTAGAGGTTTGTAGTGAAAAAAGTTTCGTTTGTAGTAAGCCAGGAATTGAAAGAAATGAGAAAAACAGTTTTTTTCGCATAGGAGGCTTAATAACTTCATGTCTATGGATTATACGATTACTACAAACGCTGAAATCGACTAAGAGACTGTCGTAGAGGTTTGTAGTGAAAAAAGTTTCGTTTGTAGTAAGCCAGAAATTGAAAGAATTGAGTTTAACTTTTTTTTTTGATGATACGATTACTACAAACGCTCGGAATGTTAGTGAGAGGGCCGCAGAGGTTTGTAGTGAAAGAATTTTCGTTTGTAGTAAATCAGAAGTTGAAAAAATGAAGAAAAACTGTATTTTAGCATAGGAGGCTAAAAAATTTCAACTCTATGGATTATTCGATTACTACAAACGCTGAAATCGACTAAGAGACCGTCGTAGAGGTTTGTAGTGAAAAAAGTTTCGTTTGTAGTAAGCCAGGAATTGAAAGAAATGAGAAAAACAGTTTTTTTCGCATAGGAGGCTTAATAACTTCATGTCTATGGATTATACGATTACAACAAACGCTGAAATCGACTAAGAGGCTGTCGTAGAGGTTTGTAGTGAAAAAAGTTTCGTTTGTAGTAAGCCAGAAATTGAAAGAATTGAGTTTAACTTTTTTTTTTGATGATACGATTACTACAAACGTTCGGAATGTTAGTGAGAGGTGCCAGAGGTTTGTAGTGAAAGAATTTTCGTTTATAGTAAATCAGAAGTTGAAGAAATGAATAAAAACTGTATTTTAGCATAGGAGGCTAAATAATTTCAACTCTATGGATTATTCGATTACTACAAACGCTGAAATCGACTAAGAGACCGTCGTAGAGGTTTGTAGTGAAAAAAGTTTCGTTTGTAGTAAGCCAGGAATTGAAAGAAATGAGAAAAACAGTTTTTTTCGCATAGGAGGCTTAATAACTTCATGTCTATGGATTATACGATTACTACAAACGCTGAAATCGACTAAGAGACTGTCGTAGAGGTTTGTAGTGAAAAAAGTTTCGTTTGTAGTAAGCCAGAAATTGAAAGAATTGAGTTTAACTTTTTTTTTTGATGATACGATTACTACAAACGCTCGGAATGTTAGTGAGAGGGCCGCAGAGGTTTGTAGTGAAAGAATTTTCGTTTGTAGTAAATCAGAAGTTGAAAAAATGAAGAAAAACTGTATTTTAGCATAGGAGGCTAAAAAATTTCAACTCTATGGATTATTCGATTACTACAAACGCTGAAATCGACTAAGAGACCGTCGTAGAGGTTTGTAGTGAAAAAAGTTTCATTTGTAGTAAGCCAGGAATTGAAAGAAATGAGAAAAACAGTTTTTTTCGCATAGGAGGCTTAATAACTTCATGTCTATGGATTATACGATTACAACAAACGCTGAAATCGACTAAGAGGCTGTCGTAGAGGTTTGTAGTGAAAAAAGTTTCGTTTGTAGTAAGCCAGAAATTGAAAGAATTGAGTTTAACTTTTTTTTTTGATGATACGATTACTACAAACGTTCGGAATGTTAGTGAGAGGTGCCAGAGGTTTGTAGTGAAAGAATTTTCGTTTATAGTAAATCAGAAGTTGAAGAAATGAATAAAAACTGTATTTTAGCATAGGAGGCTAAATAATTTCAACTCTATGGATTATTCGATTACTACAAACGCTGAAATCGACTAAGAGACCGTCGTAGAGGTTTGTAGTGAAAAAAGTTTCGTTTGTAGTAAGCCAGGAATTGAAAGAAATGAGAAAAACAGTTTTTTTCGCATAGGAGGCTTAATAACTTCATGTCTATGGATTATACGATTACTACAAACGCTGAAATCGACTAAGAGACTGTCGTAGAGGTTTGTAGTGAAAAAAGTTTCGTTTGTAGTAAGCCAGAAATTGAAAGAATTGAGTTTAACTTTTTTTTTTGATGATACGATTACTACAAACGCTCGGAATGTTAGTGAGAGGGCCGCAGAGGTTTGTAGTGAAAGAATTTTCGTTTGTAGTAAATCAGAAGTTGAAGAAATGAAGAAAAACTGTATTTTAGCATAGGAGGCTTAATAACTTCATGTCTATGGATTATACGATTACTACAAACGCTGAAATCGACTAAGAGACCGTCGTAGAGGTTTGTAGTGAAAAAAGTTTCGTTTGTATTAAGCCAGAAAATGAAAGAATTGAGTTTAACTTTTTTTTTTGATGATACGATTACTACAAACGCTCGGAATGTTAGTGAGAGGGCCGCGGAGGTTTGTAGTGAAAGAAATTTCGTTTGTAGTAAATCAGAAATTGAACGAATGGAAAAAAACTGTATTTTAGCATTTGCGGCTAAATAACATCAACTCTATGGATTATACGATTACTACAAACGCTGAAATCGACTAAGAGACCGTCGTAGAAGTTTGTAGTGAAAAAATCCATAGACATGAAGTTATTAAGCCTCCTATGCGAAAAAAACTGTTTTTCTCATTTCTTTCAATTCCTGGCTTACTACAAACGAAACTTTTTTCACTACAAACCACTACGACGGTCTCTTAGTCGATTTCAGCGTTTGTAGTAATCGTATAATCCATAGAGTTGAAGTTATTTAGCCTCCTATGCTAGAATGAAGTTTTTCTTCATTTTTTCAACTTCTGATTTACTACAAACGAAAATTCTTTCACTACAAACCTCTGCGGCCCTCTCACTAACATTCCGAGCGTTTGTAGTAATCGTATCATCAAAAAAAAAAGTTAAACTCAATTCTTTCAATTTCTGGCTTACTACAAACGAAACTTTTTTCACTACAAACCTCTACGACAGTCTCTTAGTCGATTTCAGCGTTTGTAGTAATCGTATAATCCATAGACATGAAGTTATTAAGCCTCCTATGCGAAAAAAACTGTTTTTCTCATTTCTTTCAATTCCTGGCTTACTACAAACGAAACTTTTTTCACTACAAACCTCTACGACGGTCTCTTAGTCGATTTCAGCGTTTGTAGTAATCGAATAATCCATAGAGTTGAAATTATTTAGCCTCCTATGCTAAAATACAGTTTTTATTCATTTCTTCAACTTCTGATTTACTACAAACGAAAATTCTTTCACTACATACATCTGCGGCCCTCTCACTAACATTCCGAGCGTTTGTAGTAATCGTATCATCAAAAAAAAAAGTTAAACTCAATTCTTTCAATTTCTGGCTTACTACAAACGAAACTTTTTTCACTACAAACCTCTACGACAGTCTCTTAGTCGATTTCAGCGTTTGTAGTAATCGTATAATCCATAGACATGAAGTTATTAAGCCTCCTATGCGAAAAAAACTGTTTTTCCTCATTTCTTTCAATTCCTGGCTTACTACAAACGAAACTTTTATCACTACAAACCTCTACGACGGTCTCTTAGTCGATTTCAGCGTTTGTTGTAATCGTATAATCCATAGAGTTGAAGTTATTTAGCCTCCTATGCTAAAATACAGTTTTTCTTTATTTTTTCAACTTCTGATTTACTACAAACGAAAATTCTTTCACTACAAACCTCTGCGGCCCTCTCACTATCATTCCGAGCGTTTGTAGTAATCGTATCATCAAAAAAAAAAGTTAAACTCAAATCTTTCAATTTCTGGCTTACTACAAACTAAACTTTTTTCACTACAAACCTCTACGACGGTCTTTTAGTCGATTTCAGCGTTTGTAGTAATCGTATAATCCATAGAGTTGAAGTTATTTAGCCTCCTATGCTAAAATACAGTTTTTCTTCATTTTTTCAACTTCTGATTTACTACAAACGAAAATTCTTTCACTACAAACCTCTGCGGCCCTCTCACTAACATTCCGAGTGCTTGTAGTAATCGTATCATCAAAAAAAAAAGTTAAACTCAATTCTTTCATGTTCTGTCTTACTACAAACGAAACTTTTTTCACTACAAACCTCTACGACAGTCTCTTAGTCGATTTCAGCGTTTGTAGTAATCGTATAATCCATAGACATGAAGTTATTAGGCCTCCTATGCGAAAAAAACTGTTTTTCTCATTTCTTTCAATTCCTGGCTTACTACAAACGAAACTTTTTTCACTACAAACCTCTACAACGGTCTCTTAGTCGATTTCAGCGTTTGTAGTAATCGTATAATCCATAGAGTTGAAGTTATTTAGCCTCCTATGCTAAAATACAGTTTTTCTTCATTTCTTCAACTTCTGATTTACTACAAACGAAAATTCTTTCACCACAAACCTCTGCGGCCCTCTCACTAACATTCCGAGCGTTTGTAGTAATCGTATCATCAAAAAAAAAAGTTAAACTCAATTCTTTCAATTTCTGGCTTACTACAAACGAAACTTTTTTCACTACAAACCTCTACGACAGTCTCTTAGTCGATTTCAGCGTTTGTAGTAATCGTATAATCCATAGACATGAAGTTATTAAGCCTCCTATGCGAAAAAAACTGTTTTTCTCATTTCTTTCAATTCCTGGCTTACTACAAACGAAACTTTTTCACTACAAACCTCTACGACGGTCTCTTAGTCGATTTCAGCGTTTGTAGTAATCGTTTATTCCATAGAGTTGAAGTTATTTAGCCTCCTATGCTAAAATACAGTTTTTCTTCATTTCTTCAACTTCTGATTTACTACAAACGAAAATTCTTTCACCACAAACCTCTGCGGCCCTCTCACTAACATTCCGAGCGTTTGTAGTAATCGTATCATCAAAAAAAAAAGTTAAACTCAATTCTTTCAATTTCTGGCTTACTACAAACGAAACTTTTTTCACTACAAACCTCTACGACAGTCTCTTAGTCGATTTCAGCGTTTGTAGTAATCGTATAATCCATAGACATGAAGTTATTAAGCCTCCTATGCGAAAAAAACTGTTTTTCTCATTTCTTTCAATTCCTGGCTTACTACAAACGAAACTTTTTTCACTACAAACCTCTACGACGGTCTCTTAGTCGATTTCAGCGTTTGTAGTAATCGAATAATCCATAGAGTTGAAGTTATTTAGCCTCCTATGCTAAAATACAGTTTTTCTTCATTTCTTCAACTTCTGATTTACTACAAACGAAAATTATTTCACTACAAACCTCTGCGGTCCTCTCACTAACATTCCGAGCGTTTGTAGTAATCGTATCATCAAAAAAAAAAGTTAAACTCAATTCTTTCAATTTCTGGCTTACTACAAACGAAATTTTTTTCACTACAAACCTCTACGACAGTCTCTTAGTCGATTTCAGCGTTTGTAGTAATCGTATAATCCATAGACATGAAGTTATTAAGCCTCCTATGCGAAAAAAAACTGTTTTTCTCATTTCTTTCAATTTCTGGCTTACTACAAACGAAACTTTTTTCACTACAAACCTCTACGACGGTCTCTTAGTCGATTTCAGCGTTTGTAGTAATCGTATAATCCATAGAGTTGAAGTTATTTAGCCGCAAATGCTAAAATACAGTTTTTCTTCATTTTTTCAACTTCTGATTTACTACAAACGAAAATTCTTTCACCACAAACCTCTGCGGCCCTCTCACTATCATTCCGAGCGTTTGTAGTAATCGTATCATCAAAAAAAAAAGTTAAACTCAAATCTTTCAATTTCTGGCTTACTACAAACGAAACTTTTTTCACTACAAACCTCTACGACGGTCTCTTAGTCGATTTCAGCGTTTGTAGTAATCGTATAATCCATAGACATGAAGTTATTAAGCCTCCTATGCTAAAATACAGTTTTTCTTCATTTTGTCAACTTCTGATTTACTACAATCGAAAATTCTTTCACTACAAACCTCTGCGGCCCTCTCACTAACATTCCGAGCGTTTGTAGTAATCGTATCATCAAAAAAAAAAGTTAAACTCAATTCTTTCAATTTCTGGCTTACTACAAACGAAACTTTTTTCACTACAAACCTCTACGACAGTCTCTTAGTCGATTTCAGCGTTTGTAGTAATCGTATAATCCATAGACATGAAGTTATTAAGCCTCCTATGCGAAAAAAACTGTTTTTCTCATTTCTTTCAATTCCTGGCTTACTACAAACGAAATTTTTTTCACTACAAACCTCTACGACGGTCTCTTAGTCGATTTCAGCGTTTGTAGTAATCGTATAATCCATAGAGTTGAAGTTATTTAGCCTCCTATGCTAAAATACAGTTTTTCTTCATTTCTTCAACTTCTGATTTACTACAAACGAAAATTCTTTCACTACATACATCTGCGGCCCTCTCACTAACATTCCGAGCGTTTGTAGTAATCGTATCATCAAAAAAAAAAGTTAAACTCAATTCTTTCAATTTCTGGCTTACTACAAACTAAACTTTTTTCACTACAAACCTCTACGACAGTCTCTTAGTCGATTTCAGCGTTTGTAGTAATCGTATAATCCATAGACATGAAGTTATTAAGCCTCCTATGCGAAAAAAACTGTTTTTCTCATTTCTTTCAATTCCTGGCTTACTACAAACGAAACTTTTTTCACTACAAACCTCTACGACGGTCTCTTAGTCGATTTCAGCGTTTGTAGTAATCGTTTATTCCATAGAGTTGAAGTTATTTAGCCTCCTATGCTAAAATACAGTTTTTCTTCATTTCTTCAACTTCTGATTTACTACAAACGAAAATTCTTTCACTACAAACCTCTGCGGCCCTCTCACTAACATTCCGAGCGTTTGTAGTAATCGTATCATCAAAAAAAAAAGTTAAACTCAATTCTTTCAATTTCTGGCTTACTACAAACGAAACTTTTTTCACTACAAACCTCTACGACAGTCTCTTAGTCGATTTCAGCGTTTGTAGTAATCGTATAATCCATAGACATGAAGTTATTAAGCCTCCTATGCGAAAAAAACTGTTTTTCTCATTTCTTTCAATTCCTGGCTTACTACAAACGAAACTTTTTTCACTACAAACCTCTACGACGGTCTCTTAGTCGATTTCAGCGTTTGTGGTAATCGTATAAACCATAGAGTTGATGTTATTTAGCCTCCTATGCTAAAATGAAGTTTTTCTTCATTTTTTCAACTTCTGATTTACTACAAACGAAAATTCTTTCACTACAAACCTCTGCGGCCCTCTCACTAACATTCCGAGCGTTTGTAGTAATCGTATCATCAAAAAAAAAAGTTAAACTCAAATCTTTCAATTTCTGGCTTACTACAAACGAAACTTTTTTCACTACAAACCTCTACGACAGTCTCTTAGTCGATTTCAGCGTTTGTATAATCGTATAATCCATAGACATGAAGTTATTAAGCCTCCTATGCGAAAAAAACTGTTTTTCCTCATTTCTTTCAATTCCTGGCTTACTACAAACGAAACTTTTTTCACTACAAACCTCTACGACGGTCTCTTAGTCGATTTCAGCGTTTGTAGTAATCGTATAATCCATAGAGTTGAAGTTATTTAGCCTCCTATGCTAAAATACAGTTTTTCTTTATTTTTTCAACTTCTGATTTACTACAAACGAAAATTCTTTCACTACAAACCTCTGCGGCCCTCTCACTATCATTCCGAGCGTTTGTAGTAATCGTATCATCAAAAAAAAAAGTTAAACTCAAATCTTTCAATTTCTGGCTTACTACAAACGAAACTTTTTTCACTACAAACCTCTACGACGGTCTCTTAGTCGATTTCAGCGTTTGTAGTAATCGTATAATCCATAGACATGAAGTTATTAAGCCTCCTATGCTAAAATACAGTTTTTCTTCATTTTGTCAACTTCTGATTTACTACAATCGAAAATTCTTTCACTACAAACCTCTGCGGCCCTCTCACTAACATTCCGAGCGTTTGTAGTAATCGTATCATCAAAAAAAAAAGTTAAACTCAAATCTTTCAATTTCTGGCTTACTACAAACGAAACTTTTTTCACTACAAACCTCTACGACGGTCTTTTAGTCGATTTCAGCGTTTGTAGTAATCGTATAATCCATAGAGTTGAAGTTATTTAGCCTCCTATGCTAAAATACAGTTTTTCTTCATTTTTTCAACTTCTGATTTACTACAAACGAAAATTCTTTCACTACAAACTTCTGCGGCCCTCTCACTAACATTCCGAGCGTTTGTAGTAATCGTATCATCAAAAAAAAAAGTTAAACTCAATTCTTTCAATTTCTGGCTTACTACAAACGAAACTTTTTTCACTACAAACCTCTACGACAGTCTCTTAGTCGATTTCAGCGTTTGTAGTAATCGTATAATCCATAGACATGAAGTTATTAAGCCTCCTATGCGAAAAAAACTGTTTTTCTCATTTCTTTCAATTCCTGGCTTACTACAAACGAAACTTTTTTCACTACAAACCTCTACGACGGTCTCTTAGTCGATTTCAGCGTTTGTAGTAATCGAATAATCCATAGAGTTGAAGTTATTTAGCCTCCTATGCTAAAATACAGTTTTTCTTCATTTCTTCAACTTCTGATTTACTACAAACGAAAATTATTTCACTACAAACCTCTGCGGTCCTCTCACTAACATTCCGAGCGTTTGTAGTAATCGTATCATCAAAAAAAAAAGTTAAACTCAATTCTTTCAATTTCTGGCTTACTACAAACGAAATTTTTTTCACTACAAACCTCTACGACAGTCTCTTAGTCGATTTCAGCGTTTGTAGTAATCGTATAATCCATAGACATGAAGTTATTAAGCCTCCTATGCGAAAAAAAACTGTTTTTCTCATTTCTTTCAATTTCTGGCTTACTACAAACGAAACTTTTTTCACTACAAACCTCTACGACGGTCTCTTAGTCGATTTCAGCGTTTGTAGTAATCGTATAATCCATAGAGTTGAAGTTATTTAGCCGCAAATGCTAAAATACAGTTTTTCTTCATTTTTTCAACTTCTGATTTACTACAAACGAAAATTCTTTCACTACAAACCTCTGCGGCCCTCTCACTAACATTCCGAGTGTTTTGTAGTAATCGTGTAATCAAAAAAAAAGTTAAACTCAATTCTTTCAATTTCTGGCTTACTGCAAACGAAACTTTTTTCACTACTAACCTCTACGACGGTCTCTTAGTCAATTTTAGCGTTTGTAGTAGTCGTAAAATCCATAAACTTGAAGTTATTAAGCCGCAAATGCTATAAACCAGTATTTCTCAATTCTTTCAATTTCTGGCTTACTACAAACGAAACTTTTTTCACTACAATCCTCTACGACAGTCTCTTAGTCGATTTCAGCGTTTGTAGTAATAGTATAATCCATCGTCTTGAAGTTATTAAGCCGCAAATGATACAAACCAGTTTTTTTCATTTTTTTTAATTTCTGGCTTACTACAAACAAAAATTTTTTCACTACAATCCACTACTAACGATTATCTATAAGAATCAAATGGAAAAAGTTGATTTTTGTAAAGTCGGGGGCTGCGATTTTTTTATTTTTTTTTATTTTTTTTTTGGTTTTACTACAAACGAAATTAGCTTCACTACTATCCACTACTAACCTAAATCTACCAAATAAACCCAAAAAAACCCATTTTTTTTAAAGTCGGGTGCCAAGTTCACATAGCTATATGAAGGCCTGTGTACACCTAGGTCACTGGCAATGGCTATCAATGAAACGATGTCAAATATCGCTTTCAAATTTGACAGCGTTTCACTGATCGCCATGGCCAGCGACATATATAGGTATTTTTTTTATTGTTGATAGCTAAACGTTTGACTGCCATCAAATCTGATGGAAAGTGAAAATGCAGCCTAAGGTGGAGCACGCTTAGCTATTATTCACTTGTTCACTCTTGACTTGAAAATTCCAAGGTTGTAATGCTTCGAAAATACTGACGACGGTAAAGAGCACATAGGTGTGCGCAGGCCTTGAATTGAAGACGATAGTAGAAGTGGTGAAAAAGTTGGACCGAAGAATTGGAACCCCGCGGCAAGCTTAGCCGTGATGGAGTTAGACCAACTAATTATACGGCTGAGCTTGCTGTGGGGTTTGGAGCCTTACGCCTATCTAATTTTAATGGCATAAAAAATATTCAAATGTACAATTTCATAGGTAAAGATTATGTTTACTAGATTAAGACGAGCTATGGAGCCTGGCGTTGCTCGCCCTGATCAAATTGGAAGTCGTTCTGGAAGAAGCACAAAGAGATATAAGGTTTACGGTATGCATAGCCAATAATAGAAACTATGTTGAAAATTTGCTTCTGCAATAAATACGTAAGGGCCAAAACCGCACATCATAGCATTTTATACTTTAGCATAGCTAGCAGTTTAATTTTAATAAATAACGGCTCAAAACAAACAGTGGCGATAATAGTTTAAACAGACTTTATTTATTCAGTTTATTTGCTGCTTGCTACTTTGGTAGGTAGGTTAGGTATTTCAGTGAAAAAAATTAAAGTAGGTAACTATATTAACTGAATGATTCCGAAGTGAAGCCAGAAGGTCTGTAAGCGGCTTAACTTCTGCACTCGCACTTCCACACTTCTACAACAACTACATGATGTTTGAGCCGCTGAGTTGTTTGAGCTGAACAAGCTCAAGGTTGTAAATGAGCCGATTAACTGCAGGTAATTATTTCCCATGCCTAGCAGTAGTTAAGTGTTTTGATTGGGCTAAATATCTTTCATATCTTGACAGTCTAAATTGCGGCCAGTGCTGCCAGGTCCATTCCAGGGTTTGGCTATTTTTACTAATGTATTTTTATTTTTTTTAAATTAAGCATTGTAGTCATAAACCTAGACACTTTAAATGCTTCTAGATACTTTGAATAGACACAAGTTGTCCGATAAAATAGGTGCGCATGTCACAGTGCTCAATAAATATCTTTTTTTTTGAAAACTCAATAGAAATGTAATTTTTTTTTAACTTGGCAATTTATATGAACTACAAACTGCGACACGTATTTAAAATCCAAGGTTAATCCAAGATTAGCCTACAAAATAATAGCAGTTAAATGCTTTGAAATTTCGCTAGACCTAGCGCCAAAAGCGCCATTGTGATGGCAATGTACATTTCGGAGACTTCAAAATATTTGGGGGCTAGTTCGCCATCGCTAGCGAACTAGTTCGCTGGCGGTGTGTTCAAGCCTTCATTTCGATTATGGTTTTATAGTGACGAAAGGATTGTAATGTATTCTTTTTTTGAAATTATGGGGTAGATACCTTTTTTGTTTTTGCCAAAACATCGAAGAAGAAGAATTGAAGAAGTTATCATGTCTTGGTAATTAATTAAGCCATTGATTAAACTTAGATTTTTAAATTTATTCATTTAATTATTCATTTATAAATTTTATTAAATTATGTATTCATTTATTTTTTTAAAAATCCTATAGAATTTAGACCACACACCCCTACAAAATGTACAAAGTGTAAGTTTTATCGAAAATTACTTGAGAAATGTGTATAGTATTTTTTTTAAAGCTTTATCTTTAGGCTTTAAAATAACTAACACCATTTTCATTTAAATTCGCTCTGTTCTTTGTAAGCATAAAAATGCGTTCTAAGTGTAGTATATAATATCTTTATAAAACAAAAAAAAATTGGTTAACAACTACACAATATCAATAAACTCCATATTACTTGTTCGGTGCAATAGATGAACCGAATGATCCAAATTCCATGAACATACTAAAGCTAGATCGATCACTGCCGGTCACTCGATTATTTTCTATCGCTATGCTCCCCGATTAGAGACCATTCGAGTCTACTTTGCACACTGACAGCCATAAATATTGTGTACAATCCACACAACACTATCTATCAGTCTGCCCGCGACCACGGCTGTTGTAACACGGTCGAAACGTTGGGAAATAATAAGGTAAACGCGACAAATACCCGCTTCTTCCATATAATGCCTCCAGTTGATGGACGCAGGACAGTGCATCGTAGGGCACGTTCCTGATGTGCGTGACCTACGAAGCATTGCTTTGTTATAGGCGATGGTTACCACCTAACATCAGGAGGGCCATAAGCTTGTTCCATCAGCTATTTACATTAAAAAAAAAAAAATATGCATAACGATCGCGTTCATATAAAAAGTGCTAACACTATCTAGCCCCAAACTAAGCAGGGCTTGTTCTATGGAAATCTATAGCTGATATAATACTTGCATACTTTTTTGTAAATACATACTTAGAATACAATATAACACTCAGACAGAGAACAAACATCTGCATGCACCACACAATTTTTTCAAGGTGGGGATCGAACCCACCACCTACGGTGCAGAAAACAGAGCTACTACTACATATTCATTTAGTTAGCTTTCTCATACCGTATGTTTTTACGGAAAGCACATAAAAAATTAACACTATTTTTATAATATTTTCATAACCGTGGAGTGACAGCCTAAAGAGTCCATTAGGTTTTTTTTTATTTATAATCTATTGGCAATAATTACAATTCAACGTCATGTACCTACTTGCTGTAAACCTTTACTTATTCTCGTGAAAACTATTATTTTCTGTTTAAGATTTTAATTAACAAACAAAGTAGAGCATAGTTTTAGCTGTGTTTCTAGCCGCTGAGTAGCCGAATCGGACATACTCCAATGAGGGAACTGTGCTGGTCTTCTCGATTAACCGAGCAAGTGTGCCGAAAATGATCCATTACATCCCCCTTTACCTCATCAGAGAGTTTTGCGCGCCCTTGTCTAATACCTCTTTAAGGGTTGATTCTGCTACCAGTAAGGGTTGATTAGGTATTGAAAGCTCCTGTCAGCGGTTTGATTAAGTTACTTTGACATGGCTTTAGCGAGGAAAGAGCTCATTTGAAGAAAATCCAAGAAAAAATAAAAATCCAACGAAAAATATTTTCAAAACAAGTATTTTCAGTGACATCGCCTCTTTGAGGCGCACTTAAAATTCTTTCACCACACTGGGTTCGAAAGAACCAGTGACACGATAAAAAGAAGAAGTGAATGTCCACACTTATTTACTAAACTCTTGTATAAATAAAAATAGCCGAAATTCCTCCAAAATAAAATAGCCAATCATGCAATGCGCCGAAATAGAATAGCAAGATAAAAATACGAAGCCTGGGGCGCAATCAACCGTCCCATAGCCGATTATACCAAATAACTATTATTTCCTACGTTCGCCTTCAAATTGCTGCCAATGCAGTCTTTGTGCTGCTAATTTTGCTAGTTTTGGCTGCTATGCAATTTTCTTGAATGGGACGATTTGGGGGTAAATGTGGATTTTGTAAGCTCGTTCGATGACAACTAGTGATGGAGGCAAAAACCACCGTCGATATTGTCAATTTTACCAACTGGTTCTCGTATATAAAATTGCTTTTAAACAGTAAAACGTCAAATCAAGTTGATAGACGCAGATGCATCGTAGGGCACGTTTTTAAAATGCGTGATCTGCGAGGCATTGTTTTGTATACGCTTTGTTTGGCAATGGTTACCATTTAACATTAGGTGGGTCATATGCTTGTTCCATTAGTAAGAAGGTTCCAGATTAGTCCCATAGAAATTCTATCAAAATCGGTTCCGCTGTATGGCTATGAAGTCGGATTCTCAAGTTAAATTAAGTCAAGGTAAAATTATATCTATTATTATTCAACAAATAGCGTTTCCGTAAATGAAAAAATCTGCCCTTAGATATTTATGGTTGCAAAAACTTATTACAAACATTTCCTTCATATTCCCCAACAAATTGACTTCATTTTTCAACCAAAACTAACCACAATAATACAAACATTTGTCCAATATTTCCATAAACCTCACATGGGGCCGGCAAATCCCTAAATCACCATTTTATTCATCAGATATCCGTTGCCTAAATCCCTCCTGTCCTAAATTTCTCCTGTTTCATAGCAATTTCTGTTGCGATTTGCTAACTGACAGCTGACTATTAGTCATACGCGTATCGACGCTTCTAGCGTATTGGTCATTTTTTGAATGAAGATGAGGGAGGTGATGGGGTGATAACATCTATTACGCTATTTTTCTCTGTCTAATAATCTTGGGTATTTTACCTATTTCGTTTTGGGGAATAGAGTTTGTACAGATTTTAACTTGTTTTTTTTTGTTGTGGTCGTGACAAACGTTTTTATGGCTATACAGCCACGTGGACATGTACTAAGCAAAGAGACTTATTATTTTTTTGGCGTCGCATGAGACGTTGGTATGCCAAGAATGATAAAGGAGATCCAAAAATAATTTTAAATTTGGAACATTTTTGTAATGTTTGGGAGCGTTGTAATGTTCCAAATTCAGATGTAGACCATAAAACTACAATGATGTAAGTTTCTGTTAGGTCAATAAATAAATATTTCATTTCATTGACCGTAGCTCTTTTAGGTCAAGGGTCCTTACTTGTTTTTTAGTACATTCCTGCAATAGATTTTATTTTCTTTAACCGTTTACATTCGATACATCGCGTGTTCTTTTTTAACCGACTTCCAATCAAAAAAGAGGAGGTTCTCAATTCGGTTGTATTTTTTTTTTTTTTTTAAATGTTTGTTACCGCATAACTTCGTCATTTGTGAGCCGATTTGAAAAATTTGTTTTTATCTGAAAGGTACTGCTTCCAGATTGGTCCCATTTTAATTTTATTAAAATCGGTGTTGCCATTTTTTTTTAAATAATTATTTTAATGTTTGTAACTGCATGCCTCCGTCATTTATGAACCGATTTAGAAAATTATTTTTTTATTTGGAAGGTTATTTTTACGTCCAGATTGTTCCAAACAAATTTGAATAAAATCGGTTTAGCCGTTTGACAATGAAGTCGGTTTCTCAAGTTTTTTAAACTTATAATTATTCGAAAATAATAACAATTCTTCCATGCATGTTTGAGAAAAAAAATATGGTTATAAGTATGTATATATGGTTAGGAAAAAAAATATCATAAAATGTTTGTTTTCGGATCGAATCAACAACCTAAAAAACATTTTCTGCTGGGTCTGCAACTGAAAACTTGTCACACCCATCATATAATCTAAAACACAGGTATTATAAACAGATAATTTCAATATTTAGTGGTATTCCTGTCCAGTGCATTCAATCAACACCTGCATTATTATTCCGCCCTCGTAAACGAAAATTGGTTATGGCGTGATTATTAAAGGCGGCTAAAGAGCGCAATTCGGACAGCGAACAAATCGTCCGTCCCACCAGGGACTGGGGGCAAGCATTATTTATTTTTGTCCAGAAATGTCTGTACCTACCTAGTTGCCACTGTGCATTGGGAGTTGTTCAAATCGGACAGAAAGAAAATCAAGGAAAGTCTTCTGTCTAATAGAATAATATTAACGATATGATTTCAATATGAAATACTTAGAAGAACATTCCAAAATATTGTTGAAAATTCACTATGTACCCCCAAAAAAACCCCTAATTAAGCTTGTACTAAAGGAACCAGACAGCTGATAAAATTATAAAAGTTTTAAAGGATCAGCAACGCGCTTGTGATGCCTCGGTATTGCCTCTATAGGCTACGGTAACCGCTTCTCATCAGGTGGGGCGTATGCTTGTTTGTCTACTATGTTGTATAAAAAAAATTGAAAACCAATGGAAGCCAGAAGGATCTTTTTTCCTAGAAACAATCATTACCCTCCTTCTTCGCCGTGGTCGGATAAAAATAGAGGAAATCTATGTCACTAGACTTGACACACACAGGAAATAAGTAAGTTTAAAACTTTTCAAAGTAACAACTACCATTTTAACAGTTTTCTTCAAACAGGGATCACACACCCTGAATCGCCAAGTAGGACTTTAACTTCATTTTAAAAATACTTGTCACCTACTGTAATAGCATCTCTTTCTTACAACCCTGCCATGCCATTTTAACCCTTATTACAACGGCATAGAATGCATGCTAGTAGGTAAGTCGCGCAGAAATTCGCCGAGTCATATTAGTCTCATCTTGGTCCCAAGACTGCCCCTTGTGATTATTTCTGTGATGGGATGGAGGTGTTTTGATACTTGAATTATTTTAAAATGTTTTACTCATAAACCATAAGAATATTAGAAATAGAGGAATAGGAAGGAATAATAAAAAGAAGAAACATTTCTTTCTATATTAATTTCTTTCAATCTTTTCATTTTCACATTTACAAAACACAATAAATAATTGTCATAACACAATAGCCTAAATATTAACAATAATGTTATATAAACCATCATAATAGAAACAGCCAGCATTTTATGAATATTTTTATGTATATATCATCTTGCAGAATGTCCATTGAAAGAAAGAAAAAACATTTATGCGCCGCAAAAAAAGAGAAACTCACACTAACCATAAATCCGCGTATAATTACAGAACAAATGATATTTATCTCTATCCATTGCCTTTCCGCGCAGTTTTCATAATTATAAAGTGAAGTTGTATTTAAGTTCGGTGACGGATAACACCGCCGTGAGGAAACCCATGGCTTAGTAGCTCTGCACATTGACCATGTATTTTCTGTAGATTAGACCGACTAAGCTAGGATGGTAGTTCAGCAGGTGCTGGGCCAGCCTAATCCATCTAATATCCTGTCCCAGGCATTATAGCGTCCTGCAAGTAGGGCTTGGTAATCACCAATTGCCTCTGACGCTATATAAATCATCTACAATAAATCCAAAGGCCTGTTTTATTTTGTATCTAAGTTAGGAAACCAAACAACTATTAAAAAGTTCATAGATCAAAACGATAGCATTTTGAATGATTTTCCTGTTCTATGAGGTGTCTAGTTTTAGCCCAAGTATCAAAACGAACCGGTCCCCGCTGCATTAGGCACCTTTGACATGAGAACTCTAAGCATGACCTCTACTTGGACACGCTGTTGGTAACATTTTCTGTATTGCGTGTACCTTTAGCTTTATTTGTTTTTTTTCTGTAAAAAATATGTAGCAGTTAATCTTTTGATTGTATCTTTATGTTGTGGCTAAACTGACGCATCTATTCGATAAATAACAAGTAAATAAATGCATATCAATGAATAAACGTTGAAAGTTATAATATTATTTGCGACAAAAACATTTCAATAGGAAACTAAAAATCTACCGGGTTTTTTTGCAAAATTTATAATATTTACTAAGAGTTAGGTCTGTACCTACGTATCGTTTCAACAGTTCTTTTAAAATATGCATAGCTTGATGAAGCTTTAGTTGAACTTGGGGGTTTAGGTGAAAGCAACACACCTGAAAGCGAAATAATAATTATGTTATTTGCAAGTCATTTAAAATTAAATAAATAAAATTTATGGACAATCCACACAACACTATCTAGCCCCAAACTAAGCTGAGCTTGTCCTATGAGAACCAGATAGCTGATATAATACTTAAATACATTTTTTTTCTAAATAGAATAATAGATTATATACAGGGTGTAATCGTTGAGTGTGCACAGGCGATTATTCCGTAACTATTGCAGATATCAAAAAACTTTAAACTGATATCGAAAGTACTTTACCTAATGAGTAAAATGACATTAATAACTTTTTAAAAATAAAACGAGAAATATCCAAAAAAATTACATTAATCACTCCCATACATTTAGTATGAGATAGTAGAAAGGTTTTAGTTTCCTTATTTTAAGTGGAATAGTACCTGCTCATTTTACCCTTGTCATTTTATAATTATGTACGATATGAAGGTATTAATGAATTTCAAGTAGATACACGTGTAGATTAATTATCTTACCACTTCAAATTTATAATAAACCTTGTTTCAATATTGTATTAGTAACAGTAACGTACAAAATAAAAACAAAAAGAAAGATACTCTTTGGTGTTCGTTCTAAATTCAAATTCTTTATCGCGGGTTCTCGTTCCCGCCAATTTATTGTATTTTTCAATTTGCGTTAATAATCGTGATTGTTGCATTTATTGATTGAAAAATGGCATAATCCAATACAGAAAAGAGGGACATGTTAAAAAATGTATGGGAGTGATTAATGTAATTTTTTTGGATATTTCTCGTTTTATTTTTAAAAAGTTATTAATGTCATTTTACTCATTAGGTAAAGTACTTTCGATATCAGTTTAAAGTTTTTTGATATCTGCAATAGTTACGGAATAATCGCCTGTGCACACTTAACGATTACACCCTGCATAGATAGATTTGAACCAGCAACTCTCATTACAACGTATATTACAGTAAACTTGGTCTGAAAAACAAGATTAAAAAAAGCAAACAAAAGAACACTGGAAGAAAAGGGCATTTTCCTTTTTTGTACATTAAACACCTATTCACTATTTCTTTCTTTTCACTGGAATTCTCACAAAAGTACAGCATTTATTTGAATTTGCAGTGACCGTAGATAAAGACTCTAGGGAGCGCCCGGTTGACTAAATTCCAAGGGGTCCAGGGGTCTATGGGGTCGAATATCCTCTTTTAAAGAAACTCAAGACCCTTGGTGTGAATATCTTTGAGAATCAACTCTTTGAGCATTAGGTATACGTGATGATGCGTACAGACCGTAAGCACCAGTTTGGACGTTGTTATATTTTTAACATTTAAATTTTTTTATAAAAAAGACTAATAAAAATTATCATATAAGTGTGCAAAAGCTTATATATTTATTAACATACATACAACGGAATATACATATATTATTTACAAAAACAATAAAACATAAAATAATAAAATAAAAAACAACACTTTAAAAGAAAATGGTCTAAAAAAATTAATAATTAACTCTGTTTTTCACCTTTTAGGTATTGCAGGTAGAAAACAGAGTTCAGATCACAAATTTATTTATTAAAGAACTTGAACAGTGCCATGAGCCTACCATGAGCTCTGTCTGGCTCTGTCTCAGGTTCTGGTTTTGAGTCTGTGTGAGTGTTGACTAAATAAATCCTACGTCAAAACGTCACACACACATTATAATGCACTGGTGAGCACTTACACAAACTAAAAACCAGAGCCAGAGACAGAGCCAGATAGAGCTCATGGTAGGCGGCCAGGTGACTAAAGTTTTAAAGAGAATGCTCAAACGATACAAAGATTCAATTGCAAACTTGTGCTACTACTTAACGTTTAAGTACTGTTTAATTATATGTTGCAAGGAATGTTCTAGCTTAATATTATGTGATTGGTGTTGTATAAAAAACAATAAAACATTCATAAGAAACTAACAATTAATACAAGTGTTTACCAAATGCACAAAATACAATTATTATGTTAAAGTTGGCAGTAAACAGAATAAAACTATTTCAGCCTTTAAAAAAGTATACTTATGACTGTTTACAAGTTTTTTGAATTCAGGGTCGTTCGTGTGTCCTTACAAAAACTTAATATGCATAGATAGACAATTAAGAACATAGCAGGTCGTAATGCTAGACGACGAAACGTAGAACGCTATCCGATGGACTGACGATATTGTTATGATCACGGGAAGTCACCGCGCACCGATGGAAAGAGCGCTGAAACGTTCTTCCTGGAAATAAAAGAGGCCTAAGTCCAGCAGTGGACTTCTTCAGGCATAAAAAGACCTGATCTTAAAGTATGAAATTGTTAATAAAAGAAATATTACAAATGCTTAAAGAAACAACAAAGGTAGATTCTGAATCGATAGGTGTATCATTTGAGCACAATATTTCGTCTCAATAAATTAGCGACGCTAAACGCTCTAATGACGACACATCTCACGAAGGGAATCAAATGAATACAATAGGGCCAATAGAGGGGTGATTCCATTCAATATTTGGCGTCGGAAATGAAAATGTCATCGGCTTATTACAGCTTGGGCTTATTATTGATAGTGTGTGATATTAGATCGAGATGTAGGCGTTAGATTAATAAGATTAGTGTAGATAGAATGGACATGAAAGCAACCTCTTCGAAGCGCACTTAAAATTCATTCACATCACTGGTTTGAAAGAAGTGACACGACAAGAACACAAAGGATGGAGAATAGGACGGCTTAAAGTCATTAAATTAATAAGAAATCGTTCTTCCTGGTAATTATGTGGAGGGCTTCAGGTTGATGATAATGATTGTAGATGGAAGTGGAGAAAGAGATAGAAGAGTAACTATAAACAATGAAATTATCTGGTAATAGGCTAAATTGATCTGAGAATGAAATGCGTTAAAAATTACAAAGATTAGTTTAAAGTTTTATCAGCTGTTCATAAAAAGCTTTGCGAATGAAGCCACAATAAAATGTCTTTAACAAACATCAAACCACTTGAAAGGTATAAAAATATAATAACCCATAATATCCCCATTGAAAGCTTAAGATGTACCACTCATTTGGTGAAATAACCACTTGAGGTCGACAAAGAAATATGTCATATTTGATACACAGTAGGGGTCTTGGTTACTCTAGCAAGGATATGATATTTAAAACGGTTTCAGTTTTGGAGACTTTGTCACACGGTGTGTTGGATTTCTTGCCAAGATTATTATTGAATTTACTTAAACTTCAATAGGTTCTGGTTCAAAGTAGATATACTTTTAAAACTATGATCCTAAGTTTTTCTTTATCAATTACCATTTTTTATACATTTCATGAACTTACGCATTGACGCACCTCTGTGCTTTTGGTTAGGTATTATCGTTTAAAATAAGTATCTGGCCAGTTTAACCTGTAACCACGCCTGATTATTGTTTTGTAATTAGTTCAATAATAAAATTACTACTTACTCAAAAACGATGGTGGATGTTCTGCATTCAAATAAAGCCGTGGAAGCGTATATTTAATGCATCCAGATTAATCCCTTATTATATTGACAAACGATCCAAACAACAATGAATTTACACCTCATAAACCCAAACTTAACAAAGAAGTTCATATAAAAGACACAGACTAAGCAAAAGTTAGTATAGAACTGGCATAGAATAAAGTAACAGTTGGTATAGCAACAGCAAAGAATACAGTGATAGCTAGTATAGCAACAATATTGAATACAGTAGCAATCGATGATGGTGAAGGTATTAAAACCGTTAGTTCAATGGCTGGTAACCGCAGAGTGTTTGGACTTGTAGCCATTCAACGAGAAAATACTTTGGAATTCCCATGGAGAATAAAACTATCGGTTTTAAAGGGTGAAAATACCAAATCAATAGATATAAGACTTGATGGGTAAGAATTCAAAGAATCAGGAGATTAGGATTTCGCTTAGGGTTAATGGGTGAGGTGTGATCTTTTGGTGACAATGTGACAGTGACAGAAAGGGTTGTAGGTTAATCATTGGGGTTTGAAGATAGTGAAGCGTGATGTGATAACGAGACTGTAGAAAAAAGTTTTATTACTTAACTACACAAAGTATTGATTAGCTAAACCAAAAAAAAGGAATTTTACTGATGGACACGTGTCCTAAATTAGTTTTGGACAAGATATCATTCATTGTTTTTTTAACTATTTCCTGAGTTTTACCATGTCCTTTTAAGTATTCCTCTCTTGTTTTGCTAATTTTACTTTAGTCATAAAGATTATTCCAACAATCAAGATGTCCAATTTGCAGTCCACCCATTTAGCTCAGTTTAATCAAATCCATCACCACTCAAGTTCTGTCCTTGGCCCTCGCTTGAAACATCCCCTGGGACGTCTAATTTTCCTATCCCGGGCACAACTCAATTTGCCCGGAACACATTAACGATAACTATGCGACACGGTTGCGCACTAGGCGTATTTTTACGATTTCGTTCGGGTTCGGTTCCTACTTGCCTTCGCGTTTCTACTATTTCAATTTGCAAGGAATTTCTTTTTATACAGCCTGGTGCATGTTATTCTTTTTTCTATTCCTTGGTTTTAAGGTCTATTTTAGTTTGCAAGTGTTCGGTGATACGACTTTTTGGCTACGATAGTAACCAATCATCACTGACCACTGTTGGCAGGTTCGGGAATTCAAACTTAAGCCTTAGCTCCCAGAGTTTAGGGTATAATACAGAGTGGGGTGGTAATGGTGTTGTTTGGCAGAGGGTCAAGGCGTTAGTGCAGTATTGCGGGTTCGATTCCCAGGTGTGCAGGGTGTCGAAACACGTAGGACACTTAAGACGGCCACTTCTAAAATGAAGGGAGGTTCGTCATAAAAATTGGACAGGACACGGAGGTATGGAGACGTTTTTTAGGGTGACTTTTTGAAAAAAGAATGTAGTAGCAAGAACATAGTCATGTGATTTAAGGAGGTTGTACGATGATTTTTTGTTCAAATTCGTAATTTACTATTATAAAATAGTAAATTATGCGACTAGATTTGGAAGAGACGATTTACGTATGAACATAAAAAGCTCTCTTGCCCGCTAGATTTTTCTAACTAGGTATTAGGTTTAAAATAATTTATGAAAAAAATACTGTTCTCCAGCTGAGTTACCTGTTGTTACACTCCTCGTAGCATGGAATCGTTTTCAACCAATATAGATTTTTATTGTGGCTTAAATCGTGAAAATATTTAATGTTCTTTGGTTGAAAGTTGATTTAAATACCAATTAGCTTATTAACTTACCAATAAGCTTATAAAAATTGCTTTATTTATAAGCTTATTGGTAAGTAAGTTCGCAAAGGCCAAGTTTTTAGCACATTCTTATTAACGTGTCACTGGTTCGTTCAAACCAGTGCACAGTGTGGTGAAAGGACTTTAACTGCGTCTCAGATACATTAAAAGCAACAGACTCAGGGGCATATCGGTAAATTAGATTTATATTTAGTCTGAGATTACGATAATCGAGCGGTCAAGATAGCCAGGGGCGCTCAACCCTAACTTTAAACTTATTTAAACAATGTACCCCAACTGGCCAACCCCTAACATTAAATCAACTACTGTTTTATATTTTCACAATTTAAGGGCGTTTATCGTGAAATCAAATCTTTAGAAAGGGTTTCGGACTTTCTTTATATTTTAAACGTTATTAGGCCCGTGGGTGTAGTAACATTTTGATAAGAGTTTTGTTGGTTCGATTTATGGCTTTTCTAAGGACCTCTACGTAGGCCCTTAATCTACTATAGCCCATTATCTACTTAAACTCTACTTTCTTCTAAGTAGTTACTTCTTTAATGCTGAAAGAAAACAAAATAAACTTAATGCTCATGTGTAAGGTGACCTTACACTTTTATTTTCTGCATTTTAAAACCAAGCAGCAGTAAAAGCGCTCGTTTGAAATGGCCTTACTCAGGTGACAATAAACTCGCCGGAACGGGGACAAGTAATCGGGGACAGTCGTAAAGCGGGGTATCTTGGGATCGCTTACCGTACGACGGTTTAGCACCCCTGGCTGTAAAGTTTCCGCTGATGTGGATGAACTGATGATGCAGTCAGAACCAAAGGTTGACAACTCCTTTGTTCTTATTTTTGAATGATGCAAGTTTTCGTGAATGGAAGAACTTATTTCTCCCGTTGATCGTCCACAGTACTTGCAAAGGACAGTGTTTCCTTTGTTTAGTGTTTATCTGATATTTATTATGTACTATGGATTTGTGTGATTCGTATTAAACGATTTTTATTTATTACTAGTGGCCGCCCGCGGCTTCGCTCGCCCGTTCTCGTAACACTCCGTTCCCGTTGCTTTTCGGGATGAAAAGTATCCTTTGTCCTTCTCCTGGTTCTAAGCTACCTCCCAACCAATTTTCAGCCAAATCGGTTCAGCCTTTTTTTGAGTTATAAATAGTGTAACTAACACGACTTTCTTTTATAAATATAGATTTACTTTTCTAAAATTAAAATGACACTAGAAGGAAGATTGGGGGAGGAGGCTCTTGATAGGGAGAACTGGAAGTCGTTGAGGTGTCTTTTGCCAAGCTAGGACGATATAAGCTACGGAACAAAACCAATAAGAAAAAATAACTTTTTTAGTAACTTAGAATATTCTTAATATAACATCCAGACAGAGAACAAACATCTGCGTTCACCACACGAATATTTGGTCTCGGTTGTATCGAACCCACGACCTACGGCGTAGAAGGCAAGGCTTAAGAGCGGGTCGTGCGAAAATTTGAGATTTGTTGTTAAAAAATTCATAACTAAATAACTAAGTGACATTTTAAAAATCGCAAAAGGACTAATTATAGACTATACATTTGAGATTAATTCAAATTTAAGTGTGTTAAAAAAATATACTATTTAACATAACATTCTATTTAACGCTAATGAAAATCGTATGTCAGCGTTAAATAGAATGTCATGTTAAATAGTATATAGTTTTTAACACACTTAAATTTGAATTAATTTTAAATGTATAGTCTATAATTAGTCCTTTTGCGATTTTTAAAATGTCACTTAGTTATTTAGTTATGAATTTTTTAACAACAAATCTCAAATTTTCGCACGACCCCCTCTTAAAAGTAAGCTTATAATCTTCGGCACCAGATATTTCAATGTAAATGGCAAAAGGCTGGCCTCATTAGCGGTGGGTGTGGCGGGGGAGTGGCCGGTACACACCTACCTTACCATAGGCCTACCACAAGCTCTGTCTCTGGCTCTGGTTTTGAGTCAGTGTAGACAGACAGACAGATAGATAGATAACACTTTATTGTACACAAGGATACATCACAAGTAACAGCGTAATAAAATAAAGTACAATGGGCGGCCTTATCGCTGAAAGCGTTTTCTTCCAGGCAACTTAATACTGTGAGTGTGAGTGTATTATACTGTAAGTGTGACGTTTTGACTTAGGATTTATTTTGACAGCGCTCACACAGACTCAAAATCAGAAGCATAGGCCAAGATTCATAGTCGTGACTTTGCTTTACAGCAAAGCAGTCTTCGCAAAGTAAGCTTTGTTTATCGAAGTTTACCTTCAAAATTTTGAATAATGAAGAGCTTGACAGAACTATGAAATAAATTTTTGGTTGAAAGTAGAACTTTCCATCAAAGTATATAAAGTCAAAGTTCGGTCTATGAATCTGGGCCATAGACAGAGCCAGACAGAGCTTGTTTTAGGCTTACAGGATAAAAATAGTATAACGAGGGATTTATAAGCAGTTTTGGTAAAAATGACTCACAATAATTGGATGTACAATAATTCCTCTGTTATTTAGTTAAAAAGATCAAACGCACTAGACTAGAAGATTTGTGTAGGTAACAGAGCCTACGTACGCCTAATAATTAAAGTTAAAAAAATTGCAAGCCGTCATCATAGCCGAACTGCTGAACCAATTTTGTTGAAATTTCATCAGGGATAATTCCAGGAAGAATGATTTTGGGCCTTCTCAAGCCCCTGCAGGGCTACCACGAGCTCCATAGGTTATGGCTATGGCTGTCAAATTGTGTATAGATAGGCTGACACACATTCATTTTCTTGTGTTTAAATGTGTTGTCATAACCATAACCATAAGAAGCTCATGGTAGGCCAGTGACTGGTCGGGACTGGTTGGGATCCAGTTCTGTTGGCTTACCATCAGTTCAGTCTGGCTCTATCTCTGGTTTTGGTTTTGAGTCTGTGTGAGTGCATACCAGTGCATTAAACTGTGTGTGTGACGTTTTGACGTAGGATTTATTTAGTCAACACTCACACAAACTCAAAACCAGTGGTTCAATTCCAGCAACACAAATAACTCACGCGATCGCGTAAATCGATGTGAGTTGTCAATTTATGTTTGAAAAATTTGAAAATGGAACGCGGATTCAGCGTTCACTCAATCGAGCCGTGTAGCTGGAATCGACGCCCTGAACCAGAGACAGAGCCAGATAAAGCTCATGGTAGGCCTACTGTTGGTAGTATTGGCTTATGCAGAAACACGGAGAATGTTGTACCTCCATTTTCTGCCTGTCTTCAGCGTCCTTCTGCGTGTTTCAATCTATTTGTCTTACGTGTACGCCTTTATGTCAAATAAATGAATATCTTTTTTTCTTTCTTGGTTCCCTGAAGTCTGTAAATTGTGTCTTGAATCTAACTCTCTCCTTCCCCCACAGCATCCTCGAGCTCCGAAAAGAGAAGAGTCGAGATGCAGCCCGCTCCAGACGCGGCAAGGAAAACTACGAGTTCTACGAGCTTGCCAAAATGCTGCCTCTCCCGGCTGCCATCACCAGTCAGCTGGACAAGGCGTCCATCATCAGACTGACGATCAGCTATCTGAAGCTGAGGGACTTCTCCGGGCATGGAGACCCCCCGTGGAGCCGGGACGCGCCTCCGTCAAGTAAGACTTTGAAAGGTGACGTGCGTCTTTCAATTTATATTTTGTAGCTTAGAAAAAATAACTATTTAGTTGCACAAAGAAGCTTAAAGTCAATACAATTTTTATTTATTTTTTATTTTTTATTTGAGACACAATATTTTAATAACGTCCCAAAAATTAAAACCGAGTGACTTTTGGGACATTATAAAAATACAGTTATTTGCAAGCCGCGCCCCGCGGTGTCCATAAAAAAAATACAAATGATACAACTACCAGTCTTTGCTAATATTATAAAAAGGAAAGATTTGTTTGTTTGCTTACACATAATTATGTAGGTGGAAAAACGCAATGGCAGTGAACATTGAACATTTTTCACTTTTTTTCTAAATTTCTTCCGTGGGAAACCGGGGTGATTCGCTAGTAGTTCGTTAAACGCTGATTAAAAGCTACTAGTCAATTCTGAAAACACTTCTGCATAATATTCTTAGAGATAAGTATTCCAGACACATTTCCTAAAACACACGAAAAACATAATGTTTTAAGTTAAAAGAATAACCCAAAACCACCCCCTAACTATGCAAAATGTCTGCTTGTCGGTTTAAAATAACTGAGGAGGGTTGGCAAATCAGATTTGCCTTCGTCAAGTCATTGTGAGCGCTAACAGTGTTACCGCGCCCCTGTACAGACAGAAGAACAGTTGTTTGAGTGAAGGTATGGTCAGAAAAAAGCTTAAAATTAAAATAACGAGAGATAAAAGAGTCTAGCGAACTTGCGTTAATTCTTTTATGTATTTCGCTCTGCAAACTTTCAGCTACATAGTACTTTTTATTATTTTTCTTCTTAGTTAATGGCATCTGTTCATTTGGAACAATTTTTCCAGCGTCAAATGAGATTACATCAATAAAATAGTTTATAGTCAATTCAGTCAATAGACAAGTCGGCTTTATAGAAAAAGAAGACGAAAGGCGGGTTTCTTCAAAACCATCAGAAATATTTTCGTAAGCATCAGGATACCTATAACTTATAAGTCTTATAACACTTTCATTCCAATTGCTCAGACTCAGACGTTCAAGTAATGTTGGTTAAAATACCACCAAAATAACACAGCAAAGCTCAAAATAACACTAGAAAAACTATAGAAAAGAAAAAGCTATGTGAGTTCCCAAAATGACAGAAAAATATTCCTGATGCACATGGTCAATGGTAAACCTCAAAATCAAAACCATATAGAATGTTTAAGGAACAGTGTTTTTTTATTTAACACAACTAGCCGATGGCACAAGCATATGACCCACCTGATGTTAAGTAGTAACCATTGCCTTCATCAAAGCATGGCCTCGTAGGTCACCCACGTCAGGAACGCGTCTTAAGATGCACTTCCCTGCGTCCATCAACTTGAGGCAAACAGCTGTTCAGCCTCACTTGCCAGTAATTTCTCTTATTTGTGACAAAAAAATCCGAGGAGCTACAGCTTAAATCACATAAAATTGTGAAGCGACGCATGCACGCAAATAAATGCGCCTTGGGGACACTGATTCACCACAATACCTCAAAATAAATACATATTGGGTAAGTAGACAATAAGGGATACCAAAGGTTTGTTTTAGAGAGTCCACACACATGTGCTTGATTGTGTTTGAAATGTTTTATGCGGTTTTTATTTATTTTTGGGGTAGATTTATGGTGGAAATTTATTGGGGGTTGAAAGAGGTGAGAAGTTTTTCTCGATTTTCAATCAAAACATGGATGACATTTTGACTTTTTGCGATAGAACCCCAGTAGGCCTACCACAAGTTCTGTCTGGCTCTGTCTCTGGTTCTGGTTTCGGGTCTACAGATCGAAACTTATTGACCGCATTAAGTGATCATGATTATTTTGAATTTTTAAAACAAAAAACAACAAATTCCAGAACTAAATCGGTAATAATAATTCACACCCAAAAAATAAGGAACCATAAATAATAGCTGATCCATTTAAACTCTCTTATTTTTCTACAACCCCTCGAATTCTGCAACAAAATTCAGACACCTTGACAAAGAGCTTTTTTAACTCACACACTGTACCTAAATTCGTAACAAGTGTACCAATAAACCGCCCCTACAAATCCAATTTTAGCCCCTAATGCCTCTAATGCGACCACGGGGCGAATCACTACATACGCCACTGTCATTTTAACTCAATTTTCAAACCGAGTTCCGAACTCACCTACACGCATTCAAATAAAAATATTCGTGCCAATAAAACATAGCGTTTAGGGTGTCAAATATGTCTCACAAAATGTTTTAGGGAACATAATTTTGATTTTCGAATGTAGTCGCGTAGGCAATAAAGATTTAGTGGGAAACATAGGAAAATGTACTGCGGTGTATTTCGAAATTGGCATTTTGAATTTGCAACGGGTGCATGACTTGAATTTAAACGATTCACTTCCCATTCACAACAAATGAAAAACACATTTGAAAGAAAGAAAGAAACATAAAACAGACGCTTCGCAATTTAAGGTACACATTAAACATGCATAAGAGAAGAGTTGCAAAACGGTCCCTGACTCAACATGAAGTTAGTTGAATAGCAACTAACGCTGGTCGTCCGTCAGGGCCGCGTAGTAATGCCACGGACAATCTAAACCACATAATACATAACTATTCAAACAGAGAGACGATAAAAGTTAAAACCAAACGTGATTAAAAATAATTAGGTAGGCAGGGCACCTACTGAATTTTTATAAAATGCAGTGACATGAGAAGAAATACAGTAAAAAAAATGTTTTAGGCACTCATCCATCATGAAAAGATGATAAGAAGTCAAAGTCAAAGATCTCTAACTCAAGAATCACTTGGAAACGTCCTAAAGCTAGATGAGTCTAGATGCTAGTTCCACGCGACCAAGCCTAGAAGAACAGGCAACAAACTATGGCTGGGTTATCACCGTGTTTTTGAATGATCTTTTTACAAATCAAAAATAATAATAACAGCATGAAGTTCCAATGTGGTGCCACTTCACTTAGTGAGACGTCGGCAATAATACAAAAGCAAAAGTTTAAAAGACAGCACACGCTACGCTTCAAAGTAATAATAAAAATAAGATACGAAAATAGTAGGTATATAGACATTGCAAATAGATGAGAAACTAAGAAGATACTTTTAAGCTCTGGACGACGCTATCTGACAACAAAAGCTGTTGAAATAGGATCACCACCAACTGTCAACATACAAATTGTAAAAGACACCGGCTATTATAAAAAACTAATTAATTCACTAGGGCGGCCCCATTGTGACAATACGCTGCGGAATTTGGCCAAAATTTGTAATCCAATCAATTAACAATCAGTGCTAGCGATACACCGCTTGTTAGCACTGCTTATTTAGCAAACGTGACTGGGTTATTTGAAGTATTCAAAGTGGGGTTCATTTGATGATTTTGTCTGGCTGGTTTAATTGGTGTTGCCAGTGTGCGTCAGTCGAATTCTGTCAAATTAGTTGTTACCCAAAGAATGTTTGCCATCGTTTGGCAACTTTGATATTGCAATTTGATTTAATATTTAGAGCGTGGACAATTTTCAAATTAGTTTTCGCTGTTTTCAATTAGCAAGGCTTATTTACTTAATTCAGGTGATGATGTTGTAACGTATTTTTTCATCATTTATTTGTCAAGTTGTGACACTTATGATATGAAATAAATTTAAATATAAAACTAATTAAAATGGTTCATGGGTAATAAGTAATTGTATGCATTTCTAATTGTTTTTTTTTAATTGAGTTCCATCTGCTTGGTATGTCCTGATAGATTTAGAATAAGTAGGTTATTTCAACTGCCAAGAAATGCTGACATACTTTATTTACGCACCTCATTTTTTTTTGTTCATTCTTTTTATATTTTTCCTTAACTTTTCTCAGTGTTTTTGAATGCTTTATTTGCTTTGTCCATGATGTGACCCGCTCTAGGCCTTGGCAGAATACCAAAATTGCACTGTGTAGTGTGACGTCATGTGACCTACACGGTTCGACAAGTACTAAGCCAGGGGGCCTAATTGACAGTGTACAATTTTGTTACCATACCTATTTTTATCTTATTTGTTCTTGTGGTCAATAAATATATTTTATTTTTTTCTTTTATAAATTATCAATAATTTTATTAAATCTTTTTACTTAGAGTCATTTTACTGGAATGACCCAGTCTCATTTGAACACAGCTGTTTCTGTCTCTTTTGCAACGAAATAGGCGAGGAGCCAAATAGGTTGAAAGAACTTATTAACTTAACACTACTGCGCGCTTACACGCGTTCATAATCAAGTTGGCAATGTCCACTGAGATGTCAAATTAGCGACGTTTGGGCACCGTGTAATAGGGGCATAATTAAATGATACCAATCTACAACACTAACTGACAAGTTGATAGATAGCGCGGAACGGTATTAGTGGTCTTAATTTTGTAGTTAATGAAGCGCTAAATATTGTTTGGAATAAATGTTTTTCTCATATTTTTGTTCAGTGTGATTCTTGCAAAATTGTTGCTTTTTTTTTAATTAAATACTAACAAGTGAGTATTTACGAAAATAATTACTAAGGAGCAATTAATTTGCAAACATTAGCAATAAATCACTGATAAAAATTTGAAATAATAAAATGCTATTTTGTATCGTGAAATAAAAACATGGCAGTGAATCTGACAAAAAAATATAAACACGAAAATAAGCCAGACTTTCTGACTCTCCTAACAGTACGGATTTTAAAATTATCGCTTATAGACACTTTTTGGTTATACCTACTAACATTTCCATTGCAAACTTTTTTCATGCTGTTACTGCTCCAAAGTTCCAAAACTAAAACGAAGAATAAGTAAACCTAAACACAAATAAATTGACAAGAAGTTCCGGATATCCAATATATCGCGTTAACCCGCGCTCGTCGGTCCAACGTGCCCTTTTATTTATTGTTATTTTTCTATTTCGTCGGCAGATGTGCACTATGATTTACGGGTCCCCGTATTAGGAACGTGAATTATAACTGTTTTCTCGCTGGTCAGGAAACATTTTGCTGGGAAATGCTGACTAGTTTAAAAATATTGGAGCAAAACACAACACACAAGCGAAACCTTCTGATGTCATTGTGAAAATTCTGACAGAGGAAGCACAAAATGGTTCATCTTTATAATCTATCGGAGAGGTATTGACCTCTGATGAATATGGGTCTAAAAGGCAAAGAAGGGACGAAACAAATGCAACAAACAAAACACAGAACGGCAAAGGTAAATCAGAGCAGTTCCTCTGGGTACTGCTGCTACAGATCCAAAGTAAAAATACTTTCCTTAATCTAATAAGATGCCTATGTTATAACAGTTCATCAAAATCTTAACCGAACTGCCAAAGAGTGGAACTCTCTATCGGTGTCAGTATTTCCGACACACTTTTTTTATGGAATGTTCAAGACAAGAGGGAACAGGTGGATTATGAGTAAGCATGCTCCATCTTAGGCTGCATCCTCACTTTCTATCAGGTGTGATGGCAGCCAGATGCTTAACTATCCATATAAAAGTAAAAGCTTACTAGACTAGATCTATAATAAGACTCATTAGCTTTCAAAGAATGATTAGGTATAGCGACCATCAAACAACAAAGTCTTATAAAATATGAACAGGTCCGCTCACCGCGAAGTCTCGCGCCCTACTGCCATAAATCACGGGTGCTGCCGCCAAACGGCAATATGTGGAAACATGTGTTTACGTAGGAGTTAATTTGTCGAATTTATCTGCTTGTCTTGGGCGGGATTGAGAAATATTGCGATTCTTGAGTTATGTTCGCTTGCTTGTTTACAGAGAAAGTTATATCCATACTTGCAGAAAATAATGGTGTGAAACAAACAAAAAGTGGGCAAAAGTCTGAAAGAAGATCCCGATGACGTTACCGAAGATTTTAAACATTTAGATTCTCACTGTAATATGAGTTCGCAGGTAGACTTAGAAATATCTCTATCTGTTAAAATCCTTACAAGTAAAATGCAGACAAAGTAGCTTCTCACCCAAAAATAAACTTCCGTAATCCTCATTCTGTCATAATTAAAAACCTTTTTTAGAAACCAACTAAAAATGTGTCAAGTGCACGAAAGGAGCCTCTTTGAGGCGCACTTAAAATCCTATCACTACACTGGTTTGAAAGAAACAGTTACACAATTAAAATAAGAAGATAAGCCAACTTATGACAATGATGATAATGTATTAAAAGTTTGCATGCTTCAGCTTTAAATCCATATAAGAAGTTAAACTTCTACTTCTTGCAAAGTTTCCTCACCTTAGAATTCTTCCGTCTATTAATACTGTGGAATTTCCGCAATAAGCTAACCCTTCTAATCCGGGCTATAATGAAGCGGGATAACGGAGGGTATTATGTTCCCACTTTCTTTGTAAGAGAGCGGGTTGGGAATAAAGTTTATTTATTAATAGACTCTCCTGTAGTACCTTCTTTTTTTTATTCTGTGACTATAGATTACACGACCACGGCTTTTGTAACACGGTCGAAACGTCAAAAAATAATAAAGATAATCGCAATAAATACCCGATTCTTCAATATAATTATAGATTACAGTTTGAATTACCACATGTTTTGAGAGAAACTCCTTGTATTTTTTTTACATTATACCATTTTTTGGCTAAAATCTCATTTGGTCTAGAAGTCTGGAAGACACCTTATTTACTCTTTCCTTTGAAAATCTTTAAATATTATCATTAAAATCTCATCAGTGTTGTATATTAGGTACATTATTTTTGTCTAAAAATATGAATACACACATCAACATTGTAGGTACTTACTCCATTTTTTTTTATTTTTACGAAAATAATTTCTTTACCTAGCTTACTCTATACCTAGTTTTGTATGGCAATTTGTGTATTTTGTGCTGTTTATTAATAATAATAAAAAACTGTATAATATTATTTATAAACAAAAATTCAAATAGGAACAAAATCTCGAAAAAAACGTAATTTCATTCGAAATGGAATATTCTTAAACAATGTTGATGTGTGTAAATATTTCTGGTCATTTCACAAATCATATCACATATAATCACCATGAAAAAAGTTCCAATAACTACGAGCCTACAATTTTTTGCGAAAAGGAAACGCAACTCGCCATAGAAGGTAGGCATCGATTGTATTACATTGCTTATTTTCAATCCGTCCGCACCATTTTGTCCGGTCGGATCGGCCGGTGCATCACAATAATCGCCCTATGCGATTCTATATTGACACTACGTGTCCGGAATGTATGATCATTTTCCGGGATTCCGTATTTTTATTCGGTATCGATTTTCGGACGGTCCTTTTGACCCCACCCGCGATTGAAGGGTTGCTCGCTCGTGTAATTGGTCAGTTACAATTCATTATTTCGCTTCAGCGTGATTTTTACCGTTCTCGAAAAATAATGATGTGGAAATTGCAGGCTAGTTCGTTGTTTTTTTGACTTTTGAAGTTGTCAGTTCCTTTTTTTAGCAATTTAGATGAAAGTTGAAATCCTTAACAGCCGTATTTAAATTGAATCTTTATTTAAAAATGCATAGGAAAAATTGATAATTAGATTATGAGTACTTTTTCATATCCTATATTTTTGTAAATTTTCCAGCTTTATTACGCGTAATAAGAGATCTTCTATAATTTTTAATTTTGTATTGGACCTCAATAATATAATGTGACCTATAGGTAGGTAGGTAACTTAAATGCAGTGTATTTAAATAAAGAAGCCTTTAAGGCTACAAAGGGCGGTAATTCTTCATTAGGGGTCCGGCAGTTCCGGTCAAGTGGCGCCCTCAGGGGATGCCAATCAACGGCTGTTATTCTTGGGGTAGGAAAAGTTTTTCCACTTTTGATCGTCGACTTTATTCCTTCTTGCATGGGGGTAAGGTATCTTACACTAGAGACTAGAGGTGTAGTGTAGCTTCAAAAAAAAGTGCATGTTCTGAAAATGTTTAACTTTAGATTTGTAAGATTTTAAAGGATTTGGGGCCAGCAGATTGCACTTATGATAATTGGCCAGTAATTTTTTTTTTTTAGAAATAGTGTGCGCTATTTTTCATAACCTACTCTAATAATATTACAATCTAGCCAAATTTCTGGCTAATAAGTAATCTGTCATTGACCTAAATTTCTACAGTAAACTACAACTAAGAATGTGTCCACTAACACTTTTCTTATTGTCTCTATTTATAATGACGACACTTTGTTATTGTGTTCGTAATACCACACACTTTGCACTTTTGCTATGAGTAAATATGAATAATTACTTAATACTACACTAGTTTAAACGGTTTCGTTCTTTTAAGTCTTCTCACTATGTATATACGAGTACGTGTTGTCGAGGAGCTGGATGGCCTGTTTGACAACTATTACGACTATGTTTAGGCATCAGCTTATTAAAGCAACGTGAAGAAACCAGCAGTATGCAGAAAAATCCAAAAATATTAAATAATGAAAAGATATAACATGACTTTTTATTTTGTCTACACGACTGCGCGATTGTTTTTTTATCTAATTGCTGATTTCAAGTAAAATTCGCAGATGGATTCTTTTTTTTGTAATTTTAAGAATTCGTCTTTTTTTTGGATATTATTGACAATATTTTATTATTAGGCGCTCCCCAGAGTGGTTTGGGACGTGCAAGTGTAGAGTAGGGGCAACCATAGACATTTTTTACGTTCAATCTCAAATTACAATGCCTATAGGGTATATGGTAGGTACCTAGGTGATTACTTAAACTAGGCTTGCAAATTGTTCGTTGAAATGGAAAATCTCACCCACAATTTTCTTTCGTGCCTTTTGATCTTTGCTCTCATCTTTCTAGAGATGGTCTTGTGGAACTTTCTAAGTAGTGCGTGTATTTCTAAGCTTTTGTATTTCTTACCTATTTTAGTTTATGACGAATTTATCAACAAATATTTTATTGCAGTTCTTCAATTAAAAAACTTCCCCTAACAAAATCAATATTGTGAAATTGACCTTCTGACATTTAAGTCTAAATTTGTTTGAATTTGACGAAAAACCTAAACATAACCACTGTATTTTTACTGTATGTAGGTATTTTAACAAGACACCAAAAACAAAAATTCATTTGGGCGCACAAGACACATTAAAGACAGCGCGAACAGAGTAATCATAAATTACATACTTTTAGTAAGTTATAAGTTAAATTATTTGCTTAGCTTATATATTTTGTCGAAGAACCGACAACCGTTGGGGAATAAAGGTTCTCGAATGGCGACCACGAACCGGAAGACGAAACGTAGGGCATCCACCCACCAGATGTACCGACGACATTGTTAAGATCGCAGGAAGTCGGTGGATGGAAAGGGCTCAGAATCGTTCTTCCTGGAAATGTGTAGCGGAGACCTATGTCCAGCAGTGGACTTCTCAGGCCGATGATGATGATGAGACATTTTGTCGGTACTTTTTGCGATATCTTCAAAACACGTCTAACATCGCCCCTCTATTAGACGGGAGTTTTATTTAATTTCGTCTTGTGAAAACAGCATCCCTCCACAAATGTTAGCTCTGGCCGACACCAACATGTCGAAATGGACAAATACGAGCAAATTATTGCTTTTCTCGATATAAATAGGCAAGGAATGCTTTGGATTGGGGCTGAGTTTACACAGTAATGTAGCAGTTATTCGCATGCTGTTACAGTGTGCTACAAATCTAGACGTGTTCCACTAAGCTTTTATTCTAGAAAAATGTGTGTGCACAATGTTAGGTGCTCTTAAGCGGTGAAGGAAAACCGCGGCTTAGTCAGCTCCCAATGACCATGTATTTCCTGTAGATTAGGCCTACTAAGCTGCGAGGATGGTACCTAAGATGGGCAAGCCTATTCCATCTAAAATCTTGTCCCCAGGCACTGTAGCGTCCCGTAAGTAGAGGCATGAGTAAACACCAGTTGACGTTATTTAGATCGTCTTCAATAGATGCCTGTTTCACTTTTTAACCTATGTATACACCACTATTTTGTAAGTACCAAAAAAAAATAGGGTAATGTAGTAGGGGTAGAACATTATGAATCTGCAATCAGAATTTTTAGTTTCGATAAAATGACAAAGTTATTAAATGTTGAAATATTCAGAAATTCTGCAAAAAATTATGGACATATTAGTTACGTAGTACTTACTAGAGAGAAAAAAATTTACGCTGTTCGGTTCCGCTTGGTATTTAGCGTTTATGAATGAAATGATTTTTGCTTGTTGAAACATTTCTCAATATTTGACTAAAAATTAGGTTATTTAAAAATATTTTTTTTCTGTCTCAAAAATTTTTTTTTTCGTGGATGTGTTCAGTATCAGCAGCCAATATCGGCATTTTTTTTGGTAATTACAAAATAGTGGTTTATGTAAATATAAATAAGAGAACAGAGAAAAAACAGTAAAAACAGAGCTCTATTCGGTGTAAAACGTTGCCAAGTCTTTACTTCGTGTCAAATCGATCGTCTGGTGGTCGGAGTGGTTCGTTTAGTGGTCACTTTTAGGGTGCTTTATTAAATTTGCCCACTACGGGTTTAAAGGGGAGGTAATGAAGCTATTCTTTCGCGTTGGTTCTTGAGTATCTTGATAATGAAAGCTTTTGTTCTCTTTCAAGAACTAAGTATTTCGAAACCATCATCATCATCATCATGGACTGGCCTCTCAGCTCTGTTGGTAGTAGCTCTGCCTTCTGAGCTGTAGGTCGTGGGTTCGATTCCCACCAAATATTTGTGTGGTAAACGCAGATGTTTGTTTTCTGGCTGGGTGTTATATTGTATTTTAAGTATGTATTTACAAAAAAAAAAATATTAGTATTATATCAACTATCTGGTTCCCATAGTACAAGCTCTGCTTAGTTTGGTGTTAGATAGTGTTGTTTGGATTGTCTATAATATTTAATATTAATTTATTTATTTTATCAGCCTGAAGAAGTCCACTGCTAAACATAGTCATCCCCTACACATTTTCAGGAAGAACGATTCTGAGCCCTTTCCATCCACCGACTTCCCGCGATCTTAACAATTTCGTCGGTCCATCTGGTGGGTGGGCGCCCTACTTTTCGCCTTCCGGTTCGTGGTCGCCATTCGAGAACCTTTATTCCCCAACGGTAGTCGGTTCTTCGACAACGGTTCCGGCTTTTTCGAAATAAATCTGTGAATACGCCACGAGCGCTAAATAAAATCTCCATTAACATCTTCCTACGTCTTTCAACCACGCTATTAAGTTACCAGACTTCATTAAGTTCAGCTAACACCAATTACAGCGATATCGGGATGCCAACATTACCGAAATGAGAAAATTATACGAGGTCTTAGCGGCCTTAATAAAAATTTGTTGGGGCTGACGCTGTCAGAGGAGAAAATGTCTGTTTACTTGGATCGAATATTACAACTTGGATAGATGTGGTGATAAATTACTGTTTTAGAGATGGATTTTTTATTAGAACACACGCACAGACCGCTAAAACGAAGGAATGGGGAAGCATGAATGGAAAATTTTACACAACTTATGTCAAAGTCAAATATTTCTTTATTCAGTGGTAGGTATCACAAGGATCACTTTGAAATGACTGAAATCCTACGGCAAAATCGGGAACGCACAAAAATAGTAGTACTTGAATATTACGATTCTATGACAACAGCGCTGCGTCTAAGGACTTCATGTGGTGGCGGGACTCTAGGTGCCAGTTCCACACGATCAAGTCTTCTTGATGACACTTGACCATGCCGTAGTTTGTTGCCTGTTGTTGTAGGCAACAACAGGCAACTATACGGCCTGGTTCGTACCGTTTTTTATATGATCCTTTTACAAAACAAAAATAAAAGCAGTGAAGTTCAAGTGAAATTTATGTCCAGACAAATAACTTGATGGCTGACGGTGATAATGATGATTATAACATAAATGAACACTAAACCTAAGAGTCACAAAAATGATTCTTCTAGTTTTGTTACAAAAAAATGCATGCTCGAAGTACATTGCAAAACGGAAGGTCAAAGTACGACAATCCACAAAAGAACAAGTTCACATGGCGTTTTGGTAAAGCCATATTTAACAACGAGATGCAGAGATAGGCCTGCCGCGTGCTTTATTACGATTTAATTCAACAAAACAGAGGTAAAACCTGCTTTGATATGCCGACTTGCATGTCCTGTGGGGTGTGTATGAGTTGTGATACTAGTGAGACATACTACATTACATATTACGAACAATAAGACCTCCAAGCACATACTTTTTATCCGATTTTTTACCGATTCGGTTAAAAGTATTTTAATTAAAAAAAAAAAATATTTCAGGTAAGTGGTTCTTGCTCTAATTTGGGGCACTATGCACCACTTTCGAGGATGATTAGGCAGTGCAACACCTCTTGTAAGACTGGTAGGATGGACATCTTTGCTGACAGTGTTAATAAATTGAAATCATATTTTACCTCTAGTGAACTTTATTGCAATTCTGTAAGTGACATTTAATTAAATTCATATAATTATT
The DNA here is from genome assembly GCA_939531255.2 of Thera britannica. Classification (NCBI taxonomy): domain Eukaryota; kingdom Metazoa; phylum Arthropoda; class Insecta; order Lepidoptera; family Geometridae; genus Thera; species Thera britannica. Next base: position 3,278,651 of record OW618042.2, on the reverse strand, counting down.
TAATCAACTTTTAGTTTGTGTTCAATTTTTAATTAATTATTATTTTTCTCCTCGTTTTAATTGTTTAACCTTAGTATGTAATGTTATGTAGGTGTATGTTTATGTAAATAGTTTTAGTAATAGGTCATGTTAGTTATTAAGTCTTCTGTTGCTCGTTTATATTCTATTAGCATGCTGTCTTCACCTATAATTATAATAGCACTTGACTCTGTACTCTTAAGCACTATCTTATTGTATTGTACTAGTGTTTATTATGTTGGTGATCAATAAATAAAATAAAATAAAATAAAAATAAAATTTAGAACTTGATACCAAATGTTTTTGCCAAATATTATCGAAACCCGCCGGTAAATGGCGTCACAGCAAACTACATAATTTTTGGGAACTCCACTCTATTAAAAATTTGTGAAGACAAAAAATCTGTAAAAGTCCAGACTAAGTTTCATAAAGTCTCAGAGAATTCAGTCTTCATGGGGTCACCACTAGCCTTCGGATAAAGTCATAGCATAAAACGGTTGTTTTGTACTATTTCGAAAAGCAAACTTGCGATCGACTGATACCACAATATTACTTTTTATTGTTATACATTCTTAATAATACGTTCGGTTTAGTTCGCAAGTTTGTATGAGATAAAGCGGTTAGCGAAATTCATAGGCCAACGTAGAATCTAGTGACATTTTCTTAAAAAAATACTTCTAAAACATTATTAAGGCCTGCGCTCACCTAGGTCGCTGGCGATGGCGATTAGTAAAACGCTGTCAAATTTGACAGCAATATCTGACAGCGTTTCAGCTGATCGCCATCGCTATCGCCTAGATAAGCGCAGGTCTTTACTAAATGGGTATAATGCTATCGGATTCCCATTAGCTTTGCTTAGATTGGAGCTTGATGGAGGTATGCCCACATTGGTGCATATTGATGTATATTTTGTTTTGTTTATTATATTATACCTTATATATTGACCGAACGAGCGCAGAGCGTCTCCATTTCAGCTTGAGCAAAAATGCTTTGCTACGAGCATGTCTGTCCAGCCGATCTCCTCTGTAGGTCTTATTTTCTCAATAGATTCTCGTGAAATTTTGTGAGCAGGTTCGGTAGTTATATCATAAGATATTTTCATGGATTGATAAGAGAAGACTGAATGCAGAGATGACGGCTGACAGAGGGGAATGAAGGAGGAGACATGTTGTGCCGACCCCACATAAAGTGGGATAAGGGCAGGAAGAAGACTAATTAGAAAATGTAACTAGTAGTAAAGAAAAAAAAATATAGTTCAAAAAACTAAAAAAAAACGCTTTTTTAACAAATTGAACTAAAAAGTTAAAAATAAAACTGTAATAATCAATTGAAAAATTTATATTATTAAACAAAAAAGCGTGGGGTGCTTTTTATATTAACTTCAGATAATATATAATAAACTATTGATAAAATATTTACAACAATCAAAATCAAGCCCCCCACGCTTTTTGTACAATAATATAAATTTTTCAATTGATTATTACAGTTTTATTTTTAACTTTTTAGTTCAATTAGTTATAAAAGCGTTTTTTTTTTAGTTTTTTAAACTATAATTTATTTTTTACTTTTTAGTTTTTTTTTGTTTTTCATATTATTGCATTGTCGATATTATCATATTATCGACCTTTGATAGGTTTGCAAAGTTTGAATGAAATCTGATCGTTCAAAGTAGGACAAAATCGAGCTCAAAGGGGTCGGTTACATACATACATACAGATGAAGCTAATAAAAGCTTTATAATAAAGCTTTTCATCTTATCTTTTATAAACTTCTAGCAAAGACAGACTCGCGAGGTCCACAGCTCACAGAGCCACTAGTATGACAGTAGGTATGGCTAACTGAATAGTTCCACAGCATATTACACAAACATCGTCGTGTCCGTCTGTCTGTCCGCGCCGCGCACGACACAACAGTCACGATCGCGTCCTTGTCTTGTACCTGAGCTTTGTCGTCACTTTCTTCTGACTCATCATCATTATTATCAGTCTGGAAAAGTTCATTACTGGACACAGGCCCGTCGACTCCAAACGCATCTAGATTTAATTGTGCCTTTACCGCTTTCCACGATCTTATTTTTTTTCTTGAGTAGGTTTTCCTATTAGACTGATAGTTTAAGTCTTCTTGATTCTTTTTACACGACAGTAACAATTAATAATGATAGAATTAATTCACCCAATTGTTTCCTTGTTTTGTACCTCAGCTTTGTCGTCACTTCTTTTGACTCGTCATTATTATCATGAATAAATATATATATACCTACCCTACACGTTTTCGCGAGGAATGGTTTTGAGCATTTAGCATCCTCAATCTTCATAGGCGTCTTCTTTCTTCTGGGTCGGTTTAGTTTTTTTTATCAGGCCGGAAGATAACTTATCTATGAACTTCTTGTATGTCTTCAACTCTTCACTGCAAGTTAAGTGCTTTAAGCGTGATGCCTTGCTAAACCATGTAAGTGGAGTCTTCAATATTATCTCAAGATAAAAGAGATGACAAGAGTTGTTTAAATAGATAAGATTTTTCGATCGAAAAAGCCATGCTAAAGTTGTTTCTATTCTGTGGCATAGCGAAGACCTTTGGGTCATAAAGGTCAGCCGAGTTGGCTCCAAGCTGAGTGCTCTCTACCTTATGTTTCAATTCTAGTCTTCATAACCATTTTACTCAAGTTGAAAATTATTTAAGGACCTTTACACTAGAACCCTGGTTCTGAAAGTTAAGACAAAACACTATCCTATATAAAACAACAGAATATAAATTAAAAGGAACCATGCAACCCGACACCGGGAGATACCATCGTGACTGAGCGGCGTGGCGGACGGTAGCTCTTCATGTACCTACCTGAGTAATGGTGGCTCCTTGGCGCAGTTCCGATACAACCTGCCAACGTAAGCAAGCATAGTGCAGGGCTACTGGAGAACAAGTAGCTAGAGAACAAAATAAAACCATTGCAATCTGAAGATGATTTTAGTAGCATCATAAGCATTTTTTTACTAATGCACTTTGTGTATGGGATGATAATAGTGCTTTGGTTGGACGAGTCGAAAAGATCGCAGAAAACACCCAGACAAAAAACACAAAGGACAGAGGAGACTGTGAAAATGGAGAAGGTTTATTATCGATTAGTGGATGATACTCGTACCAAGCTGAAACTAAAGATTTGGAACATTTAGAAGCCTTTCTGTCTACTAACTTTCCGCGATCTGTAGGTCTACCACAATCTCTGTCTGGCTCTGTTTGTGGCTCTGGTTTTGAGTCTGTGTACACAGACTGATAAGCACTCGCTCACCAGTGTATTTTACTGTGTGTGTGACGTTTTGACGTAGGATTTCTTTAGTCAACGCTCACACAGATTTATAACTAGAACCAGAGACTTGTGTGTGAACTTTTCATCTCTAGCACACTAGTTAAACTGTGCGAATAGAAAACCCATCGGTTTTTATAAATGATTTTTTTGTTGTTTCAGGAGGACAAAGCAGAAGAACACCGATAGGCCTTGCCATGGAACTGTTCGAGCAGCACCAAGGCACACACATACTCCAGGTAAATCAGTACTTATATCCACTTGCAGCCTTTAGGCTACAATGCTAAAACCAGTTGCGTTAACTTATTTGGATGAAGCAAAAAAATAAGAAAAGTTTGATGGCAAAGGAACTCGTGCGTACAAATACAAATATACCAAGCCAGTGACTGAGAAAGAGGAAGACGATGAAAAAAAAACTAAACCAATAGAACTAAGCGAGGTCGACCTTTTGAGAAGTCTATTATTACTTGTAAGAAAGCTAGAAAAATAAGCTAGTGTGAGGCTTTTGTGGTTTCATAATAAGGCAGCTGATTGACTTCAGCTGATGTGGCTAGCGCAGGTTTCTAGTTCCCTACGCTGATACCAGTATGTATGCCATCATTAATAAATAATGGAGCCGAAGTGACGGTGAAAATTAAGGCTCAACGATTCTTTGGGTTAAAGAAAATTATCGATTACCACAATGCCAAATTATTCATGTTACTCATGATGACTCAAAACCACAACATGCCAAGTGACTAATGAAACAAAGCATGAAGAAACCTATCACTTTTACTTTCGTGATGAAGCAAGTACACTCGAACTTGACTACAATTGCGACTACTGACCGACTTCACGCATTTTACGAACAAAACATACAATGCAGCCAATAATGATAAAGGTAGAATAGTATATATTTACGAAATTCTAATTTAATATTTCGTAGATTTCGCTAAATTTCAAAACCAAGTTAATCGACACACGTTTTCTGGGACACTCGATAGGGTTGAGAAAAAAATCTATTATCTGTTGTGTAGTAAATAATCATTTTGCAATCGATTCTGTGTCATTATAATGTGGGTGCTGCGGTTTTCTATTCTGAGGTTAGTCGGGTACGTGATTCCATAGTTCTGTTTATTTTTTGTACTGTACAAATGCTAGTTTTGCGGGACTGGTAGTATGATTTGTAAAAAGCTGTAGGTACGTGCATGCACGGCGCATTGCGACAACAATTGAGACTTATCTTGACCGTAATCAGTTAAGAACAGTTGAAGGACTTTTTAGGACAAATTCTATTGGTAGCAAAGCATTCAAAATGTTTCATACCACTAACGCTGTAGTAGCAACTACTATCTAGCTATTTAGGACGCTACAGATTTAAAACTATGATTACGTAAAAGGTCACGGTTAAGGAGATAAACAAAAGTATTATCGCTCTAGAATTTTCTGGTTTTGTTTCAACAAACCTTCACCTAACAATGATCAAACACATTTTGAGACTGCATGAGAAAATATTAGAAATGTCGAGGATAAAAAAAAGTTACCTGTAAACAAGAAACACGTCTACAACAAAACCGAAAGTGCCAACAATAGTCTAATAATCTTTTAAAATGTTGAATATCATCGTGGAGCGTTTAAACGCAGATTTGACACAAAAACTCAAGATGGACTTATTTTGTCAACCGTGCATCTCATTAAAGTTTGAGATGAGGTTGCTGGGTTAAAACTACTGGAAGAGTTTTAATAACCACGGCTTTCAATTTTTGATTCATTTCATGATCCAGAATCCAGGATCTGTCACTAATGCTATCATTGCTCTCTGTTCTAACTTTATAGCTTCTACTATTGACGTAACTGACTTAAAATTCACCGAATGTGTAATTGTTACTATTGCACTCAGTTCTTTCATAGGGTGTCTAGTTGCTCTAGCCGCAGATTAGTGAATAATATACTTACCATCAGCTAATGTTTAATTCTTTCATGATTCTAGATCTGTCACTAATGTTACTGATCTGACATAATTGGTATTCGATTAGGTGATGAGCTCTATTCGTTTCAACTAATGTTTAATCCTCTGATGATCCCAAATCTGCTCTCTCCGATGTTAATATCAATGCTCTAAGTCTACAAAAAGTGATAAAAAGATTCAGACACCCGTTTTCTGCACACCATCATATCGCACGTTTTCATCAGTTAACCTTGAATAAAAAGATGTAGTCACAAGAAAGTATCCAAATAACTCACCATTCATTTAATTCAATGTCTCTTCCAATGCTCCATGCCTCGATGTAAATGAATTGGCCCGTGTTGATAGTTTTTCATCAATTTCATCAGCGTTTGTTTAGCTTTTTTGTTACCTATAGAAAATTGATCGATATCTTTCTATTAGTTCCACGTTAGGTTGGTATGTGTGAGCTTATTATAAGCGATGTTAAGTGTTTTGGATGAGTACTTTTTGAGGAGGTATTTTAAACAAGGTATAAGGACTTTACCTTACCCTTTTTGATCGAGTCATCTAGCTTTATGACATTTTCGTTTTCTTAGGCTTAGGTTTGGCTTTTCTTATTATTCCCCATACTAATCACTACTCACTTGATGCTAGTTGGTTGGTCGGTAGGTACGTGGTTTTGATAGGTTTCGGCTGTAATTTTTTTTTTCTCTCATTTATGTGTTATAAGACCTATGTATTTTGTTGTGTCGAAAATGCTTGGTATCACTTTCATCTACCATGTGCCGTCATAAATAAAGTTTTTTTTTTCTTTCTCCTTTTTTCGTTTTAAATATAAATGTGTTTTTCTTTTGTTACAGTCATTAGACGGCTTCGCGTTATCCGTGGCCGCCGACGGGAGGTTCCTGTACATATCTGAAACTGTTTCAATATATTTAGGGTTATCACAAGTAAGTGCAACTAAACCTACTTTGCTAGTTATAATATTTACATGCCTGTGATCATTTAGCTCTTTTTGTACATTAATATCAGATCGTTCATTTTTCTTAATTTTTATTAATCTATGTTTATCATTTCATTCATATTTATCATAGCAACTCTAGATCTTCCATCAGTTTTTAAATTTAACCTCAAAACAACACCATGACACGCATCAAAAAAGGTACAGTCAGAAGATAAAATCTGAAAATTCGTCGGCAAGACATCCGGTGGTAAATGCATTTGATATCAGATAAATCGTACACGTGTTACGTTATGACGTGTACGTGGGCCTATTTTTTTAGTCCAATCTTTTGGGGTCTATGATTCTGTGAAAACTTTTTGTGACTGTTTTTGGGAAGTTTCTTTGTGGAACATAATATTGCCGGGGTCGTCTTGGAAAAAGGTTTTGAAATTAATGAAAGTCAGCACATAAAATAATTTCCTTAAGCATTTTTGACTGAGGGTAAGTTGACGAAATAGACAAAGGGAAAATAAGCGAATGTGTATGCTAATGCAAAATGTAATAAAGTTGTTTAGCACCCGAGAAATTAAATTCTTACTGAGCAACAGCAAATTTTAGCCAGCATAGGTACAGTACGCAGGCGGCGTAAATTTAAAAAGACTACGAAAATTTATAAAATTAAATAAAGTTACAAAATTAATAGAATCCAAAAACAGGGAAATTCGAGCCAACATGGCTTCGGGGGTGGTGCGAGCGAGAGAGCGGTATAGGGGGAAAGGGACGATGCGATATGCCGGTCACGTTCCGGGCAAGGCAGGCGCGTGCTCCTCATTCTAATGTTGATGCGAACCTTACCACACACACACCCCCAAAACACGCACACTAATAATGTCACAACACCTTTCACACAGAGACAGTGTACGATAGGGTTGTCGGTTTTATATTGAGATTCAAATGATGAGCTGATTAATAAACTGATATGAACGGAAGGAACCTGGTTTGAACTCTTTGTCGAAAGTAGCGTAGGTATTTTTCTTTTTCTTCAACTCTTTTCAATCAGACAAACTACAATGTTTATCATGATCCCGGTCAGTTTGGGTATTGCGAAATGTCATTACTATGTCCAATAAGGTTTATATAGGTAAAGTTTTATATAGGTATGGTATCTGCTCGCCTACCAAATAGTTTATAAAGTCCGTAACTGAACTAAAAATAACACTCACCAATAAGACAGAATTTATCTACACAGGTAAATTCTACAAAAACTGGCAACCCTAACCAGAACTCCATACATCACACACATGTGTGGGTAGAAATAAAACATATAAACTTCCTGGTAAATAAGCGTATACTTTCTTACTCGGTAGACGTTTCGGGTATATTAAATTTAGTTTTTTTTGGATAAAGACTGATGATAGCGTTGACAATAGGAAATCATGTTTATTTTGTCCGAGGTCAAAAATAGGAGTTTTTTAGTAAGTCTTGGAATTTTAAAATGCTTGTTGCCTTTGCAGAAGCCACCATTGTTTTTTTTGCACTAAAGATATAAATATTGTAGACAATGATCATCTTTTGACTACAATCTCACCTGATGGTAAGTGATGCTGTAGACGACGTTGGGGCAAAACGGTCTAGGATACACCTACTCACTAGGCAAGATGCCTTAGATGAGATTCGTGATTGGTCAGGAATTACATACCTACAATGATAAATGAGTATTATAATATCATTTTGTTCGAAATATCAGACAAAGTCAGTAGGTTAGCTTGTCAACGATTTATCTGGAAGGGGGTTCTGACAGAAAAAATCAATTAACTATAGGAAAATAGTTTTAAAGTTACCACTGTCGTGTAATATTTGTTGCACTTGGCGTTATTGAAATCAATGAATGTATATTATGTAATGTTGTATATTATAATGTTTAGCTGGGTTATTACCTCCATAACGTTATTGCCAAAGCGAATCTTCAATCGGCAAATACCCATAAAATCATAAGGTATTTTCTGAGAACCGACCACCATCATCACCATTGTTTTATAGAATTCATATGCAGGAGCTCACTACGGATACACGACTTCTGAATGTGTAATAGGATCCCACAATTATATTTGATAAATATATTTAGAGATTTGCATATTGTGAAAGTCTATCGATCTCAAATATTATGAATGGAATGATTCATCGTTATTTGCTAAGTATTACTCGTCACGTATAATGTCCGTATTTATTATAAGAACATCTATAAATACTTACTGCAGAATTTGTATTTTACATACATCTTTCTGATTCGTTATTTTGTCTGGGTGTGGTTTTTACTTCATCATCATCACCATCAGCCTGAATAAGTCTACTGCTTGACAACAGGCTCCCCTATACATCTCCAGGAAGAACGATTCTGAGCGCTCTCCACCCACTGACTTCCGGTTTTTACTTACCTGCTGGTAGATTTTACGATCTGTAAGCAAAGTAGTACCGTGTTTTATGCATATTACCTAATCTAAGGTTTCCAAGATCACCTATGAGTTTTCAAATTATCATCACCTTGCATTTCTTTTATCTTTTTCTTTACCATTTCCTTCATCATCTCCCTTATAATTTTCTTCATTATAATTGTCACCAGTTCATACATGCTAGTTAGGAGCTGATGTGGTCTATGGACACCTGCTGCGATGCGTGATAACAGTTGGTTCATTCATAAAACCAGTACGTGACCATTCAAGCCTTCAACTGGTTTGGCTTCTTCAACTTTTGTTTATGGTTGTAATTAGACTCGGAAAATGGGAGTGGTTTATAACTTGAACGGTTGTAGGTACAAGATTTGTCTTGGTGATTAAAAGTATTATGAACTTTTAAGCTGTTGTAAGTGGATTATTCGAAAAGCATTCGATAACTTTGAAATCCGGAAGAAAACCATGCAGGGAAAGTACTTGAAACTAGAACTTTTCGAGGACTAGAATTTCAGTGGTCTATAATAGTATCGCCTAGTCATTTAGGCTCATTAACTAATATTTCGATTTTTCTAAAACATCTTGGTTAGAAACAGAAAAAAAAAGTTGAACAATTGATACAGATCATTCATACCTGTTGATGATGCTAGGTAATAATGATCGTAAACACACAGGAGGTACTTATTAAATGAAAAGACTTACACCACTATTTTCTTTCACAGGTAGAAATGACAGGCAGCAGTATATTTGACTACATCCACCAGCAAGATCATGCAGAGATAGCTGAACACCTCGGTCTATCGCTGGCGGGGAGAGGCGGTGCCGGTTTGAATAGTCCAGCATCAGGGAGTGAAGAGGGCAGCCAGCACGGGACAAACAACCCTGATGGTATGTTAATCTTCCAGATCTAGAAACAAGCTGATGGCTTTCGGTACCGAGTTGAAATACCCAACAAGAAAACTTAAAAAAACAATGCGTCAATAATGTGTGGATTCTAATGAAACTAAACTTAATGTAAGCAAACTTTAAACTAAGACAAAAACTACCATCACGAATGAGTTCAATCGAGTCATATTGAATAACGTTCTTGTATTTATCGTTACCATAATTGCGTGTTTTAAAACAGCCGCCAAAACCTTTAAAGTAAACTTTCTCTACCGTTACTCATTCTAAAAGCAGATGTCACATTTAAAGACTTACAATAAGGTAAAATCGACAGCGATGAGTCGAAAGCAAAAAATCTCGGAAAAAGTGTGTACAGAATTCAATTAAACTTATACTTGAGGCCGTTGCACCTTCAACCGGCGACAATACTGAATTTTCTCCGAATCACCTATTTTGACAATAACCTTGCATCAAATTGAAATTAGATTATGGAGTCTTCACGGCGCGTTTGAATCTTATGAAATGGTCAATGGGGAGTCAGTGGGCATCTTTATGTCATAAATTAATATTTCAATTCTATGGGAACCGCCTTTAAAGTGTTTGTAATTCAAGCGCCACTGTGCATCTAATATCTTGCGCAAGCTCCAAAAGCCGATACCAAAAACCCATTAGCTCATAAATGCGGATGGAGCTTTATTCCGCTTCTCAATTAAACGACTAAATTAGCAAAAAAGTTAATAATACAATAATTTTTAGTATCAAGTAGTCTGTGCCCCGCTTCACTGAGTTTGATGTTTTTACCATTGTTGTGGTTATATTCCGATGTGAGAAAAAAACGTTGACTGAATACTTATTATCTGTAAGTAAGGAGGTAGGAATGCAATTTGAAATTGATGACTTTTAGTTGTTTTTTCACCTACTTTAAAATTCTGTGTAAGAAACCACACGGAACTTAGCAAACAGAATAATACATTTTAAGGTTAAGAAGGTATCTGCGTTCGTAGCATTTACTTTGTGTGGATTTAAATCATTTTTCTCTGACACAATACATCATCATTTTCGTAATTCATATCAACACCTTTTTATCTTAAACGAATTCAATACTTTTTTAGGTAAAGTTTATAAGTATTGATTTCATCGTAGACTGGTTGTCCATATTCTTTTCTTATGACGGTTTACATTTCAAACAACAGTTACAATTTAGATATTGATAAATATGAATTAATTGTCAAATGTTATGCAAGTAATAATATTCCATCCCATAAAGCAGACTTCATTACGTATCCAATCAAAGCATGACGGGACATACACTCGACCCAATTTTTTCTCAACCTAACGGATAAACTCCAATTTCAATTTAGCCCACATTTAAGGGCTTAGAATCTATTTTCAATTTACTTTCCGATACAAAGAAATGTTGTAAAAAATCTATCAGGATCGTACTTGTCAGAGCCGCTTTGTTGGGTGACGGGCATGGTGAAACGGAGTCAGAAAACAGAGGGCGTGGAGAAAGAACCACATTGTCAACTGATGGCCATAGAACTGTGGCTTAAAATTCGTGTGATGGTGTCAGAAGATTGATGGATGCTAGTGGTTCTAAAGCTACCTAAATAAGTAAAGGACTTTAAAAATATATCAAAGTTACCAATTAAGTTCCCTACTTAATCAAAACACAAAAACCTTCCTACCTACTTAATTCCAAATTTAGCCAAATAATATTGTCTAAATATGAAGAAGGGCTCTTTGTAGAAAGAAGTAGGTATTATCTATTGATCGTGGTAAAGAAAATATACCTTTTGCTTGTAGTAACATTAAACGAATACCAAGGTTACTCAAATAGTTGTACACTGACTCAATATTGTTACGCACTCGCATTTGTGGTACAAATTAATTTAAAATCTATTAGACATTGTCTACTTGCCGCAATACTTTCAAAGAATAAAATGTTTGTTGCAATATAAATATACAAATCTTGACAAGTTGATAGGAACAAAACAGCCGATGAATAAATAACAGGGATCGTCAAAACTTTAAGAACCACATCCCAAAAATGCAAGTAAATCAAGACGAAATCAATTAAGCACGGTCTCTATCCGATCTCAACGGTCCTCCGTGAATCTTTTAATTAGCTACTCGCTTTCCCAATCACAGCCATCGCCCTTAGGACAGGGATTGCTTTCTTTGTTAAGCTAAATTGAGATCTTTACGTCCCATCATTGTTATTGAAAACATCATTAACATTTTTTATTACTTCCCTCATTTATGTCTCAGTGTAAAGTTTTATTTCCTCGATGTTATCGTCCACGGTCAACATAACGTTGTTGGTCATTCATAAGTCATACATAACAACAGCTATCAAAATGTGAATCTCTTTGTTGACAGTATCATCGTCTATGACTCTCGCGGCTAGCGGTTCGTTGTACCGAGGTATGGATCGAGCTTTCTGTGTGCGGATGAAGAGTACACTGACGAAGCGAGGGTGCCATTTCAAGTCTTCAGGATATCGGGTAAGGTTTTCACAGCAGTGCATTATTAAACGACAAAGTGATATATCGCAAAGCTTTTAAAAGCTTGAAAAATATCATGTATAAGACAGTATCTCTATAACTTTTATAATGACTGCTCAACAACGTCGTTTAGTATTAAAAATCTTATCAGAAAACGTAGGACTTCCGAGTTAGATTTCTCATTCATTTTGTCTCTTTGCGGAATATCTTATCGAATGATTTATACGCTTCCAGCTCATTTGTATGAAAATTTACGTTACTTGGTTTTTATTATTATCTAGTTAACTGTTATCTATTAACCCGCCAAATACCTTTGCGGCTGCGGATAAAATAAAACTATTCAAATCTTATGAGCGTCGTCGCATAACTTTTTTTATCTGTACACGACGCTTAGTTTAAATAGAGTTTTTCGCAACCGCAAAGTTAAATGGCAAGTAGGTAAGAATCTGTTTAGAATGAGAAAATAGACGCTGAATTTTCATTTTTAATCTAGGTCGGAAGAGGCGAGGGTGAGCCATCGAGATATGCGGAGGGTGGTAGCTGGCGGGTGGGTATCTTATAGCGAGATGGTTACTTTGTTAATATAATTATAGGAAAACCTATAGCAATTATGTGACAAAAATCATTTTACTGTAGGATACGGTGTATGCCAAAGATTGTGCTGAACTACACGAAATGGCCAATATCTCATTTCCGACCGTACAACTGTTAGATTTGAATCTTTGCAAAGCTTTCGATAAAGCTACTCATTTAATTTTATCAATTTGGCTACTAAAAGTAACACTTTGACTATATTTTATCTTTCTGGATAATAAATGGAGTCACAAGACCTCTTTCTTTATCCGTCGTAGCCGCAAATATTATTATATTATTGGTTAGAATTATTGTTCAAGGGGTGCCTCAAGGCACGGTTATATGGGCCCATAATTTTTGCCTTAACTCGGTGTTAGGTCATAAAATGTGATTATATCTCAAGTGACTTGCGAATACCGACTAGGTACGTAAAATTGTCCGTAGATTGTTTTCGGGGTGTAAATTTTGCTTTTTATTTCATAACCACTTCGCGGACACTTCCTTTATTTGCAAGGGCTCTTTTAACCCTATCATGAATTTCAGTTTTATTCTTTTTGAAGGATGTTATAGGCTCGTTAAATTATGGTATCTGTAATCTAAACGGCCTTATAACTTAAAGGTTTCGATGGAGCAATTAGTATACTTAGATCGTTTATTATGAAGCATGGGTTACGCTAGAGGCAGCGCTTTTATTGGCGAAATTGCAAATTAGTTAGGTAATCCTTGATCTTCTTATTCGATTAGCAGGTAATGTATGGAGTACGTGGTTCCCGACTTCCTACAGCGAATAAATATTCAGTTTATGTGAAGTTTATTATTGTTTCTCGCTCGTATCTTGTTTGTGGCACCGGGAATGAATTTGCAAAGTTTTGATGAGGTTTTTTATGGTCGTCTCTTTGGAATACTGACTGTGCTAAGCACGGTAACTTTGATTACCTTAACATTTTTAACCTGACACAAAATATTACAAAAAAAATAATGACGAAACTTATCTTTTCAAAAGGCAAGATGAATAAAAAATGCGTTTCTTAGATTAAAGAGACCTACACAATCTACCAGCCTTTAATCATTTGTCTATTTGAAAAAGTAGCTGAACTTTTTCAAAATCTAAACGTTCTTCTCCATCTTTTCAGGTAGTTCTGATGCTCTGCCGACTACGACCACAGTATTCCTTCTCCCACAGTCGGAAGTCTCCAACAGTGTTGCTCGGGATGGTTGCACTAGCCATCGCGTTACCACCCCCCTCCGTCCACGAAATCAGACTCGAGTCGGATATGTTCGTTACAAGAATCAACTTCGATTTCACGATAGCACACTGCGAGCCCAGGTATTTGGTGTTTTTGTTACTTAAGACTATAACGAGCCGGTATGACCGAGCTTTGCTCGGTATTTTTATTTACTAATTTTCATGAAAATCTCCGGAACTTTTGTCTCGAGTGTTTACGTATAAGCTCAATAGATGGCGTTCTCCGTGACACTAATTCGTGATTTCGACTACTCGGCAAGAGATGGCGCTAATTTTTTTAAATATTAAAATAACTTTTAACCCGAGTCTTTCCTGAAAAGGAAACCTAGCTAGATCGATTTATCGCCCCCGAAACCCTCTGTATACTTAATGTCATGAAAATCGTTGGCGCATTTTCCGAGATCCTAAATATATATATATATCTTAAGAGGCTGGTGTTGACGGAAGGGCCCCTTTACGTGAACTCGGTTTTTGTTTTGTTTTTAGTTTAGTTCTTAATGCTATACATACATAATACCTTTATTATAAATTATATACAACTCCCTTACAGGCCTAACTCTTATATTATGCAATTATTCTACCCTAGTTATATATATTTATAACCTACTGTTTTTAATACCAACTATATTTATTTTTATTTGTTCATAATACCTACCTACCTACAGTTTGTGCGTCACCGAAAGCCTTGTGCTGAAAACCAGCGCTGAGAACTCGTTCTCAGCCCATGCTGAGCTCAGGGCTTTTTATACAGACCGTACATGGCAGCATTTCACACACACACACACACACACCCACCAGAACTCTGCGTATTGTTTATCACTGTATTTTTTACTTATTTTTTTATTGTTAGTTTTATGTCTTGTCGTGTACAGTTTGTATAAATAAACAATTTTCTTTCTTTCTTTCTTTTCTATATATATACAAGATTTTCTCGTTTAAAGGTATAAGATATCACCATATGCATTCTTCAAGAGAAGTTCTTTAGAAAAATTGGTCGTAGGATTTTTTCATGACATTTGAATATTTTTTTCAGCAGAGTATCAGAACTGCTTGGGTATACGGCGGAAGAACTGACGGGGAAGAACCTCTACGCTCTCTGCCACGGCGAGGACGCCAACAAACTTAGGAAATGCCATGTAGATTGTGAGTATTTATCAAAAAGAATAACAACACGCACGGTAGAAAACGCGGTAAACCTGCTACAAAAATGTCGTCAAGACGTTGAATATTCGATGGTGTAGAACCTAAGATCCTGACTACAACTGTGCTAGCTCTAGATAACATAAAACGTAAACAAAGCTTTCTACATCCTGCAAGGTATGTAGGTAACACATGGTTTTCCCAATCATCTATTATTCTAACTAATCAATCACATCTTCAAGAGAAAGCTCTGTTGTCTAAATTGGCTGATTATTCTCATTCGATATACGCAGACTTCTGCGAAATTCGATTTCACTCGCATCTACATTTCATTATCTTTTAGTGCTTGAATCTACAATGGAATCTATTGTAGGAATAGTGGAGTTTTTTGCTTTGTGTTCGATACCTATTCTGTTAAAGATGGATTGAACTGATATATATTTTATGATCTTCATAACAGTGGAAATCTTTCAGCCACGCCTTAAATGGCTAGTTTAAGTGTCTGCTCGAACTATTCTAATCGTAAAATCAGGTCCATGAGCTCATGAATCATCCATCTTTGTATCTATTGCACTTCCTTCTTCAATCAGTCCATCTTCAGGTAGACACCGTGTCACCTTCGTCTTCGTTTTAATTATCCTTGCTGACAGTAGTATGTCCATCCATGACCCAATAATGTGGTGAAATCCATGTTGTAACGTTCGATTTGTATTCAGACAGTGCAGTATAGAAATCCATGTCAAGTAGACTGGCAGTCCAAGGCGCGTTTGCAGGAAAATTTACGACTCTTGTGATTCGATTTGTTGGAATTTAGTTCACTTGTATTGGTAACTCTACTTTTCTCTCAGTAGATCAGATAATATCAACTAATACAATACTTTAGGTAACAGACGTACGTAAATCTTGACCAAAGATTTTCGTACATCTGTCACCTAAAGAATGCAACAAATTTTGATTTGTTTATAAATTAATTATCCGTTGTTCAGATTTTTATTTCTCCACTAACGTTGCCTTTCCCGTTATTATTTTCATCACCGTTATTATCCATATTCCCTTATAGCCTCTTAATTTTTCATGATCCCTTCTAGAATCCCAGATTCCATGAATAATGTACACTGATATTATTACTTTCCTACACATCCGTCAGTGGAATACAATTTAGGCTTGCGCTATGCGCCGGTCCGACACGAGTTGTGATTTGAATAATAATTTTTATACCATCATTTTAGTATCCTTTCCCTTTACGTATACGTGGGAAATGTCTGGTAATGTCCTTTGAGATGGCTATACCTACTGTTTTATGGACATGTCTTATGGGATTGTGGAGGTTTGAGTCTTCTCGCAAGCTACGTCATCTATCATAACTTTTATCTCGTTGGGAGATTATTTTGTTTCTTTTCTAGAGTATTCTCTTATTCTCTGATATTCACACTTCAATCTTCTTACATCATTTGGAATCTGTCCAGATTGCTATCAATGATTGTTATTAGATACCGTTATGTAGCCCGTTAGCACTTAGCATGCAGGTATTGACTGATTCTAAAGTACTGATTACCAATGCAGTGATGTCACCCTTCCTTTATTTGTTTGTCTCAAACCCTGCGCTTATTTATAGCTGGATTTTGAGTTGGTGCAGGTACTTTGAATACATTTCGGGTTTTGGCAGGAAACCAACTCTTCCATGAAGCTTGGCTCGTTGTTCCTTGCCAGAATGTGAGCATTATGAATGGAAAGGTTCATAATCCTGACGTAAGATTGTTACCTTGCCATGTCCTGGCCAATCAAATAGCGTTCGTATATGAGCATGACAAGATGGCCGTTCCGAATGCCAATCACGGCTAGGCGTTAGCGTCACAAGCTCCTAGCACCTTACGATTTGATAGGTTTACGAGACCATGAATTTGAATTTAAAATCAACATGTATGTAGATGCCGGTCAAATGTGGACATTCCTGCTTCTGAATACCAATTGTTCTATTTACATAAAAGTCCGGGTGTTTGTTAGAAAGCGGGTGATTTGGTTACAACTGCGTATGTGGTTTGGTTGCTTAACGATGATATTGACGTTATTATGTGCAAGCGGCAATAAAGTTCAATGATTATGTTGGGGACTTCCGACAATGACAGAAACCTTGGTATTACGGACACTAGTAAATTTTAAATCACCAAAGGAAACGAATCAAGCTTCATGTGTGTTTAAAAAATAAAAACATCACACACGGTAGGTAACTTAAGTCATAATTCATAAGACATTTATTGGCAAATCAATTTACAGGGCTAAACATAGCACAATTAGAAATAAAACATGGGTAATTGTACTTAGGTACATTAATAAAATACAATTACTTACACTTACCTGCCTTTAACAAATTATAAATCCTTAAACGAAAAGTTCTAACAAGCCATTGCCTTTAAAAAATAGCATTACTGACTCCCTATACAAAAACGATATGGTGTTGTTTACAGTAGCTCGCTTCAGTCTTTCTCGATCTTGGTCCTGCCAATGTCATGACGAAAGGTTCTGAAATTAGGAACTCCTGAATTTCACACTAATTGATATCTTATGGTTTGTGAAGTCATTGATTTTACACGTCATATTCTGTGACCGTGGTTCATACATCATTAAGTATGGCACGATTGTCATTGATCATGTCAGGTGTGGTATGAATAACAACCCCTGAATTGCAAAATTGAGCGTTTCTGTTGCCACTAACTGCTTTATGACGCAAGTCTTATTTTATTTAAATGTTTTCTCTCAAGACTAGGCGACCAAGATCTACAACAAACGAGGACCTACGCAACAGAGAGATTAAAGTCGAGGATATGTAATTTAATTTTACCAATAACTCCCATATTCCAAAAGTGAAATTCCACTGTTGACTTTGGAAGCAACTATACTCATAATCTTTAATGTCATGAGTAGTGATTGTTATGTAGGTCAAAGAAAATATAGATAAATTGTGTGACAGATACTCTCATAGAGAGTATTATATTCCTTGGACAGATGACATGGATAAGAAGGGGGTGAATACTGAATATGGCTGGCAGAGGTGAATGCAAGAGTAGAACAAGTTATGACGATCCCACAATAAGTGGGATAAGGGCAAGAAGATAATATTTATACCATGATCTTTAAATATAATCAAAGTTACGATACATTTAAAGGTCAATTAAAGTTAGAGCTGAACGAAGACATAACTAAGAGCAAGAGTTCAGCAAAGAGGTTATTTTCCTAAGCACCGATTCAGTTATTTAACAAAAGCATGATTGCTTAGCTGCAAACATTGGCACAAATCCAAAAAGTACCTAGTATTGGCAGACCAATAAACAATACATCAAACCAAAAACTACGCTAATGAATCACGTATAAAGAACACGTGTTTGTCACTCCGTCTTTTGTGTTCACAATGACTTCTAATACCTTGTGTGAATGTGCTACGGGTATTTTATCGACATAATTATAGCTGATGACCTTTAAAAAAACTATTGCAATCATACATATTGAAATGGTCTTCTTCTTGTCGTGACACTAGTTCTAGCTAACCAATGTGTTGAAAGGATTTTAAATGCGCCTCCAAGAGGCTCTTTCCGTGAAGTGGTGTTTCAGTATGACTAGGAAAACTTTTGAAACACAGGTGACTCTTGGAAGACATCACTTTCAAACAATTAAAGTAACAGAATTGTTTCTTTGTGACCGCAAGCACAGCTATAGATATGACAGGTAGATCCATATACTCCGAGCTTAATGCATCACAGTGAGCCCATTGTTCTGATTCGTAATACGTTTGTCAGGATTCAAGGTCGTGTTTGCCATTCTGTTTGCAGACATTTTTGGATTGTGTTGAAAGATACTGACCACTGTTAGGTGCATATAAAGAGTAACGGAATCAGCTGAAGACAATAAATATATACCAACCATTATCAACCTAACTATATACCCTTGGGACTAGGGAGGCCTGATATTACAGTCTCTTCTTCTATCGTGTCAATGGTACAAACTAGATAGTTTTTAAGTAACGTTTTGCCACCCCTACTGGTATTGTCTGTGGCGTTGGCAAAATCGTCTCTTGCAGTAGGTAATAGTTACTATACCCATAACATCTATTCCTTCATGACAGACCAAAGTTATTAGTGATAATATACCTATGGGCTACCAAAACAAAAGTCTTCCAAAGCAAATATTTTCATCTACTATCAGATCCTCAATGCTTTTCAGACTCAACTATAACCCTTGTTTTCTTTTCTTCTAGTAATGAACAAAGGGCAAGTCCTGACCCACTATTATAGGATAATGAACAAACTCGGCGGATACACTTGGATGCAGACTTGTGCGACCGTCATCTGCTCGTCCAAGAACGCCGAGGAACAGAACATTATATGTGTCAATTATGTTATTAGGTAAGCACTGATAATTCCTTCAAACATCCAGAACAATCATGAGTTTGGATCATACTGCTGATACAAACTTGGTACCTATCAATTTCAGAACACCATGACTCCAACGCCTTTCCAGCTAACTCAATAAAATCATATGAACGTTCCTGGTTAGTTTGTCCTTGAGTCTTTTCTAAATCCAACTCTTTCATTTCAGTGGCCGCGAATACCCCAACACGGTCATGGACTGCTGCCAACTAGAAGACAATGTCCAAGGGGTGAAACGGGAAGAGAGCACCGGGGACCCAGAGAATGGACCACCAGACACTGATAACTCAGGTGGACCATCGCCTCCCAACCGTCATCCAGTCGAAAGAACCGAACCTCCTAACAATACTGATTCAGCCTCATCTGCGCCAGTCCCAACGTCGGACGTCACACACCTCACAAGGCTTAGCGATACGCAGCCTTTACCGCCCCATGCAGCCCCTGAACGAACGTCTCCAATGCCAGCCAGACGACAAAAGAAACGGAAGCACGCAGACTGCGAAGACGAGGAGAGAGAAGAGGAACGACGGAAGTCGAACCCCAACCCAGCAGCTGTTATATCTCCAGCAGAAAGAGACATTTCGAAGACTAACCTGACGATTCCCGAAGGTGCGACTGACGCAACATCAGTTAGAGACTTAGAAAATGCCATGTCTAAGCATCTGCCCGCACTGGATGGAAAGGAAATAGCGCACAGGCCGACAGACTTCTCAACTGACGCGTTACTAAAGCAGCAGCAACAGAAATCGACCATCCAATGGATAGGAACACAGAACCACCACCTAAATCATCTAAATAGACAGATCCCGGGCAACCATGCCGCGACGCCGGCTAGCGCACTCTTACGGCAACTCTACGCAAACAGAGAGAGCGTTATTCGAAGTAACTTCTTGGGAGATGGGCGAACTGGGTACTATTCCAGTGACGGGCAGACAGGGCCTCTGCCTACCCCTCCTGGAAGCGAAGGGTCTAGCTACGGCGAGCAATTAGGACACAAAGGGACTGATATAGGCTCGCTTGCGTACGGAGGGTATGCGGACTACCATTCCGCAATGACTCCCCCAGGGTCAGTGTCGCCGAGAGACAAGCAGCAATACGCGTTGTCGTACGATAATAGCGCTTATTCGGAAGCTTTACGGCACTCTTATCTAGCAGAAGCACCTCTGCCGTTGAAGCCTCAAGCGTATTCCGCTGTCCCGGGGAGTTTGGACTACGCATCAACACTGGACCAGTCACAGTTCTTCCACCCTCCATCATCATTCCATCTCTATCACCCGCAGGCGCACGCTCATGCGTCTCACTCGCACGTTGACAAGTCCGCCCCTCCAAATACGAATTGGTATTCGTCTGGCTCATAGCCTTATTAGAGCTTTTATTTGGCATTTTTAAAATTTTGCGAGCTTCTTGGAACTTGTTAAGTTTAGCACTTTTTGTTATCGTTGGAACGGTATTATGTTTATGGCTCAATTAGTTTGTACATACAAGCTGACTACAAAAACCGTGTGTGGTATGATTTGGTATGAATATTTGAACTAAAATGGCGCTTATAAATCTATCATAAGATAGCCAGCTTTCTGGTCTAAGAAATTGTATACGGTCAAGACTTATAAGAATACTCAGATAAATCAAAATGACATCTTTTTAATACTAGTTCACTAACGAAGCAACGACATGCATTTAGTTCAATTTTAATAGTTTTTTTTTAACGTTAAGAGCTATTTTTGCAAAACAATATACCAGTGATGTACTCATCAGTACTGATATAACAAAACATCGATATTATATTAACATTTCGATATAATTTAGTTAAAATTCGATGGCTATTCAAGTAGCTTATTGCATATCATTTTAATATAGGCTTTTGTAAATTATTGTACAATAGTTATCTACACGACTGTACTTAGAATAGTTTTAATCCTTGACACTGTAAATTGTAGATCTAAGTGTATATTAATTTAATTTTCGAAATAAGATTTCATTGTATATACCACACATTCCATTTCAAATAGAATAGAAGTTTCTGAATCTTAAAACTTATCTTTCTTTCTATAAAAAACCCTAATTATTTTTTATCAAGAGTTTTTGAATTATAAACTTCTATCTATTACAGTAATTCCAAAACAAAATAAAATCAAATTCCATATTCTGATAAGATTAAGATTTTCGTTACAGAAGGCACTAATCTTGAATTATTCAAATTCAAAAATGTCTTTATTCAGTAGTATCAAAAGGATCACTTTAAAACGTCTTAAAGCTAGGTGAGTCTAGGTGCCAGTTTCACGCGACCAAGCCTAGAAGAATTGGCAACCAACTACGGCTTGGTTTTTGGTATGAACTTCACTATTTTTGTTTTCTCTAAAGGATAGAGAAAACAAAAATAGTGAAGTTCCACTGTTGTTAGTTACTTTTTTTTCTAAACTATTGGCAGTCATCAGAAATTTTAGTAGAGAGTGCCATAGACATTAATTCTACTGTTAGAATCGAATAATACAATAGGCATGAAGACAGTAATCAAGTATCGCCAAAATATTTATCTGATCTAATGAAAAAGGATTCAAAGATTTTGAAAAAATTTTCTACAGAAATATGATATTTTAGACATTACAGATGCTTCTGAATATGATAGAAGAGATTTTGAAAATTAGTCGTCAGGCCTATTCTGATTGGCGGGATGAACGCCATCTTGTTTTTACTAATGGCTATATTTTTTAAAACACATTTTCAATTCGTCTGCTGGGATTCATCAAAAAGAAAAAAATATGTTTAAAAATAGAACATGACAGAGAAAATACTCAATAAACATTCCATGAATCATTAAGCCAAAAACAATTTCTTATTTTTATTATAATAAAAGTTATATTTTATTATTAGTTCTATTAGGTGTTATAATTATTGCTATTTATATTTATACTATTTTATCTGTGCAATAAACGTGTGGAAAGAATTTCGATCGTAATAGGCTTCGTTGATGTATCGTATTATAAGAATTATTATTATAAATTGTAATAAAGCTGTAATTATATTATTATAAATTGGGATAGGCTTATCACTCAATTATCTGTTATGTTTTTAATTCTTTTTTATATGCAATGTAATTTTTTAAATTTATCATGAACGAACAAGAAAAGTTTTTTATTTCTCTGAATAAATAATAAGAATTTTTCAATATCATCTGGTTTTATTTCGAAAAAATACAATAATACACCAAACACATAAATATAACTTATCAAACATATACTGTCAAAAATAGCAACACATATTTTTACTGCAATGTGACAGTTGATACAAAATTAAAACAAAAATACAATATTTTTTCATGATTTCGCATTGTATAATATGCAAAATAATCTAAATACATATTTTTTATAAGATTCCATTGATATAATTAATTGTACAATCAAAGTGGACGGAATAACAACAGTCATAGTACTTACAACTAGATACATGAAAAATTGATAATACAATCTTAAACTAATTTAAAACTTAAATGCACTATTACTATAAATAGCTGTTGAATAGCTACCAGAACAAACATATTTTAATCAACAATTATGGTTTTATCATACTTACATAATAACAACTTCATAATAAATGTATTTTTCTGTGATTATCAGTCTACTGAAGGGGGTTCCGGCTTCATTTACAACATTTCGTCTTCGAAATCTAATAAAACGTTACGTAGTTAGAGTTGTTGTCTCATTAATTTTCCATACAAAAGAGAAAGACACGCGCTTACATGAAAACAACATTTGGCAGACGAAATGTGGTAGCAAAACTCCGACTTCAGGTACTGTTGTCATAATAAATCACTCATACACTTGTTACATACACAAAGAAAATATTCCATTTAACAAACATGTAAATCAATTCTACTCTAAACTCGAAACGTGGACACTAACAGTAGGGTCGGTCCACAAATTAAAAGTCGCTCAGCGAGCTATGGAGAGGGCTATGCTCGGAGTCTCTCTGAAGGATAAAATCCGGAACGAGGTTATCCGACAGAGAACCAAGGTGGTCGACATAGCTCAAAGGATTAGTAAGCTGAAGTGGCAGTGGGCCGGTCATGTTTGCCGTAGAACAGACAATCGTTGGAGCAAACGAATACTAGAGTGGAGACCGCGTTTAGGTAAGCGTAGTGTAGGACGCCCTCCGGCAAGGTGGGGCGACGATCTGCGAAATGTAGCAAGCACTGGAGGAGAAGAGCCGAAGAACGGGCTCAGTGGCGCGTCTTGGGAGAGACCTACGTCCAGCAGTGGACTAATATAGGTTGATGATGATGACGATGAAATCAATTCGATTTACCCCGGTGTAAATGTTTTTTATTCGACAAATAGCGTTATTCCGTAGATGGAAAAATCAGCCCTTAATTCATCATGATTTTAAACAGACTTGATTATCAAATTACTGAACAATATTAAATTACAATTAACTGTAAACAGTAAATGGAACCTTTTACTCTTCAAAGTATAATGGTCAAGGTGAAAAATACCCTAACAAATAGTCAATTCAAAGACTTACCATATGAATAAGTTATTTTCTATAAATGCATAGTACTTGATAGTAGTAGAAACTGAGTAGTAGAGCTCTTTGTGAAGGGCTCGTCCGGGGAAGTAATACCACCATGTCTATTTCTGCCGTGAAGCAGCATTGCTGTTTCGGTTTGAAGGGTGTGGGTGCCGGTGAAATTACTGGCACGTGAGGTACATCTGTATGTCTCAAGTTGATGGACGCAGGTACACCATGGGGCATGTTCCTTACCTGCGTGACCTACGAGGCAATCCTTTGTTATAGGCGATGGTTACCACTCAGACGAGCCATATGCACGTTCAATCAATAGTTAAAAATACTCGTAAACATTAATGTTAGTACTCCATCAATATTTCTATGTTAGGCGACTGCATCTGAAGAATTATTTGGTACTGCGAGAAAACGCACAGCCAGCAGTAGAACTGAAAATAAATAAATAATTAATTCATTGTGACTGAATAAATGAATTGAATTGAAATAGGTCCAGACTTTAATTTAA
The DNA here is from genome assembly GCA_939531255.2 of Thera britannica. Taxonomy (NCBI): domain Eukaryota; kingdom Metazoa; phylum Arthropoda; class Insecta; order Lepidoptera; family Geometridae; genus Thera; species Thera britannica. The sequence continues at coordinate 3,254,220 of OW618042.2, read as the reverse complement.
AGACACTCGAAAAGAGATATCGTCGTCATATCGTGTCATTAGTTCTTTCAAACCAGTGTGGTGAAAGGATTTTTAGTGCACCTCAGAGAGACGACTTAGATGTTGAAAGAATGATGCAGACTTTTTTTCTAAACTTTTTTTAAAGCGCCATCTAGTCTCTCACTATGCTAACTAAGGAAATTGATAAGATTTTTTATTTGATTGTATACCCTAATTTATAATCTTAGTCTTTTTTGGTAAACAAAGGTAAGGCCATATCAAAAAAACGATGTTGAACTGGTACTTTTTAATATTTTTTTAAATTTTGAAAAGTAGCTAAGGTAGGTATTATTTTCTAATCAATATCCATAGAATGGGAAAAAGCAATGGTATCTTGCTATCTCATATATTTTAATTGATTGTTAATACAAAGTTATTAAATGATGAAGAAATTATGGTAGAAAATATTTTACGACACTGGTATCATTTGATTAACATAATAGTAAATCACAGGGCTACGAAACAGTTGGTGCATTTTGGCACTTTAAAGCCATTCTATCTTGTGTTTGTGTTGTTATTTGTTTTAATCGTCATGCATTTGCATCGTCTCTCGTTCGTCGAAGTCGAATGTGTTCCTCGTGTCCAATTGTGCGTTGTTACCTAAGTTTTTGCTCACATTATCGTTGTCTGTTACTGTTATCAGTTTTTTGATAAGTTTTAGCCTTGTTGTTGTTGCTGTTGTGTTTGTATCAAACATAGACCCTCAACCCGTGCCCGTGGGTAAAAATATTATATATAAAAACTAGCTGCCTGTCCCGGCTTCGCACGGGTGGACATTTATTCTTTAAACACATAAATATAGCCTATGTTACTCAAGGTGAACCTACGTCCAGCAGTGGACTGATATCAATTGATGATGATGATGAAAGAACATTCTATAACGTTTAGGAGCACTATTTTCTAGAACCTTTTTTCTAAATCTAGAATTCAGAACCGTTTGCATGGGTATATTTGAGTATTCTAGATAATTCTGGATTACTAACGTTTGGGTGGGAGCATTCCGGATGCTAACCGACTTTAAATTTGATTATTCCAGATCATTCTAGAGCGTCTATGTGCATTCTGTTCTCGTCAAAGTCGAGAATTTTCTGAAAAATCCCTAAGCGATAGAAAGGGATAGACATATATAAGTCCCTACGTGATAGAAAGGGATAGACATAGATTTCGAAACTTTTTCCTCTTATAAATTAATAACACCTAAATATTGAATATGAACTATCCTATATTTTAAGTCCGACTTATGGTCGGACGGATGATCTGGAATAATCAAATTTAAAGTCGGTTAGCATCCGGAATGCTCCCACCCAAACGTTAGTAATCCAGAATTATCTAGAATACTATATTAGGCAGTTGCAAAATTTTATCGAAATCCGTTAAGTAGTTTCGGAGTTTATCGCGTTCCAAATTGTGACACGAAAGATTTATATATATAGATATGAAATTATAGGATCATTGTTTTATGTATACTTCCTTATGATCAGGCACAGGGAAATGAGGTTCTACTTTTCAGTGTACTCTAGTAGGTAAGTAGTTGTAGTAATATTCAGGTAGGTCTATTGCACGAGTAAAACCGCGCGCCGGTCCTATTAATAGTGATCCATGATAAAACATGTTTTTCTCCCCTGAGTTGTCACTATGACAGTGACATATCATGACATTTGTTTGTTTACAAAAAAAGACTGAGTTTCTGAATCCGGGTATAGAGTCTGTTCAGAAAGAGAGCCGTCGTGGGATTGGAGGGCGCAGCTGTGCTTAATTACCTTTTTTGTTTAGTGGGCAATACAATAGCGCGTTTGTTGTGTTTTGATCCTATCACAACTAGTGTACTATTCCTTTATTTAATTTTTATGATGCAAAATGCTGACAGAAAGAAAGGGATGAGCTGACATATAAAAATTGAAACGTTAGTTCACAATTTAGCCACGACGGCTCTCTTTCTGAACAGACTTTTTTGCCATATTTTTCCCTCTCTCTTGTCGTACGTTTTATTAGTTCTTTCAAACCAGTGTGGAGAAAGGATGAGCCTCAAAGTGGTTCTTTTCGAGGATTTAACACAATGATTTTGATTTTTTAAAGTTTCCTGTTGTCAATATAAGTATGTTTAAACCATTTGCATTACACCTAGGACAAACATCATACGTTCATCACATAAATATTTGTCCTCAGTGGTGATTGAACCCAGGTTAAGGTCTACACAAAAGGCAGATCTGGCTACCAACTGTATGCCCAGTCGAATGGAAATATCGTCCTTAGCAACGATGTACCTAGCTTTTATGACTTTGTCAATTTTAAGCTACTTTTTAATCGAGTCGGGCAAACAAAGCCGTATACAGAAGCTAGTACTCACATTATAGGCCATCCAAAGGAAGTCGATAAAGGCGGCAAACGTGGCATCCAGCTGAAAATGAAGATAATATACCTTTTAGTCAAGTCAATCAAGTCAAAGTCAATAATTTTTTATTCAGTACGATGCAAGAATCACTTTGAAACGTCTTAAAGCTAGGTGAGTCTAGGTGCCAGTTCCACGCGACCAAGCGTAGAAGAACAGGCAACAAACTACGTCTCGGTTTCTACCGTTTTTTTTATATGATCCTTTTACAAATCAAAAATAGTCTAAAATAATAGCAGTGAAGTTCCAGTGTGGTACCACTTCACTTAGTCTCCTTCTTCTTCATAACTTGTTACTAGTTACATCAACCCTGTGTGGTGTGTGTGGTGTGAGTGGTTTTGAGTGCGCCTCGAAGAGGCTCCTTTCGTGCACTCGGGCACACTTAATCTCCTTAATTTAATGTCAAAGTGATTGCAGATTAAAATTAGCATAAACAATAACTAGCAGTTGGTGCCCGAGCTTCGCTCGGTATTTTTTTTTGGTAAACTGTTGTTGTGAATTATATTTAAATACGAATTACTTACATACTGATTAAATATTAATATGTTTCGATCTTACCGACATAATAATAAACTCCACTACTCGTCAATAGATGGCGTTCTCTGTCCCACTAACTCATGACTTAATCAACAGATGGCGCTAGGAGTTATGATTTTATGATAAAGTTGATTATTTTACATTACGATTAAGGGGACATTTTCTAAAAATGAATCCTAGCTAGATCGTTTTATCGTCCCCGAAAACCCCTGTATACTTAATTTCATGAAAATCGTTGGCTCAGTTTCCGAGATCCAATTATATTATATATATATATATATATATATATATATACAAGATTTTCTCGTTTAAAGGTATAAGATAATAGCAAAAAAATAAATTTAGGTTTCTTTATAATCTGTTTTGTACAGGGTTCCAAATCCGACACATAATCCAACGCCATCTAGTGAAAAAATACTTACAGATTAAGATTAGATTGGTTCTGATAGCTTTCACAGATGGCGCTGATCCTTTAGGAAAAACAATATTCTTTTAGCATGTTTTATTTCAGAAAAAAAAAACCGTTTAAAACATGATAAATTTAAAAACTAATAATGTAGCTCCGTTTTATTCCTTAATAAAACGAAGCTACATTATTAGTTTTTAAATTATCAACAAATAATCTGGATACCTACTACTACTGTTCACGTTCCACTCCTCCAAGCTGAAGATTGGGGCAAGTGGAGGGAAACCGTACAAAAAGCGCTTGCTATTTTTTTAGTCACGATCCTCAGCAGTGAAAGACCGGCGGACGAGTGATTAAGTAAAAATAATTATAAAATAATCTCACGTAAATATAATATCCTCCTATTAGCCACAGCCCGAATATGAGTTGGAAGACAATGATGAGTCCCATAGTGAAGAGCCATGGCAGCATCAAACCTCGCATCCAGATATTGATCCCGATCACCTGAAAAACAACATCATCATCAGCCTGAGAAGTACACTGCTGGACAAAGGCCTGCAGTGCTCCTGGCACTGGTGGTGTGGTGGTAGCGGCCCCGCCTTCCAATTCAAAGGTTGTGGGTTCAAATCCAGTCATGTACCTACCAATGAGTTTTTCTGTCGAAAAATGTATGTGCTCTATGCCAGTACTTTCAAACGGTGAAGGAAAACATCATGAGGAACTGGCATGTCGTAGAACCTAAAAAAGTTTGAACACATATCAAGCGTCAAGCAAAAAGGGTCAGACAGCGAGCGGCCTACTTCCGGAAATCAGTCCGCACTCCGCACACCAAGTGCGGATGATGAGTTTGTAATTATTGCATAAGAGCTCTGATAGCCTAGTGAATCCACCTTTTGCTCCCAAGGATGTGGATTAGAATCTGGTCATACACCAGATTCTCACTCTCTCAATCAATGTTTAAGAAATAATGTATCCAAGATGTTGTTTGATAATTCTCTGCTTGTCTATTTTTGTAACTAAGGCATTAGTGTTTCAATTCACTCACCATCAAGACAGAAAATATAATGAGTAGAAGAAATACTGTTATGAAGATGCCGCCAACCACTTTGAGTGCTGAAAAAGGAAAGTTCAGTTGGTAAGAAGTATATTTTGATAACAAAACTATGCAAAATTCTAGTAAATATTATTATTTTTAGCCTGCATCTTCTCATCTCGCCTTATCCCTTTTCCCACTTCATATGGGGTCGGCCCCAAGGGCATAAGGGCAGGAAGAAGAATATCCTGTCACTGCAGGGCAAAGACCTTCCTAACCCCCTTCCACTCTTTCCGGTCCTGTGCTGTGGATGCCCAGTCTTCCATAAACAAGTCAAGATCATCCCGCCATCTGATTTTGAGTGATAGTTAATATACCGATCGAAACATTTTGAAATCTTATATGGGGCTAATTACTCGGAGATCATGAGATAATGATTGAAAGTATTAAAAAACCCCTAACTGAAGCAATCAATATCAAAACATGTAAACTGCTGCATTGATTCATAGCAAACATGGCTAAAAACTACAGCAAAAAACACAAACTAAGTTCTGTATTTGAAAACAGTGCTCGAGTTTGAGTCGAGCCTCAAGCATTGATTTTTGTCATTTTTCAATGGAGAACTTTTCGGAATACGGGCCTAAGACTTTTAGGTTGCGAACTTTTTGGTCGAGAATTAAAAAGTAAGAAGGATAATACTCACAAAATCTAACATCAGCTTCGAACAGCGGGTTCCACAGTTGTGTTGAATCCCCACCACCGATCTGGTATGCTATGAACGTGATGAGGACCACACTCATTGCCGCTGTGTAGACCGCCACCGCCCGACTCCCGGCTTTCACGTTCGAAGACCAGATGCAAGGAGACCAACATGATTCCAGTACCGGCATTTTTACTTTTTACAACACTAGTTTCAAATGTGGAAGCTCACAGTTGCTTGGTTTCTTGGGATTACTACGATCTGAAAAGAAATAACAACATTATTCGTGAGCCTGTTGCATTGTTTAGGTTTAACGGATGCAGCCACACCTATTATTTCTTGCTATTGTTACAATCAGAAATAACTAGGCCTATTTTGTTTCAGATAGAGCTGAAACGCATAGTTTCTGATTGGTTTCAGCAACCTCATAGAGAGTTTACCGTATTTTTATTGAAGACACACAATATATTCGTAAAAAACAAGCAACGCCTCAAAAAAGTTTGATTTGTTTTGTTCCAGATTCCAAAAGACGGGCGGCGGGGGAGGGAATTTTGGTGTTTTGATCTGTTTAATAGAGTGTCTCGCTCTTTTTTGTGCACATACCAAGGACAAAATCAAAAAATGCTTAAAATCATTACTAAACTCTGGCAAGTCTGTCACATTGATTCTGTGCCTGTCTGTCTGACGGTCCGACGATTAGACGTTGACATACATGACTTTGACAGTGACAACCAGCTGGCAATGACTCTGTTTTCTATCCGTTGCCGTTGCGGCCAAGTAGGTTGGATGCGCTGAATGGATGTGGGTCAAAAAATAAAAATTCTGGCCGCTCACTTCATAATCTCGTCTCATTATTTTGGACTGGAACTACACTGGAACGTCATTGACACAGAACACAGTCGGCTCAAACCTAACCTAGGTTGTCTCACGGTTCCAAATCAACTCAGAGGTCTAAGCGTAGGTGTAAGTAACCTAGGCACCTACCAGGTCCTAGTCTAGTTAGGTGCCTAGGTTAGTCTTGCTGTAAGCGACCATGAAGCGATTATTCGCAATGACCGATAACTGTTAAGCGAGATACACTTAAACCGCGGTTGATGCTTGATAAAGAAAGATAACAGACTACCTACCTAGCACCTAGAATCTAAATCTTTTGCTTACCTAGTTAGTAAGTAGGTATGTACGTACTTACTAACTTCTGTCTATAGTTTAGGTACCTAGAGTTTATGTTCCATCTTTTTGCACGCCCACGAAGACTGGTAGAAAATGCTATTAGCATTAAGTCCTCCTAGCACTTAAGTTTGTGTTCAAGTTTTAAATAAATAAATAAATATGTTCCTACCTATCGGCGGGGGTAGGCCTAACCCAATCTTACGCGTACCTACCCTTATACTTGGTTCCATGCATGAGGATATAGACTAAGACATAAGAAGACATTTATTTATTTACTACCTAAGCACACAACATAAACCAGTTAAAACATGGACAATAAAATAAAAAAAGAAAGATACAAATAGATACATCGATACTGGAGAAGTGTGTCGTGTTTCTGTGTGCTACAGCAGCAAAAGGGTAAGTAATAATAATTTTATCAGCAGGTTTTCACGACAAAGCTCTAAAAGTGAAATCTTCATGAGTTTAAATTACATGCATGGAAACTGATTGTGGACATAGGCCGCCATACGACTCCAGGAAGAACGATTCTTAGCCCTCTTCACTGACTTTATTTTTTATTTTCTAAACAACTTGCTAATGGAATAAGCAAAAATCCCCCCTGATGTTAAGTGGTGACCATTGTATATAACAAAGCATTGTCTCGTAGGTCACGCACGTCAGGAACGTGCCCTACGGTGCACTACCGTGCATCCATCAAATATTGAGGCATACTTTCTGTCGTCGGTCCATCGGGTGGGTGGGCATTCTACGTTATATAACGTAACAGATGGAGGTATAATTATATTTCTTACGAATCAAAATCTCACCCAGGAAGATTTATAACCAGACAGAGAATCTTGGAATAACGCTAAATCACCTATAATTAACGCTGGCCTGGATTCTAGACTTTTACGATGAATTGGAGTGATGAGGAGATGAGAATAGATCACCAATAAACAAAACTATACATTTTGTCATCGGCCATTTCAGGGTCCCCATCGCGCAACCAAAATATAATTTGACGATTGACGAAAATCCTTGACAAAATTTTGTAAAACATTAGCAAAATAATCTAAATATGGGTTCTAACTAATGGGTGGGTTTAACCATCATGGAATAATTGTAGGTACCTACTCTGCGCCTGCCAGCATTATCAAGTGGTAACCATCGCCTATAACAAAGCATTGGGAACGTGCCCTACGACACCTACACTGCCGTGCGTCCATCAGCTTGAGGCATAACAGAATGTTCCGCCTCACGTGCCAGTAATTGCACCGGCACCCACACCCTTCAGACAGAAACACAGCAATGCTGCTTCACGGCAGAAATAGGCATGGTGGTAGTATCTACTTTCCCGGACGAGCCCTTCAGAAAGAGCTAGCTCTACTAAAAGTAAAAGTACCGATGATTATTTTGAGTTCTCTCAGTTTTAAATTCCAAAAAGATATTATTTAGGCCAGTAAGTAATTAAATAAGTCGTTTATATTATCTAGATACCTTCCTACTAGTAGATGAAGTAGATTTTGTACCTTCATGCCTAACTAAGTAGTAGGTACCCTACCGCCCTATACAAGAAAGTAAACAGAAAATACCATCAATAAGTTATAAAAGTTGTCGAACCCAAACAAATTCTTATAGTCGACATTTCTCTCAAGAATCGCTACAAAAATCCCGAGACGCAAATGAACTTTGCTTCATCTCGATTGATGCTCAGCAAAAAGAATGCAAACTCAGCTACATAACAATGCGCCAGCTATAAATACCTACCTATAATAGTAGGTATTGTAGGTATTACAGGCCTGAAGTTTGCCTGCACGCTTGATCTGCTCCGGTCAGGCGTGTGCCGCGCACTTCACACCGGTTGGATCAGTTTTAGACAAGCAGCGCTTGCACACCGCGTTCTCTCACGATAAAATCGATACCGGCGTTGTATCACCGATTTTTAATACAAAACATTAAAATAGTGAAGTGGATTCGTTTGTGATTGTTTTAAAAAACGTGTGTATTGAAGAAATGTGAGTTTTGGAGCATCCGGCTCGAAGCACCGGAGTGAAATTTCGTTGGTTCCTTTTGTAACTTATTAGTTCAAGTCAAGTTCATCGCGATTCTTATAAGTGTGGTGAGTTGAACTTTCTTGTTATTCCAAACCGTACAACCAAAGCTTTAACGGACACACGATTCTTGTAAGTATTTCATTTTGTTGTTATTCATTTTTTAATCCTGTGGAGTAGCTCAGGGTACTTCCTCGGCGCGCGTGTTATACCTTTTGTGTATGACTGGTTTTGGGCCCTCGTTTCTTGGGTTTTGGTCGATGCATGTGCACCTACACTTTCTTACTTATGTTGTGCTTTAAGCACTTCTTGAGTTGTCCTCCTACTCATAAAACGGTAGAGTCTTTACGATTCAATATTTTTGTTGTTTTGCCAAGGAATTGGGTTGAAGAAACACTGAATCCTTTTTTTTTAATTTAGTACGTATACTTTGTTTCTAAACTATATTAATTTTAATAAAATTGTTTATTGCGCCAATTAATAAAATACAGATAAACTAGTCTTAGAAAAATATTTATTCGAAAATATTAAATTAAAGCTTTGCCGTGTCAATATGTACAATTTATTATTGTTTCTTCACGCATGTAAAAGATGGTAATTGTTTTCTTTTCACAATTTTGTTTAAGACAATCCATTATTATATTGAACTCAACTAAAACTAGAAACTTCTTATTATGTCAGGATCAGAAAAATATGTGCACTCTGCCTACCTCTAGAAGGTATCATTGAATGTAATAAAACTAAATGACGACGATAGTTTTACTTTCCTATTGATTGGTTATTGTTAAAATCGCGGGAGGTCGGTGGATGAAAAGGGCTCAGAATCGTTCTTTCTGGTGACGTTTAGGGGAGGCGTAATGTCCAGCAGTGGACGTCTTCAGGCTGATGATGATGATGATTGTTTATTATCCCTACAGAACATAGTAGAACGGCTATGTAGCCGGAAAAGTGTCGCCAAAATATAAGAGCACGTGCTCCGTCTCTCTCTCCATCTCCATACAAATTCTCCAGTTTTTTCGGGAGGTTTATAATGAAAAAAGTCTTATTGCGTAATACCTACCTACTTGCTTTCTGAACAAGAAGTCAAGTGAAAGGTCAAAGAAAGACTTATTTCGATCCTCATTCCTTCGTTTTTCTTAGAATCGTCATACCTATCTAACGATACTTTAAATAAAAATGTGAAAATTTAAAATTGGCGACAGCGTTTTTTACAACAAGCTGATGGAACAAGCATATTTTATGACCCACCTGATGTTAAGTGGTAACCAACACCTATAACAAAGCATTGCCTCGTAGGCACGACAGGAACTTGCCCTACGATGCACTGCCCTGCGGACAGCCAGATGCTCAGCCTCACGTGCTAGTAATTTCACCCTTCAAACCGAAACACAGCAAAGCTGCTTCACGGCAGAAATAGGCATGGTGGTAGTACTTCCCCGGACGAGCCTTTCACAAAGAGCTCTACTACTGCAATACAAAAGGCATGATCGCCTTTCTACTCTTTTCTGAATTCTTTGGTAGACCTAGTGTCTATATAATGTACTAGCATCCCGTCCCGGCTTCGCACGGGGTAGACAATATTGTTGTACATTATTTTGTTCTATCGCTAATAATTTCGGCAGCGCATTCCACGAAAGACATTTTAAGACTCATTTTTCTACACCTTCGGTTACATTGTTCAAATTTTACCAAGGATCCCTAATTTTTTTCAAAATAAAATGTAGCCTATGGAAGAATGTAGCATTCTATTGGTGAAAGAATTTTTTAAATCGGCCCAGTACTTTTTGAGCCTATTCATTACAAACATACAAAAATAGGCACAAATCTTTCCTCTTTATAATATTAGTATAGAAGTATAATAGATATAGATATCTCCTATAGACAAGTTTATTGGACAAGACAGAGATAACGCTCATTATCAATGCTAGTCTGTATTACTAAATAATATAACTGTCTAGTGTCTAGTAGAGAGGCTAGTGGTCTAGTGGTAGGTACGTATTAACCCCGCCTCCCGATTCTACGGTCGCGGGTTTGAATCCAGTCGTGTGCAAATAACACAAGGGTTTTCTGTTCGAAAAATGTATGTAAGAAAGAAGAAAGAAAACATATTTATTTACAGACGCTTAGCAATTTAAAGTACACGTTATCTACGCCATGCAAGAAATATAAAGAGCCAAGAGCTGCAAAACGGTCCCTGACTCAGCGTGAAGTTAGTTGGGTACAACTAACTCTGGTCTTCCGTCAGAGTCACGCAGTAATACACAATGGTAGTGCTCTCAAACGGTGTGCGGTGAAGGAAAACATCGTAAGGAAACCCGTGGCCTAGTCAGCTCCGCACGTATTGACCATGTGGATTCCTTTTGTGCTCTCAACACTGAATTTTTAGATTCTACGACATGCCGGTTTCCTCACGATGGTTACTTCATCGTTAAATGAAGTGGAACTTGCCCTTCCGTAGGCCAGGGGCCTGATTCTGTGGCCGATCTCGATCATTTTGCAATTTTATTTTATTGCTTCTTTTCAAAGAGAGAATGGCAGATTTCCTTAAGAAATTCATCAACGACCTCAGCTCGACAGCTACGTACGATATACGAAAAACGTAGAAAATGCGGGGTTGTGCATTGCCAATGTGTATTTAAGGGACATTGGAAATCTCGGTCGGCCCGAGAATTAGGCCCCAGAACAGACAAACAGCGAGACAAAAGCATTTTCTCCCAATCTCAAAACTAAGGTGCCTCGCTCGCTTGATCATTAAACACTGAAACGATTTAAAATATTAGCGACAGTTTTCGCCACGATACTTTTTATCAAAAATCTTGTTTGTATAAAATAGCCTTATCGCCTAACACCTTAACGAAGTTAGCAACACACCATGCCAAAGACCCCCTGGGTGTGGCCAGCACTGTCAAAATAATTACCACCAATAATCCGATACTGACAGCTGGACTTATACAACATAGCTCTACATAGAGTTACGACTGTTGAAAGTTTAGACTGGGCGTCTATTTCTGGATAGAAAGTAAGATGTTTTTAACACCTGAAATGATGTAATCTTTAGCTAAGATGTATTATTATTATTATTATGAGCCTACTATGTCCCACTGCTGGGCAAAGGCCTCCCCTAATCCCCTCCACTCTGATGTATATAATTATATTTAAATGACGTCCTAAATAAATTTGTAGATCAAAAAAATTTAAACTCTCCAAAGTCAAGTTCAATCTGAATAAGTCTGTTCCACTAATGCTGCTACTACTAAAGCGTCCCGTAAGTAGCATGAGTAAACCCCAGTTGCCCCTGAATCTATATAAATCATCTACAATAGATGTAAATAGTTGTACTTATCTACGTGGAGAGCACGGAGAACGGATAATATTATGTTAAACATTAATATGGTACGAACGTGACATTTTTTGATTGAACGCTGCTACGGATATTGATGTAAAGGTCATTTCTCTATTACCTGTCAATTTTATACAATATACTAGCGGCCGCCCGCGGCTTCGCTCGTCCTGTTCCTGTTACTTTTTAACGAGATAAAAATTTTCAGGTTTACTTTGTCTCCTGGTTTTAAGCTACCTCCTCACTAATTTTCAACCAAATTGGTTGATACGTTCTTGAGTTATAAATAGTGTAACTAACACGACTTTCTTTTATACAGATATAACACGATCGTTCTTTGTAGGTTGACTTCTTGACGACCTCCGTAGCTTTGTGAGCGACTGACTCCAGTAAAATTGATAGAGACGAGGCTGCTTTTTTAAAAAAAGTGTGTTTTTTTTAACTTACATAGTCCTTCATTTCCGTTTTTTAACCAAACCTACGGGCCATTTTGCTTATTCTACCATTCATTTCTTGTTTTTTTTTCGTCTCAAATTAAATATTGTTTCTTAGTAAAATCGTGCTTCTTGTTCGTTTTAAATTTTAGCTCTGTCTATACAATTTGTAACGCTACAAAACTCTTCGATCAATGTAGATTAAATTTTACAAGTTATGCGGAGTCGAACAAAAACTCTCATTACTAGTATTTGCGTTACACGGAATGAGACTAGAAGTTTTTTGTTTACTGTACTAAGAATTATGAGCTATTACAATCATTTAAGATTGGTATCTTGAAATTTGAAAAATAATAATATAGCAATAGGTAAAAACAATAGGTTATTATGGAACGGGCATGTCATGCGAAAGGAAGAATGTCATGTAACGAAAAGAGCTCTAAATATGAATGTGGATTGTTTTAGAAGTACTTAGAAGTAGGCCAAATGTCAGGGTGAAGGGAAGAATGTCATGTAATGAATGTGCTAAATATGAATGTAGATGCGTATAGAAGTAGAGGTAAGCCAAAGAAAAGATGGATGGATTGTGTGAAGGATGACATGGGTAAGAAAGGAGTGACTGCTGAAATGACGGCAAATAGAGGAGAGTGGAGAACAAAAGCCTGTTGTGCCGACCCCCTTAGACAGTTTATTGGTCTAAGGCCGACCCCACATAAAGTGGGACAAGGGCTAGAAAATGATGATGATATTGAATTTTGATTAAGTAAAAATTGACTAAGTTAATTTATAAAACATGCAGCCGTGATATGATAAAAGGTAATCATATTAGTGGAAGATATCATAAGATACCTTTGCGAATAATTTACACGTCAGGAGATAAGTACCTACCTAGTGTGAGGAAAGGAACGGTGACTAATTAATTATCAACTGCACCAAATAAATCATTTGGATTTGTTTTTTTAACCCGTTTGAGATTCCGTGGCTTGATAGCCTTTGTCAAAACACTCACTTGAATCACAAAGGATCACTTTGAAATGTCCTCAAGCTAGGAGAGTTTATGTGCAAGTTACACGAGATCAAGCATACGATGCAGTAGGTAGACCCTGCGCAAGATAACCCCGCGTGTGATGGCAGAAAACATGAAAATAATGGACTGAAAATGTATCTCCCGATCACGCTTTTTACTCTGAAAAACTGTCATTAAAAATTATTCGATTACCTATGTAAGGTTTTTAGGTTTTTTTTAAACTATTTTTTATTTCATTTTCTGTTATCAGCCACGCGCAGAGTTATGTTGCGCGGACTCCACTAATCTTCTTATCGTGTCACTGATTCTTTCGAACCAAGTGTGGTGAAAGGATTTACTCCACTAATAATAATATTGAATTCCTTCTATCTTGGTACTTCTATCTTAGCACATAATATTCGGTCTTTATGAGTTCATTCAGACAGCACTAATATCCTACCTCCAAGTTTTCATTTCATACTCTGTGTCACTTCCAAGCGCGTAGGAGTCTCAGTCATAGACTACAAAATTAATACTCCCCAATAAACTAAATTTTATTTGACTTCAAATATCGAATGGTCAACAAACTCACACGGTCAATTATTCTAGAAACATTATTTAAATTGATTTCATGCTTTAAGGTTCTTGATTTACAGTTCAGAATGGCTTTTGTTTTCGATTCTTGATCAAACATTTACTTCTTTGCCTCGACTGTTTGCAGTCGACAGTATTTCATGTGTACGCTATTTTACATGTCCATAAAAGATGGAGGGTATTTGCCCAATGATCTTTGAGTCAATACCATTGGTAATCGCTTATACTACATTAGATACAAAGTTCTTAGTTTTTTCAAGGATAAAGATGGAATAATATAATACTGTTATCATCATCAGCAGTTAACTAGTGGCTTAGTGGTAGGAAACCCGTCTTCAAATCCTAAGGTATAATGAAAACGGCTTAAGGCTTTATCTAAACAACAAATCTGTATTAGTAAACTCTTCGTTTTCTCTTTGTGAAGGGCTCGTCTGGGAAAGTACCATGCATTTTTCTGCCTTGAAGCAGCATTGCTGTTTCGGCTCGAAGGTTGGGTGCCGGTGAAATTACTGGCACGTGAGGCTGAACATCTGTATGCCTCAAGTTGATAGACGCAGAGCAGTGTAGCGAAGGGCACGTTACTAACGTGCGTGACTTACGAGGCAGTGTTTTGTTAAAGGCGATGGTTACTACTTAACATCAGGTGGGCCATAATATGCTTGATTCATCAGATAGAAATACACAAAAAAATCTATCAACAGTAGGGCAAAATAAGAGATATAATATAGGTAACAGCATTACTGGTAGTAATCTTTATCAAACTATAAACAAAGAAAGGAATGCAACCGAACAAAGGCACATCGCAATAACAATGACACTATGACATTATAATCTGTCACAAGATGGCAATGATATAAGACGAGAAGTATTCACATCGGAATCTGAGGCGTTTGTACACTGATAATGAACGCTGATAGTGCCACGTGCTAGATCAAGGTTCGATGCCATGGCATTGAATCTGGGCCCATAACCTCTTATTGGTGACCTCTATGTCATATTATGGTTGGGAGAAGTTTTGTCCTGTAGTGGAAACAAAGATAGAAACATAGATTTTTTAAAATAGATAGATAGAGACATAGATTGAAAAATAGATATAAAGGTAGATAGAAAATACTTTATTGCACACAACAATTTAATAGTATAGACGGATGACGGATGCTAAATACGGTTTTATCGCCAAACCACGATCTCTACCAGACAACCTTTGGATGGAATGGTCTCGTTTTACTATGTCTATCTAATTGTATGACCCTGCTGCCTCCTTCATATTTCTTCAAAGTATGATTCTCAACAAACGTATTATTCTGCGGTTGATATTATCTAATTTTCATTACGTCTTCATATAATATGCATACGATCAAATCAATTCGGTATTTAATCATTAAAATCACAAGAATCTTTTTAGACTCCTAAACTACGTGAACCCTGTCGCCAGTTCCTTGCCATCAAGTCTAGAAGACCAGGCGGACCAGACGGTGCCAAGAAAAAATCATTTTTATTTAATTTTATTTATCTTACCTGTTTCATTTTACGGTTCTCGTGTATGTTTGTGTTGTGTTCATCTTTTATGCTTTTGTTTTTTTTTCTCTTTTACCAACGTGTGTCTTGCGTTTTAGTCTGTCAGTTAGTTTCTTTCTTTCTTTCTACTAGAAGAACGACCAAAAACTTACATGATAAGTGGAAACATCTAAAACTTGTCCACAAATTTCTTGGCACATCACCACAAAAGCAACATAATGTCTATCAAATTATTGTTACTACTTATTTCTCATTACCATAACGAAGCTAGTTTAAGACGATATCACTTGGCAACCTCTTGTAGCCGCATTCCGTGGACAAAATTAGGCATAAGTCTATTGCTCCTTTAGTTTTGTATGTCAACATCATTTTCTTATCCTTATCCCACTTCATAGGCAAAACAGGTTTTCGCTTCATGTGGGTTCGGCACACCATCGTTCTCCACTCTCTTCTATTAGCCGTCATGTCAGCAGTCACTCCTTTCTTACCCATGTCATCCTTCACACAACCCATCCATCTTTTCTTTGGCCTACCTCTACTTCTATACCCATCCATATTCATATCTTAGCACTTTTCTCGTTACTTGACATTCTTCCCTTCGCATGACCATCTTCAGTTTCCAGGAATAACGATTTTGAGTCCCCTCCATCCACTTCCCGATCTTAATAATCTTAACAATGTCGTCGGTTTCTGGTCGCCATTTGAGAACCTTTATTCCCAAACGGCTGTTTGTTCGAAGAATAGCTACAGAATATCTAATACTATCTACTGCAAATAAAAGCACCTCTCCCCACCCATTTCATGCTCTAAATATATTAATATAAATTATTTATATAATTTATTTAGGTTTCATGGAGTGCCAGAAGTGTACATCTTTATTATATTAGTTATACTTACAACTTGGTCCTAAATTATCAAGAACCTCATAAAAACAGAAGACGTTCCCAATATAGCTACTTACAGTCGTAAAGAGTTTAAATTATTTAAATAAATCAATGTATTGTCTGTCATAAAACGCAGACTTTCCGAATGGAATACAATTTTAACGATTTTAAAGTTTTTATTTAGCGACGTCCGTAAAATTTCATCTTCAATTTGTCTAATTAATTTTATGACTGCGTCCTGAGATGTTTTTTATACAAGTAGCCGATGGAACAAGCATATCGCTCACCTGATGTCAAGTGGTAACCATCGCCTATAGCAAAGCATTGCCTCGTAGGTCACGCATGTCAGGAACGTGCCCTACGATGCCCTGCTCGGAGTCCATACTAATTTTATACTCTACGTCTTAGAGAAATGAGAAATGTCTTTGGGGTGTCGTCTAGCCCCTAGCTAGAAGACACCCCTAAGACATTTTCGAAGCATCTTCAAAAAAAAGAATTGAAACAGGATGGCCAATCTGTTTTTGCGGTTTGCTCTGTACTACAAACATTATTTCACAGGCGATCTGCAAAAAAGTACGGGCCTAAAATAGATAGATGACTCTTTAAAGCCGTTGCACATATAAGCGATCTGGGATGGCGAACAGTGAAACGCTGTCTTACGTGATATTCATTCATTCGTTTCATTGATCGCCATCGCCTAGATGTGCGCAGGCAAGGTAGGATAAATAAAATTTTACAAACACAAGACCACAGTCTAGCATGCTTCCTACTTTGAATAGAATATTTTTCAACGTTACAGTTAAGATTTCATTTTATTAGCATCGTAGTGTAAATTCAATTTTATTGACCAATGTAAAGAAAACATCGTATATTACTACGCACGTAAGAAATAAATCAATATGTTCGTCCACACGATGTTCTAAATCATTTGAATCAATAAACGGAAGATTTATCAAAATGTCCAAATCGTAAGTGCTCATGTTTTACATAAAAGCTTAATGTACTGCCATTTTTCACTTTTGATCATCTTTGGATGAGAAAACGTTTTTATAACGTTAAAAAAATTAAGCATTGCTATTGACTCCAGATTTGGTGCAGTGGCGCCTTGATCAGAGATTAAATCTCTTTATGCACTAATATTTTTAAAGTCCCGGATTTGAACCCGCGACCTTCCCCTTGGTACGGGGCTGCGGTGACCACTGCGCCATCGGATCCTAATCACACTCGAATAATAACTCTTAAAGGACTGTTCGGCACTAACGCGACCTATGCACTGTAATGTTTATCTTTTGACATCTATCTTTTGGATATTCTGTGATAGTAAAACCCACCCCTAGAAGTAAAAAAAATAACTTTACTTAAAAGTCAGAGTGAACCAAAACGATCGTGATGTACTTGACTTACAGTGTTTTTTGTATTTTGGCCCGGTGGAAAAAATATAACGCTCAGACAGAGTCAAACATCTCTTTTCACCACACGAATATGTTCTCGGCGGGGATTAAACCTACGACCTTCAGCACAAAAGGCAGAGATTCTACCATCTTAAAATCCTTTCACCACACTTGGTTCAAAACAATCAGTGACAAGATAGACCACCAACTGAGAGGTCAGTCAAAAAAATTTGTCGATCTTTGCGAAAGAGATGCCGTGACACTGACGGGGTGACGGTCATGTGGTTTATCTCTTCCCAGGTAACGCAAGTTTTTTTTTTTATATGTTCTCTAGTCCGCCTTAATAAGTTTTCGTTTAAAAACTCTTGACTAGTACCGACTTACCAGTTCTTCTTCCTATCGTGTCACTGATTCATTCGAACCAAGTGTGGTGAAAAGATTTTAAGTGCGCCTCGAAGAGGCTCCTTTCGTGCACTTGACACATATTTTCGAACTTTTTAGGTTCTACGACTTACCAGTGGCCGCTAACTTTCCAAAGTACTGTGTAGGTAGAATTTATGAGAGTTTTATACTTACACAATAATATGTAGCCTATATTTTACCGGAGCATCGAAAACGAACTGGAATTGAATACAATATCACTCGGGCACAATCGATTTATCACTCGATGTAAATGTCTCGATTGAATCGATTCAAACTGGTTCTCGTATCGTGACTCTACACTACTGATTTTTAGGGTTCTGTGTGCGCCGGCATAAAAATTAACTGGCAGTTGCTTATTTGTTTTTTTAATAAATAATATGAATTAAGTTTGCACTTACAATCCTTTCACCACGAAAGAAGCATTGACTACAAGAAGAAGAAGAAGAACTTAGATAGTAATTTTGCAAGTTCAGTGTAGATTTTGATTTAAAAGTTTTTTTGTAGAGAACCCAAGATAATAGCATTCCCTCGCACTTCACCCAATTTCTTTATTTTATTTAATGAAGAAATTGCCGCCACTTTTTCTGAATGTTTTATTATACCATTAGTAGGTATAATAATGTCATTAACATACCATTATAGTAATCTCAACCTGTGTAATCAGCCCATAAATGCTATAATCAATTTGTTTGGCTTTGATTACGCTAAGTTTTTTATTGGTTCCGTCTATCTACTCGCTATCGTGTTAATTGAGAATAGTTATCTATGAGATTCATTTATGAGTAGAGTTCTTTGTGAAGGGCTCGTCCGGGGAAGTACTACAACTATGCCTATTTCTGCCGTGAAGCAGCATTGCTGTGTTTCGGTTTGAGTGGTGGGTCCCTGTTAAATTACAGGCATAATGAAGCTTCATTTATGAGGAGGCGATCAGCTATGGAGAGGGCTATGCTTGGAGTCTCTCTGAAGGATAAAATCCGGAACGAGGTTATCCGTCAGAGAACCAAGGTAGTTATTATAGCTCAAAGGATTAGCAAGGTGAAGTGGCAGTGAGCCGGATTTTTGCCGTAGAACAGACAATCGTTGGAGCAAACGAATACCTACTAGAGTGGAGACTGCGCTTAGGTAAACGTAGTCTAAGGCCCGTATTCTGAAACAGTGCTTAGGTCTGAGTCGAGCCTCAAGTACAGATTTTTGACACTTTTCAATGGAGAACTGTCATAAAATCTATGCTTGAGGCTCGACTCAGACTCAAGCGCTATTTCGGAATACGGGCCTAAGACACTAGAGACAGATCTACGAAATGTAGCTGACAAGCACTAGACGCGAAGAGCCGAAAGCCGGACTCAGTAGCGCATCTTGGAAGAGACCCACGTCCAGCAGTGGACTGGTATAGGTTGATGATGATTATGATAAGGTTTGAAACACGATGATTTGCAACCGTGGGTGTGGAACAGCACTATTTTTCGTCTCAGATCGCTTAACACAATTGGGAAATGTATAAAACCCTTAGGTCGGCCGCATACACGACACACGTTTTCCGTATTCGATATCCGAATTTGTTTTCCATATTCGGACATCCGAATGCGTGGGTTCAATGTATTTGTTCCGTTCGAAAAAAGCGAACATGTGCGACAGTTAATGTACTTTACTAGACTCATCTGACTTTAAGATGTTTCAAAGTGATTCTTTTAAATTGAACTGAATAAATAAAATTTTGATTTGATTTACATTGATTCCATGCACTCGGATGTCCAATTACGGAAAAATGAATTCGAAAATCGAATACGGAAAACGTGTGTATGCGGCCGACCTTAGACGTAATTAGAAACTCCTTTTTTTCAAGTCGATTAATAATGGGGAACTCATTTGTTTCGACTAAATACTTTTACCATAGCACATTCATCAAAAGAAATGCTTTTACAATCTAAATGGTTATTTCTGTAACCTCTAACCTTCATCATGAGCTCACCAGTAGCCAACTGTCGGCAATAACATTATCAACATTGATCAAACGAACATAATTTATCATCAGTTTTAACCAGTTTCAAATAAAAAAGGAGGTTCTCTATTCAGTTGTTTTTTTACGTTTTTTATCGCATAACTGCGCAATTTACGAGCCGATTTGAGTTTTTTTTTATCTGAAATGTAAAATTTCCAAATTGGCCCCATAGAAATTACTTAGGTTTTACATCAATATCGAACCAGGCTAATGATCTCAAAGATTGTTAAAGAACATTTTAAAACGTTTCGGTGCATTCTGCATGATGACCAACTATGTAAGTAATTTCAGTCTTTTTATTAAATTTGATTATTCTTGATCATTCTGGAATAATTAAGAACATTTTGGCAAGATCATAATAAATAGAATTTGTGATATAAAAGAATAGACGTAGATTTCAAAATTTTTGCCTCGGCGGCTATGAAATTGAAAACCCTATACGTACGTAGAGAGAGAGAGAGAGAGAAAAACGTTTATTTATACAAACTGTACACGACAAGACATAAAACTAACAATAAAAAAGTAAAAAAAAAACAGTGTTAATAGCACAATACGCAGAGTTCTGGTGGGTGTGTGTGTGTGTGTGTGAAATGCTGCCATGTACGGTCTGTATAAAAAGCCCTGAGCTCAGCATGGGCTGAGAACAAGTTCTCAGCGCTGGTTTTCAGCACAAGGCTTACGTACGCTCAATTGCTTTACACATATATACAGAGCGTCCTACGGGTATCCCACGTGGAGGGAAAGTACCTCCATATTGTAGATGGAACATTTTACTGAAAGATGATAATATTTGAATTTGAAAAACTATTACTATTTCCCATGTATTTATTTAAATATCTATGAATGCAGTTTAAATAGTTTTTGAATTCCAATAATGTCTACTTTCATTAAAAGGTTCCATCTAAAATTTTAAAGGTACTTTTCCTCCATGTGGCATACCCGTGGGACGCCCTGTATATTGATTAATGTATGCAGCCTTTAATCATCTACTCAAATTAAAACCACCTTTAATACTATGAAGATTGAAACTCTTATCCTGTATCAGAACTAACCAAAATATTCTCATTGAACTGTGCTACGTTTCATTTGAAGGGTTTTAGTAGTTATGTTAAAGAAGTTAAGATTCAAAATTGCTTGAATAGTATATGTATTTTTGCAAGTCAAAGCGCTCAGGCCCACAAATCGTTCGGCCTCTAAAGTTAAACGACCTTAACTTGACCTTTTTGATCGAAGAAATCTTATAGGAGGTACGTAATTTGTTACTTATTTATTGAGGAGTGCTTAACTGTTATTGCTATAAGTGTTAAAGTAATGTTTTTAATTTATTTAACATGTTTTGTTTATACATAATACAATAAACAATAAATAAATAAACATTATCATAACATACAATAAACAAAACAAAAAAATGCAGAATTACCTGTTATTGTTTTAAAAACTTACTTTACTTATAAAAAAAATCTGGTATTTTTAGGGTTCCGTAGCCAAATGGCAAAAACGGAACCCTTATAGATTCATCATGTCTGTCTGTCTGTCTGTCCGTCCGTATGTCACAGCCATTTTTCTCCGAAACCGTAAGAGCTAGACTGATGAAACTTGGCAAGTAAATGTATTCTGTGAACCGCATTAAGATTTTTAAACATAGATAGAAAAAAAACTATAAATTTTGGGGGTCCCCATACTTAAAACTGAAACTCAAAATTTTTTTTTTCATCAAATCCATACGTGTGGGGTATCAATGAATAGGTCTTTAAAAATGATGATGAGGTTTCTAACATCGTTTTTTTCTTAACTTAATAGTTTGCGCGAGAGACACTTCCAAAGTGGAAAAAAGTTCGTCCCCCCCCCCCTCTAACTTCTAAAATAAAAAATAAGAGAAAGATAAAACTAAACAAAATATATGTTGTACATTACTATGCAAACTTTCAACGATATTTGGTTTGAACGAGATCTAGTCAGTAGTTTTTTTTATACGTCATAAATTGTATACCGCAATTTACCTTTCGACGAACTACAAGAACCTTTATATTATGTTACTTCATGCTACGGAACCCTTCATGGGTGAGTCCGACTCGCACTTGGCTGCTTTTTTTATATTTATGATGGTTGAATCGGTTACTAAATTCAATGCACGATTTAGAATAAGTAGGTAGATATAAAACTAAAATAGCTTCTAAGTTAATTTCTTCAACTATGAACTACCTAAACCTAATTTAATTCTAAATAATAATCGTAAAAAGCTAGTGTAAAATTAATGTTTCCGCATCATTACAAGTAAATACTAAATAATTACAATAATCTATAAATAAATCAAGAATAATCCGATTAAAAAGCAAATAAATACAACAAACTGTAAGACCTCCCACAATAAGTAGAGATTTGCATATTTAATGAAGATGTTCGTAACATAACAAGAGTTTTTGATAAATCTCTAGTAATCTCCTAATCGATTATACAATCGATTTGAATAATCGATAGTTATAATTTTCACACATATTGAATGAATCGGAAAGATAATTGGAAACCTGTTTTAAAAATACAATTTAATAAGTTTGTCAATTTAACTAGGTAGGTATATTTTATTGATTTAAAACCAGGTATACAACATTTATAATCTGTATCACGTTTTTATTTGATTTTATGCGTTATATTCTTAATTGGATATGATTGGTACTATATAAAAATATTTGTCTGCAGTAGATGAATAGAAGATAGAAAATACTTTATTGCAGAACACACAGTGTATTTTTATTTCATAAAATTAACAAAGGAATGACAATAGTGAAAAGAAGTGAACAGTAGGCCTACCACAAGCTCTGTCTGGCTCTTTCTCTGGCTCTGGTTTTGAGTCTGTGTGAGTCCTCAACAGTGTATTATACTATGTGTGTGACGTTTTGTTTTAAAACCAGAGCCAAAGACAGACCCACTTTAGAGCACTGGTGGTCTAGTGGTAGCGGCCCCGCCTTCCGATCCGAAGGTCGTGGGTTCAAATCCAGTCGTGTACCAATGAGTTTTTCTGCCGAAAAATGTATGTGCACTATGCCAGTACTCTCAAAACGGTGAAGGAAAACTTTGTGAGGAAACCGGCGTGTCGTAGAACCTATAAAAGTTCGAGCAACACGTGTCAAGGGTCACGCAAAAAGAGCCCGCCAGCGTCCTACTTGCGGAAAAACCAGCCCGCACATAAAGTGGATGATAAAAATTTGCCGATTTTCCGACAGACCCAGACAGAGCTTGTGGTAGGCCTACAGAAGGAAAAACTTGAACCATCACAGTACAAGAAAAAGTTAAAAAAGGCGTCAGATTTTTAAAGTAGACACAACCTATATTTAGAAGCGTTTTATACTGAAACACATAATTTCAGTTAAAAGTACTGCACATCGACTTTTTAGGTCGACGGTATTTTACGCTGACAATTGTATTTTTATCCTTAACACATTAAAATTAAGGTTGAAAATACCTTGTGAAAGAAATTTCTTTTTTAATCTTGTAAGAAAAGCTATGTTTCGTCGCCCACGAGTGTGAGTGTGAGTAGTGTGAACACAGATTAGTTAACAGTGGCTAATGTGGAGATATTTTATTTGAGAATTGACTAGACCAATGAAAAACTTGAATACTGCTGGCCTACCATGAGCTTCATATGGTTATGGCTGTCAGAATTGTGTCAACAGTGTCAACAAATTCAAACCCAAGAAGAAAATTAATGTGTGGGTCAGCCTATCTATACACAAATATGGTTATGGCTATGGCTGTCATATCCTAACAGCTGAACCGTTTTTAATTAAATTTATATTCGAGACAAATCCAAAAATAAACCCCTTGGTACCTCCTTATGTACCTTTAGAAACCTTTGGAGCATTTAGAAATACTTTAAATAGGACCTTATTAAACTTTCAGATGAAAAAAAATATTCACATCAACTTACACATGACGAAGTTATGCGGTAACGTAACAGAATTAATTAATAAAATCCTCCTTTTTTGTAAAGTTGGTTAAAAAGAAAGTGAGACCATCTCCCTATTTCTAAAAAGCAGTCTTTATTGTTCCGCAAATTTTCCCAGAGTAGGAAACAACACAATATCAATATTAAGGCTTTCAATAAGCTTGAATTCGACCCATTTTGAACCAAAAGCCATCGTTTTAAGATCTATTATTCCCCAAGCATTAGTTTTAAGTGGCACAGGACAGCATTATACTCTAATATTAGAGTTGAGTTTACTACGGTTAAAAATAAAGCGTACAAAGTGTTTAAAATGGAAACTTAAATTGTACACGTGGCAGAGGTTTATTATGCTATACTTATAAACGCAAATTAAATTTAAACATTGCTTAAGTTACCCCTGTCAATAACAGTGGTTAGTAAGTTGAAGTGGCAATGGGCAGGTGATATAGCTCGAATAACCGACAACCGTTGGGGAATAAAGGTTCTCGAATGGTGACCTCGAACCGGAAGACGAAACGTAGGGCGACCATCCCATCAGGTGGACTGACGACATTGTAAAGATCGATGAGACGGCGTCCCCAAGGCGCTGGCGGCATGTCATGTCATTTAACATGTCTTCAAAATGAAGACATGAAAAAGATACGTGCTGACTTTTCAGTTTACTTCTACCTCCTTCATTTACAGAGGAGATAGCACTGAAAACCTGCTCAGGGAGCGAGAAAGCTCTAAATATCCCCTTAAGCCTCATACACTGCAAATGCTTGGAACTGACACCTAGACTCACCTAGCTATAAGACGTTTCAAAGTGATCCTTGCGATTTTATTGAAAATCTTTCGTCTTTGACATACGCTCATATGAGTTTTTCTACCTTTTATCTTGTGACTTATGGAAACCTACCATTAAGAGTTGACAAATTATGCTTTTAAAAATCGTTTGAAATCCCATATATCAATGAAGCACTGTTTATTTTTATTTTTTATGTAAATACCTCATAAATCAAATTAAAATTATGCAAAATGTGATTAATGACTCGCTAATGTTTTTAATGCGATTATAAGTAATTCTAATTTAGTATTTTTTTTATGACATAAATTAATGGATAACTTACCCTACTTGATGTTGAGTAGCCTCTGCCTATATTGCACCACCATCACACACTCTGAGACGTAAATGTGTTTGTAATTTATGAGAGACGGCTGTTCCCCTTGTAAAAAAAACTTGGGGACATCTAAAAAGGGTATTCAGCGGAACGTCTAGCACGATGACTCATAGCTCAAGGGCGAAGGTCGCCTAGTGGTAGCAGCCCCGCCTTCCGATCCTAAGGTCGTGGGTCCAAATCCAGTCGTATACCAATGAGTTTTTCTGCTCAAAAACTTATGTACACTATGCCAGTGCTCTCAAACGGTGAAGGAAAACATCGTGAGGTAACTTCGACATGTCGTAGAACCTAAAAAGTTCGAAAATATGTATCAAGTGCACGAAAGCAGCCTCCTTGAGGCGCACTTAAAATCCTTTGACCACTGGTTCACTTTCGAAAGAACCAGTGACACGATTAGAAGAAGAAGAAAATCCAGATACTCAAAAAATATTACTCTTACTGCCTAGAAGGAGAGTCGTAAAATGTGTGTGGGCAAAATCGATAGCCATGACAAAGTTTTTAAATGGTCAAATTTTACCATGAAACACGGAAAGATAGCGGTACTCAGTAGCGGAAACATACATTAAACGGTAAAGCTTTGCGGACATCTAAGCCTTCTGCGGTGGCGATCAGAGCAACGCTGTTTAATACCGCTATCATATTTGGCAGGTCTTTAACCAGCGCGTGTTGCTAGTGATGACATATGGAACTGAGACGTTGTCACCAAATTATGTGATAAAAAACCTTATCAAATAAAAACTGCTTAGTCGATTTTGATGTAATATCTATGGGACCAATTTGAAAGTATAACCTTTCAGATAAAAGATTTTTACTCGGCCCATTAAGGTGGTCTGTGGTGGTCCGCTAGGAGCATCAGTGTCAAGAGATGGCGTTGATGTTCTAATTTCATCGTTTTATTTATTTTTTAAATGAAAACATGTTTTTTATTTTGTAGTTGTACTTATGTGGTCCGTTTATAGCGAATTATTGATTATGTCCCTAGCTATAATTCGTGTTTATTTTGGTCTGAAAAGTACTTCTAGTTGGAAAAGCCAATATCGCAGGGATTGAAGCAGACTAATTACACACACAGACAAGCATCTTGTTGATTGCAAACTAAAGCCATACCAAATTTAAAAAAATACAACCGAATTGAGAACCTTTCCTTTTTTATTTGAAGTCGGTTTAAAAGAATAATGGAAATGATTCTCCAACATTCAAAACAGAGTTCAAAAATTATTAAACTATTTAAAATGTCGGTCTGACGTTACGCAAGGTGCGAGTCACATCGTTCTATTTCTGGTTCCGTAGGTACGAATTCGCCGATTGACAAAAATGATTTCTAAGAATAAAACTATTAGAGAATGGGCGGATAGGCGGCTTTTTATCCATGCTGTTTATACAAAAAGATATATAAAATTTGTGGGTGCTGCTTATAGAAGGAGTAATATAAAAATAATGTAGAAAAATAAAAATAGTTCGATTTTCTTTTTCTTTCTGCTTTTTTAGGTAGGATAGGCAGAAAATATATTTTTCTTCGGTCATCATGTGAAATGAGCATTTATAATGTTTAAAAGACAACTGAAAACAATCTATAAAAACTAAAAACCTCAAAAATCCATAAACAATGCTTAGTGACATCGCTACATAATTTATTATAGCTTTTAACATTTAAACTATAGGCTGCGAAAAACATATTCATAATTAATTAGATTTTAATCGTTTCATTTTTTTATCTGTGGCCATTAGTTTTTTTATCGCGTTGATTTGTTAATGTCTTTGCGGAACCAAATGAACTGTAAATGATAAATCACACGATTCTTACATTACAGAAATAATCACAAAATACCTCGTAAGTTTTTTGTTTTTGTAGCGTGTTTGTGTTGAAACGCTTTTTAGTGGCTTAGAAGCTGTGGAACTCTATAAATAGGCTCTGTATGAAGATGAATAGTTTATTGTTGAATTCCTTGTTTCTTTTTGAACATGGGTGACATAATATTGAAGAATATTTTCATGAAAATGTTCCAGAATGCTCCAGAAAAGTGTTCGAGACTTGTTGGGAATTCCCCTGTGGTTTTTCTTCACAGATCTTAACATAAAAGCCACGAAAATGTATTATTTAGCGTGTCGATAGTGGTAGCGGCTCCGCCTTCCGATTGGAAGGTCGTGGGTTCAAATCCAGTCGTGTACCAATGAGTTTTTCTGTTGAAAAATTTATGTGGACTATGCCAGTACTCTAAACTGAAGGAAAACATCGTAAGGAAACCGGCGCGTGTTCTAAAGAACCTAAAAATTCGAGCAACACGTGTCAAGAGTCACGCAAAAAGGGCCCGCCATCGGCCTAGTTGCGGAAAAACCAGCCGCACATCAAGTGCGGATGATAAAATTTGCCAATTTGCGTGTCGATAAGTATTGGCATGAGATTATAAAATTATGTAATACTGTAACATTAGACGCTATTAAATTTGTCCTTGCACATCGAATGAGATTACGCCACAGAGATGCGGTTTAGGAGTATATACCTACAGTGATTTAATTTGAAGGAAATGAGGTCATTTACCTCTAAATTTTAGCTTTTATGGCCAACCGATTGTGATAATCGGCCTGAACAGTCAGGACAACAACAGGAAAAATGATTATGAGCCTGATTTTAACTCCATTCCCGCGACCAGAATGTCTTCAATCCATCGGACAATTGCGTTCTGCTTTATCTACTGCCTCGTGGTCGCCATTCCAGAACAGAGTCATGTTTTTTCGTGCGTGCAGCCGGCTCCATCGAATTATAAGACGTTGTCACGTCAAAAAACATGGATGGACTGTGTCGAAGATGACATGAGCAAGAAATGAGTGAGCACTGAGATGACGAATGATAGAGGTGAGCGAAAGAAGTAGAACTGTTGCCGACCCCACTTAGCGTGGGATAAGGGCAGGAAGAAGAAGAGATAATGACATTCACTGACTGGCCTCTAGCTCAGTTGGCGACTGGCCTCTAGCTCAGTTGGTTGACTGGCCTCTAGCTCAGTTGGTAGTAGCTCTGCCTTCTGCGCCGTAGGTCGTGGGTTCGATCCCACAGAGCACCAAACACGCTTTTACTTCTTTATTTCGTGTTCGATCCCCACCGAGAACAAATATTTGTGTGGTGAACACAGATGTTTGTTCTCTGTCTGGGTGTTATATTGTATTCTAAGTATGTATTTACAAAAAAAAATTATTTAAGTATTGCATCAGCTACCTGGTTACCATAGTACAAGCTCGGCTTAATTTGGGACTAGATAGTGTTGTGTGGATTGTCTACAATATTTATTTATATTTATTTATTCAGAGAATCAATGTTTTTGTTTATACTAGTGCTTTATGTGCCTGAATGAACATGAACATAATGCTTTCAATAACTTAAAATTATTATAAACAGTAAATATTCCAGAAAGTCATTGAACCGCAAATATGGGTAAATAATGATTTCCTGAGACCTCGTCTTAAGTTTAATGACTCAATTTTGTGATACAAATGAGCGGCTTTCATATTAAATTATGATCAATATGAAACTCAAACGGGGAAGCACTTATACTTGTTGTAATAATATAAGAAACTAAAATTTAAAAAACTTAAGAAACCTCTTAATGGCTGAAATGCTGAACTGATTCAACTGAAACTGATTGACTGAAACAGTCGAACTATCTGTAGACTGTAACAAACGATCTAGAGATAGCTCAACTGATCCAAATCAGTACCAGGCGTAAGCGTCCCCAAGGCGCTGGCGGCATTGCCACGCTGAATAGCCTAATAATAGCTGAATGCCTAGGACTAATCTGGAAAGATTGCCTTTTCATAATATCGGCTAAGAAAAACCAAACCGAAATGAAAACCTCCTTTTTTATTTGAAGTTGGTTAAAAAGTTATGGACACAAAATATTTTATTGTCTCGCTGACACAACATAATCAAAATGTATTTCAAACAAGGCTGTCTAAATGCTACTTAATCATGTCCGATGCTCCTGCCTGCTTCAAAGTGTGGTTCGAGAAAAATTAATACATTTATAAAAGCGGCATCTATTAAAAAGCTATGAAACTAGCATCAGTTAACGCCTCCGCCCGCCTACCACGTCGTGGTCGTCTACCGCCCAACACAAATTCGAGTAGCGCCGCCCGCCCTGTAGTACTGAAAAGCTTTCATAGATGTCATTGCATAGCGTACCTTTTTTCAAGCTTATGGCAATAAAGCAGCAATGGCCCTTGCCATTACTACCTTGCCACTTCAATTAACTAACTCTGCAAGATGTGGTCAGTGACCTTGGTCCATGGTTTGACTGCTTTTCCAGGAAGAAATATTCTGAGCCCTGTCCGTCCACCGATTTCTGCGATCCATTACTTTCTCTGATCTTGTCGTCAATCATCTTCCTGAAGAAGTCCACTGCTGGCCATAGGCCTCCTCTATTAATTCCGGGAAGAACGATTCTGAGCCCTCCTCAATACATTGTCCTGTATGGTCTTGTAAATCCTGTAAATGCTGTAAGTCCTACAAATGCTGTAAGTCCTGTAAATCTTTTAAGTCTTGTAAATCCTGTATTATTTGTTACAGATCCGTCCGCAAAGTATGCGTGGCGTGACGTGACCCGATGGCGTCGGAAGCGCGCCCCAGATCGCCGCAAGATGGCGCGCGAAGAAGGCGGGAATACTCCAGGTTCACTGTACTTACCACTCTTATTCATACCGTCTGATAAATCAATGTAACCCTGCGTTTCGATCATCGAAACACCTACAAAAATACATGCTCTGTCTTCCACAGTAACACAAAACATGTTGGTGAAACATGCTGTCGAAACATTTGATTCTTGAAAATAATATTTACAATGTTTGAGGGTTGAGCGGAAACGCTACCACCAACAAAACAAGCTGTGTCATAATTTCAATGTCTAATATATTATTTGCATTTTTTGCTAATCTGTCCAGCTGAGAATCTGTCTCGCTGCGAATTGGTCCTGTTGCTCCAGAGGTTGTTATTTGTATCATTGACAAGTTGTGAAACACCTGCAGTGTTTTCGTTTTGGTGGAAACGCAGAGTTAGGGTAGAATATTTTGGGAGTCTTGCTGAGACACTGTTTGTGCGGTGCGGGCTCGATTCCTGCTAGGTAAACGTTTGCAGGATCTGTATATTAAAAAAAAATATGTTGACGTCAGCAAACCAGCATTTCCTAGAAATTATTTTATTAGGATTTTTAACTAGGAACATACCCTGTACTAGGCAGATAGGTAAATTCAAATATTTAAGAAAGATGAATTCGTACTACAACCACAATCGGAAGCAGAACAGTTTCAACTATTTGCCATAAATAACAGCTGTTACTGAAATGGATCGCACTCAGTGCATTTAAATCAAGCAGTAGTAGGTACCTACGCTAGAAACACAAAACGGTATGTAAACAAAACATTTGCATGCACCTGTTTGAGCGTGCAACACTCGCGCGAGGCACGCCTTCTAACACGTCTTCTCTAATTAATTAGAATTTATCTCTGCTCTCTGCCTGTAACTAAGTATGAAAATTGTAAACATCGCTACGAGGTCGCAGTGTCGCCAAATCGCCAACGTCCAACTATTTTTAGCGGACGCGTCTTCCGACCGTCTGTCTCACACCTGCCGGCGCGCTTGCACCGACGCCGGCATCGCGAGCACACCACGCGACTCACCGCGCCGATATAACTCCCGACCCGTGGCGGAGTGGGTCGCGGGGAATCCTCCCGGAATCCGGAGTCGGCGAAGCTCGTCCGCTCTAAATCGGTCCCACTCGCCTCCGAGCTTTTCGGCGAGCGCGCGCGTCTCTTCGCCCCGCGATAATAACACGGCGTCTCTCGCGCAGGTCTCCGTACGTGACGCTGGGCGCGGTGCGGTACTGCGTGCGCCGAGCGCCTCCGCCGCGTGCCTGTCCGTGCCGCTGCTGCTCCGAGGAGGCGCTCGCAGCGTGCCTCGGCCGCGCCAGGCCCGACCGACGCACGCTGGACCGTATCCAGCGGCGCCTGGGCCGCGGCGCAAAGGACGAGCGGCCCTCACCCTCCAGCCGGCACCAGCGCCTCGCCTCGCTCACCGAGCGTCTGCTGCAGCGCACCACGCCCCCGCCCCCACCACCTCCACCACCACCGCTGCCGCCGCCGCACTCGGCGCCTGTTCTGCCACCGGTACCGCCGCCACGCTTGCGCCACCGGCACAGCCCGCCGCGCGGTGTCTCCGTCGACCGCTTCGACGACTTCGACGCCGACAACATTACCCTGTTCCGCGTCAAACCCCGCTCGATCGTCGGCTCTTACGCACAGAAGACAATTCCTTACCGAAGCGCGTCCTTCTCACAGGGTGACTTTGCGCAGAACAAGCACTACCGCGATCCGAAGCGACAGCATTCGATCTTCGACTTCGGAAAGAAGGCTATCAAGGCGCAGGCGGAGCGAGCCGGAGCGTCGCGACGTGATGGCGATGCCTCCTCAACGACCGATGAAAACGTAACCGAGGGTGGGTCGGTCGCGTCTGTGGATTCAGCAGTGGGCTCGGACGAGGGTCTCCTGAACCACGCGTCCCCCGCGCCGCGCTCGCCACCGCAGGATACGCCACATAAGCAGCTAGGCGCTCGTTCGCTGACGCACCCGCTGCCACGTCGCATCCCTCCAGTGCGGGAGGAGGGCCCGGCCGAAGCCGGTGGGAGCTTACCGGTCTTGATGGCCCCACGAGTGTTACACGAACTACGCGAAGAAAGTGACGGCTCGCAAGCCGATAGTGCGCAGGCTAACAGTGAAGGAACTTCCCCTCTTGAACCGGCGCAACCCTTTACGTTTCCTCCCCTCCCGGACCTTCCTGTGCCTGTGTGCGCCAACGCCAACTGTGATTGTTCCCATTTACCTTTGACGCTCGGCTATCCTGATATCTGTGAGGATATCGATAGCTCGATCCCTGTGCCTGTGTATGAGTGTATAGTGAAACAGTGGTCCAAAGACTTACCGCTAGAGGAACCGAACAAGTCGGACGCCGCTTCCGACGGTTCATTGGATCGAGACAAGGAGGACGAGACCATCACGAGTGAGCAGGTAGAGAGCTTGCTAGCTGCTGTGCAGAACCCCTGCACGCCGGCCCCGATCGGTGCTAGAGAACGACGGAGACCTCTCGATAAAACGAAACGACGGAAGGGTATTTACATCACGACGCCTAGTGACGACGGAGGAGAAGAAGATCCTCCATCTGTTAACGGATGCAATCGAGAAAGCAGTGACGTTTCACTTCAAGATATGCGATTATCCGCAGAAACGCGGACTTCCTCCCTTATAGGGGACAAGTCAGATGATTCGTTTACTAACGGCCCACCAAGCCCCCAAGAGGCACAAGCACCGAGCTGGCCAAAATCTGAGGAGCTTAGAGCCAGAAGGGCGAGGTTCTACCAACAAAGCTCTGACGAACGAGATGACGACTCGTTTAGAACGAGACCAAAATACAGAGACTCTCCTTCGGAAGCGGAGAGCGATACGTGTTCCAGAGATAGAACGGCATCGCCATCTCCGCTTAGTCCGTCAGATTCTTCGGACGTGGAAGGGAAACGGCAGCAGTTCTCTAAAGGCCCCTTCGGAAAGAACTTAGAAGCTCCAACATGTAGGTCTGTGGAAGTTGGTAGAAGGAGTTTTTCGGACGCTACCGTGCCGAGTCGCAAAACCAGTGTTGGGGCGATTACTGGAAGTGGGAATAGAGGTCGTGGGCCGACTCATGTGCGCGCAACGTCGTCTCCTTCGAAGCTCGCTGGGGTCAAACCTGGCGCTGACTTACTGGCTGAGCTACTGCGAGGCAGCTCCGAGGCTCTATCCAATGCTTCCACCTTCGACAACGTGGTCCTCACTCTGCATCAGCATAACGTGAGTACATTTTTAATATGTCTTCCTGATGCTGCGGGCAGATTCTCGATGCATAAAGCAGCCGTTTAATTACACGATATAATAGACATGATGTGATTTTATCGTATACCGATAATGTGGCCGCAGCATCAACAATTGACCCCAATTACATCCGCAAAAAAGCAACAAAGTCATGAAGCACTAAAATTCAGTTATGATGTTTATCTTTGCAGAAAATAGAGTAAGAACAAACGATCTTGTGTTATTGCCAAAGTTATTTGAGTTAATGCACTACACTACGAAATTTTTGCCGTTGGAATTCATGATTGGTAGTAAAGTGAGAGATTTCGGTTGGTGATTTTGTTTCGATCATATTCAGGGTCAGTGTTTAAATACACCCGAGTATTCGTGTTTCCTGAAATTTCTCGGGCCAATGTCGAGTGAGTCACGAACAGATGTTTGTGGAGTCGTAAAAATCTTAAGGGCAATACGATTTATTTAAAATCTGTCGCTAAATTGCTGAGGATTGATGGATAAATCATTCAGGTTCATGCATCCAAATTACGCTACCGTTTAAAAATTCCTGATAAAATCAGTAACATGTTTGGAAGTTGAACAATTATGGAAGTATTTCTTGATAAAATCAACTCGGAATTTAAGTAATCGTTCAGATTTGGAAATGTCAGGGCAAACATACTTGAAATATTAAAACTTTAAATATTTTGAAGTACTTGTGTAGGTATTTATGATTATCTTTATTTCATCTAGAAAATACTATGCGCATGAAAATTCATCAACCGATGATAAAATATTTCTAGAACTTTTCCATCACCGGAAATCCGACTAGGTATTTACAAAGTACTTACAATGTTATGAATACATAGTTGCAAATCTTAATGGAGTAGTGAGTAGTAGAACGCGGTAGTCTTTGCCAACAACAATTATAATTCAACAATAATAAGGGTCTTGTGAATAAAACTCATCATCATCGTCCTGTCCTTATCGTACATTGGTACAAATGATATATTCTATCTCCCTCAATCAGCTGTCATGTCAGCACTCCTATAACCTATTTTCTTTGGTCTACCTCTCCATCGATTTGTACAACTAGCAAATAAACCAGAATTCCTTTTTGCTCCTTTTTTATACAGTTTTAAAAAAATCGATTTATCTTACGCCTGGAAATTCTCTGTATCTTCACTGTATACAGTCAAATTAATAACAAACCATTACTTACAAGGAAATAATTAATTTCTTCGCATTTTTTTGTTCAGTACCTGAAGTCGGAGTTTTGCTACCACATTTCGTCTACCAAATGATGTTTTCGTGTGAGCATGGGTCTCTCTCTTTTGTATTGAAAATTTATGAGACAAAACTCGTTTCGATTGTTTCTACACCACGTATTTTTGCTGACACTTTTCTCCATACAATAGAGAGAGACATATAGGCGAAACGAAAACAACATTTGGGAGACGAAATTTGGTAGCAAAACTCCGACTTCGGGTACTGATTTTGACTCTGTTTTCATAGTAGGTAGAGGTTTCTATGTAATCGGACGGTTTATTTTCATATTCATTATGGCCTCGCCTGATACTTTTTGTCTGAATAATCATGCAGATTGTAAGCAGGTTAATATATAAAGATAACAAAGGGTGTATAATATGATTAACGTTATTCTTTTATTTCTTCGTTATTTACTCGTCTAGTGTGTAATAAGTTTTTTATACCTCTTTAAGGTTTTTATCAAAACAAAATTACTTTTTTTGAAGTTTTGACTTTGAAACGTCTTAAAGCTAGGTAGATCTAATTCTCAAACTCAAACTCAATAAAATTTTATTCAATACGATACAAGAATCACTTTGAAACGTCTTAAAGCTAGGTGAGTCTAGGTGCCAGTTCCACGCGACCAAGCCTAGAAGACCTTTCCAAACTCATCTATACAGAACGAATACTACAAGTTTTTATAAATACACAATTAAATCAGTCTGTGAGATACCGATCAATGAGTCACCAGGTGAACATACTCTCTGTATTTAGAATATAACTGTTACTGTTTGTACTGAGATGTTTGTGCTGATTTAGTGCGAGAGATGAGGGTTAGTAATAACGCTAGGGAGCTATCAAGTAAGGAACTGACGCCCATAGAACTTGACGCCTTTTTTTTACACAAGTTGCTGATGGACAAGCATATGACCCACCTAATGGTAAGAGGTAACCGTTGCCTGTAACAAAGCATTGCAAATACATATACAAAAAGTTTATTGCCAAATAAGACACAACACATAAAAAGAAAACACATTATTTAAATTTTACAGTTTGACAATAGGAGTAGGCTCAGCACTAATTCTGCCATTAAACCATTGCCTTGTAAAGGCAGTGGTTGGAACAATGCACTTCCCTACGTCCATCAACTTGAGGCATACAGATGTTCAGCCTCACGTGCCAGAAATTATGAATGCATAAATGAATTAGCAATCATGCATAGATAGATATACAAATAACTATTTATTTGCTCACCACACATATTTTGGTGGGTAAAAAGTGAAATTACACCTAGTGTTTAACAGTTCCACTACCTTTAACAATCAAACTTCATCACAGATCTCCCAAAGACCTTATTTCTAATACTCATATTGCTGTGTTTGATTTGTAAATGTCGATATAATTATGAGAGTACAATCTTAACCTACAACGCAAGCGAGCAATCGCGCGAAGATGTTACTGACGTAAAGTACATCCAGCGAGCTCTTGCTCTATAAACACCGACTGCCACGCCTATCTGTTTAGGTAGGACTTTAATAGCAGGCCTTTGTAATTGCTAAATGCAAAAAAAAGGTTATGGGCCTACTTGAGTTTCACAATGATTATAGCGACAGGCATAGAATTTGAATTCGTGGCGTCACATCGGCGTCGTAGCGAATTGAGTTATTATATCGATACGCAGTTTTTTTAAAGACTTCTAGTTTTTTTAAAACCTATTAGATATTCTACACAACACTAAAGGCCTGCGCACACCTAGGCCGCTGGTGAAAGCGATCAGTGAAACGCTGTCAAATATCGCTGTCAAATTTGACAGCGTTTCACTGATCGTCGACGCCAGCGAACTAGGTGTACGCAGGCCTTAATAAGCACCAAATAAAGCAGTTTCTACTATGGGAAGTAGATAGCTGATATATTATTATAATACTGGTCTTATACACATTTTTCAAGGTCATATAGGTCGAAGAACTGACAACCGTTAGGGAATAAAGGTTCTCGAATGGCGACCACGAACCGGAAGACGAAACGTAGGGCGCCCACCAACCAGATAGACCGACGACATTGTTAAGATTGCAGGAATTCAGTGGACGGAATGACCTCAGAATCGTTCCTCTGGAAATGTGTAGGGGAGGCCTATGTCCAACAGTGGAAGTCTTTAGGCTGATGATGACTTTTTTTTTCTAAATACATACATACATCGATGTCCGTCGAGGGGGAGGGGGGTTGAATGGTAGTAGGGGAGTGGGGGGGATAACTGTTCAAGTTTTCACTTCTGTCAGCGTTCCCGGAGTACAACGATTTTTTTTTTCATAGATAGGTATCGTGTGTATTCTTGCCAAAGATAAACAAAATCCGACTTCGTAACTCGTTTATAAAAGCTTAAACAATGTTTAAAGCTCGAGAAATAGCTCGTGGCAGTCACCAATTTGACAGAATCCACAGATGAATCACACGTTTTATGGGTCAGTGGCGTTGGGCCTAGCTCAAATAATTATCAACAGCTGGGATACTCTTAGCGCTGGGTACAGCAACGCGTTCTATCTGCAGCCGTCAGTTGTGTGTGTAGTCTGTGACGTCAGTTGGTATAGTGCCTACCAACAGCTGTAGCTGCAGCTGTAGGTTTTTTCAACATCATTTTTCGTGTGCTTAACACAAAATGGCTTGTCGTTTACACTCGAAATCAAACACGTTCAAAATCATTAAATTCAATGCTAGTGCTCTCAAACGGTGAAGGAAAACATCGTGAGGAAACCCATGACTAAGTCGGATCTGCATGCCCTGTCTTTCCTGTGGATTAGGCCGACTGAGCTGTCAGGATTGTGTAGGTGCCGGGCAAGCCTATTTCATCTTAAATCGAGATGAAATATTTGTGTGGTGAACGCAGATGTTTGATCTCGGTCTGGGTGTTATATTGTATTCTAAGAATGTATTAGGTCTTTACCTATGAAATTGCCGTTTTGTATGGAATAAGTAAAAGTACTTTTTTTTTTAACTTTTTTTATTTCTTTTATTCAAAGTTATCACCCATGCAATCGACGCATTTTTGCCAACGCATTGGCAGTTTATTAATGCCCTTCTTGTAAAATTCAGCTGGACGGGAGGCAACAAACTCTTCAAAGGCACTTTGTACTGCCTCTCGGGAATTGAATTGTTTACCCACTACAAAGTTCTCTAAATTTTGGAAAAGGTAATAGTCGGTAGGTGCAAGGTCTGGTGAGTATGGCGGATGAAGGAGAGCTCCCAATCCCAGCTCTTGCAGCTTGGAGACTGTCTGATGTGCAGTATGGGGGCGCGCGTTGTCGTGAAGGAGCAGTGGGGACGACCGATTGACCAAAGCTGGTTGCTGATGTGCAAGCTTCTCCATCATTGTCTCCAGTTCTTCACAGTACAAATCTGCAGTAATGCTCATGCCGTTTTGTAAAAAGCTGTGGAGAGTCACAATCGCCTTTAATTCCTCATTGTTGACCAAAGTCTCCGGACGACCACGAGCTTCATTTTTCAAGTCAAAATTTCCATAACGGAACCGAGAAAACCAATAACGGGTTGTGCGTTCGTTTGTACAGTTCTCTCTGTAAACGTTTTTGATGTTACGTGCCGTTTGTGTCGCATTGGTGCCACGACGGAACTCATATTCCATAATTACACGAATTTTTAAAGTATCCATTATGACGAAAAATGATCAAAAGTAATGAAAATACAACGCTAATCAATAAACAAAAGACTGATTTTGTAAAAGGAATGTCATGTTTTTAAAACAAAATTAATTTGAATTTAAAATACAAAGCCATTCCAAACTTTTTTTCTATTTGAAATGACCAGTACTGAAGAACGGCAAGTTCATAGGTAAAGACCTATTATTTACAATTCACTTTATAGAAGTATCAGCTATCTGGTTCCCACATACAAGCCAGAGGTCCTCATAAAGAATAAAAGTTCGAAAACTAAAGAAACCGTCTGAGCTGTTAGATCAGTCTAATTACGCTTCACAAAAGTGACCCGACTGTTCTTCTCCAGCTGTTTCACAAAAGCATGCATCCACGTTTGTTTCTAGGTTACATCTTAGCGTACCAGAATCCATTTAGCAAGTTTTGAACCTTATTTCAGGAATGTAAGGTTTCAACTGCTTCTTAGAATTGCTACATTTGTTTTGTTGCAAGTGGTTTTGTCGAAAGTGCATGTTGTGTGTTTGAAAATTTGGTTTGGATTAGACTTCGGCCACATTTAGGCGAACAGCAAGACCCACTTCATTTACAACATTTCGTCTACGAAAAGTGGTTTTCGTTTAGCCTATTTGTCTCTCTCTATTGTATGGAGAAAAGATGGGACAGCAAAAATACGTGACGTGATAACGAAATGAGTTTTGTCTCATCAACTTTCCATGCAAAGGAGAACAACAACATTACACAACATTACAACTACAGTGCTCACAAGAAAACAACATTTGGTAGACAAAATGTGGTTGCAAAACTGAGACTCCGGGTAATCGCACAAATCATGTGCAAACATCACCCATCACCCAACACCTTTAATGTGGAAAATACCTATTTTCCAAGTGGAAATCAAAGTTTTCGAAAATGTTTATTTTCAAAATACTCTGAACTTTAGTGCATCGTAGGCTCAAGATATCGACCATCATGACCTATTGCAATTCAATTGGAGCCTTAAAACAAATATTGTACTTAACTTTATGTTCTCTATTTCTAAAATAGTGTTTATTGACGGCTGTTTTATAGTATCAATAAACAACTACAGAAGAGGAATAGTTTTACTTGTGTTGGTTTAGCTTGATATTCTTGTTGTACCAAAACAAGTACAAACAGTTGAACCAGGCCCTATCGATTGTGGCTGGGGAGTGAGAGACTTTGGCTGGGGAGTGGGGAGCTACTTATAATGCTTTTGTGGAACTAATCGATAATTTCACATTGTAGATTGTCTCCACCGTGGCGCAGTCAATCAGCGTCTTAAATTCAGTGTCTTAAGGGGCCAGCGGAGGGCGAATTTTCATACAAACGCAATACCAAAATGATTACTAATTTAAGCCGATTTTCACTATATTATTGTAATAATTGTACTTGTATAGTATTTATCTAGGTTCCTGATTAGTTTTTATTTTAAATTACTTACCTCAAATGAAATTAACGCCATTCACATTTTGCAATGAAAAAAAATTGTAAAATGCGATTGGCGTTAATTTCATTTGAGGTAGGTGAGTAATTTAAAATAAAATTTGTTCAGGAACCTAGATAAATACTATACAATTACAATTATTACAATAGTATAGTGAAAATCTGCCTAAACTAGTAATCATTTTGGTATTACGTTTGTATGAAAATTCGCCCTCCGCCGGCCCCTTAATACATGCAATCCTGGTTCAAATCCCGCAAAAGTGTTCTTTTGGCATTGCAAAAAGAAAATCAACGCCACCTATTGGTAAAATATATTTCGCCAACTATTTATAACCAACTTCAAATAAACAAGTATCCCCTGAATCATCTTAGTTCTAAGTTGGTGAATCTAGGTTCGCCAGTTCCACACGACTAAGCCTAAAAGAGATTATTTCACAAATTTATCTAATAGCGCGTATTCGATTCAAATCAACGGACTAAAAATTTTCAAATTCATTGATTTTCATAAAGCTTTTTCAGATTTCTTCACATTTAACTAGACATCTTTAGTTTATTACTCTATTTTTTTCATGAAAAAACCTGTCATCTATTAATTAAAAACCTTACTTAATTGAGCTTGTCATTTTTTAACTACCCGTAAAATGTGTGCTACTTTTCCTACATCGCCACAGAATGGCTAACAGTTACTGCTGACACAGAATATGATCAAGTACCTACGGTAGTTTTGAGTTATTTCCTTTATGAATTTCCTGAAAGTAGGACATCTGCAAATAATATAAAACCAAGACGAAAAACTTATTTTAGTTTTATAATTTATTGCGTTTTTACTTCTGACGAAATTATTATTTAACAAGACAGTGCTTGCGTCATTTAACTAATAATCAGATTATTTTAAATCTAGAATAAGTGTTTGATCTATTCTTGTTTTAATAGACTAGGCAAGGTTACGCCCACCCGGAAACGTTTATTGAGTTTAAATTGATATAAAAATATTTTACTGTTTTTAAAGCTCTTAGAAATTGGTCGAGATTTCAGTTTGCATAAAACCATCAAACTCAAAATTTCTTTATTTAGTTGTATTGTATCACAAGGATCACTTTGAAACGTCTTAAAGCTAGGTGAGTCTAGTTGCCAGTTCCACGCGACCAACCCTATATAGAGAACAGGGCAACAAACTATAGCCTAAAAAAAATTGTTACTCGCATAATACAACAAAAACAAAAAAAATGCGAATTACTTTTC
This sequence comes from Thera britannica, assembly GCA_939531255.2. NCBI lineage: Eukaryota > Metazoa > Arthropoda > Insecta > Lepidoptera > Geometridae > Thera > Thera britannica. The sequence goes on along the minus strand of OW618042.2, from coordinate 3,213,754 downwards.
CTTATCATTAAGTGAACCAGCTTCATTAACGAACACATGCAGTTTCCACTTAATTGCACGAAAGTTGCCGATATAAGACAAATTGTGTCATAAATTGTCAAGCTTCGTTGCACACGAGTGTACTCGTAGCAGAGAAACAGGTCTCTAGAACGCAAAAGCAAAACTTACGGCCGGTTTCTGAAAGCTCATCATCATCAGCCTGAAGAAGTCTACTGCTGGACATAGGCCTCCCCCTACACATTTCCAGGAAGAACGATTCTGAGTTCTTTCCATCAACCGACTTCCCGCGATCTTAACAATGTCGTCGACCCGTGGGTGCCCTACTTTTCGTCTTCCGGTTCGTGGTCGCCATTCAAGAACCTTTATTCCCCAACAGAGAGATTTTTCTTCGAGCTATATGACCGGCTCATTGCCACTTCAACTTACTCATTTTAAGAGCTATGCTCTGAAAGCTCAATCAAATCAAAATTAACCAATCATGTGTAAAATCTCTTGTCAACTGGAAAATGGATTGCAAGAACGTCAGTCAACTGAATTTCTGATCAGCTAGCATTTAGCACACAAAGAGCCCGAAACATAGCAAACGCTGTTTCCGTTTTGTGTGTTTCGGTTTGAATGGCAAATAAGCCGGTGAAATTACGTATGCGGCTTAATTTTCGGTATGTAGTTGTGGTAGGTATGTATATCCTGTTTACTAAGATAAACATACAAAGCAATATACCTGCGTACCTACAACTTTATTTTATCTTACTCACTTTATTTTTATTTTTTAATGCATGCATTTATACCGCCCGATATTTCTAATGCTTTATGGGGCTGATTACACTCGTAGACCTGTATTCAAAAACAGTGTTTGAGTCTGAGTCGAGCTTCAAGCATAGATTTTTGACATTTTTCAATGGAGAACTGTCGAAAAAGCTATGCTTGTGAGAGTACTTAAGTGTTCATTTTTATTAATATGTGAATGCAATGGTTGGTGTCGTAACCGACAACCGTTGGGGAATAAAGGTTTTCACGAACCAGAAGATGAAACGTAGGACGCCCACCCACCAGATGGACTGACGACATTGCTATGATCGCGGGAAGTCGATGGATGGAAAGGGCTCAGAATTGTTCTTCCTGGAAATGTGTAGGGGAGGCCTATGTCCAGCATTGGGCTTCTTCAGACTGATAATGATGATGTAAATAAAAATTATAAAACACCTGTATGCCTCAAGTTGATACTGTCCATCGTTTTATTTCCTCTTACAAGTAAGAAGCTTGTCCTCTGTACGCTATTTACTCTTGTGCCCAAAGGTGTCGCACTTAGGCCTTATATGGTAGGAAAAGGCGCGAAGCTGTGCCAGTAAATTAATATCACGGAGTGGATCAGTAAGGTAATGTTTAAGTGAATGGCTATTATTTTGAATGCAAATTAAAACAGCCTCAAGTAATGCCCTCAACATGGTGAAATAAAGGTTTTTACGTGACAACGTCTTATAATTCGATGGAGCCGGCTGCACGCACAAAAAATCATGACTCATGCGGCGTTACCTCGCTCTGAGGGGTTCCATTTAAGGCTTGAAGTGCAAGCGAGAGCGCGGAACGAGCGACAAAGAGGCACAGTCGGCCTCCGCAGTCGGAAGCGTTCGACATCTGTCTTTCTCCTACTTGAGTGAGCGATGCGTCCGCGTGGACAGCTGTATGACGTTGTCACGTTCAACTATCGTCAGTAAACCGACTTTACAGGCAACCGATTTTTTTAATTAAATATACTGTCACTTTTATTCGATTAAATTGGGATTATAACTGTTTTTCTTGGTCATGATGGTCCTGCAGAATAATCCTTATTTCAAGAGGAGTCTGGTGAACTGATGAGTTCACGGGGGTTCCCTGGGGGACCAGGTTAGAGGGTTCTGGTGGCTGATGTGTTACTTTCTATGGATTTGAATAAATAGTACTTAAATAATAATTGTTAAAAAAACTTAAAAAGCCGACTATAAGGCCAAATTATTAAACCAATTTTCCCGACCGAAATGTCTTTATGAAACAATTCTGGGAATATTACTTTTCAGATAAGAAAACATTGTCATCAAATCGGAGCTTAGATGACAAAAATATGCGATTTTTATAACATTTCTATGGAACCAGTCTGGAAGTCTGAACCTTCCCAATGAAAAAAGGTTTTTTTAAATTGGCCCATAAATTACGAAGTTATGCTATAACAAACATTAATAAAAATACGACCGAAGTAAGAACCTCTCCCTTTTTTATTTGAAGTGGGTTGAAAAACAGAAACAATGTCACCGTAGCCGAAATCGGTTAGCACGACATCATCATCATCATCAAAGGGCATCAAACGCAGTTGACGGTTGTGTTTCCATTTGAAGTCAGTTGAAACAATGTCGCCGTAGCCGAAATCGGCTAGCACGACATCATCATCATCATCAAAGGGTAAAGCTAGGTGAGTCTAAAATGTCTCATAATGTACTTGGGTAGGCCAATTTATTACTCCTTTTATAAGTAATTGTATTTTCTACTTCTGTTTTCTTAAAATTATTTTCTAATAATAACCTAAAATGAACTGGGTGCCTAAACGTTTTTATGTTTTTGTAAACGTGACGGTCAAAGGGAGGCATCAAAAACCATAATACAGGTTTTTACAACCTAGCTTGGTTTTTTTGATCCCTACCTCGGAAAGTTACCTAAACTACTGTTAACTAAGTCATCATCATCATCATCATCCACAGCCCGACTTCACCCACTGCTGGGTATAGGCCTCCCTTAGTTTGTGCCATCTACCTCGATCCTGTTAACTAAGTAGCCACCTAAAACTATAGGTACACTTAATTGGTTAACTATTATTATTATTGTATAATATCTTAGGTTAGGCACTAAACATAGGTACTTATATTCTAGAAATGTTCGTATTTTAGGTAGCAACTAATTTTTGGTGCAATAAATTTATGATTTATGATTTAAAGGGCATCAAACGCAGTTGACGACTGTGTTTCCAAAGCACTTGCAAAGCACGCTCTGAGGTAAAAGCTAGACCACAAAACGTTTCAACGGCCTAGTATTATTATGACAGCAACACGCAATAAAACAGCGGATGATACAGTCTGGCGCGTAGCCAGGATAGCTTCCGTCCGTGGTCGCAGTGGCGGTAGCCATGACGTATGCAGTGACGTGATGATCTATCGAATAGGAAAATAAAACGCATTCATTCATAAGGATGCAATTATACCTAACAAAATGGTCTAGTGGTAGGGGCCTCGCTTTCCGAAAGGCCGTGGGTTGAAATTCAGTTGTGTACCAATGAGTTTTTCTGTAGAAAATTTAATTTGATAATGCTCTCAAACGCTGAAACCCCGCGGCTTAGCTTTGCACGTATTGACCATGTCTTTCCTGTGGATTAGGCCGACTAAGCTGTCAGGATGGTTTAGGTGCTGGGCAAGCCTATTCCATCTAAAATCCAGTCCCAGACACTGTAGCGCCCCGTAAATAGGGGCATGAGTACCTAATGACCTGTTGCCCCTGACATGACGCTATATAAATCATCTACAATAAATACAAAGACCTGTTTATTTTACCGGCAAAGACTGCAATATCAAACAGAAAACTCGTATTTGCTCTATGCGGTATTGGATTGCGTGCTCAGTCTGTATTTTGATATTTTTCTTCGTACTCGAGACTGCAAATAAAATATGGGGAATCTAAAAATCCGCAAAAGCTAAAGCAAATATGCATACAAACTCATCCATCAACCATTGAAGTATGTGTTTGAACTTTATTATTATGTTTTTCAGACCATACTATTCGACTTACCTAATAAATTACTTGCGAAATTACCTACGTTGTTATTGCATATACATGGTGTTTCATAGAGAATGGTCAGCATAAAATGTATTTTGGTTCCATCACATTTTCCTACTTAAAAGTTTGCCCTGTTTGTTTATTATTTATAAGTAAACTTTCGTTACCGTAACGGTAACGAATTAGCACCACCCCCTTGATAAAAAGCGTAGACCAAGCAGACCCCGGAAACGATGGAGTGACGACATCGTCAAAATAGCAGGTATTAGCGCTTGGAGTAGAGAAGCTAGGGACAGAACAAGATGGAGGCAAATGGAGGAGGCTTTTAACGCTCTAGGCGGTCCATATTTACAAATTGATTAGTTTAGCTATAACTAAAGTAAAAAGGAATTTAAATATAAGTTATTAATATAAGAATAAAAATTAGTTAGAATAAGGGAAATAAAGCTTTTTATCTTTTATCTTATCTTATCTTAAGTAATCTTTTGCGACGGTACTTTTATAGAAAACATTTTTGTATTATCTAATGACAAAAAAGCTTGTATAATAATATATCAGATTTGTACCCGTGCAAAGCCGGGGCGGGCGGTCGTCAGTGTACTATAAATTGAAAATAAGCTATGAAAGTATAAATAAAGAGCGTGGGTTCGTCAATTTTATAGCATAATAATGATATGCACAGTGCGACAGACACAAATAGATTTATTGATTTTCTATAGAGTCATCTGTTTAGCTCTGTCTAACCCACGGGGCTATTATCTTAAAACAAGCAATAGCGATAGCAGGAGTAGTGAAATGGGTTATTCATAGATATATTCATATTAATTTATTTCAAAATAACAAAATACATTTGTGTGCGGAATTTAAACTAAAACTATAATTTAAATTAAAAAATAATCACAATTAATGCATACAATAAATTAATTAATAAATACCTATCCATTACAAGTTTCTAGTAGCTAACTTAGTCATATAATATGTCTTAATACGATTAAAAGTTGTTTCATAATATTGTGTATGTCCTACTTAATAAAAATATGTCAAAAAGATAAGAAGTAACAGCAGAAATCCAAGTCATAGCTACAATAATCCCAGCATTTAGCACAAAGCAGCATTATCTGCATTAGAGTTCATCTAGCGAATAGAGGCACTTATCTAATAAGAAAGACTTAAGTTTATTTTTAAGCACTATTTTCTGGTGGACAACTGATTTTATTTCTAGTGGTAGTTTATTTTATAGGTTAGTGCGCTCAAAAAATTTTCACCGGCATCTTACATACAAGCTCTGATTAATTTGGGGAGAAACGTTAGATAGAAAAATAGATATATTTATCCATGTAATTTTTCATCCATTAGCAGCAGGGGGGGGGGGGGGTCTTACTGAACAATAAGAGTCGCATACACACGAGATAACATTTAATGTCGGAACAGTGTGTACATAAAAATAGAAAAATAAATACAATTAATCTAATAAAAATCAAAAGGTATGACAAAAAAAAACGACTAGCAACGTCATCTTACTGCTATTGCTTGTTTTTAGGTAATCACCACACTGGGTGCCGCTGACACTTTACGGTATTTTTTATTTTTATCTTAGATCGGATATTGTTTTAAAGATCGTATACTAATAATATATACTAAAAGTTCGATAAAACACCCAGATAGAGAAGAAAAATCTGTGTTCACCACACAAAATATATGTTCTCGGTGTCGAACCCACGGCCGGCGTCTTATTTACAATCATAAAAAGGTTCGTGTAAGCCACCCAATTGTATTTTGAAGCGTATGCCGCAATGATATTATGACAAGTATGAATGTTTCTTAATTGTAATGAACAAGTGAAAACACTCCTAATAAGTACAACAAAAGCTCATTAACGGCCGATGTGATCCGCACAAAAGAAGCTAAGCACCATTAGTACCTTCACAATTATTTAACTTGAATTATAATTGTTTAACTATTCATGTCTTCACTGTTGCCTAAGGTGCTAAAATGACGCTGATATTTTGAAATGAATTAAATGAAAAAAGTTTATTGAATAAACACAAACACAATAAAAACTAAAAATACAAACAGGTTATAGGAAAGTCGTATTTTTTTGAGTCAAAGGCAAAGCATTCCTACGTAGGATTTTGCCGAAATGAAAATGTCTACTATTTAAATTTTCCATACAAAAATTAGAACCTAAATCATTTACATTATAATTGATCTTAGTAAAAAAGCTATTAGTTACTAAAACTAAAGAGAAGTGTTACAGACTAAAATTAATACATTATGTCAGTTACCTATAAATTACCGTTTCCGCCGTTAAAAAAAGGTCTTGGCACATAGGAAACATTAAAAAAATCAATAAAGGATAGATCCTTTAGAGAAGTTTCAGTTATTTCTTTTTGAGGTAAACTCAATTAAGAGGGAATCACACAGGCGACTCTCCATACAAACGTAGTCCCCTATTTCCTCCCTGGATAATGCCTCTAGAGTAACCATTTTGTCTCATAAAATTCAGATCTGCTATATACGTGCTCGTATGTTTTTCTTTTTTTCAGAAACCTAATGATAAAGAAAATATCACCTCCAATTCATTTTTCATATAAATCATATGAGGGTCATATTTTCTTTATCAATAAGTTTGGACAATCTGCTCTGGTTTGGTTTTTGGATAATCTGCTCTGTAACCTTTTATTTTGAGTAAGTAACAAACATCCAAACTTTCCATTTGTTTTTTGTAAGATACGGGAATTTTCACAAAGAAATAAGCTTTCAACGCGCGTTACTCGACGCCTTATTTTCGTCGGCTTCATTCAAGACTCGCCAATGTTTGGCGGAGGACCAATGTTTGGCGGAGGATGTGCTAATGTGAATGACGTCTCCAATACCTTGAAATAACGACAGTTTTGGCATACCATCTGTTTAGTCACAGAATAAGCAAATAACGGAATTACCCATGCAACAATGTAATATCTACCATGCCTTGATGTTTAAAAATTAGAATCGTAAGCGTTAGCGAAGGAATCAAAATCTTTGCATTCGAGTGCAACACGTAACTTTTCATCCCACCTCAGCGAGGAAATGACAAAATGCAAAATAGAAAATGGCGCGCCAAATGCAAATTAAAAAAAAAGTTCCTAGCTCACCAAAAAGGTTGATATGCATGACCATACAATAGTCGTGAAGATTGATGAATTAAATTCAGATAATTAATAATAACTAATGCAAAAAAAAATAACATTTAATTTAATATTTTATTGATTTAACATCCTTTTTTAACTTTGCCATGATGATCTGTATTTATTATTAATTTTGTAAAATTTCTAACTATCTTGACATTCCTTTTGACTAATGTTTATTGACTAACTTGGTCTATCTATAATTTTGTTAACTGCTAATTGCGGGATTACGAGAACTAATGTTTTTATGTAGAGAAACATTAGTTCGCGCAATCCCACCAGGGGCATTCATCTTTTCTCTTCTTTCTTTCTTTCTTACAAAATTGTGCTAAAACTGAGAATGAGCCTACAGAGCTTAGAACTTTTTCAAAAAGAAAGATAAATTCAACGATGATGAATTTATTTTATCTTAATTAGATTATGAATATGCACGAAAGGAGCCTCTTTGAGGTGCACTTAAAATCCTTTCAACACACTTGGTTCGAAAGAATCAGTGACACGATAAGAAGAAGAAGAAGCGATGATAGAGCATGGTGAATTATTTTTTACTATTGTACACCATTTTAGGCAAAATTACGCCATGGGCGGGCTATGGGTGCGGTCTATCATGAACTATTGTAGCATAAGAGATGGGGGCCTACTCTGATACACGTTGCTATATTGAGTTACATTGTTGTGCGTGATTGAGTTGACAAGACTAGCGGGGCAGATACATTAGACCAAGCAATAGCGATAGCACAAAAATGAATTGCTTGTCGATCAAAAAAACTGACTGAGAGCCAGTTAATTTTTGACTGGTACTAGGTCGAAAAATCGTTTGTGTGAGCTCGAAAATCAAAGGTTGACAAACAGCAATAGCGTTGAGGTTTGTTTAATAATAACCAAATAACGACAGTTTGCTGCATGGCTATTTAGATTGCTGCTTATTTTAGATAATAGCCTTGCGGGTTCAGTGGCGCGACTTGAAAGATTAAAGCAAAAAAATATGATACAAATTTTATTAAAATTAGAAAGTTTTATATAAATTATCAATAAATAAATAGTCTATAAATAGTCTTAATTAGCTCGTATTATCACTAACACTAGATTAAGTTACTTTATTACTAACAAAGTATGGATTTATGTCTGAAATAAATATGTGAGTTTGATTTGATTTGATTTTAAATTACTGGGGGTCGCACTAGGACAAGCCTGTGTTAAACATAGTTACTGGCAAAGGACTACTATCGTTAATGATGATGATGAAGGTATTATCTATGGGTTGGCGTTGATATTCGCGTACACAGAATTTATACTCCAGCGGATATTCATCGTTACTCATGTTTTGCATTCCACGTTTTAATGAGCCTTTAAAAATATTTTGTCTTCGTGGCTGTGGGATTTGTGGCCTCCCGATTTTCGTCTGTTTTACGACCATGTTCTCTGAAGCGCAGAGGCCCCATGAATTGTGGTATTGGCCGCAAAGCCACAGAAAGCCTTCTTTGCAAAGTGAAAAACTTAGTTTTGAAATGAAATTTATTGGATACTAACAAACATTACAGTAACATTATTATACAGTTAGGTTACAGCTTAAAATGTAAATTTCCTGGCGGGATAACATTGATACCAAAACTAAGATTAAACTGTGATATGGCATACCAATGCCGTAAAAACTAAGCACAGTTTTGTAAATAAAATATTTACAAAACTGTGCTTATTTGAATGAAGTATGGTAAAAGGTGGAAAGAAAAGAAAGGAAAAACCTGGCCCACATACTTCGCCGGAGCAGAAACCGACTTTAATAGGTTAATATTAAAAATAAATTAAGATTAGGTTGACATTATTGTGTTGAACTGCGTAATATGCGGCAGCGATAACTCGAATGAGAATGGAGAGCTTGTCTTTGCGTTGCAGTGTAACTCAAAATGGCATTATTGTCAACAAAACTTCGTTTATCATTTGGCAGAGTAGACCCCCAGACCCCCTACTCAATACCCCTACAATGACCTGTAGACAGATCGGTAGATAGTAGGTACTAGGTAGTTATACGTAGGTAGGAACTAGGTACGATGGATGTGTCATTCTTATTTTTTGATAGCGTCGTATTTAGATGAAGTAATTCGTAGAAATAAAACCGGATATGATGAAATCGTTGAATCTGCAGGTGTATTTTGTCGCAATTAAACTCCCGAATCGATTTTAATTTTTTAAGACTTACTTTGATGCGTAAATTGCATAGTAAGTACAAAGTTACAAACTACATACCAGAAATCAGAATTGAACTTTTAATGTAAATAAATATTTTATTTGGCACTAAATTGACTCTCTTAAGAGGCCGGTGGAGGGAGAATTTTCATACAAACGTAATATGATAATTATTACTAGTTTAGGCAGATTTTCACTATGTTATTGTAATAACTGTATTCGTATAGTATTTATCTAGGTTCCTGAATGGTTTTTATTTTAAATAACTTACCTCAAATGAAATAAACACCAATCGCATTTTACACATTTTTTTAATTGCAAAATGTGATTGTGCAGTAATTTAAAATAAAAACTGTCTAGAAATCTAGATAAATACTATACAAATACAATTGTTACAATAATATAGTGAACATCTGCTTAAATTAATAATCATTTTGGTATTACGTTTGTATGAAAATTCGTCTCCTTATGACAATCATGAAAATTAAACCATGTAGTCTTTAGAATTCAGTAACAAACATTTTTTTCGATTCATCCGGATTTCGTAAATGAATAATTAAAACTTACCTTCATGTTTTTTTATTTGGCGTGTGACATGACAAAAGTTCAAACAAATGAGTTGAAGGTACTTAACTTACGTTATCGCCACTTTATAAACAGTATTTTCAGTTCTTTAGTTGAGCAATAAAGGCCAAGAATGTCTTTGATTTTTACATATTGCGTTAAGTACGTAGAAAGGCACTTGTTTACGCTTCAAAAACTAATAAATCATAATCAAATTATGCTTTTATTTGCCTTTCAGTGAGCGAATTTAGGTTTTATTGCTCTAACAATATCAAAGGATTTGCCACATTATAAATAATTTGTCATTCCTTTATTTTATGTTCATTAAAAGCGAAAGATCTCATTCACAACTTTATTAAAATTCCTAACCACTATGTGTTTGCCAACGAATTTGTCTAGACAAATATTTAGACGATTGAAAACATTGATTAAAAATAAACGCTTCAAAAGATCGATGAAACAATAATTTATATTATGAAAACAAGTGGAATTCCATGACTACGTTCACCTGAAGCCTTTTCTATATAAACTTAGACTCACCTTTTCAACCCTTGGAGTAGTATTTTTAAAACCCCTTCGATTATGAGAGCGTCTAGCCCTGTCCTGTAAAGCCTTTGTCAAATTTCAGACCTTTCTATGTGCTTTCAAGAGCTATTCTAGCTTTCGTAATGAGCGAGGCAGTCAGTGAGTAGAATTCTTATTTTAACTCGTCAAAATATAGAAAAGTACATAACGCGTTGGAAATTTAAAAAAGCTTCTTAATCCGCATTCCTGTCTTTCAATTGACGTCTACCCGATTTGTCTGCATGTCAGTGAACTGTCAAAATCAGCTGGCAGCAATACGTCAAGTTGAGTTTTACGTCAAAAATATACAGTGCTCTCGAAATAGATTCGTTTTAATTTCGTATTTATCTCGTTTCTATTTATACGTAAGTTTATGAGGTGCGAGCCACGGTAGTATTCCGGGTAAATTTGGATTTGGTGAAATATTATCTTTGGCAAATTAAGGTGTTTAGGTAATTAATTAGCACGTTTCAGCTCTTTATGTCTCTTAGAGCTAATAAGCGTAAGGATGTAGCATCGATATTCACTGGTGCAGTACTCTGGAGTGCGATTATAGCTCATCACTTACTATCAACTCTACATACTACGCCTAAACCGATATTTCTAAATTCTATGCTTTGACTTTTATAAAACGGTGAACGAAGGGTTTGGAGTTTTTAAGTTTGTCTTTGCGACAACACACAGTCGAGTTGTCTCACATGCTCATCCCATCGTGTAACTCAAACTGACAATACGAGCTTGTTTTATGGCCTGCGCACACCTAGTTCGCTGGCGGTAGCGAACAGTGAAACGCTGTCAAATATCGCTGTCAGATTTGAGATTTGACAGCGAATATTTGACAGCGTTTCACTGATCGCTACCGCCAGCGAACTAGGTGTGTTCGGGCCATTAGATTTTGCGGTAGACCCGCTGTTATTTTGAAATGGCCAACAATTCAATCAAAAAACGTTCCAATCCTTTTTCCTTATTATGATTCTCGCTTTTTGACATTGTTAGTTCATTTATTATTTCTATGCTTTTCCGACCGATGCGTCTGCCAAATAGTTTTGAAGTACCTACCTTACGTGCGTGCTACTGCATGCGTAATGGGTTAGTACGAGTTTTTGCCATGCTTCATTGAGTCATTTTGTTTTTATTCTGTGAAACAGGAGGCCTACCACGAGCTCTGTCTCGCTCTGTCTCTGACTATGGTTTTGAGCCAGTGTGTGTGCTCACCAGTTTATTACTGTGTGTGTGTCGTTTTGACATCGGATTCATTTAATCATCACTCAAACAGACTCAAAACCAAAGACAGAGCCAGACGGAGCTTGTGGTAGGCTTACAGGCAGGCACTTTGGGCGATGTGCACAAAAACATGTGTAGGTTGATGCTAAGTGACTTTATGCCTGTTTTCTCTAGCTACGCGGGCGGGTACAACAGATACTGACACGGGCATCAATAGATACTCCCATAATTACATTCATATCAAATAAGTTTTATTTATTTATTTAACTCTTTATTGCACAAAACTTAATGCTATGTACAAAAGGTGGGCTTAATGCTTTAAGCATTTTCTACCTGCCAACCTTAGAGGTAGGAATGGCGTTGGCGTGCTTACATAAAAAAAAGGAAAGCTTAGGTATTAAAATTAACAACAAGGTACAATACTTTTTAGACAAAAGTTTTAGATGATATCATATATCGCAATTTTTAAAAGTTATAGAGTATAGTATGTTTAGTAGTATAGAGTTATCAGTTCTTATCGTTTCACTGGTTCTTTCAATCGAACTAAGTGTAGTGAAAGTATGCTTCTCAAAGAAGAGTAGTAGAGTAAGGGCGTGGCAATGGGCTAGCTCGTAAAAGAAGGTTTAGAACGGTGATCAACCGGGAGATTACTTTTAAGACGTTTCCCGACCTCACCCGTTGGATCTACGGTATTATAAAGATCTGGAAGTTGGAAGTGACAGAATACAAATTATTAAGAGGCCGGCGGAGGGCGAATTTTCATACAAACGTAATACCAAAATGATTACTAGTTTAGGTATTGCGTTTGTATGAAAATTCGACCTCCGCGGGCCCCTTAAGTTCATAACTCACCAAAATCGAGTCATGCGGAAGAAATTTGATAGCAGGTCCAATGCGGCAATGATTTATTATGTCGTGGTGATCTCAACCAAACGTAAACATCAAATCACCGCCCTAAAATAATTTATTACGACCTACGCCATAACTTTCTCAACGACAATGTCATTGGAATTAGAATTTTGGTGAAACTACTAACTAGAAGTCCTGTTGTTATGTTTATTTTAGCCTGTCATTAAATTAAATGTGTGTAGCTTTAAAAGGCGATAACGGCAAAAGTCACTTTCTCAATAAAGTCCCATTAAAAACGTACTTGCTAAAAAAAACCACTGCGAGAATTGAATTGAATTCTTTACCCATTTAAGAGTATTATGCCAATAAACTTCACTTTTACTTTTCCTTTTTTTAGCCCAAATGGATTATTATGTTTGTAAATCTACAAATTACTTGCTTGAAATAAAAATACTTTCTTGAATATAAAATTCAAGAAAGTATTTTTTTTTTGTTTTGCATTTTCTTGTCGATTTAGAAGATATATAAATAGATAAGGAATTTATTTGCCTTGATAATAAACACACGAAAAAAAAAAACAAGATTTGAAATGTTAGCTATCGACACTGATCGAATTTTAATTTATTGACGTGACAACGTCTTATAATTCGATGGAGCCGGCTGCACGCACGAAAAAACATGACGTCATGCGGCGTTAACGACAACCGATTTTTTTTTAATCTGAAAGGTACTACTTCAAGATTGATCTCATAAAAAAAATATCAAAATCGGTTCAACAGTTTGGCAATGAAGTCGGTTTCCCACGCGATCATAATTTTCAAAATGATGCAATTATTTATTACGCACGCTTGCATGTACATACCGCGTGTACAGCGTGCATGGCGTTGAGCTACGCAAGCAACACAAGCAAAACCGTGGCACGTGCGTAGCCTCTCCGTGCGCCGTAGTGGGCCACGTTATAGTCGTGGGCTTATATTCAAGTCCAACAGTGGAAACGTCACGGAACAAAGTCGGAAAAGTGTCGCCAATATACATAATAACGATATTGGGTTTGAACGAAATCTAGCTAGTAGTTTTTTTAACCGACTTCCAATCAAAAAGGAGGAGGTTCTCAATTCGGTTGTATGTTTTTTTTTTTTTTTTTTTTTTTTTTTTTTTAATGTTTGTTACCGCATAACTTCGTCATTTGTGAGCCGATTTGAAAAATTATTTTTTTATCTGAAAGGTACTGCTTCCAGATTGGTCCCATTTTAATTTTATTAAAATCGGTGTTGCCATTTTTTTTAAAATATTTTTTTTAATGTTTGTAACTGCATGCCTTCGTCATTTATGAACCGATTTAGAAAATTATTTTTTTATTTGGAAGGTTATTTTTACGTCCAGACTGTCCCAAACAAATTTCATTAAAATCGGCTTAACCGTTTGGCAATGAAGTCGGTTTCTCAAGTTTTTTAAACTTATAATTATTTGAATACCTACGTCATTAATCGTAAACCGCAATGTACCTTTCGACGAACTAATAGAACTTCTATATTATATTACTGACCCTTCATGGGCGAGCCCGACTCGCACTTGGCCGCTTTTTGGTCCAAAGAGTTGTGGGCAGAAGATGATAGCTACACGTTTGTTTATCACTATTCCTTAATGATTCATTGTCCATTTCTCGTTGTGATGACGTGACTAGGCTTGCTATTATTATACAGACGTAGGAGTTTACGAAGCATATTGTTCGAGACTGGTTGGCTACTAGATCGCGTACCATAAAGAACTATGAATGAAGTTACAAAGATTTTTATAATGTCCCAAAAGTTAAGAGCCGAGCGGGATTTGTTAGGCCTCTGCCTCGAATTTAGCGGGCAGCGGGGCGGCGGCGGCGGCGGCTCTACAGCGGGCAGGGCGGGGGGGTCCATTTGATTTTTACCCGACTTCCAATCAAAAAGGAGGAGGTTCTCAATTAGTTTTTTTTTTTTTTTTTTTTACTTACAAACATTTAAAAAAAAAATGCATGCCTCCGTCATTCATGAACCGATTTAGAAAATTATTTTTTTATTTGGAAGGTTATTCTTTCGTCCAGATTGTTCAAAACAAATTTCATTAAAATCGGTTTAGCCGTTTGGCAATGCAGTCGGTTTCTCAAGTTTTTTAAACTTATAATTATACGCATAAGAATCCTGCCGCTCCCGCGCCGTCGCCGCTGCCGCCCCGCTGCCCGCTAAATTCGAGGCCGAGGCCTTAGTGCTGAACAGTCCATAAGAGTAATTCGTCGAGTGAAATTAGGATCCGATGGCGCAGCGGTCAGCGCAGCCTCGTACCAAGGGGAAGGTCGCGGGTTCAAATCCCGCTCGGATCTGAACTTTCGGGACGTTATAAAAATCTTCCGTGATTTCCTTGAGTGTAGTAAACACTATAAAATCAATAAAATATGAATGACGTTTCGTATTGACGTGTTACATTGCGTGGTATGTGACTTTGACGTTTTATTATTATTATTATCAATTTTATATTAGAATCGGAGGCTGCATGACTTTTTCTGGAAATTCCTTGAATATTGCCTATTTGCCCAACTGATGGGAATCGAGGTAGGGTAGGAAATTGTCCTATAACCTTTGATCGACTGAGAGCTGTGACGTCATATCGTCGCAACTAGGTCAAAATCTGGGCTATGAACGTCATAGAAATGTACTAGAAGTATCAACAAGTTTATCAAGCTTAAAACTAGACTTAAATTCTTTCAGTTCGAATTTGAAAACATGTCCATAACAAAACCAACGTGTCCATGAAGGTAAATCAATATAAAGTTAAAATTAGTTGCGACACAAGTCGGGAACCCTTTGTAAAATACCTGCGCGGAAATACCAAATTTTCCAGTTAAAAAGTTGCCCCATTCGGTAATATTCGTTCGTAACGGTTCCATTGTTGCGGAAGGTTTGCGCCTGTTTATAGACATTCGAAAATGGAAGACCCATTGTTTATTTTTCCTTTTGTATTGGTTTTTGAAATTGGAACACCTTTTCTGCTTCAAGCACCAATCCAAACGCTTTGATAAAGTGAATAATATTGTTACATAACATACATTCAAAAATGGCATACCTTCTCTCGTTTGTTTTTTAAAAATTGGAACAGTTTCCTTTTGGACCAATCCAACCGTTTTGATAGTGAATACTGTTTCATACCTACCTACTTATCATCGCCATCGCCGTTTGCAAGCTAAACCAAACCTAGGCAAACAAGGTGTGGCCGTTATTTTAGTTAACGTATTTTTACTATTGACTGTCAATTTGGTATTAGCTCAATTTTAATGTCAGCCTGCCAAATGTACGTTACTTTACGGCCGTCATGCGGCCACTGGTTTTGTGGCAGCATTGCTACGATGTTGTACTACATCGTAAATCGTAGCCTTGAATCATTATACAATTTTACAAAATTGGAGCTTTTTCCTCTAGTCGGTATTTTTATGCAGTTTTCTCCATTTTTCTCTTTACTATGCAGACTTTATGTCTTCTAATATACCTAAACAGCGACCTTTTTTTTATGGCCCCGCTAAGGGCTCACGTAACTCTTTCATGGTTTTCCATTTCCTTTCTTTCCTCTTCTTTTCATGTATTGTATTTCTTTCTTTTTCAAATAATTAATGTTGGTTACAAAATGTTACATTGATAAAAAACAATGAGTATCAAACCAAAAACAGATTTACCTTTGAAAAATACGCTGAGTGATGATAAAGATTACCTGATAATCCAGTTCCATAGTAATTACATCTTAAAATGTTATAATTACACCGCCCTTAATGAAACGGAATCCACTCAAACGAGCGGAACAAGCACGCTTCAACAAAGGGACATCCTGGTGCGTGTCCAATTGCAATTTTGCACCTTATTACAACGGGGTAAGGCCACTGGAATATGTATGTGTATGTAATAGGGAGCACTCCTGTTGCCTTCCCCGATTTTCAGCCAGTGCCGTACGCGGCGCCACTGTAGACGGTGGGCGTCGCGTAGTTCCGTAGCCCGCGCTTTTCGGCTAAAAAATAAAAAAAAAATTTCAATAATCGAACAACAAAACAGTGACGTTCCAATCGATGGTAGATGTCAGAAATTATCGATAATGCATCGTAGTAATAGTGATTGATCGGTTAACAAGAAACGATACAAAAATAGTGATTTATATGTGTTTTACGGCATGGTGGTCCTACTCAATATTACTGTTTCGTCGTGTAATTTCGCGTACGGCTGTGCGTTGTTTTTCAGGGATTTTCCGTAATCGGATTTTGTAAGGAGTGAAATTCAGCAGTATGTTTGGCATTGGGTTAACGTAAACAGTTTTCAGGAATTCAGCGCCAACCGTAGAGATCGGGAGTGATATTTGGCCGAATATGTTATTAAATCGATTATTATCATTCTGTTACGTGTAAAAATAGAAATCAGATTTGATCTTCAATTTTTAGAACGCCCATTTTAATCTTAAAGCTAATTTTACTCTAACTAATGCATAAAAAATTCTGCCATGTTTTTTTCAGGTAGTCACTATCTATTTACACAATGGAATGTTAATACCTACTTGGTTATAGATTTTAATATTTCGCTTTGCTCGGTTACTAGGCAACTGTGAAATTCTTAACTGTTACAAGTAGCTATTATAACCCGGAACACTATAGAATCAAATCTTGAATGTCGGTACTTATCTATCCCTCTCAGGAGTGCGAATGAGAGGTACTTTCTGTGGTGTGTGGTGTATGAGCGAGAGGGAATGATTGACACCGCCATTTGAGATTTGTTTCTTTATCAATGCGATTTATACCAATGTTTGCGATTTTCAGTAATTTTCTCGAATATCGCTGCTCTACTTATAGGTTATTTGCAAGGTAAAATATCGTTTTGTTTATTTTCATATTCAGGGTTCTTTCTCTCCAGTCAAAACAAACATTTTGATGTTGTTAATCCATATACATTCTTAATGTTTGTTATGAAGTAAGAAATCTGGGACTAGTTCTTAGAAATTAGTGACAGAAAACATGATCGTCACTAATTTTACCTCAATAAACAAAAACTTTTAATTTCGTTTTTTTTTCATATTAATTCATAGGCAGGTGAGTACACAACTCTTTATAGGTATATATTTTTTTTTTATTAAAGTAGGTACATGGAAGTGAACTCGAGATCTTACTAGTTTTTCAACCCCGAAACAAGCAGATGGCCCACCTGATGTTAAGTGGCAAAGTAAACGTTAAACAGACCTTTTGCATCTAAAGTATGTAGATGATTTATATACTCAGGGGCAACTTTTTTACTCATGGCCCTTTTTTCAGTACACTATAGTGTCTCAAATAAGATTTTAGATGTAGTAGGATAGTACTTTATTTTGTTTGTTTGACTGGCCTCTCAGCTCGCAGTTGGTAGTAGCTCTGACTTCTGCGTCGTAGGTCGTGGGTTTGATCTCCACCGAGAACAAATATTTGTGTGGTGAACGCAGCTGTTTGTTCTCGGTCTGGGTATTATTATATTCTAAGTGTGTATTTACAAAAATAAGGTACACATGGTTCTGTTCCCTTTTTAAGTGGCTATCCAAAAAGTCGCAGGTCACACCTGGACAAGAGACGCGCAGGGGCTCAATTCTAGACCAGTGACATTTTTGTCACGGTAGCTAAATATCACAAGAACTGTCAGTTTCTTTAGTGAATTTGACAGTTCTTGTGATATATATCTACCGTGACAAAAAAGCACTGGTCTAGAATTGAGCCCCAGGACAGAGGAGGCTGGAAAAAGATGAAGGAGGCCTATACCCAGCAGTGGGTGATACCGGACTGAGATGATGATGATGATGATGAAGTGGCTATCGTATTAAAAAAAAAACTTGTTCAAAACATTATTTCCCACCTGTGGTTAAGTGGTTACGTTTTTAACAAAGCATGGCCTCGCCGGTCACTAAGTATTTTTACTATTTCATAACATTGAATAAAACACGAAACCTTGTAAGAAACACTCATTTTTCATGCAAATCCATTTGTTAGACATCAAACGCGTGAGTTATGTATTGCAATATGATTCTAACAATAACTTTTGTATAACACGATATTTTTGACGTGATAACGTCTTATAATTCGATAAAGCCGGCTGCACGCACGAAAAAACATGACTCATGCGGCGCTACCTCGCTCTGAGGCGTTCCATTTAAGGCTTAAAGTGCAAGCGAGAGCGCGGAACGAGCGACAAAGAGGCACAATCGGCCTCGATTCCTGCATTTGGCAGCGTTCGACATCTGTCTCTCTCCTACTTGAGTGAGCAATGCGTCCGCGTGGACAGCTGTATGACGTTGTCACGTTCAACTATCGTCAGTAAACCGACTTTACCGGCAACCTTCGCCTTTAACAGAGCATTGCCTCGTAGGTCACGCACGTCAGGAACATGCCCTACGATGCACAGCCCTGCGTCCATCAACTTGGGGTAAACAGAATGTTCAGCCTCAAGTGCCAGTAATTTCACCGGCACCCACGACCCACACCCTTCAAACCGAAACACAGCGATGCTACTTCACGGCAGAAATAAACGCAGAGCAAGGAAGCCTGCGTAATAGAGACATAATGTACTAACATTTTTACAGTTAGAATTATATTTAGAAAAGCCTTGGCACTTTTATTGTGTTGTTCAACTATAAAACGTATTGTTTTATATTGTGTCAGGAATAGTGACGTGTAATTGTGGAGGAATCTCAGAGTTTTACAAGGTCGTAAATAAAACATTTATGCTAACATCTAAACCGTCCGCTAACCAAGTGCGGATCGAAGAATTGCCGATTTTGTTTATTATTGACCGACTAGGATTATCAATAATAGGATTTGACTAGCCCCTTTTGTGTTTTGGCACAAAAAAAATCGGTTGTCTGTAAAGTCGGTTTACGGACGATAGTCGAACGTGACAACGTCATACAGCTGTCCACGCGGACGCATCGCTCACTCAATTAGGAGAGAGACATGTCGAACGCTGCCGAACGCGGAGGCCAATTGTGCCTTTTTGTCGCTCGTTCCGCGCTCTCGCTTGCACTTCAAGCCTTAAATGGATCGCCTCAGAGGTAACGCCGCATGAGTCTTGTTATGTCGTTTTTTCTGTCACGTTTTTTCGTGCGTGCAGTCGGCTTCCTTCGAATTATAAGACGTTGTCACGTCAAAAAAGCTTGTCAGATCGGCTGAAAACCAGCGCCATAAATCAAAACAAATTTCATACTCGTACAAGCGAGCTATTTTGTCCTTCCGAGCCCATTGGCGCAAAGCCATATCAGTGTGTTAACGCCCTAACCTTTGTTAATCCAAATGGACGCATTATGATCTGTTGCTAACGTGCGTGGCTTTCAAAGCAGTTCTTTGTTATAAGTGATGGTAACCATTTAACGGCAGCGGAAAACCTCAAAAGGCGGAAATATGCATCTATTGGCGATGGATATTCTGCCTTTTGGGGTTGCAACGCTTGGACCATGGGGTCCAGAGGTGTGGCTCCTATTCAAACAGTTAACTAAGAGGCTGGTGGATGAGACTGGTGACCAAAGGGCTGGCGCTAAGCTAGGAAAAATAATTAGCTTAGCTATACAAAGAGGTAACGTTGCCAGCCTTTTGAGCACATTGCCCGCGGTTGGTGGTATGAACTCTGTTTTCTACCTTTAATACCTACAGATGTAAAACTACATATTTCAAGTATTTTAATCACGAGTAATTAAAATACTGCACAACCCTGGTTCCAACTATGGGGGCATGGATAAAGAGATTATATGTATACTTGGTTCTGAGCACTGGTGGTCTAGTGGTAGTGG
The DNA here is from genome assembly GCA_939531255.2 of Thera britannica. Classification (NCBI taxonomy): domain Eukaryota; kingdom Metazoa; phylum Arthropoda; class Insecta; order Lepidoptera; family Geometridae; genus Thera; species Thera britannica. The sequence goes on along the minus strand of OW618042.2, from coordinate 3,193,610 downwards.
TGCCTTCCGATCCGAAGGTCGTGGGTTCAAATCCACTCGTGTACCAATGAGTTTTTCTGTCGAAAAATGTATGTGTACTATGCCAGTACTCTCAAAACGGTGAAGGAAAACTTTGTGAGGAAACCGGCGTGTTGTAGAAACTAAAAAAGTTCGAGCAACACGTGTCAAGGGTCACGCAAAAAGGGCCCACCAGCGGCCTACTTGCGGAAAAACCTGCCCGCACATCAAGTGCGCATGATAAACTTGCCAACTTGTTTACTGGGTTTAGAAGGGACACACAGTTTAATTTGCTCAATAAGTCGTGACTATTTACATTAAACTAGGTAATGATAAAGTCTTCAATATCCTTGCGTTCAGTTTACATTTCAACCGGCGTATTTACAAGGACTAATTGCTTCTCTATTGATCTTGAGCCGATATTACCCTGTGTTTGCACAGCGGAAGCACTTCATTTCTCTTTGTTATTTACCAAACAATCGCTTCTGTAAGCATACATAGTGTTGTTATCATCAGTCGTAAGACGGTGTTGCTACGAGATGCTGGCTTCATCACGATGTTTTTCATCACCGTATTTTTTAATGATAACCATCGCCTAGTAGGTCACGCACGTCAGGAACGTGCCCTACGATGCACTGCCCTGCGTCCATCAACTTGAGGTTCACGGCACCCACACCCTTCAAACTGAAACACAGCAATGCTGCTTCACGGCAGAAATAGGAATGGTAATAGTACTTCTCCGGACGAGCCCTTCACAAAGAGCTCTACTACTACTAAAAAAGATTCAGAGAGAGAGTAGAGAGAGTTAAAGAGAGTCTTTAAGAGTATTTCTGCTAGGCTTGGTCGCGTGGAATTGGCAACTAAGCTCACCTAGCTTTAAGACGTTTCCAAGTGATCCTAGTGATAAAAATAAAGAAATATTTGACTTTGAGTACTAGCCTAGTGGACATAGGTTTTTGGACAGATAGACTCATTGGTGCACGGCAGGATTTGAACCCAATCCCTGAGGATTGAAAGGCGGGGCCACTACAACAAGGCCATATGCACCAGTGCTCAGACCCAGGTCTCTTCTTGCCGTGTCTTTAAAAGTGGCTTTGCCTTAAACTTAAGGGCCTATTATGTATTCACCATTTTAACTTTAAGACCTCACAATGTAACATAATAATTGTAATAAATAATATCAGCATGAGTAGTTTAAAGCCAGCGTGCTGAAAGGATCCAAGGTGAAGGGAGGAGGCTATTTTCGCGCACTTGGCACAATGTTCTCGCATTCATTTCTAGCTACCCTTATATTTTGTTGGGGTTTAAAAATAGCAAGCTGCTCCCAGGATGAAAAATCGCAAACTAGGTCAACTCAGTCTGACCTTTTAAAAGTTTCAGCATTTCTAGAGCTCTTGCAAGCTAAAGTTTCTCTGGCTGTTTGAAGTTCTGAATGTTAGTTACTAGTTTTAGCATAAGGTTCTTTTTAATTTTCTTCTGAAAGAATTTCTGTATAAAAAAATCTTGAATTTGACTCACTGATTAGATCTTAAAATTCCTTTACAAATCATTATTAACCGAGTGTTCAATACAAACATGCATACATTAAATCATGCCTCATTCCCATGGGGGTAGGCAGAGATCGCGGATTTCTACTTACTACGTCAGGACAGGACGTATGGAGATATGTCAGGACATATCTCTCTCGCTTTATTCACTCACATAAAATAATTAAGAGTAAGCAGCACAAATTATTTGATTGAATTTAAAAAAAAACCGTACATTTTACTAATACTCGGCATATTTATTTGTGGAAAGCCTTGCAAACATCTAAGCATTCTGCGGTGGCGATCAGTAAAACACTGTCAAATATGACAGCGATATTTGACAGCGTCTTACTGATTGCCACCGCAGAACGTTAAGATATGCGCAAAGCTTAAAAGCTCGGGTTTGGTTGAAAAGGTCAAACGATAGCCCACACACAATCCCACATTGTAAAATAGAGAAGGTCAGAAGATATATTAATTTGTTAGTTAAAATCAACCTCATTTTAGATACTAAGAAATGAATAACTTTCTCGTTTCCAAACAAATTAGATTGAGAATTTTTCAGTGCTTTTGTCTTTTTCTTTAGATTTTTACATTCATAATTTCTATTCGTCATTAGGATATTTATCATACAGTAGACCTACCACAAGCTCTGTCTGGTTCTGTCTCTGTTCGAGGCTGTGTGAGTGTTGTCTAAATAAATCCTACGTCGAAACGTCACAGGTTATTTTATATATATTGTACTTACATTCAAAAATTAATGATACATTATACTATTTATCATCCTACATAATCCCACTGTCTTGTAAAGGTCAGACCCCTTAACTTTCCTGTATAATATCCCCGTCTTAAGCTTTTTACTTCCTGCCACACATCTAGTAAGAAATGAACAAGAATTCTGATATTTAAGCAAATAATCGCTTAGATTTCGCACACAGTCCTTTTTAGGGTTCCGTAGCCAAATGGCAAAAACGGAACCCTTATAGATTCGTCATGTCTGCCTGTTTGTCTGTCTGTCTGTCTGTCTGTCCGTATGTCACAGCCACTTTTCTCCGAAACTATAGGAGCTACACTGATGAAACTTGGGTAAGTAGATGTATTCTGTGAACCGTATTAAGATTTTTTCACAAGCATAGAAAAAAACAATAAATGGGGGACCCATACTTAGAACTGAAATTCAAAAAACTGAATCTATGAATAGGTCTTCAAAAATGATGTTGAGGTTTCTTATATCGTTTTTTTCTAAACTTAATAGTTTTTGCGAGAGACACTTTCAAAGTGGTAAAATGTTGGTCCTCCCCCCTCTAACTTCTAAAATAAGAGAATGATAAAACTAAAAAATATACATGATGTACATTACTATGTAAACTTCTAACGATATTTGGTTTGAACGAAATCTAGTTAGTAGTTTTTTTTTAATACGTCATTAATCGTAAACCGCTATGTACCTTTCGACGAACTACTAGAACTTCTATATTATATTACTTACTGCTACGGAACCCTTCATAGGCGAGTGCGACTCGCACTTGGCCGCTTTTTCTGACTTTAAAACAAGGAAGAAGTTTTAAAATCGGCTTTTCCGGTTTCAATTTTTTTATCTGTAAGGTTAATGTTCCAGATTGGCCCTAGATACATTTTCTAATACCAGTAGCTGATGGAACAAGTATATTGCTACCTGATGTAAAGTGGTAATCATCGCTTATAACAAGGCATTGTAGGTCATATCAGGAACGTGCCCTACGATGCACTGCCCTGCGTCCATCAATTTCACCAAAATCAGTTTAGTAGTTTGGTTATGAAGGCTGTTTTCAAGTGTTTTAGCTTATTACTTGTGCACCTCTAGAAAATAAAATAACCGTTTTTGGTATAACAGCGAAGGCTGCAACGTGACACCTTAGCACGTAAAGGCTCGGTTACACGTGCCTATTGTCGCACTCGTGTAACCGGCTTTATTGCGACTCCAGTCACAGTGTATAAAAAACAGCTGGTAAATTCACCTTAAACTATGGTGAAGGGTTTTAATAGTAGTCAAGCTCTAGAAGGGCTCGTCTGGAGAAGTACTATACCACCATGCCTATTTCAGCCGTGAACTGACATTTGAAATCGTTATCTGCTAAGAAAAAATATTCCACAGAGATATAGGTACCTATAACGAGTTATATGGCACAAACGGGTATTTATCGCGAATACCTTTATTATTTCCCGACATTTCGACCGTGTCACAACAGTACAACTAAAGTAGGTACCTACTTTATTATTTGTGTGTTATATTTTTTTGTTTTTTTGCTTATTTTAGTAAAGTAATGTTCCGTTCTGTGTACCCGTGTTATGTCAAATAAATACATTTTCTTTCTTTCTTTGGAGTTACCAACCAAAAAAAATAGAAATTTAACCACGGCTGTTGTAACACGGTCGAAATGTCGGGAAATAATAAAGGTAATCGCGATAAATACCCGTTTTATCCATATAATGATGCATAACGATTGCTGTAATATAAAAAGTGATCTAATGAGTTTTTCCAAGGATTACCCAATTTATTTCATGAAATTATTGACTAAGCTGTTCTCTAAGTTCTATTGGGTGAAAGGATGGTTTACAGGCGTATTGATTTGCAGTAAGCTAGTACAAATTGACAATCACCCCTCGTCGGTTCCATTTATTGCCACGATTGGATGCTTTCATACATTTAGAGACAGCCGTCATAGCTCAGTTGGTAGTAGCTCTGCCTTCTGCACTGGAGGGCGTGGGTTCGATACCCACCGAGAACATATTTGTGTGGTGAACAAAGTTGTTTGTTCTCTGTCTGGGTGATATATTGTATTCTAAGCATGTATTTATTAACAACAATGTAAATAAACTTTCTGGTCCCTATAGTACAAGCTATGCTTAGTTTGGGGCTAGATAGTGTTGTGTGGATTGTCCACAATTTTATTTTCTTTGGCTCTACAGTCTTTTACCTCAGCGAAGAAGGTAAAATATACTATTTCAAAAGAATAACTGAAAATGGATATTAATATCAGAATTATAATTATGAAATAGGACCACCATGTCGAATAACATAATTTAATTATAATCACCAACACAGTCGTAAGAAAAAGTTACAAATTCTAACATTTAAATAGTTCCGAAGCACTACAGCCAGAAAAAACCTAATCAAGCAAAACTATCGCTAAAAATAAAACCATATCTAGAAGTGTAAGAAGAAAAGTGGAAACCAAAAAATGCAACCAAACCAGTGATAATAACCAACATTCCCAAAGATAAAAACCAAAGATGAAAAGTGCGTAAACATGCGTCGCGACTGCCTCAAGTTGAGGCTCAGTGACCCGAATCCGGGAAGCCTGTCCCATGCATCAGATTCTGATGATGAGAGCTCTGATAGAGGAAGCCGCAGCTCCAGGAGTGGGGAAGATGGTCTGCTGCCGCAGGATCAGCTGCCAGCAGCTGTGCTTGCTGCTAGGGCACATGTAAGTCTTCTTCTCATAAGCCTATTTCTGCCGTGAAGCAGCATTGCTATGTTTCAGTTTGAAGGATGCCGGTGAAATTACTGGCGGCTTTTTTTTATACAAACAAGTTAGCAAACAAGCATACGGCCCACCTGATGGAAAGCGGTTACCGTAGACTAAGGACACTTGCAACACCAGCCAGAGGCATCACTCGCGCGTTGCTGATCCTTTAAATATTTTAAAACGCCTTTTTTGCAGAGCCCCATACTGTAGTCGCTAGAGAAAACCTCAGCAGGAAGATCATTCCACAACCTGAGAGTGCGTTTAACTTATTAAAAGTCAAAGTCTACAGATTAATGAAATAATACAGAATGTCTACAAATAAAAATAAAAAAGTCCAAGTAAAAATAAAAATATTCTAAATTATCACAAAGGTAATCCTTTACACTGTAGTATGCCCTGAACTTTTTAGTGTGTAACTCGTCCGGGGAAGTACTACCACCATGCCAATTCTGCCGTGAAGCAGCATTGCTGTGTTTCGGTTTGAACGGTGTGGATGCCGGTGAAATTACTGGCACGTGAAGCTGAACCTCAGTACGCCTCCTGTTGGTAGACGCAGGGCAGTGCAACGTTGGGCACGTTCCAGACGTGCGTGACCTACGAGGCATTGCTTTGTTATAGGCGATGGTTACCACTTAACATCAGGTGGGCCATATGCTTGTTCCATCCGCTAGTTACATAAAAAAAACTCTTCTTGCATAGAGCTATAAGACTTCATTATTTCATAATCCTGAATAAAAAAAGGAAAGTGCCTTAATTGATCGACGGTCGAACGGGACTTCCTAAAATGGGGTGGGTTGATTTACGACGGTTCCCGTCTTGGAAAGGAAATACTTCGAAGTGTAGGGTTTATTATCAAGTTTACGGGGAGTATTCTGCTTCTTTATTAGGGTTCCGATGACTGACAAGCAACCCTATTTTTATAGTTTAGCTGCGTCCATCCTGTCTGTTCAAAATTCAGAGGACCATGCTCATTTTTATAGAAAACTGAAGAAATACGTTCGGAATCGTTACTACAGGGAATGTGTAGAGGCTTAGGATTAGTGCTTAGGATTAGGCTAATGAAGCTTGTAGCCTAAATATGCTTATAAAACATTGGCACTCCGGGAATGCCGACAAGCCGAAGTTTATCGATCTTTGCCGAAGAAGTGTTGGTCACTGACGGTAACGTGGCGCGTGTTCATTAGTTCATTGGCTTAAAAAGTAAAAAAGTTTTAACTTAAAATATAATAAGTAAATTATATTCTATGGGGTTCAATATTAATTCAGATTTTGATATTTTGGCGATAAAATATATTAAGTCAAAATGCACGAACGAGAAGTACATCGACATTTGTCTTTGCCATAATTGAACGATTTTGCAATAAAGAAGTGCAAAAGTATACGCTCGTAATTAACATCAGTCCTATATAGAGCTCGCTGCCTAGCGATAGACCGCCTATTGTTTCTAGAAATAGTTTTTTATGTTTTATGTTTGTACCTAACTTTAGTGAGCAATAAAGTATTTCAAAGACCGGGCTCATTGGCGCGCCATGGGAGAGACCTATGTCCAGCATTGGACTGCAATAGAATGATGATGACTTACTTTTGTAAAACACAACAGATATTGTGTAGCCATCGACATAATAATTATAGTCAGGCCACCGATCAATATCTAAATAAAATATAATCCCCGCGCCGTTGCTAAAGTATGTCAATAGCCATTCTGAGAATAGGGTGTTTTCATATTGATTTTGATTTTGTCTATGGTGGTTGTATTGTCTTTGTTTTTCCTGTGGATTAGGCCGACTAAGCACGGTTGCTCCGGCAAGGTGGGGCGACGACCTGCGAAATACGGTATGGTAGGAACCAAGCCGTAGTTTGTTACCTGTTCTTCTAGACTTCATCATCATCATGATCATCAACCTATATTAGTCCACTGCTGGACGTAGGTCTCTCCCAAGACGTGCCACTGAGCCCGGTCTTCGGCTCTTCTCCTCCAGTGCTTGCCAGCTACATTTCGCAGATCGTCGCCCCACCTTGCCGGAGGGCGTCCTACACTACGCTTACCTAAACGCGGTCTCCAGGGTCTCCACTCTAGTATTCGTTTGCTCCAACGATTGTCTTTTCTACGGCAAACATGACCGGCCCACTGCCACTTCAGCTTACTAATCCTTTGAGCTATGTCGACCACCTTGGTTCTCTGTCGGATAACCTCGTTCCGGATTTTATCCTTCAGAGAGACTCCGAGCATAGCCCTTTCCATAGCTCGCTGAGCGACTTTCAGTTTGTGGACCGACCTTACTGTTAGTGTCCATGTTTCGGCAGCATAGCCAGGGTCAGTTGGGATGGGGTTGGGCGGCCTTTCATAAGCCTTGAAGCTTCTAGACTTGGTCGCGTAGAACTGGCACCTAGACACACTTAGCTTTGAGACATTTCAGTGATCCTTGGGATACTACTGAATAAATATGTATTTAACTTTGATTTTGAATGTAGCTGGCAAGCGCTGAAGGAGAAGAGCCGAAGACAGGGCTCAGTGGCGCGTCTTGGGAGAGACCTATGTCCAGCAGTGGACTTATATAGCGTCCCGCAAGTAGGGCTTGAGTAATTACCAGTTGCCCCTGACGCAATTTAAATCATCTACAATAGATGTAAACCCTGTTGTATTTTAAGGTTACTAAAGATTTTTATAATGTCCCAAAAGTTAACAGCCGAGCGGGATTTGAAACCGCGATCTTTCCCTTGGTATCAATCCAATAGCTGCACTGACCGCTACGCCATCGGATCCTACTCACACTTGACGAATAACTCTTAGGGACTGTTAATACTGAACTAACGCGACCGTGGCTCCATCTACACGTTTGACATAATTTTAGACATAAATAGCTTTTTGCCTTTTTATCCATCATCCATCACCTGAAGAAGAAATCGGCTGTAATTTAAAAATATCTGCTGAATTTGCAGATATTATACATTATGTATCCAGAATTCGCATCCATTTTTCGCAATTTCCCAGTTTACTCGGTCTATAAACAAAGCTTTAGAATAGTTTTCAGAGATTCAAAGAGATACTTGTAACATTTGCAATAAAACGAACGGATTTCAGTATCGGATTTTCCGTTTTGAAGTTGAAAATTCATACACGTGTCTCATAAATCACCATCCATCATTAAAATCATGAATAACAGATCGTAAACGCATTTAAAGGAATAAAATAACAGCTGGGAGTATATCTATCATAACAGGAGCTTTGGGAATCCAGATACCTACCTTTTTAGAGTTGTTCCAAATTCAAATTCCCAAAATTGCTCAAAGACAAAATTCTTGTTTGTGTCTATCGAAGAAAGAGGTCGACGTCAATGAAATAAGAAAATAAATTAAAACTTGGTGAAGTTTTCTGTTTTCAGCATTAGGGTACCTCAATCAGTTAGTATAAATTCGACCTACATAGCTTAAAGCCTTTAAGACTCTGTGTTAGGTAAATTATTCTGTCTATTCTTCAGATCTATCTAAAACAATCACTTCACTTCACTTCTTCTTTTTTGGCTACTGCGAATCTAAAACAATGACTGAAATCCAGACTGAAATTATTATGTTTATGTGACACATAATTCGTTTTCTGTCAATTTGGGAAGTCAAAGTCACATTGCTTTTTGATTTTAATTGTTTTTCTGGTGTTATTTTGAGTTCTGTTGTGTAATTTCGATGGTATTTTAACCAACATTACTTGAGGTCTTAGCTCAAAGTGTTAGCAATTGGAATTAAAGTGTATTATGTGATATTCTGATTTGATCGAAAATGTTTCAGATGGGTTTGGAAAAACGGCCATCTTTTGTTTCCAAAGGCAATTAGGGTAGGACCGACTTCTCTATGACTGACTTGACTTGATGAAAAAGTATTTGATCTATGTAATATTATCATCATTAAACGAATTAAACTACTCGACACTGACAAAATTGATCCAAAATGGACAGATGCCATTCATTAAGAAGAAGAAGGAGAAGAATTTATTCAGTAGTATCATAAGGATCACTTTGAAACAAATGGTTTTCGAAATATTCGTATTAGCAGATGTTTGGTACGGCATACTGTGAAGACCAATTTGGTGGCATAAGCTCGCTTGCTAATGGAAGAGATCGGTCTTAGCGATAAGACCGCCCATTGTGCTTATTATTCTTGTAAGTAATAGTTTCTGTATAATTTATTTATATCTGTACAATAAAGAGTTAATCTATCTATGATATAAGTACAATTAAATAGATTTCTTTGTTTTTCATTTTCTTGGAATTTTTATTAATAGATCTAGTGTTTGTTTTTATTAAGGGTCAATAAACTAATTTTCTTTCCACACACTTCATTCTTGTTAATCGAACTTCATTAATCTAACTCCATTAATGATTAAAAACGCTACAATAATTCAATTTTCCGACTATACTTTTCCCATCCTTTCACAATGCGCCAAGCATGAGTCACAAATAAATACCTTGGTTTTCCCTGTAGGAGAGTTATGAGCCAGATTCAATAAATAAACAATTCATTTTTCAAACCTACACAAACACTAATGTGTGTTTTTTTTTTCAGAATATAAATAGAAAAGATTTTTGGCTTATTCATCAGAAAATTATCATATTATTCAATTTCACAGATTAATATCCCTTTGTTTATAAAAATAGTGTTTAAAACCATTGCAGTTTTAAAAAACTAAATCTGTACCTAATCAAAAATGCAATCTGAATTAAGTGGCCAAGTTATTAGTTGGCTCGTAAGCCACTTAATTCAATTAGTCACTGGCGTATCGTAAATAGGTTTACGTCAATTAATATTTTAATTCAATTTGGCTTCACGGTAATATTACGCAATGTGATATTTTAATAAAAAAAAACAATATTTTTTTTATTTTTTTTTGACAAATAATTATTTGTAGTTAAGTAAGTACTATAAAGGGGCATTCAGATTTTGGCTCTGATTTACCAACTTAATGAAGCATGCATGACCTGCGAGGGAATGATTACTTATAATGTGATGGTAACCACTTAACATCAGATGGTTGTCCCATCAGTTGTATAAAAAACTTCCAGCGATCCGTTTCATCGGGGGTGGGCGTCTTACGTTCGTGGTCGCAATTCGAACTCCTTATTCCCGAACGGTTGTCGGTTCCTTGAGCTATAAGACCTGCCTATTGCCACTTCAACGTACTTATTCTAAAAGTTATGTCAGTGACCTTGGTTCTTCTACAGCTTTCATCATTACTCTATCGTGGTGCATAAACTTCAGTACGGGTAAAATGCTACATCCAAGTGATAAAAGCTTGACTTCACACCGGATTACCTCAAGCTTTGTTTGGGTTTTCCTTATTGCTACACATAGTCACACATGAAATTAAACTTTATTGCCTTCAAATACGGCTTAAATTTTAATATCTCTACTCCTGATGCTTTCAAAAGCTAAGCTAAACTCATCTCTAGACTGAAAGCATACGGTTTAAAATTGTGTGCTAGTGAGGTGCACCCTTTGTGTTGTTTTTGTATAAGGGGTTTATCTTTTCTCTCCAGTACTGTAAGGTTTAAGGGCTTAAGCCTCTTATACAAATAAATGCGAAAGGTTGTTAATGATCCCATTTTCACTGGGATTACTAATTACTAATAAAAGTAGGTGGGTATGAAGTGAAAATTTGCTATTTCCATTAATTTTTAGTGAAACATTTGTTTGCAAAGATTGATCCTTCAGCAACAGAATCCATTGGATAAATAATACAGAATGTATTTTTTTTATCATATGCAGGTATTGTTTTTTATAAACCGAAAGCATGACTCCTTTTGAAATGAAATGAAATAAATTTATTTGCAAGAAGTATGGTACAATTCGATTATAGGGTATGTAAAACAAGATCTTTTCTTCCTTTCCTCTCACGACTTTTCCCCAAAACTCTCGAGGTTTCGGACTTGGCCATTACCGCCCTTCACAAAAAACCATCTTGTAAATAACACAAGCAACAAACTATAATAACTTGGCTCCTACCTTTTTTACCCGACTTCAACAAAATAATTATATTATAATATATTTATACAAAATACTTACAACCGAATTGAGAACCTCTTCCTTGTTTATTTGAATCTGTTACAAAAACGATAGGAGCCAAGCCATAGTTTGTTGCCTGTTCTAATATGCTTGGTCGCATTTGGTTCGGTCTCTGTTGTCTGCAAAGTCGGTTTACTAACGATAGTTGAACGTGACAACGTCATACAGCTGTCCACGCGGACGCATCTCGCTCACTCAAGTAGGAGAGAGACAGATGTCGAATGCTGCCGAACGCGGAGGCCGTGCGTGCCTCTTCGTCGCTCGTTCCGCGCTCTCGCTTGCACTTCAAGCCTTAAATGGAACGCCTCAGAGCGAGGTTACGCCGCATGAGTCATGTTTTTTCGTGCGTGTAGCTGGCTCCATCGAATTATAAGACGTTGTCACGTCAAAAAACAATTTAATCCTTGTGATATAACTGAGTAAATAAATTGTTGAATTTGTATTTGTTGATCGCGTGGTGTGCCCAGTGCCTGTAGGGACCGTCAGCTTTCTAGTTTCTATCTTTGCCTTGCTTTTGTTATTAATTGTACCAAGATTTCTAACGTCTCTTAGACATCTACAGTTCGCGTTTCTTCAAATGGCACTTTGGTTTAAGTCAGCTGTTACTACGCGTTCATTATTCAATCAGAATTCGATTTAATCAATAAAATCACTTTAATATGTTCAAAAAACTTTCAAGACCGCAAAGGTATCCTCGAAAATTATGAGGTTAGGAAATTTGAAAACTGTGATTCTTTTAATTAATACAAATACAATTTCGTATAAGTATAGGTTCTATGTCATGTGACAAGACGAGTGATAAGTATAAATGTAGATGGATATTTGCGTAGAGTAAGACCAAAGAATAGATGGATGAACAGTGTGAAAGATGACATGGATAAGAAAGAAGTGAATACAGAGATGACGGCTGATAGAGGAGAATGGAAGAAGAGAAAATAATGTGGCTAACTTTGAATTTTAAACTCATCGTCAACACTATAAAAATACTGTTAAATGTTCATTGTTGTTCACGGCCAAATACATTGCCCTCAAATCAAATAGCAACAAACAGTACCAATACACCGGCCACATACTATATCTCCACGTCACTTTCACCAATTTCTACACTCCTATATCCTGGGAGAAACCACACGTGCCAGAGGCTCATTAGTGAGGCATTAAGACTAGCATGGGCGTTCTTATGCAAAGTGGGGTGTTAAGCTAGCTTAAGTATATGGAGTGCAATAAGACTTAAACACACTGCCAACGATTTTAAATGCATGTTTTACTACGATATTTACAATGGCACAAAATTTAAGCTGACTGTACCTAACGTCAAACCTGTAGATAGAGCCACGATCGCGTTAAGGCCTGCCCACATCTAGGCGATCAGTGAAACACTGTCAAATATCGCTGTCATATTTGACAGCGTTTCACTGATCGCCATCGCAGATCAGATTAGATGTTTGTTTGGCCGAATTAACGACTGACCTAAGAGTTATTCGTCGAGTGTGATTAGGATCCGATGGCGCAGCGGTCAGCGCAGCCTCTTACCACGGGAAAAGTTGCGGTAAAAAAATAAATAATTTTTACCATTAAATATTAATTTTATCCATTTTTTTTGTATTTGTTGTTATAGCGACAAAATACATAATCGGTAAAATTTTCAAGTGTCTAACTATAACGGTTCATGAGATACAGTATGGTAATTGTCGGACAGACAGACAGACAGACATACGGATGGGCAGCGAAGTCTTAGTTATAGGGTCCCGCTTTATAGGGCACGGAACCCTAAAAACTTCGCACGGAGAGCATACGATATTAAAAGCTCTTATTTTTGTAGAAATCCACTCGACCACGTAACGTAGTACGTGCGTAAACTTTCTGGCGTAGTAGCTCGATACACCTATCTACGAGTATCTACGAGTATACGTAGTATAGATAGATACAGGGCTGTCTCTGCCAAATAGTTACGTCTGAAATTTCTTGCATGCTTACGTCATTTTATTACGTCTTAGCTTATTCATAATGTGTAGTAGAAATTATTTGGCTTTAATGGCTATGATAATACATAATTAATGAAAATATTACACAAAGAAACTTACAAATTAAACAAGTATTTACAAAATGAACAATACAGAAGAAACAGTAGAGCTATCTGCAGACCGTTACAAACGATCTTAAGATACCTCAACTGATCCTAATCAGTGGCAGACGGAAGCGTCCCCAAGACGCTGGCGGCATTGCCATGCTCAATAGCAATGCTTGGGTCACGTGTCGCTTTAATCAGTCACCTAGACTACATTTTGAAAAAAAAAACACGGTGTCGAGTCAGAACCCAGCAAACACAAACTCCTCACAAATTATATTAGTAGGATATTCTTGCCAAACTTTTTACGGAACGAATAACAAGTTATATCTAGTTTCGTCGCCGTGACGACCCTATAGTTTGAATGACACTTCGGCCACAGATCACTTAGCAGTTACTACAGTGCTGACAATAACACTTTTGCAATGCTTTGAGCTTGAATAGCTAACAATGAAAATGACTTAACGGGGACAAGGGGTGTAGTTCGCTATTGTTTAGGTATTTGATAGGCTAGGTTCCAGGTTTTGTTTCATAATAAAAATTAATTTCTTAAAGCTGAAGACTTAGATAACTTCAGTCTAGGCTCCCACTTTGAGGAATAAGTAAGTATAAATCAAAAACATACATTTCATTTTCACCGCTCATGCTCAAAACGTTCGACATTGTAAAAAAAGTCGAAGCAGGGATAAAGCTGAGACATAGGAAACTTCTTGCAGATGGATTTCCAACCTCCTTGGCATAAAGAAAAAACTAAAAACTCTTTGCTCATAGCGTCGTTGTGGTGCGAGAAGTCACTAAGTGACATTTTTTGCCAAAATGAGTTATTGATGCCAAAGTGTTTGGAAACCCATTATGTACCTTCTTAGAATGTAAAAGAGTAGATTTTACTAAAATTGTAGATAATACAAGAATGTCAGAAGTGCATAACTACCCGTAGAGGCAAAAATCTGTCTACAAAAATCACCTAAGGGTTCTTAAGTAGTTTAATTCAATCACTTTACTTACAATATTCTTCAAGTCTTGGGGTTGCACTGCTCACTAAAGTCTCTTAGTGATTTCATGCAGATAAAAAGCTATTGAATGAAATGAAATTCTGTTGTCCGGTAAGAGTCATCAACAGATGTTGATGACTAGATATTAAGTAATATTAAATCAAGGTATTACGTTAATGTGTATGCCAGAATTAATTAACTTACTTTTTGTTATGTATCTCAGTAATCATATAATTACTTACATTAATTTGTTGAAAGTTAGTGTGTAAGGTAAAATTATCTATATTTTATATGAAGAAACCTCTTTTGTAACTATAAGTGTTGATAAGTTACACTCATTTTAAGAACAAAAAAACTTTAAAACGCGATTATCTCGAGACTAGCTTTTTGCACTTAGTTACTTCTCGCACCACAACGACGATAGGTAAAATAATCATGAATAAAAACTCGACCATTCTTAATTCATTTTTGAAAATGGAACCAAATGCAGCGATCTCTTTGTTAGAATGCACAATGCATGTAGCATTGCGTTGTCTTTATTTGCGTAGCTAAATTAAAAAAAAAATGATTGGCGCGAAATCTGTAGAATTTTTCTTTAGTTTCTAAATTTGACATTCTCTATGTATGTGTTTGGTGAAAGTAATTTATTTTACAACAGTGAAATTATTGTGTTTTAGTAAAATCGACACTAATTTACAAATGGAAGAGAAAAGAATATAATTAATTACAATCTGCTATCGATCCGATTCAACCGCGTATATTGCAACACCCATACAGGGTAAATTATAGATTATGCAAAAAATTTGTCCTAAGATTTGACAACGTTAAAGTAAAATGCATATTAGGGCAAAAGATAATACTGAATAGGTATTAATTTTCAATATATTGCCGTCAAAGTCTCGAAGAATGTATTTAAATACAAACTACTGTGAAGGTTGGACCTAGCTATTCAAAATAAGAAAAATTGGAAAGGGTTGGAAGTTGGAGGGTTGGTTGGCCTCTTCCCTCAAGTGGGATTCGCAAAACATAATACAAATACAATAAAAATATGAAATCAAATAATAAATCAAAGAAATATTAATAGTCAAATTCGTAGAAAATCTAAATTTAAGTCATAATGAAATGAATTAATATGTAACTATGTAACGAAAATCTTCTTTAAAAATAAAATGGCTTAATAATAAATAGGTGTCCGATCGAACCCACGGCCTATATCGCAGAAAGCAGAGACTACCTGAACTGTCAGTCCAGTTATTTATTTATTCGTATGGCATAATAATCTAGTACAATCGTTCTTATAATATAACATTAAAATAGATTTTCTTAAAAAAATATCCCAGCTATATAAATCGATTTATCGCCCCCGAAACCTTCTGTATACTAATTTTCATAAAAATCTCCGGAACTTTTGTCTCGATTGTTTACGTAGAAGCTCAATAGATGGCGTTTTCCGTGACACTAACTCGCAAGGAATTTAATATTCTCTACGAGAGCTAACTCGTGATTTATGGCATAATAATCTAGTACAATCGTTCTTATAATATAACATTCAATTTCTTTATCCATTGGGTAGCGTCTTTTTCAAGGGTGAACAAGTCTGCCGGGTTGCCATCGTATTTGGTGAGTGGACAGTCCTTGATGATGTGCGCTATGTCCAGTAGAATTGTGAAACTGTACGCACAGTAGCGGACAGTGGGACTTAATTAATGTACCGATCGATAGCATCGAGGTCACAGATAACGCTATTATGATGTTCTACTGATGTACTACAGGACAGCATACACTTATTACGAGTAGTACTTGTGAAGGAGGCAGCGGTTGAATAGGGAATCTTTGGTAGAGAGTAAAACACACATGCATGCACTGTTTTATACATACATACATACATAAAATCACGCCTTATTCCCATGGGGGGTTTTTTTTTTTTTACACAACAAAGTTAGCAAACAAGCATACGGCCCACCTGATGGAAAGCGGTTACCGTAGCCTATGGACGCTTGCAACACCAGAGGCATCACTCGCGCGTTGCTGACCCTTTAAATATTTTAAAACGCCCTTCCTGAAAAGCCCCATGCTGTAATTTATAGGGAAAGCCTCGGCAGGGTAGGCAGATATCACGGATTTCCACTTGCTACGATCCTGACGCACTGTTTCATCTTCTTCAATGCCAAAAGCCTGTGAATACCTACGCGATGGCGATCGGCTGAAACGCTATAAAATATAACAGCGATATTTGACAGCGTTTCAGCTGATCGCCATTGCCATCGTCTAGATATGCACAGCCTTTACGGCGTTCACAGTAACTTCTTGAATGTTTTGTATCCGTGAAAACCTATATATAACTCATTAGTTCCTAGAGCATAAATATAATTTAGTTATTATGTTTGCTGATAAATTCCAAAAAAATAATTGTATGTAATTGTTATGTAAGATGTATAATTATGTTATGTATGTAATGATGGAGAGGAATGGAAGAAAAGAACATGTTATGCCTGCTCTTTCAAGCTTCACAGATTTCCTACTCGAACATTTGAAGGTCCATCAAAGCATCACATAATCCTATTTCGATGAGTTTTGAAGGTAGATAAATATTTTACCAACGTTTTTTTCTTTCGCAGGACACAAGAACACACGTTGTGGTGGAAATGTACGAGACTGAGAAATCGTACGTGGAAGCATTGGAGATATTAGTCAAGGTGAGAAAAAAACTTGAGTTATATAACTTTAAAAAACAAAACACCTAAAAGGCAACCTTGAACCCCCCCCTCATTCACGATGCAAGACTTTGTGCCCAAAGAACTTTGTCACTGTCACTTTCCTACGTTTAAGGCGCTTTTTATGTTTCGTCTTCCGGTTCGTGTATAGCTTGTAATATTTTTTAGCAAAAAATATTTATTTCTGAAAAATCTTCTTCTTCTTATTAGAGGTTAAATTACATAAATAAAATAGTTTTAATCAAGTCAGTCAATAGACAAGTCGGCTGTCATTGGCTTTAAAGAAAATTAGGGCGGTTTTCTTCAAAACTATCGGAAACATTTTCGTTCAAATCAGGATATCACTTATTACCCTTTCATTCAAACTGCTCACGTTAAGATCTCAAGTAAGTAATGTTTGTTAAAATACCACCGAAATTACACAACAGCCTGTCGATTCCAGCAACACGGCTCGATTGAGTGATCGCTGAATCCGCGTTCCATTTTCAAATTTTTCAAACAAAAATTTATAACTCGCATCGATTTACGCGATTGCTTGAGTTATTTGTGTTGCTAGAATCGACGCCCAGTACTCAGAAAAACCATAAAACATTTAAAAAAAAAAGCTTCCACATGACTTTCCAAAATGACAGAAAACGAGTCCTTTCCTAAAAATCTTTATATTCTAAAGAATAAAGACACACTTCTTGTCTCAGTTTTTATTTGTGACACAATCTGTCATTGTATTTCATTTATTTTTATGGCAATCATCTCAAAAGTTTTCGCAGCTACGAGTAAGCAATAATTTCTTACAGCGCTTTATAAATCTTTCAATCAAGCAGCTATCTCTGGACTTTCCCGCCCGTTTTGCTACCCGATGTAGGTCGGACCACCTATTGTTAGAATGTTACGAATTTGTTGCATTTAGTTATGAAACGACTTTATAATTGGAATTAATTAAAATAAACCGCGAAAACGTGCACGCGATAGCTTTTTACTACTGTAAAAGAGGTTTTAATACTTTCTAACCGATTTCAAATAAAATAAGTTCTCAATTCAGTTTTTTTTTAATGTTTGTTATAGCGTAACTTCGTCATTTATGAGCCGATTTAAAAAAATCTTGTTTTTACTGAAAGGTTATATTTCCAGATTGATTCCATAGAAATTCCATCAAAATCGGTTTAGCCGTTCGGCAATGAAGTCGGTTTCAATGTTTTTAAACTTATATAATATGTTAATAATATGTACAGAGATGCTCGCATTGCTAAAATAATTTTCGAGTTGAAGGGTATGGTATGCCACCTCACCCAATGGATCGACAACGTGTGAAGAGCGCAAGGGAATTTGGGGATGGGATGAGTCAAAATTGGTCTTTTTGGAACTGTATGGGGGAGGCCTATGGGTAATGTCCAACAGTGGACTTCCTCAGGCTGACAAGAAAATGATGAACAGTATTTAGGTCTTACAGGTTTCGCAAAAGAACAAGCTTGCAGTATAATTTCTTAGATTACTTTGGTTTAGAAACTTACTGTAACCTTATCATTTTATTTCACCGATTCCATTAATCTTTGAGAAGGGTGTCTAACTGTCAAAGTAATATGAAGTACGAGATGTTTCATGCTGGAATGAAGGGTGTGGTTTTATCGAATGATGCAGCGATTTCTTCCAGAGTGTGTGTTTATTCAACTGCTCTGTAGTGTATTCTGATTCTCAATTATACGAGTCGCTCCATTTATTAATTTTCAAACACAATATACGTTTGACGACTGGTCTTTTGTTAGAAAATCTAAGTTAAAAAAAAAAGCATACTCGAAGTTTTGTTACAAGTTTACTTAGAAAAGTTTGTTGCAAGACTATTTTCTGCTTAGTCCTAAATATGACATTGCCTTTGTATCATCATCATCATCCACAGCCTGACTTCACCCACTGCTTGGTATAGGCCTCTCTCTGTATGTGCCACTGTTGACGGTTTTGTGCTAATTCCATCCAGGTCTTGCCCGCGATGTTCGCCACATCGTCTGCCCATCTTGCCGCAGAACGACCTTTCTAAATGAATAAATTATTCAAGTGATAAAATTCAAAAACATCTGCGTCTCAAAATGATTGAATCAGTCGCATAATGTGATCACAGCATCCCGACCCACTCTGGGCACTTCGAACTTTGTCATTTGACGAGGAAAATGGAAGCGCTAACGTGGGATTTTTACCGGAGTTCTCGAATGTTCACTCAGCATCTGCCCTTAGCGGAATTATTTTGTGTAGCATTGAATCTAACCTAGTTTTTATTATTAAACCTATCATTTTACTTTCAAAAATTAGTTGAAAAAAAAATCTTTAAAAAAAGAAAATATTTAAAAAAAAAACTTAAAACTATCTTCTTATGTAAATTTATCTTTAATCATTATTTACTATTGATGTTGACTGTACCTACTTCAGAGTTATGTGCATAAATATTTGGATGCTATATATGCTTAAACAAAGAACACACATTAAAATTACAAAAATTCACTCTGACGAATACTTCTGAAAATTTCTCAAGAGACTATGTAAAGAAGACAAGACGAAGTGTGAGCATTAGCGTAATACATTTTTTGTCGTTATAAAATCTTATTATTAAACCCGTAATAACTTAGTACTTACTAGATATTCTAAACTCCTAAATACATGGCCGACAGAGAAAAAAGTGATAATAGAAACTATTTCCTTTATTTATGTTGAGAGACGGAACCTTATAAACTGGAATTCAGTATAGATGGTTACAAGATGCGTTCCAGTTACGGCAACTGTTTCCATAGCAACACCTGATCGATACACTATGCATCTCCGTCCCTCACATGGCCCACTAAACAGAGAACCCTCTTGCAGAAGTACCTCCAGCCGCTGAAGAGTCCTGAGAATGCTGGTCTCCTCGACGCGTTCGTGGTCGACGAGATATTTTACCAAATACCTGGGATCCTGAATGTGCATCAAGTTTTCTTGGAACAGCTGAGACGGAGGTTAGAGCAATGGGATCTTCAGCAGAAAGTTGGGGATGTGTTTTTAGATGTGGTAAGTTTATAATAGTGTTTTCGTTAGTGTGTTGACAGCTGGTCTAGTGGCAGATTCCGCCTGTTGATCCAAAGGGCGTGGGTTTGAATCCGATCGCTAAGCAATGGATTTTTACGCAAAGCTATACACAATACATAGTGAAGAAAAACATCATGAAATGCATTGAATAACAGTTTGAGGAAAAACCTTGATAGTGTGATTAACAAAAAAAATATTTTTTTTGATAAATGTATAGTGGCGGAATAAAAATGTTCGTCGATTTTCAACTTGATTTGTTCAACGTATCACGATCACATACTACCTTTTGAAACTGAATAGATAGAATACATCGATAAGTTAACGTCACAAATTATGTCAAAATGTGTTCATGATCAAGGCACACTGTAGCAAGCGAAAACCGACTCTAAGGTGACCAACATTTTCATATCGCGACTGTGTTATTACCGTTACAATAAAATCATAAATTCTACCTCACACATCCTTTCCAACCTTACCCTAAACAATTGTAGCTGTATTGAGCGAAAATGATTTTCGATTTTTGTAGGTTGAATTATTTATCCTGCACCTCTCACAGCCCATGCGACACTAATCAAATAGTCTTTTCTAGTTTACAAAACCCGCCGTGATGGACACCTACATGTCTTTCATAAATAACCTGAAGAAGGCTAAAGAAACCATCAAGACGTCTGCCGCCTCACGACCAGCCTTCGCCAAGTTCCTCGATGCTATGGCCAGAGACCACAAAGGGAAGCTATCGTTAGACAACCTTCTGATCAAGCCAGTGCAGAAATTCCCCAGCTATAAGCTGTTAATACAGAGGCTTATAAAACATACAGGTAAGCTTATATTTTTTTTAATGTAACTAGCTAATGGATCTTATGGCCCACCTGATGTTAAGTGGTAATCGTCTATAACAAAGCATTGCCTCGTAGGTCACGCATGACAGGAACGTGCCCAACGATGCACTGCACTGCGTCCATCAACTGGAGACATACAGATGTTCAGCCTCACGTACCAGTGATTTCACCGGCACCCACACTCTTCAAACCAAAACATAGCAATGCTGCTTCACGGCAGAAATAGGCATGGTGGTATTACTTCCCCGGACGAGCCACACACAAAAAGCTCTAGTATGTATGCTATTAGTGAAGCCTATTATTCCATCTAAAATCCTATCCCAGGAACTATAGCGTCCCGTTAGTAGAGGCATGAGTAAACACCAGTTACCCCTGACGCTATATAAATCATCTACAATAGATGAAAAGGCCTGATTACTTTTTTAGTAGTGTTTAGAAAATGTGAAGCTCCTGGACGCTTTTTAGTAGTATAATATATGTTTTGATTTAAAAAAAGCTCTATGTGTGTGACTCGTCCGGGAAAGTACTACCACCATGCCTATTTCTGCCGTGAAGCAGCATTGCTGTGTTTTGGTTTGAAGAGTGTAGGTGCCAGTGAAATTACTGGCACGTGAGGCTGAACATCTGTATGCCTCAAGTTGGTGGACGCAAGGCAGTATTTCGTAGGGCGCGTTCCCGAATAAGCTTCCTCCATCAGTTAGTTGTATAAAAAAAGCACTTATATGTAAGTAAATACTAAATCTAATAAAGAAACCTTGCGATATTTTTAGAACCAATCGCAGTTTCCAAGAAATGGAATAAATTAAAGTTGGAAATAGAATCTGGGTAGTTAGATAAGTAATTTCCAACGCTGCGCTCGGGAATCCAATAAGTTTTCGATTTCCTTCGAGCTTCTAGAAATTGCAATTTATTACGAAGGTAAGGGGCAATCTTCTTGTTGCGTCACTAGTTTTTTCAAATCAGTGGCAAAAAAAGAAACAGTTCAATAATTCAATAACATTTATTCCATTTTGATACATTTTTACACTCGGAAAAGTCACATTATACAAAGAAATTCAAGTCAAACTTTCAAATATAAATAAGTCAATAATAATAAAAATAAAGTTGGTGCTTAACGTACACAGGCAAAATAAATTATAGTTTAAAAAACTAAAAAAACACGCTTTTATAACTAATTGAACTAAAAAGTTAAAAATAAAACTGTAATGTGTTTTTTAGTTTTTTAACAGACATAGTAAAGTCCCTTGTTAAAAAAGGACAGACATAGTTTTTTGCATAATTTTGCATGAATGCTGTTCCCATTAAGTCCTGCGCACACCTAGGCGATGGCGATCAGCTGAAACGCTGTCAAATATGACAGCGATATTTGACAGCGTTTCATCTGATCGCCATCGCCATCGCCTAGATGTGCGCAGGCCTTTAGTCGTAGCGTGATGTTATATAGCCTTCCTCGAAAAGCCCATTTATGGAGGAAGGCCAATACAATAAGATTTCTTCCATTCGGACCAGTTCCCGAGAGTAGCTCGTTCAACCAAACAAACAATCAAACTCTTCGGCTTTATAGTATTATTTTAGAAGTTTAGGTATGGTTTTCTTTTCAGACCAATCCCACCCCGACCACAAGCTACTCCTAGAAGCACAGAAAGAAATCCACGAGCTTCTAGAACTAATAAACTGCACTGAACGCGAGAGTTTAGAGCTGGAGCAACAACAGCAGACCTTACGGGAACTAGAACAAATGATCGAAGGTCTATCTAACCTGGCGACCACAGACCGAATGTTTCTAAGACATGAGACGGTTTCAATGCCGTCAGCACAGGGGGCCGTTAAAGATAGATCTCTGTTTTTGTTCAATGATACGCTTTTGATCACGAGTGTGAAAAGACGGACGGGAACGATAAAGAAGCCTACTCCGTAAGTGTTTTCTTTGAGGTTCAATGTGGTCAAATGACTTGTATTGTACCGTGCCCGGGAAGTTTGTTGGTTCGTTGGTTTGGGGGATGATTTTCTCTTAGGGTATGAAGTCCTGGGTTCAAATCCCAAACGAACCAAAATTGCATTGTACAATTAATTACGAATGATTTTTAAGGAATTTGTTCGTACTGGGATTTACACGCGCTAAAAATAAAATAATAATTCGTATCTATACTTCTCTTTCTGTGGGCTAAAATCGTTTTGAAGTGAGAATTAATTTAGCTTGGTTCTCAGTTTTCACAAAATTTTTATTTTTATTTATTCAAGGACCACTTTGAAACTAATCTAAAACTTAAAATATTTAATTACTAGTTATTAACTAACTACACTAGCTATGACACTTTAGATTTTGTAAGTGAATGTTAGATATTTATGACAGTAGGTATAGTAACAATCTAAATATGAATCGGTACATTTAGCAAAATGTGGTATTATTTGTTGATCTGCAATACCTACACTCCGAACTAGTTAAAAACTGTATCTCGGAGGGTAGTACGCGTCGTCCTCGCTATATAGTATGTTCATCTCTCTCTAATATCGTTATCTCTTTCCAGCACGTACCAAACAAGCATAGCGAGTCAGATGGAAGGCAACAAGTACAAACTCCTCATGAGGATGTCGCTGGCAGATCTCGATATTGTAAAAGGTAAAGGTATTTCATCAATATTTACAGATAATAGTTTTTTTCCTAAAATAGCGGTATGAAAATTTTCGTCGATTTTCAACTTGATTTGTTCAACGTATCACGATCACATACTACCTTTTGAAACTGAATAGACAGTCACAAATTATGTCAAAATGTGTTCATGATCAAGGTGCAAGCGAAAACCGACTCTAAGGTGACGAACATTTTCATACCACGACTGTACAATGTGAATGGTTGTAGGCAATTAATATTGCACATTGGCTTTTCTGACGCACACTACGCTCTATGAAGCCGAAATTAGCCGATGTGCGATATTTGTTGCTGCTATAGGATGTAAGTTCAGACCAGCGTCCAAAAAATTCTCACAAAAAATAAGTTTTATACTTTTACCATTGAAATAATGTGATCTGGACGCCTTCAAACGAAGATAAATAAATAAATATTGTGGACAATGCACACAAAACTATATAGTCCCAAACTAAGTCGAGCTTGTACGATTGGATCAGCTGTTTTTTGTTTTGTTTTAAATACATACAGCCCTACTTATAAACGCAATTTAAATTTAATCATTGCCTAAAGTTAGCCCTGTCACTCACTGTTTGTCATCATTACCCAGTAGTAAGAGATGGCAATAGTTTAAGCACTGTTTATCTTTTGACATATTTTTATAAGTAAGGCCCTTAGAATACAATATAACACCCAGACAGATAATAAACATTTGCGTTCTCCACACAAATATTTGCTCTCGGTGGGGATCGAACCAACGCCCTCCCGCGCAGAAGGCAGAGCTACTATCAACTGAGCTATGAGGGCTGTCAGAAGAGAAAGAGGGGGGGTGGCTGTTCTTGCTGTAGTTTTACGTATGAAATATGCAAGCGAGAAGTTTTTTGACGGTTGTATTCAAGCTACTACGAAGCTGTGTTTTTAAGTCGATTTAAAGGGGTTATTAGCCCTGAATAACGCTATAATCCTAATACTTAATTATATTTTCTTTTTCTGCACGCATTCGTTATCAGAACGTAAGTACTTCTACCATTATCAAATCTGTTTGAACTCAAAGTAAAACACCCATTCCTATATCAAACAAACATATTGTAGTAGGCAACAAATATTGCAAATCGGCTAATTTCGTCTGTGCGTTAGAAAAAGATAGCGCTCTACGAGAGCAGAAATGCCGTTGTGCAATAATTGTTGCCTAAAACCGTACATAAAATATTTTCATATTTTCTGACTAAAATCTCTTTCTCAGAAGGGCAAGTCTCATTTCATATAACACATTTCCTCTACGAAATATTGTTTTCGTTTCGCTTATTTGTCTCTCTCTATTGTATGGAGTAAATATGGGACAGCAAAAATACGTTACGTAGAAACGATCAAAACGAGTTGTTGTCTCATCAATTTTACATACAAAGAGAGAGACACGTGATCACAGGAAAACAACATTTGGTAGATAGATAGATAGATAGATAACACTTTATTGTACACCACAAGAATAGGACATTACACATAGCGAAAAACTAAAACTATAGCGAAGCACAATGGGCGGTCTTATCGTTATGAGCGATCTCTTCCAGACAACCTTTAAAACGACGAAATGTGGTAGCAAAACTCCAACTTCGATTACAGAACTGAGTGCTATTGAACCACGTATATGTAGATATTTAGTATACTAATCTACGTTTCTTTTTATGATTTCCACGAAGATTTTCCATGAAACTCTCTGAAATTCCTAGGCGTCTAAAGTAAATAAACAAGCCGGGCTCGTGCCTTGACATGATGAGGTTTACACCGTACAGTTCCGCATGCAATCGCAGGTTGTTTAAATTTGACAGTGCTAAAAGTGCTGTCCTTTGTTGCTTCAGTTTTTAGAAAAGGCTTCCGTAAGAGCTGTCTAATTTGGTGAAAAATATAACTTTGTGAGCTTTGACACCCGATATTCGGCACAGTTGCATGCACCATGATCACGGGTTGAACTGAAGTCCACGAGTGAAAGAAATGCTCTTGGCAAACAAATAGATCTACCTTGTTTTGAACTCTTTTAAAAACAAAACTCACAAAACTAAAACATGGTAAATATCCCGTTGTTCTTTTAAACAGTTTTTTTATGGTTTCTTGATGAATTTTTCCTACTTGATAACTTGTTGCATAAATATTTTTTGCGGGTCCATGACTTCACGATTGCCTAGATTCTCCGGTTGTAGTATAATACGTATCCATGTGTGTATATGCGTTTGCCCCACGATCTGTGCAACTTCATTTTGAACTAGGTCAGCCTCGGGACGTTATGAGATTGTATGATGAGATGAGCTCACTTAGAGATGTTTAGGTACTGCTTGTTTTTATTTACTACTCGTTAAAGGATTCTGAGATAGGGATTATTTTAATTAAGATCTTGCGAGATTAGAATTTAAATGTAGGGTGTGTCTTTGTCACGTAGGTTAGACGCAAATTTGTTAAAAAAATAATTTAGATTACATAGTTCGCTGTATTATTTTTCAAACAAATAATACTTTCGTAAAAACTTATTGTTTTTTAATGAAAAAATATTCGTTTTTTATAATGTAATAATTTTTTTTTATGGAAGTAGGTACATTAAGTAATCATTTTTAAGCCAGGTACAGCATAAGGTTAAGCGTGTCACTTCTTCATTCTTAAATAGTGATTTATCCCAAACTCCAACTGGATAGAAAGGTTGTCTGGAAGAAATCGCTATTAGCGATAAGACCGCCCATTGTTCCTCTAGTTTTTAAAGTATTATTTTATACCATGTTTACCTTATAATTTTTGGTGTACAATAAAGTTATATTGTTTTGTATTCTATTCTATTCTATTCTATTCTACTTTATTCTATTCTATTCTATTCTATTCTACTTTATTCTATTCTATTCTATTCCAGTGATAGTGCTCACTCATCTCTTTCATATAGTGTCACTAGCTTTTCTGAACGAATTTCAGTTGCGCCTTAAAAAGGTTCACTTATTTTGAATAAATAGTTCAAACTGTTTATTAATAATAATCATTTAATTCAGACAACTATAAAAGGCACATTACAAAAATGCCTTATTACCTTGTCCATAGTTAATAAGTATCTTGGAGATAACGAATAACAAAAAAACAATAACAAAATAAAAAAATATACTTTATTATTATTATTATTTTTTTATGTAAAAGATAGACAAACGAGCTTACGGCCCTGATGGTAAGCGGTCACCGTCGCCCATAGACACCAACAACACCAAGGGTGCTGTTGTTGCGTTGCCTACCCTGGAGGAGTTTTTTAACGATTTCTTTTAATTTATTTCTTTTACTCAATCATTATTTATCATTTATTTCCTTTATTTTTTTTATAAAAATTACTAATTAAGTCTTAATCAAATTCCAGCCAAAGACGAAAACCTCAGACGGATAATGCACGAAGTAGGAACTCTCACTGAAGACGTCAACACGCTCACTCAAATCTCGGAGCACGTGGCTGCGTTGCACACTCAACACTCACAACTGGAGGAGATAGTGAGAGAAATGCTACACTCACTAAACAAGCAGCTCTCAGAGAGACAAAACAGTGATACGCAGCTTTGCTACATGGAAATAGCTTTAAACACTTCGTAAGTAGAATTCGGTAGATGCCTCAATCAACCAGCTCAGAATCGTTCTTCCTGGAGATGTGTGGGGTTGGCTATGTCCAGCAGTGGACTTTCTCAGCCTAATAATGATGATGATGAAGTAGATTACATTTAAAAATAGAAAGAAACACTAAAATTCGAAATGTTGAAATTGGAAACACTTTGAAACGTCTTGAAGCTAGGTGAGTCTAGGTGCCAGATCCACGCGACCAAGCCAGAAGAACAGGCAACAAACTACGGCGTGGTTCCTACCGTTCTTTTGTATGATCCCTTTGCAAAACAAACAAGTACGAACTTAATGCTGGGTAGCATTATCTACCAGCTAACTTCAGTATTGCACCATGAAGTTGAGACCCAGTTATCATCTCCCATGGATGCCATAGGACCGAAAGAAAGTGCCATAGCTAGATCCGATCTGGATTTGAATCCACTTTATCTTACTTTATCGGCATTCTGTAAATTATTTATTTTTGTTCTAAGCATGTTCTATGTTTTTGTACTGTATGCCTAAATTGTCTTTAAATTTCCATTATTTTTTTAATTGTCTTTGTAGTTTATTGTTTTTAAATTTGATTTATGTTAGCAATTTAACATTAAACTTTGCATGTCGGTCTCCGACGAAGTATGTGGTACTACATTATTATTAATAAGAAGTTTTTCAAAAATGACCATACTTCAAGCGAATAAACACATTTCATTTCATTTCATTACTAATAGTAATGTATATTAGAACTGCACATCTATCTATATTTATAAAAGAAAGTCGTGTTAGTTACACTATTTAAAACTCAAGAACGGCTGAACCGATTTGGTTGAAAATTGGTGGGGAGGTAGCTTAGAAACGGAAGAAGGACATAGGATACTTTTTATCACGAAAGAATAAAGGGGAGGGGAACGGGGTGAGCGAAGCCACAGGCGGCCGCTAGTTTTAATATAAATTTCAATTTTTCAGAAGTGGACCAGAAAACCTCACGATAATATTCCCGAAGACAGACAAGAGAAACAGTTGGGAAGAGTTGATCAACGAAACTAAGCAAAAATTATGTAAGTTTTATACTTTTACCAATGAAATAATGTGATCTGGACGTCTTTTAAAAAAAATGGTGGGAAGTAGATTGGGATAAAGAAAAATTGAAATCTTTGGGGGTAGTTTTTTCCCAGCAGCAGTGGGACGATAATACATTGGCTAGGGAAAAAAATCATGGCACTGCTGACAGACATGATAATTTGAACAACTGAATTACCCCCTTCCCCCGACTTTTGGCGAAGTTTTCCGATCTTTGCCGAAGAGGTGTCCGTGACGTGCCGACAGTGACGGGAGTTTATTGGCTTTTTCCCACTTCAAAACCTTTGTTCGTCATCATGGTATGGATAAACCAGTCTAAAAATGCACGCCCCTCCACCACGTTTACTTGACGTTGGCTCACAGCAAGGTACTTCAAAATGATCTTTGTGATGTAGGTAATAAAGAACAATTTACTTTGACTGACTGAAGTAGTGGGGCGTGCAGTTTAAGATTGGATGATCCCTACTAGGTTAATGTTTTTGTGATAAAAATACGAGTAAAATGTATTCTGTTCTATACTTTCCAGGTGTTTATGGACAAGAGAGACCAGCCCCCGAGTTCCTATCTCCTGTGCCGATCAGAAAGACACGTGCTGGTTTGCAGTTCACTTGTGCAGCACCGACGCTGCCACCCAAAGGACAATCTCCTGATGTTTGGGTAAGGAATAACGGTGATGGAAAACATTGTATTGGGATCAGTTTGTATTCAAGCAATGGTGATTGGTTTGAATCGTATAACCAATAGAAGAAAGTCTCTGAAATAAGGGTGTGTTTGAAAACATGGTGATGGAAAACATCGCAGAAACAGATAGTTATCTAGGGTATAGTGGTGATGGGGTTGACATTTACTTTCATATGGATGGATGGAACACTACAGCATAGTCATGTGTGAAATAATGGTGATGGAAAACACCGTAAAAGTCACACATGGGTTTTCAGTTCACGTGCACCACGCTGCTGCTTAGAGGATGGTTTTGGTGAGGAACTTTAAAAATGGTGATGGAAAACATTGCTAGAGAAATAATGTTCTAGCAGCGGAGATGGGCTTGAAACCTTTCACAGAAAATCATTATTATCAATTTTGGCATGTGGCAAGTTCCGGTGATGGAAAACACCGTGCGGGAGTCAGTTATTATTCTTTTAGATACCTTAGTATCTGAATATGCGAAAGACTTGTGATGGAAAACACCGATAAGAGATAAGTTTGCTGCTTCTCGGCAGAAATAAGCATGGTGAACGTACTTCCCCGAACGAGCCTTTCACAGAAAGCTTTACTACGGTTGTAGCCAATAAATACTACACATCGGCTTTTCGGCTTTGTAGAGCGCTATCTCTTTCTAACACACACTACGCTCAATGAAGCCGAAAATAGCCGATGTGCAATATTTGTTGCACAATACTACAGTTCATCAAAAGGAAATTGCTAGCGTATTAAGACCATGTTTATCCCATTTCAGGTTTGTAACAGCGATGGTTACGTCGGCCAAGTTTGCGTGTTGACGCTGACTCCCAAACCGCAAGTGACGTCATGCAATGGCGTCTGCAACGCGCGGATCCTATGCGTTGCGTGCGTGCCGCCCGCGCCGGCGCTTACCAGACAATATACTGTTGATATACCGTAAGTGAACTAGTGATTTTGATCATCTGATTTGGATCAGTTGAACTCTCCTAATTTGTTTGCAACGGTTATATAGTTCCGCTTTTTCGTGTGTATTTTTCATATTCATATTCATTTATTCATTGCTTCATGTGCTTTATAGGTCTTAGGGGGTAATAACGTTCAGAACATGAGCCTCGCTGGGGCATTACAATGGCCTTTTACGGCTAATTAAATTAGGTAAACCTAGGTAACAAACTTTTAGGGTTCCGTAGCCAAATGGCAAAAATCGGAACCCTTATGGATTCGTCATGTCTGTCGGTTTGTCTTTCTGTCTGTCCGTCCGTTCTTTTAAATACTTAAAAAAAGAGAGGACTACTTCAAGCTGATGGAATGTAATGGGTTCCTGGGCAGTTCGTACAATTCCTTATTTTATACAATCTATTATTATTAGGTAATATTAGGTATTTATCGCGATTACCTTTATTATTTCCCGACCTGTCCCGGTCGCCCGCGACCACGGCTGTTGTAACACGGTCGAAACGTCGGGAAATAATAAAGGTAATCGCGATAAATACCTGTTTCTTACATAATAATTATGCATAACGATCGCGTTCATTTATGTTTGTTGAATTAGCTGCTTCAGTTGGCAGATTGTTGAATCATTATCAACTATGTTTTTCAGAAGTACGAGTTCACTAAGCAGTCAGGGCTCAGTGAAACCCGGCATCAGCGTTTCAGATCCTGATGACAGCTGCAAGAATATAAGACTTGACAGGTATAAACTTAACTTATCTACTCCTTGTGTCACTTTTTTTCCATCCTTTCTAAGATTGACTCCCTCTTAGATAAACTTCCCTATATCTCAAGAACTTGGTAAGGTATTACAGATGGATTAAAGTCTAAATTCACCTAGCTTTGAAATATTTCAAAGTGAAATGCGAAGGTTGCGATGGATGGTGTCTGTGGAGTGACAAGGATAGATAAAATAAGGAATGAGTATGTTAGAGGAAGTCTGAATGTAGTGCCTATGACGGACAAGGTGAGGAGTAATAGGTTAGCATGGTATGGGCATGTCATGTGCACAAATGAAAGTCATATTACGAGAAAAGTGTTAGATATGGATGTAGATGGTGGTTATAGAAGAAGAGGTAGACCAAAGAAATGATGGATGGACTGAGTCAAAGATGACATGAGCAAGAAAGGAGTGAGCACTGAGATGATGAATGATAGAGGTGAGTGGAGGAAGAAAACCTGTTGTGCCGACCACACTTAGCGCGGAATTAGAGCAGTAAGATGAG
This sequence comes from Thera britannica, assembly GCA_939531255.2. Lineage (NCBI taxonomy): Eukaryota > Metazoa > Arthropoda > Insecta > Lepidoptera > Geometridae > Thera > Thera britannica. The sequence goes on along the minus strand of OW618042.2, from coordinate 3,162,660 downwards.
CAATTATTTAGCTTTGCTTTATGAATGGGACAGTCATAAGAGCGAACTTTAGAAAGATGCTAAAAAATGTAAGAAGGGAGAAAACACTAACATTTATAATAATACCATTTCCAGTTCATCATCAAGCGATGAAGAAGACGACGGTTCATCCACCAGCGAGAACCAAGATGCTCAGTCTGAACGTAGCCATGAATCTGCGACCGTTCGACTCCACAGCAGTCTTACTGCGTCTCTAAACAGCCGGACCTTGACTCCTAGCCATAATAAGAGTCTGAGCTCTCCACATACTGGACAGAATATACAAGTGCACCCTGTCATGAAGAGCAGTTCTAATCCCGCTGTCGACAAGCAGGCTATGGGAATTGGCTCTGGTAAGACTCCATCATCAAAACTAATTCTAGGCTCAAACTATTTAAGAATCAGGGTATAATTTATCACCCAGAGAAAGTCTTCAGTGTGTTCAGACTGTTTGGCAGGTAAACTTTGTTTTAGTTTAATGTATTTTTAACTCTTTCTGGTCTTTTTATTGTAGATTTTATTATAAGCGTTTAACTTCAATTATAATTGTGTATTTGTATATGCTTTTGTACCAATATCATCCGTAATTTTATTTTCTATGTGCTTCTGTGTCTAACCTATCACTTTCTTCCAACGCTACGTTAGTTACTGGACGTGCTATGCTGGGTAAACATTTATTGTATCTTTTTAACTGCATGATTAGCCTTTTATTTAAGCCCTGCGCAGATGTAAGCGTTCTGCCATTAGTGTAATATAATATCCATTATAATCAAGGCTGCTTATTCCACTTAGAATATTTGTATTCTTCTTTTTATATTGCAAAAGTTTTGCTTTAAGACCTTTAACATAATAAGAACTTCATTCTTTTTAAATTATCTTACCCCTGACTGACCGCATGCCGAAAAGTGTTCTTATTAGGCTTTTTCTAAGAGCATGTTTAGTCTTTATCTATCTCGAATCATACATGTATAACACTTTTACTTGCTAGCGTAACCATTGTTTGCTTGTAGTCTATGAATTCATTACCTAAAACCTCTTTCCCACTAACTCTAAAATAGCCACACGTTACAACAGGCACTTTATCGTCTCCAGCCAGCCGGCAGTCGTCAGAAGACAGCGGTACGACTGCCAACCAGCCGACTATGTGGCTAGGCACGGAAGACGGATGCATCCATGTCTACAACTGTCTCGATAACATCAGGATTAAGAAGAATAAGGTCAAGCTGCAGCACAATTTTGGCGTTCATTCTATTGTGTGAGTTGGTTTTTGAATACTTAACTTTCTTAGGGCAGATATTTCTTAGGGCAGATATTTCCATATACGGAATAATGCTACCTATTCGTCGAATAAAAATGCCAGTCCTTGTTTTTGACAAGACACAAAAAAACGTTCGATCCTCATCGAGAACAAATATTAGTGTGGTGAATACAGATGTTTGTTCAACACGGGTGTTATATTGTCTTCTAAGTATGTATTTACAAGAAAAATGTATACATATAATTAAGTATTATAATCAGCTATCTGGTTCCCATAGTACAAGCTCTGCTTAATTGGGGCTAGATAGTGTTGTGTGGATTGTCCCAAATATTTATTTATGTATTTATAGATGGATGTATTTTTATCTGACAGATGGTATTCTTCTGTAGATTGTAAAATTAGTCCTTACGATAAAGTAAAAAGCAACCTGAATCTCTTCAAAGAAAGAGTGAAAGTCTTCTAGCTAGATCATTCTGCTCCAACACGTCTGATACATTGTCACCATATTTTAGTCATTGAAAACAAAAGCTTCAAGTTTTTAATGGATGGATCCTGAAAGCCGTTTGATATATAAAACACGTTTCTCTTCCCTAATTTGATATTTATTAATTTCCATTTCAGTTACATGGAGGGCAAAGTGTTCGTGGCATTGGGGAATGGTGATCTAGTGGTGTATTGTCGAGACACCGGTAAATAAAGTTGAATCTTTTAAATAAACTATGTATCAACAGCTAACATTTTTATCATCATAATAACGTTGAAAGAGAGGTAGACCAAAGAAAAGATGGATGAACTGTGTCAAAGATGACATGAGCAAGAAAGGAGTGAGCACTGAGATGAATGATAGAGGTGAATGGAAGAAGAAAACCTGCTGTGCCGACCCCACTTAGAGTGGAGTAAGGGCAAGAAGATGATAATAAATTACCTTTGTCATTCCCTTATTGTAATTGTATATCCTGTTTGAATCAATAGGCCCACTAACACCATATAGGAAGCTTAGAGATCATTTTTAAGAATTATACTTACTGAGCATGTAGCTCGAAAAACTGACAACCTTTGGGGAATAAATAAAGAAAGATAAGAATAAAAAAAGGTTCTCGAATGGCAACCACGAACCGAAAGACGATACGTAGAGCACCCACCCACCAGACGGACCGACGACATTGTTAAGATCGCGGGAAGGTTTGGAAATGTGTAGGGGAGGCATAATTGTCCAGCTGTGGACTGCTTCAGGCTGATGACGACAATGATGATGATACTTATTTAACCCACCACCTACAGCGTAAATAATAAAACTAAACTATTAGGAAATTAGCATACGCTTCTATCGTCGTATATTCGTTATCCTTCCAGAAGGCTCTTGGACGGAGAAGTCAACGATTCCCGTGGGCACAGGCAACTCTCCTGTAGGGAGCATGTTGCTATCAGGTGGCAAGCTGTGGTGCGCTACCCACGCTTCCATCAAAATAATCAACCCGCATACTTTGCAGGTAATGTATATTGTAAATAATATAGGGCCGACGATAGACCCTTGTGATACTCCCGAAAATATTCACTGTTTTTTGCAGTATCCAAGTCATATTGTAAATGCAAATGCAAATGCTTAGAATGGAATAGAATAGAATAGGAAATTATTTACTGCACACCTTACAACTAACGATGGAAAAACAAGTAACAATAAATTGAAAATACAATAATGTACCTACAATGAGCGGAATGATTAGATAATACCTACTTACAATAAATAACCGTAAGTCATGGGTTCGATCCCCACTGAGAACAAATATTTATGTGGTGAATACAGATATGTTTTCTCTGTCTGGGTGTTATATTGTATTCTAAGTTTGTATTTACAAAATAAAAATGTTTATAAGTGATATAATATCAGCTATCTGGCTCCCATAGTACAAGCTCTGCTTTGGGGCTAGATAGTGTTGTGTTGATTGTCCACAATATATTTTTTTTAGTAATGATTTACAATTTTGCATGAGATATAATGAGAATAATGTATTCGTTGCAGGTGGACGAAACATTCCAGATAAGTTCAGAGACGAAGCCGATCAGTCATATGGCGGTGGCGGGCGGCGCTATATGGCTGTCGCTACACAACGCGGCGCAACTCCGCTGTTATAACGCAACGACGCGCGAACAACTAGCTGAGATCAACATCACACCGCAAGTCACTAAGATGTTGCATGGTAAGTTCAGAGACAAAGTTAATGAGCCACCTGGCAGCGAGTGGCGTGTTACTGGAGAGATGACTACAGTAGAAAGGCGATCATACGCCGTTTGTATGGGAGCTGATGTCACCAGTTTTACATGTCCACTATTATATTTAAAATATCATTAAATATGAGGATTCTAAGAAAAAGGAAGGAAGGAAGATGTTAAGAAAGTATTTCTATGTTTTATCTTGTCGCTTAATTTGTTCGGAAAGTAATTCTTGCGCTGCTGCAAGGCATTTTTTACTTTACGACACCCGAAAAAACTGTTGAATTTGTATGGAGAAAGGAGCAAATATGCTCATGTATTTTGGCGACACTTTTACGGCCACATGGCCGTTCTACTTTGTTCTGTGGAGATGACATTATCCACAACGCAAAACACAGAATTGGAAAGATTAAGGACTTTTAGATTGAGAAAATGCAAGATTTATATAAATAACCAAGAAATAACAAAACATTATATTTCAATGTATTCCCTAGAAAATCTTAGTGAAGGACATACAAATTTTAGACACATTATTCAATAGTGCTTAGCAACAGCATTTTGGAACACAACAAGTTTAAAGGCACATCGCTTGGCTGATAATTATTTTGAACAACTTATAAATGTATTCTAGTTTGATTCCCAATTTTATTAGTCACGTGCATATTAACTAGCCTTGGCCCAAGAGCCCAAAAAGGTATGTTAATAGGTATCTACATTACCTAACACACCTTTAAAACCTATTCTTGTTCTTTAACTGTTTTCTTAACCAACTTCCTAATGTATATTTTTTATTACTCTGCTCGTGCTTTATTTGTGTTTATAATTGTTTATATTTATGTTGTGAATTTTCTTTCTTTTTTATTTAAATTCGTGTTTATTATTTTTCCAGGCTGCGACGATATAATCCGTCAACATAAGGCTGCGTGCCTGCGAGTGACAGCGTTGCTAGCACACCGGGATACCCTCTGGGTGGGCACCAGTGCTGGCGTGCTTCTGACTGCACCCTTACATAACTCCCCTAATCCAAGGACTGGCGCATTTACTGTTCCTATTCTTACTGGTACGTATCAGTAGTGAGTTCTTTACTTAGGCTTACCACAAACTCTGGCTGGCTCTGGTTTTGAGTCTGTGTATTATACTGTGTGTGTGATGTTTTGATGTAGGATTTATTTAGTCACCACTTACATATACTCAAAACCAGAGGCAGAGACAGAGAGAGACAGAGCTTGTGGTAGGCTCACTGATCTAAGCATTTCCAGGAGTTCAGGCATTTTCAACATGACTGTTTTCAAACCTTCTCCAGCTCTTTTTATCGTCGTAGTCTTCTGTCTACATCTGTTGTGGTTGCCATTGACAGAATACGGCTCAACTGATGGGAAGCGGTTACCGTAGCTTATGGACGCCTGCAATACCAGAGGCTTCACAAACGCGTTGCCGACCCTTTAAAACTTTAAAAACGCTCTGTCTATGAACCCCAGTCCTTAGCAGGGAGATCATTCCACAGCCTGAGTGTTTGCGGGAGGAAGTTCTTCTGAATAATCGAACGGTGCGCGACCACCCAGGCTCCAAGTGTGAGAGCTTACTCTTGAATTGAGTAATCCTCAAAAATTCCGCTACTAAACAACTTCTAAACTTAAAAGCCTACTGCCAATCAACCTCATACGTTTTCAGGACGAACGAGTTTGAAATAGCTTCTATCATCCACCGATCAACTTTTTAATTTTCTGTCAGTCCATCGATTATAAAGACTTACACTATGAATTGTATTTTACAGGAATAACATACGGACACACCGGCCACGTACGATTCCTAACAATCGTAGAGAATCCCGCGGCGCCAAAACCCCCAACCAAGACCCCCCAATCATCCCTCAAAACCAAAGCCCTGAGCCGGCGGTCGGCCAACGCAGACAAACTTCAAAAGCACCCTGATACCGCCCACAGCAGTAAGGAAACCCTGGTGATATCTGGAGGAGATGGTTATGAAGACTTCAGGAGTTCCTCCATGACGGAAGACGCTGGACGAGAAGATTCGACGAACCATCTACTGCTTTGGCGGGTATGAACCGAAGCATCCACCTAGCAGGAACCTAGTAATGCAGAACCATTCTGCCGATATGAAGTTCAGTGTTGCAGACTCTACTAGGCAAGAGCCTATGAATTATTCCCAACTATATTTTGATTTTAAATTATTTTACATCAGTGCCGTGAGATTATTAAGCTAGGACATGAAATGTCGTTGCCATATGCAGTATCATCTGTGCAGTATTATAAACGTTAATGGACCGTTTTGGCCTACTTTTGAACTTTAGATTTATCGTCTGTGAGCAGTGTTTTAGAAGCGTTTACATGTTTCGTACCCATATCAAAAGTACCTATGTGTCATTTATCAATAGAAATAAATATTGTAGAGTTGAGATTGTGTACCTAAGGTTAGGTAGGTACTTGAGTTTTAGTTATCGTAGATACAATGCAAGTTGCTAGTGCTTACTGTCCTACTGTTTCTTCTAGAATATTCACTATAGTCTTCAGTCTTGCTTCTACATAGAACTATTTGGATTCTAGAGATATTGTAGCTCTAGAATAAATATCAATTGTAGCATAATAAATGGTATTTTTGAACCTAAATGTTTACTGTCACTTTTAAAAAATTACTCTTATAATATTAATGATTTAGCGATGATGCTCGCGTTTCAGAGATAAGACTTAGTAAAGGAATTATTCTTACAGGCGAAGAGATTTGAAACTTAAATAACAACATTTGAGTCTGTATTAGAGCTTTTCAAAGCTTTGAGCTTTATAGCTTTCGAATTGACAACCTTATCCTCTTTAGAAGTCTGTTCAATACTTATAAATACGATCAGAATAGCTCTATCTCTCTCTATCTAAGAAAATCTAATAATCGAGTAACTGTTTACTCGATTTCGGGAAACCCTTAGTTGAGCGAGTAAGCACAGTAACAACAGTTTCTCTCAAACGTTACTGATAATTCTTCAATTATTGATGTCTAGAAGTATTCTACATGTATGATATGATATACAGTTAAACCGAATTGATGTTAGTAAAATTATGTATCCCATCCATCGAAATTGATTTTGTATTTTGTGATTGCTCAAAAATATTTGTTACCTGCGATAAAAGAGCATAAAAATTAAAGGATGTTTGGATATTGTATCCTATATTTATAATATTGAAGAGTAATAAAGGAAGTCGTACTAAAGATATAGTTTTATTTATACTACATACCCAGGACATTAACACTACTGATAGAAAAGAATGGAATGAAATGAAAAACGCCTTTACCTAATGCCTTTACCAGTGGTATAACGCAAATAACGTTATACGACTGGTGTCATTGCCTGAATTAAAATTAAATATTAGAAATTGATCATGATGCTTATCATCTTAATAATACTAAACTATTCTTCTTATCATGACTCACTGATTCTTTCGGAACAAATGTGGTGAAAGGATTTCAAAGTGTGCCTCAAAGAGGCTCCTTTCGTGCTAAACTTTTAATAATGCTTGTTCGAGTTGTACATTTTTGTGAAAATAAATCGCAATATTTTACTGAATTATTTCCTACTAGATGTCGAAAATGTATTAACAATTCCAACCCTCTCATGCACCTTTGGTGGATAAATAAGGTTCCAAAAAAAATGCAAAATAAAATGCATTTCAAGAAATTAAACTTTATTAATCAGGTCACTAATCATTTTACAATTTGCACTAAATTTCTACTTATATATTTCAAAATCGACTACTTTACATTATACATAGTGATATGTTTCTTTATAATATACTTTCCTACAGATCTATCAACATTTATTAGCTATATCGGTGATAAAGTCGCGTAAGTTATCGTCTTTGTTCGCGCTGTCACTTTTCTTGCCCCTGCTAACGAAATACGGATCATTCTGCAACTGAGCTGTTAGTTTCTTCAAAACCATCCTTCTGTCTCTATCTGTATCAATCTCTCTTTTTACCTTGTTGTTTTCTTTAACACTTGATAATTCAATAGCGGCGCAAATCAATTCTTTAACCTTGCTTAATTCTCCGTCGGTAGAAGTGGCATTTACGACATCTTTTTTACCTCTTGCAATGTAATAAGGATCGTTACGTACCGATTTCACTATTTCCTCTAAAGCCCCACGTCTATCCCTTGCAGCTTTGAATAGTTTGAAATTCAGATACTTCTTTCCTCTCGTAATCATGAATGGATCATCCAATTCACCAGATGATCGACTATTTCTCTCAACAATAATAAAATTTGGTTCGTCAGCATACATTCTACTGTCTGTCATCGTGCCAGGGTCATTGTTCTTAAAATTAAAGTCATTACGTCTATTTTCGTATGATGGTTCAAGCCTTCCTCTGGTACTGCTAAACAAGGACTTAAGTTTACTATCTCGGCCTCTGTTGGACCAAAACGAACTTTCACTCTTTTTAAGCCGAGAAAGATGTTCTATATCATTTTCAACATGACTCATTGCACTCAAAATAGATTCTTTGAGATTTTCCTTTTGTCTGCCGTGTGCTCCCAAAATAACATCTTCTTCGTTTCGTCTTCCACGAGTACCCCAGAATGGTTTTGGTTCTTGCCTCCTTCCTCGAGTACCCCAAAAAGGTTCTGGTTCTTGCCTGCGTCCACGATTACCCCAGAAAGGTTCATTGTCATCTCGTCTGCCTCTGTTACCCCAAAAAGGTTCATCATCGCGTCGTCCACGAGCGCCCCAAAAAGGTTCATCTTTTCGGCGTCCCCTAGCTCCCCAAAATGGGTCGTCATCTTGCCTTCTTCCTCTATTACCCCAAAAAGGGCTTGAGGATTCGTCAAATTCATTAGACTCTTTCTTACCACGGACACCCCAAAACGGCTCTACATTATCGCTTGAACTTTTCAACCTATGATCTCTATTACTGAATCTGTTAACTGTTCCGAAGCAGTCAATACAGTCCGGATTGTGGGCCACATTTTCGGGATATTCTTCTGAACTGCCACGTCGTCCTCTTGTTCCCCAAAATGGTTCATCTTCTGTGTCTCTTTCTTTCACTATTGATGGGATTTTTGCAAGGTCATAGTCATATCTCTGAGTATTCCCATTGTAATCAGAGTGATCATCTATTTGTTTCTTCCCTCGGTTAGCCCAAAAGGGCTTTTCATCATCTTCGTCTAAAGACCTCTTAATACGTTCAATGTGAGATTTGCCTCTTTGGTTCTGGGTCTTATTAGCTTTGTGGGTTTTGCTCGAGTCTTTCCCAAAAACTAATTCTGATGTTACAATTAGGCAGAACAGGATAATGGTGCCCAGTTTTTTACGCATCGTGTCAGAATCTGAAACAAAATAAAAACACTAAAGCTTGTTATCATAATAAAAATCATTTGTGAATGGTAAAAACCTGATCAAAAATCTAATGTTTTCACTATCCAGTTTGGATAAACTTAAAATTACGCTTGAATTTACAGCTCAAACGCATATTTTTTTTGTTGAATTCATGACTCATTATTGAAATCAGAATAGGTAAGAGGCTGGTGGCAAAAAGGCTGGCGCCTAGGACAAAGAATTAGCTCAGCTATACAAAGAAGTAACGTTGCCAGCCTTTTGGACATTGCCTGCAGTGGGTTATTAAAACTCTGTTTTCTACTTGTAATTCCTACAAATAAAAAACAGATATCTATAATAATATTTCTGGTTATAAATAAAGAAGGCTGAGTTTTATTCAAATAAGTAGTGGTTTATAATATTCTTTTAAATAACTTATAACTTTTATTTACAACAGAATAAGTATACCTACTTACAATAGTTTTTCTAGATAATGAACATTGTAAGTTAGTATTTCTGTTGTAAATAAATTTATGGCTTTACTTATAAAAATATGTCAAAAGATAAACAGTGCTTAAACTATTGCCATCCTTTACCACTGGGTAATGACAAACAGTGACAGGGCTAATTTTAAGCAATGATTAAATTTAAATAACGTTTATAAGTATGGCTGTTACCCCCGAATACTGAAACGCAACTCAGATTTAAGCACGTCTCAAGCGACGAATATTTGACAGTTTTCAATGAAAATCTGTCAAATATTCGTCGCTTGAGACGTGCTTAAATCTGAGTTGCGTTTCAGTATTCGGGGGAGTCTTTTACACAATAAAATAATTTATGCTAAGCAAAAGCTCTTACCGTAAACCAGGAGCAAACATAACACCTTAGCTTATCCAGGGTTGGAAATCGAAAGAAAACTGTGGTCCATCCCTGTTGGAAGCAGCTTTTATAAGAGAAAGCTAAGGAGGTGGCTCCCAGGGGTGTCACATTGAATTATTTTTTTGTTTTCTTTATTTCCGTTGGGGCTGTGACCGTTATTAAATTAAACAACGTTAGTTGTATTGCTTTGGACTTTAGCTGCGCCTTGTCAAGTTAAGGGGAGGATTTTCTTTTTTAACTTAGAATTTACTTCTTAGTTATTTAGTAGAAACAGCTTTATACACTAAGTACCAAGAATAAAAAAAAAAACACGAAGCATAGAGGTACTAGAAATATTTTCATAAATTTGCGGACCGTCAGTTTTAATTTGTTTTTAGGGTTCCGTACCCAATATGATCCTATTACTAAGACACCACTGTCCGTCCATCTGTCTGTCCGTCTGACACCAGGCTGTATATCTGATGAACCGTAATAGTTAGACAGTTGAGTTGGTAGTATTTTTGTTGCTGTTATAACAACAAATACTAAAGAACATAATAAAAGTACCTACCTAATATTCAAGGGGCGCACACAACATACATAATTTTTTGCCGTTTTTATAGATACATACGGAACCCATCGTGCACGAGTCCGACTCGAACTTGACCGGATTTTTGTTGAACATGCTCGTATTTTTTTGACAACCCTCAATGATTATAGGGTAGGTATTATCTAGGAACCCAATGAATTCAATGAATGTTATTATTTTGCTTATTTCTATGTAGATTTCTGAGATAACATGGTAATATAACCTTCATCTTGGACTTCAGATACTACGTATTTTGACATCTTGTGACGTAAGTAATCATCATCATCATCAACCTATGACAGTCGACTGCTGGACGTAGGTCTCTCCCAAGACGCACCACTGAGCCCGGTCTTCGGGTCTTCTCCTCCAGTGCTTACTACATTTCGCAGATCGTTGCCCAACCTTCCCGGAGGGCGTCCTAAACTACGCTTACCTAAACGCGGTCTCTACTACGGTATTTATTTGTTCAAATGTCTTTTCTGATTGGCGCCATACTTTAATTCTTAGGCAAGGTGTAAACAAATTTGGTTGTAACTTCAGTAGGCCTACCACGAGCTCTGTCTGGCTCTGTCTCCAGCTCTGGTTTGAGCCTGTGTGTGTTGTCCAAATGTATCCTACGTCAAAACGTCACACACACAATATAATACACTGGTGAGCACTCACACAGACTCAAAGCCAGCGCCAGAGACAGAGCCAGACAGAGCTTGTGGTAGGCCTACTGCACGTCATCAGATGGATCATCGATTTTCTGTCCCTTTCTCGTTCAATGTAGGTCAATAGGGATATTTTTTCGACAAACAAAAGCCTTTTATTAATAGGTGTGGCTATTTCAACCAAATGAGGCAGGTTAAATACTCGTACATTCTGGTCAATCCCCTGACTCTAGATCACTCGATTAGCTGTAGTAGGCTTTTACAGTGGTCCTTATTACCGGCCAGTTATATCAAGTTGGAGTGTCAGCCGTTGGTCGTGGCAGTCGGGGCTTCAGAAAAAGAACTAACAGACTTTTACGTCTATTTTGAAACAGTGATGTACAAAATTGACTCTCTGCTAAAAGCTAGTAGGTACCCGTTAGAAAGAATGACGAAAAAATTACTTTTTTGGTTTTTTATTAATATTTGTGTTATCCTACAGTTTTCTCCAACTTTATATAACTGGCCGGCAATAAAGACCACTGTAAAATTCTATTACAGCTATTTAAATGTACATTTATACTTTGTTTGCCCATAGTTGTGTAAATTCAGTTTGTATCGGAATCGAACAACCTTAAAGTCATGCTGAATATTTGAATAGTGTTAATAATTCATTGCAAATGGATTAATTTATTTCAAGCATATAAAGGCTGAAGATGGTGGTGTAACCTCATGTGTCTTATAAGATTTAGGGGTAAATCGTCTAACAAATCAGGTAGTTCTTCTCTTAAAAAGTGTTCATAGAATTCTCCATTTAAATTGTCAGGCAGAAAGAAAGGCCCAATTAAATTATTTGAAATAATGCCCATCCAGACATTCAAACTAAATCTTCTTTGTGATCCTTTTGGCCTCTTTTGATTAGGATTTCGTTGCGCTTTCGGGGCCCAATAATGAGCATTGTGGTAATTTGTTATACCGTCTTTATCAAATTTTGACTCATCTGTCCACAAGATTTGTCTAAAAAATGCTGGGTCTTCCAAATCTGCATTAAGCATAAATCTGCAGAAGTCTAACCTCCTCACTGGATCTCCTTCTTCGATAACTTGTACAGGCGTGTAGTGATAGGGGTAGAGGCCTGCAGTATTCACTGTAAACCACACTTTCCACTGTGAGAGCCCAAGTTCTCGGGCAACAGCATTAGTAGAAGTAGTCGGATCCGCTCTAAACCGCTGAACTATTTCATTGTCTTGCTCTTCATCATCATCACACGTGGTCGGCCTAAGTCTGCTCGTTGCCTTGAAACAGAGCCAGTCTCTCTAAGTCGCCGGTAAACTCCGTCAAAGACACTGACATCCGGTACTCGGCGGCCTGGATAACGTGCAATGTATTCGTCACGAGCTCGTGCGGATACGCCATTGCAGTACCCGTAACAAAGCAGAATATCTGCATATTCCTCGTTCGTAAAGGTTGCCATCTTCAACAGTTCCAATCACAAGCACAAATCAAAGTCCAGTTAACAAGCACAGTTACAAATCGTAGAAGAAATCAGTCAATCAACAAGCCAAGTCGAGTAAGAAATCAAGAGCACTAAATATCGCATCTACTACGGACGAATCACGGAAGCAGACTAAAAATAAATACCATAACAACAAAATGGCCGGGAATAATTTATCTCGCTCGCACTTGCACAATTTGTCCCGCTCGCACGCATCACAGCCCCATGGAAGGACAGTAGGACAAAAGAACCCTTATTTTTACTACTACCTGTGAGCTTTTTATTAAAGTTTTTTCTAAGAATTGTGATAAGACCCCTAGCTTGTTATACCTTGTTGGATAGCTAATAGAACAAAGATATTATTTAGCATATCTGCAGCACAACTGCCATACATTTTTTTTTAAATATTGCTAAAAGAAAATAAATGTTTTTATAAATTTATTTCTTTTTACACTTTCAATCCTCTACTATGACTCCTATGGTTCAGATATTTGGACTTTTTGCATTTAGAATAATAAACGAACTTCTCTAGTACTCAAAAATCAGAATTAGAAAAAAAATAAGGCCCTAGAAGACAAAAAAAATGCCTATTCTTAAGAAATTGGCATATTTTTTTAAAAAACCTTCTAAGTCAAATCTCAAAAACGGTTAGGTTTCGGCTGGGGTGTTTCATAGTCAAATTAGTCAGAAATGATGGGAACTATAACCTCTTAATGGATCTAGGTCGACTTAACCAGTAACCCTGTATAAAAAGTACTCTGTGATGGTGGTTTAGTGGAAGTAGCAGCCTTCCGACCGCGGGTTTGAATCCAGTCATGTACTTGGATTTTTCTGTTCGTTAAACTAAACTGTATTTTTACTTTTACAATGTTATATTTCTTGTCATGTAAACAGTGTAAATTGTGTACCTATAGATAGGCTGACCCACATATTCATTTTCTTCTTGAGTTTGAATGTGTTGACACATGTTTGACAGCCATAGCCATAACCATAATTATAAAGCTCATGGTAGGCCAGCAGTTTGTATAAATAAACGATTTTCTTTCTTTTTCTTTGTTTTTTTTTATACATCTCAGCTGATGCTATGTACATAAATTTAGTGCTCTGCATCGATGTAAGCCCGCGGCTAAATCCACTTCACACGGATTTAACGGTAAAATTATTGGATAAAAATACCAACTACAAATTTATAACCGAATCAAGAGATCTAGAATCGGGAACGTGTGTTAAATCTCAGGTAGTGGGTTCATTGATGGTACATCAATCAGTTTGATTGGCATTTTCCACGAGGATCCTTTTCTGACTCTTGTGAAGATTGGTCTTTTCTACGCCTCACGAAGTACCTACATAGTTTGAAAAGGGCAGTGCTGGCACCTAGGTAAGTACCTCTAGTCTATTGAACTGCCCTTCATGTTTTTTTATACAGCTGATGGAACAAGCATATGGCCCACCTGTTGTTAAGTGGTAACCATCGCCTATAACAAAGCTTTGCCTCGTAGTCACGCACGTCAGGAACATGCCATACGATGCCCTGCCCTGCGTCCATCAACTTGGCATACAGATGTTCAGCCTCACGTGCCAGTTATTTAGTGTAATCATGTCTTTTAGTGTAGGTACCTAAACTCATTAGTTTTATTTTAATCAGTGGCAGTGAGTGAGAAAAAAGTAGGTACGTCACTCGAGAGGTTAAATATTTTTGTTACCGTGTGGCACACTCTGCTTTTCATCCCCCATCCCCCATCCATAGAAAATAGGTATCTCTAAATTAAATGTATTTAAAACCATTTTCAAGAGAAAAGCTGCCGCGTCTTAAGTGATGTTGACCTCAGTAGTCACGAGATGTTTGTCTTATTGCCGTGATTACCACTGAGCAGCTGGGCAGAGGAGAATGGGGCAATTCGAACCATAGATATAACTTACTATAAGTATTTTTTTTTGACGTGACAACGCCTATAATTCTATGGAGCCAGCTGCACGCACGAAAAAACATGACTTATGCGTTATCTTGCTCTGAGGCGTTCCATTTAAGGCTTGAAGTGCAAGCGAGAGCGCGAAACGAGCGACAAAGAGGCACAATTGGCCTCCGCGTTTGGCAACGTTCGACATCTGTCTCTCTCCTACTTGAGTGAGCGATGCGTCCGCGTGGACAGCTGTATGACGTTGTCACGTTCAACTATCGTCAGTAAACCGACTTTACGGACAGCCGATTTTTGCACAACACGTAAGCTTGTCATCCTCAGACACTTTTAGCCACTTACTAACCTGTTGGCCAACCACAAGCTCTATCTGGCTCTGTCTTGAATCTGTATGAGTGTTAACTCAATAAATGCTACGTCGAAACCTCACACACACAGTATAATACACTGGTGAGCATTCACACATATACTCAAAACCAGAGCTTGTGGTAGGCCTACTTTTAATACTAGTTCCTACCCATTTGTTAGACTTTTACTTCGACGTGTTTTTTCTCCACTTTTACCTATGATTTAAAATTCTAGGAGTAAAAAAAAGCCTCTTAGCTCAGTTGGTAGATTAGCTTTGCCTTCAGCGTCGTAGATTGGGGGATCGATCCCCACTGATAATAAATGTGAAACGTGCCCTACTATTATTCACTGCCTTGCGTCTAACAACTTGAGGCATACAGATTTTGTGCCTTGGCACCCTTCAAACCGTAGTAGTAGTAGTTCGTCCCCGGATGAGCTCTTCACAAACAGCTCTATCTTTCTATCCATTTATCAACTAACAGTACCCTGCCACGCTTCACTGTGGCACATTGTGATTGAAAAAAGCAATCCATAATGCAGATTATATACTTATCATGATAAAATTTCAGCTCGATCGGTGCAGAACTTTTTGTGTTTTCGAAGCTTACACAAACAAACATAATATTTTTAAATATATAGATAGATACCACTCATTTCCAAATCGGCAAGGATAATAATCCTACTATAGATAGTTGTCTAGAGACAGTGCATTATTTTGGGACAAAGTAATGCTTCAAAAAGCAATAGGGTATCCAATAAAGCCTAACCTCCCCGCACACAATCCTACGTGTTCTCGTAATAAGATTGCCGTTGGAATTATTTGCTCCAGTTGGTGCGGTCGCAATGGTATATAAGTCAGAGGTTTTTACTGAAATTCTTATATTGTCCAGCACAGCCGTAGGCGGAATACGTTGTTATGTCCATACCTAAAAAATAAAAAGTTAGCTTCAGGAACATGAGGTCTCTATCAGGTTCTTGATCGATTCAATTTATGAAGTGTTTTGTACAAAATTTTAAAAAAAGTATTTTCATAGGATTTTCCAACGGCTTCATCATTTTTCAATAAGAAATTTAGTATTCACCACAATTAGTTCGAAAGAATCCGTGACACGATAAAAAGAAGAATTATAATATAGCGTTCTGTAGCGTTAATTTTCGTTAAACTTGCGTGCACAGTGGCGAACTAGCTGGAACGTGCTGGTTTGGTACTAGAGTTTTAATTCTGTCCTCTGCCGTAGATTCTGCCTTCTGCGCTATTATTGTGGGCAAGCCTATCCGTCTAAAATTCTAAAAACGTGTGTCAAGTGCACGAAAAGAGCCTCTTTGAGGCGCACTTGAAATCTTTTCACCACGCTGGTTGGATGGGTCTCAATAAGAAGAAGACTAATTATAGTACAAAATAATATACTACAAACTTCTAAAACTATTGCTAGTATCAACTTAAAATCTTTCCACCACTCTGGTTGGAAGGGACCAGTGACTCAATAAGAAGACTTATTATAGTACAAAATAATCTACTACAAACTTCTAAAACTATTGCTAGTATCAACTTAAAATTCCGATGCAATTGATCTACTTTTACTATTTCATTTTATTGCAACTACGCCTACTGTACCTTAGACATACCCCAATCGATAGCGCAAACGCAAAGTTTAGATCATTGATTCCCAACATGGTCCAGGTGGACCCCCAAGGGGTCCACGGGATACTCGAAGGGGGTAAGATGGCGTGACTAAAAAATGGGGGTTCAAGAAAATTTATCTGGTTTCGATAGTGAAGAACTAAAATGTTGGCTTCATCTATCTATTAATTAATCAATAATATCTCTCCCTTTTTTCGAAAACTGTTAATTCGTGGTAGGAACTCAGCCGCAACGCAAATATCCATACTTAGTTAGATTTAATATCCACATTTTTTTGTCAACTAGAAATATAGTGAAAATGAAGCTGCACGTTTCCACCGGAGCCAGCAAAATTTTGAAAGTCGTCTATTAGAAAAAAAGGTTGGGAACCTCTGGCTTAGATGGTGAAAGTTTGAAACACTCAACCAAAATTGGAGTACCTACAAATTAATGAAAAATAAGGAATAAAGCTAGACTCAATTTTCAAATCAACACGACCCCATGCAGAACAAGTGAACTTTAAAAAACTTGAGAAACTGACATCATTGCCAAACTGCTGAACTGGTTTTGATGAAATTTCTATGGGACCAATCTGAAAGCATAACCTTCTATCGACTCACAAATGGCGAAGTTAATCGGATAACAAACATAGAAAAATATACAACCGAATTGAGAACCTCTTCTTTATTTGAAGTCCGTTAACAAGAAGCCACCACGGTACGGACGGCAAATTATAAATGTTGACCAGAATGGTCTTATGCGATGAAAATAAGAAGATCGTGGGAAGTCGCTGAGTTGAGAAGAAATATATTTCCGTTGCGGAGATCTAAAATGTCTAGTAAAATTTTTCAGAGGTGTTGACGCGATTAGTGTTTATCCGCATTTGCATAGAAAGACACTAGAATGAGATAAACATTATAGGATAAGATAGGACCACTTCGTATGTACTTTATACTTACTAGGTGCGTCCCGCATTGTTACCCGCGATTAAAAAGATGTTACCTAAAGTGCGCTAAATATCTATTTCACAAACTTTTACAAAACCCTTTAAAAACACGGTTCCTGCTATCCCATAGGAACCGTGCTTTTTTCCTGGATAACAATAAGCCTGTAATTTTCTGAGCCCTATGAACGACCACTTTCTATTCCAAAAATCATGTCGATCCATTAAAATATATCTATAACACGGGAACCATACATTTTACCGGGATAAAAAGTAGCCGATGCGCTATTTCAGGTATCTATCTCTGTGCCAAATTTCATTTAGATCCGTGCTGCCGTTCTGGCGTGATTGAGTAATAAACATTCATCCATCCATCCAAACTCTCACATTTATAATATTTTAAGATAAAACAAAAAAAAATGGTCTTTTATCTACAGTGAAGGTGAAGTGCACTTGTAAACGTTTGGATAAGATTTACGAATGTTCAAAGAGTTTAAAAATAAAAGCCGACTTCGTTGTTTATTTTATTCCGAGTTCGCTTATGACATGTGTGATGTAAATGTGTATTTTTGAATATCTTAGAAGGAACCTTCGGTCATCATCAGCAGTCTGAAGAAGTCCACTGATGAAAACAAAAGCAGGAAAATTACCTCCCCACATATTTAATAGGAATAACGATTTTAAGCCCTCTATTTTTTTCTATTGTTGGTTCTTTGTCTGGTAGTTGCATTGTATTCTATATTTAGCTATTTAACCCGTATCGCACTCCGCCTGTCAATATAAGCTCTATTTTTTAGTTACTACAGTTTTTAACAAAAACTGGAGTGTTCAAATCGTAATTTCCATGGAAATGTATGAAACAGGCAATGGTGGTGGAGTTAACTGTTGTCCAGCAGTGGGATTCTTCAACCCCATGCCCATGATCTTCAGTCATAGTCAAAAAGCATTAATTCAGTTATGAAAAATTATATTCGACAATCGTTCAGGTATTAAAGGAATTTTCAAAAATGAGGAATGTCACTATCAGAAGGTCATGAGGAAAAATCGCTAATACTCAAATCACGACTCGCCCACAGCCACAATAAAAATATAATAAACATCTTAAACATTAATTTAAATAACCATTGAATTAACAGAATCAGCAGATCAAACAAACATGCGTGAATTATGAATATAACATAAACTTTTTGATCTTTTATGTCCGCATAGGCCGCAACGCAAACCATTGCTAACCCAACCTATGTACTGCGCTTTTCCGACCGCAAGTCCGTGCGAAAATGCAACCATCTCTCTCTAACACATAGAAAGGAGATGTTTCTATCTCCGTCTAACGTAGAAGCGGGAAAATTCTAAGGCAATGCGGCCAGACCTGTAGATTCCCGCGCGCGGACTAGACGGCTTTTCGCATAATTTTGGCGAAATTCCCCGCGAAGTTTTCAATTTGTCGTTTTTTACCAGTGAATTGTGTGTGATGTGACTTTAAAAAGCTACTTCTAGTGTTAGTTTTAGTTTACTAGGTAGTTTAGGTTGAAAGACATAACAGTGAGGTAAGAAATATTTTTAACCCCTATTTGAAACCCCCAAAGCCTTAAGTCGACTTAGATGAGCGTTTTTTAATTACATTTATTTCATAAAAAGATTAATTAAAATTTAAAGTTTTGGCACCATATTTGAATTGGTTTTTGTGTGCTAAAAATATGTTTCTTCCATATATCTGAAAGAGATCACTCATAGCGATAAGACCACCCAATATACATCGATATAGTTTCATTAAAGTATTTTCATTAAATATGTTATTTCGTATTCTTGTGGAGTTTTTTTTCTTATGCTACCAAAATACCGACTTTTGTTTGAGCATAAGCCTAATAACCACGCTTTTGAAAACACTCGAACAAGTAATGAAATTATTGATAGCCCACCGCACACTAAGTACAGGTACAGTCAACATCAAAAGTATGACGTAGTCCTTTACTAAATACACTATTTCATCTCTTGAAAATAAGAAAACAGTCACATGGTGACCCATTTTAAGTTTTGTTTTATTTTTTGTGACAAACCATACTATTTTTAATTTATAAATAAAAAGTATTGGCAAATAGTAAACCCTTTTTTTTTTACTAAATTAGTGCATTAAATCTATGTGATACCCATAAAATATTACAATCTAGCGAAGTATGGTAATGAGCAATTTTGCTTTAACTTACTTGTATAGAAGGCCTGTCCCGGCTTCGCACGGATGGGCATTTATTTTTAAACACATAAATATAGCCTATGTTACTAAGGGTGAATGTAGCTTTCAATAGTGAAAGAATTTTTGAGATCGGCTCTTTAGTTTTTGAGTTTATTCACTACAAACATACAGACAAAAACACTAATCTTTCCTCTTTATTAAGTATATGAGTCGTTTAATATCAAAGGTCAAATTTTTCAAAAATACTTATTGGTATGGCAATTTTGGGAATTCAAAATAACGCAACAAATTTTCCTCAAACTGTACCAAATACGACAATATTTCGCTCAAAATCGACTTTAAAAATCAACATTAGTTTCAAATGCGGCAATCTTTGGTAGTTCCTGGCCTACATTATAAAACGTTTTTATTGAATTGCCAAAATTCACCCGAGTAGATTGCCATTTTTGATTTTATACGACTCAGATATTAGTGAAGATAGTGAATAGTGACACATTTTAAGCCATGTTTGAAAGTCATGTAAACCTGTCATCAGCTTCTAACGCTGCCTGTACTGTGCTGAAATTTCTAGACCTATTCATAACGCTTATTCCTATTCACTGGGCATAAGCCCCTCATTAAATTTTCTTCGATGTTTTGAGTCTGTAAGTTCTCGTTTCTTAGCCATTTCTTAGAAGTTGGGAATTACAATATTTAAGAAAATGAGAGCATTTTCTATTGAGCTCTGATTGGCAAACTTTTTTCGTATATTTTTTCTAAGCCGTGAGATCACTCGTCTGCTCACATATCCATCCACATCCATACTCATCACTGTGCTAGTCACATGACTTTAAAAAATTTGAAAAAAAATTGAATCTTAAGCTCGACACTTTTCATCAGTCTTCATGTCGACACCCCTATTATAAAACGACCTAACTCACAATTACGATAAACCAATTCTGACGTTTAACAAATCTGTCAATTAACGAAAGATTTATAAACCGCTTTCGTAGAAAACAGAATTATAATTTGTGCATGAATAAATTGCCAAAATCGTGATTGACGATACGGATTTCCAACAAAAATAAAGAACTGGATAAATTCAACATCGAAAATTTCGTTATATTCGTTATATTGATAATCCTTTATTTTACAATGAAAACAAGTATTTACAAAATGGAATAAATACACAAAAACAGTAAAGCTATCTCTAGACCGTTACAAACGATCTAGAGATATCACAACTGATCCAAAAAACTACTGTTCAATGTGGCAATGCCGACAGCGTCATGGGGACGCTTCCATCTAGTATTGATAATACTCGTAATAAAGCTTTGTCTTACGATAAGTTGAACAAGGAATTAATTTTTAATGTTTGTTTGCAATTTTCCCTACCTAACCTTCTTAGCTACCTAGTGAAACTTAGAAAAACTATCTGCAAAATACATACAGCAAATCTAAGCCAAAAACACTCATGTAATTTAGAAATACATGCCCTTTTTGTCCAGAAACAATAAAATAAAACAATCGTACCTCAATTATAAGCTGTCTAGATAAACCTGCTGGCCTACCATGAGCTTCATATGGTTATGGTTATGGCTGTCAAAATTGTGCCAACAGTGTCAACACATTCAAACCCAAGAAGAAAATGAATGTGTGGGTCAGCCTATCTCTACACAATTTGACAGCCATAGCCATAACCATATGGAGCTCGTGGTAGCCCTGCTGAAAAAGCACATTACTGAATTCCCCTATTAATTTCCAGAAAGCTTTTCTCATCCAAAAATGCTTAACACTATACAAATTCGAAGCACAGGAACCTACTATGTGTAAAGTAATCAACACTTTGCGTGAAACAATATTTTTGCTACGAACGCGTAGGAGTCACGTAGGTGGGTCTACGAGACCGTAATTTGTTTCATTTTTTGTTGTTCTGAATGAATTTTATTATATTTATGTAAGTTCCGAACCCCTGTAATGGGCTTGTGTACTATCTAATCATTGGATGTGCCTCTTATTACTCCTAATAGACTGAAGGATATAAGATTTGAGGAGGGTTTTCAGTAGGTGCTTCAAAAAGAGCCTTATTATTAAGCCTTAAAATAAATAATGATTAAAACACGTCAAATTAATATATTTAATTAATTTATTTGTTTCAGATAGTTAAGAAAATTGCTGTGGAAATGTTCCAAATTGTGTATAATAAAAAATATAATTCTGTAAATAAAAACGTGCAATTATAATTGAATTAAATATATACCCTATTTATTACTTATTAATTAGAATTATGTAAATTTAAAACGTTAAAGTAATAAAAAATATTTGCCAAAAATTATAAATAATTATGAAATCTTCTATTGAAAATAGATCAACAATAAAATGGAAATTCAAGTGAGGAAGTCGGGACCAATAAGAAAACGAATTTAAAAATATACTGGCCAAAACAAAATAAAAGAAGTGCTTTGAAATTCCAAATTTAAAAGCCTTGAACGGTATCAACATTCGATGTTTGAATAAAAAAAATCATAAGAAGCTAGCATTCTAAATTCAAAATGGAAGCGTCATCGGCCGAATCGAACGCCCAATCATCGTCCCCACCACCCGAACGAAGCCAAGGTCATGGTCCCAGCAAGATGGAGCGAAGAATGTCCCACTTCAAGGAATACAAATTCTTCCGTTCCTTCAGCGCGAAGGTCGAAAACTGGCCTATGAGGAAAGCGGAACAGCTTTGGAGGAAAATGAGGGAACGAAAAATTGCAGGTGAGTGCAAAAAGTTACCGCCCAACGTGGGGCTCGAACCCACGACCCTGAGATTAAGAGTCTCATGCTCTACCGACTGAGCTAGCCGGGCTTGTGTTGCGTAGATCGAAATTAACCTTGTGTTTCTACAGCTGGTCACGTCAGCAAACAAGTTTAGGTTGATTTGTTTAATTTACACTAGCTAGACACGTGACACGATAATACGCATAGAAAAAGATATATACCTCAGTTATTAAATCAATTTTAAAAAGTCATCCTTTTATGTACATCCTTGATATTCTTATCTCTTCTTCTTATCCTGTCACTGATTCTTTTGGACCAGTGCGGTGAAAGGATTTTAAGTGCACATCAAAAAAGCTCCTTTCATGCACACGACATACGGTTTTTGAACTTTTTGAGCTATCTGCAGATCGTTACAAACGATCTAGAGATAGTCCCCAAGACACTGGCGTCATTGCCTCGCTGAATAGAAATGCTAATGTGCTGCGCCAGATACCCAGAAACCCTTGGGTCACGCGTCGCTTCGATCAGTCGCCTAGCCACATTTTGAAGACCCGCAAGGCCTCGGTACCCAGAGTCTCAACCCCAAGAGGAGCGAATAAGTAGGCTCTGAAACCTGCATATTTGCGCCTCTTGAGATCCTTGGCCAGCGGGGTGATCACGTATCTTCTGATGCAATGAAATCCTTGTTTCAATCGTCAGTTTTCACATGTTTTTGAGCTTCGATTACATTATAAAACAAATATGAATTGCAATCCTTGCTTGTCAGACACAAGGCTTTGTTTGTATTCGTTTTTATTGCAATCGAAGCTCACAATCATGTAAAAACTGAGGATCGCAACAAGCATTTGATTACAACAAAGATACGTGATCACCCCACAGATTTGCCAGCTACAACGGATGTCCTTGGCAGATGAGAAGGTGCAAGCCTAAATTAATTATCTCCTTCAAAATATTCTCGGTTTTAATCTGCTATCTTTACTTAGGACTTTACAGAAGGTAAAAGCTTTATATTAAAAGGCTTTGTAAAAGTTTTTCAATTAAATTTTTCTAAGAATATATCTATTCTCTGAGGAGTGGTGAGTTTTATTAGTATTTCAACCCGCATAACCTTTTCTCTTGCTAAAATATAACTAAGCACTTACATTAATGGGTGTAATTATCGTTTTCTATTTTCGACAGCCTTTACAGCTCAGGTCGTAGTAGCCAGGAGGGCTTGGGTTCGATGCCCACCGAGGAAAAATATTTGTGTGGTGAACACAGATGTTTGTTCTCGGTCTGGGTGTTATTTTGTTTTCTAAGTATGTTTTACAAAAAAATAAATCATAGTAATATGAGCTATCTGGTGCAAATACAAGCTTTGCTTAGTTTGGGGCTGGGTTGCCCACAATATTTATAGGCTTGCCCTTTCCCAGGGAGAACTTATTCTAAGCTATTTCCATCGACCAACTTCTAGCGATCTTCACATTGTCATCGGTCCATCGGGTGAGGGAACGTCCGTTTCGTGATCATAAAATGTTTCAAAACGCAACCATTGAATGCAGAGAAATTAAATTAAACCTTAAAAATAATAGACGAAGTCCTAAACAGCGCCGTGAAATCTAATTTGAACAAAATGTGAGTATAAAATGTTACGAGAACATTGTACTTTCTACGGGGGATGTAATAATATAATCTCATTACATTTTGTTCTTAGTATAGTTGCTTTTACGTGGTCGTGACGTAGATTCTAAGAATTGCATATTCTGACGTCATACATAGAGATCGAGCTTATTCTTCTAGCTCATCATCATCATCTACAGCCCGACTTCACCCACTGCTGGGCAAAAATCGCCAAATTTATCATCCGCACTTGATCTGCGGGCTGGTTTTTCCGCAAGTAGGCCGCTGGCGGGCCTTTTTTGCGTGACCCTTGACACGTGTTGCTCGAACTTTTTTAGGTTCTACGACACGCCGGTTTCCTCACGATGTTTTCCTTCACCGTTTGAGAGTACTGGCACAGTGCACATAATTTCTTCGACAGAAAAACTCATTGATGACTGGATTTGAACCCACGACCTTCGGATCGGAAGGCGAGGCTGCTACCACTAGACCACCAGTGCTCTGGGAGACAGCATCATTAACTAAAAGCACTCAAAATGTTTCGTCCAGGTTACTAACTAAGCAGACGTCTATCGCAACTGTATATGCAGTGGACTTCCCAAGCTGATGATGATGAGAGGGAGACAGCTTCATTAACAAAAAGCACTTAAAATCTTTCGTCTAAACAATATCCCGTTTATTCCGGGAGTTATGACCTTCCTGTCCTTTTAACTAGAATAGAATGCACGGAAACACAGTGGAAACTAGTTAGTTCTATATTTTCGGGTTCAGAGTGGTCCGGTCATAATCTATCATCGACTTCCTACCGTCATTTTACACTGAGCCTAACAGCCCTTACAGTCTATAGGCCGTGGGTACGATCCCCAAAATTTAAAACTAAACTTTGTGTGAAGTCGTGATCAAAAATGTGTTTAATCAGATCAATCACATAGATCACTTTGAAACGTCTTAAAGGTAGGTGAGTCTCGGTACCAGTTCAACCAAGCCTAGAAGGACAGGCAGCGAACTTGTGATAATTTTTTTTTTTATACCACCAACTGATGGAACAAGCAAATGACCCGCCTGATTTTAGGTGAACCATCGCCTATAACAAAGCATTGCAGGCCCCTACACATTTCCAGAAAGAACGATTCTGAGCCCTTTCCAGCCACCGACTTCCCGCGATTTTAACAATGTCGTTGGTCTATCTGGTGGGTGGGCGCCCAACTTTTCATCTTCCGGTTCGTGGTTGCCATTCGAGATCCTTTACTCCCCAACGGTTGTCGGTTCTTCGAGCCTGATGCCCATTGCCACTTCAAGCTACTACTTCTACGAGCAATTTTGGTGACCTTGGTTCTTCGACGGATATCCTCATTTCTGTTTCTATCATGTAGTGAAACTCCCAGCATGATAATGAAGGGCATGCTTATGTGCAGACTCCTAGATTTTCTCCTTTCGTTCTTAGCTCAATGCTTCCTCCTGAGTCATAATTGAATATCCCATTCCCATTTATGTGACTCAAAGGCGCAGCGGGTAACTAACGAGGCTTTGAGACATTGGGTGTGGTTTGTGTGTTCACCATGGTAGTTTATTCGTAGTTACTTGTAGGTTATGAACCTACCAATCATTGGCGTAAATTGCGCAATATTACTGTCAAACGATACTTTGTTATTGATTAAAAGCAACGGTAATAATATAATCTATCTCAGTAGAACTTCTTTTGACTAACCTCTCAGCTCAGTTGGTAGTAGCTCTGCCTTCTCCGCTGGATGGTGTGGGCTCCCCACCGAGATCGAATATTTGTATGAGGAACACAGATTTTAGTTCACTATCTGTGTGTTATATATATGTATATAGTATATACGTACCTATATATCACCTATCTGATTACCATTGTACAAGCTCAGCTTAGTTTGGGGCAAGAGAGTTGCATAGATTTTCAAAATAAAAAACTTTGTCGAGCATTCAATGTATTAAGAAGTGCAAATCTTCCGTCGTGTTTTTTCAGTGATACTAATATCTTCACCGACTAAGCTGTCGGAATGGTATCCAACAAAAAAAGGGCTGGGCAAGCGTATTTTATCTAAAACCCTGTCTCAGGCACTATAGCGTCCCACAAGTAGGACTTGATAAGTAATTACCAGTTGCCCCTGACGCTATATAAATCATCTAAAATAGATGCTAAGGCCTGTTAACTTTTACGTATCTAGGTGGGGGTGATCGCTCCGCATTATAGCATAGTGGTGCCACCTACGCCAGATGATAGGCAAAACTGCCTTTCGTAGGCAATACGATGTTATCGGGTACGATTTTTGCGTACCTTCTGCGTTATTTTACGTTTTGTACCACTTGCTGATGGAATATGTTCACCTGATGTTAAGTGGTAACTAGCACCTGTAACAA
Organism: Thera britannica; assembly: GCA_939531255.2. Classification (NCBI taxonomy): domain Eukaryota; kingdom Metazoa; phylum Arthropoda; class Insecta; order Lepidoptera; family Geometridae; genus Thera; species Thera britannica. The sequence continues at coordinate 3,136,537 of OW618042.2, read as the reverse complement.
AGCATCGTCTTGTAGGTGAAGAAGGAGCCTTACGTGATAAAGGAGCGTTTCACACAAGACTTTACATAATAAGGGGCGAAAACATAACCCTCATTCAAAGTTATCAGAAAGTAAAATCTGACCCTAAACATTGAAACCTATGCCGCAGGCTGTGTCATTTGAAAGTCTTGGTCAAGGGCCCCATAAGGAGGTTTGTCGTTGCCATTTTATGTGTTTTGCTTATACCGACTAGATTAGATCGGAAGGGCCCCTATAAACGCGATCGTAAAACTCTAGTAGAGTAGGGATGTGACTGGTAAACTTGGCAAACCGAATGTTGAATGAAAAATATCGCATGTTTTATATATAAATAGCTACAGTATAAAACCTCTATTTTTCCTGCCTTTATCCCACTTCATATATCAGGGGAAGTCTGAAAGTAGCACCGGTGACAGAAAATTGAGGAGCAACAGGCTGACGTGGTACGGGCATCTCATGAGGAGGGATGAAAGTCATGAGAGCGATGAGTATTAATGTAGATGGATATTTGAGTAGAAGCAGGCCAAAGAAAAGATGTACAGTGTGAAAGATGACAATCATGGATAAAAAAGAAGTAAATACAGAATTGACGGCTTACAGAGGAGAATGGAAGAAGAGAACACGTTGTGCCGACCTCACATAAAGTGGAATAAGGGCAGGAAGAAGAAGAAGAAGAATAGGCTGCAGGATCGCAACGAGTACAGACACATCACTAGCTCAGATAGAGAGATCATAAAACGTTATACTAAGATGAGTGGATTGTAAAATTGACATTTTGTAATGGATACCTATTTGAGATGATCTGCGTCGCTATCACTTCCAAAGCATTCAATACACAGGTGGGTCTTTATAACCGACTTGAAACGACAAGATTATCGATTCGGTTTATAGAATTCGGTAGTATAAGAGTTATGTGAGTGAGTGGTAGGTGGCACAGATAAAATTTACTGATGAATGAGTCTTATAAAACATAAGAATATCCCCATAGGCATAAAACATCTGTCACTTTTTCTTCTTCTTCTTAATGAGTGGCATCTGTCCCTTTCGGATCAATTTTGCCAGCGTCAAGTAGTTTAATAATGATATATTACATAGATAAAATAATTTTCTGTCAAGTCGAGTCAGTCAAAGTCGAATCGGCCCTACTTGGCTTTGAAAACAAAATGATGGTCTTTTGTTTTCAAAACCATCAGAAACCTTTTCGATCAAATCAGAATATCACATTATACTTTTCTGTCATTTTGGGAAGTCACATAGCATTCATTTTAATTGTTTTTCTGGTGTTATTTTGAGTGTGTAATTTCAGTGGTATTTTAACCAACATTACTTGAAGTCTTAGCACAAAGTGCGAGCAGTTGGAATGAAAGTGTATTATGTGATGTGATTTGAATGAAAATTATAAATATTTCCGATGGTTTTGAAAAAAACCGCCATCTTTTCCTTCAAAGCCGACGATGACGATGGCGGCCATAAACTAAAAACTAACATTGGTAAATTGACGGAATGGATAGGTGCCATTAATTAAAAAGACGAAGAAGAAGAAGAAGACTTAGGAGCCTGCTAAGGTAGTTAAGCGCTAGAAAACCAATATGAATAATGCCCTGTGCTTTGCCAAGCGTAAAGCGGCGGATGGGTGGAGAAAAGTTAGTATCACTAAAAATAAATTTATACTGGGGACGATAAAATTAAAAGGTTTAAGAGGTTAGATAAGTAACATGTAAAAGGTTCCTGAATGGCGTCTACGAATAGGAGAAAGCGTAGGTTGGTCTCCAACGTGATGGATAAAGCTGGTTGGAAATGGTTTATATTTCATAATAATAATAATTATTATTATTATAAAGAGGAAAGATTTGTACCTATTTTTGTATGTTTGTAATGAATAGGCTTAAAAAGTACTGGGCCGATTTAAAAAAATTTTTCACCAATAGAATGCTACATTCTTCCAATTTGACATAGGCTACATTTCATTTTGAAAAAAATTAGGGATCCTTGGTAAAATTTGAACAATGTAACCGAAGGTGTAGAAAAATGAGTCTTAAAATGTCTTTCGTCGAATGCGCTGCCGAAACTATTAGCGATAGAACAAAATAATGTACAACAATATTGTCTACCCCGTGCGAAGCCGGGACGGGCTGCTAGTATTTCATAATTATGTTTTTTTTGCTAGTCTCCTTCTTATTATCCCACTTTATGTTGGGTCGGCACATGTTCTCTTTCATTCTCCTCTATCAGCAATCATCTCTGTATTCACTCCTTTCTTATAGCCCCTTCCCACCGGTATGTGATATCGCGCACCGAGGCGGATCAGCTCGCACGACACTCCATGGGAACGGTCTCGTGCATCGAGGTCAAAGTCAAAGTCAATAATTTTTTATTCAGTACGATGCAAGAATCACTTTGAAAAGTCTTAAAGCTAGGTGAGTCTAGGTTCACGCGACCAGTTACAGCGACAGGCAACAAACTATGTCTCGGTTCCTACCGTTTTTTTATATGATCCTTTTACAAATCAAAAATAGTCTAAAATAATAGCAGTGAAGTTCCAGTGTGGTGCCACTTCACTTAGTCAGACGTATGCAATGCAATAATACAAAAGCAAAAGTTTCAAAGACAGCACAGGTAATAGGTGCGCGGTAGCAAAGGAGTCCTTTCTGTGTGCGTTGCCGTGCGTCGTCGTGCGCGGTGCGTGATGATCTGCAGAACCACGCACCGTAGGAAGGCAGCATTATACATGTCATCTTTCACACTGTTCAGTCATCTTTTCTTTCACCTACCTCTACCTACATAATCGATCTAAATGTATACTCATCACTCTCCTAGTCACATGACTTTCATCCCTCCTCATGACATACCCGTACCACGCCAGCCTGTTGCTCCTCAATTTTTCTTTGCTACTAGATACTATTGTTATTTTGCTAGTATTCAGTTCAGTTCTATATTTAAAATCACTATTATAGGCCTAATACAAGCTTTGTCTGGCTCTGTCTCTAACTCTGGTTTTGAGTCTGTGTTTAGTGCTCACCAGTGTATTATACTGTGTGTGTGACGTTTCGACGTTGGATTTATTTAGTTAACACTCACACAGACTTATGTCGAGTACTATGATGTATTACGACGGATATTATTATTAGAGTTACAACAGGCACACAAGTGTAACGCAACTTTATTCACAAGCTCTATGTTATAGATAGAATAACCTTACGTCCGTTATGTCACCTGTCATGCACAGCATAATGTCATCGAGTTGACAGTTAGAGTCAGGTTTTGGGGGCAAAACGAATGCTAGTCAGACTGGCTATGGGATTTGTGATGTGATGTGAAATGTGAGGGATCTATTATGATGTTCAACATGTCCGAGGAGTTTTAATTTGTGCTACATAAGACTCGCGAGGAGACTCGTTACAAGTCAGAAGATGGATGAATCAACGGGCCTACAAGCCGTTCGTGTCGTGATTTATGACAACGATCCAACAATTTTCAACAACAAGCTTGTTTGTTTGTGCTTCATTTCATTGTAGTAACTCTAGTCACCAAGGACTAGGAGTTATTCATGGAACCAGTTACGAGCCATCGAGTTACAATATTGTTAGAAAGAAAGAATGAAAAACAATCATCTATACAAGCTGTACACGACAAGAAATAAAACAGTAAAATGTGACAACGTTGGTAACAAAATACACAGAGCCTGAGCAGAGTTACAAACCTGGAAACCTGAAGCTTGGTTACTGAATTGTGTTGAATGATAAAATGAAAAAATGTTGTGCTGAGTTACACAATATTATGGAGCGTAAAGTTGGAACTCATCTCAGCAAGCAAATAGACCTGGTGTGGTAAGACAAAATGACATTGATGGAAATTGGTAAATATAGGGTTTCATTAATAACAATTGCAAAGATTTGATATATTTTATAGATTGAAGTTGACTTGAGACTCTGAATTTTGTGAGTCGGAGAATATCCGAGCAAATATTAATTTTAGACTCAGAGATTTAGACTGGTAGACAATGCTATTAGCATTAAGTCTTCATATCACTAAATAGTTTGATGGAAGTTTTAAATGAATAAATAAATAATTTTGTGGGACTAATAGCAAGTTATGGATAAGTAAGTCTGTTGAGAATTGGTCTGAGGCCACAAGTTTATCTGAATACCATGAGCGAGCTTCATGACAAAATTGAATGTATAGTTTGTGTGCTATAGTTTGTTAACCGCTAATTGTATATAAACCTGCTATGACATTGCAGTGCCCAACAGGGTGCATGTACTGACCTAAGCTACTCTAAGAACAAATGCTATTTATTTTATGTACATGTGAGCAATCAATAAATAAAATGAAATGAAATGAAATGTTCAAACAGCTATGACAAATAGGGTGTTCCTAATAATAAATAATGGTATAATTTATTTACTCTAGTAGAGTATGAGTTCTGACCTTTCCGAGTTTTGGGCTCTAACAAGTGTTTAAATCTTTGGGATCTTTGGGATCTTGTGACTCGGGTTGATTCCTTCAACCCACCATTCCGTCCACCATTAAAATAAGAGTACTCGTGATAAAAATACTATCTACCTGTAAGTTACTATTATTTGAATCATTGGGGCTTTGCGGTGATTGTTCAAATATTAATTATTATTGAAACTATCTGAAATAATCAAACCGATTGAACGATGAACCTTTGAATGATTATATTGAAATGCTACTTCCCGCATTCATGAATATGTTATTTATGAGATATTACTTACCTTGTGACACCATTCGTTGTGAAGTGTTTCATTAGTGTGAAGAATTAATGGAAGAAGCTGGTACAGACTTAGCTAGGTACTTTACTAATGATGATTTTTTTTTGTATGGCCTCCTATGTATACTAAAGTTATATTATCTTGATGGATGCCATTTATACCTGAATGGAACTAAAAACATAAAGACCAGAATGATGTATTCAGTTAATATTTTAAGTTCTAGAACATGGGTAACAACTGATTGAGCCAGAGAGAGACTGATGCCGCCCGCCTACGACGTGCCGGGCCATGGGCCGCTCGTGTACTGCGGCCTGCAGGGCGTCGCCTCGCTGCTGGCGGAGGTGATGCCGCGCGACGAGCTGGCGCACCAGCTGTGCGAGAACCTGCGCGCCGGCGACTGGCTCGCCGACTACATCGCGAGCCGCGTGGAGCGCGAGCCGCGGCTGGCCGCGCGCGTGGCGCCGCTCGACCGCGCCGCGCTGCGCCCGCTGGAGGCACTGACGCGCTACCTGGTGCCCGCCTACTTCGCGGAGCGCGTGCTGCAGCTGTACCGCGAGATGGCGCGCGAGGCGCTGGCCGCCTGGCGCCGGCCAACGGCGCGACAGGCTCGCTGTGGCGCGCTGACGCTCACCTCGGTGCAGCTGGTGGGCGCGGCGCTGCCCCGCCCTCGCCCGCGCTGCCGCCCTGCGGCCGCGGTGCGACCTCACGCTGTCAGCGGGGCTGCCTCACTTCTTGGAGGGGTACATGCGATGCTGAGGGCGCGACACAGGGAGCGCTGGCTGAAGGAGCCGCCGTGAGGGCAAGACAGGCATACGACATTGCCGCCCAATACGTGATCGAGTAAAGACATGACCAGCATACGACCTTGCTGGTCAGTTATAATCAAGTGAGGGCAAGACAGGCATACGACATTGCCGCCCAATACTTGATCGAGTAAAGACGGGGCAAGACAGGCATACGACATTGCCGCCCAATACTTGATCGAGTAAAGACAGGGCAAGACAGGCATACGACATTGCCGCCCATTACTTGATCGAGTAAAGACATGACCAGCATACGACCTTGCTGGTCAGTTATGATTAAGTAAGGGCAAGACAGGCATACGACATTGCCGCCCAATACGTGATCAAGTAAAGACATGACCAGCATACGACCTTGCTGGTCAGTTATGATTAAAGAGGGCTTGACTGGCATACGACATTGCCAGTTGATAACTCAGAGAGTGGCATGACTGGCATACGACTTTGCCGCCGTTCAATATTTATTTGTTTATGTGTTACTGGTATGACTTTGCCAATTGATAAACATTTGAAGGCATGATTGGCATACGACTTTGCCACCGTCCAATGTTAACTGAATAAGGATCTGATTAGCATACGACATTGCCAATTGACTTGACTGGCATACGACTTTGCCGCCGACCAATATATAACTTAATAAAATAAGGATGGCATACGACCTTGCTAGTTGATAACTAAGGAAGGGCAATTATCATATGACTTTGCCGCCGCTTAATGCTTGACTGAACGAGGATAATAATGGCATACGACTTTGCCAATTGATTATCAATAGAGACCATGACTGGCATACGACGTTGCCACCCAATTCATTATTTAATGAGAACATGACATGTGACCTGGCTATACAATAAGGAGTGGCCGCCCTATTGGTGAACGAGTAAAGACAACTGACAAACGATATTGCAGCCCAAGTAATTATGTGAAACATGGCATACGACTTTGCTATCCAACTTATTAGTGACTTACGACCTTGCCGCCTAAAATTGTAATTATGTGAAGGAACGTCGGATGCATAATTTTGCCGTCCAATTGTGATTGCAGGCGGATTAATAATCTTATGATTAGTTAATGTTAAACATAAATGAATGCGTCAAAGAACCAAGTGCCATTATTTTAGTGGCATGCAACAGTTTATTTATTCTTTACTGAACACATATAGATGACTTAGAGGCAAATAAAGTGGTTATATACAGAGGCGGATCTGCCATTTGATTTGACTTTGCCTAAAGGTAAATAAATTGATAGCACTGATATAAAAAAAAAAAGAGGTGATAAAAACTGATCTGATGGATTGCTTCTTGCTGAAACAGCAACCATATGTGTATACTGGAATTACGGGTACGATTATTGTGGTTGGACTTATATCTCGATGGGTTGGAAACTTTTTGTTAAGGATTCATGCAAAACAAATTATGTTGCGAGGCTCCTTGAGTGAGATCTGATAATTTTGTTCAATCTATGAACGTAAAACTAAGATTGATTGGAAACTATAAAACCAGCAAAAATTAAATTAACAGGTTGACAACAATAACAAGATTTAAAATACCTATTTATATTAAATGCTTAGCTTTATGTTCCGACTATACCTTGTTTTAGAGCAAAATTTGAGAATGCCATAATCGAGGTTCAGCCTTTTAAATTACAGAGACAAGCCCAAATATTGACCCTAAATATTTTTGTGAATTTGTACTTATGGCCATGACTTTTGGTTACTTGAATTAAATGCCTTGAAGACTCCTTGCGACAATTCGACTTAAGCAGTTAACTTTCGAGTTAGTAAATAGAAAAATTTACTATATTGAATGGGTATGGAGAATACGCGATAAACATACATAAAATGATACGGGACTGGAAAATAATTAGTAATGAAAACATCTGTGATGAATTAACTGAAGTTAACCGTTGGGACATCATGTACCTCAAAAACATAGAGTTGAGATAGTACATATTTAGTTGAAAACGGAAATTTTGAGAATAAGAAAAAAAATTGTAAGTAAACGAACAAGATTATGCTGTGACTGGGATTAACCATGACATTCTTTAAGGTACCATTAAGTATAACTTTGGTGACTTTTCTGAAGTAGCTGATAGTAATGCTCAGAGTATTTGGATAAACAATGAGTTTTATTTATAAAGTTAATTCTTCGGGGCCTATATTGCTTTAAATTTATGTGGATGACGGATCTGAAGGTTGTGATGCCATTAATATTGGATTTAGTAAGACACCAGTCAATGAGAATAAAATATGTAAAAAAAAAAAAAAAAAAAAAAAAAAAAAAAACTGTTGTAAATGTGTGTGTAAGTCACAACGTGAAGGAAGTCATTCCTGTTTCAATACAATGGGTTCTCGGTGAATAAGGATTGTTAAACGTAGAAGCATTGGTCATGCTTTGACTAAGTGTGGTTGATTATATAGACCAAAGAAAAAAATATTGCCACTTAGCGACTAGTAAGTAGGTGCATGAAAATCTGAACATGACCGATAGTTAAATCTCACTATTCCTGATACTCGTGATACCTACTATAAATAGGACTATCATTGTGATACTTCGCGATTGATGAAAATATTATACTTACAAAACTTAATGGACATTGATGATAAAAATAATAATATTGGAATTGTTAAAGTAAGATGTTGGTACGCCAAGACTAGATAAAAGTTATTTGAGTAGGTACCTACCTACTGTAAATTGATGAGGCTTCAGTTTTAAGTTACGAGCAGAGCACTTGTCTGGGTCCTGATCTAGTTCCGTCCGATTGACCTTTCAGGCTCGCATAGTGTTAGCTAAGTTATTGATGATATTATTGATGATTATGATGATGCGATGTATTATAGACGACACACAGACACAGACAGGCATTTATTTGCACATTAAGAAAAACATTAAAGACTAATATTGTATATTATTAAAATCATAAAGAAAGATATAATTACAAATATTAACAGCGAAAGAGATTGTCGTATGAGCTAGAGTATGCTACTGCAGCAAATTGGCTCTGGCTCAGCATTAAGCTTCACCACCAGCGGCAGCCCAGCGCCGTTACTCTGTCAGAACCGTTAGATGTGTTGAAAGGAATGTAGGTAGGTATATTAAAAACTTAGCTGAAATTCTTGTGTACCAACAAACTATTTTGTGTGGATGAGACTAACTGACTATATTGAACGAAGGGACTTGTTCTTTTAGGATGGCCGACTGTAACGATGCCATTCTAAAAGCTATGGCTTTACTATGATCCTAACGTAGGTTGTCAATCTGTCGCTGTCATGTAAAGGTGTCAAAGTGTTTCGCGCGCATGAATCCAGGAAGAGAAGGATAAAGACAATAGAATAGAAAAGAAAATTCTTTATTGCACACCTTAAAACTAACAGTGGAAAAACGAGTAACAATAATTGAAAACATACTAATGTACAATGGGCGGTCTTATCGCTGAAGAGCGATCTTTTCCAGACAACCTAGATATAGTTGTATAGCTAGCGGTGTTTTGTTTGGTGGAATATTATAATGGTTGCGATGTTATCAATGGTGAACGAGTGTTTCATAGTTGTGTCCCAATCAAGAAACGACGTTTTACAATACGAATCTGTAGCCTACTTGGTTATTAGTCTTATTGCTAAACTTAAATGAATGTTTTGTCAAAAGTAAATGAATAAACTAAGATTAGTTTTAAATACTTACTGAAGTAGTAAAACACAAAGTGATAATTAGAGACTAATATTGTAAGAATTTTTGGAACCAATTATATTGGTATGATATCTAGATTTGAATAAACTTTGATTAGTTATGCATACTCAAGTAGCAAAACACAAAGTGGTAATTAAAGACTAATACCATTAATATTGTAAGAACTTTTGTAATCAATTATATTGGTATGATATCTAGATTTTGAATAAACTTTGATTAGTTATGCATACTCAATCAGTAAAACACAAAGTGGTAATTAGAGACTAATACCATTAATATTGTAAGAACTTTCAGAATCAATTATATTGGTATAATATCTAGATTGTGGATAAACTAAGATTAGTTATGCATACTCAAGCAGTAAAACACTTATTGATAATTAGAGACTAATAACATTAATACTTGTTGTAATAACTTTTAGAACCAATTATATTGGTATAATGTCTAGATTTAGGATTGTAACACCGGGCTGTGAAGCTTAAAGCTTTTCCAAAGTGGAAAAACATGTAAACATAATGTGAACGAAATAGTTGATATTATAGGCGAACACATGGTTATTGAATTAATATAATCTCTAGAAATACTCAATAGTTTAGTCCGGAATACCAACTATTTTGTGTGGTCATAACTGACGACTACTCTGCTACTCCGTACGGGACGAAGGGACCCGTCCCAAGTAGGATGGCCGACTGTAACGCAACTTTATTCACAAGCTCTATGTTATAGATAGAATAACCTTACGTCCGTTATGTCACCTGTCATGCACAGCATAATGTCATCGAGTTGACAGTTAGAGTCAGGTTTTGGGGGCAAAACGAATGCTAGTCAGACTGGCTATGGGATTTGTGATGTGATGTGAAATGTGAGGGATCTATTATGATGTTCAACATGTCCGAGGAGTTTTAATTTGTGCTACATAAGACTCGCGAGGAGACTCGTTACACAAGAAATTACAATATACAAGAAAGAGCATAGAACTATTTAAATTTTGCACCTGTTATTTAAAGTCTTTAGCTATAAGTTTGCTTTAAGCCAAGGTCATCTGGAAGAAATCAACCCGAGCGATAAGACCGCCCATTGCAGGACAATCTATTTCTTTTTCTTTAATGTACTAGTAATTATTAAGTAAGTTATTCTAAGTTGTCCTCAATAAAGTTTTTATTTATTTATTCTCGCGTATTTATTATTTATTTTGGTATTTATTTTTCATTCATTCCCCAAAAATAAAACCGCAGTACATTTTCGCTAATCTTGACGCTTATCATCAGAGGATATCGCGTGGAAATATTGGGTAACTGCCAAATCTGTGTGTATGTTTTTACAGTTGAGTGGGTATAGGAGTTTAATAAGTATCTACGTTTACATTTTTGATGAATCACGTACATAAGTAGTAGAACTACTACTAGCGGATGGAACAAGCATATGTCCCACCTGATGTTAAGTGGTAACCATCGCCTATAACAAAGCATTGCCTCGTAGGTCACGCACCTGACCACGAGCAGAAAACTTCACCGGCACCTTAAAACCGAAACACATAAATTTTCAAACGTGTGAGTTACTTCAGTATTCTTTTTAAACCATTATACCACCTGAAAATATTTAAACCAATAAAATTGTTATGAAAACGCTTAACGGTCCAACGACTTTCACTAAAGGCATTCGACTAGAAACTTCCATGCATGAATAGATTTCAGTTCAGCTTAGGTCAGGACATTTAGGCAGCTTTACTATTTATTTACCATCATACTTACTTTTTCTTTTACATACTACCAGCTGATGGAACAAGCATATAGCCCACCTGATGAAAAGAGGTAACCGTCACCTATAACAAAGCATTGCCTCGTAGGTCACGCACGTCAGGAACGTGCCCTACGATGCCTTGCCCTGTGTCCATTAACTTGAGGCATGCAGATGTTCAGCTTAACGTACCATATGGTATTATGATACTACGGTATTAAAAGTACTTACGTAATTGGTTTCTACTGAGTTATAGAGAGGGCATTTGAATAAGAAAAAAATAGCTACCTATCTCTTTATTTTCTTTATTCTTTATTGTACACATAGAAAAATACATTTTAGAAAACTTAAAATTAAGAACTGTACAAAGGCGAGCTTATCCCTAAAAAGAGTTCTCTTACAGCAAACCTTGAGCATAGATATAATACCTATGTGATATTAGAGGTGGCACAAGAAGAGGAATTGAGAAATACTAATTTAAAATTTTAAATAATTATAAATTTTATGTCCATATAAACCTTTGAACGATGTAGATTCATAAAAAACTCATTCATCTAGTCAAACATTCTGAGTGATGGAATGATCTTTTTGTAATACTATGATGCAAAACTAGTTAATTTATGTGGCTTGTTTTTAATCATGGGTACTCAAACAAAATGATATTTCAAAAATCAAAGTCATCTTAAAATTCTAAAGTCCTAACCCCCGAATACTGAAACGCAACTCAGATTTAAGCACGTCTCAAGCGACGAATATTTGACAGATTTTCATTGAAAACTGTCAAATATTCGTCGCTTGAGACGTGCTTAAATCTGAGTTGCGTTTCAGTATTCGGGGGTAAGTCTATCCCTGATTTGAGACTTGATTGAACAGACGCCTTGCACAAACTGGATTATGGATCAGAAGCGTGCTCTTGTAAATTGATCAGGCGTTCGAGATTGAAGCGAGAAGATTTTTATTGTGAAATGGCAGTTTCATGTTTATAAGTCTATGTAAAAAAAATCGCTTTATTAGTATGATAAGCATCAGACAAAAAAAACCCAGTCGTTTCTTACCTGGTGATTTTGGTCGCGAAAAACTGGTGCCAAATTCCATCGAGTCTGTAAAACGTTTCAAAGTGATCTTTGTGATTCTACTGAATAGTTTAGGGATTCGAGTAGGATTCATATGAAAACAGCTGAACTGTAGGTTATTTTTTTCCGCGGTGATACTTTCGATAAGCCCCTAAAAATAGGAACCGTTTTGCCTTTAAAAGAAACCCTTGATCATTTTGTGGGGGTTTGAAAAGTAAATTGCTGTGTTTTTAGGTTGGCAAGTTACATTTGACGTCTGACAGTCTCTGACCCTAAAATGAAGTGAGTTATGGTCATTGAGACGTTGCTATTAGATTTCTACCTTGCCATTTTCAGTTTTTTCACTTTGCACACATGCGTCCACTTGTCGTCGCCAGTCGATCATCCAAAGTTGAACAAACTTAGCATACAATCTGTTACGCAGATGCTGGTGGTATTTATGCTTTTATATACAGGGCGTCCCACGAATATGCCACATGGAGGGAAAGTATCTTCAATATTGTAATTGGAACATTTCACTGGAAAAAGACCTTGTTTGAATTTAATTTGCATTCAAAGATTATTTAAATAATTACATGGTTAAACCGGGAATCCAACCCGTTACACGAGAAAAATAATCACCCTGTAGTTTTATCATACCGATCATCATGCATCAAAATTACATAATGTCAGAAATAAAAGGAAGACTATGAATTTAATTTTTTTAAATACTAAATTAATCTATTATTTATCACAAGCTCAAAATGAGAAAAAAATCTATGAATGCAGTTTAAATTGTTTTTTAAATTCAAATAATGTCTCCTTTTTGTTAAATGGTCCATCTACAATATTTAAGGTACTTCCTCTCCATGTGGCATGTCCGTGAGACACCCTGTATACTTGTGACAAGCTCTGCCAAGGTGGTCTGACGGATGTGCGATTTGAAGATATTGGACTTGGAATAACTTAGTTTGGCGTTTGGAAATACTAATGGCAAGTGAGGTGTCTAGGTGCATAGTAATTGCTTTAGATAAGAGTGTGAAAAAATATTTCTGTCTTTTTATGAAATATTCCTGTCTGGTATTTTTCAAATTTAATGAGTATGCTTTTTGTATACGATGTACTTCCTTGGATCCTTCATCTTACAGATTTTATGCTTCATGTGCCTGCAAGTAATTTCTAATCCGGTAATAGATCCGGCATTTGCGGTAGAAATAGGCATGGTGGACTTTTCACAAAGATATCTACTATTATAGTATAGGTATCATATAGGTATTATATAGTACACACACTTTCAGTGTGTAACTCCTCTGTAAATAAAGTCGTCTTTTTTCTAGCTGTTTTTAATATATGTTTATCGTCGTATTTACTCAAAGAAAAATTCACGAAAGGAAACAAAAAATGAGATATAAAATTGCAACTCCTCCTAAACTTGATATTGTTTATTTGTTTGGTTTACACCAATAGATAGATAATTAAGTCATAGAATTAATGGCCGTTTTTGTTACAAAAAAAAGCAGCCAAGTGCGAGTCGGACTCGCCCATGAAGGGTTCCTTACAAGAACCTTTATATTATGTTACTTGATGTAACATAATAAGGTTCTTGTAGTTCGTCGAAAGGTAAATTGCGGTTTACGGTTTATGACGTATAAAAAAAAAACTACTGACTAGATCTCGTTCAAACCAAAAATCGTTAGAAGTTTACATAGTAATGTACAACATATATTTTTTTTAGTATTATCATTCTTTTACTTTAGAAGTTAGAGGGGGGGGACCAACTTTTTTCCACTTTGGAAGTGTCTCTCGCGCAAACTATTCAGTTTAGAAAAAATCTATATTGGAAACCTCAACATCATTTTTGAAGACCTATTCATAGATACCCCACACGTATGGGTTCGATGAAAAAAAAATTTTTGAGTTTCAGTTTCAAGTATGGGGACCCCCGAAATTTATAGTTTTATTTTTATTTTTATGTTAAAATCTTAATGCGGTTCACAGAATACATCTACTCGCCAAGTTTCATCAGTCTAGCTCTTACAGTTTCGGAGAAAAATGGCTGTGACATACGGACGGACAGACAGACAGACAGACAGACAGACATGACGAATCTATAAGGGTTCCGTTTTTGCCATTTGGCTACGGAACCCTAAAAAACGAAAGAATTTAATTTGTATAAACTAAAAATCACAAATCCGTGCGTGTTTTGCCAGGCGCAGTATTGTTGAGGAGCGGTGGGTTGCATACGAACGAAACTCTCAAAACCATTGGATCTGGGTACGACCAGCTGAAATGGTTATATCCTGTTCCAGCTTTTGGCTACTGATGATGTTTTCCTACATGCGTTAAAAGGTTCTTCTATCAACCAGCGTCCTACTAAAACAATAGACATTTCGTTGATTGGTGGCAGGACTGCAGGAAAGCGAGGTGTACGGACAGATAGATAAACATGTGTGTGGGGTGAGCGACCGATCTGTACAGACACCATGTTTTATGGCACTTAAAAACTTTTCTTACATAACATAGCATTTCTAAATTAAAGCGATTACATGAAAGAAAAAAATGTATCAAACAATGCGTTCTTGATTTTAATAGATGACTAAGAGTTATATACTGAAAATAAAAACTGATAGAACAAGTAGAAATCTCTCCTGAGGCTGATTATTACCTATAATTTACTCGGTTTGAAACACAGCAGCAATGCTTGTTCGTCTTGAAAGCTAGTTTGATGTAGCAGGATAGAAGAATCAACATGGATGAAAAACACTATGAACTTTGAACTTCTGCCTGGTAGAGATCGCTGTTAGCGATAGGCCACCCATTGTTTTCTATGACTGTTTATTTTTTTGCTAAAAGCTGTATCCTACTTACCTAGTGTGTCATTGTAATCAATAAAGAGTTATCTATCTATCTATCCTCTATATCAAATGTACGAACAAGACAAGGCTATAAATTGCATGTGTGGCTTATGCTAGGAAGTTGGCTCAAGCGAACAGTATAATAGCCCCTTCCCACCGGTGTGTGATATCGCGCACGGAGGCGGATCGGCTCGCACGACACACCATGGGAACGGTCTCGTGCGCCGAGGTGCGTAGCACAGGAGCCTTTTCTGTGTGCGTTGCCGTGCGTCGTCGTCGGCTGTGCGTGATGATCTGCAGAACCACGCACCGTAGGATGGCAGCATAAGATGGATACCATAGACAATTAAATTTATATGAATGTCGTTCTACAATAATTACTATTATCTGTGTTGGGATACCAACGATAAATGCCAAAGATAAATTTAAATGAAAGAGCGAGATCTCCTAACACAGGTTTTTATATATTTAAAAGGAGATCTCAAACGCAATGTCTCAAATGTAATGTTAATAGATTAAGTTACTGAATAAACATTTAATTTGATTTGATTTCAAATGCCAACTGTACTAGATGTAACTCACACATCATCAGGTGAGATTGTGGCCAAACACGACACGACGATGGTCACGACATGGACATCCTGTAAAAATAACGAAACTTGATACCTAAGTCAAACTCTTATTAAAATATTCCCCGGAGTTTATCCCGGGAGTTTCATAATCCGTGGTCACCCATCGATCCTGTCCCATGCTCACGCGCACGCATGCATTGTATGTTAATCATTGCGTTAGGGTTAACCAATTGTCTTTGGGTACGCGTTTTATTTAGCCAAAGTTCACCAATTCTTTAACCGAATCATTTTCACTTCAGGAGCTGATTTTTTTAAGTAATAGGTTGGTACAGTCTGTCATTTTGACAGATAGATAAAGGAATCTATTATACTACTAAAACAACTAAAAACCTACGAAATCAGTTATATAGCGATATCATGCAGTTAAAGAAAAGCCTTAAAGTTTGTAATATGAGAACCAGCTCGTGAAAGAATAACTAGAAAATTTATTGTAAACACATAAATTCAGATATCCAGACATGTTTATTATTATTATATGCCCTCCGAGTCCCACTGCGGGGCAAAGACTTCCACTCATTCCCTCCATAAAAAGTACAGACAGATTATTGATTATAGATATATATGAATTATAGACATCGCGATGCTGGGCTACGCTTGTCCAGTCCGTCAGGAAACCATCAAGCTCCGCTCGCCATCTAGAAAGAAAGAAAGAAAATACATTTATTTTGGACACACAAACACATAAACACAGCACAAACAGAGTACATAGCACAAAAAGAATCATCATCTCCGTTTTGGTCTGCCGCGTCGCTTTCTCGCTGGGTCAGGATGTGAATCGGTGGCTATATTTTTGTCCACAGCTCATCATATATATTTTTTGCACTAGGTATCCTGTCATTAATTTTTTATAACACTCAAAATCATCTTAGTTGATGGTCACAATGTTATGCATAGTAAACTTAGATTACATGTGGTTTAACCACCGGTTATGCGTTGGTAGACTTTGCGCTAATTGTGCGAGTGAGGAAGCGTCGTGGATGCGATGCAGCTGATCCCTTGAATAACGCATAAGTTTGGAAGAAAGCTTACATAGCATTGGTTTTCTTAAAAAACAACTATTTCCTAGCTGACGTCATCAATAGGTACAGCTTTAACCTTTGGATTTATTCATATCTGTTTAATTTTGTAAAGAGGAAACATTTTTGTATGTAACGAACAAAATCTAATAAAACTGGAGCGATTTATATGTTATATTAGGTGTATTTATAGGAAGCTGTTGGAACAACCATATGGCCCACCTGATGTTAAATGGTAGTCATCGCATAAAAGTTATAGGTAACACTGGCCTCGCGTCGCGTGGAACTGGCACCTAGACTCACCTAGCCTTGTATCGTATTGAATAAACGTTTATTGAATTGAATTGAATTGAATTGCCTCACAGCTCAGTAACTGAGCGTCAGTTGGTAGTAGCTCTGCCTTCCGCGCCGTAGGTCGTGGGTTCGATCCCCACCGAGAACAAAATTAAATATTTAGAAAGAAAGAAAGAAAGAAAATATATTTATTTAACATAACATACACAGAACGGAACACTGACAAACATAATACTAAAACATAATATACATAATAATGAGTAGGCACAAAAAAAAGAAAATAAAATAAAATACAATCCAACACAAATAATCGCGCTGTAGGTATGTATATTTGTGCGGTGAACGCAGATGTTTGTTCTCTGTCTGGGTGTTAAATTGTATGACAATGTTGTTTAGCGTCACGTGGCAGTAATTTCACCGGCACCCACACCCTTCAAACAGAAAGAGGCCAAAAATACGCACGGCAGAGTTCCGCTAGCTGTAGGCCTACCACAAGTTCTGTCTGGCTCTGTCTCTGGCTATGGTTTTGAGTCTGTGTGAGTGCTCACCAGTGTATTATACTGTGTGTGTGACGTTTCGACGTAGGATTTATTTAGACAGCACTCACACAGACTCAAAACCAGAGGCAGAGCCATTCAGAGCTTGTGGTAGGCCTATATACTGAAAGTGAATTTTATCTAGACCCAGAACTGATTCTAGTTAAATAAGATTGCTTTGATCTTTACTTTACTGAGTGATTCAAACTGCAATCATTGTGCTTTAAGAAGAGTCCTTATAAAACTGAGACCGCTTTAACACGTCGATAAAACGCGGTTTATAGAAATATCTTTAGATGTACGTCAAAAAAAAAGTTAACAGGCCTTTGGATCTATTGTAGATAATTTATATAGCGTCAGGGGCAACTGGTGATTACTCATGCCCCTACTTACGGGACGCTATAGTGCCTGGGACAGGATTTTAAATTGAATAGTCTTGCCCAGCACCTAAACCATCCTGACAGCTTAGTCGGCGTCTTTAAATGTACGATACCTAGTATTAACCAGATCTGGTATCATTTCTGCTATCCCATTGGTTAAAACTCAGTATTAATCTTTAGAGTCCTTCAAAGCGGTTAGTTCTATACAAAAAACCTCCTTTAAATAGCTTTTATAGGTATAGCGGCGGTATGAAAATTTTCGTCGATTTTCAACTTGATTTGTTCAACGCATCACGATCACATACTAGCTTTTGAAACTGATTATACAGAATACACCGATAAGTTAACGTCACAAATTATGTCAAAATGTGTTCATGATCAAGGCACTGGTGCAAGAGAAAACAGACTCTAAGGTGACGAACATTTTCATACCGCGACTGTACATAGAACACATATCACCCGGACTGATCACCGGATGATCTGCAGTGGCCGATTTGGACCTGGCTTTTTTTTTTTTTTAATAAATAAAAGTTTATTTTCAAAAAATAGGACATACAGAGCAACAGACAGAATAACACAAAAAGAACAATAACAATTTGTTGTCCATAGAGTGATATGCAGAGCCTACACTAAGATGAATAATCTTGTATCGTAAGGTCCTGCGTTTCCTTCGGTTTTACAAATTATCGACTCGACCAGAGTACCGTGCAATTGCGGGGCCCCATACCCATGCCACCACTGCTTTCTTATCCGCTTAATGAAAAAAATATATATATCTGGTTCCCTTGGTGTAAGCTTTGCTTAATTTGGGGCTAGATAGTGTTGCGTGGTACAAACTAACAATAGATAGCTATTTATTATTTATTTGTAATGAGTAGGTCCGTCATTTGCGGTCAACGCTTTGTCAAACACCAAGCCTGTTATGGATCGTGATAGGTCTAAGATAATATTGCATTACGGAACCATAATCTAGTCATTTTACATTTTTCATTGGGTTTATAAGCATTTGCCTATGGCTTTACTCACCTAACTCAGTATATTACTGAGACTGAGACACTGTAATTGACAGAGACACTAAGAGCACTGGTGGTCTAGTGATGGTAGTTCCACCTTCCGACTTCGCGGGTTCGAATCCAGATGTGTACTTATCTATAACTGGCCTCTCAGCTCAGTTGGTAGTATCTCTGCCTTCTGAGCCATAGGTCGTGGGTTCGATCCCCACCAAGAACAAATATTTGTGTGGTGAACACAGATGTTTGTTCTTTGTCTGGGTGTTATATTGTATTCTAAGTAAGTATTTACAAAAAAAATGTAGTAGGTATACATATATCAGCTATCTGGTTCCTATAGTACAAGCTCTGCTTAGTTTGGGCTAGATAGTGTTGTGTGGATTGTCTATAATATTTATTTATTTATTATTTATATAAAAAATATGTAGACAATGCTATGCTCTTAAACGGTGAGGAAACACGCGGCTTAGTCAGCTCCGCACGTATTGACCATGTCTTTCTTGTGGATTATTTATTAAGATCTTATGTATTCATTATGTAGGTAAATATTGCAGGCATGATATTTATCCTACCCATTAATTATCATTGCTATAAAATGACTACTTTCAAATGTTATATAACAGTAGAAGAAACCATTTTATTACCGGAGAAGGATGTATTGAAGGGCTAGAAATAAGGGGCGACGTTACTTTTGAGTTGACAACGTCTTATAATTCGATGGAGCCGGCTGCACGCACGAAAAAACATGACTCATGCTGCGTTACCTCGCTCTGAGACGTTCCATTTATGGCTTGAAGTGAAAGCGAGAGCGCGGAACGAGCGACAAAGAGGCACAATCGGCCTCCGCGTTCGGCAGCGTTCGACATCTGTCTCTCTCCTACTTGAGTGAGCGATGCATCCGCGTGGACAGCTGTATGACGTTGTCACGTTCAACTATCGTCGGTAAACCGACTTTACAGACAACCGATTATTTATGTGACGAAAGAATCACCCCCGTAAAATTGATCCTTAGTTCTAAGTCTTTTGCGTAAATCTTTATAATGCGGGAGGCATACGTATACTATGAGAGCCTACGACCAAAACCATGTGTCATAGCTACACGGCCAAAATTCGGTCAGGTCAAACGCTACGCGTAAAATGTCTGATATTGGTATTTTTCGAGTTCAAGGTAATCGTATCTATTCGATTTGATGCAGTTTTGGCCGTATTGCTATGAGACAAAAATGTTGGTCGTGGGCTCTCTTACTACTAGTGGAACTCACTGCCGTCTGTTTTTCCGAATACCTATAATTTTGATGTTTTCAAGAAAATGGTGAATCGGTATCTTCTAGGTAAGCGCGCTGACAGAATTATCACATAAAATTAGGTGGGATTGTGGTCAAGCGTTTGCCGAAGCCCAATAGACCCCTTTAGATCTAAGGCTCCGTAAATCTAAGTGCTATGACCAAAGAGTCGCCCCCGCAAAAGCTCTATTTAGTTACTAGTAAACCCCTTTAGACCTAAGCCTTACTAAATTTATGACATCACCATGTAGTCACACTAAATTCACAATTGAGTAAAAAACATCCATTATCCATTCTTACTTACAAACTTTGAAGTTTAAAATATGAAGTGGAACTTGGATGGAGTTAGTACTTTTTGTGTAACATTCAAAAATGCCCCTTCCACACATCCTGAGTACACCTCTGCCACCACGCCCCTTAAAACAATATTAATTAACATTAGAAAATGCCAAAACACATAAATTACAACTTAATTCCTTGCGGTCAATAATTTAGCAGCGACTTTCTACTGACCACGGACTTAAGTGACATTTAATTAATAAAACCAGCTTAAATTAATTTAACAATCTTATGGTGACTAGGTTCCAGTGACTTCTTTCTCTTCGTGTCCTTTAAGATGTTAAAAGCCGTGAAATAACCTCTTGCACACTTTAGCTCCTTGAGAGAGATGTAATATATTTAATTCAAAAAATACTTTTCATTTCTATCATGACGTACCTACGCATTTTAAATAGGACGTTTTGCTAACTAGACGTTCTGCTATACAGACCATCTGATAGTTGAACGTTTTGCTACATGGAAATTTTGCTAATTAGACTTACTGCTCTTTAGACACACGTCGACAGTCGACACAGACCACGTCTAAAAATTTGATGGAGCCGGCTGCACGCTCGAAAAACATGACTCTTGTGGCGTTACCTCGCTCTGAGGCGTTCCATTTAAAGCTTGAAGTGCAAGCGAGAGCGCGGAATTAGCGACAAAGAGGCACAATCGGCCTCCGCGTTCGACATCTGTCTCTCTCCTACCTGAGTGAGCGATGCGTCTGCGTGGACAGTGTAGGTCGTTGTCACGTTCAACTATCGTCAGTAAACCGACTTTACAGACAACCGATTTTATTTTTGTTGAAAACATTAACCCCCTTTCTGCACCGCTATAAATCCTAATAATCCCCACAAAACCTTTATATCTCCAAAACCCTCTAAAATCAGTTAAGATACAAGTCCAATAAAAAACTTTGAGCCAGGCTAGGGGCTGAGTTGCAAAAATATATAAATCAAAGTCAAAATCGTATAGAAACATTTCAAAAAGGCCGATAAACTTCAAACTAACGGCTATGCAAATATAAATAATATTAATTTCCTGTATAAATCTATGGCATTCTCGATTAACCAGTCGATTTGTCTCTGCCAAATTATGTATAATTAAATGAATCTATTAAGGCGTGTAATCGAATGATATGTTATACAACTAGAGATCAGGTCAGAACATCAATTTCTTTAATGAATAGGAGACAGTGGACACAGTCTATGTGATGTAGCTGGTACACTTTAGCATGATCTTAATATCACTTTTTTTACAACTAGCCCACGGAACAAGCAAGTAACCATCGCCTATAACAAAGCATTGCCACGCACCGCACGTCAGGACGTGCCCTACGATGCACTGTCTTGCGTTCAACAACTTGATGAGGCTTACAGATGTTCAGCCTCGGTGCCAGTAGTTTAAATTAACGCAATCTTTATTCACAATTATATGGATTAAACGGATATTCATCGTTATTACCTTTCTTTGGAGTATGCCTTGCGACCACGGCTGTGACACGGTCAAAACGTCGGGAAATATAGAAAAGTTGTCGCAATAAATACCCCACTACAAACACACATACAACAGAAACGCGTTATAAGTTTAATTGTATCAAAATTCTCATAAAACAGATAACAATTTTGTTGTTGTCTAGGTCACTTGTCTAGGTTTTTTTTGTTCTATTGTTAATTTTACGTATTCGCCTATATCCCATGATAGTATAGGATCCCGCTAATAGAAGGACCTTCACCGAGCTGGTTATTTAATGAAACGTATTTTATATTTAACTAAACATGCCAATAAATATATTTTATATGGGTTGCCTATCAAATTTCAGTCCAGGATATGATTAATTAATAATTAAAAAAAAAAAATTGTTTTTTCTAACTTTCCACCGGTTTGTTTATTAGACAAATTCTATACCAATCGAAAGTATAGACCCCATAGAATATGCAAACGTCACAACTCTCGGGTAGCCAGGTATAAACAGAAGTTTAAATATAAAATACATTTCTTTAAATAACCAGCTCGGTGAAGGTCCTTCTATAGCGGGATCTTAGACTATGACGTTTTGCTGTAGAAAAGAGCTAGTGATCTTTTAACGGCTGAATAGATTTTCTTCAATCATAAAACTAAGGACACCTTCAATCAAATTAAAGAGTAATTAAAGAGTAATTTGATTGAAGGTGTCCTTAGTTTTATGATTGAAGAAAATCTATTCGGCCGTTAAAAGATCACTAGCTCTTTTCATAGCAAACGTCATGAAATAATAGTACCTACATATACGTAAAATTAACAGTAGAACAAAAAAAGACAAGACAAGTGCCATTTAAAATTTATTTTGAAGACACTTTGCTGCTGGTTATGGTCACATTTGTTTTGTTTTCCTTTTACAGTTTGTTTTTTTTTTTTGCAGAAAATAAAAGCGTAAAAATTTCCTTTAACGTAAGGCTTTGCATCTATTTAGATGATTTATATCAGGGGCAAGGTGTTTACTCATTCCCTTACTTGCGGGATGCTAAAGTATTTATACCGGTACGTACCCACACCACACACGTGCCCACCCACCAGATGGACCGACGACATTGTTAAGATCGCGGGAAGTCAGTGGATGGAAAGAGCTCAGAATCGTTCTTCCTGGAAATGTGTAGGGGAGGCTTATGCCCGCAGCAGTGTACTTCTTCGGGATGATGATGATGACGTACCCACAGTTTATTAGCTGCGTTATTTTGGCTGTGAGTCGAGTAAAAAGAGATAATAATGTTTATGCAAAGGAGATACAATTGAATTAGTTTGCAAAGTATTTGAGGTTATTTCCGATGTAACTTGATATCCGTCAGTATAATAGATACATCCAACAAAAACAATGCGTCACTAAAATTAGCATTTTAAACTACTTAATCATAACTTTCTCCATAGTTTAATCAATACCGCGTATTTAAAATGGCACAAATAAATCGAAATAATCGAGATCAGTCTACAAAACAATGCAATATTAGGATTACCTAAGCCAAGGATGTATTAGTACTGCAGTACAGTACTAATACAGTATAATTCATCAACAGAAGAAGCAAGGTCCAGGACAAGACTTAGGAAACTGATCTAGTCTTGTCCCTCCACATCCATATCAGCTATTTGGTTCCCATAATAGTGTTGTGTTCATTGTCGTATTTACAATGAAGACTGTTCTGAAGAACTGTTTGGTTTGGTGCCCGCATCGGATTTTTATCATCGCACCACACGCCGCAGAACCAGATTCCATCCTCACCATCTGGATGGCTGGTTTTCCACAACTGCTCGTTTTTGCCGGTCCTTTTTGCCGCGCACGAGTAAGTTGTGGAATGAACTGCCTTCTGCGGTTTTCCCTCGGAACTTCGACATGGGGTCCTTCAAAAGGCGGGTCTATCACTTCTCGAAAAGCCGGCAGCGCATCAGCACCACCTCTGGTGTTGCAGGTGTCTATGGGTGACGGTGACTACTTTCCATCAGGTGGCCCGTCTGCTCGTCTGCCAGCTAAGGCATAAAAAAAAAAACTGTCCACAATATTTATTTAGTTTATTTGGGGCTAGATAGTGTTGTGTTGATTGTCAGCAATGTTTATTTTATTTTTAAAATAATTTTCGCATAGGTAGCAAAGTGCTTATTAAACGTATATAAGCAACTAAAAACATTTAGTTTAGGCCAATAACGCTGATGATGATGACATCGGACTAAGGCCTTTACACTTTACCAACAACAAATAATAGCACTTTTGTTTTCAAGATGAGTCACAGTAAGCGAAGGCCGACCGCTTTATTTTATTTTTTAATTTATTTACTCTTGTAATGTAACACCCGATTTCTAATAGGTAAACCCAATAGTAGGTAACGATCGAATAAACTCATACCTTTTCAAACGTTCCCGCCATTCAATTTGAAGCTTCCTTTCAGCGAGATAGTTTTTATATCAGAACATCGCCAAATGGAACGGCTCCGCATTATTTTTTTTTTTTCGCACGTCGCCTTCGGCGCCGTGCGACAGGAACATCAGTCCTTCTGTCACAGTGTCCACAAAACATATTATTTTATTATCACATGAGCTTGGAAGCATAATTTCTGTTCGTATTTACGCCAACTGGTTCGGGGTTGCCCGCTCAGTACGGTCCACACTAAGGGTTAGGTGAGTCGGCTCGACACCCAACCCCGAGAGCCCATTAAATTGTTTATACCTCCATATTATCCATCATTGAATACTTACTACGTCTTAAAATGCTTACGCGATTCCATATCCGAGCTTACGGTCTTGTTCATAGGAAAATAATGATGATCAGGGTTTACGGTCGGTATTGCGCAGTTGAATTTTGGGTAACCGCAGACCGGTAGCTGGCAACATGCCGGCGCGACGTGCCACAGACTGTCTATTGCGAATAGGAGTTTGTCGATCCGAGGGATTGTCTATTGATCGCCATCGAGTATCGAGAATCGATTATCCTACTAACATATTGCCATTGTTACGAGAATGTGTCCTGTTTTTACAGGATACAGGATTTTCAAAACGTTATGCATTCGTCCTAGACCTCCGTCCGCCTTTTCACGGCTGAATTCGGGCCGATTCGTTTGTTTTTTTTTTCCTTCATCGATTTCATTTGAAAATCGATTATAAGATCGCTAGCGCGAATCTCTCGACTCTAGTCTATGGTCTGGATTTTTGAAACAGCTGGCTGACAGAGAGAGCAACGACCCCTTGGAAACCGAATTGATTCTTCGTTATCTTATTTAACAGATTTCTGTCGATTTTATTGTCCCGTAGTGGATAAAGATATACCCTACGCATAATATTTAGCAGCCTCAATAGAGGCCGTCTGGTAGCTCCTGGAGACTCCTGCCGCATACGGGCCCCAGGCTCTGAATAT
Source organism: Thera britannica (assembly GCA_939531255.2). Classification (NCBI taxonomy): domain Eukaryota; kingdom Metazoa; phylum Arthropoda; class Insecta; order Lepidoptera; family Geometridae; genus Thera; species Thera britannica. The sequence goes on along the minus strand of OW618042.2, from coordinate 3,111,314 downwards.
TGGCACTCGTCCCTTCGGCAAGGGAGCACCGATTGTCACTCCCCGTGGTCGAAACTTCGGCTGAAGGACCAGCGCGCATTTGCCCACGCCAGCTCCGTTCCGAGCCCGCTACCGACTTGCGAACGTGATATTGGTTAGATCTCAGCCTCCGAGGTTAGTCAAGGTGCTCGTGGAAGCACCAACACACCGGCTGCGGCCGCTATCTTCGGCGCCCTAAGGCCCGCCGTTGTTCCCTGTTGCCACTATCACACCGTCCTCCCACGGACCAGATACCCTTACGACGGACCTAATCCTGTTCAACCACTGTAGGATAAACTAACGCAACTCCTTATTAGTAGCCAAACCGAATTCGAGGCAGGCAGGTCACCAACCCAAGATATTTCTAGTTACGGACAATAAGTTTAGATAGTAATAAGTTATAGGCACCTAATAAGTTCTCAAGGATCCGAAGAAGCCTAGGGACATAGCGGGCCCCTTAGAATAATTAGAACCTAATATTTTTCTATGTTTGTTAACCGAATAAAGCACAAATAAAAACTTTTGTAATATAAGTGTTTCTTATCTTCCTACCCCGTAACTAGGAGATTTTCAGCATTACATTATGGCGCCCGAACATTGAGACTGGTGATCTTGCGATTGAAAGGTAAATTTCATCTTTTTTCTGGTCAAAATAAGCTCAGTAAGAAACTGCCTCGAACTCGGGAATGGCCCTTATTTTTTTTAGCCTTTAGTTAGATTCTGGCTCCCAAATAAGAACTGTGATCAGTGCTACTGCTAATAGGTCAAATACTACAGTGATTTGCTCTCAGATTGTTATATTTTTTGAAGATTATTATTTAGTTTGTTATTGTTTTCCTACTCATACATTTCTTACATTCATTTACATCTTCATTGTCAATCTGTAGTCACAATCAGTTATATACCTGTAAGCTTTATAGAATTCGGTCCTACTAATACTCAGTTGCTTGGAACAGCCATAGTCTGATAGTTTTTTTTCTTTTAAACTTTAACATTTTAAGATTCTACTTACTACATTCAATTATAATGTTGGAGGAAAGGCCCATAGCTTTCAATGTGTTGTTGAAGGATGAGCTGGAGTATGAGGTAAAAATCCGAGGCGCTACGCCAGTGGGGGACACCCTCGTCGCGCTAAGAGCGCAGGTTCGAACCCTGAACAAGGAAATCCCTTCGGATGAGGTGGTGTCTACTGAATTTGATATTTCTTCTGAACTTTCTACCATTCGTACTAAACTCGAAGGTCTCACTGACCTGGTTGCAGGTGCAGGGCTCAAACCATGCTCCCTTAAGATCCTAAACAGAGTCCAAGCCTTGGGCCACCATTTGTTTCATCGATTCGGTCGTTTGACCATGCCCTCTGAGGGAAATGATCAAGTGTCAACGTATAACAATATACAGGAACGCTTGGACCGGTTATTGAGAAGGTTAGATAATATCTTTTGCAATTTCAAGAGTAGTGTCACATCACCCTCACCTCCCCCTGAAGCTTTTGAGAATTGTGAGGAAAACCCTGGTTCGGTCCCTGAGACAGAGGTAAAGCCAACTGGCCGTGCCAGTTGTGATAAATATTCAGCTATACATACACTAAATCTCAAATTCAATGGTAAATCATGTGTAAAGGCTTTCTTACAACGGCTAGAGGAATTATGTCTGTCCCGGGGTATCTCTGATACTCGACTCTTCAACTCATCAGCAGAACTCTTCACTGATGAAGCACTGTGTTGGTACCGTGCAGTCCGTCTGGATGTTAGGAATTGGTCCGAACTGAAGTCAGTACTACTCGAAGAATACTTACCGTTTGATTATGATCACAGGCTCATGCAGGAGATTAGGGCGCGGACCCAGGGCCGGGATGAAAGCATCATTAACTATCTAAGTGTAATGCAGAATTTCTTTACTCGATTGTCAAAACCTATCTCGGATGAAGAGAAGCTAAATATTGTTCTTTATAATGTTAGACCTTTCTATACAACTCAATTAGCCTTGAGCCCCGTGGAGACGTGGGCAGACTTGAAAAGGAAGTGCAGGCTTCTGGAGAACGCTAAGCAGCGCTCAGAAGGTTTCGCAGAACCACCCAGGGGTGGCAACCTATGTTTAGCACCCGACCTAACCTACAAAAATTTATCTAACAATACTGGACCCAGGGTGGCCTCGGTGCAGCTCGAGGGGGACTTCTGCGTCCGCTGCAGAGTTAAAGGACACAGCTTGACCACTTGCAGGGCACCCTTTTGCTTCATATGCTACCGCTGTGGAGAGAAGGACGTCACATTCAAAACTTGTCCCAAATGCTCCGCCGACAAAGCTCCTGGTTCTGCGGTACCAAAAAACTAGATAGGGTGGACCAGCGGCACCAGAAAACATCCCCAGGGGGGGACAGTCATACCGATGAGTGGAAAAACTGGTTGCAATACATCAAACGTTTCTTTTCGGAGGTGCGATCCTCGCCGCCGCTGGTTCACGAAATAAAAACCAACGATAGACGCCCTTATCTTACTATAAATATCTACGATCTCGAATACAGGGGACTAATGGACTCTGGTTCTGAAATTTCTATCATAGGCAGGGACGCAATCAGGCATTTTGATAACCTGGTTTCTGTACATAAATCCAGTGACCTACATTTTATTAAAACCGCTAACGATTCATTCGCCCCCGTAACCGGATATATATTACTACCGGTTACGGTCGCGAAGAGAACGGCTATTATTAAGTTTTATATAGTTCCGGGGGTATCCACTGAGCTCATTTTCGGTATAAATTTTTGGAAGGAATTTAACATAGCGCCCGACGTGCTTTCGCTGTTAAAAGACAGTGAGTACTTCTCTCCGACAGAACAGGTAGATACTATTGCTACGACAGACAGGTTTTTAAGAGATTTTGATTCTTTGGATGAAGGAGAACGGAGCCAGGCACGCGAGATCATGCGCCAGTTTGATGATATTTCCGCCGAGAAGAGGGGCCTAGGAATGACACACCTCGTGACCCACAAGATCGACACCGGAGATCACCCTCCGATCAAACAACGCTACTACGTGATGTCCCCGGAGAAGCTAGCCGAAGTTAACAGGCAGGTCGACCAGATGCTAAGAGACGGTGTCATCGAACCCAGCAACAGTGCTTGGAGCAGCCCGGTGACTCTGGCTCCGAAATCCGACGGTACCTTCCGTTTCTGCCTGGACAGCAGGAAGCTGAACGAGGTGTCGAAGCATGATGCCTACCCACTCCCCTACATCAGCCATATACTGGATCAACTCAGGAACGCTAAATACCTATCCTCCATAGATCTGAAAGCGGCATACCACCAGATCCCGTTGGACTCCATGGAGTCCAGGGAGAGGACCGCCTTCACCGTAATGGGACGCGGTCTTTTCCACTACACCCGGATGTGCTTCGGCCTTACGTCCGCGGGCAGCACGCAGCAGCGATTGATGGATAAATTATTTGGTCCTGAATTCGACAATAAAGTGTTCATCTACCTCGACGATATTATCATAATCTCTCATACCTTCGATGATCACGTCAATCTACTACGTAGAGTAAAGGATCGCCTACGCGATGCTGGGCTCACTATTAACATGGGCAAATGTCAATTCTTTAGGAAACAATTAAAGTACCTAGGGCACGTTGTCGACGAGTATGGCCTGCGTACGGACCCGGATAAAGTGAAAGCAATCGTAGACTTCCCCACACCCATTTGCCGGAAAGACGTCAAGCGCTTCCTGGGCACCGCTTCCTACTACCGACGATTTATAGAAAATTTTAGCCATATAGCAGGACCCCTAAATTCACTTACTTCTACTCGTAAGGGAGCTCCCCCTTTCGAGTGGACACCCGAAGCTGATAAAGCCTTTAACAATTTAAAATTAGCCCTTACCACGGCTCCTGTCCTGTCGTGTCCGGACTTCTCTCTACCATTCTCGGTACACTGCGACGCCTCCGATTTCGGGATTGGAGGGACGCTTACTCAAGACCTTGACGGTCAAGAACATCCTATAGCTTATTGTAGCCGTTCCCTGTCACCAGCTGAACGAAACTACTCCGCCACAGAAAGGGAGGCTTTAGCCGTCGTACATGTGGTCGAGCACTTCCGCCCCTACATCGAAGGCAGCAAACCGGTTCGTGTGATAACCGACCATGCTAGCCTCAAGTGGTTTCTGAACCTCAAGAACCCCACAGGACGCTTAGCGCGGTGGGGGTGTAGACTATCGCCCTTTAACCTAGTCGTCGAACATAGGAGAGGTGTCCAGAATGTAGTACCAGACGCTCTATCCCGATCCGTACCCGTGTTCGCCATCGACACCGAAAACTCGACCGACGCTTGGTTCACCAATATCGTTAAGCACAGACAAGCCACGAGCGTGTCCCAACTTTCAGGTTATGGATGGTAGGCTGTATAGGTTTACTAAAAGTAGTAACAAGCTCAGTGGTGATTTCCAGTGGAAAGAGGTAGTTCCCTCGGAACATCGAGTAGGAATCCTTACTGATAACCATTCTGAACCGATCGCTGCTCATCTCGGAGTAGCGAAAACTTATAAACGCTTGAAATTAAGGTACTTTTGGCCAGGTATGTATAAAGATACCGTAGAATTTGTTAAATCCTGCCCTACTTGCAATGCATACAAACACAGTAACCAAGCAACTCCCGGTTTTATGGGGGAACCCAAGGTCTGCTCCCGACCGTTCCAGTGCGTCAGTATTGATTTAGTTGGCCCACTGCCGATGTCGCGGCAGCAAAACACTTATCTATTGGTCGTGGTGTGCTGTTTTACTAAGTACTGTCTAATATTTCCCCTGCGTCGAGCCACTGGGAAGGTCATAGCTCAGCGACTCGAAGATCACGTATTCCTAGTACATGGTATTCCCCAAACCATTCTTTCCGACAACGGTTCCCAATTTGTTGGCCACGAAGTCCAAGCATTGTATACTAAATATAATATACCACAGGTGCACCTAGGTCCGGTTTATTGCCCTCAGGTAAATACGGTAGAGCGGTATAACCGTACTATCATGACAGCCCTGTCGTCATACGTTGAAAATGACCACAGGTCCTGGGACGTGAACGTGCATAAGGTGCAGTTCGCGATCAATACTTCTGTAAATGAAACTACTCTATTTTCTCCATTTATGCTAGTGCACGGTAGAGAAGCCGTCGTCGACGGCAGTGTTTATAAGGATTTCCAAGATATCGATGAGTTAATATTCAAATCCCGGGATAGCTATGCCACAAGTTTGGGACCGCTGAAGGATATATTCACGCGTGTACAAGATTCATTAAAAAAAGCTCACGTTCAAAACGCAAAATACTATAACCGTAGACGCCGAGAGATTTCGTTTGACGTTGGAGACGTAGTGTGGAAACGTACATACAAACAGAGCGCGGCTCACAAATATTTCGCAGCGAAATTAGCTCCTAAATACGAACGATGCAAGGTTATACGTAAACTATCCCCGTTAGTCTATGAGCTAGAGGACGCCACTGGCAAACTCATCGGCAAGTGGCATATCAAAGATTTTAAAAATTTAGACTGTAACCAGAACTGAATCCGTCCCTGTGCTGGCCCGGGGAAGTAGAATAAGCCAGCCGCTTTCACTCATTCCAAGCGTGTCGTATGAGGCGACTATAGGAACCTACGTTTAACGAACACCAACTGGTTTAAATGTATTTTTTAGTTAGGATATTCCATTACTTATATAGTTACTATACCATGTTTTTTTGTTCTATTTTTTTTTATATATTTTCATCTGTAGCGATTACTAACTTATCGAGTCTGTGGACTTTGCAACCGGTGCAAGCATGCACTTCCTTATCACGGTTATACCACCTACATTATTTTACCCCAGTTTTCGGGTAATTATTGTTTATTTTTTTTTCCTCCCCACATGATTATCAAGGCAAGTCCCGCCACATTTTTAATCGTTGTGAAACAATTAGGTATACAGTACCGCTAAAACCGGCCCAATATTGCCAGGTGACACACCGACAAGAATCGACCGGTACTGCCCGCGATTTTCTGGCCTGGAATATCTAGCTACGCTATTCCAAGTCGATCTGAAGATCAATCCATAGATAGTTTGCCGGGGAGGGATGTACTAAAATACCGCTTACTTAATCATTTACCCGTTTATTGCTACAATTATCATCGGTATTTACTACCTCTTACAATAAATTTTACACATAACCTTAAATATTATACCTCGCGAGGAGTGAAAGGACGAGGGCGTCCTACGAATTCCCTGCGTGAATTCTTACGGGAGAAAGGGGGTGCTGTAACACCCGATTTCTAATAGGTAAACCCAATAGTAGGTAACGATCGAATAAACTCATACCTTTTCAAACGTTCCCGCCATTCAATTTGAAGCTTCCTTTCAGCGAGATAGTTTTTATATCAGAACATCGCCAAATGGAACGGCTCCGCATTATTTTTTTTTTTTCGCACGTCGCCTTCGGCGCCGTGCGACAGGAACATCAGTCCTTCTGTCACAGTGTCCACAAAACATATTATTTTATTATCACATGAGCTTGGAAGCATAATTTCTGTTCGTATTTACGCCAACTGGTTCGGGGTTGCCCGCTCAGTACGGTCCACACTAAGGGTTAGGTGAGTCGGCTCGACACCCAACCCCGAGAGCCCATTAAATTGTTTATACCTCCATATTATCCATCATTGAATACTTACTACGTCTTAAAATGCTTACGCGATTCCATATCCGAGCTTACGGTCTTGTTCATAGGAAAATAATGATGATCAGGGTTTACGGTCGGTATTGCGCAGTTGAATTTTGGGTAACCGCAGACCGGTAGCTGGCAACATGCCGGCGCGACGTGCCACAGACTGTCTATTGCGAATAGGAGTTTGTCGATCCGAGGGATTGTCTATTGATCGCCATCGAGTATCGAGAATCGATTATCCTACTAACATATTGCCATTGTTACGAGAATGTGTCCTGTTTTTACAGGATACAGGATTTTCAAAACGTTATGCATTCGTCCTAGACCTCCGTCCGCCTTTTCACGGCTGAATTCGGGCCGATTCGTTTGTTTTTTTTTCCTTCATCGATTTCATTTGAAAATCGATTATAAGATCGCTAGCGCGAATCTCTCGACTCTAGTCTATGGTCTGGATTTTTGAAACAGCTGGCTGACAGAGAGAGCAACGACCCCTTGGAAACCGAATTGATTCTTCGTTATCTTATTTAACAGATTTCTGTCGATTTTATTGTCCCGTAGTGGATAAAGATATACCCTACGCATAATATTTAGCAGCCTCAATAGAGGCCGTCTGGTAGCTCCTGGAGACTCCTGCCGCATACGGGCCCCAGGCTCTGAATATTGGCACTCGTCCCTTCGGCAAGGGAGCACCGATTGTCACTCCCCGTGGTCGAAACTTCGGCTGAAGGACCAGCGCGCATTTGCCCACGCCAGCTCCGTTCCGAGCCCGCTACCGACTTGCGAACGTGATATTGGTTAGATCTCAGCCTCCGAGGTTAGTCAAGGTGCTCGTGGAAGCACCAACACACCGGCTGCGGCCGCTATCTTCGGCGCCCTAAGGCCCGCCGTTGTTCCCTGTTGCCACTATCACACCGTCCTCCCACGGACCAGATACCCTTACGACGGACCTAATCCTGTTCAACCACTGTAGGATAAACTAACGCAACTCCTTATTAGTAGCCAAACCGAATTCGAGGCAGGCAGGTCACCAACCCAAGATATTTCTAGTTACGGACAATAAGTTTAGATAGTAATAAGTTATAGGCACCTAATAAGTTCTCAAGGATCCGAAGAAGCCTAGGGACATAGCGGGCCCCTTAGAATAATTAGAACCTAATATTTTTCTATGTTTGTTAACCGAATAAAGCACAAATAAAAACTTTTGTAATATAAGTGTTTCTTATCTTCCTACCCCGTAACTAGGAGATTTTCAGCATTACAGTAATTAGATACAAAGAACCCTCGGTGTATGCTGAACAGGGAAAAACGTGGACTGGTTTTTTATTTTTTGCATTAAATAAAACTGGAAAATTTGACCTTGGCGTGGAATGTCTGGTGCTTTGACCTTGGTAGCTCATTGACCTTCGGCCAGTTGGGAGCTCTACCTCTGCTGTATGTTGAGGGTTAGGTATTATTTTTGGTTTGTAAAAGGATCATTCAAAAAAACGGTGGGAACCAAGACGTAGTTTGATGCCTACCGACTGTAATAAAACTCCCACTGTTGTCCAATCAAACTATATTGTTCACTTCCTTCTACGTTACAATCTCTCTAGTACTTCACAAATTACCAACTCTAAGCCACGTGGTTTTACAAAGTAGCTTGCATTGCATGCGACCAACTCTTCCGAGCGCTCGTTCCAGAATGGCGATCGAGCAGTCGAGCCCGACCGCCATCTTTATCGCCGGAAGCGTTGCCAGTATGCAGTGCAGACATTTTGAATCAATCACCATTAATAACACTTTTACATAAACTAAACAAACAAACTAGTTCTTAAAACAGTTATCATGATTAATGACAATTAAAATCATTATTTATTTACAAACAAATTATTCAGATCCACAGACATATTTTAAATCAATCGATTCAACTGACTAACCACACATAATTGCCAACGGCATTTTCCATGAAGTTGACAGACTATTTTACAAACAAATATGACAAGTGTCATCAAATATCATAATAGTAATTTCTATTAAACCATTAAAATTAGAACCATTATTGAAATTCATCACATTCGGCCATCCGATATTGTGCTTACTCTGGAAGCACATGCTAAGTGCACAATATAATATGATAACTTAATAAACAAAGCTTGAATTTAAAACAAATAATGAGAAAAGATGACCATTCAAATACAATCTAAAAAAAATCTAATGTCTATCAAATTCGGCCATCCGACAGTGTGCTTACTCTGGAAGCACATGCTGAGAGCATAATGATAACATGATAACTATGTATATGTATGAATAAACAAAACTTGAAACTTGAATGACTACCAAAATTCAAACAACTAATAAGAACAAATTAAGACAAATCCAAAATTACAATATTAAACTTGTAAACAAAATGAAATTATTAAGTAGAAGATACGAAGACACCCAAATAAATCTTAGTCATTTCTTAGAATAAACAGATATTAAAAATATAATTCTATCTAAAAATAACTAAAGTTAAATATCCCGTTTACCATATTCAAAGCCTGTATGCAAAAAAAAATTTAACTAAATGAAATTTCTCGTAAGATAATAATAACAGTTTTGTATGAGAAAAGTCTTCGCATCCCAGCCATAAACAATCCATTCGGGTAAAATATTATTTTAATTAAATATTCCAATAACATAAATTATACTCAGATTGTGATAGGAAAACATGTACATGGTTAAAAATACAGTCAAACAGTTAATTGTTTTAAAAGTCAAATAGTAATTTGGTCTCCCTACTACAATATTCACGTTGACCGGATTGAGAGGGTCCAGAAAAAGTTTCTGAATATAACTATACTGCAAAGCTCCATCATTTTCATTTAATGTTATTAGAAAATCATCGCAAATATCATGATCTACTGTATCTTTTCAAAATTATCCACTCGCATATCGACTCTCCTTGCTTACTTTATCTTATTAATCTAAATATAAAGCCTAGACCTCGGCAACCCTTTCAGAACACTTTCGCCCTACAAGTCCATTCAAACAACACTTCTTATTATAACCCCGTTGTCAGAATGTGTCGCCTATTTAACGATTTATTGATTAAATACAGTGATAAAATTGATATCTTTAACAATAATCAAAATAAATTCAAGAATGCAGCTTTGGCCACTCTTTCATTAGAGTGTGCCGAAAACTCTTATTAGTTAGTTCATTAATTCTGCACTCTCTTCGAGTCTTAACTCGAAGTGACTTACTGTAATAAAATAATTGTATGAGTACACCTAAGTTCCAAGTAAATGTTAACTTTAATCACCTACTACTAGTTAAGCCTGGTTACACGCTATTTATAACTTTCCTGTTCAATGCATTCTGTGTACGCATGTTTTGGGGTACTGTCTAGCTCATAATTTAATAGTATTTATGCCTGTAAATTATCGATTGTACTTAATAAACAAATAAAATAAAATATAAAACAAAATGAAATTGTGGTAATAAACTACATAATTCTTCTCCTTAATACGGAACTCAGCCTGTTACTGCGGCACCTTCAGAGGCGCGTCATGGCTCAAGCTGCTGATGTGGTGCCTTCCATGGCGCATCACGGCTCAGACCACTGATGCGGCGCCTTCCGTGGCGCATCACGACTCAGGCCGCTGGTGCGGCGCCTTCTATGGCGCATCCCGACTCAGGCCGCTGCGCTGGTGCGGCGCCTCCCGTGACGCATCACTGCTCATGCTGCTGATGCGGTGCGTCACGGCTGTGTCCTGTGGCACCTTCTGCGGTGCATCGCTACTAACTTTGCCTGGAGTTTTAAGGATCTGAAACTCGTCATAAAATTTACAGATCTGCAAGCACACTGTGAATAAATCTATTATCATTCATCTGCTTTATATCTAGTTGAAATGAATAGGTTTTCCAATTGTGAAATAATTAAAAAGTAACAATGTATTCCAAAAATATAAAACACTAAATGTACACTATCCACGGCATTTGGACGAGTTCTCTGTACTTAGTCTTGCGCTTTAAATACTACAAAAGATACGTTTAACTTAGCTCAGTAAATGCATGAAAACGCCATCATAAATTCTGACAGCGAAGAACTTATTTACTTGAATTCCTCCATGCCATGCCCTGCCATGGTACTGCAGGCACGAACATGTTTGTACTGTCATATTCTCATTGTTTTTGCTGAAATGTAAACATCTTATCGACAGAGACTGTTTCGGTGCGTAACCAATCTAATGGTTCAGGTTTATGACGTATTAACTTAATTTGGAATCTTGGTTCAATTTTTATTTTTTTATTGAAAACTGATTCAGTTGTAAAGCTGAACTGTAGAATTGTAATTGAACTCCTATAACTGCAATTCATCTTTAGTTAATCTTAAGTTAATATTTTATAAATGTTTTATAAATCGCTAATCTTTAATTTATAATTAGTTCACATTTATTGTATCTTTAATTTATATTTAATTCATCTTAAATTCATCTTAAATTCATCTTAAATTCATCTTAAATTCATCTTAAATTCATCTTAAATTCATCTTAAATTCATCTTAAATTCATCTTAAATTCATCTTAAATTCATCTTAAATTCATCTTAAATTCATCTTAAATTCATCGTAAATTCATCTAAAATTCATCTTAAATTCATCTAAAATTCATCTAAAATTCATCTAAAATTCATCTAAAATTCATCTAAAATTCATCTAAAATTCATCTAAAGTTCATCTTAAATTCATCTTAAATTCATCTTAAATTCATCTTAAATTCATCTTAAATTCATCTTAAATTCGTCTTAAATTCATCTTAAATTCATCTTAAATTCATCTTAAATTCATCTTAAATTCGTCTTAAATTCATCTTAAATTCATCTTAAATTCATCTTAAATTCATCTGTAATTCATCTGTAATTCATCTGTAATTCATCATTATTTCATTTGTAATTCATAATTAATTCATCGTTTTTTCATCTTTTATTATAATATCCTCACTCGACACTGGCAATACTGAACGAATTTGTATACTTGGAATCCAAAACATTAATTTTAAACTCAAATAACTTTAACTCTAATCCAGCTTAACTTTTACTCATATCCAAAAACTTATATAATCTTAACCCAAAATCTTTACTTTTAATCCAAATCCAAAAAATGATCTTCAGCTTTTCAAACATTTTTTCTTTTAAACTTTTTGATCAATTTGAACTTTTTTGAACATTTTGAACATTTTGAACATTTTGAACATTTTGAACATTTTGAACATTTTGAACATTTTGAACATTTTGAACATTTTCAACATTTTCAACATTTTGAACATTTTGAACATTTTGAACATTTTGAACATTTTGAACATTTTGAACATTTTGAACATTTTGAACATTTTGAACATTTTGAACATTTTGAACATTTTGAACTTTTTGAACTTTGACCAAACAGATCTCGCATGGTTCCAAACATAATTTCAACTTCTAAGGCGTACATAGTCAAACTGAACTCGCTTGGTTTCAAAATTAATTTCAACTTCTAAGGCGTACATAGTCAAACTGAACTCGCTTGGTTTCAAAATCAATTTCAACTTCTAAGGCGTACATAGTCAAACTGAACTCGCTTGGTTTCAAAATCAATTTCAACTTCTAAGGCGTACATAGTCAAACTGAACTCGCTTGGTTTCAAAATCAATTTCAATTTCTAAGGCGTACATAGTCAAACTGAACTCGCTTGGTTTCAAAATCAATTTCAACTTCTAAGGCGTACATAGTCAAACTGAACTCGCTTGGTTTCAAAATCAATTTCAACTTCTAAGGCGTACATAGTCAACTGAACTCACTTGGTTTCAAAATCAATTTCATCTTCTAAGGCGTACCTACATAGCCAAACTGAACTCACTTGGTTCCAAAATCAATTTCATCTTCTTAGGTGAAAATAGCCAAACTGTACTCACTTGGTTCCAAAATTAATCTTTACTTCTATGGCGTACATAGCCAAACACAGATCCCAAAACACTTTCTTTAGTCGAGCAGTAATTACGTTCAATGGCCTGGTTAACGTCCCCAAACTAGATCTGTTTGCTCAAAACCACCAAGAATTGCTACTAACATTTTGTCAAAATGCTGTTTCGAGGAGACTCCCCAGGTTCCATATGCTTTTTTTTTTTTTCTTATTGTACTTTTTGTTTTTCTGTTTTAATTGTAATTTCTTAAAAAAATTGTATCTTCATTTTATAGTTTGTCTACCTTAGTCTCTCATTACTTAATATCATTTTTTTTTTTTTTTTTAAGCTCCAATAGTCTCACTATGTGAAACCTGTTTAATGGACCCTAGTTGTCGTTTTAAATTATCAATTAGATTATAAGTATCTGCTGATTGTTTACCTAAGAAATAAAAATAAATAAATAGTCTACAATTTTGATAGCATTAGCTCACTTTGCTTCAAAAACTCGCTTCGGTAGGCTTGATCATGATCATTAACTTGCTTATTTTAAATCCAGCATGGTTAGACATTTGCAGTTAGAGGCTACTCAAACTTTACTGAGCTGCTATGGTATTAGCAGTACATGAATAGTTTTAGCACTATCGGATAGCCCCTATATCAAATTTATAGTTAGGCCCGGTCCATGACAAAGACCGTACCGGCTTTTATGAAATTCAAGATTGTGCTCGGTCTTTGCTATTTACGGCCACTTTATTATGAAACTTTATTCAATCACTCATTTTTGATGTTAAGTAAATGATAAGAAATAAATATTTCCAGAAACCTACCAAATAATAATTTCAACATAACCCAGCCAATAACACCCTGCTTATGCCAACAGAGATTCTAATTTATTTAAGGGTATTTATTTAATTTTGTACATAGGCTACATCGGCACAATGGCGACTATTAGCATGGACATAAAAATGTTTGTTTATGGTTCTAGACAGGAAAGTAGGCCTTGCCTAAGTACCCAACAGTTCTGCATATCAAAAAGTAACAAGAATGCTACAGAGGACTGACTTGCGTTTAACACTCAAGCTTGTTTTTTACACTCAAGTACCTTCACTTAATTTCATACACGGTAACACGAGTCATGTGTTATCAGAGGCTAACCAATAAAATGATCATCGTAATGCATAATAATGTAAAACTATTTGCTGTTATTAAGTTCGTTAATATTTTTAAAATATCTTTCGTTAAACTTAGCGTATATTCCAAAAATTAAGTGAATGTCAATTGATTGAAATGGAACAGCTTAACTAAGTAGTCAAAGTCGTTAAATATTAGGTGCAGGCCATTTCATGTTCGGATGAGCGGCTAATATCAAATTTCATATGATTCCACACACATTTTAGGGTAGGCATAACCTAATAAATAAATTTAAAAGAAAAGACCGATAATCTAAGAATAATGTTAGATTGTGGGTATCTCGTAAACGGTGCGTCGTAGCACAAAAATGACGAAAATTTCATCCCCCTATGAAACCCCACAACACATGGTAACAATGCTTCAGAGCAAGTTTTTTTTTTTTGTTTGAGTACCCTCTTTAAATTTTCTCAAGAAAAATTTAAATATTTTATCAAAGATCCATTAATTCAATTAAGTTTAATTACACATTATCCATCATGCAATAAACGTCATCAGAACAATAAAATTGGGCGTGTACTTACCACTTCGGAGATGTAATAAAACTCCCACTGTTGTCCAATCAAACTATATTGTTCACTTCCTTCTACGTTACAATCTCTCTAGTACTTCACAAATTACCAACTCTAAGCCACGTGGTTTTACAAAGTAGCTTGCATTGCATGCGACCAACTCTTCCGAGCGCTCGTTCCAGAATGGCGATCGAGCAGTCGAGCCCGACCGCCATCTTTATCGCCGGAAGCGTTGCCAGTATGCAGTGCAGACATTTTGAATCAATCACCATTAATAACACTTTTACATAAACTAAACAAACAAACTAGTTCTTAAAACAGTTATCATGATTAATGACAATTAAAATCATTATTTATTTACAAACAAATTATTCAGATCCACAGACATATTTTAAATCAATCGATTCAACTGACTAACCACACATAATTGCCAACGGCATTTTCCATGAAGTTGACAGACTATTTTACAAACAAATATGACAAGTGTCATCAAATATCATAATAGTAATTTCTATTAAACCATTAAAATTAGAACCATTATTGAAATTCATCACACGACCCTACATAAAGTGGTATAAGGGCAGGAAGAAAAATGGTTTTTGTGTTTTTGTGTGTGTGTAACCATGGGTTATAGCATAGACAAAGGAAAACAAGCCTTTGTCTATGGTTATAGGCAGGAAGAAGAAGAAGATACATTTATTGTGTGTTAGCCATTCATATAAAAAATTAACAGGTATTTGAGTCGCAATCAAAATACAAATTATTCTTAGATTGGGTACAGTTTCGGGGCAAAATAGCATGTAAAAGGAGTTCACGATCATTATACGTTTTAGCTCCACTGCGTTTCGAGTGTATTTTATATAAATTATATAATATTAAATAATAATATAACGATAATAATATGGCCCACTGTTGATGGTGCACTACTTTTGTAGTGTAAGTTTTTTATCATTTTTTTTTGTTTTTTAAATAATTATATTGTAAAAGACTTATAAAGACAAATCAGACAATCTGAATTATAAAATATCATGTTAGACTGTATAAATTATATTTTTTAGGAAAAATATAATTTTTAGGAAAAATATAATTTTCTTTATATATGTTTTTTAAATAATGTAGGTATATTCTGTAGTAAATAAAAGTTTTAGGTAATTAATGTTTTAGATTTGGCAAAATTCAACCATCTCCATAGTTCCCATGGCTTCCTTCCAACTTCCCCTTCGATATCAAACCTGCGCAAAAACACTAGTTGCGAAGTCGTATAATATGTCAAACAGCTGTCACCGATCACATAAAAATATTCCTGCAAGCCTTGCGCACGTCTAAGCGTTCTGCGGTGGCAATCAGTGAAACGGTGTCAAATATTTTTTATTGATTTTAAAGGAAATCACAAAGATTTTGATAATGCTCCTAAAAGTTAAAAGTCGAGTGGGATTTGAACCCGCGACCTTCTCCTTTGTACCTACTGGGCTGCACTGACCGCTGCGCCATCGGATTCTAATCACACTCGACGAATAACTCTTTCTGCTAGGCACTAACGCAACCGTGGCTCTAAGAGTCACCAAGAGTTGTTCGTTGAGTGTGATTAGGATCCCATGGTGCAGCGGTCAGCGCAGCCCCGTACCAAGGGGAAGGTCGCGGGTTCAAATCCCGCTCGTCTCATAACTTCTGGGCCATTATAAAAATCGCTGTCAAATAGCTATTAGCGATCTGCAGTGACGATCAGTATAACGATGTGTATTGATACTTTTGACAGCTTTTTACTTTCCCACACCATGTTTTTAAGTAAACAATTAAAAAAAAATGTTTCCATTAAAAAAACCGACTTCAAATTACCTGCGGAAATGCATGCAAAACCACTAACAGCTGGCCTACCATGAGCTTCATATGGTTATGGTTATGGCTGTCAAAATTGTGTCACAGTGTCAACACATTCAAATCCAAGAAGAAAATGAATGTGTGGGTCAGCCTATCTATACACAATTTGACAGCCATAGCCATAACCATATGGAGCTCGTGGTAGCCCTGCAGGTCACCAATCCAAATGATCTGTAATGCCGTGTACGACCGGGTATACGTTATATAAGTAATAGTTATCAAGTTTCATTGTAGGTGTAGGTTCGAAACCCGGCACGCGCCAGTCCCATCCGCTTCCTGTTGTAATTTTATATTCTTGTATCGGTAGAAGGGTACCCTGATGAAAGATATTTAGTGTTATTTTTAACCTACTTCCAATAAACAAGGAGGTTTGCAATTCGGTTGTATCTTTTATTTCTTTATGTAAGTAGGTATATCTAGCAAGGCTTTAAATTTTTGTTTGATGGTTTTATAATAGCAGGATAAGTTACGAGATATCATTTCACACTTTTTCTTTTCAAACATTAAAACACAGCTGCGTTTGTTTTAATTAACATAAACCAATATTAAACTAATATGGCAGTATAGGTAATCATAAGGATATACTACACATGCAACCTTGCTTCAGCAATGCTTCTTCTTCTTATTCTGATTATACTTACACCCTCCTAAATTCCAACCCCCATATTTGAGGTTGATTTAAGATTTGTTTTTACAGGAGTTATTATAATATTATGAACTAGGTTCTACTTAATTAAACTAAGTTATTAAAATTGTCGTATTTATATCAGACTTGTAACTGACGACTGTACAATGTAGTACAGTGGTTTGCGGTCCGATTCGCCGGAAGAAAAATAATAAAATTAAATCTATCCGGCTACTGGGACCGCGGTCCGAGTACCTAACGGTTCGACTTGACGGAAGCCTCCATATTTTATACTATTGTGTCAAAATGGAATATTATGTACCAAAGCAATAACTCTAATATAATACCTAAATGCTTTTGTAAAATCATTTTAAGTATAGATAGTGCAATCCACGAAGGCGCGCCCCACTACTCCTCCTAACCGTTTATAGTATATGTGTGCAAGCTTCCGTCAATGTTTGAGTGTTATCGGTACACACTAATTACCTATGAGTGCACACGCACACTACAATGAATAGGCTACGGTTCGCGACTGCCGCTCGGAGCAAACTCCCCGCACCCCGCGAGGGGCGCGTCTTCGTGAATTGCACTATCTATACCTAGGTGTAATACTATCTATCAGTCAGTCAGTCAGTTCAGTGCTATGCGGAAATCATATTATTATCTTATTGGGCATGGCTATCCGTCGGATTATAATAATGACTACCTTTCTCAGATGTTCACCAAAAACTTCATTAACTTTCATAATTAAAAAGCTGACATAACATTTCAGATTATCAATTAAGATCTTCTTCTGTCACTGATTCTTTCGAACCAAGTGTGGTGAAAGGATTTTAAGTGCGACTCAAAGAGGCTCCTTTCGTGCACTTGACACATATTTTCGAACTTTTAAGGTTCTACGATATGCCGGTTTCCTCACGATGTTTTCCTTCACCGTTTGAGAGCACTGGCATAGTGTAGGTACATAAATTTTTGGTAATGAATTCGTCAGAACTAACATGGATCTTCACATCAATTATCAGTAACTTGATAATTTTGATGTTATCAATAAAATAAATGTATGATGTTTATAATGAGTTATGAATAACCATGTTATAAAATAAGGAAATCATCATCATCATCATTTCAGCCCGGTATCACTAACGTGACCATTTATTATATGACTCAAAACGGGACATCGGTTTATCTAGGTCAAATAATAGGTTAGGATTGGATACTTCAATGTTTCCCCTGTAGGCAGAGCTAACGGCGCTACCTAGATCCTAAAGATTTTCGACTACTTGATTTCGTGGCTCAGATGGTTAGAGCATCCCCGTATTAAGGGGAGGGTCGCGGGTTCAAGTCCCGCTGAAATCGTAATTTTTTGGGATATTATTTAATTTCTTAGAGATTACCCTGGTAACCTGGCTTACGCACTATAATAACAAAAACCTTAAATAATAGGTTGTCAATGAAAAAAAAAACATTTTTTTAAAGTCATTTAATCAGAAAAAGTGGCTTGGCTTAAAAGTTACGAATCAAAAAATATCTACCTACCCAAAATGTTTAATTAAATTTATATTTATCAGCGGAACAAATTTGTTTTAATATAGCTGGTGAGGATTTCAAGTAGGAATGAAACTCTTGGCACGTTTTTTTTATATCGCCTTTAGAACTGAAATTTGTAACTGGGTTTTTTCAGATGTCCACAATTTGTTCATAATCGAAAATACTCTTTCTACTGGAGCATTTGTAGCAGGCAAACATAAAATATATTCAATTAAAATCGAAAAGTTTTCAAGCTGAAGATTGTTGGCACGAAAGTGCTTGAATACTTCCACCCAACGGGTTTCCGTGAAAATATTTAAATTATTCCATTCCGTCACTTTTTGCGATGTAATGTAATTAGAAATTAATGAAAATTCGTCAAAAATTTAATTATCCTTATTACAGTAAATATATTGTTTTTTAATTAATACATCCAGAGATTTTTGAATGTCTTCCCATGTGGGGACCTTTTTGCGAGCCGCAACTCGCACCAACCGGCCCGCGGCCGGTTGGTGCGAGCGTCCACATCGCGGCAGCGGCGTGCGGGCTGTATGCCATCCGCTACTCAAATTTTCGCGGTTTCTGAAAACGGGACAATCTTGCGTCCCACAGTTCCTTTCCGGGACACCGGGACTCGTAATTGTAAAAAGGGACAGTCCCGTTCAAAACGGGACGTCTGGTCACGTTAGGTATCACCCACTGCTGGGTATAGGCCTCTTTCATATTTTGCCAGCCTCCCCTGTCCTGCGCGTCTCTTGTCCAGGTGTTTCCTGCGACCTTCACGATGTCGTCGACCCATCGCGCTTTCGGACGTCCAAGATTTCTTCGGCCCGACTTCGGCCACCATTCGGTCAAGGCCTTACTCCACTGACCATCACCACGTCTAGCAAGGTGTCCTGCCCAACTCCACTTGAGATTTATTTCCTTATTTATTAAATAAGGAAATACTTAAAATAATATAAATGCTTTCATGTATAATCTCTTTTATTTTTTAGACAATTCTAATTCTAAAATGTTTAATTTTACTTCTTCCTGCCTGGTTTTTAGGCGCTCCTGCTTTAGGATTTCATTTTCCTTCTCCTCTTGGATTCTTAAAATTCTCATTTTTATTTCATGCTCCTCGGCAGCCTGGGTGTTGGCCAATGATAAGGTTGCGGTCCTATGAGCCGCAAAATGTTCATTGCTCCTCAGCGTTGGCCTCCTGCGACTTGTTGATGGAGCACTGTGTTGGACTCTGGTACCCGATACCCTGCTCTGTATCAGGTGGATCACACGATCAATAGCAGGGTCTTCATTGGGCTTCCTTCTTGGTCCTCCTCCTAAGTAAAGAAATAAATATTGATGATTTGAAATATTTCATACATGCGATATGGAGAGTATTAAAGTTATTATTATTATGAGCCTGTGGTGTCCCACTGCAGGGCAAAGGCATCCTTTCCTTCTCTCCAGTCGTCTCTATTTAGTGCCACTTTGGACCATTCTTTAAGATAGGCGTCCATTTCATCTTTCCATCTTCACCGTGGTCTACCGCGAGGTTGTTTCCCGTTATTAGGAGTCCAATCGGTTGTGGATTTAGCCCATAGTGCACTCAACATGAAGTTATATAAATAAAATATAAAGTTATATAGGATCATATAAAAAAACGGTAGGAACCGAGCCATAGTTTGTTGCCTGTTCTTCTAGGATTGGTCGCGTGGAACTGGCACCTAAACTCACCTAGCTTTAAGACGTTTCAAAGTGATTCTTATAATTGAACTGAATAAAGATTATTTTGATTTGATAATTATCACCAAAAATACATACAAAATATAATCTGGACTAACCTGTACCCATAAAAGTATGGGCTAAGTCCTGCTTTGCTCTTTTTTTCAAATTTTCCCAACAATTCTTTAGAACAGTAGACTCTCGCGGATGGATGCAGGATGTGGCGTTGAATGTATCAGCAAGTTTTCGCCACTCCTCCGCCTTCTGACGCATGCTGACAGCATCAGTTTTTTTCGATTCAACCACGTCGAAATGCCTTTCCACCAGGGAAATCAGAGCCAACTTTTCACTGTAGCCAAAAGTTGGGTCTCTTTTTCTTTTTGTGTCAATGTTCGGCAAATCTTCGCCCTCCCTTTTAGACATAGTTAGATGCCACAAAGGTTCCAAGGTAGGTAAATATATCGCGCACGAATTCAGAGTCCAGGAAACACGCAATAGTTGTAAAATAACTTGAAAGTTGAAACCAGTCGAAAAACCCACAAGTAAAATTACACATTCACGAAACTCCACCGACGCGACGAGCAGTGTTGCCGTTGTCTATTTTGAGAAAATGCTAGAACTTGCTCCAACTCCAAATAATGCTAAAAAATGCTATTTTTGTATTTAAAAATGCTAAAAAACATGCTCAAATCCTAATTTTGTTATTAACCTTTCTGTGTATAATTTTTTGGTAGAACATTAGCCTAACATGTTATTCTAGGCTCTAAAGTATCGTTACGCACTAAATGTTAGCAAAATCCATCCAAAAGCCAATCCTTAAACTCGCTTATCGCTATCCCATTCTTCGCGTTAAATGTTGCTCTTATATAAGAGGCATACTTTTACTTTAGATTCACAAATCACATTGAATGAATTTTTTATTTATTTATTTAAAATCTTTTAACATTGACTTTTGATTTGAAATGCCAAAATATGCAATATGCTAAATGCAAAATTTACATGCTAAAGAGTCATGAAATATGCTAAATTTAGCACTAAAAATGTTAAAACGGCAACAGTGGCGACGAGGAGGAACGGAACGAACGGAATCTGTCATAATCAGTGTTGCCACGTGCCAAACCAAAATATCTGGGTTTCAAAGTCTAAAAATCTGTATAAATCTGTAAGCGATGAATTGAAACATGAATTATAATAATTGTATTATTACACAGAACATAAAACGAAACAAAAACAACACAGAATAGAACAGAAAATACACAAAAAAAGCGGCCAAGTGCGAGTCAGACTCGCAAACGAAGGGTTCCATACTTATATCTAAAAAAAAATTATATTTTATATTTGCTATTATAGCGGCAACAGAAACAAATCATCTGTAACAATTTCAACTGACTATCACGGTTCATGAGACAGACGGACGGACGGACGGACGGACAGCGAAGCCTTTTAGATACAAGTACCTACATCTGAACAGCTAGTTCTAAATATACAAATACTTGTAACAAGAAGTTGCAGCCCGTCCAAACAAAGCAGACGTATAAAATGTAAAGATTTTATTCCGAACAATTCAATTAGGTACTGACCTTGATCGGACATTAATTATTCTCAGATATATTCGTCGCGGGAAAACCCTGCTTTACATTACGTAATGTTGCCACTATATTACACTAATAGTATTATCAAAAGTGGATCTAAATTAATATTTTTAGTCATTATTTTGTCTAGATAATGACCAAATTTTATTCATCTTCCTCTTAGCATGTACTCATTTTATAAGAGACACTGGTTGGCGGTGCTTGGGCCGATCTCTCGCTTAGTGTCTAAGTAATTGTGTGTGTGTGTGTGTATACCTATTGTTTATTACTAACATAGTTTCTAAGTTATTTTGTCGTGTTACTAACCCCTATGGATCAAGGTCTGAAATAAAAAGTTTTTATTTTTATTTTATTTTATTTATAGACTAAATGAGATTCCAAAAATCTGTATAAAAGTGAGGTAAAATTCGAATACTAGCCAAAATTCTATATAAATACAAATAAACCTGTATAATTGGCAACACTGGTCATAATCGTACGTAAAAGCGGGAGTGCTGCACTCTGTGGCTATAGTCTATGATTTTTTGTAAATCTGTGGTAAATGTTCGTTTAACACAATTAAAATTTAGGTCCAAAAATCCGGTGAAATCGGCAGTGTGACCATTTGTGGCAGATTTCTGCCATTTTGGCAGATTTGGATCCAAAATTTTAGCTGTGGCATATTATGCTGACGATTTACAAATGTGGCAGATTTTGGCAGATTTCAAAGGTTAAAATGAAAATCATGCTAATTTTTAATTACATTACATCATAGATAAGTAATAAAAATTCGAAGTCATTTCCCAACATTGTAGACGGAGACAATATTCAAAAAGTTGATGACGAACTCCGACAGATGAAGTTTGACAGAAGTGTAAGCGATTTGTTAGAAGCAGGCGGAAGTGGAAATAGCGCCGGGACAATTTTGAGCGTGGACAAGTTTTGGGGATCGGTGGGAAAAATCAGGGACGCAAATGGGACAGCAAAATATCCAAATATTGCAAACTTTGCAAAAGCTCTATTATGTTTGCCGATGTCAAATGCATCGTGCGAAAGGATATTTTCTCAAGTTAATATAAATAAAACAAAAATAAGGAACAGGTTTTTGAATAAACATGTCTCAGCAATCATTACTACAAAAGAGGGAATAAAGGAACACGGAGACTGCGTCTCCTTTAAACCAAGCAAGGAAATGTTAAAAAATATGTCGACAAAATCTATGTACAAAGAAAAGGAAGGCGAAAATTTTGAAGCCAATGTTGATTAGGTGTATTTTTTTTGTATGTTTAACGTAGTTATAAAGTTGATTAAAAAAATATATGAAAATACGTTTTTTTCTTATTTTCATGTTGGCATATTTTTGGCATTTTTTAACGTCGAGTGTGGCAGAATTTGGCAGATTTTTGGGTCCGTGTGTGGCAGATTCGCCATTTTTGAGATGGTCACACTGGAAATCGGTTTGACTGTAAACGAGATTTAAGTAACTCGATTTATGAACGCGTTTACTTAGAAACGAGTTTAGTTAAACGCGTTCTATGATACTTACGGTGAAATCCCCCCCTTTAGTGTTTCACTGTGTCATTTATTTAATTCAAACAATGAAAATTAGGAAAAAGCTGCTATGGGTTCAAACGATACCTACCTCGAATCAAATGCTCGGTTCAACCCAAAGAGTATAGTTATTGGTTCAACCCTCAAGTTGAACCGAACAAAATACTTAGTAGGTCTAGGTCTAGGTCTAGGTCTAGGTCTAGGTAGTACTTAGTAGGTCGTTGATTCCCAACGTTGTCCAGGTGGACTCCCAGGGGTCCACGGTAGACTCGACGGGGGTCTACGATGGCGGAAAAATGGGGGTTCACAATTCATAAGTGGGGGTCCACGAAAATGTATCTGGTTTCGACAGTGTAGAACTATAATATTGGCATGGCTTCACCTATCAATGTAGGCAGATAATATTTTTAAAAGCTTAGCAACGGTAAAAACTTTTTTCTAAAACTTTTGACTCGTGGTAAGAACTCAGCCGTAACGCAAATGTCCTTAGATCTAATCTCCATATTATTTGTCGATTGGTAATAATTAGGATATAGTCAAAATGTAGCTGCAGGGCACCAGAGTCCACCGGAACCAGCAAAATTTTAAAAGTGGTTTAAGTGAAAAAAAAAGTTGGGAACCTCTGTATTAGGTAGAAAAATTGTGGGTGGGTGGAGGCAAGAAGTACTCAAAATCATGTGACGACAGTCCTACCATGCGGTGTCATGTTTTGTGGTATTTAAAAATAACTGCTTCCAAACATTCAAACATCTTTTGAAGTTTCTATAAGTAGTAGATAGCTTTTTTAAGTATAGTGATGATAGATGTATCCCAGATTCGGCTACTTAAAGAGATTCAAATTTTAAGTCATCACTTACTTAAATCTGAAAAACAAGGTGATTGTACTTACTAATAATCAAGTAGGTAACTAAAAAGAAGAAGTAGAAAGTAGACAGTGAGAAGTAGAAGTAGTAATCAATACAAAATAATGTAGATGGCTCTATAGCTGGTAGAGAAAAGATGTATGGATTGTGTGAATGATATGTCTAAGAAAGGAGTGAGTAGTGAGATGACGAATGATAGGGGAGAATGGATGAAAAGGACAACTAATTGTTGTTGTGCCGACCCCAGTGGGTTAGGGCAAGAAAAAGAAGAAGTTAATACTTTTATTTTTTTATTTTATTTATTTTTTATTTTTCTTTATTAGAAAATCAACAGCAATTACAGAAGTTGGAAAGCGGGGTATTATATAATCTTAAAAAAGGCCAATAACAGATTTTCCTAAGTATTAATTATTACAAAAAGTGCTTTACTGCCCTCTAGCAGTAGGTTAGCGAGTGAATGTTCTGTGCTGTGCTGTAAGATAAGATAGTATGTATGTGTGCGAGAGTGAGTGTGTGTGTGTGTGTTTGTGTGTAGTAAAAGTGTGTGTGTGAATTTAATTTATCCAGAGTTGATATAAGCCTAAAGATTATTTCGCTTGCCCATCAAAAATTATAATTACTTAATGTAGAGTTTAAGCTAGATTTAGATTTATTTATTGCACAACATACATTATTTATACATAGCTTAGGTCTATACCTAGTAGCTATCAGGCAAGTACGTCATGTACTTATTCTGTAGGGCACTGAAGGTAGGTTCGCTACTAATCATCGAGATAATATGTACTGCGTACTAGAGAAGCTAACAAACAAAAGTCTTATCCATTTTTAACAAGTTATAACTTAGGTTTGATGCAGCGCTTAGCTGCTGGTTAGATCGTCTAATCAATCCAAATAATATATACAGCATTAGATTGCTTATAATGTGCTTTCGTTTTACTCAAGTTTTTACTGACGAAAGCGCATATTGTCACTTCGAGTGCCTAGCTTCGTGTGAGTCAGCGTACGCCAGTTGACCTACCCGCTGTGTTCGACTATGCCAGTTAGGGTCATGCTACACGGGCGGGCGGTTCTCCCGCCGCGGGAATCCGCTCGACAAAGCTTCCGCAGACCATTAAACTATACGGGACGCGGCTTTTCGCTGTCTTTTGTTCATTTCAACATGGACCCGCAACATGGAACGCAAGTGCACGAACGACGAGCGACCGAGAAAATCCCGCGCACAATGACGCAATAGCGGATAACCGCCCGTGTAGTTTAGAACGGCGGTAAACAGCGGCGGTTTGACGCTGCATGCGGCGGTCGTCTGCAAACCGCGGCGGGAAACCGCGCCGTGTAGTTTGTAGCATACAATGTCCATAAGAATTGAGTCTAGTGCGGTTCAGAAGCGGATTCCCGCGGCGGGAGAACCGCCCGTGTAGCATGACCCTTAGAGATGTGCCGTCTATACATTAAATGTCGATGCTACTAATTAAAATTATGTATCACCACTGGCACACAAACAGTGGAGGAACTTTCAAACGAAAAAGGGGAGATTACATTTATTGTAATTTCTTACGAAATAAATAAAAATTTGCACTCCGGGAATGTTAATAGAAGTAAAAACTTGCAATCATCCCCTTCCAATCCCCCCATCAACCGTCCTCGACCCTATGAATGAAAATAACTAAGAATGATTGGGTGACCGCTGGTTGTCCGTGTGCATGTTAAAAGGCTATAAAGTTCGTCTTTTTTCGGTCTGATTGTGTCCGTAACGAACTTGATAACAACTGTAACGTGGTAACGACTCTAGACGTGCGTGGGCGTCGCTCAACACTTCTTTGGATGTATATCTGTTGATACGTGCGAACCTATTTATAAAGTGCCTTTATTTACAAAGGAAAGTTACAAAAACGTATAAAAATGGTGGTTACGAGCCGACAGTCAGGCTCATCATCAAACTATTATCAACCTCTCAGAACATAAAAACTAGGCCTACCACAAATTCTGTCTGGCTCTGTCTCTGGCTCTGGTTTTGAGTCTGTGTGGGTGCTTACCGTGTATTATACTATGTTTCGACGACGTTTCGACGTAGGATTTATTTAGTCTCACTCACACAGACTCAAAACCTGAGCCCGTGACAGAGCCAGACAGAGCTTGCGGTAGGCCTACAGCTCAGTTGGCAGTAGCAGCTTTGCCTTCTGCGCCGTATAGGTTGTGGGTTCGATCCCAACCTATAACCAATTGTGTGGTGAACGTAGCCAGTCAAAGCAATTCTGATGATCCAAAGACCTATCATCATCATCGTTTTGATTAGACGTCTATAATATATTTGAATACAACTAGCAAATTTTATACTACAAGCATTATGCTCACCTGATGTTAAGTGGTAACCATCACCTATAGCATCGCATTGCCTCGTTAGTCACGCACGTCAGGAACATGCCCTACGACACACTGCCCTATGTGCATCAACTTGAGGCATACAGATGTTCAGCCTCACGTGCCAGTAATTTCACCTGCACCCACACCCTTCAAACACAGCAATGCTGCTTCACGGCAGAAAATGGCATGGTGGTAGTAATTCCCCGGACGAGGCACACACAAAGAGCTCTTATTACTACAAAGAAATTAAATAATAGGTATGCATGACTACAGAATAAAATAAAAATCAGACTATAATCAATAACCAAATTCCCAAAGGCATTAGTCACACATCAATTCTATATTTATAACAGTTAGACAAAACGAAGCTATAAATTCTAGCTTTATTCACTTGCAACTGAGTGTATTCACCTCGTAATTACACTTCCGTGCAAAATAATTGGTTGTTACGACTATTACATGTATATCTCCATGCCAATTATGAAATTGCCTCGGAAATGAATAGAAATAAAAATCCACTGCGAGAAAATAATAAAAGAGGAATTAAGGTCTCCACAGACATAATTATACATCGAACTGGACGCCGCAAATTCTCTTTGCGTGCTACTAATTAAAAGATAAAATAATAATAAAAAACCATACCTAGGAAAGTATGGGTTTTGATTATTATTTACTAAACAATTATTGCTGGTTTTTATTTTTTGAATTTTAAACTGAATAATTATAACATTTTTATTTCCTTTATTTATTTGTTGCACAATACAATAATATGCACTCACACTTACTAATAAATGACTATTAGGTATATAAGTCACTATAAGGGACTTATTGACAAGTTTAGTTTCAGTCTATTTTGGTAGCTTGCTGTTTATTTAAGTGCAATGACTCAGTTGTACTCTTTTTTCCATTTCATATTAACGGCCCTCATGAGACGGTTGCCGTATAACAACTAACAAAACTAAATAGCATGACGCAATCCGGCATATCAGCATCTGAATTTGGTGGCATCGTGCTAACTAACACTATCTCTAAGAGATAACATTATTTAAATAATAAGATAGAACTATGTAACTCATGCTTTATTTTAGTTTAAACTAGCTTTGGCATTGGGTTTTACTCCATAAATATAAACTTTGAACACTCCACACAACACTATTAAGCCCCAAATTAAGCATCAAACGAGATAATGAATCTATTAAAAACACACAACGGCTTTTACTCTAAAAAGCGCAAGTTCGGCCGCATGTAGAATACTGTTCACATCTATGGAACGGGGCCCCCAATACCAGCTGCAACGATTTGACTCCCTTCAGCGAAGAGCCGTTAGAATCGTCAACGATCCCAAGCTCACTGACGCTTTGGAGCCACTCAGCCAACAACGTCGTGACATTGGCTCTCTCTGCATGTTTTACCGCCTCTACAATGGAGAATGCTCTGATGAGCTATTTGACATCATCCCCGCGTCGAGATTCTATCACCGCTCTTCTCGACATAGAGACCGTGCTTATCCACACATTCTGGATCCATGGGTATCTCGTACTGCCCGCTTCTCGAGATCGTTTCTTCCCCATACCCATAAATTGTGGAATGAGCTACCACCAGAGGTGTTCCCTCTTAAATACAACATGAATAGCTTCAAGAAAAACGTTAAAAAAACTCCTCCTATAACGCAACAACAGAACCCTTGTTGTTGTTGGTGTCTATGGGCGACGGTGACCGCTTATCATCAGGTGGGCCGTAAGCTCGTTTGTCTATCTTTTACATAAAAAAAAAAACTTAACATCACCGTTACTGAAGTTTGTCCATGCACTGTGTAAGTACACGTCTCAGCTCGTCTATTAAAATTCTTAAGACGAAGACAACCGTCGATGAGAACTACAAACAGACAAACAAACATTTATGTTTAAACAGAGAGAAGTATTACTTTAAGATTACATGTTATCAGGCGGTTAAAATGGAACCGGAACTAGGGATCGTTAAACTAGAGTTAATCTAAGTGTTTTACCGTTAAATTTGACTACAGTTTTCCCACAGAAGTTAACCAGTTCGGTTAGTTTAACTTTAAGCTGTAAAACTAGGTACAATGGGGATTTTTTTAATGTCATAGCATTAGGCCTAAATAGGGACCTACTCTCCTGCTATGACATAAAAAAATCAGAAATCCCCCTCCCTTCCCTCCCTCCCCCCCCCCTCCCTTCCCATCCCTTTGAAACATAAATAATTTCATTTCAAAAAATTATAAAAAAAAACTTTACTGCACAACGAAGGGATTATTGTAGGTATACAGATTGGCTATAACTTTATACCCAAGTTTTAACCTAACAGTACGTTGTAAACATTTTAGATGTTGCTTTTTTGATTTGTATAAC
Source organism: Thera britannica (assembly GCA_939531255.2). Classification (NCBI taxonomy): domain Eukaryota; kingdom Metazoa; phylum Arthropoda; class Insecta; order Lepidoptera; family Geometridae; genus Thera; species Thera britannica. The sequence continues at coordinate 3,082,574 of OW618042.2, read as the reverse complement.
CGTTTTGGTTACGCGGTAATATAGAAATCCTGTAAAACGTAAAGGTATAAACATGCGAACGCTGATTCTGGAGCCGTTCGTCCTGAAACGCATACCTAGGTATCATACATAATAAACCCCTTGGGGCCAATCGTGCAACTGAAAACGTCAAAACCGTAAATACCTACCGCAATCAGAAACACTACGCTAGGTAACTTGTTGACCTCGTTTTCCCATAAAAATAAAAAAGCTCGCAAAATATTTAATCACATGGATACTTACCTAAAACAAACCAAAGTTCCTTCCTCAATCAATGAACTTACAAAAGAGTTTAAATTGAACATGAAACATCAAATTAAACAATTTCAATTACCTTGCGTTTACGACCTTCGAAATTCACGCGAGGTAGCGATTTTAGTGATGTGATTTGTCGATTATCGCGAAGGTTATCGATAACGTGCCGTTTTAGGACGTGTCTTGTAGGCCCAGGCCCCCCGCTGGTTACGGCCGGCTGGTGGCTCTGACTGGTATGTTTACGCGGCCAACCACTCAGTTAGTTTGCTCCGCTCACGCGCAGCGCACGCCGGTTTTGTGCGCGCGCGCGTTGCATCTTTACGTACGAAAATCAGCTGTCAAGTCCTGACTTTTGACGTTTCGTAACGATTCACACCCCAATTCTCACGTGAATGCGTGCCGGTTGTCATTACAGTGACAATAAGTGCTGCTAAAAGTGTTGGGTTCGTGTTTTACCGTACCGCGAAGCCGGAATGCTTTTTTTGAATGAATAATTCAAGTCGCATAGTGTGTTTTGACGCGTGTGCTAGTGATGTGATTGGATATCGATCTTTTCTGTGACGGTTTGTTCTGTGATGCGTTTGTTATGTGGTGATGTCGCTCTCTGATATGTCTGCTTTGCTGAGTGACCTGCGATGGGTGTACGACGACGATTTGTTTACGCTGTCATTGCAAAACGGTAAGTGTTACCTCTTACCTGCCACACTAGCCTTGCCTGCGACCTCTTGGACTAGCTAGGTATGCCATTATAATGAGTGGTTCTCCGCGGCTCCGAACAAATATTGACTCGCCTACCCACCGGTAGACCTTGTGTTTACTAAGCTAAGCATTGCTAAAATTTAATATTCTCGTATGTATTTACTTATTAATTATCAGTTTCATAATTAAATAAAACTTCAACCAAAACAAATAAATAACCATAAAGAAATCACATTATGTGGAAAGTATTTAACCTTTAATTACCGAACAGTAAAATACCCTTTTTAACGACACCGACCGTAAAAGCCGGTATTACCGTTTACACGTCCAATAATCATCGCGTGACGCTAACGAGACTCTTCCTTTGCATTAGTTTGTATCGATAGCTAAACAAACATGTTATACTTCCGAATTCCTCGGTTAGTGAGAAATGGTTGACAAATATCCATGTAGGTAAGTTATAGCTTGTTAGATTCTGATGTTACACCTTAGGGTTAAACTTGTGTGCTAAACTTGTTACAGTAGTAGGCACCAAATATTACACATCGGCTAATTTCGGCTTCATAAAGCGTAGTGTGCGTCAGAAAGAGATAGCGCTCTACGAAAGCAAAAAAGCCGATGTGCAATATTTATTGCCTACAACCGTAAGTGCTTTTTAATTTTTTTATCATAAGCAATGTATACTCTACAAAACTTCTCGGCGTAAAAAAGCCGTTTTTGAAAATACCCAGTTTGAAAAACTTGGTGCATTTTGAAAACATTAAGCTAAAGACTTATTAGACTAAAGACAGAACAAGAACCTAGATCATTAGTCATCAAATAGGAAGGTTACATAGATAAAAACAAACAAAAATAATAGCTAGACACCTTGAGCGTATCAATACCACTAAGACCAGTAGATTTATTGAATAATATAAAGACACACCTAACATAATAGAAACAACACGACATTCCTCAAGTAATTCGCATTCTGTAAAACCGGTTACTCGGGGCGTAAAGAAAACAGCGAAAATATTATTTGCGCAACGGTTAAAACAACTGGTTGAAGTGCTAAGTTTCACAAAATAATTATAACTTATTAATTGCCTGTGCCAGGTTTAAAGTAAAAAAAACAAAAAATATTGTTGACAATCCACACAACATTATCTAGCCCCAAATTAAGCCGAGCTTGTAATAAGGGAACCAAATAGGTATAAGTTTGTTTAATCGGTCAAAAGACTTGTCCTACTATACGACTAAGACTTGTCATAATATTGGAAAGATAACATTTTTAAGACAATAGCTAATAATCTTAAAATGAAAGAAACCAGTTAGGTATATTAAGCTATTTGTTTAAATATTTGTACAGTTAAAAAACACTGTTATTTGTCAAAATTTGTAAAAAGCACAATTTTGTTATGTCCGGTGTCAAATACAAAATAAATGACAGATGCCAACAACTTCAATATGAATGAATTAATTTTACCTTGTATTTAAATATTTCAATAGTTTAGAAACACGGTTATTTGTAACTATTAGTAATAATATACCAGTAGGCTTACCACAAGCTCGGTCTCTCGCTCTTGTTTTGAGTCTGTGTGAGTATTGAATAAATAAATTCTACGTCGAAACGTCACACATACCGTTTATTACACTGGTGAGCACCTGAGCACTCACACAGACTCAAAACCAGAGCCACAAACAGAGCCAGAGAGAGTTTGTGGTAGGCTTACAGATGGTAGCTTATGTATAAAAGGCACCATTATTATTATGTCTGGTGTGTGGTGCGATCTTCCACATAAAAATATATTTTTTTTAAACCTCTTACCCCATTACAGGCGGTTTTCAAAAGACAATCAGTGTTTAAGCAACTGTCATCTCTTACCATTCGGTAATGTCAAACAATGACAGGGCGAACTTTAAGCAATGCGTCACACCTAAGTAACGCTTGTAAGTGTCAAAGAATAAAAAGTTAGTTAAGAAGGCTTATCTGTCAAAATGACAGCGCACGTCATTGTTATTAAAATGAAAATACACAGTGGCACGCAACGGTCAAGTAGGAAATGAAGGAGACCGCACCATTATTATTATGTCCAGTGTCACGATCTACCACATAAAAATCATTTGTTTTTAAACCTCTAAATGTCAAAGAATCATACGTTAGTTATGAAGGCTTATCTGTCAAAATGACAGCGCACGTCATTGTTATTAAAATGAAAATACACAGTGGCACGCAACGGTCAAGTAGGAAATGAAGGAGACCGCTCAAGGTGAGCTAGACAGCTTGTTAGCGGGGCTGTACTGCTTATTCTGTGGTTATTGAGACAGCTAAGTTGTCAAGGTGTAGAAATTAAGTTTGCCTGGCTTTATCATCGTTTTTGAGTATTCCATGCTAAGTTGAAGTCAGCATCGTTCTTTTTGACTCTCTTCTAACATTCCACTCTATGTGGAGTCAGCAATATTCTTCTGTAACTCTATTCTATCATTCATCATCTCATTGGTCACTCCTTTTTAGGGTTCTGTCTATGGCCGTGCACCAATGAGTTATTTTCGCTATAGTTTTTTCGTTAAATGTATAATGACCTATTCTGTAGTGTACTAATATAACACTTTGTTGTTATATTTCTAGTAAGATGATAAAAGTCAAATTTATTGGACTCGTCCTTAGTCAAAAAGAAGACCTAATGTTAAATTCAGTACATCCTTTTTTGCAGTAGTTATTTCATAGTAATAAATCTTAAAAACAAATTACCTGTAACACTTGCAAAGTAATAAAAAACTGTAAACTGCTAAATCGTGGTCGGATCGCCAATTCTTTCATCAAAACAAAGATAAAATCTGTATTACCTACTCTATGATTAGAGGCATTTAAAATAATATTGTACAAGCGGACGTAACACTTACACTAAGTACGAACAGAACATTTATAACTTAAGCTACGGTTCCCAAGATACACACACACAGAACACAGTGCAGTTACAGTATGAGGTTCTTCAAATAGGACGTTTTAGAAAAGAAAGAAAACGTCCATAAACTGCGGTAACCTGTATGCATAAACAAAAATACAAAGCCTCATCATTGCAACTAATTTGATTTTACAGGCCACTGCTAAGTTTGACCTCCACCTTAGACAAATTAAAAATAATAGCAAAAAAGTACTCCCAAAAATATTTATAAATAAAAACAAAAATACCCGAATGTCTTTAATGAACTCTGATTTGTGTTACCCTAAACCAAATACAGCGTTAACGATTTAAAACATTCGACGGTACAACGCGGTGCCACAAAATATCGAAAAATATCAGACGTTTACTGTGTTACGTTGATTAAATACACTCGGGTATTTTAGTTTTTCTTTAAATCAAATTTTTACTCCGCTTTAATACAGCCGCAAATGGTCTACTCATTATAGAAAACCAAGACTTTACGCTAAATACCACTAAGAACATCCACCTATAACTCACTGTTTTTAATGATAATGACGGGGAACCATTTACGCTGCTCATCTATTTCATGTGATTTCATGAGAAAAATCAAAGGGTTAATGGGAAGGCTTAGTGCCTTAGAAATAAGGTTTATATTGCTCTGGCAAACGAAGATTGGCACGGTGTGAAAATAAACCAAAAACTTAGACAAGCTAACGTAAATACCTGATTATGTCAATTTTCATTGCAGTTTTTACTTGTTCAATATTTTAGGGTTATAAGAAAATAATTCATAATTGATTAATACCACGTCTGTGTTTGTTTGTTTGACAGCCCTTACAGCTCAGTTGGTAGTAGCTCTGCCTTCGCGCTGGTGGGCATGGGTTCGATACCCACCGAGAACAAATATTTGTGTAGTGAACGCAGATGTTTGTTCTCTGTCTGGGTGTTATTTACAAAAAAAAGGATATAAATATTATATTAGCTATCTGGTTCCCATAGTACAAGCTCTACTTATTTTGTATTTATTTAAAAATATCTATATTTATTTATAATTATTTATTTTACTCTACTTATTTTGTATTTATTTATAAATATCTATATTTATTTTATTTATTTATGAATATCACGTGATGATGACCAACGTATAATCCATTAGAACCCGCTTAAATTTGCATTTATTAAAATCAAGAATATTATTATACTGTTGTAAAAAAACGTTAGTACCAAAACTTCAGTCAAATCATTAAGAATGACTGACACCATAATAAAACACACGAATATTTACGGTACGGTATTTTTGACCGTTTATCGTCTGAAGGTTAAAGTTGAAGGAAAATATTATAACATAATTATTATTATACGAATTAACAAAATAAAGATTAGCATAGTACATAAATAGGAATTACCGCAGTAGTTTTTTTATAACGCTTTTATTATTTTACATTAGTACTTATAAGAATTAGCGTATTTAATAACGGCTAAACCCAATTTAAAAGAAGAACAATTTTTTTTTATTACAATTTAGCAAACCTGACTTCTCACGACTTCACGACCTAATAAACGATTATAATCAACTATATTTATATAATAAATCTTTAGATTATCTCTAGATCGTTTGAACAGTCTGCAGATAACTAACTATTTCTTGTGTATTTTGTAAATACATCTTTGAGTAAATAAGTTTATAGTAGGTATCTATAAATAAACCTTGCCAATAATACCGAACCATTCAGGAAGTGACGTCATTATCAATGACGCTACACATTCCAGTACCTGTTGCCTTAGCACCAGTAGACGTCATTCGGTACAGTCAGTGACATAATTACATTGTTTTTTTTCTGGTTTCTATGATACGGTCTCTACGCTAGCTAGCCGTGAGCGCATGCCTTTAAGCCTGCGCACACCTAGTTCGATGGCGGCAGCGATCAGTGAAACGCTGTCAAATATCGCTGTCAAGTTTGACAGTGTTTCACTGATCGCCGACGCCAGTGGCCTAGGTGTGCGCAGGCCTTAAGTATATAAAAAAAAATGTTGCACTCCAGCCCTGCTATTCCGGCAACACGGCTCGATTGAGTGATGGCTGAATCCGTGTTCCATTTTCAAATTTTCAAATTTCGATCTCATTTGCCAATTTTAAAACTGACATCGAATTCAATGGTCGCTTGAGTGATTTGTCCTGCTAGAATTGCACCCCAGGAATGCCAATGAAGTGTTAACTTGAACAATTATCTCCCCCTGGCCACCTTCTCAACCCCCCCATTTACTTCCCATCGACCCCCTTCCATCCTCCATTAGCTCCCCTCAAACCCCGAGCCCTCTAACCGAATTTCAGCGAAGTTTGTCGATATTTGCCGAAAAGGTGTTGGTTACGTGACAGGTGACGAGACAGTGTCGCGAGTTCATTAGTGTTTTCGCGCCTCAAAAAATTCTCAAGCCCGAACAAAGATATTCACTTAAAAATCTTTGCCTATTTTGGTGATTCCTAGGTCTATCTTCAGTAATTACGTACATCGCAATTGAAGTACATTTTCTCCTATTTGCCTACAGGTATGCTTAATTACCAGTGCGGTTCAGGGTTATTAAGTTCTGCTGTAAAGAAGACATAGTACACTGATACCAGAGGTCTACCTCCATTCTCCAGTCTAGGTTATCTAAGAATGTAGTAGTTTTTAACCGACTTCAAAACCGAGTTCTATTTTTAAATGATTTTTATCGCATATTTTCGTCATTTTTGAATCAATTTAATATTTATTTTTTCATCTGATAGAGACGGTTGGAAGGATTTGAGGAAGACCTTTGCCCAGTAGTAGATCTAGGTTAGAAAAAAAAATGGTAAATCATTCCAGATACAATAGAAATTTATCAGAATCGGTTCAGCAGTTTGGTCATGAAGTTCGTTTCTCAAGTTTTTAAACTTCACTTGTAAATTATCTTGATTATTTTGATGTAATATCTATTTTGATGTAATGTGCAATTTCGATAATGTGCAATGTTGATCGTATTTACCAAAAATATGATCGCGAGGCCTACCTCTCCTCCTATAAAACCATATCTCATCTCACCTACCTGCTTTCAGAAATACCTAAGGCTAAGGAAGGGTGTAATTTCATGCGACTTAGCAACTAACTCAACGATATTGCGCTACTGCGTATGACTCTACAATGGCGGTAATGCTCTCATCAAAGAAATTTACGACTCATACCTGGATAGGAACTTAAAAAGTGGAGTGTAGATCTGTTTTTTTAATTGCAATAGTAATGGACTCTATGTAGAGTGGGATGAAAGTTAAACGACTACTACGGAGCAAAAAGAGTTTGGCAGCTATGCATGTATGCATGTTTTTTGACTGGTATGTATGTATTCTGTTTACATAACTTTTAAAGTGCTATTGAGAACAAATAAGGTATCGATGGAAGGCCAATTCCTTCCAGCAAATTTAAGCCTAATGTCTAAGTTTTTAATTTGTATCAATACCTGTACCTAAGTTTTTAAAAGCAATAAAGTATTTTAAAATACTTACACTTAAACTTTAAGTTTTACTTTTTACTTTAAGTATTTTTAAAGTATCGTTCTTCCTGGAAATGTGTAGGGGAGGTCTATGGCCAGCAGTGGACTTCTTCATGCTAATGATGATTATGATGAAATTAGTTTCAAACTAAGTTAAGTACCCACATTAAAATCAATGTGGCAACCTCGAGAAGAAAGAGTAATGAACTATTCAAATATATTTTTGTTAAATTCAACCCGTGCGAAGCCGGGATTGGTCGCTAGTAAAAATATAGCCTATGTTACTCAGAAATAATGTAGCTTTCTAATGATGAAAGATTTTTTGATATCAGTCTAGTATTTTTGAGTTTATTCGTTATGTGATAAAAAAAAATATTTGTTTAATTTAAAATATTTTTTCAAGTGTTTGGTTATTTTTTCCGGAAAGTTTCATTTAAATCCGTTCAGCCGTAAGTTTATTGTTCAAACATTGGTCTCTTAACACTTCAAGGTCTTTGGATTCTTTAGTTCTATAAGCGCTTTGGTATTCTATGACGTAACAAAAACACACGCAAAAAGTCTCAAGTGTGTGGCGTGACGTCATAAGATAGTCAAATATTTAGACAAAAACGAATCTCGTACGTTGTATTAGCCTTTTATTGGTTCTATGCAAGGATATATGTCTAAGTCTGATGTAAATATAAATATAATGGACCATGGCATATAAAGCATTGGTTCGTAGGTCATGCACTTCAGGAACGTGCCCTACGATGATGCAATTCACATTTTGCTATTAATGCAATATATTGGGAGAATATTTCAAGTCAGTTTTTTTACATTTTCTATCATCTGTCACGCGCAAAGATAATTATCTTGCGCGGACTCTAGCACTTAACTTCAAAGGACAAAGGTCCGTTGCACTTAGGCTGTATAAAAATGACACCAAAAATATGCACCGTTTTTTTAATAGTCCAATTTCTGACCAAAAGTATTCATTTTCAATGATTTAATGACAATCTTTAGGCCTACCACCAGCTCTGTCTGGCTCTGTCTCTGGCTCTGGTTTTTAATCAGTTTTGAGTGCTCACCAGTGTATTATACTGTGTGTGTTACTTTTCGACGTAGGTTTGGCTAACGAAAAAAGCCCCTAAGATTTGATTTTGATTAGTAATTTTATTTTATTTTATGTATGTTAGTCTCTAAGGTATTTATTAACTATGGACCTAAGATATTTCATTTTTGTAATGTGTGCATTTTATGTTGTCTGAAATAAACATTATTATTATTATTATTATTTATTTAGTCAACACTCAAACAGACACAAAACTAGAGCCAGAGCCAGACAGCTTGTGGTAGGCCCACTTATCTACTGTATAAAGTCGAGAACTATAGGCCATTGAGAGGCAATAAACGCACGATGCGATGACCTACTCTATCTACGATCTGTTGATGATCAGGGTCGTAGGTCAAATGGACTGTCCGATTGTCAAATTCTTTTCTATTATTGTCATGATGAGAGTCATAATAGGGGAGTAACCTTTTGGGTTTATTAGTAACAAACCTAAAAGGTTGAGTTACCTAGTTGAGAGCACTGGTGGTCTAGTGGTAGCGGCCCGCCTTCCGATCCTAAGGTCGTGGGTTCAAATCCAGTCGAGTACCAATGAGTTTTTCTGTCGAAAAATGTATGTACACAATGCTAGTGCTCTCAAACTGTGAAGGAAAACATCGTGAGGAAACCGGCATATTGTAGAACCTAAAAATTCGAAAATATGTGTCGAGTGCACGAAAGGAGCCTCTTTGAGGCGCACTTATAATCCTTTCACCACACTTGGTTCGAAAGAATCAGTGACACGATAAGAAGAAGAAGTAACAATGTTTTTTTATGAATTTAGCAACCAATTAGAAATAGAAAACCTATCTAGAATGTAGATTGTTGATAAAATCAAGATGATTATTTTCAAATCAAATCAAATTCAAATCAAATTATTTATTTTATGCCACTCAAGTGTTACACAAAGGATCATTTTCAAGGGTATCATTTCAATTTTCTCACAAAAGGTGAAGGAAAACATCGTAAAGGCACCGGGCATGGGTAATTTGGTAACTCGTATTAATAACATTATGCCAAGTGAACGCATGGAGCCTCTGAGCGCGCTTAAAATCCTTTCACCACACGGGCAGCTATTTTCTTGCGTTCTTCTAAATATATAAAACTCTTACGTTACTGACTGACTGACTGACTGACAATCAACGCTCAGCCTAAACCGTAAGTCCAAGAAGCATGAAACTTGGAGGGTATGTTTCTTTTATAGCATAGGGGTGCACTAAGAAAGGAAATTGGAAAAAGATTTCCCTAAGCGGAGAAAAAGAGGAAAAACTTTTAAATGAAAAATCTACGGCGTAACGGCAACGGGGCGAGCAAAGCCGCGGACGGCCGCTAGTTCTCAATATTTTTACTTCAAGATCCACAGTTCTCTGAAAGATCTATGCTTCTTTGCGCAATCATTGCTAATTTGCCGCGCAGATCTGACTCAACAGTACTAAATCATGCTGACGTAAGCGTTACCTATTATTAATGATTCTGATTTGTCCGTAATTTTGTCTATGGTTTCGCAATGTGTCAATGATATTGTGATAAATGGATGTTTCGTTTGAAATATCATGTTGGAATTATAAACTGGGTTTTATTGAAATTTGTATGCCAAAATTGTGACATAGTATTGAGAAAAAAACAGAGATCGATATATATTTATTGGACACAAAAGACTTACAGTCATATTTATAAATGCAATTTCTGACATATTTTTATAAGTAAGGCCATGAATATAAAAGAAACATTAGAAACAAAACAAGACAATTGACAAAACAGATGCATCAGGTGAGTGTGAATGGAACGTTTTTTATTGGTTGGTAATCCGGTTACGAATTAAGAAAAAATCCTAAGTAGTCAAAAATCCTAAGTAGTTAGTTACGAAACCAGGTTACGTAGAAGCATTTTCATGTTTACCACCATTTGTCACGCATAGACTTACCTTGCTACTATAAAACCATTCAAGCTTTAATTAAACGATGAATGAATGAAACAAAATCACTTAAGAAAAACATTATGTATCTCTTTAATCAACTTTGAGCCCTTTATCTTTGTAGCTAAGTTACAATTTCCTTGGTGCGGTGTATAAATAATTACTTAGGTGTTATCAATCAAGCTCTGGACTGGAATGCACTGATAAGAGATGCATCTCGCTCTATTTAAAGTTCATGCCAACGCTTTGTTACCCGATGCTTACAAAATAATGTTACTTCATATAGCTTGTCTTCTTCTTACGTGTCACTGGTTCTTTCAAACCAAGTGTGGTGAAAGTATCTTTAATATCTCAGATAAAACTCTGATGGCTCTCATCTACGTCAAGACGAGACTTATGTTCCTCCATTTAATTACCACCTTCCTCTGGTTTTCCACTTAGTTCTTGTACGACTTTAGCCTTCGAGTCTTCAAGTCTACATACCCGCATGCAATCACTTTTAGTCGCTGTCATCACTGGAGCTATAAGTTTGCGGGTCGTTCAACCTTTGACAGCGATGGTGACGTCACGACAGGATATGTCAGTGTCTAGAAAACACTTCTTTCACATCAACACAGTAATTAAATGGAAGCAGACCCTGTCGAATGTGGATGGGGAGTGGGGACTACTTACAAGGGGTTACAAGTGGTGAGCGTGAAGGTTAATAATGCTTTTGGGACTGATGGATAGTTTCGTTTCATAACATATCTCCTCCGTGGCACAGTCAATCTACGTCTCGATTTCTGTTCAACTGTATCAAGACAAGGGACCCTGGTTCAAACCCCGAGATCGGTAGTTTGTTGCATTGAAAAAAATAATCAACGCCATCTATTTTGTATCCCACGAACTAAGTTTGCGTTCCCTCCTTTTTTGTATGGACTTAGAGTTCTTCTCTTAAATAAATTGTGTTCTGTGAATGGAAGACCATGGAATAAAAACTTGTTATGTTGACCCTCTGGTCAAACGAGCATGAGATGGGGGCTAGAAGATGATAATGTATCCAACTACAAAATGCCTCTAAGTGCGACTCCATGCGGGTAAGTATAGTTGAGACCTTAAGTGGAACTTTTAAAATGCTTGACTAAGAATGAACATCCTTTGAAAGTTTTTAAAGTAAATAAATTAAACTGCTCAGGATCAGAATGCGGGATTACTTTTTACTTATAAAAGAAAAGTTACAGAAACTTCGACTTTATTCCAACAGCAATAAAGAAAAGTTTGATAACAAAGTTTTACTATAAAAGTCACTAGCGCTTACAATTTAACGAGTTACGTTTATCTAATTAAAAGGAGGTCATTGAACTGAATAATAAAACATTGTAATGTAGGCACATGAAGTGATAAAAATAAAACTAAACTAATTAATCTATGCTCTACTTTCATAATCTACCTTCGTCACAAAATAAAAACACAATTCGATAAAAATAAATGATTGTGACTTTGAATAAAAAAATATGGACGCCGAATAAAAAAATAAAGCCAAAAATAAGTAATATTTTAGTGGCACTTTTGATAAGCATTTAGTTTTAGTATCTCACCCCCGAATACTGAAACGCAACTCTCAAGCGACGAATATTTGACAGATTTTCATTGAAAACTGTCAAATATTCGTCGCTTGAGACGTGCTTAAATCTGAGTTGCGTTTCAGTATTCGGGGGTTATTCTATTTATTTTTTGAATGCAGAGATGACGGCTGACAGAAGTGACAGAGGGGAATGGAGGAGGAAGACATGTCATGTTGTGCCGATCCCACATAAAGTGGGATAAGGGCAGGAAAAAGAAGAAGAACAATACGGATTTATAAAAGTAACATCACAATCGATTACTTATTTATTTTAAAATGTATAATTATAATTGAACACGTTGTCTGTCTATAATCTACGTTCAAGGCAAAAAAACTATTACAAACAGAAATAACCTTGGAAAGACGGGTCGTGGTTTTTGTCTAATATACTCTTAAACTAATTGATTTACTGAGAATACTTTGATTTCTTTGCATAAACATTTAATGGAGATTAAAGGTTAAGTTTTAAAAAACTTTTGAAAACCCAACTAAACAATTTAAATTACCAATTTGAATGAAACATACTTATAAAAGACTAAAACTAATTAAATTAGTTGTTTTTCGTCTAATTTGCCTAATAATTTTATGTTAACTAAACAATTTAATTTACCAATTTGAATGAGAAATTATGTAAATGAGACTAAAACTAGTAGAATTAGCTTTCTTGTCATCGAATTTTACTACTATTTTTAAGTAAAAAAAAAAGATTCTTGTTATACACTCGAGTGCAATGGGTATGCCCTGCTATTCGGGAAATTGATTGAGTTATCGCTGAATCCGCGTTCCATTTTCAAATTTTTCAATCAAAATTTGACACCTAACATAGAATTCAGCGATCGCTTGAGTGATTTGTGTTCCTAGAATTGTACCACTGGTCACATCAGAAACTTTGGTTTGGAGGCTAAAAGTGCTAAGAAGCCAGAGCATTAAATAAGTTTTACTACACGTTATTTTAGCTCCAATCCTATTTAGAAGCGCATTCGGTCAAAGGGTTCAGTAACTGTACTTCTTTTAAGGCAACAACCTTAGTTTGGAAGATGATGGTCCAGAGCTCCTTACATAGACGCGGTTGAATCATAGTCACTTATTACCAACTAGTTAAATTCCCGTGACTTCGTTTGTCTGATGTTTTACAACGAACGTTTTAAAAAAAAATGAGGCCTGGTTTTACAAACGAGCAGACGGACCAGATGGAAAATAGTCACCGTCGCCCACCTGCAACATCAGAGGTCGTGCTGATGCGCTGCCGGTTTTGTATTTGCTGCCTTTTGAAGGACCCCATGTCGAGGCTTCGAGGGAAAACCCCGAGATTTATAGGCCCGAGGGCCTTTAAGTTTGCAGTATGAAAAAGTCCACTACTGGCCCTTAGGTATGTCATTTCTATTTGCCAAGTTTGATCATCATTATCAGTATGAAAAAGTCCACCACTGGCCATTATATCATTTCTATTTGCCATGCGTATTTCTGCCGAGAAGCAGCATTGCTGTGTTTCGGTTTGAAGGGTGTGGGTGCTGGTGATATTACTGGCACGTGAGGCTGAATATCGGTATTCCTCCAGTTCATGGTCGCAGGGCAGTGCATCGTAGGGTACGTTCCTGAAGTGCGTGACCTACGAAGCAATGCTTTGTCATAGGCGATGGTTACCTCTTAACATCAGGTGAGATATGTCTGTCATCAGCAAACTGTATTAAAAAAATCGGTGCAACTGTATTTTTGGTACACCTATACTACGATATCAAAACGATTGGTTTGCAGACAGGCAATTTAAATTTTAAATTCGGTTTTAGTATTTACCAACCCAGACTAGGTATTAAATAGGCTTTACTTCGGATTTAGTTAGATAATTCAGTTAGTCTCTTCAAATGCCTTTATGTGTATTTCGCTACGCTTGATGGATTTACAGCTTATTCTGTAAAAGCTAGATAAAACCACAAATTATTTTTATAAAGTTTTTAGGTAATCATTTATTAAATTTACAAAAATTGAAATTATGTATGCATAAGAATTTTAATAAAATACTTATAAGTTTAAGAAAAGAAAAATCGGTTGTCTGTAAAGTCGGTTTACTGGCGATAGTTGAACGTGACAACGTCATACAGCTGTCCACGCGGACGCATCGCTCACTCAAGTAGGAGAGAGACAAATGTCGAACGCTGCCGAACGCGGAGGCCGATTGTGCCTCTTTGTCGCTCGTTCCGCGCTCTCGCTTGCACTTCAAGCCTTAAATGGAACGCCTCAGAGTGAGGTAAAGCCGCATGAGTCATGTTTTTTTCGTGCAGCCGGCTCCATCGAATTAAAACGTTGTCACGTCAACAATATTTCAACAGTAACATCACAAGGCTTTCAGTTATAATAAAACTAAAACGTACTAAAGAAATACATTGGCAAAAGTCCCACCTTTACTTTGTTTTAGCCCCAAAGCATATTGTTGTGTTTTGGTTTGATGGATGTGCGGTGTGAGTGAAATAAGATCGATAGAAGATGGACTTTATTACTCACAAAATCACCCACCAGATGGACCGACGACTTTGTTAAGATCGCGGGAAGTCGATGGATGGAAAAGGCTCAGAATCGTTCTTCCTGGAAATGTGTAGGGGAGGCCTATGTCCAGCAGTGGACTTCTTCAGGCTGATGATGATGATAGCTCGCAAAAACTTAGGTGATACATACACACTATTTGTAGAAACAATAGGCGATCTTATCGCTAAGCAGTGATTTCTACCAGACAACCGTTGGATGGATAATATTACGAAGTGATTGTGTGTGGAAAAATTAAAATAATCATAAAACTATTGATGTATAAATTACAAGGTCACGTGGCCTTACGTCATGCCTCATTGATGGATTTTTTACCTACTTGGGTACCTGCCTATTTAAGGTAGCTAGCTATCTAGTATATTGCCTACTGATTAGGTAAATACTATCATCTAGGTACTGTTAACCAGTTTTGGGAATAGGACATCCCTAATTGGATCAATCAACGGGACACATCCCTAGAGTAGAAGAAGAAGGAAGATGGCGTCGTGATACGTAGTTGTATTGTTTTCAGTGTAAAATTAAAACAGAGTTGTAGCTATAATCAATGGAGAGTTTTCGACGTAACAGTACTATAGTTATGAGCATGGTTTTTTAACTTATATGTACCTACTATGTAACTGACGTGTTGCAGAATAAAATTTCATTTCATTTCGTCATTTTTAGATCGGTTTCAGACTAGCGTTTTATACGCGCGTATGAGCTCGTTTTTGGAAGCGCATGTAGGCGCGTATAGACGCGCCTTTTGTCACACGCTCGACTCGTACGAGCGTTGACGCGCTTCTAAGCTCGTATAAGTGCGAGCTGTCTTCGTCAGAATCCATGTTGATACTGACACGACACCACCGGTTCGAGCGAACACGCCAAAATATGCCCGTTTGCGCGAGTATGGTTTTTAGAAGCGCGTAATGTAGCGCGCGTATAAGCGCGTATGCTGAAACGACTGTATACGCGCAAAAAAATACGCTAGTCTGAAATCGCTCTTACCCGACTACGGCGACGCAAAAATGAGGCCATGCTACTATTTTATGACAATATTATAGTTATAGAGTAAATAGCTAGCTTATCATCATCAACCTACACCAGTCTGGACGTAGGTCTCTCCCAAGACACGCCACTGAGCCCGGTCTTCGGCTCTTCTCCTCCAGTACTTGCCAGCTACATTTCGCAGATCGTCGCCCCACCTTGCCGAAGGGCGTCCTAAACAACGCTTACCTAAACTCTTTTACCAAAGTATGAATATAATATACCTTGAACCGAACCAAAGTAGTATGCAAATACTTCTGAAATTCATAAATTTTATTACCAACTGTGGTAATATTTGAACAGGTCGGGGCACGTTTAGGTATTTTGCTGACTTTGTCAAAGGTCGACAAACAGTAGGCCTACCACAAGCTCTGTCTGGCTCTGTCTCTGGCTCTGGTTTTGAGTCTGTGTGAGTGCTGTCTAAATAAACCATGCGTCGAAACGTCACACGCAGTATAATACACAAGTGAGCACTCACACAGACTCAAAACCAGAGCCAGAGACAGAGCCAGACAGAGTTTGTGGTAAGCCTACAGCATTCTCTAAAACGGGTTTTGTTACGCGCAATATGACTAATCTACGAGTTATTATACTAAGCGTAAAACAATTATTATGACAGGAAAAACTGTGTGTTTTACTGGGACAGGTGATCCGAAATCATAAATGAATAATTATAAGTTTAAAAAACTTTAGAAACCGACTTCATTGCCAAACGGCTAAACCGATTTTAATGAAATTTGTTTGGGATATTCTGGACGTAAGAATAACCTTCCAAATAAAAAAACAATTTTCTAAATCGGTTCATAAATGACGGAGGCATGCAGTAACAAACATTAAAAAAAATATTTTTAAAAAAATGGCAACACCGATTTTAATAAAATTAAAGTGGGACCAATCTGGAAGCAGTACCTTTCAGATAAAAAAATATTTTTTCAAATCGGCTCACAAATGACGAAGTTATGCGGTAACAAACATTAAGCGAGTCGGACTCGCCCATGAAGGGTTCCGTAGCATCAAATAACATAATATAAAGGTTTTTGTAGTTCGTTGAAAGGTAAAATTGCGGTTTACGATTTATGACGTATAAAAAAAAAACTACTGACTAGATCTCGTTCAAACCAAATATCGTTGGAAGTTGGCATAGTAATGTACAACATATATTTTTTTTAGTTTTATCATTCTCTTATTTTAGAAGTTAGAGGGGGGGGACCAACTTTTTTCCACTTTGGAAGTGTCTCTCGCGCAAACTATTCAGTTTAGAAAAAAAACGATGTTAGAAACCTCAACACCATTTTTGAAGACCTATCCATAGATACCCCACACGTATAGGTTTGATAAAAAAAAAATTTTTTGTTTCAGTTTCAAGTATGGGGACCCCCAAAATTTATAGTTTTTTTTCTATTTTTGAGTAAAAACCTTAATGCGGTTCACAAAATACATCTGCTCACCAAGTTTCATCAGTCTAGCTCTTATGGTTTCGGAGAAAAATGGCTGTGACACGGCCGGACAGACAGACAGACAGACAGACAGACAGACAGACAGACAGACAGACAGACAGACAGACAGACAGACAGACATGACGAATCTATAAGGGTTCCGTTTTTGCCATTTGGCTACGGAACCCTAAAAATGGTAGGAACCGAACCGTAGTTTGTTGCCTGTTCTTCTAGGCTTGGTTCCCACCGTTTTTTGTACGACTAATTTAATGTTAAGCTAACGGCAAAATGATGTTTAACATCATCAGAATCACTCAGAATGAGTCCACAACAAAAGAGTGCTGGTGGCCTAGTGGTAGCGGCCCCGCCTTCCGATCCTAAGGTCGTGGGTTCAAATCCAGTCGTGTACCAATGAGTTTTTCTTCGCAAAAATTTATGTACACTATGCCGGTGCTCTCAAACGGTGAAGGAAAACATCGTGAGGAAACCGGCATATCGTAGAACCTAAAAAGTTCGAAAATATGTGTCAAGTGCACGAAAGGAGCCTCTTTGAGGCGCACTTAAAATCCTTTCACCACACTTGGTTCGAAAGAATCAGTGACACGATAATAAGAAGAAGTCCACAACACCCAGACAGAGAACATACATCTACTATGTTTTACCAAACAAATCTTTGTATAAAATACATACTTAGAATACAATATAACACCCAGACAGAGAACAAGCACCTGTGTTCACTTAACAAATATTTGTTCTCGGTGGGGATCGAACCCACGACCGGCGCAGAAGGCAGAGCTTCTACCAACTGAGCTAAGAGGCCAGTCAAAACCAACTTTGTAGTTTTTCTCACACGAATGACGCAAAACAAAGAAACGAAAACCTTTTTCACACGTTTAAATTTCTCTGCTTTCTGATGTTCAAACACTTTGTTTGTTTGTTGAAAGTGGACAATCACGCCCACACTGCACCGTAGAGTTTCGCACTTTGTTAGTGTCATTCACTAAAAGTGAATTTAGTTTGAATGATGAGATTGAGATTTTGGATCAAACGAAGAATATGACAGTTTGTGTTCCCGCACACGGGTCTCCGGCCATAACCACAAAACGCCGCCACTGACCATTTTGTCTCATAAAATCCAGATCTGCTATATATACATGCTCGTATGTTTTCCTTTTTTAACCGACTTCCAATCAAAAAGGAGGAGGTTCTCAATTCGGTTGTATGTTTTTTTTTTTTTTTTATTTTTTTTTTATTTTTTTTTTATGTTTGTTACCGCATAACTTCGTCATTTGTGAGCCGATTTGAAAAATTATTTTTTTATCTTAAAGGTACTGCTTCCAGATTGGTCCCATTTTAATTTTATTAAAATCGGTGTTGCCATTTTTTTTTTAATATTTTTTTTAATGTTTGTAACTGCATGCCTCCATCATTTATGAACCGATTTAGAAAATTATTTTTTTATTTGGAAGGTTATTCTTACGTCCAGATTGTCCCAAACAAATTTGATTAAAATCGGTTTAGCCGTTAAACCATGAAGTCGGTTTCTCAAGTTTTTTAAACTTATAATTATTTCACAAACTTATTGATTAAGAAAATATGACCCTCATATGGTTATATGAAATATGAATTGGAGATGATATTTTCTTTATCGACAAGTTTCTGAAAAAAAGGAAATATACGAGCACGTATATAGCAGATCTGGATTCTAAGAGACAAAATGGTTACTCTAGAGGCATTATCCAGGGAGGAAATAGGGGACCACGTTTGTATGGAGAGTCGCCTGTGTGATTCCCTCTTATTGCCTGTAGTTTTCACACATTTTATTTACTTAGCGACATTTTATATACTTATCGACGATTTGTAGCACGTGGTGGCTATTGGCGTCAACCGTGTGCGAGTCCATATAAACTGTACAAAAACAATAGAAAATATACCAGTGGCGGCGTTTTGTGGTTGTGGCTCGAGGTCCGTATGGCCGACCACAGATGCTGAGCTTTTTCTTGAATACACTAAATACTATATTTTACCAACCACTTATTAGACATTACATTATATACATATAACCAGCGGCTGCTACTGTCCATCTGTCTATCTGTCTGTCTGTTACCAGGCTGTATCTCATTAGTCGTAAGCCAGATGATGTTTTTCTTCAATACAACCGACTTTTTTGTCGTTTTTATAGATGTTAGTACTGAAACCTTTCTACGCGATTCTCACTCGCACTTCATCGGTTTCTTTTATATTTTGTCAACCACATGAGAATGTGTACAACCGACGCGGCTGTTACATTATGATACCTTTTTTATGTAACTATGGTAGGATGACATAATAATATCTGCCTCCAACTGCGGTTTGACACTGCCTTGTGTGGCTCAGTCTTAATTAGAATTCCCACGGTTTTGAAAGTGGCTACTAGTTTGATCGACTGATAAGTTCACATAATAAGGGTACTAACTAAAAAGCTTTGTTTTCTTAAAGGCCGCTCCACATTCTCGCGAGAATCTCGTGAGAACGCGAGAAACACCGCGAGAAACAGGCGAGAAGCAAGGCTCCACTCTCGCGTTCTCGCGGTTTTCACGCGTTCTTGCGAGATTCTCGCGAGAATGTGGAGCGGGCTTAACACTTTTCTCATTTTGTTTCGTCATCTTTTTCGACTCAGCTCAGTGTGGACTGTAGAATGTCCATCAAAGATCTCTTGGTTTTTTCAGTAAATGGATAAAAGAAAATAAGTACTATGTTTGTGAAATCCATTTCATAAATAAGCGGTGGCATTCTGGCATTACAATAAAATACTGACCGGGTACATACATGTAGGTACCGGTTAGGGTATGTCAAATTACACAAAGGCTGAAAGAGATCTAAAAACATAAGTTCGCGTATGTACGATGCATTTTATTGTTTTAGTTGAATAAACAATTTTATATCTAAGTATCTATTATGTACTGCTATGCTACGTTACCTTTTTAATAAGCTATGACTACTATTATCTGTGATCAGATATTATGTCATCTGTCATCTGTCATATCAAGGAGTGTCAAAGTATTTCGCGCGCTGAGAGGATTCAAGGAGAAGAAGAGTTAGAGATATAATTATGGTGAGATACAATGAAAAGCTTTATGTGTGATTGTGATGAAATACTACTATTCTGTGGCCAGTAGAGAGCTTAAAAATAAAATAAATAATAAAAAAAAAGTTTATTTCAGAAATAGGACACAGAATAACAGATTCTTAATTCTTAATTCTTTATTGCACACAATATAAAACACAGGAAAAAAACAGAAATAGAGGACATGTACAAAGGCAACAGATGTAGAATAACATTTGCATAAGCTTCTATTAAAGATGATTCCATTGAGAATAAGGTTATTTTAAAGTACCTACGTAGTACGTATAACGGGAGAAAAAGTTTTATGACTCAACAACCAACCATCGTCATTTCAATCCCACCGAATGACATTAATTCTTCTTTGACAATGGCTGCCATAGATTATGCAAATCAGAAGCGCAACACGGATGAATTAGCGTCAAACCGAATATTATAAACCATTAAATCTGTCAAAGATTGAAACACCATCTTTATTTACCGTTCCCGGATAACAAATTGATCTTTATTAATCAAGAAATAAGATTGATAATCAAACTGACATGTAAATTACAATAAAAAGTCTTGAGCCAATCACGACATGCGATTGTTTGCGGATATCTCGATTATGATTTTTTGCTCGTTAATCTGCACTCTTTTTGCATGGGTATAAGGTTCAAAATAGGGGTCAAAATGAATGGAAAGATACGGAAGTCTTTGATGAGGCCGTGCAATCCTTTTGGCGTGCCACACAAAGTGCTTTGTCTTTTTTTTTGGCTAACGAGGAGGTAATAATGAAGTGTGGTAAAAAATATAGCTACGGTATTAGAATAAGCTTGCCAATGCTGGGACAGTATTCATTTAATTTGATTTGTTTAATCATCAATCATTTTTGGCATTTTTATTTAAAATTGATTTTTATTGATAGTTTTTTAAATTTATTTCTTTGATTTGACATCTGTGACTTATAGTCTGAGTTTTTTTCTTGCACATTTTTATTATTGTAGCTACTAACCTAATTGAGTTTCGTTATAAGATTGGTTTATCAGTTCTGTATTCTGCAAAATTGAAGGAACTTGCACTTTTAGTACATAAACGGCTGGTTTCTGAAAGCTTGATTTAGGTAACCTTCTGTTAGCTGACAGATTGTTTAAATAAACAAAACTGTCAAGTATAATTATTGGGCTACAGAAAGAGATATCACACCAAAATACACAAATGTTAAATAATCTTATGCCGAGCTTACTGCAGAGTGCAGACCCTGTCTTGCGACGCCGACTCCCTCTCATTTAGTTTGGGGATTGGGGCAGACAGAGACTGAACTACAATACCTGTCATTCATTTTACATTCACTCTCTTTCATAACAAATGTTTCTTCCTCCAAGCATCGAAACGACGACTTGTCATGGAACTTTTTCTTGAAAAGCTGATTAGAGATTCAATTGACTGGCGTTCCTGCAACCCATTTTCTAGTTGACAAGGAATTTGACACTTGATTAGTTCATTTTGACCTAATTGTGCTTTTAGAAACCGGCTGTAAACGTCATAAAATCGTCCAAGCAGAAAATTTAGTTCACTCGACTAGGGAAAACCAAATAGCCATGATGTAAGCAACATAAAGATTGATCTTATAAACATACGATAAGTGTGTATGAGGTTTTCCTTAGTTATTCTAGGAAAAACATATGGTCAAAGCAACTTTGAGTCATGCTACTTTATAAACAAAACAAGTAGTCGTTTTGAACGACTTAATTTAATCGTGCAATGCAGTTTATGACTTCAAGTAATAAGGGCGGTAAATGGCCCATTGAGACAGATCCCATATGGGGAAAAAGGCTTTATTGTCTATGCTTCTTTGGAACTACAGATACATACAACAGATGCGTTGTGATGACCAGTCTAGCCAGGTCCACACCACAAAGGCTAAAATTCTAGCGAAAACTGTACAATTTACTAACCTCTAGTAGGTATGAGTACCTAGTGGTGAAGTATTTTTCCGTCAGTTTTTGTCATAGTTTTTTAATTCTATTTTCCTATATGATTCTGACTACCGACCACCATATCGACAGCCGCTGGGGAATCCACCCACAAGATTGGCATTATAAAGCCTTAAGTATTTACCTAATACTTGAGTACGGAAGTCTCCTATAAGTTTCAAGAATTACGGTTACCCAAGGGGGTAGTCACTCAGTATCCTTACATATACAGAAGATATCCTCTCATCAGCCTGAAGACCTAGACCTCCCATAGATCCTCCCATAGACCTTGTAACACCCGATTTCTAATAGGTAAACCCCATAGTAGGTAACGATCGAATAAACTCATACCTTTTCAAACGTTCCCGCCATTCTAATATATATATATTCTTATATTATATGGTAGGTATGGTAGGGTGTTATATGGTATTCTAAGTATGTATTTACAAAAAAAAAAATATGTATTCAAGTATTATATCAGCTATCTGGTTCCCATATTACAAGCTCTGCTTAGTTTGGGGCTGGGTAGTGTTGTGTGAATGGTCCACAATTTTTAATTTTTATTTATTCAATTTGAAGCTTCCTTTCAGCGAGATAGTTTTTATATCAGAACATCGCCAAATGGAACGGCTCCGCATTATTTTTTTTTTTTTCGCACGTCGCCTTCGGCGCCGTGCGACAGGAACATCAGTCCTTCTGTCACAGTGTCCACAAAACATATTATTTTATTATCACATGAGCTTGGAAGCATAATTTCTGTTCGTATTTACGCCAACTGGTTCGGGGTTGCCCGCTCAGTACGGTCCACACTAAGGGTTAGGTGAGTCGGCTTGACACCCAACCCCGAGAGCCCATTAAATTGTTTATACCTCCATATTATCCATCATTGAATACTTACTACGTCTTAAAATGCTTACGCGATTCCATATCCGAGCTTACGGTCTTGTTCATAGGAAAATAATGATGATCAGGGTTTACGGTCGGTATTGCGCAGTTGAATTTTGGGTAACCGCAGACCGGTAGCTGGCAACATGCCGGCGCGACGTGCCACAGACTGTCTATTGCGAATAGGAGTTTGTCGATCCGAGGGATTGTCTATTGATCGCCATCGAGTATCGAGAATCGATTATCCTACTAACATATTGCCATTGTTACGAGAATGTGTCCTGTTTTTACAGGATACAGGATTTTCAAAACGTTATGCATTCGTCCTAGACCTCCGTCCGCCTTTTCACGGCTGAATTCGGGCCGATTCGTTTGTTTTTTTTCCTCCATCGATTTCATTTGAAAATCGATTATAAGATCGCTAGCGCGAATCTCTCTACTCTAGTCTATGGTCTGGATTTTTGAAACAGCTGGCTGAGAGAGAGAGCAACGACCCCTTGGAAACCGAATTGATTCTTCGTTATCTTATTTAACAGATTTCTGTCGATTTTATTGTCCCGTAGTGGATAAAGATATACCCTACGCATAATATTTAGCAGCCTCAAAGGCCGTCTGGTAGCTCCTGGAGACCCCTGCCGCATACGGGCCCCAGGCTCTGAATATTGGCACTCGTCCCTTCGGCAAGGGAGCACCGATTGTCACTCCCCGTGGTCGAAACTTCGGCTGAAGGACCAGCGCGCATTTGCCCACGCCAGCTCCGTTCCGAGCCCGCTACCGACTTGCGAACGTGATATTGGTTAGTTCTCAGCCTCCGAGGTTAGTCAAGGTGCTCGTGGAAGCACCAACCCACCGGCTGCGGCCGCTATCTTCGGCGCCCTAAGGCCCGCCGTTGTTCCCTGTTGCCACTATCACACCGTCCTCCCACGGACCAGATACCCTTACGACGGACCTAATCCTGTTCAACCACTGTAGGATAAACTAACGCAACTCCTTATTAGTAGCCAAACCGAATTCGAGGCAGGCAGGTCACCAACCCAAGATATTTCTAGTTACGGACAATAAGTTTAGATAGTAATAAGTTATAGGCACCTAATAAGTTCTCAAGGATCCGAAGAAGCCTAGGGACATAGCGGGCCCCTTAGAATAATTAGAACCTAATATTTTTCTATGTTTGTTAACCGAATAAAGCACAAATAAAAACTTTTGTAATATAAGTGTTTCTTATCTTCCTACCCCGTAACTAGGAGATTTTCAGCATTACAACCTCCTATTGATATCCAGGGAGAGCGGTTCTGAATCCTCTGCATCCACGCGACAATCCTGAAGATCCAAGGATGTCAAAAAGGATAGCTGAATACACACCCAAAAACGACATAAAGCGTACATGCCTATATTCATTATTCAATTTGCAGTGTAGCTTTTACGAATTAAAGATTTTTATGAAATTTAGTACACAGGGGTTTTTTGGAAGCGATAAATCGATCTAGCTAGGACAAATTTTTAGAAAATTTCGTTTTATTGTTTTCTACAATTAACTTTATCGAAAAACCGTTTAAACATAAACTTATTTCAGCAGATGGCGTTGTTAGTAAGATGTAAAAATATTATTCAAATTTCATCATTTCATAATTCGTATTTATTTACAAAAAAAACCGAGCAAAGCTTTGTCATACCAGCTTGTGTATTTATTGTCCCAAAAGTTAAGAGCCGAGCGGGATTTCGGGGAATCACAAAAAATAAAACTAAAACTCTTTAGTTGGATAACTGACCAACTCACCGGTACGAAGACAGCATAACAATTTCGTAACCTTCGTCCCTAAAGCAGACAGTCAGTCGATAAACTTGAAATGACGTTTGCCCAATGTCATTGACCTGAAAATACCTACACATAAATACCAAAGGGCATTCGCAAATGACACGATTCTTCAGAGTTGCTCAAGCAGTAATTACGATGTTATTCTCATTTGGAGACACAGTAACAGAAGAAGAAGAACGTGTCACCTCATGGTACACTTATTGCTTTAAATAACCCTCATCACGCGGTCTAGTCTCAAATTTGGCAAAGATTTGACTGGCCTCTCAACTCAGTTGGTAGTAGCTCTGCCTTCTGCGCTGTAGGTCGTGGGTTCGATCCCCGCCGATAACAAATAATTGTGAGGTGAACACAGATGTTTGTTCTCTGTCTGGGTGTTATGTTGTATTATAAGCAGGTATTAACAAAAAAATATGTGAACTTATATGTAATATTATTTGGTTCCTATAGTACAAGCTCTGCTTAATTTTGAGTTAGTTGTCTTGTGTGGATTGTCCACAATGTAATTATTATTTATTTTGTTGTAAACTAATTTTGTCCATAAATAAAATAAAATAAATTATGCTTGTAATAAGTAAACCATATAGCAAAAAATATTTTAATTTTTGTTTTGTTTGCACTCGTTGTATAGATTTAGTTTGGTCTGTGACAATGGCATGTGCAACTTTACCAAAATATCGTGACGTCATCAAACACACAAAATGTATGGTAACTACCAAAGGGATTTTTAATGCCTTTTTGCTTTTTTCATGTCATGTACGTTTCATCTGCCAGAAAGAAAACGGTATTAACACAATGAGCGAGAGTAATTTCCTTTATGTTCGTGACCCAATGCTTTTAATGTAGTATACGTAACCTACTGCTATTTTCGAACTGTGGCACACGCGCCCAAGAGTGAGTCAGATGCGTTTGCAAGATTGTAAAGTAAACTTTGGAATTTTATAAGTTCCGCAAATTTTGACATAACTGCTTCGATTGTTATGGTGAAATTGTGTAAAAAAGTATTTCTATATACTTTTAATGCTTTATATTACAGTTTTAAAGATATGAGTTGTAAATTAGGGATAATTAAAATATTTTAGACAATCCACACAGCACTATCTGGCCCCAAACTAAGCAGAGCTTGTATGATGGGAACCAGAAAGCTGATATTCTACTTATATATATATTTTTTGTAAATACATACTAAGAATACAATATAACACCCTGACAGAGAACAAACATCTGCGTTCACCACACAAATATTTGTTCTCGGTGGGGATTGAACCCACGACCTACGGCGCAGAAGGCAGAGCTGAGAGGCCAGTCAATAGTAAGGATATTGCGTATCCGTGCGTGCGAATCCGAACTATGCTTATGTCATCTTGACAGATGCTCGGGGTCTCCCTCTTTCTCCTCGCTTTCCCCTCTCGTCATAGTTTTTGGGTAAACAGGGATGGGCGTTGACAATGTTCTCAAATGGTGAAGGAAAACATCGCAAGGAAACCGCTTAGGGCCAGCGCACACCGGTGGATGTCAAGGTTTTTTGCCATTGTATTTTTTATCTGAAAATCAAACTGAAGAATCATTCTTTCAATTGTGTATGATAATCCTCGCAATGGTCTGAGGTACGTGGAGTACATTAAGGTGGAGTGGCATGAGACTGGAACTTCTTTACTATTTTGACAGAATACCAGCACATAGCTTCCTCACAGTAGCTAGGCATTAAGCTGAGTCAAGACGCTTTTGCTGCTGTAGCACACAAAAACACGACGCACTTCTCCAGTATCGATGTTTCTATTTGTACCTTTCTTCTTTTAGTATCCTTGTATTTTACTGGTTTATGTGTGCTTATGTAGAAAATAAATAAATGTCTGTCTATATTTCTTTTGTTTTGGAAAGGACCATACAAATAAAGGTAGAAACCAAGTCTTAGTTTATTGCCTGCTTTTCTAGGATTGGTCGTGAAGAACTGGCACCTAGACTCACCTAAATTTAAGACGTTTCAAAGTGTTTTTTAAGATACTTCTGAATACATTTTGAATTTTAAGATTTAGGTACAGGTTTTGTATGCTACCAATTAGAGTCAATTAGCAAAATACATAAATTACGCAAAACTTACTTCTCCGGATAGTGTCATAAACTTTAATGAACTTGCAAATAGAGGCCTCTTAAGACCTGTACATAACTAGGCGATGGCGATGGCGATCAGTGAAACGCTGACAAATATCGCTGTTATATTAGACAGCGCTTTCCTGATCGCCATCGCAGATCACTTAGATGTGCGCAAGGCCAGTCACTAGGTCCAGTCACTAGGTTATTGACTACTCAGAGAATCATTTTACCGTCCTTATACTCGTATAGCTGGTAGAGTCTGTACAGAAAGAGAGCCGTCGTAAAATTTTGTGATATAACCTGACCACGTAAAAATAAATAAATGAAATGGTCAGTGTGATGAAAGGACTATAAGTGCGCCTCGGAAAGAATGCACTTGACACCTTGATGCAGTTTTAAGAATTTTTAGATTCTACGACGTGCCGGCTATATAGACTAGAAAGACTACACAAATAATGCTAAAAATGAGTCATTCAGTCTATTGTAGTCGTTGCAAATGTAGTTTTAATTACTTAGTCATAGATGGATGCTTTTAGAGTTTAGTCATCAGGACATGGGAACATTACTAATGATAAGACTGGGTCACACCGATGCGTTCAGCTTACGAACGAGCTGGCGTTTTTTTTACACAAGTTGATGAAACAGGCATATGACCCACCTAATAGCTATAACAAAGAATTTCCTCACAGTAGGCCCACCACAAGCTCTATCTGGCTCTGTCTCTGGCTCTTGTTATGAGTCTGTGTTAGTGCTCACCAGTGTATTATACCTACTGTGTATGTGACGTTTGGACGTAGGATTCATTTAGTCAACACTCACATAGACTCAAAACCAGAGCCAGAGACAGAGGCAGACAGAGCTTGTGGTAGGCTTAAAGGTCACGCACGTCAAGAATGTGCCCTACGATGCACTGCCTTGCGTCCATCAACTAGAGGCATACAGATGTTCAGCCTCACATGCCAGTAATTTTACCGGCACCCACACTCTTCAAACCGAAACACAGCAATGCTTCACGGCAGAAAGCATGGAGGTAGTACTTCCCCGGACGAGCCCTTCACAAAGAGCTCTACTAGGGACTACTAGTGTAGCGTGTTAAATTCCTCGGCCTATGGGAGAACGCATCAGTGTGAATAAGTTCGTACACAACAATTGATCTCCAACGTGGACGCGAACTGGACGCGTTGGTGTGGCCTTGCCTTTAGTTTCGTCTACTACTGGTCTTTGAGTGATCTAAAAATACCAGAAAGCTCAAGTATTTCGGTTTATAATCTAGTTGACTGGCCTCACAACTCAGCTCAGACAGAGAACAAACATTTGTGTTCATCACACAAATATTTGTTCTCGGTGGGGTTCGAACCCACGACCTATGACACAGAAGGCAGAGCTACCACCAACTGAGCTGAGAGGTCAGTCAGGATATATCGAACAATACCGACCATTGATTTGTTCTAAAGCAGTCGAATACCAGCTTTATTCCTTTTGGTTTAAGGTTGATTTTGACTGGGTTTAGAAGCTGTGTGGGCCATATCCTGTAGCTGAAGTGCTTTGGAAATTAACTTAACGTGGGTGGAAGTCGACGCAATTTTGTTGAGCAAAGTTTTTGAATAGCGCCCGCCGTCATATAACGCCCATCATCACCAGCCTGAAGAAATCTACTGCTCGACATAGACCTCCAACGATAATGATGATGTTACATTTCCAGGGAGAACCATTCTTAACCCCTTTCTATCCACAGACTTCCCGCGATCTTTAAATTTTTCACATTACAATAAAACTTAAAATCCTTTCACACAAAGAAGAAGAATAAATTTTAAATTTTAATCGGAAATAAAAACATATTATAAATATGCTTTAAATACACTCATCTCTATTTAGTTATAAAGTCTTGCGTCTAATAGCCCCTTCCCACTGGTGTGTGATATCGCGCACGGAGGCGGATCAGCTCGCACGACACACTATGGGAGCGGTCTCATGCGCCGAGGTGTGCGGTAGCACAGGAGCCCTTTCTGTGTGCGTTGCCGTGCGTCGTCGTCGGCTGTGCGTGATGATCTGCTGAACCACACACCGTAGGAAGGCAGCATGTAAGCGATCAGTTTCAGCATAAACCTATGCATACACTCCGCACACACTGCCCCGAACTTTGACAGATACAAAATTGTCCCTCCATCTTCTTTCTTAACTTGTATAAAAATAATGTGGTTGTGTATATTAACCATTACAACAAATGACGGTTATCTACGAAGTAAATGAATTCCTTTGCGATAACCAGTTAGGGGGTGTCCATAAATTACGAGAGGTGTTTTTTTTTAATTTTCTGTCCCTCCCTCCCTGGTGAGATGTCGTGAGATTTTATTCAACCCCCTCCCCCATCCCCCAATCTCACGTGAGATTTTTCAAAATGTGGGTTTCTTACGGAAACGCGTTGGATTGTTATTGTAAAAAGAAAAAAAAATTGCTTCGTGCTTTTATTTACGACAGTGGCGCTAAAACAAAGGACGGGCTTAAAACGGTATTAAAATAGCATGATTTTTTTTTTGTTTCAATCAGAAAAAAAATTGCGTGATACCCCCCCTCTCCCCAACGTAAGATTAGATGAGATTTGACTCGACCCCCTCCCCCCTTAAACATCTCACGTAATTTATGGACGTCCCCTTATCTCTGAGGTAAAAATCTTCCCAGATTACTGGTTATCTGACGCCAAGTTATCTGCAAGGAATAAGCGTATTATTCAACAAAAAATAAAGGCCAGTGGCTATTGTTTCAGCTGTAAAATATATTTAACCTTTTTGCTTTTCTCACGGAAGTGACTAAAGCTAACCGATGTAATATTTCATCAATAAACGCCAATTCATTTTTATCTACAACACAGCATTCAACTTACGCCCGTATTTTAGATCATTCTCTCTTCTCCTCCACTCAGAGATAACTTTACCTCATAGCTAACCCATTGACAGCGCTCACAGCTCAGTTGGCAGAAGCTCTGTTTTCTGCGCTGTAGGCCGCGGGTTCGATCCCACTACATCCCATAAGTCAACTGGTGTTGGGTCTCTAATTTTCGTTTTAGTTGTCACTGCATCACACGCACAACAATGGTGCAATTCTAGCAAAACAAATCACTCAAGCAATAGCTGAATTAGAAGTGAGTAGTTTATTTTTGTTTGAAAAATTTGAAAATGGAACGCGGGTTCAACGATCACTTCAATCCAGCCGTGTTGCCGGTATACAGTGCGTCGATTCCAGCAAGACGGCTCGATTGAGTGATCGCTGAATCCGCGATCCATTTTCAAATGTTTTCAAACAAAAACTGACAACTCACATCGATTTACGCGATCGCTCGAGTGATTTGTGTTGCTGGAATCGACGCCCTGGACAGCTGTCAATGGTCACAGAAAAAAAAATCTTTAGAATACGGGGGCTAAAACAACGCAGTAGCAAAACCGTAGGCGGGCATAGCTTAGCAAATAGTTATTACTGACGCAGTAGAGAGGTATTAACGCCCACTCCTGCAAGTCTTTAGATGACCTACGGCTTATTCTGAGTGCTGTAAGTATTAGATCGAACTTAATGTCAAGAAGACCATGACTTACGTGGATGTCTGTAGTTATAAGAAAGACGTGGAAAATAACGAGATTGACCCAATGACGACCCAGAACTTTTTTATTATTTTTATTTTGACTAGCTGATGGAACAAGCATATGGCCCACCTGATATTAACAAAGCATTGCCTCGTAGGTCACTTACGTTAGGAATGTGCCCTACGATGCACAGCCCTGCGTCCATCAATTTGAAGCATGCAGATGTTCAGCCTCACGTGCCAGTAATTTCACCAACACCGACACTCCTTCAAACCGAAACACAGCAATGCTGCTTCACGGCAGAAATAGGCATGGTGGTAGTACTTTCCCAGACGAGCCCTTCAAAGAGCTCTAAGTACTACTACTAAATAGACATAAAAGGATAGTCATCTTTGGAGAAGAATGATTAGAAAAGCCGACCCCAAATAAAGATGGGCCAAGGCTCGAAAAGCCAAGAATAAGTTACGTGAGCCAGATAAAAGAAAACGTCGCTGTCATGTCGTATAAGGAAGTCAAAAAGGCCGCATTCGAAAGACTTAATTGGAGAAAACTGCATCAAAACCCTACAAGAGCTTAGCTCTTCAATTTAAGAAGAAGAAGGCCCGAAGAAGAAGAAACGATTGCGCATAGCCGTTGATCAGAAACGTGACAAACTTCAAAGGGATAAAAATCCGGTGCGCGTACTGTACGGTGTATATTTACTCGCCTACTCGCATAGTGTAGGTTATAGTAACGACTTTATGTGGACTTATAGCGCTATTACATCGTTTTCTTTATCTATGTCTGGGTTTTGTTACCTTTGTTGTGTTTTGTTAATAAAAACATTATGTTAATCTTCTCAAACATGCTCGGAAATTTGAGCATTATTTTGACAACCTTCTTCGATATAAATCGAAATTGCTGTACTGGCCAATTAATGCGAGCAGCGGCCACTAAAAGTTGTATGAAAATCCATTATTTGTCGTGTTTAGCGGCCAGATGTCATTTGAAAATGGAACGATCTTTTGCTCCGAAATATGACAACCAAGGAGGTAACTTATCAAAGGTTTTATTTTCAAATGTTAAGTTCTGCCTAGGTAGGTTGCTAATGCTTAGTAAGGTTCTGCTAAGTAGTAACTTAGTTTTAATTTCCTCGCATTATTTGTGAAAAGTACAATACAAGCCTTGGCCACAATTCGGCATTGATGGGTGAACGTGTAAATGTGGGCTTAGGCGAAGCTGAGGTATATATCCGATATTCCAAAATTGTTCATGAAAATCTGTGGTATTCCAATAATTGGACTGTTGAATCCAAAAAGTCTTTAATATTCTTATTTATTTTTAAACTTAATCTTAAATTATAATGATATTCGATGCGAAAAACTATTAAAAAATATTTGAATTTGTTATAACAATTGAAAACTTTTAAAATTTGAAAACAAAGACGTGAAAATCACCATTGGTCGCCATATTTGTGACGTCATAATGTTATAGGATTGGATTATTATATTATATAACTCTGTATCAGCATCAGTTGTATTCTACGATGAGGAGAAATATAACATTGTGACGTCACACTCGGTCGGTTTCGGAAACTATCGGCGTGTTTCAGTTCAAAAAAAATATTTTGAAAACAAAAGTAATTTCTTAATTACACCAAATAAAAATAAACTAAAGATAGTTTTGTATGAAAACATGACTATGATATTTCCAATAGACCCAAAAAAAAACATTCAAAAGACTTGAATCCAGTGACAATAATTTTACCAGAATACTCCTTCAAGTAGATATAACGTGTACCGTTTAGCTTTTTATTCCACACAGCAAACTATTAAGTGTGTCCTTACAGTGCTTTTACGCTTTTGCATGTAAAACCGTGTTTTTACTACGCATATTATTAATAAAGATAGCTTTAAAGTATTTTGCTATAAAATCGCTGAATAACAAACCTATTAACGATGCAAAAAGGTTACATTTTAAAATTGTAAACAGCCAGTAACAAACAAGCTTGTTAATTGAAGGATCTATAAAAACCTTTTTAGGATAAAACTTTTTAAATATAGAATGAATAGACAATGAGTTTTGTGCTTAAATAAAGCCTTTGGAAATATTGACATAGTGCGATACCGTCTCTTTGTTTGAAGCAGCATTGCTGTGGTTCGTTTTGAAGGGTGCGGTGAAATTACTGGCACGTGAGGCTGAATATTTGCCTCAAGTTGATGGACGCAGGGCAGTGCATCGTAAGGCACTTTGCAGACGTGCGTGACCTACGACGCAATGGCCTATAACAAAATAGGCCGATTTTTACCAATTATTATCATTAGATGGGCCTATGCTTGTTCCATCAACTACCTCTAGATGTTTTAAAAAAAAAGGTGACTTCATATTCCACGTGTAACGTTACCATTATAATAACCTTAACTCTAATATATTCTGTGATCACGTTTGTCATCTGTCATCTGTCAAAGAGTGTCAAAGTATTTGGCGCGCTGCAAGTATTCAAGAAGAAGAGATAGAGATTCGGTGGCGATTATGTACAATAAAAAGCTTATGTGAGGATTGTGATAAATTAGTACTACTCTGTGAACAGTAGAGTTTTTACTGAAGATAATTCCGTTGAGAAGAAGGCTGTTTTACACACGATAGAAATAGCAAATATCTATATTATAGATATATCTATAGAAATAGCAAAGCAAAGCAAATCTAAAAAATATCTCTTTACATGATATGAAGTTGACAAAGCTCCCATGTCATAAAACAAAATCATCTCACGACCCAAATGCTCAATTGACACTCGAGCCATTTACATTGTCGGCACTGCCACCATTCAAAACTATTGTCTAATTAGCTGAACGGCAGATAGATTGTAACCTTCGTATGAATTATGCATTAAATTTAAGACCGGTTTCATAATGGCAGAAATGTAGCAGTACAGGAGCATAATTCTCGGGCCGACCGAAATTTTCAATATCCCTTAAATACACATTGGCATTCACAAACCCGCACTTTTTTTACGTTTTCCGTATATCCGTAGTTGTAGAGGCTTCTACGATGAGGTCGTTGATGAATTACTCAAGGAAATCATCCATTCTCTCTTCGAAAAGAAGCAATAAAATAAAATTGCAAAATAATCCGAGATGGCTACAGGGCGTCAATCCAGCAACATGGCTCCAATAGTGATCGCTGAATCCGCGTTCCATTTTCAAAATGTTCAAACAAAATTTGACAAGTCACTTCGATTTACGCGATCGCTTGAGTGATTTGTTTTGCTGGAATCGACGCCCAGACCGGTGGCGATCAGTGAAATATCGCTGTCATATTTGAAAGCGTTTCCCTACTCGTCACCGCAGAACGCTTAGATGTGCGCATGGCTTAAATGTAACTTGTATTATGGGAATATAGTTTTTATAAATAAATAAATAAATTATCGGTAATTATCGGTGGGCATCGGACCCTACGGGGCGCAGAAAGCAGAGCTACTACCAACTGAGCTGAGAGGCCAGTCAAGCTTCAGTTTCCCTTCGAAAGGTTTCCGATAGTGCACTAGATGTAACACTCAATCATTCGCACCTCACACGACGTACAATAAACTGGTATTATCTAACAGACCGTTAGCTGACAGAATAAATAGCAGTGGTGTTAGGCCTGTTTCTCACTATATCATCAAGCTTGCTTTTGGAGTGCAAGAAACCTGTATCCAGAATTTGACATCGATCTAAAGTACCACATTTATAGATATAATCTAGGTTTATACCAATATTATGAAGCAGAAGAGTTTGATTGTTTCTTTGTTTGGTTGAACGCGCTAAACTCGGCAACTGCAGTTTTTGTTAATTATTTTTGTGTTTGATAGTCCATTTATCAAGGAAGGCTATAGGCTATATTGTAGCTTGATGTTATATAATATAATTAATATAACATCAAGCTACAACTAATAGAAACAGCATCAATGAAAAATGTTGCAAGAATCTATGTCCATCCTTTTCTGTCAAATAAGGATTATTCTAAAAATTTGCAATTTCGTCAAAATGTTCTAGAATAGAATGCTCCTAAGCGTAGAATGTTCTTTACCACACTAGAAAAATGTATGCTCACAATGCTAATGCTCTCAAATGGTGGAGAAAAACATCGTGAGGAAACCCGCGGCTTAGTCAGCTTGACACGTAGGTATTCAAATAGACTCGTAAATAACAGAGCTATGCTATAAAACATAAAAAAATGCATCCATCAAGTGAGTACCTTCTTTTTTTGAAGTCGGCTAAGAATTTAAACTACATAGACAAAAACACGTAACAATGAAACAAATTATGAAGTCAAATGGTGTTAGCACAGTTGTTACCTCACAATGTTCCGTCTGAAGGTCTTTGAATAATCATAAAACACATGTTCAAGTCATTAGTCGAAATAGCAACTAAACTAAAACGAGATGGATATATTTTAATGGCTGCAAGTGGGAATGAGACAGTGATAAAGATGATGTAGACATGAGTCATAGTACAAGTGGGTCATTGCTAGATAATTAGAGGGACATTGGTGAATTTGGATTCAGTAGTCACGTAGGATGTGTGGAGTGACAAGAATGGATAGGATACGGAATGAGTATATCAGGGGAAGTTTGAAAGTGACAGAAAAACTGAGGAGCAATAGGCTGGCGTGGTACATGAGGAGGAATGAAAGTCATGTGACTAGAAGAGTGATGAGTATGGATGTGGATGGATATGTGAGATTATGAGAGATGTAGACCAAAGAAAACATGGATGAACTGTGTGAAAAATGATATGGATAAGAGAGGAGTGAATGCAGAGATGACGGCTGACAGAGGGGAATGGAGGAGGAATACATGTTGTGCCGACCCCACATAAAGTGTGATGAGGGCAGGAAGAAGAGTCATGTAATATTGACTAGAAATATACTGGCCTAAACTATAGACTACAGAGATCACACGATTTCAAGGTGAACGTCAAAGTCAAGGTGCTTGATTCAATCAAATTTAAAGGAGAAGTTTTGAGAGCACTTCTACACCAGCCAAATCTAGGCGTAGTAAACATGATTAATTAATTACGATTAAAAAACAAGGAAAGAAACGTCTTGCCTTCTACAGTTTTTTGAAAAATCTTCTTCTTCCTGCTCTTATCACACTTTATGTAGGGTAATTCTTTAATGTGCTAAATCTCTAACGTTTAATAAACATTGCTATTTTCTTAAAAATAAATATGGTTTTGCAGAAAGTTAGGAACCAAGTCAGTGAGTAAAAACGAGTATGTCCGAAAAATATTAATTTATATTTAGTTGGGGCACTGTAATTCTACCGGCAAAGCTTATAATCTTATCCTAGCATGAAAGATTACCTGCCCAAAAGAAAAGAGGAAACTTTATTAAGAATTCGCTAAATAAAACAAAACATGGACCATGTCTGTCTTTAAATTAATTTAAAGACTTAAGAACGCCCACCTTTTTCATAAACCACCTTTATCTTCACTTACTTAGAATAAACTTTGCTGTTTTGTTTCGCTTTGAATTATTACTTCGTAAAATTTTGTTTATTACTTTAAGTTCCTCTTTTTGCAAATCCAAAGAAACTTTATTTGAATTTTAAATTAAGGAAAGCAGATACAATACTAGAAGTCCTCTGGTTGGACTACCTTATGAATTTTCAGGACATAATTTTGAACTTTATCCATTATTAAACTTACTAAAACTAGAACTAGATGGTGCTAGTTAATATCTAACGAAGCTAAAGCGCCGACGAAAACGCACAGCGTTTTTATATATTGTAAATGTAGCTTTCATGATAGTGTGCTCATATACTCATCGGAAAGTATAACATGCTGTTAAATGAATAAACCTCGATCTCAGCATCAAATCCAGTCTTTGATTTTGTTATCCTTTTATATTTTCACCCCTTAAGACCCATCGTTCCAGTTGTACATCCATCTCCTACTTTAAGCGATCTAATGAATATCATGGTACAGTGGGATACAGCTCAAGTTACCTAAAAACAAAGTAAAAAGATGCTTACTGCAAGGACATAAGAGCTAGCAGTGTATAGTCTGATGTGTATCCTTGTGTACGTTCATCCTGTTCAATACTAGCTTTTCCAAAATATCTCTTTTCTTCCAACTTTTCTGGATTTTCAGCGAATGCTCTAACGGACAGAAACACGTACAAAGATTAATGTACTGAAACGCCTGCATAAACTAAAATATCTTTCATTTCTTTTGGAGAAACAGTGTTCATTCCAAAATATTCTTCAAACAACGCTTTGTTACTCGCGACCCATCTTCAAAACACAACACGTGTTGGTCCAATTTTGGGCCGGATGAGAAATTGAGAATACAGAACACTTAATGGATGATCTTTCATTTATAATTAGAGCAGCGCTGAAGTGCTTGGAGAATTGCGCAAGAATGTGCTGAGGTTTTCAAGATGGATAAAATCAGAAGATTAGTCAGCCGGAAGCCCTACATAGGAAACGGCCACCACAATCTTCCAAAAACATAAATAATAAGCCGACTTTATTTGACAATTATTGACTGTGTTATGTTTTTGTAGGTAATTTGACTTAGGTTTGTGATTGTGGTTGGTAAGGGATTGTGTGAAGCCTTGCGTACATCTAAGCGTTTTGCGATCAATGAAATGCTGTTAAATATAGCTGTCACATCAGCGTTCGTCTAATTGCCTCCGCAGAAGGCCGCGCAAGATTTGACTGGTGTACTAACATTCTTAAAAAAATGTATTGTCAGTGTTCATCCTAAATACGGCAGCACATTAAATGGCAGTAACAGCATTGTTTTGTTTATCTTCTGACAGACCTCTGAGTGCGGTTGTAAGTTCTAAACCACCATGACCCAAACAAGCTATGAGTAACATAGCGCAACCCGAACAAGACGTAGTACACGCAACTATATTTGGTAACCCAACACGCAAT
Source organism: Thera britannica (assembly GCA_939531255.2). Lineage (NCBI taxonomy): Eukaryota > Metazoa > Arthropoda > Insecta > Lepidoptera > Geometridae > Thera > Thera britannica. The sequence continues at coordinate 3,045,255 of OW618042.2, read as the reverse complement.
ACTTCAAACCGTCCACCGAAATAAACGAGCGCAAGATACAAATTAATTTTCCGGCACCGAAAGCAGTCAGAAACTACCATTGTTTGGAACACAATGAATTACTCAAACTGGGCAGTAACAGAGAAAAATTTGGTGAACGAACGATGTTGTCCAAATCTCTGCGGTTGTGATGCAATTTGTATGTGGGCAGATTTTATCGATTGTCGATAATTTTCCTTTTGGGAAGACAATGACAGCACAATGTTATAGATTATCCCACATTATCTGGCCATGTGCGTGCCATGTGCATTTGGGATCGTTACTCAACCACGTTCATCGTGAATGAATTTTTAAAGGAGTTGGAAATTACAAAAACAAATTTGAATTTAGCGGAATTTGAAAATTCTGTCCTCGGGTATCCGAATAATAAAAATTAAAGGGTGTGACTGGCCTCTTAGCTCAGTTGCTCTGTCTTTTGCGCCGAAGGTCGGGGGTTCGATTCCCACCGAGATCAATATTTGTGTGGTGAACATCGATGTTTGTTCTCTGTCTGGGTGTTGTTATATTGTATTCTAAGTATGTATTTACATAAAATAAAGTATTTAAGTATTATATCAGCTCTCTGGTTCCCATAGTACAAGCTCTGCTTAGTTAGATAGTATTGTGTGTATTGTTCACAATATTTATTTATGTATTATAATTATCGTCTCTAAATTCTGGAATTTCAAGAGTTATTGTAATGTTAACAGAAAATAAAAGACGTTTCATTTTGTGTCGAAAAAGGTTTTATTCAAACATGACTCTAATGTTACGATTTTCTTTGTTTACAGGTAATATGATCCTTCTTTCAACAAAACAACGGAGTATTGTATCTTGTAAGTAAAATAAAAACAAAACAAGACAAACACATTGCTTCGACATTAAAATATCATGATTTAGATCAAAGTTCTTGTTTTTACTTATTTTTACTTGCACCCAATACAACATTACATCACAGATTTTAGCATATGCATGCAAAAAAAGAGGTTCAATGTATAGATTTGATACATGGATGTCGCGTGCTGTTGAAATCCCCGATACTTCGAGCAATGTGTCAAATTCTACACTGATCGGCAACCTTTTGGAGACATTGGAGATGTTATGAGGAAGCTATGGGTTGCCGCAGACGTTACATTGATGGATAGTCCCGTAAACAAGGGCATAAGTGAAAAGCTGCTCTTGATTGTGAGAACAGGTTCCCGAAAATCAATCATCGAGTCAATTGTGAATATGCTCGTTGCACAAGTTATGAATAAAGTGACGCTGAGAGACAGTTTAAGACTTGCGTACATCTAGATCGCCTGCGATGGTGTATCGCTGTCAAAGTTCGCGGCAGTGTGTGCGGATGCATCCAAAACTATACTGAAACTAATAGCCATCGCCATCACATAGCCTAGATGGGCGCAAGGCTTTAAGAGATGGGTTGGTTGAAAAGATTTGGGAATTGAGGCCCGGTTTTCGATCAATTTAGAAATGTATTTGTAGAAAGGTTAAATTTCTTTCACACGACATGAGAGGAGACTGACTTCTTCTGACTATGATTTTGAGCGTAAATCGAAAAGATAGGTTATAGCTATATAAATAGTACTAACACTAGATACAAAAACTTGTTTAATTCTTTAACCTTAGGCCCCTATGATTTTATCTTTATAGATATCTGTTCTGTCACTACCAGGAGTATCACAACTGGTTCTACACTGTCATCCTCATCAACCTATATCAGTCCTGCTGGACGTAGGTTTCTCCCAAGACTGAGCTTAGTCCTCTAGTTTGCCAGCTACATTTCGTCCATTATTCGTAGCCAGGGTCAGTTGGGGTTGTTCGTAGCTTAGGTTGGGCAACACTCTATCCGCGGTAGAATCCAATCAGGACCCTGTAACTCTTTCAAGTTCTGAGGCAATGTCGGACCATTAATGGTTTGATGATGGAGGAACATCGGTGGTGGTTTAGTTGGTATGCTGTCAGTATGACGGAGAATCTGACATACCCTCCTATTGTCCCCGAGTAGGAGGCATGCGTAAAGCTTTTTCCCCCGTAAAAAAGGGTTCTATAGCTTCGTTATTATTACTCCAATGCTGCCTGTTATGTCATGCATTAGCATATTCACTTACGTCTATCCAAGTGTTTGATGTCACACCAAAACTTGTGAACCATAGATTTGAGAGTTGGTATTTGAACCGTAGTGTAATTTTTGAAGCGAAGTCTTCTTGCGGCGGGCTCGAGAATTTTAAGACATGGGTAATCTAATGAATTTTTAGAAAGACGGTAGCTCAAATTCGTTCTTATTGGAAATATTTTATCAAAATCCATCAGAAGACTTCTTTATGGTAATGATGATACGACCAAGGTATTTAATGAATTGATTCAGGCGTGACTTTGCGGGACTCCATTGTTAAACATAAATTAACTAGAACAAATATATACCTAGTACTAATCCGCTAATCTAATCGATGTAAGTAAACTTAATATAGACTTGACGTGTGTGCACCTAAGCAAAAGCGTGTTTGCTGCTCTGTGTGTGCACCCTAAGCAGCATTCGCAAATCCTGCAATGTGAAATAAGGTGTATTAGACACAACAAAAATACCACAAAAATAAAAACTTAACAAGATTTCGACACGTGTTACGCTTCTCTACGAAGCATCTTCAGAAAAATTTACTCTCTGTACCTACACTTAAGGACGTGTTGCCTCGTTCAGCGCTGAGCAGAAAGTATCAAGGTATAAATCAATTAACTTCTAAGTGATTTCTTTTACGATGTCCTAAAGTGACCATTTGGGTGGTAAACGACTTACTTTTGCGAAAAGTTGAATTTTACTGCAGCCGAAGACTTAAAACTGATAATTTGGTCACATTACGACCAGTAAAATTGTAGGATCAGTAATTTAATAGTGACTTGATCAGAGAGTAGTAAATTGGCACTCTTTAGCGGCACTAAAGACCCCAATTTGTAATGGTTGACCTAGTTTTAAAGTAATAAGTATCTGTAAAAGATGTTAAAGGGAATAAGTCATAAGTTTCAATTTCATTTCAATTTTTTTACGTAAAAGACAACCTCTTTACAGTCCACCTAATGCTAAGCAGTCACCATCACCTATAAACAACAACGACACCAAGGATGCTGTCGTTGAACCCCTTCCCTGAAGGGTTTTTTTTTGAAGCAATAAATGGGGTCCTTAAAAAAAAAGGTGGATCTATCTGTTCTTAAAAGGCCGGCAGCGTATCAGCACCACCTCTTGTGTTGTAGGTGTCTATGGGCGACGGTGACTGCTCTCCATCAGGTGGCTCGTCTGCTCGTCTATGAGCTTTGGCTTATAAAAGCTATGTTGTAGCTAATTGAAAAACCCTCTGCTCTCTCAACTAGGCTTGGTCGCGTTGAACTAGCACCAGCTTTAACGAGTACCTACTTCTGAGTGTTTTCGTCCTACGGAGGGCTCATTTAACGATTCTATCGGACCTGGCTCAAACAGCCCTTAGCTCAAGCTGCCCCTTAGCTCAAACGCTTTAAGGCGGCCTGGAAATTCCGTTACCTAAATTATTTTCAAAAAAAAGTGAACTGGCCTTTGCATCTATTGTAGATGATGTATATAGCGCCAGGGGCAACTGGTGTTTATATATGGGACAGGACTTTAGATGGAATAGGCTTGCCCAGCACCTATACCATCCTGACAGCTTGGTCGGCCTAATCCACAGGAAAGACATGGTCAATACGTGCGGAGCTGACTAAGCTAAGGGTTAGTTAAACTAAATATCCTCTAACACTCTCTATAAAGATGACTCCTGCTGTGGGCTTCGAACCAGTACATTACGCTTCGCAGCCGGACAGTCAGCCACAAAAAAGTCATCAATATTTTACACTGTCGAACAGTATAGTCGACGACAGGGTAATTTTTAACAATTTTCCAATACCTTATCCGTTTAATTAATTGTATTGGTTTTTTTGTCTCCTCACTCTGCCGTAAATCGCGTTGGTTAAGACCATGCTATCCAAAAAGCGGTGGCCGTTACATTAATTTCGTAGTTAATTGCTAAGGTATAGGCAGAGGTAACTGTTCAACATCAGGTGGACCATCTGCTTCTTCTTCTTCTTCTTACCAACCCTTTCTTCTACTTAATATTATCAACGAGTGACTCACTTTGGCGATAAAGTTCGCGCAAAATTAAAATCCGACATTTAAACAGCGCTTTGACTGGCAAAACAAGTCAGGTGCCCAGAACTATATTTCATATTAAAAATACATTCTGCGCAGGTTAGTCACGTGGTAAGCGGCTAATAAGTTCTAGGAAAGCGGACTTTAACCCACTTCTCTTAAGACATCGGCCGCTGACCACAAAAACCCACCGCGCCGTGTAAATTATGGGTTCGATGGTTGTTTTCTCTCGTTTAAGGAGTCATATTATTCACTTGTGTACGTGTAAAATTGCCTTAAGGTACTGACAGCTTGAAAAATTAACTAACAACTCAAGATAACATAGCTCTCTCACTTTTCTGACCACGCGTACTAAAAAAACAATATTTTTTATAGAATTCAATTTGTTTTAGCGCTAAGGTTTATATTGAATCTAGAATATCGATTCAATTTGAGCTTAAAATTTCTAACGCTACTTGTGTTTCCTTTAATGAACACATAAACAAAGTGTCACCTTAATTAGTTAGAGACAGTAAGAAAAGTGCCAATGGACACATTCTTAGTACCTAATACTTATTTTATAAAACTAAGCTAAAGCAAAATTACTCATTAGCCTACTAGGCTAGATTGTAATATTAATTAGGGTACCGCATAGATGTAGTACACTAATTTAGTAAAAAAAAAAAAAAAAAACTTGTGTTTCCGACTGTACCTACTGCAGTCGCAAAAGAAGTAGATGACTTTGTAATTTTTATGCTTTTTTTGCCTACATTTTCAACCAAGAAAATATTACCTGTCATCGTTTCACAAACTTTTGGTGGACCTCTTTTTCTCTAAACGTGACTTTTAAAGAATTTAGACTTTTAAAATTTATAAAATTTCTTTCTCAGGATTTTTTTAATACAGAGTTTGAACCATAAAATACTAGTTATCATAGCCTTGATATAATTTATTTATTTATTCATTTATTCACTTATAATAACATTACAGATTTAATCCAATGCGTTATCTAAGGCTTAAAATTAATAGATATCTATACAAACTTCTATCTAACTTAGTACTATTATTGCACTTCACTCAATAAGTAGGTTTATTTATTTACTACTAATAATCATTAACATCTAGATATAATAATCAACTTTTGATGCTGACAGTCCAATGTAGTGTGGTTTCGTTAATTTGGCAGTTTAGTTGCGAAAGTTGACACTTGAAATTCGCACGCGTCGCCTGAAGAGTCGTGGAACTTCATAACTCCCTAGGAAAGGGAAATGGTATGATTACGTTGGAGCTTTAAGGCTGAGAGCAGACTTGAGACACGACAGTCTTGAGACAGGCTACCGCAGACTTCAAACAAAACGACTCATAGACAAAAATTGGCCTAAAAGTCACCAACAACGCCACCATATGGTGACCATTTACCATCAGTACAGTAAGCCTACCACAAGCTCTATCTGGCTTTGTCTCTACCTACAGATGGGCCGTATGTAAGCTAGTTTGATATAGAAAAAGCAGGACAGAGAGGTTTCGGCAGCCTAAGCATACGTCATCTGAATTGGACCATATTTCTGTCAAAAAACCCACAGGTGAAATAACAAAATTAATAACCAATTTACCAAGCAATAAATTCCCTGAAGTGTATTTTTACGACTGTGCATACAAATTTGTTTATAGGTCTGTTGGCTTAGGATCGGGTCCACTTAGAACCCGCAAGGCCGTTGAGCCAATGCGAAATCGACGCAATAAAAACAACTTGTCGACGCATACCAGGGCCCTTTTCGATGAACGGTCTCGCACGAACACTAAATTCCTCAAATCACCTTTTTTTTGGGAGCACTTGTAGTCTAGTAGTGATCATAAAATCGTGGGTTTAAATCCAGTCGTGTACCAATGAGATTTTCGGTCGAAAACACTTTGCCAGTACTAAGAAAACACCGTGAGATTGCAAAAATGCATGCAAAAATCAAAACACAGTCGGATTTGAAGTTCAACTTTTGAAACTATCATGGTTTTTAACACTATTTTTATGAAAGAACGGGATATTTACTATGATTAAAACCATGATCAGTTCAACCGTGATCATGGTGCATGCAACTGTGCCAAAATATCGAGAGTGAAAACACACAAAACTGGTAAATAACCCGTTGTTTCATAAAAATAGCCCTATTGTTCAGTCTAAGTCTAATTCTAATACATAGTCCTGCCTGACCTTTTAGTTAGTTTTCATGTTTTGTGCACTTAGTGACACTTTATTTCGGTAAGTTACTTACGTAACAAAGTAAACCAATGCATGACTTGTTCTTCTTAATTGCGTTTCTGCTTTGTAATAAAAAAACATGTTTAGTAAAGTGTTCTTTTAGGCCTTTTAGGGGTTCGTTGTAAACACTACCTAAACATTCCAATTCCATAGAACTCACTCAGCAGGTGCAATTTATAGCACTAAGTGCATCTTTTTAGACATGAATTATGAAGCTGAAATTTATTAAATAAATTAATTCAAAAATTACTTTTAATTTCTATCATGACTGTACGCATTTTAAAAAAGCAGCCAAGTGCGAGTCGGACTCGCCCATGAAGGGTTCCGTAGCATCAAGTAACATAATATAAAGGTTCTTGTAGTTCGTCGAAAGGTAAATTACGGTTTACGATTTATGACGTATAAAAAAAAACTACTCACTAGATCTCGTTCAAACCAAATATAGTTGGAAGTTTGCATAGTAAATGTACAACATATATTTTTTTAGTTTTATCATTCTCTTATTTTAGAAGTTAAAGGGGGGGACCAACTTTATTCCACTTTGGAAGTGTCTCTCGCGCAAACTTTTCAGTTTAGAAAAAAACAATATTAGAAACCTCAACATCATTTTTGAAGACCTATTTATAGATACCCCACACGTATGGGTTCGATGAGAAAAAAATTTATAGTTTTTTTTCTATTTTTGTGTAAAAATCTTAATGCGGTTTACAGAATACATCTACTCACCAAGTTTCATCAGTCTAGCTCTTACGGTTTTGGAGAAAAATGGCTGTGACATACGGACAGACAGACAGACAGACAGACAGACATGACGAATCTATAAGGGTTCCGTTTTTGCCATTTGGCTACGAAACCCTAAAAATGACGTTTTGCTAACTAGACGTTCTGCTATACAGACCATCTGATAGTTGGACGTTTTGCTACATGAACATTTTGCTAATTAGACTTACTGGTACTGCTCATTAGATCTTTTGCTCTGTTGGACGTTTAGCTACTTAGACCTTTTGATCAGCCGGTCTACTCTTGAACGCGATTCCGATCCCAATTTAAAGTTTTGACGGAATTCTGACAGAAAACCCATGGGATTTATGTCAAAATTCCGTCAAAACTCTAAATAAGATAAGTAAGTAAGATTGGGATCGGAATCGCGTTCAAGAGTAGACCGGCAGGAGGTGACCAAACGGCGTTTTTCCTCGAATAGGGACCAAGGACTTTTTGAACTTTTTACTGTGTAACCTTTCTCACATGCTGTGGTATTATTCAATTACTTTTATGATCGACTGGGAACCAGAGGCTGCAATTTATCACTGATTTTATTAAAGCTCCCGTTAAGTTCAATGTAGGAATAAACATGTTTGCCCGCTGTCATGTTTTTACACACACATCAACTAAATTAATTGTTATGTTTGCATTCATCATTATTTTTTTAAATAATCTTGGCAATTTCAAAACTGGACAAGTTTTTTCCAAATTTTTTATACAGCTAGAATAGAAAAATAATAGATGGCAGTGCATCGTAGGGCGCGTTTCTGACGTGCGTGACCTACGAGGCATTGCTTTGTTATAGGCGATGGTTACCACTTAACATCAGGTGGGCCATATGCTTGTTCCATCAGCTAGTCACATAAAAAAAAAAAAAAAAAGAAATGAAAATTCTTTATTGCACACCTGAAAACTAACAATAGAAAAACAAGTAACTATCTGATGGAACAAGCAAAATATATGGTCCACCTGATGTTAAGTGTAACCCATCACCTATAACAATGCATTGCCTCATAGGTCAGTAAAATCATGAAAGGTCAGAAAAATCCGTTTGAAACGGTTCATAAAATAACTGAATTAATTCACTATATCCCAGAAAAGGGAAGCTTGTAAAAATATGAATGTATTTTTTAGACTAACCTCTGTTTTGAATGTTTGAAGCGTTAACATACGGGTTTGACAACTTTTTAAATGGTTTTTTGTGAAAAATGGCGTCCGTTCTGGAATGTTTTTGTGCTGTACCGCTTGATTGAGTGCCAGGGATTTGTGAAATCGAAGTTTCCTAAGAATTAGCGGACTTCATTGTGTCGGGCAATATTGTGATTGTGGAAAGAACCAGTTTAGCACAGTTTATAGGCGACCACAAGTTGGAAATGCTTTGTTGGGTGGCCATCACTTCAATAACTGTGCAATTCATAGAGAACCTTGATGATGCAACGTCAGAACTCCTGAGCTTTCATAACCGACTTCAAATAAAATAAGATATAATAAGCCGATTTGTAAAATATTTAACTGATTTAGAGATAAATTTCTATGGGACCATCATAATATATAAACTCTCTAAATTGTTTTAATGTTTGGTAATTTTGCAAATTCTTTTTTTAATCTAAAACATTCAGATTGTTCCCATTGAAATTTCATCAAAATCGGTTTAACAAATTGTCCATGAAGTCGGTTTCTAAAGTTTTTAAAACTTGTATTATTTGAATTATTTTTTCTTAGATCTCTCTCCTTCTGATTAATTTTTACTTGCATTTACATCATGCAGTGTTTTTTTACGTTGCATCGGTATAATACGTCACCGCTTTTATAAAGTCCGCTATCACGTGGCGTGGCATACCGCCTCAACGAAGCTTCTCATATTCATGCAAATGTTAGGGATTACTTTAGGTGAGCGTTGTTTTTCGTTTGCGCTAACTCTTTTTGTTTTTGCTTTGAGCCTGTGGATATTTGGGTTGTCTACGAGTGTTTGTATTGTATCAACTACTAAAAAAAAAAAATTAAAAAATTAAAAATTTGTTTATTCAGATGTCAAAAGATCCATTCCTAAAACTAACACAATACATACAATAGCAAATCAAAAAATAAAATAAACAGAGACGTTTACAGTAGGAGTTCACACGAGTGGTTAGTTAATGTAATAAACTTGACTGGCATTGGGATTGATTAAGGCAGCCACCCAGTAGTTTTGTAGTGGGCTGTCCCATCTGCCAGCCAGTACTCTAAGTATACTGTTGGAGCTAGCCAACATTCTGCGCTTGACGGAAGCTATTTTATTACGCATTATGGCGTGAAAGTCATTGACATGTGCATCAGCGAACATGCCCGACGCACTGCAGAATCTTGGTAGCCCCAACAATACCCTAAACATGTTATTGTACAGGACACGCAAGGCGCTGAGGGACGACTTATTAAACCTACACCACAGGCCGCTTGTGTAAAAAGATTGACAGAATGATTTAAATAAAGTTACTTTGACCTCACCTGAACAATGCGCAAACCTGCGGGCCAGCATATTGCCCCTTACCGCCAGCGCCCTGCGCTCCCTTTCTATGCCTACTACTACTAAAGGAATGTCTGGAATTTCGTTTGCAAAGTTTATTTTTTACTGTCTGTTTAGATTTCTCGAAGACTCACTTACTGAAAAGCCATATCAAGGCGATAACATTTTATTATGTTAAATAAATAAATAAATATTGTGGACAATCCACACAACACTTTCTAGCCCCAAACTAAGCAGAGCTTGTACTATGGGAACCAGATAGCTGATATAATACTTAAATACTTTAATTTTATTATGTTATCGTGGTGTTATCGCAGATTGCTGTTTTATGGCCTTGATATAGCCATAACACAATCTAGAACTAGATTTTTTCTAGATCAGTCTAGAAAAAGTTACTGTAAACGCCGTAAGTAAGTCGACATAATATTGAAGAAGATGAACCAGTGCATGCATGTGCGTTTTACTCGCTACCAAAAACTAACTCGTACAAAATAGGTACCACTTACCATCAGGTGGGCCATATGCTTGTCCCATCAGCAAGTTGTATAAAAAAATGCGAGTATCACTAATACAAGTATTTCCCCGGATTTTTTTTATCAATGAACCCACTATTGTGTCTCGGTTCGACATCTGGTGACCAAACACAACGCCCACTGTTCGGCGAGTTGTCTTTGGATGTTGAAAATTGTCTTTTTGTGATGTAATTACTATGGAGCGTGGACTTATTTAGTTAAGGCAGTATTTGATGTTAGACATTTTCTGCTTTTTACTTTTAAATAATATTTATACAGGCTTATACTTACAAGTGTTTTTGTTCGTTTTGGCTAGTTCCTTCTTAGTTGCTCTGCGTAAGGTTAATGACAGGGCTTAGATAGTTTCAAAAAAACAGGAACAAAATTAAAAAATATATATTTATCCACCAATTGGTTTGATTCTTTTATTTACTGTTTGTTATCGCAATAGTACTTATCGTTATTTAGAGCCAATTTTAAAAATGCCTTTTATCTGGAATGTTATATTTCCAAACAAGCATTAAAACAATTAAAACAAAATGTCTTAAGACAGAGCTACACAAACTGAAGTGAGAGGCCAGATGATGATGATGATGATATTTATTCACCCGAATGTGAATACCTAAAATAGAACCCAGTTATGAAACTAATTAGTTAAGTAGGGATCACGCTTGAACTGGCCGCGCTCAAGCATATTATTCTCATATGGTACGGGAAACCTGTGTATTTAGGTCGAGTTCATTTCTATTGTATAGGTTACATGCTTAAATACAAAGTAAAATAAGCCTTATTGTTCTCAATTTACCCAATGTACCCGAATACGGAATTATGCTACCACATTTCGTCTACCAAATGTTGTTTTCGTGTGAGCACGTGTCTTTTTCTTTTGAGAGAACTGATGAAACAACATCTCTAACTACGTTACGTATTTTTGCTGTCTCATCTTTTCTCTTTACAATAGAGAGAGACAAATAAGCGAAACGAAAACAACATTTCGTCTACGAAATGGGTAGCAAAACTCCGACTTCGGGTACTGGATATACCTACTTCCAAATTATTTGGAAGGAGAGTTGAGGATTATTTATATTAAAACAAGACTCTGTTATTTTAGGTCACGAACTATGTAAATTTCAAGTTTCATGCAAATTCGTTCAGTTGTTACGGATATGAGTGGGGCAAAACACACACACACCCTCATACACGCACCCTCACAATCACAAACTTCCGCATTTATATTTTTAGGATAGGTTTTTAAACTTACTTGGAACCAGAACCAGTAATGAGATCTGTCCATTCGGACAGTTCTGACAATGTCGAGAGAGGATAAATATTCCATAAATAAAATCGTTTCAGTCAAATCAGTCAATAGACAAATTGGCTGTCATTGGCTTTGAAAAAAATGCCTCTTTAAAACCATCGGAGACCTTTTCGTTCAAATCAGAATATCACTTAATACACTTTCATACCAATTGCTCATACTTTGAGCTAAGACCTCAAGTAATGTTGGTTAAAATACCTCCGAAATAACACAACAGAACTCAAAATAACACCAGGAAAACAATTAAATTAAAAAAGCTAAGTGACTTGCCAAAATGACAGAAAACGAACCCTCGAATTTAGAGACGGAACTTTCTTTTTCATTTGTCAAAACAGGAAGCGTTTTGACATACGCTAGCTAAGTTTTTACTTATAAACCTTAGTATACAATTACATATCCAATTACTTTTCCTATTAATTATTATCTTCACGATAATTATATTGTGTTCGCTACCTACTCTGTAAAATAAAAGTAAAAATTAAAAATATACAGTATTACTTACCCTTCTGCGTTTCTGTCTTCTGTGGTCAAGTTATCGCGCGCTCTGCATAATGCACACTGTGACGTTTCATGTGACGCACGCAACATGGCCGCGATGACGTCACTGTGTCTTTTAGAGGAGTTGGGGCAGAAAGCGGCCTTTTGTAATAGCTTCCTGAAAATTTGTTGTCAACTTGAGTAAGCCACTTATTTTGTGTATGGGGAAAGAAAGTCAAATATTAGATTTGGACGTTGACTAAATAAAATACTAAAGTATTTAAGGTACCTATTACCTACTAAAATATCTTGGGGTACCAAGATGATAGGATATCTACCATGCCTGGGGGATTCAGAAGAAAGCTTAGTTAGTGGTAGTAGAGCTCTTTGTGTGTGTCTCGTCCGGGGAAGTACTACCACCATGCCTATTTCTGCCGTGAAGCAGTATTGCTGTTTTTCGGTTTGAAGGGTGTGGGTTACGGTAAAATTACTGGCACGTAAAGCTGAACATCTGTACGCCGCAAGTTGATGGACAGTGCTTTGTTATAGGCAATGGTTACCACTTAACATCAGGTGGGTCAAATGCTAATAGCATCAAAAAAAAAATTAAAGGCTGTAGGTTTGGCCAACCCACTTACAACCGGTAATCCTTTTAAGACCAGAATCGTTCTTCCCGGAATTAACATGTTTAGCTTAGAAAATCAAATCACTAACAAATACTTTATACCTTCTTCATTTTCTTATGACTGTGTATGTGGCTTATTACCTAGTATAACCATGTGTTGTAGAAAATAAATATCTTAAACCAGAATTATACCGGAAACCTATGACCAGGATGGCTTCTTCACACTGATGAAGATGATGATTATTGGAAAGTGGGGTCACTCACTCCCAATCATCAGGCTTCTGTGTAAGTTGCATCCTCACTTTTCATCAGGTGTGATGGTCAGGTGGGACAGTCTAATACTTAGCTATCTAAAATAAAAAAATAAAAAAGTGGTTACTTATCTATTCTGTGGTAAAGGCCTATTAACAAAAGTACACTTAAGGACAAAAAAACGTGTCCCACCCGTGACGCTTTTAAAAGTATGTAAACTCGTGTAGTTGATGTGTGGTATCACAAACTCATGATTTATGCATAACCCTCCTTTACAGTACGCAGTCGGGTAGATCACACAAAGGTAAGGAATGCGCGCACCATCTGAATGTCAAATTGTTGCTTAGGTTACGACCCTATATACCCGCATACAATGCATTTGTTTTCACTGCGGGTGACGCTTTTTACGATAAGGAAACTAGAATTATTTATGAGATATATGCTAAGTTTACCTACCACTTAACTTCAGTTTGGTTACAATGGCAAGTAGTAAAAAAAACATTAGTTTTCGACTTGATTTGGCCCTACGACCTATGACCTTAGGTCTGAAGCCGGATTTGCTACCACTAGACCACAAGTGATCTAAGTATAGGTACACTTTTGAAAGACAGCTTCAAAAAACTTAGTTTTCAGTACAAACACTCTGGACCGGACTTAATTAGACAGGTATTAGGCTCAGTTGGTAGCTCAGCGCCGTAGGCCGTGGGTTCCCCATCGAGAACAAATGTTTGAGTGGTGAACATAGGTTTTTGTTCTCTGTAATAATGCCCCAAAACATTCAAATAAAAAATATTCTATTAAAAGAAAAGCTAAACTTGTCCTTGTTAGTGGCAGATGTTTGTTCTCTGTTATAAAGCCTGTAAGGTAAAACATACAAATAAAAAATATTCTATTAAAAGAAAAGGAAAACTTGTCCTTGTTAGTATGGGTCGATCCTTAAGGGGAAGGCTTAAATGACCGCTGTTTAGACAAACCTTCTTGGTAATAGCGGTGGTAATAGTGACAATAAAAACTTTAATAGGCGAAAAGGTTGTTTATATTTTCCTGCGGATGACGTGCTTAAACATCTCACAACAAAGTTCTTTAACAAAAAACATTTTTGATTAAAACGACGAGTAAAAACATTCGTTACGAAACTTTGGCTGTCGTTTTCGATAATAGACTAGCTGATTCCATACAACATTTAACTAATAATGATTGATAATTTGGAAAAAAAAACAATAAAACTCAGCTTTGTTAAAAACTCAATAACATAAATTGTAAAATCTACAAAAAGGCTGCTCAAACCTAATCTATAATGTCCGACATTCTTAAAAAGCTATCAGTAGAGATTGAAAATACTTATGGTCTATAAAGTTAATAAAAATAAAATAAATAACAAAAAGCCCATTTAATATTTGCATAACAAATTGCCATAACTCCATTTGTGACACCTAAAGTCGTGTTTACTCAAATATTATGTTAAAACCAGTCATTTTTAGGGTTCCGTAGCCAAATGGCAAAAACGGAACCCTTATAGATTCGTCATGTCTGTCTGTCTGTCTGTCTGTCTGTCTGTCTGTCCGGCCGTGTCACAGCCATTTTTCTCCGAAACCATAAGAGCTAGACTGATGAAACTTGGTGAGTAGATGTATTCTGTAAACCGCATTAAGGTTTTTACACAAAAATAGAAAAAAAACTATAAATTTTAGGGGTCCCCATACTTGAAACTGAAAGTCAAAATTTTTTTTTTCATCGAACCCATACGTGTGGGGTATCTATGGATAGGTCTTCAAAAATTATGTTGAGGTTTCTAATATAGTTTTTTTCTAAAACCATAAATTTTGGGGGTCCCCATACTTGAAACTGAAACTCAAAAAAATTTTTTTCATTGAACCCATACGTGTGGGGTATCTATGGATAGGTCTTTAAAAATGATGTTGAGGTTTCTAATATCGTTTTTTTCTAAACTGAATAGTTTGCGCGAGAGACACTTCCAAAGTGGAAAAAAGTTGGTCCCCCCCCCTCTAACTTCTAAAATAAGAGAATGATAAAACTAAAAAAAATATATGTTGTACATTACTATATAAACTTCCAACGATATTTGGTTTGAACGCGATCTAGTCAGTAGTTTTTTTTTTATACGTCATAAATCGTAAACCGCAATTTACCTTTCGACGAACTACAAAAACCTTTATATTATGTTAATTGATGCTACGGAACCCTTCATGTGCGAGTCCGACTCGCACTTGGCTGCTTTTTTTTTTTCAAATGTTATACAAATCAAAATACTCTTTACCGAATATTTTTATCAACTGTTAAAATAAAACGGTCTTTATGAAGAAACGTGAACAGATTCACATTGAAACGATCAAAAACTAGACTGATCTAGACACCAGCTCTTCGCGACGAAGTCTAGAATCTGACGAATAGTGATTCACTTACGCACGTCGGCTCCTCTTATTTTTGGTAAATATGTTTAAGTGTTTTTTTTTCTATAAGCAGTTGGTAAAATTTTGCCACAGAGGTTTTACATTTGAATACATAAAAGTATTAAAAATAGTAAATTTGGTTTCCTAAATAAATAAAAAATAGTAATATTTAAATCTAAGTCACACTTCTGTTATTGACTTTGATCTTATTTCGAAATTGAAGCCGAGGTTGTATTTACATTGGTTTCCAAATAACCGTGCCTTAAGAGGTCAATCACTAAGTTGACATACCATTTCTAGTACCTACCTTTCGGTCACAAAGATATTTTGAATGATGGATGCGGCTTAAAAATATTATTCTTTAACACCAAAAAAATATTTTTAAGCCAAGATTAAAAAACGATCTACTATTGTATGAGTGGGCAATATCGTGCGTAACATTACTTTATTAATCTGTGATATTGTGATTATGAACCGATTTGTGTCCATAAGTTCGTGACACGATTTTTGTGCCCTGCAGTATTTTTGTCCTCTGTAGTTTATTGTTATGTGGTTAAGTTTATATGTATTGGTAGTATGAATTTTGATTCGTAAATTAATAATTATTCTTTCTTTCTTTCTTTTCTTTTATTTTCTACATGTTTTAGAGCTTTCTTTTTTTTGGGAACGTGGATTATGAAGAGAGACTGACCGAACCTAAAGAATGGAACATGGTGGGGAGATGCCAGTTTTATGATGTAGTGAACATGGCTACAAATAGGACGTGCTGGAGGCAGGCCGTCTACTATTCTGTAGATAAATAGATAGAAAATACTATAATGCACACAAAAAATAATAAAAGAACAGGGTACATAAAACTATTTGCCTCATGCAATGGGCGGCGTTATCGCTAAATAGCGATCTCTACCAGACACATGTCTGTACAACAAGGACATCCTAGAGATCACGATCTTCAGTCATGAAGTGCCGACCACAGAGAGAGAGAGCTTTCTAAACACTCTCCTTGTAACGTGAACAGGCATTTGCATCTATTGTAGATGATTTATATAGCGTCAGGGGCAACTGGTGATTACACAAGCCCTATTTGCGGGACACTATAGTGCCTGGGACAGGATTTTAGATGGAATAAGCTTGCTCAGCACCTATACTATCCTGACAGCTCAATCGGCCTAATCCACAGGAAAGACATGGTCAATACGTGCGGAGGTGACAAAGCCGCGGGTTTCCTCACGATGTTTTCCTTCACCCTTTGAGAGCACTAGCATTGTGTACATAAATTTTCAACAGAAAAGTGCTCTTCAAAAGCTCTCCTTGAATTTGGTGTTAATATAAGGAGATATTAAACTCAATATATTAGCTAAAACATTGCAATACAGTGAACAGATATCTGTTGCACGCCATGCTGTCTCGACATAGTTACGACCACAGCTAATGTTGATAACAGCTGGGTAACAGACGTGAACACGATGAAATAGGATAACACAACGGGGTAGAGACCATAGGTCACGCAGGCTAGGCTTTGATAACAGTGTAGTAGTTGAAATATGAATTTACGCAATAAATGTTACTAACGGCTAGGTATAAGGGCGTTTGTACACGCTAAGAAAAAACGCCGGGTCTACCCAAGAATTCGTGTCGTAACTAGAAAATAACTGTGTACACTGCTCGCAGCGGTGCACGAAAAAAATCTTATCTGCGCAAGACACGACGCGGCGAACGTTGTTGCGTTTTCGTGTGTGGAAAAGACAAAATTCTTGTCTTGCGCAGATAAGATTTTTTTCGTGCACCGCTGCGAGCAGTGTACACAGTTATTTTCTTGTTACGACACGAATTCTTGGGTAGGCCCGGCGTTTTTTCTTAGCGTGTACAAGCGCCCTAATTCTGTGGGTATAATATTTTAAAAAATACAATAGTATTGATAACCATCCTCCTTTTATGTTTGAAATCGGTACAAAGGTTTTTGGCTTTAATTTTGTTTTGGCGTTTCTGTACGCAGATGTTTTTCGTTTTCATGAAAAACATCTACATTTTATGTAGATCATTTTATTATTAATTGTATAATGACATTTTATTTGTATTTAATTCTAATATTTGTTAGCTTTAGGTAATTTTGTCATTTTTTGTAATCTATTTTAATCTTAGTTTTTGTATGACTCTTCTTAGTTGTTTGTTTTGTTTTTGTATCAATAAGTGGTCGAATTGTAGACCGTTCTAATTGATTTAATAAATTAATTATTGTTACATAACATCAAGTATAATATAAAATAAGGGCCATATGCTTGAAAAAAAAACCAGCTCCTTTTTGGCTGTAATGTAAGGTCACGGTCACAATAGTGATAGATATGGGTAGATAACTCTTCGATCTAAGCAAATATTTTGCTTGTATTGTACCCATTTATGGTGGGGTTTGTGAGTTCAAACAGCGACCTTATTCTCGCGCACACGATCGATATTGTATCATTTTTTTTGTCCAGAATATTTATTTATTTATTATTTATTATTTTTTACACAACACTACCCAGCCCCAAACTAAGCAGAGCAATATAATATACAATATAACACCCAGACAGAGAACAAACATTTATGTTCACCACACAAATATTTGTTCTCGGTGGGGATCGAACCCACGACCTGCGGTGCAGAAGGCAGAGCTACTACCAACTGAGCTAGAGGCCAGCCAAAATATTAGTCCAGTGTTGGACGTAGGTCTCTTCCAAGACGTGCCACTAAGCCTGGTCTTCGGCTTTTCTCCAGTGCTTGCCAGTACGATGTCGTATAAGAAGTAGATACTACTTATTAGTGAAGTATATCTAGTAGGTATATTTCGGCCGTATTCGTGAAAAAATAATGTAAAACAAAAAATAGAAAAAAGATTTAGTACTAGTCGGCTGATCTAATTTAGGCAAGTTAACTTTATTGTAGATGTGTGTGTGCATGTGCACCCTATGCAACACCCGCAAATCCTGCAAAGTATACTTTGCAGGATTTGCGGGTGTTGCATAGGGTATTTTTGTTCTCAGTGGGGATCGAACCCATGACCTACGGCGCAGAAAGCAGAGCTACTACCAACCGAGAGGCCAGTCAAACTTAGCTAAAAATAGAATTAATTTGCAGGTGGTTTTATCGAATGGTGAATGAGCGTGCACGTTCAAGGCTAGGTAAAGAGCAAATACATTAAAACGCATAAAAGATTGATGACTGCCGCTAAAAGCCAAGGTAAGTGACAGGCACGTTTGACAGATGTCAATAATGTCCCACATGTCATTACCGTAATGCATTTTACCCACACTTTTAACTCCTTTACCTATATTTACCCCAGGGAAGTACCATGCCTATTTCTGCCGTGAAGTTTCATTGCTGTGTTTCAGTTTGAAGGGCATGGGTGCCAGTGTAATTACTGGCACGTGGGGCGAAACATCTGTAAGCCTCAAGTTGATGGACGCAGGGCAGTGCATCGTAGGGCACGTTCCAGACGTGCGTGACCTACGAGGCAATGCTTTGTTATAGGCGATGGTTACCGCTTAACATCAGGTGTGCCATATGCTTCTTCTATAAGCTAGTTGTATTAAAAAATCTATATTTATGGAAAATAGGATGATTATGTTGTTCCCAAGGGAAATTCAGCGAGTAGGTACTTATCCTCCCGACTTTTGGTGAAGTTTGTCGTCCTTTGCCAGTGAGGTGTCCATTACGTGACAGGTGACGTGAAAATGCACACACCAATCTAAAAAAGTTTGCACTTAAAACAATTTCAAACCGAACGCAATATAAGGCACAAGATCTCAATGTTTGACGGAAATGGGGGGATACTTTAGCCCAACAAGGTCAGTAGGTCTAGTATTATTAGCAAATCCACATCCTTAAAACAGACTGAAGACT
Organism: Thera britannica; assembly: GCA_939531255.2. Classification (NCBI taxonomy): domain Eukaryota; kingdom Metazoa; phylum Arthropoda; class Insecta; order Lepidoptera; family Geometridae; genus Thera; species Thera britannica. The sequence goes on along the minus strand of OW618042.2, from coordinate 3,026,115 downwards.
AATAATCATGCTGTAACTTTCGCTCCAAAAGTATAACCATTTGTGCACAAAATGTTTACTATTGGATAGCCATAGCACGCCATAGTTTAAGGCCTCTAAGGTCACTGAGTTGACATCCATTTTTCAAATAACTGTCCACGTCAAAGTGCATTGTTACCGCTATGGCCTATTGCCCAATAGACTGACTCGTGGAGGAGCCAGAGGTAAGATTCGTACGTCATGTGCCAAGATAAATGACTTCCTTATATCTGCGGCGATTCCAGACACAATATTGTCCACTAAAAATATTTAATATTTAGTTGTAGCACGCCATCTATTTTCTAAGCCGGTCACCGGATATATGGGTGGACTGCGCGACTGCAGCGACATGCTTGCCTCAGCGGTGCGTTCCTAAAAACTAAACGACCCCAGCGCCACCTATCGGGACGCTGGGTGAAACGAGACGGCCGGCGCGATACCGCGAATAATCTTTGTCCGCGCATAACATTTACGTTTTTACTTGTATTTAATTGTATTTCTTCATTGTAACCGTGTTAATTCTTACTCAATATACCTTTTAACTAACCGTGAGCGTTTGCAGTGTTCCAAACCCCCTAGAACCCAATCAGCCAGCCGGGCATCGTTAAACTGGCTGCCCAAGCGAGGGCCTGTGAACGCGAACTGTGAATGATAAGTGTTGTAGTGAATTCCCCGGACAATACAAAATACCTACAATGCCACGTACGCGCCGACAATCACGTCGTCTATCTGACTTTGAAGACGCGATCGAAGCAGATTCCGCGCCTGCGTCCCCGACGCCGGCGCCGACGACGACGCCACCAAGCTTCGACATGAACGCCATGGCTTCCATCATGGCGACGCTTCAGCAATCGCAAGCCACAGCATTTGAACGCCTTCTCGACCGAGTTCTCACTCGTCACGAGTCGTCACCACCGACGCCAGCGGCGGCGCCGTCGCCCGCCATGGCCTACGCGCCCGCTCACCTCGGAACCTTCGCGCTATGTACTGCGAGGTTCAGCGGAGCGCCCGGCGGCGACTCGCTCGATGGATTTATCGATGCTGTGGAAGCCTACAAGGAATGCGCCTGCGTAGGAGACGACAACGCCCTACGAGGATTATCCATGCTGGTAACAGGAGCTGCATCTGTGTGGTGGCAGGGCGTCAAGCACACCATCACCTCCTGGAGCGAAGCCCTGACGTCACTACGAAGCGCCTTCGGTGACAGTCGACCGCCTCATCGCATCTACATGGAGCTATTCAGCATGTCTCAGGGTCCCTCAGAGAAAACCGAGCTGTTCGTCGCCAAGGCTCGAGCCCTACTGGCCCGCCTTCCACATGGAGACGTCACCGAGAAGGTACAGCTAGATATGCTTTACGGCCTTTTACACCGTCGAGTTCGTGAGCGCCTGCGCCGAGACGAAGTAACTTCGTTTGACACTCTACTACGCAAGGCGAGACACGTCGAGGATGCTACCGACGAGAGTGTCAACGAGTTCCAGAACCGACGAGGTACTTCAATCCATCCGTCATCATCATCTACCGCGGGCGAAGCCCCCGCCAGTAGATCAACGCTGGCGCAACCGCAACGGTACGCGCCGACTACGCCGCGTGCGATACGCGGATCTCCTACGTCGCGCGCCGATGGCAGCCCGCATAGCAACAGAGAAGTCGCGGCGCCGCGTAGCTACGCCAGCGCTCCCGCGCGTCTCTCTCCGCGCGATGTTACCGCGCCGCGATCTGTGATCGACGACGGCGATACTCCGTCGTCTTCAAATAAATATCGGTTTTGTATATATTGTAAACAACACGGACATCAACGTGACGAGTGCCTCAAACTGAAACGAAAACTGGACAAAGACGGTAGTGATACGCAAGCTATAGTTACTTGCTACGGGTGTAACGCTATTGGTGTAACGCGGTCTCAGTGTACAAAGTGCAACGCCGACTACTACGCCGTAGACGTCGCACGGTCCACCCCTGTATCCGAACGTCCGACTGGTAGGGTCAATGAACCGGTAAGTACGATAAAACGTACTGAGCGCAAAAGCTCCATACCTACAGCTTCCCTTCCAAGCCTAGTTTCCAACTCATTTCATGTCCGTAGTAAACACAAACGAGTTCATTACACTCCGACCGATTTTAAAGCGATTCTCCCTTTGCACTTTTTCGGTACCGAAAATAGCAACGCGTCTAGGTCAAAGGTTAGGTCTAGTACTTGCGATCTACCTACTCGCCATTTAGATCTGCCTTCCAAACGTAAACACACCAAAATGCCTACACCTACGGACAAAAGTAGTGTGACCATGTTCACAAAAAGTAGGGTGTCCATGAAAAATTTAGGACATTTTTCGACAGTGAATACTAATGTTGAAAATGGTCCCCTGAGTGATTCTACTGAGCACCAGGCTAGGTTAAGGCCTATTTTAAGTGTCCAGAATTTAGGTATTAGGGGCAAGGGGGTGTTAGATTCAGGCGCTAAAAAAAGTATTGCTGGTGCGTTGCTTTATGAACAACTGCTAAAGCACAACCACCCGTGTAGGGAGGCCACTCAACGGGTAAGGCTTGCAGATGGTTCCGCGCGCACACGAGATATCCTTCTCACTACCTTGGAGGTAAGAATAACCCCACAAAAGTCAATAACTTTAGAATTCACAATTTTCCCTGATGCTCAAAATAATGAGACTTTGTTCGGGATGGATTTCCTGGTAGCCGCAGGTATTGTGCTTAATTTCCATGCTGCCACCTGGTACTTTTCGGGTGACCATGTCACATACCCAATGGAGTATGAAAACCCAACCAGGCCAAATCAGTTTGTTGCTGCCGCAGATTTTTTGAGTACTGATGATGGTAGACAGCAGCTGTTCAATTCATTGCAAGACGATGGCAACAATTTTAAAATGCAGGGGGAGCCTTCACCTTCGTGTAGGCCCTTGCAAACTTCAATTTTGTCTCTCTCAAACGTTAGGGACCCGTTGAAAATGTCTCAGGACATTCGCAAGGAGGTATCAGACGCTCCTCGTCGTTCAGACAATGTCATAGGGAAGCGCCATAGGGATTTAAGCCTATTTAGCCCTCCGTTCAACTCCAATGTCCCAGTAAGGTCCAAAAGGCGCAGAGGGAGACCACGCTGTACTGTTTTAAGTCCCAAGCTGGACCCGGGACGTGTTCCCAACTTGGAGGGGGAGTATGTAGCACGCCATCTATTTTCTAAGCCGGTCACCGGATATATGGGTGGACTGCGCGACTGCAGCGACATGCTTGCCTCAGCGGTGCGTTCCTAAAAACTAAACGACCCCAGCGCCACCTATCGGGACGCTGGGTGAAACGAGACGGCCGGCGCGATACCGCGAATAATCTTTGTCCGCGCATAACATTTACGTTTTTACTTGTATTTAATTGTATTTCTTCATTGTAACCGTGTTAATTCTTACTCAATATACCTTTTAACTAACCGTGAGCGTTTGCAGTGTTCCAAACCCCCTAGAACCCAATCAGCCAGCCGGGCATCGTTAAATAGTATATTTCTCAACGAAATCGATTCTCGGTTGTGTCTCGACGAAAGCTTTGAATTAGCAGAATAGCCAGTAATAAATAACAGAGGCTTAAATGAATAAATAACATAACTTACCGTTCTGAAATTGATCATGCAATTTTACTATTAAAATCAGGCTTGAAAATTTGGTGAATAATATTTAGTCAAAGTAAAAAAAATATTAACAATACATACTTATTCTACTTAAATAGATCGCATCTGTCCTTTCGAAAAGTTTTGCCAGTGTCAAGTGAGGATATTTACATAAATAAAATAGTTTTTGTCAAGTCGGCTTTGAAGAAAATGGTGGTTTTCCTTTGGAATTTTTTTTGTTTAAATTTCATAGGTAGGTGCCAGTTCCAAGCGATGAAGCCTAAAATAAGTTACAGGCTATCCTTTTGTGTGAGTGGTGTTTGACGTAGCAAAAACGTCTGAGGCTCGTGGACTAGTGTGATTCAGAGTTGCGGGTCGGCGATTTGTTTGTTCATTGTGTGCGCCGCTTTACAATTTCAATTGAATAGTCTGTGGAGAACTGGGATTGGAAATAGGTTGGTTGAATCCAGTAATCTGTATTAAACCTCTTGTTAGGGCCTTTTGAAGGAAAGATTGAAGTGGGTGTCCTTTTTCAGACAGTTCTATCGTTAGGCCACCTTCTATCGTGGGCCCTATCAAATATTAGAAATTTTTTGGACACAAAGGGATAGGTCTTCTTATAAATGTTTTCACCGATCCATAAAATAAGGCCACCAAAAATTAATCGTCATTAAGAAATTAGATTCAAGATGGATAAAATAGTTGATAGATTGTTACACAACAAGCTAAAATTATCCATTATATAAACGAGGTAGTTTTACGAATAGTGAGAGTAAATAGGAATCGAATTTAAATGGGTTTATAGCGCCGTGTGGTTGCACTCTACTTTTCACAACGATTGCGAGAAAATAAAATAATCCAATACAATAATAATTAATTACGGTCACTACCAATTCAATTTGCAATTAAAGAAAAATTCTAAAAATATCGCGCCTATGTTTTTTTATTATCTTCTGTATCCGCAACGACTACGATGCATTCTACCAAAGAGATCGCCGATTTTAGTTCCATTTTCAAAAATAAAATGTTCTTTTTTTATGAAACAGTAATAGGTCGAGTTATGATTATTCTACTTATGACTAAATAAATTGTCGTTTTTGTTAGCTCTTTATAATTTGTCCGAAATAAAAATTAGAGGAAGAAATGCTATTTTTCTTCGCTCTCGTACGCCACAATTTAATCATTCTCAAAGGATTTTTAGATTAAGGTCTGGAAGATAAATAAATACACAAATAACAAAAGTTGCACCTGAGTTTTGTTTTATATGCGTATTATTTTATAAATCTAAAAAAAACTATAGTTAGTTAATCTGAATTAGTTTGAAGAAAATTCTGAGAATTTCTACAATTAGCTGCACAGTTTCAGGGCCAATCAATAATACAGGTCACTGACCTTTCAAAGACTGACGAGAGCTCCACGAAAACACAGATGGACTACCAAACAAAGGGGCACTGTAAAAAGTACCAATGGCAAAAACTGTTGCGCAAGACTAACCGTTACTCGTCCAAGTTTACTGGTGCGTTAGCTACGGGCTTCTAAGGAACGGATGCCGGTGTGGCCATTTTATTTTATAATAAAACATTGCATTTAATTGCTTTTCATAAAAAGTACATACTTTTTGTGAAAAGGAAATAAATGCTACTTTCTATTACGGCGAAAGCTATCCATTGTATGGAGCTAGAACTCTGTTTCACTATATATAACACCGCAAAACAAAAATCTACGACGCCATCTTTTTTTTCATCTCGCAATAAAAAAAAGCAGCCAAGTGCGAGTCGGACTCGCCCATGAAGGGTTCCGTAGCACGACGAACTACAAAAACCTTTAATTATGTTACTTGATGTAACATAATAAGGTTCTTGTAGTTCGTCGAAAGGTAAATTGCGGTTTACGGTTTATGACGTATAAAAAAAAAACTACTGACTAGATTTCGTTCAAACCAAAAATCGTTGGAAGTTTGCATAGTAATGTACAACATATATTTTTTTTAGTTTTATCATTCTCTTACTTTAGAAGTTAGAGGGGGGGGGACCAACTTTTTTCCACTTTGGAAGTGTCTCTCGCGCAAACTATTCAGTTTAGAAAAAAACGATATTAGAAACCTCTACATCATTTTTGAAGACCTATTCATAGATACCCCACACGTATGGGTTCGATGAAAAAAAATTTTTTGAGTTTCAGTTTCAAGTATGGGGACCCCCGAAATTTATAGTTTTTTTTTTATTTTTATGTAAAAAACTTAATGCGGTTCACAGAATACATCTACTCGCCAAGTTTCATCAGTCTAGCTCTTACGGTTTCGGAGAAAAATGGCTGTGACATACGGACGGACGGACAGACAGACAGACAGACAGACAGACAGACATGACGAATCTATAAGGGTTCCGTTTTTGCCATTTGGCTACGGAACCCTAAAAAAGACTTTTCTTCCCTTGTCGTCTGGAGCCGTTCGCCCACTTTTCCATTATAATCCTTTTTAGGGTTCCGTAGCCAAATGGCAAAAACGGAACCCTTATAGATTCGTCATGTCTGTCTGTCTGTCTGTCTGTCTGTCTGTCTGTCTGTCTGTCTGTCTGTCCGACCGTGTCACAGCCATTTATTTCCGAAACCATAAGAGCTACACTGATGAAACTTGGCAAGTAGATGTATTCTGTAAACCGCATTAAGATTTTTACACAAAAATAGAAAAAAAACTATAAATTTTGGGGGTCCCCATACTTCAAACTGCAACTCAAAAAAATTTTTTTCGTCGAACCCATACGTGTGGGGTATCTATGAATAGGTCTTCAAAAATGATGTTGAGGTTTCTAGTATCGTTTTTTTCTAAACTGAATAGTTTGCGCGAGAGACACTTCCAAAGTTGAAAAAAGTTGGTCCCCCCCCCCTCTAACTTCTAAAATAAGGAAATGATAAAACTAAAAAAAATATATGTTGTACATTACTATGCAAACTTTCAACGATATTTGGTTTGAACGAGATCTAGCCAGTAGTTTTTTTTTTATACGTCATAAATCGTAAACCGCAATTTACCTTTCGACGAACTACAAGAACCTGTTTCCTGTTTATTTTCTGTATATTATGTTACTTGATGCTACGGAACCCTTCATGGGCGAGTCCGACTCGCACTTGGCTGCTTTTTAAATATGTCATGGGTTGTACACCTTCTGTCCAGCTGCGAATCTGTCTAGCTGCTCCGGAGGCTTGTCAACGCAGCGCTGCAATTATTTTGTTATTTTTTACAAATTATAGGTTTGCGTTTGACCACTATCTCTCAAAGTGACGATGTGATCGACGGTGTAGCCCGCTTACCTAGAAGATACATTGAATATTATGCTCTTGTCTTGAAATTTTAAAATCTAAACTGACGTTGTCGTGCTACGAGCGTCATTTGACGGAATGCGCTATTACAAAAACCGGGGCCACAGAGGTGTTTATAGATGAGGTGCATAGATCGTGTGATATTTTAACAGTGTGTTGAACTCTTTCAAAATTGGTTAACGATAAATCAATTAGGACACAATTTTAAAAGAATGACGTAGAAATAGAAATAGGTAATTTATTTTGCGTCAACTTAAAAATAAAAGGTACAGGTATTTAACTTAGATTACATGACGGCAAAAAAGGTAGACCACTCAGCATTTGCTACAAGGGCACGGTAACCCTTGTAGCGCTGGTTTTCTAAAAAATCTAGAAAAGGATAGGACATTTTGAATGTAAATTAAAGGACTTATTGATAAAAAATGCTTTTATAATTTAAATGACTTTTTCAATGATACGTTGCCTGCGTTATAATAATATTTTAATTAACTTCAATAGAACACTAACAACTAGCTTTTAATTTATCTACTTTTTCAGACTTCGGCCCGCTTCCACTCCAAATATTGCTATGCCCTAAAGAGATAAGGGCCTATTATGTATTCTCCATTTTTTACTTTAAGACCTCACCATGTAACATAATAATTGCAATAAATAATATCAGTATGAGTATGAGTAAACTTCCAAACTACTAACTAAGCTGTGACGCCTGTTGATCATAAACGCATCAGCATCAAAATCAAGGGAGGTCTCCAAAGCACCGATTTCTGGATATAAATAAACTAATACGACACCAATCTGTTTTGAAGTACATTGTAAATACGTCCACATTTGGACGACTTTACTCGTAGCTACTGTTACTGTATTCTGTGGAATACTATGCCTGTGCTTATAAAAACTTTAGCCAACCTAAAATAGTCTCTATCTCTCTAGTTTAAGGTTCAAAATTATGCCAATATAGAACTTGGGTAGTACGGCAAAAATGCAAACTAATTACTTATACTACTAAGCAGCGCGTTCGTATAACCAAAAAATGAAAAAAAACTCCGCTGTATGAGAGGTTTTGACCTAAACAGGTTGTAGGTTTTGTGTATACATATTATTTCATTGAAGGAATCTTCGAAGATCTTGGTAGGTGCCTATTATTTTTTTACTAAAATCACTGAATTATCCACGACTACTAATAATCGGGCTCAGTATTATTTGACAGGCATGATGGCTCAGTTGGTAGTAACCTTGCCTTCTGCGCCGTATGTCGTGGGTTCGATCCCCACCGAGAACTATTTTTTTTTCTAAGGCCCGTATTCGGACACAATGCTCGAGACTGAGTCGAGCCACAATCACAGATTTTTGACACTTATCAATGGAAAACTGTCATAAAATCTATGCTTGAGGCTTGACTCAGACTCAAGCACTGTTTCTGAATACGGGCCTAAGTAGGTATGTATGTATTTACAAAAAAAAAGCAGCCAAGTGCGAGTTGGACTCGCCCATGAAGGGTTCCGTAGCACGACGAACTAAAATAACCTTTATATTATGTTACTTGATGTAACATAATAAGATTTTTGTAGTTCGTCAAAAGGTAAATTGCGGTTTACGGTTTATGACGTATAAAAAAAAAACTACTGACTAGATCTCGTTCAAACCAAATATCGTTGGAAGTTTGCATAGTAATGCACAACATATATTTTTTTTAGTATTATCATTCTCTTACTTTAGAAGTTAGAGGGGGGGGGACCAACTTTTTTCCACTTTGGAAGTGTCTCTCGCGCAAACTATTCAGTTTAGAAAAAAACGATATTAGAAACCTCAACATCATTTTTAAAGACCTATTCATAGATACCCCACACGTATGGGTTCGATGAAAAAAAAATTTTTGAGTTTCAGTTTGAAGTATGGGGACCCCCGAAATTTATAGTTTATTTTTTATTTTTATGTAAAAACCTTAATGCGGTTCATAGAATACATCTACTTGCCAAGTTTCATCAGTCTAGCTCTTACGGTTTCGGAGAAAAATGGCTGTGACATACGGACGGACAGACAGACAGACAGACAGACAGACAGACAGACAGACAGACATGACGAATCTATAAGGGCGCTTGTACACGCTAAGAAAAAACGCCGGGTCTACCCAAGAATTCGTGTCGTAACTAGAAAATAACTGTGTACACTGCTCGCGGCGGTGCACGAAAAAAATCTTATCTGCGCAAGACACGACGCGGCGAACGTTGTTGCGTTTTCGTGTGTGGAAAAGACAAAATTCTTGTCTTGCGCAGATAAGATTTTTTTCGTGCACCGCTGCGAGCCGTGTACACAGTAATTTTCTTGTTACGACAAGAATTCTTGGGTAGGCCCGGCGTTTTTTCTTAGCGTGTACAAGCGCCCTTAGGGTTCCGTTTTTGCCATTTGGCTACGGAACCCTAAAAATGTTCATAAGTATCATATTTTTATCTGCTATCTGGTTCATAATGCAAGCTCGACCTAACTTGGGTTCCCGTTGCTTTTTCGGGATAAAAAGTATTCTATGTCCTTCTCCCGGTTCTAAGCTACCTCCCCACTAATTTTCTGCCAAATCGGTTTCGCCGTTCTTGAGTTATAACTAACACGACTTTCTTTTATAAATATAGATTCATCACCTGCTGCATGCTGGTTTGAGCTCGTTTCAAGTTGACAACTTGAAGTAATTGGGAGTGATACTACTACTAGTAAGTGCTACGAATCTGTGGCTACGCAGAGTGAATCTAATTCTATCGACCACACGCATGGCGGATACCTACATCCCGACATCTCGTCGATCTCATGGTGAAATGAACGCACTGTGCTCGCAATAATAAACACCTATTCATATTATCTCTTTTGCTTCTCTAAACGGAGGCATCACTGTAAAAAGTTTTTTAAAACAACTAGTTGATGGAACAAGCATATGGCCCACCTGATGTTAAGTGGCAACCATCACCTACAAAGCATTTCTTTGTAGGTCACGCGCGTCAGAAATGTGCCCTGCTCTGCGTCCATCAGTTTCCGAAGCATTACAACCTTGGAATTTTCAAGTCAAGAGTGAACAAGTGGATTATAGCTAAGCGTGCTCCACCTTAGGCTGCATTTTCACTTTCCATCAGGTGTGATGGCAGTCAAACGTTTAGCTATCAACAATAAAATAAAAAATAAAAAAACAACTAGAGGCATACAGTTCAGCCTCACGTGCCAGTAATGTCACCGGCACTCACACCCTTCAAGCCAAAACACAGCGATACTGCTTCACGGCAGAAATAGATATGGTGGTAATAATTCCCCGGACGAGCCCTTCACAAAGAGCTCTACTACTACAAAACTTTTTTTTTTGCTTGGTAGGTCACGCAGATTTAAAAAAAAAAAGCAGCCAAGTGCGAGTCGGACTCGCCCATGAAGGGTTCCGTAGCATCAAGTAACATAATAAAGCTTCTTGTAGTTCGTCGAAAGGTATATTGCGGTTTACGATTTATGACGTATAAAAAAAAAACTACTGACTAGATCTCGTTCAAACCAAATATCGTTGAAAGTTTGCATAGTAATGTACAACATATATTTTTTTTAGTTTTATAATTCCCTTATTTTAGAAGTTAGAGGGGGGGGACCAACTTTTTTCAACTTTGGAAGTGTCTCTCGCGCAAACTATTCAGTTTAGAAAAAAACGATATTATAAACCTCAACATCATTTTTGAAGACCTATTCATAGATACCCCACACGTATGGGTTCGATGAAAAATTTTTTTTTGAGTTTCAGTTTGAAGTATGGGGACCCCCAAAATTTATAGTTTTTTTTCTATTTTTGTGTAAAAATCTTAATGCGGTTTAGAGAATACATCTACTCGCCAAGTTTCATCAGTGTAGCTCTTATGGTTTCGGAGAAAAATGGCTGTGACACGGTCGGACAGACAGACAGACAGACAGACAGACAGACAGACAGACATGACGAATCTATAAGGGTTCCGTTTTTGCCATTTGGCTACGGAACCCTAAAAACGACGGTAGTGTTTTACTTATAGGTAAACCAAGCAGATGATTTAGTTAATAAAATTATTAAACCACCAACCAACATCACACATTGCCACCGTCACAATAAAACAAGCAGAGTACTCACCTGATGTTGAGCGGTTACCTTTGCATGTAACAACTCCATTACCCCAGAAATCTCGTCCAGTAAGACTCGTCCTATCTAGCATTGCTTTGAGACAGTGTCAAAGTGCCTGGAACCTGGATGGGAATCGAACCCACAACCTACACATAATAACTTCAATAAATTCTATTCATGAAATAAGTAGGCACGAACTTTCCAATTATTAATAGCTATTTTATAAATAAACACACCGCGACCAATGGAATTACATTAATTTTAAATAACATCCAAGTATTGAATACTAATAGGCTTGACTAAATTTATAAATTACTTTTTAATATTAATTTTAATATTCTAAACAGTTAATTCCACAACACTATCGTGCAAACGTTATAAAATATGTGCTCGCTACCCAAAAGTTAACTTGTAGATAATGAAAATTTCTAAAAAACAACGTATTTCTAGAAATTTTCTTATCACTTGTGGCAAGAAATCGCTTGCAGATAGATTTTTGCACGAATAAGATGATTGGCCACTTTATACGACATAACAGCTATAACAGAAATAATATCATCGAGAAAGAGAGGAAGGGGAAGACCAAGGATAAGCTACATGAGCCAAATAAAAGCGAAGATCGCCGTCATGTCGTATAAAGAGGTCAAGGAAGGTTGCCCTCAAAATAAATACCTGGAGAAAAATGCATACATTACGCCTACAAGAGCATTGCTAAGATCGCCGTCATGTCGTATGAGGAGGTCAAGGAGGTTGCCCTCAAAATAAATACCTAGAGAAAAATGCATACATTACGCCGACAAGTGCATTGCTCCTAAATAAGAAGATTTTTCCATGTTTAATAAGAAACAAAACAAAGCACTCTGAAAATTACAGAAGGGATCAAAGAATACTGTGTTAGAGGGTCCAAAAGCTAATACACTAAACACTGTATCTAACCTACTTTTATGTTTGTTACAGGTAAGCCTCCATAAGACCAGCTGACCTACATACCTTAAGCTAAAAAGCTGACCTTAAGGTGGTACGATTTCCATACAAATTAATTTTGCCATTTATGGGCGATGTGAGTATAATTGTACAGTGAAATAAATGTTTCATGTTTGTCTTTATTTCCTAAACTGTAGATTAATTATGATTATAGTAAAAAACTTAAATAGGCATTCATTTTCATTTACAAAGTCATTACCGAATACAGTATAGTAAAGTGTTCGTTGTATTTTTAGTGTTTCAACGCCGCCGTTAATCTACAGGTTTTTTTCAATTTAATAAAGTTTGCCGGAAATAAAAACCAGTATGAAAGCCGGTTACAGCAATTTCAAATTACTATTATACTATAATCGCCTATAAATGGTAAAACTTAGTTTGTATGGAAATCAAACCACCTTATGGTAAAAAACTGACCTCAAGGTAAAAAGCCGACCTTAAAGTAAAAAGTCGTCCTTGGGTAAAAAACCAAACCACAATCTGAAATCTGAACTTTTTGGCCATCCCTATTACCTCACCCTCAAAAACAGTCACTTTTCACCTTACACTTATAATTATAGAGCTCTTTTTGGAATAAAGGATATCTTGGAGGTGGAAGAAGGAGTGTGCTATACAATTTTGCGCTTTATTGTGCAAGATTTAAGGTCAGTTTTGGTGACTGGATGGTAAGGATGCGTGGAATGAAAGCGCCAGGCACGTGTGCCAACCAGCTGCCTTCCCAATTAGGGGTCTTTGTAATATAGAGCGGTTTACTTTCTTTTTTTAAGGCGATCGGTGTCGAATAAGCAAATTGAATAGAGACTAAGGAGGGGATGATATTTTTATCGATATCGATAAAAAAATAAATAGCATTGATTCTAAACTTTTTTCATTTATACGAGTGAAGTTTAAAAAACTTGAGAAACCGACATTATGGCCAAACTGAAATGAAAATGAAAAAAAATGAAAAAAGTTTATTGAATGAACACAAGAGAAAAAACAAACAAGAACCTTAAATACAAACAAGGTATAGGTACAAGGTGAGATGTTTGAGACAAAAAGGAACAACTGCTGAACAGATTTTAATTAAATTCATTTAATTTAAAAAAAAAAAGAAATACGACTGAATTGAGGAGCTTTCCTTTTTTATTTAAAGTCGGTTAAAATCGTGTTTTTATATTAATTTATTGTATTTGTTTTAAACCTTTTTTTAGCGCTTCACTGATTGCCACCGTAGAACGCTTATTATGCGCAAGAATCTAGAGCGGGCCTATCGGAGCGACAAATAGCGTTATTCCCTAAATGGAAAATCTACCCTTTGACATTCAATATTTTTATTTAAAACGACATTAAAAATTTACGTAATTAGAACACTGATTTATATAGCTTAGGAAATTGGTTATAAATCGATATCTCCCAGCTTTCCTTCCCAGCTCTACGTCTAATTCCCCGCATGGCCCGGGAATGCCCATTCATAGAGAAGAATCCGGACAATGTGGGCGTTCTGCAGATGCCAGTTCTTCATCAATACAATTCGCAATACTAAGATAACATCATGTTGTAGCTATTTTGAGAAACAGCTGCTTTATTGCATCTGCTGTATTGATGCGGCTGATGATCAGAATGTAATGGTATTAAAAACATTACATTTTGATGTTTCTGATTAAAATTCTGAAGGATCTGCGAGGCTATTAGATAAATAAATCATCATCATCAACTGATATCAGTCCACTGCTAGACGTATTAGGTCTCTTCCAAGACGCGCCACTGAGCCCGGTCGTCAGTTCTTTTCCTCCAGGGCTTGCCAGCTACATTTCGCAAATGGTCACTCCATCTTGCCACAAAAAAAAATGTGGACCATCCACACAAGATTATTAGCCCGAATTAAGCAGATGTACTAGGGGAACCAAATAGTTCATATCTATATTATATTTATAAAAGAAAGTCGTGTTAGTTACACTATTTATAACTCAAGAACGGCTGAACCGATTTGGCAGAAAATTAGTGGGGAGGTAGCTTAGAGCCGGGAGTAGACATAGGATACTTTTTGTCCCGAAAAAGCAACGGGAACGAGGCGTTATGCGAACGGGCGAGCGAAGCCGCGGGCGGCCACTAGTTATAATATATTTTTTTGCCTATAAATATTATAACATCCAGAGAACACAAATATTAACTGTTCTCGGTGGTTATCAAACCTACGCCTTCCTGCAGAAGGTAGAGCTACTACAAACTTGGCTGAGAGGGCTGTCAAAATAAAACAACTACAATGAAATAAATAAGCACTGAACCTTTGTAAATGTCACCGCACCTATAGTGGAATTCAGTTCAGTTTTCTGAATTAAACATTCCTTAAGTATCAGGTTTCAAAGAATTCCGCGGTAAGGAATGCCTGAAGGTCCCACCTTATTGCGAATTACATAGTTTATTTGCTTGTCGACAGTGTCATGGGTTGTTACCTAAACACTAGCAATAGCGATGAAATAAGGTACAGGTAATACAGTTGCAAATGTTGAGATTAATGTGTGGAGTGACAAGAAGGGATAGGATACGGAATGAGTGATCAGGAGAAGTTTGAAAGTAGCGCCAGTGACAGAAAAATTGAGGAGCAGTAGGCTGACGTGGCAAGGTGGGGCAAGGTGGGGCGCCGATCTGCGAAATGTAGCTGGCAAGCACTGGAGGAGAAGAGCCGAAGACCGGGCTCAGTAGCACGTTTTGGGAGAGACCTACGTCCAGCAGTGGACTAATATAGGTTGATGATGATGATGATGATGAGGCTGGCGTGGTACAGGCATGTCATGAGGAGGGATGAACGTCATGTGACTAGGAGAGTGATGAGTATAGTTGTGGATGGATAAGTGAGTAGAGGTAGACCAAAGAAAACATGGACGAACTGTGTGAAAGATGACATGGACAAAAAAGGACTCAGTGCAGAGATGACGGCTGACAGAAGAGAATGGAGGAAGAAGACAGCATAACGAGTCGTTCCTTGCTAACTTTTTCAAACAATGAGCCAGTTAATTAAGAACTGGCAGCCATAAATAAAGTTAATAAAAAAATGCGATTTAAAAAAAAATGCTCAAAACTTAGTCTTTTTTAGCATGACAGACAACGGTAAGTAACAGCGGTAAGTCTTGTTTTAATATTTAATCCAAGCAGCGACTCATTTGACTTCTACCGGCTATCGCTATTGCTCTTTCCTATGTAATAGGCCTGCGGTAATATAATTTGGAGATTAAATTTTGACACACTTCTCGTTCATTGAGCAAATTTCGGTCATTACAGGTAACTGTACAAATAAAACCGAAATAACAGACTATAAAAAGCACAGATTATACTCACCAAGGAAGTTGTAATAATTATGTATTCGTAAGACATTTTATTTACAAGAATTTACTGCGCTCTGTTTTCTGAGAGGATGCGCACACGATCATCTGGGTGTGTATGAATACAAAAAAGTATACTTAGGGCCGGTTTGATGGATTGCTAATTCTCTTCTTCTTCTTGTCTTTATCCTACCCTACCTTATGTGGGATCGGCACTACATGTCCTCCTCCTCCATTCCTCTCTGTCAGCCGTCATCTCTGCATTCACTCCTCTCCATGTCATCTTCCACGCAGTTCATCCATGTTTTCATCACGGATTAGTCAGCTTTTGACCATGTCTTTCCTGTAGATTAGGCCGACTAATCTGTCAGGATGGTATAGGTGCTGGGCAAGCCTATTCCATCTAAAATCCTGTCCCAGGCACTATAGCGTCCTGCAAGTAGGAGCATGAGTAAAACACCAGTTGCCCCTGACGCTATATAAATCATCTACAATAGATGCAAAGGCCTGTTTTTTCTTTTTTCATGGATTACCTAAGTGTCCAATCAAATATTTGTTCTGCTTTAATTTTAGAGATAAACAACTTCGACATAATATAATTGGTCTAGTAATCCGTGAAACCGGCCCTAAAGTCCATCAGTTATCTGGTACAAGTGTAAGGTTTGCTTAATTTGGGGCTAGATGGCGCTGTGTTGAATATCCAGGAATATTTATTACATTTATTATTTTGTTTATGTATCCAAACAAGATCAAATGCTGGTTTGTTGCGACCGAACCGAGCAATACATCAAATATGCATGAACTTCTTGTTGTTTTGCCTTTTCGTCTTTCCCAAGGAATATTTTTCTAAGGTATTTCAATCTATTATTTATGTTTGACAGAAAGTGTAGACAGATACCTTTAAAGAAGAATTTTGCTACGAAAAAAACGTATAAAAATTGTAGAAAGCTAAGAAAAACGAAAGACTTACTACTTTATTTATTAACTTGAAAAAAGGACTCCAGAAAGAGAGGGGTTCTCTATTGAAATGGTTTTTTCTATAACTGGTTAGAGTTTTAAAAATGAAATGAAATGTAGGTACATGTTGAATCGAAAAGTCAGCACACGAATTATATTCAAATGAAAATTACGAAAATGCATAAGTTAATAAAATTTTCAATTTACACTTGTTTTTTTATCAAATCGATATAAAATATCGACAAATTAGCAACACTAGTATCTCCTTTGTCCCAGCGCCCACGCAGTTCTTGAGCTAATTACGTTACGATGTACAAAAATTGTACATGGTACTTATTATACATTGTACTCATCAGGACACGCCCTAACAATCCTTCAACATCGTTTCAAATATTAAAACAATAGGTATTCAAAACAGAATCTCAATTTACATGATCATCGTAATGAGCCTTTGTATACTGTCGTTTTATATTTTTTGTGTATATGTATTGATGCAGTAGTAGAGCTCTTTGTGTGTGGCTCGTCCGGGGAAGTACTACCACCATGCCTATTTGTGCCGTGTGCTTCACGGCACAAATATCTACCATGCTTAGGGATTACAGAATTAAGCTAAGTTAGTAGCAGAGCTCTTTAGTAGAGCTCTTTGTGTGTGTCTCGTCCGGGGAAGTACTACTATTTCGGCCGTGAAGCAGCATCGCTGTGTTTCGGTTTGAAGGGTGTGGGTGCCGGTGAATTTACTGGCACGTGAGGCTGAACATCTGTATACCTCAAGTTGGTGGACGCAGGGAGCACATCGTAGGGCACGTTCCTCACGTGCGTGACCTACGATGCTTTGTTATATAGGTGATACCACTTAACATCAGGGGATATTTGCTTGTTTTATCAGCTATTTATTTAAAAAAAAACTGTTCTTATGGACCCGCTTGGACTTTTCTCGGTCATAGTCAAGGTCTATTTATTCACCATCATCATCATCAGCCTGAAGAGGTCCACCGCTAGGCATTAACTTATTAATATTGATTGTTATTGTAATCCTTTGAGAAAAGAATATAGCTTGACGCATACCACTTATTTTTACCCGACTACAGCGAAGCAAAAAGAGGGTTATGATGATAATCTCTAATTCTTGGGAAAGGAACAGTTCTCTTATTCATGATCGGTCAATCATCTTTAGTAACATTAATTAAACGATATCCACATCATAACATGGGGAAACTTGATACTCAGAGCTCAAACACCCTTGGCCACCTAATGCGTTTGAGTTCTAAGGCCTGTATGCAGAAATAAAACATGGGTCTGAGGTTAGCCTTAAGCATAGATTTTTGTCAATTTGTAATGGGGAACTGCCAACATAATAATAATGTATGCTTGAGGCTTGTCTCAGACTCAAGAATTGCTTCTGCATATGGCCCTAAATGTGCCGGATTCCAGCCTACCCTACCTTAGGGCGTCAACACACGATAGTTTATGCTCAATAAACACGATTTCCTCGCCCAACGCGGGTCTTATGTACACGACCCCGCCTTAACGTGATAGCCTGCCGTTAGAGAGCTTTTATGTCTTTACAGTACTTATTTACAGAAACAGGGTTAACTATTGTTTTCTAATTAGAGAAATGAATACAGAGATGACGGCTGATAGAGGAGAATGAAAGAGAAGAACATAATTAATGTGCCGACCCATATAAAGTAAGATAAGGGCAAGAAGAAGAAGAAGGCTTATCCTACTGTAATCCCCAGGCGTTGTTGATATTACTTCAGTTTTTGCGTATGCTTGGAGTTCATCGAAGACAGATTTAACTATTAAAATAATTGCAAAATTTGATATCCAAGATATTTTTTTTTACGACTGTCTGAGGGTCTAAGCATATTTTATGACTTTGATGTTATGTGGTAACCATCGCCTATAAAAAGCATGGCATCAATATCTATAATTATATATAAAGTTATCTAAATCATCTTAATTCTGCCTGAAAATGGAGCCTATATTGAACTTAAGCCTCCCCTAGATTTTTTGGGCCTTGGTCATCCACCGACTTTCCGCGATTTTCGTCATAAATATATTAGAATTCTAGACTCTAGATTGGAGGTGTGGCAAATAAACGTTTTTTCTTTCTTTCTTCTTTCTTTCTTTCTTTCTAACTCTGGTAATACTAAGCATTATAATCTATTGCCAGTTTTTCTAAATAGGAATACTGCAGGCACATTTTCTGGATTGGATACCGACAAACAGCGAAAGTGGCCTATATTATGAGCGTTATTTTAAAAAGATTGTTTTAACAGTCGGGGCATCACTATAAACTCTAGCACCGTTGTCCCCATTCAACACAATATCACAAACTGTCAGTACCAACGCACACCCATTATAATTCCATCAAGTTGGAACAAAGGCGTCTATCGCGGACTATTTACGTCCAATGCACATTGGTCTGTTGTGGACGCGGCATAATATACGAGTAGGAAAGCAAATCGAAATGCTAATGGAAATTGTTGTATGCCTCAAGTTGATGGATGCAGGGCATTGTAGGGCACGTTACTGACGTGCGTACAACTAGTTAATGGAACAAGCACCCCACCTGATGTTAAGTGGTAACCATCGCTTATAACAAAGAATTGACCTGCAAGGAATGTACCCTACGATGCACTGCCCTGCATCTATCAACTTGAGGCACACATATATTTAGCCTCATGTGCCAGTAATGTCACCGGCCGGCACACCCTTCAAACCAAAACACCAAAAATTACCAAAGTTATGGTTTGTTCACAGTACGACCACTAAAACGAAAGTTAAAAATGTTGAAAACCTTAGTAGCCTTGTTGCAATTTTTCTTTGTTAATAAAAAGTAGATCTGTAGGCCGGCAAGCTCTGTCTGGCTCTGTCTCTAGCTCTGGTTTTGAGTCTGTGTGATTGCTCACCAGTGATACTCTGTGTGTGTCATTTCGACACAGGCTTTTATTTAGTCAACACTCACACATACTCAAAACCAGAGCCAGAGGCAGAGTAAGACGGAGCTTGTGGCAGGCACACTGCTTGTTTTATTACTAAAAACAAAACTGGAATAAAGCCGAATTTGTGCATGAATTTCTACCAAACACTCGAATAAAGAGAGACGTGAAAATATGAAGTGTTTTCATAGTGGGAATACGTGTGCGATGAATGCAGGTCTATTGGTATTAATTGGGAATGAAAGGGAATCAAGTGGTTTGTTTTTACATTTTAATTAATTTACGCCCGAGTCAGCTTTTTGTGTTAACCAAGTTGCGAGTATATTTTTATTTTTAACCAACTGTTTGTGTTTTTTGGTGAATGATTCATGTATGCCAAAATAGCTTATGCTACTTGATATGTTTTTGTAAATTATTTATTTAAATAACTCATTGAACTCAAACTGATGCAATCTAGCTAAAAAAGAATAAAGGTACGTCAGATGACCCATCTTACCAGCTGCAATTTTATTAATTTGGGCTTAAATAAAGTCTCCCCCGCTGGAATTTATTAATCGTTTCTAAAATTATATCCAAAGTAGATTTTCTAGGTCAAATACAATAATACCAGTAATTAAGGCTCGTCGCAAATAAGCCACCGGACACAGATATTGGTGGCCAACGACAAATTCACACGCTTCTTCATACGTTTTGTATTAGAAAGACACACGGCACACGTGTAGCTGTTGGCGGCCACTCGTAGCTCGATCTGTAAGGCTTGCCGGACTGCTGGAAATGAGCGAGAAGTGACTTGAGGAGAAGCAAAAACAACAAGCACTTGCGTAGTTGTAGTTCTATAGTTTTGTTGCTAGGTTATAAAAATAACAGAGACAAAGTTCTCGCCGCCAGTGTGAACGGCTGGTGATCAGCTATTGATTGTCTCATTGATTGATACGGAATAAATGAATAAAATAAAAATAAATATGGTAGACAATCACACAACACTATCTAGCCCCAAACTAAGCAGAGTTTGTGCTATTGGAACCAGATACCTATATCTTTTGTTCATTTCTTGCAGAGCGAGATAGTTGATAGCTACCGGCTTGCTCGCATTTCGTAGTTTGTGGCTGTGGCCCCTTTGCGCCAAGCCTTAAGAATTTGTCTGGCAAACCGGCGAGCTGAGAAATGCAATTAAAACACTTGACGTCATCATTAATATCCCGACTCAATAAAGCTATGACAATGGACGATAAAGCGTTTGTCGTTTGCCGACTAGGAATTCAGAGGTTTATGTGGTGAAAGAGTAGTGGACACATTCAATATAGGCCGCACAGGGGCCTTATTCGCTATTATATTAGAGTATCCGTGCCCAAAACGTGTGACTTCACAACGTCATCTAAACGCAAACGCGCCTTGGTGTGGAATCGAAAAATGGTATTCTGTATGCCACAAGACTAGTTGTCTGTGCCCTACGTTTGATGTTTTGGTTATTTCACATGATTCGTTCAAAATCCGACGATTGCTAAGCCGTTACAAATACAAATCAAATCTTGCTAGGCTTTTAGCTTTGGGATATTATACAAATCTTTGTGATTTCCCTAAGTGTAAATAACACTATAAAATTATCTATAAAAAATTACATTAATTAGAACTAATGAAATAACACAGGAAATATAATTATAATAAATGATTTTACTATTTGATAGTGTAGCATACGCATCCAGCCGAAATAGCGAAGATGGCTTTCTGCTACTCTGGGAAGACCACGGAGTGTGGTCTAACGATAATTTCCTATTAGAGGAACGATGTTCAAAGTATAGACCAGCCTTATACAGTAAAGATATATGCAACAGACATACCCCGGACTGCGACCAGCCTCGAATAGCTTCCACTTGCTTCTTGAGATGATGATGAATGGTGATGAAGTTATGGATGGATCCACTAGATGTGAAAAAACACACGCACACTCGCATAGATTATTGGAAGTGTTAGAATTCCCGATATTGAAGACGCGCGCGTGCAGCTTGTTTGGTGTCTGTGCGAGAAGACCGCTCCGATTCATGCGTGCGATCGAACTGACAGCTGTCATAGCTGTCGCTCCAGGCTTTGACGTTTTATGTACGTGCATGACAACCGAATGACGGCGTCTCGATACTGTTGTGAGCTTGGAGAAGACTATGAACATCGTTGTATGAAAGAAATGAATGAAAATTAGGTAGGTAATAACGTTACGTTTCAACGGGAACGGAACATCCCGCCCACCAAAATACCTATGGTATTTTCTGGTTAAATAGAAGATGAGAACGATAGAGATACGATTACGATTAAAGCTAGTTGGTTAAGATTAGGTTACCTACACTACGATTTACTTAACTTAGATTTATTTAAATTAACATTGGAATTTGGAACTAGTCCTCGATAGGTAGAGGACACAGCTTGACTAGCGGTCGATGGATTTTATGGTTATTCGCTTGTCTTACTGTTGCACTCCGAGCTATTCCGTCGCCACCATATTGAAGGTCAACCACTCTTGCGAGGGTCCAATGTAATGGAGCGCGGTTGTCGTCTTTGATTATAACCATCGAACCAATCGATAAAGGTTTAGAATCTTTGGTCCATTTGGCATGTTGCGTTAGAGAGTTTAGATATTTGGTGTTCCATCTGGACCAGAAGTTCGGTTGAAAAGCTTGTAACATCTGCCATCGAGGAAGTCGATTTAGATTGATATCTTCCTCGAGAACAGCTGTCAACCGTTTTAAGGTGAGAAAATGACCTGGGGTCAAACACGATAAGTCGTTTGAGTCGGAGCTGATAGGGTAAAGATGTCCTGAATTTAGAACAGCTACGATTTGAACGGAAGAAGTCGTCAGCTCATCGAATGTTAAGACGATGATTGAAAACATAAGCAGATGTTCAGAAGGTAACAAGGCAGGATGTTTGTGGTCGTTTTGTAAGTTTGAGTGATAAAGCCTGCCACCCACTCTGAGCAGTCCTTGATCGTTAAGAAAAGGATTCAGTTGGCGTGAAGGCTTAAGTGAAACTTTATTCAATTTTAAATTAGAAGTTGATTCAACAAGCGCGATATTTGAACCGTTTTTAACGATTTGCATGAGAGCGTGATGACGTTCTACGTTATTGAGATACACCTTGCGATTCACTTGATTTGGATTACGAGAGCTGTTAATGAAGCGATAGATATGCGAGAGGTCATTTACAAGTTTTGATAACGAAGAGAAGCGGCTCAACAATTTTTCGATAATGGAAGGGTCGTCATCAACGCCTGAGCTTACGTAGCCGGTGACTAAAACTACCGTTTGGCGTTCTTCAGCTTGGACGATCCTCTCCTCATCAGAGTTTATGCTGTGTGAATCTAACGAGGGACCTTCGACTAGCCAGAAGGGCCCCGCCCACCATGGAAGGCAGACATGATCTATTTGGATTCGATTGAGGAAGGTGTCGCACAAGAATTGATATAGATCGAATAAGAGAACTGCTGCACAGAGTACTAGCTGAGGCAGCACGATACGATTGAGTCTGAAAGTGGCCACACGAGCCTTAAGACAGACGAGGTAGAAGTGGACTGCACCGCCCTTATCAGTGACGCGTAAATAAAAAACAGTACCATACATTACCTCCGAACTATCGTAAAACTCGTGTAACTCACACGATATAGGTTGAGAGCAAGCAAGCTTGCGAGGGATATGAAGATGAATCAACGGTGGAAGTTGCTTGACCTCGCTAGGTGGCGATTGGTCCCGTCCAAAACTGAGAGTCCAAAGCTTTTGGAGATGCGATTTGATTTGTTTGGTGATGGGTGATAGGAAACCTAGCAGGTCAAACACTCTAGCAAGTTTAATAAGAATGGAACGTTGAGGACAAAGTCGGTTGGAAGATCTGATTTCGATGAAGTCTAGGGCGGGATCCCATTGAAGACCCAGAACCCTTAGCGTTGAAGGCTCTGGACTCTCTTCAGATGGGAAGCGCACCAAGTCACGAGGATTTTCGGAC
This sequence comes from Thera britannica, assembly GCA_939531255.2. Taxonomy (NCBI): domain Eukaryota; kingdom Metazoa; phylum Arthropoda; class Insecta; order Lepidoptera; family Geometridae; genus Thera; species Thera britannica. The sequence continues at coordinate 3,002,892 of OW618042.2, read as the reverse complement.
TGAAGAACTGGTTTACAGATCGTCTCATCGGGAGTCAAGAGTGACGTTTGCGGTATAAGATCTGGTTTCGAGAGGTTTTGAGCTGAAGAATTCAGCTCAATATCGATATCCGATGGCGAGTGAGTTAGAGGGTTAAAAGTTGGTTGCGTTTTGCCAAAGAGAAGCCAACCAAAGATAGAGTTGAAAGCGGTAGGTTGGTTGGAGTGTCCTTTGACATGTTGATGAAGGAGCGAGTCAGCGAAAACGTCTGCAGCGAACAATAGATCAATAGGTCCTGGAGTATCGAACCCAGGATCTGCTAACGGTAGCGAACTAACATGTGACCATCCTGATGTGTTTAGCTTTGCGGTAGGTTGATCGCCACATATTGTTGAAATCACGTGTAGGTCTAAATTAAACAAGACTTTGTTATTAGTACCTACGGCACACGTGACGTCACCGAGAATGGAAGCTGTGATCTCTCCGAGTCCACTCACGCTGGCGTTAGCTGGAGTGAGATTTAAGTTCAAACGTTTGATAGCTGATGCAGTTATAAAGTTACTCTGACTTCCGGTGTCAAACAAAGCACGGAACGATTGCATCACGCCAGATGCATCTTGGACTTGCACGACGGCAGTCGCTAACAAAACGGTCGTTTGTGTTGGTGACCTTGAAACCAAAGACGATACGGTGAGATTTGATTCGATTGAGTTATCGCGATGGAGTAAGGTGTGGTGTTTCCGTTTGCACGTGCGACATGTAAAAATTGATTTGCAGTCCTTTAATTGATGATTGGGTCGTAAACAGTTGAAGCACCAGAGTTTTTCAGTAGCAACTTTGATTCGATCGTCGTACGATTTTTTAAGAAATTCTGGGCAGGCTACGATTGAGTGAGCCTCACCACAGAAGGAGCATTTGCTGGTATACAGACCGGAAGGTGCACTTCCGGTTGGCTTTTGATCGGTAGGTAGCGACGTCACCGCCGCAGGAGCGGGCGGTGCGGCCGCAACCAACGCATGCGATGTAGTGTCACGTTTAGCCGCCGCTGTCGGCTCGGACTTGGATGAAAACTTAGGTTTGGTCGATTCGATAAAATGAGTATCGCGCAACAATGCCTCACACTTCGATTGTAAGAAGAGTTTAAGTTGTGTGTAGGTAGGCAGCTCCACGTCCGAATATTTTTCTTCAAAGTCCCGCCGCAGCTTAGTATCGAGTTTTGATAAGATATGATACACAAGGATAAAATCCCATTGATTAATCGGCAAATTTATCGTCTTTAAAATACTTAAGTTTTCGTCGAGAAGGTCAAGTGATTTTCTAAATTCCTTAGCGTCATTACATTTAAAGTTAACATTCAAAATGTCTCGCCAACACGTAAACGCTAAGTCACGTTTATTCTTATAGCGTGCGGTGAGCGCCTCATACGCGTCTTGATAGTGCTCGTGAGTCTTAGGAAAGGGCTTGACCACAGCTAAGGCGTCGCCGCTAAGAGACGATGACAGATAATGAAACTTCTCCGTATCGGTAAGAGAAGTCGAGTTGTGTATCAACGCATTAAAAGTATCGTAATACTCAGGCCATTGTTTAATGTCCCCACTGAAAGTCGGAAGTACGATTTTTGGTAACCGGATGTTGGAAGAAGAACTTCCGGTACCACTGTTAGAAAGAGTGGACTCACTTTTAGTTAAGAATCGATTAATTGATAGCACCTGATAGTACATGTCGTCAAAACGTTCCTGAATTGCATTGTCTTCGTTTTCAGGATCGTCAAGAACTTCTTGTATCGTGAAATGAGCGTCCTCAAAATTAGCGGCAATCTGTTTTATAGTTTGGTGATACGATAAAAACAAATCTAATTGAGTAGGATCGTTTGTCGCTAAAACACCAACTTCTAAAGCCTTCGTCAAACGGTTGTACGCGACAGTACGTTTTCGACGCAAAGACGGTAAATCATTAGTGGTGTACTCGATGTCATGAGATTTAGACTTTTTCAGTGTACTTAGTTTACGAGGATGTTTGCCGAGAATCGACATTGTTTAGCTAACTAAGTAGGTAAAACGGTAATTAATAAAGTATAATGAACGATGCGTAGGCGCAAGACGCAACAGATATAGCATTAAATATTCGGTTCTGATTGATAAAAGATTGGTAAATAAAAGAAAAGGTAGAAGCACGCTTGTATATGTGGTCGTAAGCTCATAAGCAACACAAATGCAAAATTCACATTTGTTCCTCGATAATTGTATTGTATGAGTTTATTACGATTGAGCAGAAAGATAACGATTTGTGAAATACCTCCGGCCAAACACGAAAGTTATAATTGATTAAAAAAAAACAAAATGGTTTGCCGATACTTTTGTGGTAGGACCGCAGTACCCGTACTAACTGTTAAGTAATCTGTTCATTCACTTCGTACAGAAAATATTCACAAGCCGTGCGCTCGGCCGCGATGCACGATGAAGAGATTCCAAACTACCCTCTTGTTCAGGAATGTGGCGAAAAGTGACGATTGGGTTTGCGAATGACGATTAGATTTATGAAATATTACTTTTGTAAGCCAAAGTATGTAGCCAAGTAGTAAGTTAGTATGATAAGTTATGATATTGAATGAGTAAATTTATGGATTGAAGGATGTTTGATAGAAATATTACGAGTGAGAATAAAACCATGCAGCGATATTAAGTGATTGGATTGCACGATTTTAGCAACACAAGCAATAAGTCTTCGTTATTAAGATGACGATTTGATACGGTTTTAAATAAAATATTTAATCCCTGTTCGATGGTGATAGCTCGTAGACGGAGGATAAAATGATTTGAAAATTAGATACGATATGATACTTATGTAACCTGATGGCACGGAATAACTTAGAATGTGATAGATATCTATAATTTTTGTAAATTATAAGATCGATTTTGATAATCTAAGCTAACCTTGTTTTAACCAGAAATACCACAAGTAAAAGATGGCGATTGACGTGTAACGATTTGACAAAATGGAAGCTTCCCTGGTTTCGGCACCAAAAAGAATGTAGCATACGCATCCAGCCGAAATAGCGAAGATGGCTTTCTGCTACTCTGGGAAGACCACGGAGTGTGGTCTAACGATAATTTCCTATTAGAGGAACGATGTTCAAAGTATAGACCAGCCTTATACAGTAAAGATATATGCAACAGACATACCCCGGACTGCGACCAGCCTCGAATAGCTTCCACTTGCTTCTTGAGATGATGATGAATGGTGATGAAGTTATGGATGGATCCACTAGATGTGAAAAAACACACGCACACTCGCATAGATTATTGGAAGTGTTAGAATTCCCGATATTGAAGACGCGCGCGTGCAGCTTGTTTGGTGTCTGTGCGAGAAGACCGCTCCGATTCATGCGTGCGATCGAACTGACAGCTGTCATAGCTGTCGCTCCAGGCTTTGACGTTTTATGTACGTGCATGACAACCGAATGACGGCGTCTCGATACTGTTGTGAGCTTGGAGAAGACTATGAACATCGTTGTATGAAAGAAATGAATGAAAATTAGGTAGGTAATAACGTTACGTTTCAACGGGAACGGAACAGATAGCTTTTTTTAACAACTATCGGATGAAACAAGAACATGGCCCACCTGATGTTAAGTAAATATCGCCTTTATCAAATCATTGCCTTGCGTGTCACGCTCCTCAGCCATATGGAGCTCGTGGTAGCCCTGCTGCAGGGCTACCACGAGCTCCATATGGTTATGGCTATGGCTGTCAAATTGTGTATAGATAGGCTGACCTACACATTCATTTGCTTCTTGGGTTTGAATGTGTTGTTGACACAATTTTGACAGCCATAACCATAACCATATGGAGCTCATGGTAGGCCAGCAGGCTCATAATAAGACAAAGTATTTAAGGTTCATAGAACTAACTTTTAATTCAATCTTTTCAGTTTTACGATTTTAGGCCGGAAATCATTTCTTGATAATCTTTATAGATTTTGTTCAGAAATGGTCAGTATTTGAAATCTCTATCAGGCAATAACCGCCATGGGATCGGTATGCAACTGTCACTGTCCAGGAAGTAATTACACAGAGTCCATTAGAATAGCCGTGGTGTGACCACAATTCGTGGTTGCAAGCTTTGGAACCTCAAGTCATGAGCGGAGAGCGGCAACTCCAAGTTTTTATTTTTTATTATATATAGCTAAGCATTTGGCTGCCATCACACCTGATGGAAAGTGGGGATGCAGCCTAAGATGGAGCATGATTGTCTGCTCGTAATTTTGGAAAAATTTACGAGCAGACAATCTTCTCTTCTTAGTGCACCCTATCCAAACCATCTTATTATACGCTTCTTTCCATCCAAAGGTAAGAGCGATATCCCGTTTCACATTACTATGTTTTCTATTGTTAGTTTTAGTGTGTGCAACAAAGTATTTTCTATTCTATCCTATTCTACCTGCACTAAACAAGGTTTGGTAATATAACAGAGACAGGAGAACAAACGTCTGCGTTCACCACGCAAATATTTGTTCTCGGTCGTTCTCGATCGAACCCACCACCTACGGCGCAGAAGGCAGAGCTACCACCAACTGCCCATACCTATGTCCCTGGCATCAGCGATCAGTGAAACGATATTTGACAGCGTTTCACTGATCGCAATCGCCAGCGACCTAGGTGTGCGCAGGCCTTTAAGTAAGACAACGCTTCTTTTTATGACTTGGTCATTCGTACAACGGAAGCTAAAATGGTCTATTGTTCATAAAAACAATTGTAATTCTGTTCACAGTTCGATTTTAGCTAAATAATAATGACCAGTCAATGTCCTACTAGACTCTAAGTTCTTTTGTTTACTAACATTGTTATTCATCTTGGTACAGTTAGGAACAAAAGTTGATTCACACTATTTTGAATTTGTACAATATAAAGGCCCGGTCACATCAAGGCGATAACACAGTGATCTGTGATACTGATATCATAGCAAATAAAAGTAAAAGATTGTTGATAATCCATACAACACTATCTAGCCCCAAACTAAGCAGCAGCTAGTACTGTGAGAACTATTAGAGAATACTAGAAAAAAAAATAAAAAATCATTTATTCAATAACCACAATTAAACATAATTTAAAAAAACTAAACAATAAAAGTGAAAAGGCCTACAGTTCAGCATATTATGCTACCGTAGTACAGTAGAAGGCAAAAAAAAAAAAAAGCTTCGGGTTCGAAGGGCGTGCCGTCAGAAAGAGATAGCGCTTTACGAACAGCCGAAGTGCAATATTTAATGCCTACAACCATACCACTAGTTGTACGAGCACAAATACTATAGCGAGTATACATAAATAAATAACCATATTGGACAATTCACACGACACTTTCTAGCCCCAAACTAAGCAGAGCTTGTACTATGGGAAACAGATATTAATACTTATAGTATATTTTTTTACCCAGACAGAGAACAAACTTTTGTGTTCACCACACAAATATTTGTTCTCGGTGGGGATCGAACCCACGGCCTACAGCGCAGAAGGCAGCGCTATTACCAACAGAGCTGAGAGGCCAGTCGAAATAAATGACACCTATAGGTAATGAGTGTAAGCTTACGATTGACCAACGAGTCTGAAAGTTGGCAAACGCCTCTCTCGCCTTGACCGGTAAGTGGACTGGTCAACGCGTGGGACGTGTGGACGGGGCGTTAGATTGATTGTGTATAAATACAGTTCGATTAAGCGGTGTGATAATAGGAGCTATTGGGATTATACAGCCTATAAGTGTCACGCAAAAGGAGGAATGTCATGTGACGAGAAAAGGGCTAGATATGAATGTAGATGGGTATACAGCGCTTTTTAAATTAACGCGATCGTTAAGCATAAAGAAACGGGTATTTATCGCGATTACCTTCATTATTTTCCGACGTTTCAACCGTGTTACAACTGCCGTGGTTGCGGGCAGACTGATGTTCAAGTTACCGTTGAATAGCGGAGGCAGTCGCAGTTGCAACTACCCTCACTTGGTCTTCCGAAATTCTGAAGACCAAGTGCAACTGATATTCCAACAAACTTTCTTCCATATAATAATGGATGGATATAGAAGTAGAGTCGCCAACGTTGCACTCCACCAAGCCGAAGAAAGGGGCAAGTGAAGGGAAACCGAACGAAAAGTTCTTGCACAAAGTTGCACAAAGTCGTCACGACCCTTAGCAGTGAGGGACCGAAGGAGGAGGAGGAAATATTGGAAAAATATGCACCCTTTTTCAAATAAAACATTAAACCTGTTCGCTTATGTTTTTAATTATTTTTATTTGTTACAGTTAACTAACAAAAACAAACTTTAATCATTAAAATAATAATCGTTTATTTTTATCGATGATTTTTGAAATTCGATACTTGTCTAATCTAATCGAATTAAACTGAGCGCGATTTTTATCGATTTTAAATTGATTTTAGCGACTATTTGACATAGTAAAGTCGTATTTTTTATACCTATTTATAATTTGAGGCCAATTAGGCGATTAATATTTTTATGGAATGTAAATGTTGGAATTTACGATGATAATAAAATAAGTAAGTCAATAACATTTCCACTAATAATATTCAAAACACTGACTCAGATAGCGGTTTTTAACATATTAACTAACTATTTAACACTTTTACCAAAATGATAATCATAATAAAATATTCGTAAACATTTTACTATCCAATTAGCCTCAAACTAAGCAATGTTTACCTATGTATCTATGTATCTACTAAATGTACTTCAAGAACCAGAAAAAAACATTGTTTCCTTGTAACTATCTGACCGTAACAGACACATAAAATAACAAATATGACTATCCTCACAAAATTATCTAGCCCCAAACTAAGCTGACCTGGTACTAGGAACCAAATAGCTGATGTAAAACATTTTCTATTACTAAGTATTAAATACTTACTTATATACAAAATAACACCCAGACAGAGAACAAACATCTGTTTACACCACACAAATATTTGTTCTCAGTGGGGATCGAACCTACGACATACGGCGCAGAAGGCAGAGCTACTACCATCTGAGCTGAGAGGCCAGTCGTAGATAGACAAATAAATAAACGTATTGCTTTCTTTTTTTCTTACTTTTTAGAGGGGAATGGAGGAGGAAGACATGCGCCGACCCCACATAAAGTGGGATAAGGGCAGGAAGAAGAAGAAGCTTTCTTTATTTTTAATAGACGGGCAGATGCGTTAATTTTGATGTATGATGATGACTTAAGTCCGCAACAAAATCTATTGACTTGACTATTGATATTTTCATAGTTATAAATAAAATATACTATTGAGGACATAGCATAATGTTTATGACAGGGTTTTTATTTAATTATTTATTTAAATGACTCTTTCTTAAAAATAAAATTACTAGTTTGGGCTTCACGTTTAACTTAATATTTCTTTACATGAACGTGAAATACATGAAAGTAAAGAATTAAGCTGTCATGTTTACAAAACGTTTTAACCTCCCAGTGGATATTAGGTAATTGACAACTTAAATACTCAATAATGTCCGATTTTTGAGTTATTTTGTGCTACATGTTTATTATGTGAAAGTTTTATTTGTTTATTCGATCGAGAGCAGTGTTTTTACTATTGCCTCCGAAGCTTTTAAAAGTCAATGTCAAAATCAATCTATATAATATAAAAGAAGGTTGTGTTAGTTACACTATTTATAACTAAAGAACGGCTGAACCGATTTGGCTGAAAATTGGTGGGGAGGTACCTTAGTACCAGGAGCAGGACATAGGATTTAGGACATAGGACTTTTTATCCCGAAAAAGTAACGGGACCGGGAATGGGGCGAGCGAAGCTGTGGGCGGCCGCTCGTTATTTACGTACTGTGACAAAGATAAGTGCGGTGGTAATTATACTCCACCCAAATTCGGTGTAGAATGTTTGTCAATATACAAGGTCTTATTTCAGATCTTTTCTTTGTAGACGATCGAGTACCCTAGTCGGAGTCTTGCTACCACATTTCGTCTACTAAATATTGTTTTCGTGTGAGCACGTGTCTCTTTCTTTTTAACCGACTTCCAATCAAAAAGGAGGAGGTTCTCAATTCGGTTGTATGTTTTTTTTTTTTTTTTTTTTTTAATGTTTGTTACCGCATAACTTCGCCATTTGTGAGCCGATTTGAAAAAATATTTTTTTATCTGAAAGGTACTGCTTCCAGATTGGTCCCATTTTAATTTTATTAAAATCGGTGTTGCCATTTTTTTTTAAATAATTTTTTTAATGTTTGTAACTGCATGCCTCCCTCATTTATGAACCGTTTTAGAAAATTATTTTTTTATTTGGAAGGTTATTCTTACGGCCAGACTGTCCCAAACAAATTTCATTAAAATCGGTTTAGCCGTTTGGCAATGAAGTCGGTTTCTCAAGTTTTAAAAACTTATAATTATTTTTATGTTTAGAAAATTGATGAGACAACAACTTGTTTCGATCGTTTCTTTGTAAAGTATTTTTGCCGTCGCATCTTTTCTCCATACAATAGAGAGAGACAAATAGGCGAAACGAAAATTCCACCCATTCGTAGTAGACCACGTAGACCATTTCGTAGGCGAAATGTTGTAAATGAAGTGTTATTTGCCCTTTACCTACCTTAACCACTATCTAACCTATTCTCTACTCACTTACATTTTAATAGCCCATAAACTCTGTAAATTTAACTACCTCAGATTTGTATAGGAACCTCATTCATCGTTGTTACATCAAACCTCATTCTGGTTGAGAAAGCATATAATTCATATAATTAGGTACCTCTGAAGTCTCATTTTAATGTGATGCCTTTATTCTTATGACATGATTATTACTTGAATTGCCAAGGTACCTACTGGGAAATAACTTTATAAAATGTGTTATTTTAACAGGCGTAAATTATAATTTACTGGAAATCATATTGCGACTAAATTGCCTTCAAAAATATGTTGGCATTTAATAAGCAAGTTGTGTTATACACGTGTATCAAAATATGTGTACTATCCTGAAGGCAACTTTTGTTCAACGACTTTTCGAACTTCGATTGGTATCTCTGAAAAAAAACTGCAACGAAGTTTCAACATGAACAGCTGACTTTATACAAAGGGACAACCCTAAACTCAGCTACAGAGGTAGTAGGTAGTAGTAGTAGACCTACAGAGGTAGTAGGTCAAGGGGTCAAGGGGTTACAAGGATAGGGTTGTCAATTTATTTAGGCATTATGAAATTAAATATTTTTGTATGGGAAACTGAAAATAGGAATTTTTAATTATCTCCCCCCCACAACTGATCACCATTGTGGTCTGAAACCCCCCACCTTCGCATAGTACACATATTTAGATACACCTTGTATTTATTTCCTACGTAGATAAGTTTAAATATTTTATATGGGAAAAATTAAGTTCAACACTAATTCTTTTTTTTTATTGTACTGGCGCTGGAAATAACGTTCTTTTGCCACGTCCTTTGTGTTTATCAAAATAATAGTCACTTCAGCTTTACATTCTCAGGTTATATTGAAAGACAGTTAAATTAAATAAATAAAAAAAATCTTTTGTTGTTTGTTATGTAAAAATTAGCAGGTGTTTGTCAATTTTGAAATTAATTTTGGTCTACAGATACAATGACAGGCAAACTATGTTATTATACAATTTAAACTTTTAATCCAACTTGTCATTATTGGCCAACACCTCAATAGTGTTGGTAAGTCAGAGAGAACAGAACCTATAATAATATTGGATGGAACTGACTTGACAACAATAACTAGGTAGAGTCTGTTCAGAAAGAGAACCGTCGTGGCCAAATTGAGAACTAACGTTTCGATTTTTATATGGCAGCTCATCCCTTTCTTTCTGTCAGCATTTTGCATCATAAAAATTAAATAAAGGAATAGTACACTAATTGTGATAGGATCAAAACTCAACAGACGCGCTATTGTATTGCAGACTAAACAAAAAAGGTTATTAAGCACAGCAGCGCCCTCCAATCCCACGACGGTTCTCTTTCTGAACAGACTCTACAATGTAAAAGCTATGTTGCTTCCCATAATGACAGAAAACAACTCCCCCATGCATGACTGACAAGCATAACAATCAGATTGACTTGACAGGTCTGGTGTATTTTTTTTCTTTCGTCGTGAAAGCTAAAGTCCTAATGCTATAATACCTTGTCTTGTGATGTTGATCTGTGGTATTCATCATGCGAATTACTTTTTGATGTACCTTCCTTCTATTTAATAAGAGTGTGTATGTTTTTGTTGAAAAAAATATGTCTATCTAAAATCAAAAGGAGATAAATTCGCCAGGTCAAAAGCCAACCTGTCAAAAAAACAAACACTATCCTAAATCACTTGCCTGAGAGAAAGCCTTATGCCTGCAGGTATTTCATATGGTTAGTAATTATCGAAACATGCCTTTTATCAAGTCGAAAATTGCCAGATGATCGCCTGTTATGAGAATTGATTTCTGTAGTAAGAATTGGGAGGCGTTTCGTTGTTGCCCGTTTTGGGAGTATCGCAACGTGTACATCCTTTCTTTGTAAGTCATAATAAGACGCATTACACACGCAAAAATTACCATTTATCAGAGGCATTTTGGAAAAAGATGCAAGAGTCTTGTTAAAACTAGGTTAAAATCACGACTGCGCAAAAAATACAGAATAAAATATTATTCTCATTTAAACGAAACATGAAGTCTTAAAGAAATACAGACATTTACGAATTCCAACATAATTTTATGGCACATTATGAATTAAGAGATACAATCTGGTGGATTCTTCAGGTATTTCCGGATGTATCTTGTTCATCTCTGCTACAACCGCAATTTTCTTTAATTCGTCATCTTGTGACCCACTTTCGCATGACAGGGACTAGTGTTTATTTTTGCTTCATAATTTTATTTATGTCATAAATCTTGTAAACAGTTTTATTCAAAAATAATTCTTTTTTACCGACAACTTTATTTTAATGTTAAAAGTGATTTATATTATTATAATAAACAGAAGTTTGTAAAAATTATTATCTGTGCAATAAAATTGTAATCAGAAAAACTCGCGTTCGAATTTTGAAACTACTCGTTCCAAAAACAAATTGGTATCACTTAATCGGAGCTGTCAAGCAGTCTCGCATGTCGAATTCAAATTTGGAATGGAAGTTGAATGAAAGCTTTGGTTTATATCCACCGCGCTGATTTGTTCCTCGATATCGGGGGCTTACAGTTGCTGTTTCTGAGTGGCACTGACGACCTATATCTTGCAAATCTAGCTACTGTCTGTGAATTTGCTTGTACCGTACCCGGATAAAACTGTTATCTAGTAGAATCTCTCGATCTCTTACTCTTGATAAGCATTTGCTCTTCTTGAGGTCGATCCGTGGGGTGCTTGCAAGTAATTTATAGGCGTCTAGAAGCTACGCGTGACCCGGGGGATGGGTATCTGTCTTTTTATTTATCTTCAGAGCCTCATATTTTTTTATCTGTTTGCGGACTCTTTGCTTTTTTTTGTGGTAATGCGTCCAACATTTTGGAGACTATCTATTAATTAGTATTAGATTTGATTTCGTTGATAGATCAACATAGTAGGAGTAATAGTTCGTTGTAGGTAGCTAAAGATAGATCTCTAGATTGATTCCAAAGGTTTGCAGATAGCACAGCTGTTTTACTTTGCTTGCGCTAAGCTATTACCTCTTTGTCTGGGATGCAACACACACGCCAACTTAATTTTCGTAGCTAGTTTTTAGTTTCTTGTTTATTAAGTTTTTGTTTTGTATAATATTATCTATGTATTTTTTATTTTTATTTTTATTTTTATTTTGTGTGTGTTAAATCTAGACAAATAAAGTTTTTATCTATCTATCTACTTTGTATATCTATTCTTTGAAAGTTTATATTTAAGTTAGTGTAGTAAATTATCAAAGTAACTTCAAAAATGTTCCGAGTTCAGTTCCGCAACACGTCACTTGCCAATCAATATACTTGCGGAGTTTAATAGGCCCGCAGCGACACTGTGAGATGCGGCCTCAACACATTTATAAGCGGAGCGGTAAGCAGAGCGCTTAGTAACGAGCGGTTACACAGTAAACTGGCGCTAGCTCTCAAAATGAAATAAAAAAACGTGTATTTTTTCATTTACTTTATCAAATTGAAGTTAGAGTTCTTATATTGATAATATCTCTATCAATACAATCATGTTGCAGATACCTACCTACCTTAAGTTTTTCTTGTGTATTCCCGATGTCCCTATATCTTGTGGTCCGTGTTAGCTTGTTTTTTCAACTGGGACAGCGATACGTTACTTACTTTCGGGCAGTTACAATACTTTCTGGCATGCCACTGTCGCCGTTAGCATTTTTTAATAACGGACAGCGACAATGAATAAAAAAGGCCAGAAAAAAAAAATCCGCTTGTCGCGCTGCTTATGAAACTTTCGCTCCCTTTCTACCTAAATACCTCAATAATTACAAGTTTGATCGAAATAACGTATCAAGTGGAACCCAAGTAATCGGTATCGTTAGAAGTAGCTTGTTCTACATAACTTAATACTACTAACTTTGTGAGTGCTAGTAAGTAGTTAAACTTGTCTACTTGTACCTATTTTTTGACGTCTTATAATTCGATGAAGCCGGCTGCACGCTCAAAAAAACCATGACGTCATACGGCGTTACCTCGCTCTGAGACGTTCCATTTAAGTCTTGAAGTGCAAGCGAGAGCGCGGAACGAGCGACAAAGAGGCACAATCGGCTTCCGCGTTCGGCAGGGTTAGACATCTGTCTTTCTCCTACTTGAGTGAGCGATGCGTCCGCGTGGACAGCTGTATGACGTTGTCACGTTCAACTATCGTCAGTAAACCGACTTTACAGACAACCGATTTTTTTTATATATTCAACTATAAGTTGACAAACAAGCATACGGCCACCTGATGGGAAGCGGTTACCATAGCTTATGGACGCCTATGGACAAGCGCGTTGCCGACCCTTTAAAACTTTTAAAACGTCCTTTTTAAAGAACCCTTATTTATTTGTATTATGCAAATACAGTAGGCCTACCATGGGCTCTGTCTGGCTCTGTCTCTGGTTCTGGTTTTGAGTCTGTGTGAGTGTTGACTAAATCAATTTTACGTCAAAACGTCACACACACTCGTGAGCACTCACCCAGACTCAAAACCAGAACCAGAGACAGAGCCAGACAGAGCTCTTGGTAGGCCTACAGGTACAGGTACTATCTAGTTAGATCAAGGCAGTGTCACTGTTTATTTATTCTAAACACCCCAACTCACCCTCAACTTACTTTTAAAGTGGTATTATTTTATCTTCTGACAGCTTTAAAGTAGAATTATCATGATGAATAATGATTTTAATTCCCTGGGTTTGGATAACTTTGCCACTTTGAATTTAGAGAACTCGAGTTTTCAAGGTATTTAACAACACAAAGCTATAAGTTAATGATTCTCTAGGATGATAGGGCTTATGGACATCGTAGCGGCCAATAGCGGGGTAGTGTTTTGACGAAGCCTTTGTTGCAACAAATGCCATACATTAAAGGCCTGCGCACACCTAGTTCACTGAATGAATATAGAATATATATATTGAATAGAATGAATATATATATATAGAATGTTGAGATGGATGTGCGGGTAACACGAATGGACAAAATAAGAAACGAGTTCATCAGAGGAAGTTTGAAAGTAGCGCCAGTAACGGAGAAAATGAGAAGTAATCGGCTGGCGTGGTATGGACATGTTATGAGGAGAGAAGAAGGTCATGTGACGAAAAGAGTGTTAGGCATGAATGTTGATGGATATAAAAGTAGAGGTAGGCCTAAGAAAAGATGGATGGATTGTGTGAAAGATGATATGTTCAAGAAAGGAGTGAGTACTGAGATGGCGAGTGATAGGGGAGAATGGAAGAAAAAGACATGTTGTGCCGACCCCACCTAGTGGGATAAGGGCAGGAAGAAGAAGCACACCTAGTTCACTGATCGCCATCGCCAGCGACCTAGGTGTGCGCAGGCCTTAAGTGAACATGACGGACCTACTCGTATCTTTCTTACGAGACAATGATTACGAATAATCGGAAGAGACTCTTGTACCTTGTTTTTTGCCATCATTGATTACAAAGACCTCCAATAAAGCCCTCATTTGCATTGCTTAATAACTTAATATCTGTCCGACCCCCAAATTCGGCCACACACCAAGAGCGCAAGCTTCAACTTCTTGGAAAGTGGTGACCGTTATATTACACTCCTAAAACACACTGCACATCAGGGAAAAAGTGTGTGTGTAATTTTAAATCTGTACGCATAAAATGACAAAAAAAATCTTTGGTATGGTACTTCTTAGGCCTTGCGCACGCGTTCTGCAGTGGTGATCAGTGAAATGCTGTCAAATTTGACAGAAATATTTGACAGCGTTTTACAGATCACCACCAGAGATTTGCGCAAGGCTTTATTTTTAATAAAAGAGGCAGACTTGTACTTGCCTAGTTTTAATTTAAATTTGAAACAAAAACTATTTTTTATTATTTTCATGCCCGAATGTTTTATAGTCTCTTTATAGCGGCCGCCATCTGCGGTCACCGCTTTGCAAGAAACAGAGCTGAAGGAACATTTTCTTTTTGTTTCACGGACCTTATTAGGAGTAAGAATTAATTTTGAGGTTATCCAACCATGCCGACGTGAAAGTGTAGTAATGCTTTTGAAAATAACGCTTAAAAATGTTTTATTGTTTTACTTGTTCGGAAAGTTCTTGTAGCAAACTTGGTCGTTGAAATGCTTTCACATCAATTTCATTGAGGACCAAAGCTGTTTTTTGTTACCAAATATTTTCCATTGGTAACCCTATGAAGACATCCAATTAAAAAAACATAAATAAATAAATAATACGGAAAATCCACACAACACTATCTAGCCCCAAACTAAGCAGAGCTTGTACTATGGGAACCAGATAGCTGATATATTACTTAAATACTTTTTTTTTGTAAATACATACATAGAGTACAATATAACACCCAGACAGAGAACAAACATCTGCGTTCACCACACAAATGTTTGTTCTCGTTGGGGATCGAACCCACGCCCTCAAGCGCAGAAGGCAGAGCTTCTACCAACTGATACCAACATATTTGAACTATGTATATTTAATTTTATTTCTATTCAGCGTGGCAATGCCGCCAGCATCTTTTGTAAACAGCAGATAGCTCAACTGTTTCTTTTGCATCTTATACATTTTTTTTAATATTACATAGTTTAAAAGTTAAAAGTTGTGTAAATAAATATTGAATTATGTTTATATCAACGAAACTATCGCATTTAAATAAAACGAAGAAATTTAGTCTTCCTTTTTTATTTATATAGAAAAAAAAGAATAAAAAAACGCATGTAAATACAATATAATAAAAGTACTATAAGTCAGAGGGAGTCTGAGTAACCTTTTCTTGAGGGAAGAACCTGAGGGTCTTGGGGCGGGTGCTTGGAGCCTTAAAACTCGTGAAGAAATCTTTTCACCAACGTTTCGCATCTTTTTGCACGCCCAGGAAGACTGGTAGAAAATGCTGTTAGCATTTAGTCCTCCTAGCACATAAGTTTGTGTTTAAAGTTTTAAATAAATAAATAAACGTAAAGTAGAGTAAAAATAAAAAAGTTTCTAAGTATACAACCAGAGATATTGAAAAAAGTAGTAGGTAGTGTTGAAACTTTAGTTATCCATTTCTTGTTTACCTTTGAACAGTGTAAACTTGACCTTAGACCCAGCACCCTAAACTTGAACCCACGACAATGCAATCGCTCTGGGAGATCGTTACAAAATCATTTTCACGTCCAAACAGCGATCGACCGATAGCCAACTATAACAAACAATGACTTGCAACGTGTTATGATAGCAATAGCAACTCGTTCCATAGCTTGCATCGAGTTAATTTAGAAAAAAAACATTTTATCAATAATTGACATCATTTAAATTAAGGTACACTACACCACATAGTCAATTAGTCATCCTAAGCTAGTTATTTTAGCTTTTGCACGCCAAATTAGTTAACTTTAAGAAAATTTACCAACTTTACTAGTTTTCCCCAAAATATGTTATAAGTTTTGAGATAATTCGATAAAACCCGTAAATATTTTATGATCTGGTGGCATAAACTGTTGCCATCAATTAGCTGCCTTCTGGCACGTAATAGCACCAGTATACAGCTATCCGTCTTCAATTTTCCCAGCTCTATCTTAATCTACCAATTCTATTTCATAATAACACAATATCTAAGGATTTATGGCGTTTCATAACTTGAGGGCATAGCTTGGAGCAGACACCTGGATATCAATTTGGTTTTATGCAGTGTCAGAGGCATTTTTCACTTTAAACCCTATTTACGGGGCGCTATTAAAGTACTATAGATCTATCGCAGGGTATTTCTTATACCACTCCCATTTTCCATGTGTCAACATCATAGTTTTCTTGTTTTTATCCCACTTCATGTGGGGTCAGCCCAACAGGTTTTCCTTCTCTTTTGTTAGCCGTCATTTCAGCAGTCTTCTTTTACATGTCATCCTTCACACACTAAGATCTCTTCGAAACTTCAAACATCTAGTAGTACATCTAAGGTTCCATGCGACCAAGCTCAAAATAATCAGAAACTCAAGCCTGTAGTTGAGTAAACCAGCTATACTCAAATACCTAGATCCGACACAATAGACAAGCTTATGGCATCGAAAAATATACCCGTTTGTAAAATATAGGTAGCACTCCCTAGCTCTATTGTCAATATCAGCATTGTGGGGACAAAGGGATCAGTTAAGAAGCAGCATTGCACCCAGACTCCTTTCTTCAAGCTACAAGAGACAGCAGTATTGGTCTAGCTACCTGTCATGTATGGTACTGATGATAGCATTAATGGTGGCCGTAACACAGAGTAATCTAGCACGGAGGGTAAGATCTGTAACTACCAATTACCTAACATATTGAGCTACACTAAAACAGCCCTTAGATACGCAGAACATTACCTACTATTATTATACCTAAACAATCTTTGACATGTAAAGTCTAGTTTTAAGTAGCTTACTGTCTAACATATAAGTTTAGCCTTAAGAGTTACAAGAAAGCTGTACTATTTATTAAAGAAATAAATTATGTTTATGTTTAATGGTGACCAAAAACCAGAAGCTTAGAAAGCCCCAATGTACAACGATAATGCAAAGATTTTGAAAATGCAGTTGACTCAAAACCGATCTACAGGATGGATTTTTCAGAACGGCAATGATGATCAGCAATCATGCAATGAGATCTGTCTATACACTATTAAGGCCTAGGCATATCGAGGCAATGGCGATGGCATCAGCTGAATGGCTAACAAATGTAGCTGTCATATTTGACACTGTTTCAGCTGATCGCCATCGCTATGTGTGCGCAGGCCTTAATAGTTTTTTTAAACTCATCTTTTATTTTCATCCCTGTTCTTGACCATCTTCCACAATACTCTCTCATAGTAAGGGCGCTTGTACACGCTAAGAAAAAACGCCGGGTCTACCCAAGAATTCGTGTCGTAACTAGAAAATAACTGTGTACACTGCTCGCAGCGGTGCACGAAAAAAATCTTATCTGCGCAAGACACGACGCGGCGAACGTTGTTGCGTTTTCGTGTGTGGAAAAGACAAAATTCTTGTCGTCTACACGAAGAATTTGTCTTGTCTGCCGCAGGAACGGCAAATTTTCTTAGCGTGTACAAGCGCCCTAAGTGTTGGTTATCGCCACAAAGTTTAATTGGTCGGTAGTAATATTATTTTACTAATTTATTTAGTCTAAATCTAAATTCCCCACATTACCCAAATTAGCACGTTTTGGCCGTAGCGTCCAAAAGCTGGTCATTAAGTAATTAATTTAATTATTTTTTGGGTCTACTGGGTTTATAATGTTCTCAATATTTAGTCTGTAATAGTACACAACATCCAAGTGAAATTGGTCATTACTAAAATTGGTTTACTAAATCTAATTTAAATTTCGTAATAGCCTAATAGACTTAGCAATATCTCTATCTCTGAAAACCTTGACTAACTTTGTTTAGGCTAAATATTATTATGTGAAATTAATGTCCTATAATATTTTATAGACGAGGCGGTTCAGTTACATCACTGTTTTTTTTTTACTATTAGTATTTTAAAAGATTTATTAAAAGAAGAAACATTCGAAGCTTAACGCCACAACCAAACAGACACACACAAAGGCATCTTCTTCTTCTTAAATTTAAGAGCTTAGCTCTTGTGGGGGTTTTGATGCAGTTTTCTCCAATTAAGTCTTTGGAATGCGGCCTCCTTGACTTCCTTATACGACATGACAGTGACTTTTTCTTTTATCTGGCTCATGTAACTAATTCTTGGCCTTCCTCTTCCCCGTTTCCCTTCAACCTTTCCTTCAATGATGTTCTTTATGTAGCTGTCATGTCGTAGAAGATGTCCAAACATTTTTCCTCTTCGATTTTGTATTGTCTCAAGTATAACTCTCTTCTCATTTACTCGCTCTAAGACCTCTTTGTTCGTAACTTTTTCTGTCCAACTAATTTTCTCCATCCTCCGCCAGCACCAGATTTCGAAAGCTTCCAGTCGTTTAAGGCATCGTTCAAGTAATAGATGTCACTGCTTTTTTCTGTGGGGGAATAAGAAATAGATTTATAACGATTTTCCTCCTAGATTTGTCTTAGATACCTCGGAGTACTCATGACTTGGGTCACAAAGTACATGACTTGGGTCACGCGACTGACTCACGGGTATTCAGTGTCACTCCTTGTGTTACCTCAAGCACTTCCTATTTCACAGAGTCAATAAACTGATATTGCAATGATTTACTGTTATCCTATGGCAATAGATAAGATATTATATTTATTTACTGACAAAGCTATTGTTACAGATTCTCCCATATTCAGGGAAGTCAGAGAATAAAAAGATTTAGGTCGTGGGTTCGATCCCCAACCGAGAACATAAAATATCGGTGTGGTGAACACAAATGTTTGTTCTCTGTCTGGGTTATATTGTTTTACAAAAAAAAATATTCACGTATTATATTAGCAATCTTGTTCCCATAGTACAAGCTTGGCTTAGTTTGGGGCTAGATAGTGTTGTGTGGATTGTCCGCATTATTTATTTATTTATTTTTTATTTAGAATCGTCCTTCCTGGAAAGCTAAGATTTTGTCAAATAAAAGATGGGGAAAGATATTTTCTAATTAACCTTTTCCGGGAGCCAAGTAAGACCCTTTAAGAAAACTACTACTAGTTACTTCTAGGTACTAGTTTGCTTGTATGTAGGAGCTAGTAGCTAACTCTAGTAAACCAAAACTTTCTTCATACAGCAACCGCAAGAGCCAGGACCGAAAGTTACGTGCCCTCTGAATCATCTAAAATGGATGCAAAAGCCTGTTTTTTTTGGCAAAGCAAGTGACGAGTGTTTTAACATCTAAATGTCGATGTTTGATTTCAATAAACAATTCAACCCATAAATCTTCGCACAATTTACTTTTAAGATTATTCTACTTATTACACAAACTTCGGCATTCTGTGATGACAAATTTTACTATCTCTAAATTATACAGCTAAGCTTTTAACATATTAAAATGTGGCAACCGTTAAAAGGCTTCAAAAGTCAACACATTCGTAGGTCTTTCAAAATATTTCAGAATTGCATTGAAAATGTTGTTGTGTCCTTAATTACACACAGTGCTTAAACTGACCTCTCAGCTCAGTTGGTAGTAGCTCTGCCTTCTGCGCCGTAGGTCATGGATTCGATCCCCATCCAGAACAAATATTTGTGTGGTGAACGCAAATGTTTGTTCTCTGTCTGGTTATTTATTGTATTTAAAGTATGTATTTACAGAAAGAAATAAATATCAGCTATCTGGTTATCTTAGTACAAGCTCTGCTTAATTTGGGGCAAGATAGTGTTGTGTGGATTGTCCAAAATATTTAGTTACTTATATTTTTATATCCTTCAAAAAATAAAAATCAAGTGTTTTGAGATTGAGACATTGTCATGTTAACTATCCACCATGCCGTTAATTTTTTTTTTTATTTTTATGAATTTACGTAATACTATTTCTATCTAAATAATATCCTTAGGTCTTTGCGCTACTGCGCATAACAAAAGTAATAAATCGTCTTCTCGCCGTTTCAGTAGTTCGAACCATTGTGGTGAAAGGTTATTGCGCCTCAGAGAATCTAAATGACTCCATTACAATCGTTACAATGGGAACCAGTTTATAGAAAACATGGCATAACTTTTATTATCGAAAACTAAGCCAAGAACTTGAATTTCCCCGTTTCACTTTCGATTTCGATTGCGTTTTAATGTCGAATTATGTTTTACGACCTTCGTTTCCAATGATGAAGGTTGTGACTATTATTGCGAGAAAACAAATTTAGTTTTCGTAAGCTGCAGTTTTAGTCAGAAAATTGGCGTAAAAAGTCACTATCTACATTGTAGACGATAATCTAAAAAGTCTAAAGTTCTAAAGGTGATCTAAAGGTTGTCTGGAAGAGATCGCTCATAGCGATAAGACCGCCCATTGTGCTTCGCTATAGTTTTAGTTTTTCGCTATGTGTATGTTCCTATTCTTGTGGTGTACAATAAAGTGTTATCTATCTATCTATCTATACTAATATTATAATCTATACTAATATTATAAAGAGGAAAGATTTGTACCTATTTTTGTATGTTTGTAATGAATGGGCTCAATAAGTACAGGGCTGATTTAAAAAATTCTTTCACCAATAGAATGCTTCATTCTTCCGATTTGACATAGGCTACATTTCATTTTGAAAAAAATTAGGGATCCTTGGTAAAATTTGAACAATGTAACCGAAGGTGTAGAAAAATGAGTCTCAAAATGTCTTTCGGTGAATGCGCTGCCGAAACTATTAGCGATAGCGAACAAAATAATGTACAACAATATTGTCTACCCCGTGCGAAGCCGGGACGGGCTGCTAGTATATTATATGCAGTGACTTTGTAGACAATTGACAATGTAGACTACATCGTCAATCGCATAACTTACGAGTAAAATTAGATCGAGACACAGTTTTTACCTTTACTTGTCTAAAAATCTTACAAACTGCAGCGAGAGATTATGGGTTTTGGCTGATTAGATTAACAAACTGCTTTGTATTTAACCTTAAAACCGCTTGCTAGAGTTTATTTTGCTTTTGCTGTTGATTTGACTGTCAAAAATGACAAAAAACACATATTATGCAGTTTGCTTAAATAAAATACACATCTACTTACATTGAACTTGGCTTATGTAAAAAGCTGTAAGTGTGAACATTGTCCAGTTTTCAAACATTACCTGTCACATTTTCGAGCTAGTGTTGAAGATTCTTAGTTTATTTATGATCTTTTTAATTGCAATGCGGTTCTCTTATCAGGTTCTAACAGAAAGGGCTTTATGATGCTAGAGATGATAACTTTTCGATTAATTTCTGATTAGAAACTTTCGAGCGAAGATAAATCATTTGATTGTTATTGTGAAATGGAGACATAGCTAAGAATCAAAACAATCTGATGACAGGCTGCTGGGACGCTAGAGTTGTGGTATTGATTACAGGATTTTTATGAAACAACGTGATATTTACCATGATTAAATTTTTGAGATGACTACCGATATTTCGGCACAGTTGCATGCACCATGATCACGGTTGAACTGAAACCGTTAACTGGTAAATATACCGTTGTTTCATAAAAATAGTTTAAAAACCATGACAGTTTCCAAAGTTAAATTGATTACAGAAATCAAGACAAATTTTACAAACGCAAAAAGTAGTTTTCGGTTGTTCCAGTTTCAAGTGCATAAATTAATATTGTGGAGATTTCATACACAACACTATTTAGCTCCAAACTAAGCAGCTTGGACTATCGGAACCAGATAGCTGTTATAATTCTTAAATACATTTTATTTTAAATACATACTTAGAATACAGTATGACACACAGACAAAGAAAGAACCAAATTAGTACAACCAATATGGTACTCGTAGCTACCCCGAAGTAAAGAATCTTATTGTAGGTTCTGGACAAGATTAGGTTGGGAGTTAATTTGACTGGCCTCTAGCTCAGTTGGTAGTAGCTCTGCCTTCTGCGCCGTAGGTCGTGGGTTCGATCCCCACCGAGAACAAATATTTGTGTGGTGAACATAAATGTTTGTTCTCTGTCTGGGTGTTATATTGTATTCTAAGTATGTACTTACAAAAAAAAAATGTATTCAAGTATTATATCAGCTATCTGGTTCCCATATTACAAGCTCTGCTTAGTTTGGGGCTGGGTAGTGTTGAGTGAATTGTCCAGAATATTTATTTATTTATTTATACGAGTATTTATTTAATTAAAAATCATTGGGTTAGGGTGGGTGCCTTACCTACTTAAAAAATAAGTCCTGGGTTTGTATCAATTTATTGGATTGTTCAACAAATTGTAATAAATAGGGTTTGTGATTGATAGTTATTAAGTGCGCATATTTAATTGTAATCTGTTTTGTGAATTTAAATAAAATAAATAAATAATGCATTTCAATTTATAGATATCTATTTAAAATATTCCTGTTTCATAATGATTTAACAAACATGTCTTAAAATAAACAGATGCAAACAGAAACATCTAATAGAACACTTGACACAAAACCGTGCACATAAAATCTCTAAAAGTAAATTTAGATCGAACAAGAATCGAACTTTGATCCGAAAATAACTAGGCTGTAAATCTCTAGTAATCGATTTGGGGCTTTTGATCTGAAGATCGATTCCCGATCGTATATCGATTCTGAGCTGAGTATGTTTATTTACTCAACGTAAATAGAGTTCGATGACCTTGAAAACAGACTCGATTGGACTATAACTAAATAGTGATGACGGAAAGAAGCCGATGTAAATTTTTAATATCCTGACTTTTTTATAAGCCCTTTCAAATGGTTTTTCTCGATTTCAATAAATTTTGAATTTAGCTTTTTTAAAACAATGTGGTTCTGGTACTGCAGGTACTTTTCTTGAAGTTTGTTTTTCTCCGGAATCTTGGTGTATATTTTCACCTCCGTAAGAAAAAATAAATAAAAAAATCGGTTGTCTGTAAAGTCGGTTTACTGACGATAGTTGAACGTGACAACGTCATACAGCTGTTCACTCAAGTAGGAGAGAGACAGATGTCGAACGCTGCCGAACGCGGAGGCCGATTGTGCCTCTTTGTTGCTAGTTCCGCGCTCTCGCTCTCGCTTCAAGCCTTAAAGTTAACGCTTCAGAGCTAGGTAACGCCGCATTAGTCATGTTTTTTCATGCGTGCAGCCGGCTCCATCGAATTATAAGACGTTGTCACGTCAAAAAAACCATATTGAGTTTTTTTTTGCACAACTAGCTAATGGAAAAAGCACATGGCCAACCTGATAAACATCGCCTATGTCAAAGTATTGGTTTGTAGGTCACGCACGTCAGGAAGTGCCCCACTATGCGCCTCCCTGCGTCCAGCAACTTGGTTCAACCTCACGTGCCAGTAAATTCACCGGCACCACACCCTTCGAACCAGATTGACCATACTGTGACGATGCCATTTTTACTAGGCTTTACTATATTCTGTAATCAGGTTGTCATCTGTCACTGTCATGTCAAGGTGTCAAAGTATTTCGCGCGCTAGAATTCAAGAAGAAGAGGAAGTAGATATAGTTGGATAGATGCGGTGTGATGTTTTGGTGATATATTATAATAATTAATATTCAAAAATACAAACTTAGTAATAACAATGGTCAAATTAGATTCATTGCATATCATGTCAACATGCCGCCAGTCGAATGAACATCAATCAAACACCAATTTGAAGGCCACAATCACCAAATACTGTTACAGATATTATTTGTATAGCTTCCTATTGTAAACAAATCTATTTGTACAAACGATATAGCCTATTTAACTGTCAACTGTCTGTCAATCAGTTTATTGTTGCTACTTGACACCATTTTGCACGTCTGTGTCTAGAACGAGTGGTTTTTAGGGTTCCGTAGCCAAATGGCAAAAAACGGAACCCTTTAGATTCGTCATGTCGGGCTGTCTGTCCGTCCGTATGTCATAGCCACTTTTTTCCGAAACTATAAGAGCTATACCTACTGTTGAAACTTGGAAAGTAGATGTATTCTGTGAACCGCATTAGGACTTTCACACAAAAATAGGAATAAAGTAATACATTTTGGGGGTCCCCATACAATATACATTATACATACAGAACAAAAATCAACGTAAATATAAAAAAAACAACGAACTACAAGAACTTTTATTCAGCGTGGCAATGCCGCCAGCGTCTTGGGACGCTTCCGTCTGGCACTGATTTGGATCAGTTAAGCTATCTTTAGATCGTTTGTAACGATCTGCAGATAGCTCAACTGTTTCTTGTGTATTTTGTACATTTTGTAAATATTTGTTTAATTGTAAGTTTCTTTGTGTAAATAAATTGCCAGAACTTTTATAATATGTTACTTGCTGCTACGGAACCCTTCGTGGGCGAGTCCGACTCTCACTTATTCAGGGCGTTTGAACAATTCACTGTAGCTCGCCTTTCTCGTGTTATCAACTACATTTTTATACATAACTGTCTTATATCTGTCTGTGTGTGGATGTGGATGGATATGTGAGTAGAGGTAGACCAAAGAAAACATGGATGAACTGTGTGAAAGATGACATGGATATGAGAGGAGTGAACGCAGAGATGACGGCTGAAAAAAGGGAATGGAAGACGTGTTGTGCCGCCCCCACATAAAGTGGGATAGGGGCAGGAAGAAGAAGTAAATTTATCTGTCTATATACGGAAATTTTATCTGTCCCGGATTTTTAGTTAGTACTAAAAGCTTGGTATAGGAACCTATGTTATAACTCATTCATTAGTTATTGAAAGCTCTAATTTACCCTGTAAGAGTGTGCACTCGACTCTGTTACCACTTTTTTCATTATCACCGCCGTCATTCACGTTCACCGGTTTCAGGAAAACAAATTATTTCAAGCATTGATCGCTGGCTCGCTGACCCATTTATGAAGTTACTGAAGTAGACCAATGTGGGCTTAGTCAATACCTTTTGAACGTAGTAGATCTCTTTGTGTGTGGCTCGTCCGGGTGCGTACTACCACCATGCCTATTTCTACCGTGAAGCAGCATTGCTGTGTTTCGGTTTGAAGGGTGTTGGTGGAAATTACAGACAAATCAGTTTTAACACCTGTAATACCACACGTTGACGCAAAACGCACTGGTGACCTAGTGGTAGCGTCTGCGCCTTTTGTTTCTAAGCTTGTGGGTTCAAATCCAGTCGAGTACTGTGTATGTGTACTGAGTTTTTCTGACCAACAAATATGTGCACTATGATAGTACTCTCAAATGGTGATGGAAAACATCGTGAGGACCGGAATGTCATAATGTCGGAATGTCAACGTAAAAAGTTCGTAAAAAAAGTGCAAAATACATGAAAGGAGCCTCGTTGAGGCACACTTAAATTCCTTTACCACACGTGATTCGAAAGAAGCAGTGAAACGATAAGACGAAGAAGAAAAGACGCAGCGCAGAGCTGAGAAAGCGCTTTCCTTACGAGCGTGACTTGTGAGGCTCCGCTTTTCTTATAGATGATCGTTACCACTTCACAATTCACATCAGGTGGACCAACTGTTATTTCATCAGCATGTTGTAAAAAAGCGTGGCGCCGTGATTCCTATACCTAATTACTAACTATTATTTTTAAGATATAGGTTATCAGTTTAGGCCAAGTTTTATCGTCAGGAGAAACGGTTATTATAAAAATAGTAATGTAGCTTTATTCTTTATCATTTTTGTGGCGTGGAAACATGATTTAGTAAATGTTTAACCCGTTGTAACATTTTGAACCCGCGCATGATTTTATTATTATGAAAAATATATCATATTATGAAATACATTTTGTTTAGATTACCATCGAATCGGTTAATAGTTCAGATAAAAATACTGCTTATATTTTTGCTAAGTGGCAACCATCACCTATAACAAACCATGGCTTTGTAGGTGGCGCACGTCAGGAACGTGCCCTACGATGCACTGCTCTGCTGCGCCCATTAACTTGAGGCAGATGTTCAGCCTCACGTGTCAGTATTTTCACCAGCACCCTTCAAACCGAAACACAGCAATGCTGCTTCACGGCAGAAATAGGCCCGGACGAGCCATGCTCAAAAATTCGTCCTGATTGAGTCATAAATCGGTTTATAAAAAAAACCCTATAAATCCCCGTCACCATTCCCACCAAATTTTGAAACTGTCAACGTTTTTACGCATTTAACTCGTGTGAACGCACACTTTCTGGGCTCTCATGTAAATTGTGGGCCCATTTATAGATTATACAGGGTGTCTTGGAAAATATCTGTAAAAACTAGCATACAAAATTAAAAAAATATTATACCAAATAATGGTTTTTTGAATTTATAGCATCTGAAATTTTATCCTTACGTGAGTTTTTAACGATTCCCTCTCTTGTCTCTGACATTTAGACATAGACATAGACATAGACAATCATTTATTTGCTTCTTAGCACACAACATACAATACACAAATCTTTAAGTAATAACATGTTATAAAGTAAAGGGCAGAAATTAAAGCGATGTTTGTTGATCTTTTCCAAAATGGTGACCGCTACGTTACGGTGTCGCGAGTTCATTAGTTTATTTCCACGTCAAAAATGCTTGGTCCCGAATAAATAAGTATTCACTTCAAAAAAAATCGGTTGTCTGTAAAGTTGGTTTACTGACGATAGTTGAACGTGACAATGACATAAGAAAATATGTACACAGATGTCGAACGCTGCCGAGCGCGGAGGTCGATTGTGCCTCTTTGTCGCTCGTTCCACGCTCTCGCTTGCACTTCAAGCCATAAATGGAACGCCTCAGAGCGAGGTAACGCCGCATGAGTCATGTTTTTGTGTGCGTGCAGCCGGCTCCATCGAATAATAAGATTTTGTCACGTCAAAATGTAATCAAAAAATTGATTAGACAATATTTTGCTAGTGTTCTGTTTCCATCTATAACTAACATTAAAGCCACACCCTGTATATCGTGCACCCACTTGAGACCAGTCATGCAATGATTGACAGGTGGCTTGACTGTCATCGCCATGTTTAATTCATTTCATATTATAAATACTGAGCACGATGATTTAATTTAACGTGATTTTTAATTCGATTTAATGTGGAAATTGTTTTTATACGGTTCTTAATAGCCTTATGAGTGTGTGTTTCGATTTTATTAAGAAGTGTGTGCCCTTATTGATGAAACATTATACCTACCTATTAAAATTATTGGAAAACAAATCTACAACATAATATCAACAACTGGATTTCTTCCGTCTATTTACCAGTATCAATATTAAGTATCTTTATAAGTACATAGTTAGATATTATGAAGTAGTAGTTCGTTATTGAGTTAGATATTAAGTAGATTCTTAGTAAATAATAAAGCCATTTATTGTTAAACGCAAAGAAACTCCAATATCCAATATCATAACGTATCAATTATTATCAAAGTATATTTTAATAACCCTAGAAATATCTCAATCGATTTTAATTATAATCGATTTACGATTCTGCAACTCGGTCTAAATAATCGCTTGTCAATTTTAACGACTAGGTACCTAACCTTATATGGGCGAATATCTTTACACACACTACGGTATAGTACAAAGTTCCAATACGTACTTAAACAGAACGAATCTAGGCTAACAAGCGAGATATTCCAGTAATATAGAAAGTACAGTCAATAACATAAGATTAAACACCAAATACGTTTAGAGGATATTTATTCATAATTTTGTGAAATAGAGATGTTTCTCATAACGCGCTAGGTCTATGTCTATGTACCTACACTTGAAAAAAAAATGCGGGTAATAATGAAGATTACCACAAAACTACTAATTTCACAAAATAAACAAGTACGTTGTAAAATGTTCAGTACTGGTTGATTTTTTGTAGTGGTGAATACCAAAAGCGCTGGCTCTAAATCTTCAAGAAACATCTCATTTGAATGTAAGTATGTACTTTAGAGTTTCCTCGTAGTTTTTCTATTACTTATGGGTAGTAAATTATTGTTATTGGTCCTTTTAGCATAGCAGACCGCTAAGTCTTTTGCCATCTCTATTTTGTAGTCATGAAAGTGACAGTGACAAGAGACTTTTAGCGATCCGTTAAATCGTGAGGGATTCCTGTAGGTATATCACGGAAACATCAATATTACAAAGTTACTATAAATCTAGCACTGCTAATAATATATTAAATCTCAGAAAAATCTGTTGCCAAAAAAAGTGTGTCCAAAGTGTACAATACTGGCACTCACTGACTGTACTTACATACTTAACATAACGTTTCAACACGACTTGCAATGATAAATGATCCAAAAGCTAAGTTTTCTCAGTATCGAAACATAGATGAAGACAAAAAGTATTGCACATTTCATCATTATACGCAATTTTCGTCGAATTAAAAAAATCATATAAAAATTTAAAAGAAGTACTTAGAGGTAGAAGAGCAAATCCTTAAGGAAAAATGAAAGAGCCTTTATAGAAACATCGATGGTTTTTTATATTTTTTATGGAAAATATACTCAAATCAAAAAATTGCTTTTTTTATTCTAACCTGTTTTTGCCATGCGCTAATTAATCCCGGTAGAGCTAGAATCGTACCTGCATCCTCGTCACAGTCAGACAGCTAACCACCGCGCCACAGAGAAGGTCAAATCTCAAACATAATTTAAATAATCATTTTTGCATCGCAAATCTACATTATCTAACTGTCTAGACTAGATGAGAGCGTAAAACAAAGAACTTTTATTCCAACTAGAAAGCGTACAGGCAAATTATAAGAGAGCGTTTTAGGAATCTTTCTGTCCTTTTCCAGCACGTATGCCAGTATAGCTGATAGAAAGAGAGCACTTACTTTACGTGCTGGAAAGAGACAGATGGTTTTTTTTATTGGACGGCATTTTACGCGGCCGTAGTGGCACACTCGCATCATCATCATCGTTATCTCAGCCAGTATCACTGTAGACATTTCCTCTATTTTCTACCAGCGTTTTTCGTTTAGTTGCATCTGTTCAAGTAATGTTCTGCGACCTTTTCGATTGTCTTCGACCTATCGCGCTTTCAAATGCCCTCGATCTCTTTTGCCCGACATTGGCCTCCATTCGGTCAAGGTTTTACTCCACTGGCCATCACCTCGCCAAGCCAGGCGTCCTGCTTTGTCCTACGTAAGATTTTTGTACGACAACCAGAAGAAACAGCCTATTTGTCTCTCTCTATTGTATGGAGAAAAGATGAGACAGCAAAAAAATGGTTGTCTGATCAATTTTCCGTAAAAGAGAAAGAGACACGTGCTCACACGAAAACAACATTTGGTAAAAAGCAGTACACTAAGGGTGTTATTAATCGGATCAACTAGTCCAACGCTACGCCAGGATTATTAATAAGACCCTAACAGTTTGAAGTGTGGTAGCAAAACTCCGACTTCGAATACAGATCTCAGTTTTGCGAACTTGATATACAAGTTTTATGTCGAGCATTGGCTTGTTACCTATTCTAGTTAAAATAGTAGATCTTTGGTATCAGATAATTATTTATCTAGCTTGCGGCGACCCGCGGTTTTATTTAAGGGGTTATGACGGCTGCACGTCTGATGAAGTTTTATTGTTGCTTGTACTGCCCACGGCAGTTTGAAATATGGTTCTAGATAAATACTTATTAGGAGATAACGTAAGACAGCATGAGACCCGCATATTTTTTTGAAGATTCAAAAAACAGAGTAAAACCCACCGTACAAAAGAAATATGGTAGTGTATTAAATTTCAGAGCAATAATAGCAAAGATTTTTATAATGTCCCAAAAGTTTAGACTAATAACAAGCTTGAGACAAAACAAAACTTGAGAAACCGACGTCATAGCCAAACTGTTGAATCGATTTTGATGTTTATGACTAATTAGTCATAAACATCGATCATAATGATCCATATTCAGAATCTCCACTATTTTATTTGAAGATGGTTAAAAACTAGCTACACTCAGTCAGTGGTAAAGATAATGTGCCTACTGTAGACCTACCACAAGCTCTGCCTGCCTCTGTCTCTGGCTCTGGTTTTGACTATGTATGAGTGTTGACTAAATAAATGTTACGTCGAAACGTCACCCACACAGTATAATACACTGGTGAGCACTCACACAGACTCAAAATCAGAATCAGAGACAGAGCCAGGCAGAGCTTATGGTAGGCCTACTGGTTTGCCATTACATAACTTGTTAGTAGTCAAAGTGTTGAAGTCATCGTGACTAATACTTATTGATGTGCGCTGTGACGGTGAAGATGTCTCAAGTGTGATTGAAGGTTCTTCCGTGACTCTTTCTTTGCTTAGAGGTTTGCATAGCTGAGTGTTTGCTAAGACATTAATTTCCATTATTTTATGCCGATTTATAATGATTTCGCTGTTGTGCAAAGGTTACCTAAAACCGTATTCAAGAAGAATTTTTAAATGAATAATTAGTTATAATTATTTAAGTCACGGGGCCGCCCAAGAAAACGTTGGCGGGACGATATCGACAACTTTGAGAGGAGATGGTGGGAGGAGGCTCGAGGGAGAGATAAGTGGAAGTCTTTGGGAGAGACCTTTGCCCAGCAGACAAAATAGGTTAATTAAAAAAAAAAAAAAATTTAAGTGCGACTCAAAGAGGCTCTTTTCGTGCACTCTACACGTTTTACGTGCCGGTTTATTCACCATATTTTCCTTCACCATTTGAGAGTAAAAACATAGTGCACATACATTTTTCAACAGAAAAACTCATTGCTACACGGATTAAAATTTCCATGCACAAAGTCGAAACGCTAAGAGCATTTTCTATTAGGTTAACCTAGACTACGATGGTGGCCAGATATTCTGTTTGAAGCTTAAGTTGATTATACTCCTCATATGGCTATAAAAGGCTACTTGGAAACTGGCTGCAAATACAATATCGCATAGTCAAAAGCAAAGTTGCATTGGGAAGCTAAGAGATGACATTACTTCCACGGAGCATATTTATGTCATCTCATATCATCATCCACAGCCCGACTTCACCAACTGCTGGGTATAGGCCTCCCTTAGTTTGTGCCATCTATCTCGATCCGGTGCCAGTCTAACCCATTTCCGCCCGCGACTTTGCTTCCACGGACCATATATAGGTATTCATAGGTCATGATCATATCATCATCATCAACCACAGCCTGACTTCACCCACTACTGGGTATAGGCCTCCCTTAGTTTGTGCCATCTATCTCGATCTTGTGCTAGCCTAACCCATTTCCGCCCGCGACTTTGCTTCCACGGACAATATATAGGTATTCATAGGTCATGATCATATCATCATCATCAACCACAGCCTGACTTCACCCACTACTGGGTATAGGCCTCCCTTAGTTTGTGCCATCTATCTCGATCTTGTGCTAGCCTAACCCATTTCCGCCCGCGACTTTGCTTCCACGGACAATATATAGGTATTCATAGGTCATGATCATATCATCATCATCAACCACAGCCTGACTTCACCCACTACTGGGTATAGGCCTTCCTTAGTTTGTGCCATCTATCTCGATCTTGTGCTAGCCTAACCCATTTCCGCCCGCGACTTTGCTTCCACGGACAATATATAGGTATTCATAGGTCATGATCATATCATCATCATCAACCACAGCCTGACTTCACCCACTACTGGGTATAGGCCTTCCTTAGTTTGTGCCATCTATCTCGATCTTGTGCTAGCCTAACCCATTTCCGCCCGCGACTTTGCTTCCACGGACAATATATAGGTATTCATAGGTCATGATCATATCATCATCATCAACCACAGCCTGACTTCACCCACTACTGGGTATAGGCCTCCCTTAGTTTGTGCCATCTATCTCGATCTTGTGCTAGCCTAACCCATTTCCGCCCGCGACTTTGCTTCCACGGACAATATATAGGTATTCATAGGTCATGATCATATCATCATCATCAACCACAGCCTGACTTCACCCACTACTGGGTATAGGCCTCCCTTAGTTTGTGCCATCTATCTCGATCTTGTGCTAGCCTAACCCATTTCCGCCCGCGACTTTGCTTCCACGGACAATATATAGGTATTCATAGGTCATGATCATATTATCATCATCATCAACCACAGCCTGACTTCACCCACTACTGGGTATAGGCCTCCCTTAGTTTGTCCCATCTATCTCGATCTTGTGCCAGCCTAACCCATTTCTGCCATTTCTGTCCATCCATCTTGCTGCAGGGCGCCATACGCTTCTGTAGCCGGTTCTTGGCCACCATTCGGTTGTTGTCCTACTGCACCTGTCATCACCAGGCCTAGCAATGTGACCTGCCTTCATTTGAGCTCTGCGTAATCCAAAATCATAATAATAATTGCTTTGTAATTACATTGGCACACTACCGACCTACCTTTTAGTTAAAAGTTGTGAGAAGTTGTGAGTATCTATTTGTTGCTTATAAATCATCATCATCGTAAACTTGAATTGGTCTATTAATAGATTATTATTTACACTAACTTCATAACATTATTGATAACAAGACATGGCGTAATATTATGGATAATTATGTTAAGGCCATTCCATTATCAGACGTTACTGACCAGATACAGAATCTGCATTATGAACAGATAGGTACTTTTCTGTAGTGCAGATTGTGGGTTTGAATTTCATTTTTTTATACTGTTTAATTTCGTTTATAAATGGCTAAAATAGTATTTATTTTGTTTCAGGTAATATTCAAATAACAGGGGAGTCCATCAAACTAATGTTATTATTAAGAAGTGAAAGGTAAAATTAACTTAAGTAATAAAACATAATCAATGGCTGTAGCCCCAAAGTTGTTCCTTGAGGGATACCTCAGGTTTATATCGGGAAAGGTATTGGGTTACCAATTTATAACATAAATTAAGCTTTTCTTTTCAAGTATTTTTATTCTTTACAGGTATAATAACAATTAAATTTTAGAAACAAACACGACTTAATATTCCAGTATGTAATTGAAAGCGTTACAGAAATCGAGAAACTTCAAACCGGATTGAATGTAACAAACATAGAATAATTAATTTACTAATGCGTCGTTTAATTACTTGTACTTGTCTAACGTGACTTCAATACATTCTACTAGTATAACGTAGTGTAAATACAATTCTTGGAATTATTCTTGGAGACACAGGAACCGGATTTGAAATCTTAATTACTTTCTTTCATCTTTTCAATTCAGTGTAAAAGTTAAGACAGGTGATCGAGTTGTAAAGGAAGTTATAAACATTATCGCCCGAGCAGCATCTTTCTAATACGCAAGCTGTGGACAGCAATGGTGGCCGTTATATAACGGAGAACGTGGTTTCTATAAATAATGTCAGCACTAAATTGAAGTTAATCGACAGTAGTCACTTTCATTACTTTTGCAATTGTTTAAAGTGACAACGACGAGTTTATTAGAACATGAAATTTAACTATAGGTAAAGAGCGTGTTAAGTATTCAGCTGTATGCTAGTATTTAATTCATTTCTTTTTATAACATTCACCCAAATAGGTCCCATAACATTATCTTATATAGCTTTTTCTTTGTCATTAATACTTTTTGCTATCTCTTCTGTGCTACAATTATCAACATCGCAAACATGATCTCTGGATCTTTTTATTTCACCTTCACTGCCTTCTATCTCTTTAAACACAAGGTTCTATTTCACATGTCTTGTACACTCGCTTTTTATTTAAATTGCAAGCCAACATGGCCTGCAGACTGCATGACGCTTAGATCTTGTGGTTTTTGCAACTGGTTGACGGTAAATAGTTTAGTGAAGTGACACGCAATAGATGTTTATCGATACATTATCTAGAAAGCAAGGTCGGGGCTTTGCTTGCAACAGTGGCACTTTGTAGCTTATCGATAGATTAATATACTGATTATTATGTCGAAAGAAATTATATGAGACTAGCGGCCGCCCACGGCTTCGCTCGCCCCGTAGCTTACGCCCCGTTGATTTTTCTTTTAAAAGTTTTTCCTCTTTTTCTCCGCTTAGGGAAATAATTTTCCAATTTCCTTTCTTAGTGCACTCCTATGCTATAAAACAAACATACCCTCCAAGTTTCATGCTTCTAGGACTTACGGTTTAGGCTGTGCGTTGATTGTCAGTCAGTCAGTCAGTAACGTAAGAGTTTTATATATTTAGAAGAAGAAGAAGATATAAACTTGTTTTCAAATACGAAATAAATGCGTATGGAAATCTTCATAAAATTTCGTGAAGAATGCGCAAATGGTGAATGACAAAACAGTAGACGCGAATCCTTCCATTTCGAGTAAGTCAAATATTTTAGCCTAAAATGTTCACCAACTTGTTTTTTGAATGAAAGTACAGTATATCGTATCAGATCATGTCAATGGCAAAACTACCTGCTCCGTTTAACAACACTATACATTAGCAAGGTATGTAAAATTAAACACCAAGTACAAGCAAGGTGATTATTAAACCTCAACATCCATTTTCCGATCCAATCTCCAGATTAATTAAGAGATTAGCTTCGTCTGAGAGACAATTTACCCCCAGCTTATTTAAATTCCATTTTCCGCACGAACATTGTCTTAATTCCTTTATGTGATCTTTTCTTACGTGTGGTTTTGCGGTCTTGTTTGTACGCTTAAAAAGCTTCTCAGTGTGAGGAGTTCATTAGTACTCCAAAAAAATTTTAACTAAACATACAGTAGGCCTACCATGAGCTCTGTCTGGCTCTGTCTCTGTGTGAGTGCTCACCAGTGCATTATGCTGTGTGTATGACGTTTTGACGGATAGGGTTTATTTAGTCAACACTCATACAGACTCAAAACCAGAACAAGAGACAGAGCCAGACAGAGCTCAAGGTAGGCCTACAGCTATTGATATAGATACACCTAAAACTATCCATAAGCTAGTTCCACGCAATGAAGCTTATAAGAAAAGGCAATTTACGGTGCTCAATTCACCTTTGAGAATGGACAGAACTCGTTTTTTCGCGTAACTAAAACTCGAAATCTTCCCCATTATTTCCGCCTTTATGTATAATATTCCAGTCATACAAAAAACATAATATATACGATCCCTGATAGCTTTGTGTTTGGCGGAACCTATGTAAATAAACATGAAAAATTTCAGATATGGAATGTGGGTTGCAAAGGTCGCAAAGTTTTGCCCGAGCCCCAGCATATTTTATGGACTGCTATGCTTCATAGCTGAAATATTTAAGCCACTTACAGTTTTGCGGAATAAAAGAAAGAACAAGTAAATCAAATATATATAGGTCCACATATTTTTGTTTTATGTGAAAGAGTATTTAGGAAACTATGTGGATAAAAGGTGGAATAGATTGATGACATTGTACGAATTGCGGGATGTGGCTGGATAGAGCGAGCTCCAAATTGTTTTTCCTGAAATGTGCCAAGGTCAAGTTTTTTTTGAGGATTTTACTTTTTGCACAGCTCCGTTGGAAGTATCTAATTATCTTCAAAGCAGAAGGCTGTTGGTTCGATTTCTGATGGTTCAAGCAGCATTTAATTAAACATAGATATTCAGAGATTCTCTAAATACAACCCACGTTTTTTTTAATCTTTAGCACAGATAGATAGATAGATAACTTTTTTTATTTGGCTCAAAAAAAAAACAAACACAGCTTACCTATAAATAAAATTAAACAACAGAAAGAGAAGAACAGAACATTGAGTAAAGGAACGGCTACACAATAAAAAAACATAATAAGAGAAAAAGAAAACATAGAACACATACAGAAACACATAGCCATAATTATGAGCAGTGTTTATTGTTACAAACACAATGTTATTGCTTACATTAATTTCCACAACTAGTTCTCAGAGAGGTCTTTGACCGAATCCTTTAATTTCTTCCTCATATTTGCGACGTGCGCCGGCAGCAATTAGCCTTAGCCATAGAATACAACACTATCACTATAAAGCTAAGAGTATACGCGTAGACTCGTAAAATGGAGACATAAAGCCTGAAACCCACTTCTACTCAAAAGTTTGTCGAAGTGTGTTCTATAATTCCAATGTTGTTTTCGTTAAATTTAAGATAGCTCTTGTCAGATGCAGATGCTGTTTCCTCTGATTGGTTATTTCCAATTCAGCCTTCTTTGCTCACTTAACGACATGAAAACGACCTTCTCTCTTATCTGGCTCACGTAACTTATTCTTGACCTTCATCTTCTTGTTCGCCTTTACTCGTTTTAAGATCATCTTCGTTTGTTACCTTCTCTATCCATTTATTATGTCTTTGTCTTACTGTGTCATTATCCATGTCTATTGTTACGTCCATTATAACGCAATATATTCTATGGTTTTATGTGCTTTTTAAAACTTGTT
Organism: Thera britannica; assembly: GCA_939531255.2. NCBI lineage: Eukaryota > Metazoa > Arthropoda > Insecta > Lepidoptera > Geometridae > Thera > Thera britannica. Next base: position 2,966,540 of record OW618042.2, on the reverse strand, counting down.
TTGATATTCTAACTGCAGTCAATAAAAATTAAAATTGACAACTACCTATAGCTAGCTCGGTACTACTCTAGATATCTCCAATAATGCGTATTGACGACTATGACGGCGGTATCAATGAGCAGTTTGCATGAACTCAGCTGAGCCACACTCAGCCCCAATAAAACTCAGCGTGTAACGAATATACCTAGCACACATTTCTGAGCATATCGGTACAAAATATGTCCATGTTTCTGACGCATATTTTCAGTTTTTTTTATACAACTAAGTTGACAAACAAGCATTCGGCCCACCTGATGGGAAGCAGTTACCGTAGCCTATAGACGCCTGCAATACCAGAGGTATCAAAAGCGCGTTGCCGACCCTTCAAAGCTCAGCTTAGTTTGTAGATAGTGTGGTGTGAATTATCGACAATAATTATTTATTTATTTATTTTATTTGTTATTACCAAAAATCTATACTTAATTTAGGCTATTCAAATAAATAATTTATCTAAATAATTGTCGGACCCGATGGACTGTTATTCGTTCGCTTTTTTTATAAATTTCTATACCAAACTTTGTTTGAGAGCTTTCTTTGTCAGTAACGAAAATTATTTCTGTAATTTACAGAAATAACTATACCCAAAGCTCCGCACAGTCACGTTTCGTATTGGCCGTAAAGAACTTTTTGAAAAGCATTGATTCTGGTAGGTTCGGTACGTGAGCAAAAGTTTCGCCTTCTTAGTGAGGTTAGTTCATAATACTCACTACATTATTACTTTCCAATACTATTTACTTGTATTTTCAAGACTTATACTGGACTGGATGATTAAAGCGAAATATAGTGATAATTGGAACCAAATTGAGAAGGCCTTCTTACTCGTTGAAAGTTTTATTTCTATGCATGATTTTATTATTATTCTTTGGTTTGGTTTAACATTGATTTTCTCAAAAGAATTTACAAATTCACTTACAGAGAAAATACAATATTTTAAAACTACTGCATAAAGTTGAAAATAATTAATTCATCTTAATTAACTATGAAATAATGAATATGTGGGTGTTTATTTATATTGAAGAAATAAACACGGCTATTATAAAATATTAATAAGTTTGCTTTAAATCTACTTATCATCATCATCATCAGCCTGAAGAAGTCCACTGCTGAACCTATTATATCCAGGTATTATAGCCTCCCCTAAACATTTCCAGGAAGACCGATTCCGAGCTCTTTCCATCCACCGACTTCCCGCGATCTTAATAAAATTAACTATGGTGATGGAAATTTCAGTTCAGTATTTTTTAAATCCGCAACGTCTTTCATTTATCTTCTGCTATCACTATTGTTTCTTCTTATTTAATAGTCTCACCAGTTATAATTCAACCGAAATCCCTCGCTACAAACGTGTCAGCCATTGCCAGCCAAGCAAGGAAACTTTTCTCCATTGTCATACGGGCCACGTTCGAACACGTCCGCATTCTAAGCTAGTTTATCGCACCATCTGTTTTCACCGCACTAGCATCGACATAGGCTATTCCCAAGAGATCCATCTAGGGGTTTGGAAAAAGGATCGAACAAAATAGTTGTAGGAACCACAAAGCACAGCAATACATCGACACGCCAAGCTGTGACAGCCAAGCTGTGAATTTTTCCCTATAACTAAATAGAAAACCAAAAATGAATAATAAAACTCTAGTTCGACAGTTGTTGAGAGTTATTTTTAGTTTTTGGTTTTGTGTAGGTATTACGATCCCTGATTTTGTATGGAGACGCGATGAAGGCCCTAAGAGCGATGAGGGCCAAAAAAACCATGCAAAAACTCAGACTTGAGGTTACGGGTTTCTCAAGCTTGATCACGTGGTTCAAAGTGATATTTGTGACAACGCACAGAAAAATCACAATTTTGAAAGATTAAAGCAACATTTTGTACGAATTGAAAAGGTCACAAACAAAAAATGCTTCAGTATTTAAAAGTCAATTGTAGATCCAAGAAGCGTGACGATCGTTTTCGCCAATTTACATCAGACATTCAATTTATTCATTACTAAATTCTGTCATTTTCCAGAAATAAACTTCGATATCGAAATTCTAGAAAATAAATTATGTTTTATTTCTTTTGATCTCTGAATATTAAAAGTGTGCGATGGAGCGTTTCGGAAGAACCCATCGACACGTAGGGCTGTCAACGATATCGATAGACCGAGACTCGTTATCGTGACAATCGATATTTGACTTACGAGGTATGAAATTGTTTCGCGTATCGATTCCATCTTAAGTTTTCAGCTAGTGTTCGGTAAATGTTTGGTATTTGAAGCGATTAGGGTGATAAATCGATTTATTTGTTGCAAATACGTTTACTTCAAAGCTATGGAGGAATGCAGACTTGAAATGGTAGCAAAGGAGATCGTTAGCTCTCCTTTGCTATCAGCTAGCGATACCTATTAGAATTTATTTCATGACGTTTAATTTTGTCAAAATAATGTTGGTCAAGGCACAATGAAATGAAATGAAATGAAATGAAATGAAATGTATTTATTCGCTTGAAGTATGGTCAATTTTGAAAAACTTGTTATTAATAATAATGTAGAAACAAGGAAAGATAACTCCCTAAAATCTTTAGAGAGTTGTCTATCCTTGTCCGTATCAGCCGTTCGGTTCTAAATTTCGGGCATTACCAAGTTTTTTTCATAAGGTAACTCCTTCTATTCAATTACTTTATTGCTCAGAGCGATCTCTTCCAGTGTTTATTATAATTTGGTAAAAGGTTGCCTTCTTCTCTGTAGGTTGAAGTTTGATTTTGATTCTCCACCAAGAATACACATTTTGTATGATATTATAAGGCCTCATAGCTCAACAATAACAGGCCTCTCAGCTCTGTTGGTAGTAGCTCTGCCTTCTGCGTCAGTAGGTTGTGGGTACGATCCCGAGAATAAAATATAATGTGTGATGAACACAGATGTTTGTTCTCTGTCTGGGTGTTATATTGCGTTGGGTTGGTTGGGTGTTCTAAGCGCGTATTTACAATAAAATGTATAAGTATTATATAGCTGGTTCCCATCTTCTAAAGGACTCCTATTTCCGCAATTAGATGCCAAAACGGTTCATTTTGCGTTAGGATGTGCTTGCAGAAGGTTCCCATAGTACAAACTCTGCTCAATTTAGGGCTAGATAGTGTTGTGTGCGTTGTGTTGTTTAAGGTTCTCTAATTTCTGAAAACCAGCGCTGAGAACTCGTTCTCAGCCCATGCTGAGCTCAGGGCTTTTTATACAGACCGCACATGGCAGCATTTCACACACACCCACCAGAACTCTGCGTATTGTGTTATTAACACTGTATTTTTTACTTTTTTATTGTTAGTTTTATGTCTTGTCGTGTACAGTTTGTATAAATAAACGATTTTCTTTCTTTTTTTTTCTTTTTTTTATTCAGTAGCTGCGACGTCTTACAATGTTACATCGCGGTTGCCGCTTTTTAGAAACGAAAGCTTTGCACTATCAGATAATCCTCGTGACCTTTAGAAAGGCACTCAGCAGTTGGCGACTGGTAGCTCCAACAAATCATCCACACGATGCCAATCGAATGCTAACGACTGAGATTTGGATGATAATGTCGAGGAGTGTGGATGATTTTAAATCAACTTTAGAAAATAAAAGGTAAATAATTCAAATTTTAATTTCTAATTCCAAATATCTTTATTCAGATGTAAGTATAAATAAACATGCCTATTTCTGTCGTGAAACAGCATTGCTGTGTTTCGGTTTGAAGGGTATGGGTGCCGGTGTAATTACTGGCACGTGAGGCTGAACATCTGTATGCCTCCAGTTGATGGACACAGGACAGTGCATCGTAGGGCACGTTCCTGATGTGCGTGACCTACGAGGCATTGCTTTATTATAGGCGATAGTAACCACCTAACATCAGGTGGGCCATATGCTTGTTCCACCTGCTAGTTGCATAAAAAATAAACATAAATAAAAATAATATTGAAAATCCACACAACCATATCTAGCCCCAAACTAAGCAGAGCTTGTACTATTACTGGGCAATGAATTAGACTGGTACCGGATCGTGATAGAACACACTGAAGGAGACCTAATACTCAGCTGCGATTGATGATGAAATAATGGTTTGCCCTTTAAAGTTGCTCACTTATTTTTATAAAAAAACTAGACCCACCCGTGGCTTCGCTCGCCCGTTCCCGTAACACCCCGTTCCCGTTGCTCTTTCGGGATAAAAAGTATCCTCTGTCCTTCTCCCGGTTCTAAGCTACCTCCCCACTAATTTTCTGCCAAATCGGTTCCACCGTTCTTGAGTTATAATTAGTGTAACTAACACGACTTTCTTTTATAAATATAGATACTTTATTCTTGAATTATTTCGTAATAGGTTCAATCCGTTTGGGAGCTACCGATGCTATACAGACATAAGTAAACAAGTTCCTTCAGGGTAGGCAACGCAACAACAGCACCCTTGGTGTTGTTGCTGTCTATGGGCGTCGGTGACCACTTACTATCAGGTGGGCCGTAAGCCTGTTTGTCTATCATTTGCGTTAATTTTTTTTTTTTTTTTTTTACAATTTATAGGATAGCGCTTGACCGCAATCTCACCTGATGTTAAGTGAAACATTACATAAAACACCCCTATGTTTGTATCTGGGGTAACCGATATATCACCTAGCACGTTATTGCATTAGTTTGGCCTTCGCCTAGCAACGACGTAATAAAACAAACAAAACAATATAAAAAAAACAAAAGAATAGTTTCTAAGCACGAGCACTTTTACTTTCAAGTGACAGTGACAACGATAATTAGACTATCGATACCGATTGCGGCACAACACTAAACAGTCAATCAAAGAGATTGTATCGTGCTAACAATGTGCTGGGCACACAATGTGAGACAAAAATGTGGGGTAATACGAACTTGAGATAAAATATTTCAAATATATTAAAAAAAATCTTTAATATGTTCAGAAACTTTTATTGAACTATAACTTAAACAACGAAAAAATAATTCATAATGTTAAAAAAAAACTAAAACTAAACCGTAAAAATCTAGCAAAAGTGGGGTGTCCGTAACATGGTGCCAAGAACGCCAAGTTCTTTAATTCTTCATTGAAAAATTTATAAGTAGAAGTGTTGATACTAAAGAACATATACATAGACGAGCTTAACCTAAGGGTTAAGCTCGGCCTTAACCCTTAAGTTATACTTCAAAGTTTATTTATGAAATCGTTACAGGTACAAATAATGACAAGTACAAATAATGAAAACAATAAACTATTTAACAAAATTATGTCATTTCATAAACTTATCGGTCCTTTCAAAACACTGCTCAATAAGCTTAACCTGTCCTATTACTTTCTACTGTAAGCAATACTGATACTGACGAATTACTACACCTTTTAAAGCCGTGTAGATCGTATCAACATGACAGTCGTACTCCGAATGATACCATCAGCTCCCGCAGATCGCAATCGGAACGCTCGCGCTCGTGCGAACATGGGACTTGAGCGATGGACATCTAGTTATGTAGCTTTCATATCTTTTTCGAGGCCTTAGGAGGGAATCACACAGGCGACTCTCCATACAAACGTAGTCCCCTATTTCCTCCCTGGATAATGCCTCTAGAGTAACCATTTTGTCTCATAAAATCCAGATCTGCTATATGCTTTCATTTTTTCCTTACTAGCCTTCTTTAACACTTACTAGCCTTCTGGCAGACTGCAACTATTTGATCCAAAGATTTTAAATCAGCTTAGCGTTCATTGTCAAAAGGTCAACCACCTCATCTCAAAACAAATTGTGTAACGTGAAAGAAAATATTACTCCAAGATTGTATCTAATTTAGTAATTCGTAGTACCTACTGTCTTCACAAAAACTACATCAATTTGTTCCACTAGGTACCTTACAGCATAAACCTATAGCTACACGAATGCAATCACTTTTTGACGAGTCTTGTATGAAGAGTGAATGAGTCCACTGCATGAAACATAGGCTTCTTTTATGTCCAGGAAAAACGATTTTGATCCACAGACCAAAGTTTTGAATATCCTCTGTTCATCTCCTACAAGTAAAGTTATTTCCATAAAAAAAAAAATTGTTTATCCAAGGTCGAGCTTCAAGGCCGTGAATATGTTTTGCCCTTATTCTTTTAGTACCTTATTTTTTTTTTAAAGTGTTTAAGATTATGATAATCTCAATTTTTTTAAAGGGTCAAAAATGTGCTGTAAAAAAATCACAAATGGCGTTTCAGTAGATACATTTATTGTTAACACGTAATAATCATCATCTATCAAATCAAAATATTCAACATAAAAAAACGATTAAGAAGAAGAAGATGAAAAACACACATAAATTAAATTATGAAATTAAAGGTCTTCAAAACACAAACGCCACCACTACCACGGCGTCTCCATACTGATATAAAAGGGTCGACACCTTAATACAAGAAGTCACGCTACGCGACTTTGAAGAAAGCTCCATTGCGTCAGTGATAATAACTACGTGCTATTCTGTGACAATACGGGAGTCGAAATCGAGATGTCATTGATGTAAAAGGTACTATGACAAGAATAATTGTAGTTCACATTTTGTGCGTACGGAACTAGTGATGTAACTTTCCAACTTTTCAACCTAGCTCTAATTTAAACATTGCTTAAAATTGCCCTGTTTGTCACCACCCATTGGTTTAAGATGACAGACGGTTAATTTATGCTTTGTTTACATTTTGACGGAATTAAAAGAAATAAGAAAATAAGTAAACACTTTATAGGTATTTGTGTTCAAGACAAAATTTATTGAAATCCAAGAAAACTCGTAATCAATTTGTAGATAATTATAGATGGGTAGCGGAAGTTGGAAACGATAAAAACGTAGTAAACCCTCGATATCAATTACCTCAATTTTGTAAATAGCCGCAGTATCGATAACCAACAGTAGCGATTAAAATCGATTAAGATCGATTATTAGCCAAGATTACTGCAATTAATTGAATATCGACGGTGGAATCGCTTGTATTTCAATACTGTGAGAAAGTGTTCAGCTGGCGTCCGTAGTTGTACAATTAAACAAGGTAGTAACTACTTTTATCGATTATTTTCTCGTTAGTAGTAATATTCTCGACGTCGTCGTGTAGTAACTGTTGTTTTATTGATTATTTTCTAGTATTACCTTTTAATAGCTACGTCTTTAATATTTTATAGCTAAAGTAGTTGTATCCGTGATAAATAAATAATTATTTTGTTTGATTATGTACATAACATAAAGCTTTTAATTTCTAATTATTTAATTAAAAGCTTTTCCTTATGATGCTTACAAAAATTCCAAAGATATTCATTTTAACCCGTTAATTAGTAAAGGCTTGCGCACACCTAGGTCGCTGGCGATAGCGATCAGTGAAACGCTGTCAAATATCGCTGTCAAATTTGACTCACTGATCGCCGATTTTTTTACATGATACAGACCATCCTTTGGTTACAATCTCACCTGATGGTAAGCGACGATGGAGCAGGATGGTCTAGAAGACACCTATTCACTCTTGCCTTGAAGACACTCTTGCCTATTTCCCTTGGTGACGCATCAACGGCTGGACTGATTTGGCTGAAAATTGGTGGGGAGGTAGCTTAGAACTAGAAGAAGGACTTAGGGGACGGACACTTTTTATCCCGAAAAAGTAACGGGATCGGGGCGAGCGAAACCGCGGGCGGCTGCTAGTGTAATATAAATTTTCCCTTTTATACGATACTAGCAGCCCGTCCCGGCTTCGCACGGGGTAGACAATATTGTTGTACATTATTTTGTTCTATCGCTAATAGTTTCGGCAGCGCATTCGACGAAAGACATTTTAAGACTCATTTTTCTACACCTTCGGTTACATAATCAAATTTTATCAAGGATCCCTAATTTTTTTCAAAATGAAATGTAGCCTATGTCAAATTGGAAGAATGTAGCATTATATTGGTGAAAGATTTTTTTAAATCGGCCGAGTACTTTTTGAGCCTATTCATTACAAACATACAAAAATAGGTACAAATCTTTCCTCTTTATAATATTTATACGATATACGATATTCGCCTGACGTGATAATATCATCGCCCACATGCGGAAGGACTTGGGACCGTTCGTACATGTTAGGCTTAACGTCTATTATGATGCAGTGTCGTAAAGTATGGGGCTAGCGATGCGAATCGATGCCCTAGGTCGCCCACACTGCCAGATATATTGTATTTTAATGTGGGGAACCAGATTACCTCATCATGTATCATAATTGAAGTATTGATAGTACAAAAAAAATCGGTTGTCTGTAAAGTCGGTTTACTGACGATAGTTTAACGTGACAACGTCATACAGCTGTCCACGCGGACGCATCGCTCACTCAAGTAGGAGAGAGAGATGTCGCTGCCGAAAGCGGAGACCAATTGTGCCTCTTTGTCGCTCGTTCCGCGCTCTTGCTTGCACTTCAAGCCTTAAATGGAACGCCTCAGAGCGAGGTAACGCCGCATGTGTCATGTTTTTTCGTGCGTGCAGCCAGCTTCATCGAATTATAAGACGTTGTCACGTCAAAAAAGTATTGTGGGCAATCCACGCAACACTATCTAGCCCCAAATTAAGCAGAGCTTGAATTATGGGAACCAGAAAGCTGATATAATTATATAAAAACAGAGAACAAATATCTGTGTTCACCAGACAAATATTTGTTCTCCGTGGGGATCGAACCCTATGGGCCAGCGCAGACAGAAGAGCGCAAGGAAAACAATTTTATTAAGGCACTCGAATATCAACTTAAAATTTATTGGAATAAAATGCATTAGGTGCTTGAACCTGACAAAAAAAGCTCGCGGGTCCGCGATACGTCAGATCAGATCCATATAATGCTCTTTATTCCAATTAATTTAAGGTAGATTTTCGAGTGCCTTCATAAAATCCTTTCAATTGCGCTCTTCTTTGTCTGTGCTGACCCTATGGCGCAGAAGGCAGAGCTTTTATCAACCAAGATGCCAGTCAGAAAGCAGAGAAGGTATCAGTACTGGTGCTATCGTAAATGGCACAGTAAAAGTTTCCAGGTCAAATACCTCAGAGAATACAACTAATTGGACACTAAATAGACCCATTAAATACTCAAGCAGTTAGCGAAATGCCCTGCAGATTACCCAATCAACTATAACAACCATCAAAGTGCTACCATACCCAATTTATCAATCAAAGCTTCTGTGGCTACCGGTAACGATACTGTACCCACTTTTAGAACCCTATTCCTAAGCGTTGGTTGCCTGTTCTTCTAGGCTGGGTCGCGTGGAACTGGCACCTAGATTCACATACTTTAAGACGTTTCAAAGTGATCCTTGCTTTTTATTTTGCGTCCTAAGTATATTTAAGACGCATGTGAATCCCGTAGACGCTATGCTTTTTTTAAGGGTTCCGTACCCAAAGGGTAAATCTGGACCCTATTTACTCCGCTGTCTGTTTGTCTGTCTGATTGTCAGTCTGTCCGTCTGTCTGTCCGTCTATCACCAGGCACTATCTCATGACCCGTGATAATTAGACAGTTTAAATTTTATCAGATGGTGTAATTCTGTTGTCGTTATAACAACAAATAGTAAACACAGAATACAATAAATATTTAAGGGGGCTCCCGTGATTTAAACAAACGCGATTTTTCTGCTCGGCAATAGGAATACATTTGAAATATTCACAGAATACTGAGTTATTATTACTTAGTATTCCCAATTTTTTTTTTGCAGATACATTTTTTTTTTTTTAGATAGACGGAACCCTTTGTGAGAGAGTCTGACTTGCACTTGGCTGGTTTTATTGTTATTTTAATTATTTATTAAACAGAAAGGCTTTTAATAATGATTTTGAGATCGCCGTACAACCTATTATATAAATAGATTTATATAGATTAATACAGTGACAGAAGTCACTTTTCTCTCATGCCTATTTCCGCCTTAGCCTGAGCCGGGATTTTCCATCCTCACAGCTTAGTCGGCCTAATCCGACAGAAAGTCATGGTCTAAATAAGCTACGACTTTCCTCACGAAATTTTTCCTTTTCTATTTGAGTGCACTACCATTTTACTCATACGTTTTTCTCCTTACTTTTAATGGAAAAGATAAAAAAGTGAGAAAAGTCGCGGCTTATTCCGACTTACATATACTATATACCGATATTAGCCGATGTGCAATATTTGTTGCCTGTTAATTTACATACATTTGTACACGCAAATTATTATTATTACAAAGAAAGGTAGGTATTAATTTCGATTTTTAATTTCAAATTTGACAACGTTTCATTGACTGATTGATTCGAATGAATTCGGCATGTTATTAATTTTGTTTTGAAGGAAATAATAAACGCAATGGGCTTAGATCACACAATGACAATCGATATACAAAATAGATTTGTAGCAGACAATCTATTGACGGCTTCGTTTCTGCAATTGTATGGTGGGAAACTGGCTGAATGAATTTGAAATCGCGATATTCAAATTGGATTTACGTATGGTACCGAGGCACAGGTGGTCTAGTAACTCGATATGAAGAAGTTTTACTGCTCTAATAGCCTATTTTATTTTATTAATCACCAGTAGCTTGCATAAGCCCCGCTACTGGACATTTAAGCCTGTCCAATACATACCCAGAAAGAACCATTGAGCCTTTTCCAACCTCTATCCACCGAATTTTATTTTATTTGTGTTCAATTAGTTGATGTAACAAGCATAATATGGCCCACGAGATGTTTATTGGTAACCATCACCTATAACAGAGATCTGCCTCGTAGGTCACCACATCAAGAACGAGCCCTACGATGCACACCCCGCGTCCATCAATTTGAGGCATACAGATGTTCTGCCTCATCATCATCAACCTATAGCCGTCTTCTGCTGGACGTAGGTCTCTCCCAAGACGCGCCACTGAGCCCGGTTTTCCGTTCTGCCAGTAATTATTACCACTTTTCAGTTTTACTAGTTTAATTGTGATTGGTAGACGTTCTATGCTTTATATCTTGTGGTCACTATTTGAGAACCTTTTTTCCCCAACACTTGTCGGTTCAAGCTAAGTAGGTAGGTATACGATCTACCGATTGCCAATTCAACTTAATAATTCCCCGTGTAGTTTTATTGATCATCAGTGGAAACCTAACGGTGAACGGTATTGAGCAGCATCACTTAGCGCTCCTGCACACGGGTCTTCGGCCACAACCACAAAACGCCGCCACCGTCATATTTCCTGTAGTTTTCATACATTTTATATAGCGATGATTTGTAGCGTGTGGCAGCTACCGGCGTCAACCGAGTGCGGCGAGTCCGTATAAAATGTATGAAAAACTACAGAAAATCAGTGTTGCCATTGGCAGATAGTCAAGCATAACATGAGGCAGCTCATAAAGTAACATTACCATAAAATATGTGGAAAACGGCATAATACTTTATTAGGGCACTTGATTAAAATTTATAAGGCTTGTTTGTTTAACTTATAAGTAGAGTTATTTGTAAAAAATTGTTTTAGTACATTTTCGTGTTTTCAATAATGTATTATCTTCAGATAAGGCTCACCATATTTAGTTAGTAACTAACAATTTTGTACATAATGTCTCTCGGCACCACTGAAAACCAGCGCCGTATAAGCCCTTTCGCTGTTATGGCAAATGCTGAGTGGAAGCCTTTTTTTCGTCACCTATTGCTTATTGTATATTTTTTGTGTGTACCATGTTTTGTGACGAAAAATAAACATTTTCTATTCTATTCTATTCTTGATTACACAATAACAAAAATAAACTGCCCATGCATAAGCCTGTTCCATTGATTAAACTCGTAATCAATTTTGTTTGCTGGAAAATATTTTTAGGGTTTATTTATATTGAGTCATGTCACATGGAAGTATCAATCAAAAGTAACGTTAAATGTTACAAAAGTAACACTCTGGCAGCGCTGCAGGGCATATGCTTGTGGCGGCGTTTTGTGGTTAGTGGCAGGCCCGTGTGTGGCGACATTTATTGCGAATTTCACAATGTCTGCAAGTGACAGAGGTATAAACTCCTGTGAAACCTATTTGAATGGATTTATCGATTGAAAGCGATGAATCAGTGATTTATCGGCTGTTTCAAATGTCGTTTGTCGAAGGCAGGTGGAAAATATGTGATAGTCTAATCGGGCTATAATTTGTATTCTATCAGAAGTGTTTGAATGCGCCTTCAACAGAGCCTAGTGAGAAATTGTCAGCCTTTACACATTCGATAGGAAAGGTCGTAACTATTTTCTCTTAAGAAGTTCTGATAGCAGTAGGGGCCTACCATGAGCTCTGTCTGGCTCTGTCTCTAGTTTTGGTTTTGAGTCTGTGTGAGTGCTCACCAGTGCATTATACTGTGTGTGTGACGTTTTGACACAATATGTTCAATAAGCCGATATGCATGGTTTGATGTCATGCATAAATTTAAAAATACTGCAAAATCATCAGTAGAATTAAAAATACAACGAGCTAATTGAAAAGGGCGAGGAAACTAAATTAGGAAGCGCTCGCTTATAATGTGGGTCTTCTCATTAATTTTAATTGAACTTTATGACGCTAATTTATAGAAACGGAGGGTTCGTTTGTGCTTCACTTTCACTCATGTTTCCTGTGTGATTATGACTAGTCCTTGTTCTTTATTTATAGTCACCATTTTACAGTCGTTTCGACTTCATAGGGCGTAGTGTGCGTGAGAAAGAAATAGCGCTCTAAAAAGCCGATGTGCAATATTTATTGCCTTCAACCGTAGTTCATTTTTCTTTTTTGACGTGACAATGTCTTATAATTCGATGGAGCCGGCTGCACGCACGAAAAAACATGACTTCATGCGGCGTTACCTCGTTCTGAGGCGTTCCATTTAAGGCTTAAAGTGCAAGCGAGAGCGCGGAACGAGCGACAAAGAGGCACAATCGGCCTCCGCGTTCTGCAGCGTTCGACATCTGTCGCTCTCCTACTTGAGTGAGCGATGCGTCCGCGTGGACAACTGTATGACGTTATCACGTTCAACTATCGTCAGTAAACCGACTTTACAGACAACCGTTTTTTTATTTTTAAGGAGGGGACCCATTCATGAATTGTGATCAAAATAGCCTGTGGATTGCCTTAAAATTAAGAATGATACTTTTGTTGTCCGTTATATTACTTCATACCACTTTTCAATTTTAGCAAACAAAGGTTTAACTCCAGTACAAATTGGTGTTGTTTTATTAACCAGTTTCTGTTTATAAGTATCAACAAACCACACGTGCGAGTATTGAAAATAACGTAGTTATAGAATAATTTATCTTTGGTTTTCGAAAAGCAGTGGCCATGAAATGACGTTGATAGATTTAAAAAAAAAAATGACTCACACAGGCTCGTAGGTATCTCTTCAGAAAGGCAAGTCGCAGATTTACCCAGTTCTAACATTTAGCTTACGTGTTCGTCTCTTTTGTATCGAGAGATCTGCTACCCCTAGTCTAAGTATTACTCGATCAGTTTGAACAATTATCTCTCGTTTCAGAAAAGATGAGACAACTCGTTTCGATCGTTTCCACGTAGCGTATTGTTGTTGTCTCATTATTTTTCCATACAAAAGAGAAAGAAAGGAGAGAGAATTGTTCAAACTGATCAAGTAAAACTCCGACTATAGGTACAGATCTCTCGGTACGCAACAGAGACACAAGAACACATAGATTTCAGCATATATGCATAAATATGTAGCGAGCGCCACTAAAACGCTGGTCTTCCATGACGCCAATCGAGTGCGACCTAAGGGCACTTGTACACGCTAAGAAAATTTGCCGTTCCTGCGGCAGACAAGACAATTTCTTCGTGTAGACGACAAGAATTTTGTCTTTTCCACACACGAAAACGCAACAACGTTCGCCGCGTCGTGTCTTGCGCAGATAAGATTTTTTTCGTGCACCGCTGCGAGCAGTGTACACAGTTATTTTCTAGTTACGACACGAATTCTTGGGTAGACCCGGCGTTTTTTCTTAGCGTGTACAAGCGCCCTAACGCAGCAACTGCGACTCATCGTCGTTATAGAAGTTAATAAAATAAGATAAGATAAAAGGCTGTTTATTCCATAACTTAATACTAGGTATTTTACAAATCATGCATAATATTTATCATCTACTTATAAAAATTATTATCAATACAATTTAATTTAATTTAATTTAATTCATTTTCAATTTAGTTCATAAATTATTAGGTAGGTACGTACTTTTTATGATAAAAAAATAATTACTTTCTTTTTTCTTGTCTCTGAATGATTTATTTTCAGTTAATTTTGCTCTCATAATTTAGTTAGGATCCCTCTTGGGTAAAGGCCTCTTCCAGTGTTTTTTTTTTCCTATGTCGTGCTCTTTTTTTATTTTTAGTGTTTTGTGTGTGTTTGGCTGTAGTAGCAGCGTATCATAATAATATGTCGGAAGACTCGGAAGTATTTATTTCGTTATTTCACTGGAGGATTGTGGTCTAGCAATCCCGCGGTGACCAACCGTATTGGGATGCTCCGTGTACTAGCGTCAGAGTTAAGATTTTTCGTTTGTTGTGATTTACATTGTTTTTTTGAGAAGTTAATAGTCTCAGTAAATAAGTTTGAAAGTCACAGCCAACGCTATATTACTACCAGCACATGCCTGTCACGTGCCCTTAGAAACGAAGGGCACAGATATAGCTTAGCTGTAACACAAAGCGTTCATTTGTGATATGTAGCGATCGAGGGCAAAAATAGATGGTGGGGCTTACGGTTTACACGCGAGGCCCACATACGGCGATTGTGGACCTAAGTACCTAGTACTTCTAGTGATGGGAACGAGTACGACTATTATAGAACTTAAAGCGTCTAGAGATGGGAAAATAAATCTTTGGACATCTAAATATATAAAACTCTTTCGTTACTGACTGACTGACTGACTGACTGACTGACTGACTGACTGACAATCAACGCACAGCCTAAACCGTTAGTCCTAGAAGCATGAAACTTGGAGGGTATGTTCCTCTTATAGCGTAGAGGTGTACTAAGAAAGGAAATTGGAAAATTCTTTCCCAAAGAGGAGAAAAAGGGGAAAAAAGGTTTAAAGAAAAATCAACACACAGCCTAAACCATTAGTCCTAGAAGCATGAAACTTGGAGGGTATATTTCTCTTATAACGTAGAAGTGCCCTAAGAAAGGAAATTGGAAATTTTTTTCCCAAAGAGGAGAAAAAGGGGAAAAATGGTTTAAAGAAAAATCAACGCACAGCCTAAACCATTAGTCCTAGAAGCATGAAACTTGGAAGATGTGTTGGTCTTATAAAGCAAAGGTGCACTATGAAAGAAAATAGGAAAGTTCTTTCCCCAAAAGAAAAAAAAGAGGGAAGAAAATTTAAAAAAAAATCACAAAAAATTGTTTTACAAAATACGCAAAAAAACAGTGAAAAAAATTCTGCTGCCGCAGCATCTGTCACCAAATTTGAATACACACAAAAGTTAACATAAAACCCACCGTAACCACTAAGACAAAATCGCGGAAAACACCTATCATACCGAAACACCGCTTCATAAAACGGCTAAGGTACATGCTCAAAACTATGGTAACCAGCTGGTCATGTCAAATTAAAAAAATCTGATTCGATTATACACCAACATGCCTACGAAACCCCAAATTAGCCACTAATATAACATAAAATCACCAAAAATAGCTTTACAAAATACGCAAAAAAAAACTTAAAAAAATTTCAGCTACCGCAGCATTTGTCACCAGGTTTTAATACACACAAATGTTAACAAAAAAACCGATGATAACCACCAAGACAAATTTGCGGGAATCATCTATCATACTTAAACTAAACACCGCTGAAAAAAATCGGCTACAACAGCACTCGCCTTCAAATTCAAATACACTCTAAAATACAAGCTCAAAACAATGGTAACTTGCATTATATCATGTCAAACTAAAAAAAAACAGATTCGATTATACACCAACGAATACGATAGCCCAAATTAGCCACTAAAACAAAATCACGAAAAAGAGCTTTACAAAATACGCAAAAAAACAGTAAAAAAAATTCTGCTACCGCAGCATCTGTCACCAAATTTGAATACACACAAAAATTTACATAAACCCCACCGTAACCACTAAGACAAAATCGCGGAAAACACCTATCATACCGAAACTAAACACCGCACAGCTTCAAAAAACGGCTAAAGTACATGCTCAAAACTATGGTAACCAGCTGGTCATGTCAAATTAAAAAAATCTGATTCGATTATACACCAACACGCAAAGGAAACCCCAAATTAGCCACTAATCTAAATATATAAAACTCTTTCGTTACTGACTGACTGACTGACTGACAATCAACGCACAGCCTAAACCGTTAGTCCTAGAAGCATGAAACTTGGAGGGTATGTTCCTGTTATAACGTAGAGGTGCACTAAGAAAGGAAATTGGAAAATTCTTTCCCAAAAAGGAGAAAAAGGGGAAAAATGGTTTAAAGAAAAATCAACGCACAGCCTAAACCATTAGTCCTAGAAACATGAAACTTGGAGGGTATATTTCTCTTATAACGTAGAAGTGCCCTAAGAAAGGAAATTGGAAAATTCTTTCCCAAAGAGGAGAAAAAGGGGAAAAATGGTTTAAAGAAAAATCAACGCACAGCCTAAACCATTAGTCCTAGAAGCATGAAACTTGGAAGATGTGTTGGTCTTATAAAGCAAAGGTGCACTATGAAAGAAAATAGGAAAGTTCTTTCCCCAAAAGAAAAAAAAGAGGGAAGAAAATTTAAAAAAAAATCACAAAAAATTGTTTTACAAAATACGCAAAAAAACAGTGAAAAAAATTCTGCTGCCGCAGCATCTGTCACCAAATTTGAATACACACAAAAGTTAACATAAAACCCACCGTAACCACTAAGACAAAATCGCGGAAAACACCTATCATACCGAAACACCGCTTCATAAAACGGCTAAGGTACATGCTCAAAACTATGGTAACCAACTGGTCATGTCAAATTAAAAAAATCTGATTCGATTATACACCAACATGCCTACGAAACCCCAAATTAGCCACTAATATAACATAAAATCACCAAAAATAGCTTTACAAAATACGCAAAAAAAAACTTAAAAAAATTTCAGCTACCGCAGCATTTGTCACCAGGTTTTAATACACACAAATGTTAACAAAAAAACCGATGATAACCACCAAGACAAATTTGCGGGAATCATCTATCATACTTAAACTAAACACCGCTGAAAAAAATCGGCTACAACAGCACTCGCCTTCAAATTCAAATACACTCTAAAATACAAGCTCAAAACAATGGTAACTTGCATTATATCATGTCAAACTAAAAAAAAACAGATTCGATTATACACCAACGAATACGATAGCCCAAATTAGCCACTAAAACAAAATCACGAAAAAGAGCTTTACAAAATACGCAAAACAAAAACATTAAAAAAAATTCAGCTACCGCAGCATCTGTCACCAGGTTTTAATACACACAAATGTTTACAAAAAAACCAATGATAACACCAAGACAAAATCGTGGGAATCATCTATCATACTTAAACTAAACGCTGCTGAAAAAAATCGGCTACAACAGCACTCGCCTCCAAATTCAAATACACTCTAAAGTACAAGCTCAAAACTATAGTAACCAGCAGTTGGTAATGTCAAATTAAAAAAAATCCGATACCATTATACACCAACACGCAAAGGAAACCCCAAATTAGCCACTAATCTAAATATATAAAACTCTTTCGTTACTGACTGACTGACTGACTGACTGACTGACAATCAACGCACAGCCTAAACCGTTAGTCCTAGAAGCATGAAACTTGGAGGGTATGTTCCTGTTATAACGTAGAGGTGCACTAAGAAAGGAAATTGGAAAATTCTTTCCCAAAAAGGAGAAAAAGGGGAAAAATGGTTTAAAGAAAAATCAACGCACAGCCTAAACCATTAGTCCTAGAAACATGAAACTTGGAGGGTATATTTCTCTTATAACGTAGAAGTGCCCTAAGAAAGGAAATTGGAAAATTCTTTCCCAAAGAGGAGAAAAAGGGGAAAAATGGTTTAAAGAAAAATCAACGCACAGCCTAAACCATTAGTCCTAGAAGCATGAAACTTGGAAGATGTGTTGGTCTTATAAAGCAAAGGTGCACTATGAAAGAAAATAGGAAAGTTCTTTCCCCAAAAGAAAAAAAAGAGGGAAGAAAATTTAAAAAAAAATCACAAAAAATTGTTTTACAAAATACGCAAAAAAACAGTGAAAAAAATTCTGCTGCCGCAGCATCTGTCACCAAATTTGAATAGACACAAAAGTTAACATAAAACCCACCGTAACCACTAAGACAAAATCGCGGAAAACACCTATCATACCGAAACACCGCTTCATAAAACGGCTAAGGTACATGCTCAAAACTATGGTAACCAGCTGGTCATGTCAAATTAAAAAAATCTGATTCGATTATACACCAACATGCCTACGAAACCCCAAATTAGCCACTAATATAACATAAAATCACCAAAAATAGCTTTACAAAATACGCAAAAAAAAACTTAAAAAAATTTCAGCTACCGCAGCATTTGTCACCAGGTTTTAATACACACAAATGTTAACAAAAAAACCGATGATAACCACCAAGACAAATTTGCGGGAATCATCTATCATACTTAAACTAAACACCGCTGAAAAAAATCGGCTACAACAGCACTCGCCTTCAAATTCAAATACACTCTAAAATACAAGCTCAAAACAATGGTAACTTGCATTATATCATGTCAAACTAAAAAAAAACAGATTCGATTATACACCAACGAATACGATAGCCCAAATTAGCCACTAAAACAAAATCACGAAAAAGAGCTTTACAAAATACGCAAAACAAAAACATTAAAAAAATTTCAGCTACCGCAGCATCTGTCACCAGGTTTTAATACACACAAATGTTTACAAAAAAACCAATGATAACACCAAGACAAAATCGTGGGAATCATCTATCATACTTAAACTAAACGCTGCTGAAAAAAATCGGCTACAACAGCACTCGCCTCCAAATTCAAATACACTCTAAAGTACAAGCTCAAAACTATAGTAACCAGCAGTTGGTAATGTCAAATTAAAAAAAATCCGATACCATTATACACCAACACGCAAAGGAAACCCCAAATTAGCCACTAATATAACATAAAATCACTAAAAATAGCTTAACAAAATACGCAAAAAAAACATCAAAAAATTTTCAGCTACCGCAGCATTTGTCACCAGGTTTTAATACACACAAATGTTTACAAAAAAACCGATGATAACCACCAAGACAAAATTGCGGGAATCATCAATCATACTTAAACTAAACACCGCTGAAAAAATATCGGCTACAACAGCACTTGCCTTCAAATTCAAATATACTCTAAAGTACAAGCTCAAAACAATGGTAACTTGCATTATATCATGTCAAACTAAAAAAAACCAGATTCGATTATACGCCAACGAATACGATAGCCCAAATTAGCCACTAAAACAAAATCACGAAAAAGAGCTTTACAAAATACGCAAAAAATAACATTAAAAAATTTTCAGCTACCGCAGCATCTGTCACCAGGTTTTAATACACACAAATGTTTACAAAAAAACCGATGATAACACCAAGACTAAATCGCGGGAATCATCTATCATACTTAAACTAAACACCGCTGAAAAAAATCGGCTACAACAGCACTTGCCTTCAAATTCAAATATACTCTAAAGTACAAGCTCAAAACAATGGTAACTTGCATTATATCATGTCAAACTAAAAAAAACCAGATTCGATTATACGCCAACGAATACGATAGCCCAAATTAGCCACTAAAACAAAATCACGAAAAAGAGCTTTACAAAATACGCAAAAAAAAACATTAAAAAATTTTCAGCTACCGCAGCATCTGTCACCAGGTTTTAATACACACAAATGTTTACAAAAAAACCGATGATAACACCAAGACAAAATCGCGGGAATCATCTATCATACTTAAACTAAACACCGCTGAAAAAAATCGGCTACAACAGCACTCGCCTTCAAATTCAAACACACTCTAAAGTACAAGCTCAAAAATATAGTAACCGGCAGTTGGTCATGTCAAATTAAAAAAATCCGATACCATTATACACCAACACGCATAAGAAACCCCAAATTAGCCACTAATATAACATAAAATCACTAAAAATAGCTTTACAAAATACGCAAAAAAAAAAACATAAAAAAATTTTCAGCTACCGCAGCATTTGTCACCAGGTTTTAATACACACAAATGTTTACAAAAAAACCGATGATAACCACCAAGACAAAATTGCGGGAATCATCTATCATACTTAAACTAAACACCGCTGAAAAAATTCGGCTACAACAGCACTCGCCTTCAAATTCAAATACACTCAAAACTCAATACTCAAAACAATGGTAACTTGCATTATATCATGTCAAACTAAAAAAAACCAGATTCGATTATACACCAACGAATACGATAGCCCAAATTAGCCACTAAAACAAAATCACGAAAAAGAGCTTTACAAAATACGCAAAAAAAAACATTAAAAAATTTTCATAAAATAGCGGGAAACATCCATCATACTTAAACAAAACACTGTTGAAAAAATCGGCTCCAACAGCACTCACCTTAAAATTCAAATACACTCTAAAGTACAAGCTCAAATCTATGGTAACTAGCAGATGGTCATATCAAACTAAAAAAAACTAACTCAAATATCCACGCGGACGAAGTCGCGGGTATCAGCTAGTATAACATAAAATCACAAGAAATTGCTTTACAAAATACACAAAAAAAACCATTAAAAATTTTTCAGCTACCGCAGCATCTGTCACCAGGTTTGAATACACACAAAGGTTTACAAAAAAAACAATGATAACCACTTAGACAAAATTGCGAGAATCATCTATCATACTTAAACTAAACACTGCTGAAAAAAATCGGGTACAACAGCACCTGTCTTCAAATTCAAATACACTCTAAAGTACATGCTCAAAACTATGGTAACCAGCAGTTGGTCATGTCAAATTAAAAATCTGATTCGATTATACACCAACACGCATACGAAACCCCAAATTAGCCACTAATATATCATAAAATCACAAAAAATAGCTTTACAAAATACGCAAAAAAAACCATTAAAAAATTTTCAGCTACCGCAGCATCTGTCACCAGGTTTGAATACACACAAAGGTTTACAAAAAAAACAATGATAACCACCAAGACAAAATTGCGGGAATCATCTATCATACTTAAACTAAACACCGCTGAAAAAAAACAGCTACAACAGAACTCGCCTTCAAATTCAAATACACTCTAAAGTACAAGCTCAAAACTATGGTAACTTGCATTTGATCATGTCAAACTAAAAAAACCAGATTCGATCATACACCAACGAATACGATAGCCCAAATTAGCCACTAAAACAAAATCACGAAAAAGAGCTTTACAAAATACGCAGAAAAACATTTTAAAAAATTCAGCTGCCGCAGCATCTGTCACCAGGTTCGAATACACACAAAGGTTTACAAAAAAACCGATGATAACCACTAAGACCAAATTGCGGGAAACATCTATCATACTTAAATTAGACACTGCTGAAAAATAAAACAACAGCACTTGCCTTCAAATTCAAATACACTCTAACGTACAAGCTCAAAACTATGGTAACTACAGTTGGTCATATCAAAATAAAAAAAAAGAACTCAAATATCCACGCGGACGAAGTCGCGGGTATCAGCTAGTTATACTATATGACATTACATTAAAATAATGTCATTCTCGTTTAATATTTGACATTACATTAAAATAATGTCATTCTCGTTGTTTAGCTAATACATAATTAATTGAAGTTTTAATTGTATTGCGTGCGTGACAGTACCTACACATGCGCAGCTATCCCCTCCGCGTATCGCTCAGTGCTAGACTTACGTGCCGCTAGTTAAAACAAGGGATGATTAGAGCCAGAGCTAGAGCTAAAACGGGTAAGTTTTGTATGGACTGTAAAAATGCTTTGTTATTATAAAAGACACACAAAGAGACAGACACACAAACATAATTATAATGATAGAAGTTTTAAAAACTTGTGAAACCGACGTCATGGCCAAACTTTTGAACCGATTTTCATTAAATTTCTATGGGACCAAGCTGGAAGTATAATATTTTTTAGATAAAAAATTTAAGTACAAATCAATTTCTCAATCCGGCTCATAAATGAAGAAATTATGCGATTTGAAACATAAAAAAACAACCGAAGTGAGCCTTCTTCTTTTTTATATGAAGTCTATCGTCGTTATCGAGGATAAAAACATCGATATCGATGATATTAAGAACAACTTTATCCCATCACTACACACAGTGGGAATCGAGTACAACATAAATAAACACACGCGATAAAATTGTGATGTAATTATTGGTGCACTGGGCACTAAAACCCTTGCATCGTGAATTTCTAAACTGTTACCTGCGGTCGCACCACAGAGCATAGTATGACCGTATGGAGAGTAGAATGGCCATGTAGCCGGAAAGTGTCGCCAAAATATATGAGCACTTGCTCAACTCTCTATCGCTGTGTTTCGGTTTGAAGGGCATGGGTGCCGGTGTAATTACTGGCACGTGAGGCGAAACATCTGTAAGCCTCAAGTTGATAGACGCAGTGCAGTGCATCGTAGGGCACGTTCCTGACGTGCGTGACCTACGAGGCAATGCTTTGTTATAGGCGATGGTTACCGCTTAACATCAGATGGACCATATGCTTGTTCCATCAGCTTGTAGTATAAAAAAAAACTCTAAGTATACAAAATTGTGTGAATCAGGTTTTCTTATCGATTGTACAAATTAAGAATTGTACTTACGAACTGCCCAGGAATCGAAATTACGTTTTTTGCAGTCATAAAAAGAACAATACCTTTTTGACTTTCCAAAAAAGGAGTCAAGTGACGATTAAAACGAAATAAATACTTTCTTTAAATACTCCTTCTTTCCGTTTTCTTAGAATACATTTACATAGTGATATTTTGATAAAAACACCGCTGTTGCCAGTTTTACATTTTCACATGTAAAACTGGCGACAGCGGATCCCATACAAACGGCGCATGATCACTTTTCTACTCTTTTCTGTGTTCTGTGGTCAGCACTAATCGGTAAGCATAGAGTCTGGTATTATAATAGACGGGTTGAGAATGCACTTAAAATTTTTAACCAGGTGTTCCGTAGAAATATATACAAATGTATATATTTATGTTTAAATAAACAATAGATTAGTTGAAAACCTTATCTAGAAGAACAAAAAAAATGAAAAAGCTATTTTTTTATCTATTTGTTCCTGACTGATTTTGGTATCATCTATCTGTATCTTAATCTACGGCCGCATCAAGGCCACAGCGATCACAGCGATCTGCTATAACACCGCGATAACATGACAGCGATGCTTGTGTTATCGCCTTGATGTGACCAGGCCTTTACACCTAAAAGTATAATTAGTCTTTAATTAAAACTTAAAAGCTTCGAAACTTTTTGCCAAGGAACCCTAGCAAAAGCAAAACGGGCGTTTGCTCAAACTATTAGCGTGCACACAGAGGGCTCAATAATTAGTAGGCAGAGCTGCCGTCGCAAAGAGTAATAAATAACCACCCATGCTTGGGTGGGAGTATGAACACAGCATATTGCCAGACACACGATCACTAAAGCTACAGGAGGACACCGGGAAATGGGGATGGACTAGAAATGTGCTTCAATGCCAAACTGCGCCAGGATTTTCCTAAAAATCACAAACCCTTGTCATCCAATTGCGCTAACTTTGGACGGTAATCAAGTAACCAAATTGTCTAACCATTATAATTAATTTAACACAGTGCTAGATATTTCAAATTTATCCTATTAAATTTTCTAATGTTTTTTTATACAAGCTGATGGAACAAACATATGGCCCACCTGATTTGAAGTGGTAACCATCACCTATAACATAGCATTGCCTCGTAGGTCACGCACGTCAGGAACCACGTGACCTACGATGCCCCGCCCTGCGTCCATCAACAGACAGCTGGCCTGGCATACAGATGTTCAGCTTCGCGTGTCAGTAATTTCACCGCCACTTCACCCTCCGAACCGAAATATAGCAATGCTGCTTGCAGAAATAGGCATTTAGGGTTTCACTGATCGCTACCACAGAACACTTAGATGTGTTGATGTGTTTAAAGGCTTTAAAGAAGAAGAAGAAGCTCGTTTTTTGATGGCTTTTAGCCATCAAAAAACGAGCTTCTTCTTCTTCTTCTTATCGTGTCACTGATTCTTTCGAACCAAGTGTGGTGAAAGGATTTCAAGTGCGCCTCAAAGAGGCTCCTTTCGTGCACTTGACACATATTTTTGAACTTTTATAGGTTCTACGATATGCCGGTTTCCTCACGATGTTTTCCTTCACCGTTTTGAGAGCGCTGGCTAGTGTACATAATTTTTTGGGCAGAAAAACTCATTGGTACACGACTGGATTTGAACCCACGACCTTAGGATCGGAAGGCGTGGCTGCTACCACTAGGCCACCAGCGCTCTATAACGAGCTCATAGGTACCGGTATATTTAAAGATCATGTTCTGTGTTCTTTCTCTGAACTTGCAAAACAAAGTTCATTTGTCATTCTAAAGCTTCCTCGTCATTCCTTCAAGGCACCCAGCTTAATTACAAACTGGGTGCTGTAAAAAGCTTAATTAATTTGTTGAGCCTACACTACGCGGAGAACAAACACTATTATTAAACTCCACAGTGGATTTTATATGTAAAGGTTTCATTCTTATAAGCTTGTAGAATTAGTAATAAATGCTAATAACTGACCACTATAACCGACAACCGCTGGGGAATAAAGGTTCTCGAGTAGCGACCGATAGGCCTACCACAAGCTCTGTCTGGCTCTGTCTCTGGCTTTGTGTGAAATATGTGTGAGAGTCAATAGTGCTAAATAAATATATTTCATTTCATTTAAACAAATCATATGAAATCGATATGCTCGTCATTCACGAAAAATTAAAATTCATGATAGATGTTTGCGTATGATGTTTCTAATAGATTTCAACTAGAATTCATCATAATGCCATCAACATAATTGATTTTCTTATGGTTATAGATACCTCAATATGAATAATGAATCAATCAAAATATCATTATGGCGTGGTACAAGGTAAAGACGTAGGTACTGTTATATTTTCACATTTGGCTTGTTCTCTGTTACTCAAAACCTTCTTTTTCTTCCTTCTTCCTCCATTCCCTTCTGTCAGCCGTCATCTCTGCATTCACTCCTCTCCCATCCATGTCATCTTTCACACAGTTCATCCATATTTTCCTTGGTCTACCTCAGCTCACATATCTATCCACATCCATACTCATTACTCTCCTAGTCACATGACTTTCATCCCTCCTCATGACATGCCTGTACCACGCCAACCTATTGATCTTCAGTTTTTCTGTCACTGGCGCTACTTTAAAACTTCCCCTGATATACTCATTCCGTATCCTATCCATTCTTGTCACTCCACACATCCATGCAGTTTGCTCCAATTAAGTCTTACGCCTCCTTGAATTCCTTATACGACAAGACAGCGACCATTTTTTTTATCTGGCTCACTTATTCTTCTCTTCCCCGTTTTCCTTCAACCTTTTCTTCAATGATGTTCTTTATAATATAACTGTAATGTCGTAGAAGATGTCCATATTGCTTCTTCGGTTTTGTGTCGTCTCAAGTATAACTTTCTACTCTTTTACGAAATACCACGGTACTTAATTAAGCACGCGATCCACTCGCATGATGACGTCATCATTTTGAGTAAAAAAACCAAGGAATAAAGGAGTTGTTAAAGTTATAGTTCATTAAAAGAGTTATTAAATTATAAAACAACTGAAAAAAAAAACTACGCATTTTTGTAATGTCAATTTCAAAAAATTCCCTGCGTTGCAAGAATCACTTAGCAACGTCTAAGTATAGGCGCCAGTTTTATGCAACCAAGCCTACGAGAACCGGCAAGGAATTCCCGATTTGGTTCTCACTGGTTTTTTAAACAGCTCACAATAATGTCCCGCACCCCTCTCAGCAGCTCCAGCTCACAATAACAAATAGATGATGATTTGTTTTTGTGCTAACGTGTATTATTTTTTTATATGAATTAAATGATTTTTGATTTAGATACTTAGATACTTATCACTTCATTGTACACCACGAGAATAGGACATTACACATTTATCAAAAATACTAAAACTATATCGAAGTACAATGGGCGATCTTATCACTATGAGCGATCTCTTCCAGACAACCTTTGGATGGTTAGGATGAATATTCAATAATGTCGCTCACTAGTCTCAACCGCTCGCAATAATGTAGCTCACCAATTGCAACAACTCACAATAATGTCGCTCACCGCTTCAAACTTACGCCAGATTCGATTTGCATAGATTGCTTGCTCACAATAGCCCACTTCCTGCAGCTATCAGCTGTTGCATTACTTTGACCATACGCGCCGTTGCCTGCAATTATATAGTAAGCTGGTTTCCGGTTTCGTCATCAGAACCAAACCATAAGCTGTGTTCAGACCAAACGGCAAACCAGTGACCTGTAATGGGCGGGGATAGTAATTATTGTGCCAGACTTTTAAACTGGTGACCTCAATGGTACAGTGGATTAATAAGCAACTGATTTGAGGAATAGGTGCGGGTTTCCTTCAAACGGTAGGACATTTTTTTTTCGAATTTTGGTCTCGAAATACTTAGACTTAGCTGTAGTAGGAACGGCTATCGAATAGTTTAAGAACATGTTAAAAGATTCACCTACGTTTAATCATCATCAAGATTTCAAGACGTTTCAAAGGTTGCCTGGAACAAAACGCTCTCACTCAGCGATAAAGTCGACCATTGTTTTGCTAAAAATCTGCATAAATCCTGTATGTGTTAACAATAAAGTTATTTATCTATCTATCAAAGTAATTCTTTCGATTTATCTGAAAAATGCTAGGCATTTCATTGTAAATGCAGCCATACAATTTGTTTAATCGAGTTTGAAACAAAATTTGTTTTGTTTTAGATGATAGAAAGGAAATGAAAGGCTGAGCTTGAATGTATCAGATTAAACGTACGCGGAGTGATTACGTACCCACAGCACGAGTTACTGATGCACTCGTTCATTAAAAAAACAATTAATATAATTAATAGATTCAGGCGTGACTTTGCGGAATTCCATAGTTAAACATAAATTAAGTAGAACAATAAATATATAGTACTAATCCGCTAATCTAATCTAAGTAAGTTAATTTAATGTAGACTTTTCAAATCCTACAAAGCGAAATAAGGTGTATTAGACACAACAATAATACCACAAGAAATAAAAAACTTAATAAGATTCGACACGTGTTTCGCCTCTCTACGAAGCATCCTCAGGAAAATCGACTCTCTGTGAACTATTAGGACGTGTTGCCTTGTCGAGCACTGAGCAGAAATAGTACTATAAGATACACTACACATAAATATGTAGAGTAAACAAGGCCGCCTAAGCACTATATTCAGCAAACATACAAAGGACAGACAAAAAGCCTTAGGCGTGTTTGTACACGCCCAGGCTTTTACCATCCATAATTTCGCAAAAGAATTTCACTTATTTCATCTTATAAAAACTTATAATGCCTAGGAATATATCTACTCTTTGAGAGAGTATCACAGAGTATTGCAGGGCTACCAAGAGCTCCATATTATGGCTATGGCTGTCAAATTGGGTTTGAATGTGTTGACACTGTTGACACAATTTTGACAGCCATAACCATAACCATATGAAGCTCATGGTAGGCCAGCTGAATTTCGGTACAGCTACATACTCTTTGAGAGATGTAGGCGCCCAATAATTTTGGGAACTTGATAACGTTAGTGACTAGTGCTAGGGTGACGATAGCATTGATGGATTGTGATGAATGAACGATGAAATAGATAGTTTTGATGAGTGAATGGATCTAACTCAGGTGATGAACGAGACCAATGAGAAACTATAGATTGTTAAAAGGTTCAAGTTACATATGGCTAAAACATTATTTCTCGAGTGTTTAGTGGAAATCGATTTCTTAACCAAAGACACTTTTTTACCGTAGTAGTTTGATGTTCAATTATCAATTTATGAAAATGTATATTTTGCAAATAATCATCATTTTCTTGTCCTTTATGTGGGGTCGGCACAACATGTATTCCTCCTCCATTCCCCTCTGTCAGCCGTCATCTCTGCATTCACTCCTCTCTTATCCATGTCATCTATCACACAGTTCATCCATGTTTTCTTTGGTCTATCTCTGCTCACATATCCATCCACATCCATACTGATCACTCTCCTAGTCACATGACTTTCATCCCTCCTCTTGTACCACGCCAGTCAACTTTATTTTGTCACTGGCGACCAAGGATATTTGGCGACGCTACTTTCAAACTTTTTTTTAAACTTCACTTGGTTTTAGTAAACCACAAGAAGAATGTGTTCAAAATATGAAATTATTTTTAGAATTTAATAGAGAATATCAAAGAAGAAGTTAATATATTATAAAAGTCAGCCAATGAGTATAGGTACCACCGAAGCTTCTCCTGTTTTGGGGGCAATAGGTACTCCTTTACTCCTGAACCAACATACTCAGATGAAATCAAATGCCAGTTGGTTGGAGCAGAGACGCTCGCTCGCTCAGTCAATTGTTTGGGACAGAACCTGTAGCATGAGCTCTGTCTGGCTCTGGTTTTGAGTCTGTGTGAGTGCTCACCAGTGCAATCTTACGTCAAAACGTCACACACACAGTATAATCTGTGTGTGTGACGTTTTGACGTAGGATTTATTTTGTCATCACTCACCTGTGTGAGTACTCAAAATAAGAACCAGAGACAGAGCCAGACAGAGCTCATGGTAGGCCTACAGTTTCGGGGGAAATAGGTGCCCTGAAATAGGGGTAAAAACCCCTGCGAGGACAAACATACTCAGATGAAAGCAAATGCCAGTTTGGTTAAAGCAGAGACGCTCGCTCGCTCGGTCAATTATTTGGGACAGAACCTGCTCGTTATTATGACCGAATTTGGGGCAAATTTATTCAACGATACAACCGAGTATCCAGCGAACCGAAATGCCAAGTAAACACGTTTCAGCGTCAGCACATTCTACACAAAACCAACAAAGGCTGAACAACGCACAAAATGGAGGGCTGGCAACACTGAACAAGTGATTAAAAGTTAGCTTTAAATGCATACCTACTGGTGGCCTACCACAAGCTCTGTCTGATAGATAGGTAGATAAAAACTTTATTGTGATCGCTGTTTCTTGTTAGCATCAGTTATTTTTAACAGTAAATTGTTATTTCATTTCGAGGTAATCCCAAAAAAACGGTAGGAACAAAGCCGAAGTTGTTTTCCGGTTCGTTTTGCGTGGAACTAGCATCTAGTTTAAGACGTTACAAAGTGATTTTTGTGATACAATTGAGTACATACATACATTACCTATGTGAATTTGACTATCAGTTTTGAATTTTTAACCAATCCTAAGAGCTTTTTTTAAAAAAATAAGTTTGACTTAACGCAAACAATGTTTTTAAACGTTACGGTCCATATTAACACTTAATGTTGTAATTTAGCTTATTACTTACTAACTCATTCATAATCTTTATTTTTTGTTTCAGGTAAATAATAAAGCTCAAAAGGAACGGTTTTTGAAAGTTAATAAAAGTTATGGCGTAAGTTTTTATTGTGGTCTTAAGTCATAATTTTAAAAGTCTTTTTGAAGGACATTTAAAAACCTTTCACCACACTAGATTTGAAGAAACTGTTGACAAGATACGAAAATTTAACAAACTGACGAAATCAATATAAGTAAGTACTATCCAAAAAAAACATCATAATAATCAAAGCTTTTGTTTATTCCGTCTTAAAAATAATAAACATTTATGTTTAAAGTTACTTAATACTGGAAATATTAAAGGTAACGTGATAGTACATTGTAGGTTACTTTATTATTATCTTCTTGTTTATAAAAAAGGTTAAGGTCTCTATCTTAAAACGTTTACCGCACCATGGTGGTCAAACTATTCCCCATAAAATCTATGGTTTTAAAAAAAGCGGTGGCGTTATAGAGCGGCCATCACACTACATAGGAAGCTAGGCCTTCATATGCAAACAGATATTTGTGTGGTGACCATGTGGTGACACAAAACTCTGTCTGGATGTATTGTATTCTAAAGATGTATTTACAAAAAAAATATTATAATCAATTATCTGGTTTCCAGAGTACAAACTCTGCTTAGTTTGGGGATTGATAGTATTGTTTGGGTTGTCCATAATATTTATTGTTCGTAATGGTCGTAAAGTATTCATTAAGTTTAGCAGCCAGCTAAGTCTGTTGCTATTTCTATTTGTTGGCATGAAAGAGACAGTGAAAAGAGACTCTTAGCAAGCCGCTAAAAAGTGTCGCAATATAAATGATGAGGTTCATATCTATTTTAAATAACAGGTTGAAAATAGCTAAATTTTGTCCACGGCTCATCAT
Source organism: Thera britannica (assembly GCA_939531255.2). NCBI lineage: Eukaryota > Metazoa > Arthropoda > Insecta > Lepidoptera > Geometridae > Thera > Thera britannica. The sequence continues at coordinate 2,936,021 of OW618042.2, read as the reverse complement.
AGTCCTAATAATAAAGTACTCATACTGTATGCCTCCAGTTGATGGACGCAGAGCAGTGCATCGTAGGGCACGTTCCTGACGTGCGTGACCTACGAGGCATGGCTTTGTTATAGGTGATGGTTACCACTTAACACCAGGTGGGCCATATGCTTGTTCCATCAGCAAGTTACATAAAAAAAAAAACAAAAAAAAACTCATTTAGCTTAGCAGGCCGCTAAGTCTATTTGTATTTCTTTTTGTTGTCATGAAAGTGTTTGTGACAATACACTTTTAGCGAACCGGTAAAACGTAACCGGTATTATAAATGAGGGGGGAGAATATTTACCTAAGGTTACGGCCATCACTATAACGGTGGCGTCTTCATAGAAACATGTTCCAGTAGAATATTCACATTATAAATCCCACATCAGATAATAACCATGCAAGTTAAGACATTATTACTTGATGAGGAGAAAATAAGGTCACTGACCCCGCTATCTGTAGATCAAATTCTCCTATCTTAGTAACAGCTACTGAGATAATAATCTTTACACATTGAGGTGGGCTTCGTTGTAATGTTTTATAATATTTAATGCATTATTAAAATATATCTGATAGATTTCTTCAAATAATCTTTAGTTTGTATTTGGAACTAAGATTAAAAGAGGTTTTTTTACACCTCACCTGATCTCACCTGATGTTAAGTGATGCTGTCAACGATGTAGCGCGGTAACCTAGAAGATACCTGTTCACTCTTTTCTTGAAAAACAATCAAAATATTTACAGTAAGTAGTTGGGGATAATAGTGAAGATGTTTTTTTTCTGTTTTTATTAGTTGGTATTGTAACACCCGATTTCTAATAGGTAAACCCAATAGTAGGTAACGATCGAATAAACTCATACCTTTTCAAACGTTCCCGCCATTCAATTTGAAGCTTCCTTTCAGCGAGATAGTTTTTATATCAGAACATCGCCAAATGGAACGGCTCCGCATTATTTAGTTTTTTTCGCACGTCGCCTTCGGCGCCGTGCGACAGGAACATCAGTCCTTCTGTCACAGTGTCCACAAAACATATTATTTTATTATCACATGAGCTTGGAAGCATAATTTCTGTTCGTATTTACGCCAACTGGTTCGGGGTTGCCCGCTCAGTACGGTCCACACTAAGGGTTAGGTGAGTCGGCTTGACACCCAACCCCGAGAGCCCATTTAATTGTTTATACCTCCATATTATCCATCATTGAATACTTACTACGTCTTAAAATGCTTACGCGATTCCATATCCGAGCTTACGGTCTTGTTCATAGTAAAATAATGACGATCAGAGTTTGCGATCGATACTGCGGAGTTGAATTTGGGGTAACCGCAAACCGGTAGCTGGCAACATGCCCGCGCGACGTGCCACAGACTGTCTACTGCGAATAGAGGTCTATCGATCCGAGGGATTGTCTATTGATCGCCATCGAGTGTCGAGAATCGATTATCCTACTAAACATATTGCCATTGTTACGAGAATGTGTCCTGTTTTTACAGGATACAGGATTTTCAAAACGTTATGCATTCGTCCTAGACCTCCGTCCGCCTTTTCACGGCTGAATTCGGGCCGATTCGTTTGTTTTTTTTTCCTCCATCGATTTCATTTGAAAATCGATTATAAGATCGCTAGCGCGAATCTCTCTACTCTAGTCTATGGTCTGGATTTTTGAAACAGCTGGCTGACAGAGAGAGCAACGATCCCTTGGAAACCGAATTGATTCTTCGTTATCTTATTTAACAGATTTCTGTCGATTTTATTGTCCCGTAGTGGATAAAAATATACCTTACGCATAATATTTAGCAGCCTCAAGTGAGTCGAATATTCCTGGAAGCGAGCGAGTTCAGTGTTTTTGTAAAGTGCCGATACTAAATTGTTCCCTTTTCTCGTGATCAGTAGAGGCCGTCTGGTAGCTCCTGGAGACTCCTGCTGCATACGGGTCCCAGGCTCTGAATATTGGCACTCGTCCCTTCGGCAAGGGAGCACCGATTGTCACTCCCCGTGGTCGAAACTTCGGCTGAAGGACCAGCGCGCATTTGCCCACGCCAGCTCCGTTCCGAGCCCGCTACCGACTTGCGAACGTGATATTGGTTAGATCTCAGCCTCCGAGGTTAGTCAAGGTGCTCGTGGAAGCACCAACACACCGGCTGCGGCCGCTATCTTCGGCGCCCTAAGGCCCGCCGTTGTTCCCTGTTGCCACTATCACACCGTCCTCCCACGGACCAGATACCCTTACGACGGACCTAATCCTGTTCAACCACTGTAGGATAAACTAACGCAACTCCTTATTAGTAGCCAAACCGAATTCGAGGCAGGCAGGTCACCAACCCAAGATATTTCTAGTTACGGACAATAAGTTTAGATAGTAATAAGTTATAGGCACCTAATAAGTTCTCAAGGATCCGAAGAAGCCTAGGGACATAGCGGGCCCCTTAGAATAATTAGAACCTAATATTTTCCTATGTTTGTTAACCGAATAAAGCACAAATAAAAACTTTTGTAATATAAGTGTTTCTTATCTTCCTACCCCGTAACTAGGAGATTTTCAGCATTACAGTATACTTTTCATATAAAAGCGAACTAATAGTAAACTATGCACCAAAGGTATAAGTAGTGCCTTATGAAGTGGGCGCCGTATTGAATCCCGAGCGAAATGAAGGGTTCTAGCGTTAACTCCCGAGCAAAACAAGGGAGATAAGACAAGAATCTTGAGTGCAGCGTGAAATTCAAAATCACCCAAGACGAGAGCACCTTTATCCGCGAGAAGAATACTCTACTTTAAAATTAAATTAAATTATAGAACGAAGGCTTCCCCCAATCATTTTGAGGACGAATGATTTTGATCCTTCTCCACCCACCAACTTCCGGAGCTATTTTCAATATTGTTGAATTCTCGCTAAGTAATCAAATTTCTTCCGGTTCATGGCCGCCTTTCCAGAACTTTTATTCCCCAGCTAATATTAATTATAATTAATATTAGCTGTACAAAGTTAACCACTTTGTACAGCTAATATTAATTATAAGCTTAACCCTTATCTAATATATACGAAATACAATATGCATATGAAATCACGTTCAAAAAGTGTTGACGCAAAACCTCATTTGAGTTTGTGAATTTCATTACACGATCTCAGTCCTACGATGTTACGTGTTGACTTTAGGAGTTAATATAATATTTTAATACCAAAGTTTTTCGAAACCAACTGTAAAGTAAGAGTATGCCTACCAGTCAATTTTTGTAGCAACCTCATTGGTGCACATTTCTCAAAAACCACCGAATTTACGTTCAAGGAACACCCTCTATTAGGATAACATCCTAGTTACGGGACACCTTGTATACAAATTTCAAACTTTGAAAATTTCAATTTCAAGTGTTATTGTGTATTATTAGAATAAGCCTTTCCTTGGATAATAAACATTACTTTAAAACAAAAGATTCGAATAATTCCCACTTCGAACAAAACTCATATTAAACAACGTGGTAGAACTTTGAACGTGTTCGTTAAACGGAAAATTGAATAAAACGGGGGTCTACTCTGACAAAATGATAAACGAACGACCAAATTAATTTTTTGAGCTACACTGCGCGATTTGCACTCACAGTACCTCAAGTTGTTATTTGAAATACGAAATACCAAAATGTTCAGCCTCACGTGCCAGTAATTTCACCGGCACCTTTCAAGCCGAAACAGCAATGCTGCTTTGGCAGAAACAGGCATGATGGTAGTACTTCCCCGACGAGCCACACACAAAGAGCTACTACTAAAATATCTGTGTCATATTCAAACCCAAGCCCTGTAATTTTGGAGATTTCGTGATAAGTGAATTCACGGAAGGTATATTTTTATTCAATACTCACCATTGAAATGTCCAATACAACTAATAAAAATACGTCCATCCTCTTAGCTACTTAAAAGGCATGATCGATTTCAGATAACATTTCCGCGCGCTGACAGCTGATTGATAGCAATTTTATAAGTAGCCGTAGCTTAGTAGAGTACAGCTGGTGTTCTGTATGAGGGACGAATGTGGACAAATATTATCATGAGGGACAAACAAAGACTTTTTAATGGAGAGGGCCGAACATTAGGGACAAATATGGCATAAATCGTTCTTAGTATCACTAACAGTGATACTAAGAACAACAGAGAGCGCTGGCGGCCAAGTGGTAGCCGCCCTGCCTGATTCTAAGGTCGTGGGTTCAAATCCAGTCGTGTACCAATGAGTTTTCTGGCCAAAAAATTATGTACACTATGCCAGTGCTCTGAAACGGTGAAGGAAAAGAAAACATCGTGAGGAAACCGGCATGTCGTAGAACATAAAAAGTTCGAAAATATGTGTCAAGTGCACAAAAGGAGCCACACTTGGTTCGAAAGAATCAGTGACACGATAAGAAGAAGACTGTGAGTGATTATAGTAGGGTGACCATGAGCAAGAACAGAAAACGTACGTAGGACGTTTCCCACCGGATGGACTGGGAGTGGGTACTGGGACTGGTAGTGGGAACTGGGACTGGTAGTGGGGACTGAGACTGGGAGTGGATGTAGAGGGTAAATGATAATTCTTCCTGACAATGTAAAGGGGAAAAAGGGGAAAGCTGTGTTTAGCAGTCATCTATCTTCCTGCCCTTATCCCACGCTAAGTGGGGTCGCCACAACAGGTTTTCTTCTCCACTCACCTCTATCATTCGTCATCTCAGTGCTCACTGCGGTGATTACGGTTCTTTGTAATGTTAACCAGTTTTGGGAATAGGACATCCCTAATCGAATCAAGCAAGGAATGACATCTCTAGTGGTGGAAAAAAAGAAGAAGAGGAAGGAAAGATGGCGTCGATATACGTAGTTGTATGGTTTGCCGTGTAATAAAGTGAAACAGAGTTGTAGCTATAATCAATGAAGTAAGAATCATTTATAAGTTTAGTATCAAACTTTTGATTGCAACAGAATTAGTAAATTGCTCAGCTGATGACTGATCCTGCTGTTTCCTAATTTCCTGTGACGTCATGAACTTGTTCGGATACGTCCGTCCACTTCCTTGCAGTCTCATGTGTAATGCATAGTCAGTTCTGTCTGCAATCTACCATCCTGAGTACCATCTGGGTGTTATATTGTACTCTATTGAGTATATGTATTTACAAACATCAAAAAAAAAATAAGATTAAGCTATCTGGTTCCCATAGTACAAGCTCTGATTAATTTGGGGCTAGATAGTGTTGTGTGGATTGTTTAAAACATAAATTAATTTATTTTTTATTTACATTAAAAAAAAATGACGATGGCGCAGGGTCAGCGCAGCCCCGTACGAAGAGGAAGGTCGCGGGTTCAAATCCCGCTCGGCTCTTGGGACTTTTGGGACATTATAAAAATCTTAATGGCTATGCTAATTATTATTTAACTTCGGAACTCAGCCACAGTTCAAATGAATATTTTTTTTGTTGTAATACATATCGGTACCTAAAATATAAAATTGTAGAAACTTCACATTTATGTGTTACTTTGAAATTACCTATAGTTATTATTGTACTGTCTGATTCTCTAATAATACAAAATAAACAAATAAAGTTTAAAAAGTTGTAAAAGCTTCCTTATGGACTTTCCATAATAAAATCAGGGAATACAGTTTGGTGTTGCAGCTACATTTCTATCATCCCCATCCAAATTTTATTAACACCACTGGATAGCTAAAGAATCAAATAATTTATTACGCTCAGTAAGGACTGTAACACATCGCGCAGGGCGTAGGGGGAAACCCCGAAGTTACAGGACGTATTCACGTGCAACAAAATTTAATGGCCTTGTCCATAACACAACCACACCCCATTTCTTTTATTAGAAGTCTGTTCAACATAAATGTTACTGCGAAACTCAATCCCTCCGTAGACCGAGGCATATCCTCGGTGATCCCGATGACGATATCACCGCCGCTAACGCGGAGGCGATCGAGCCATCCAGTTTGGACAGAAACACTGCACAGATTCACCGACCCCGCCGGCGGGGTCGAAGACGTCCCTTAGTGCCCGCCCTCTCCGGGCCTAAACTAGATTCAAACCCCCTCCCCTGGCAACAGCCCAAGCCGAGGTCGTACCATAGCGGTGCCCTTGAGTTTGTTGAGTGCCCTCTGCGTTCATCATTGTCTGGTAGCGCTGTAAGAATCGTCAGACGATCACCAGCATTTTGTCCATTCGAAAAAAAAAATACCGCGAAACTCACTTGCAATACCAACCGATATTGTGACCGAGTACCTAGTGCAGATTTTGTCTTACTTTTCGCGGATGCACTTTTGTATTCTAGGTGAATAGTGAAATTTGCTGGTCCTACTTCCGCGGGGCTGGCGACTCATTTGTAATGCTGCTGCTATTGCTGTTGCTATTGCTTGTTTTTAGGTTATAACCTCAAGGAAATTCTTTCCCACTTGCTGCGATTCTAACATTTATATTTCTGCTGCATTCCTATTTCTGTCTGCATTGCTATGTTTCGGTTTGAAGGTCCGGTGAAATTATTGGCATGTGAGGCTGAACATCTGTGTGCCTCAAGTTGATGGACACAGGTTATTGTAGGGCACGTTCCTGACGTGCGTGACCTACGAGGAAATGTTTTGTTACAGGGGATGGTTACCACATGCTTGTTTCATCAGCTAGTTACACAAAAAGCGATCGGTTAAAAGTTGTAAATATGACATCGATATTTGACAGCGTTTCCACCGCCACCGCAGAACGCTTAGACGTTCGCAGGCCTCACCTAACGCTTCGTTTAATTCACCAAATTAAATACCCTATTTCGAGCTTTGATCTCATTTTATCACAAAATTATGTATTCTAATGTTTCTTACATTATGGGGACGAGGTTTAAATGGCATGTCAAAATCAACCTCGATTCAGAATTGCAAATTGACTCTTGAATAATTACGTGAATTACCTCCAAGGTTGTTGACCTTTTCGTATAAGGATGATTTTAAATCAAGTTTACCTTTCAAATTCACTGATTGTTCAAATCCCACTCAGCAATTACAGAAATCTCAACAAGTTCATTTCGACACGAAATCGCAAACGAAACCGCGATCGTAAATTAGAGTTACAACACGTAGGTAAGCGTAGCGCAATACAGATCGTGACCCCAAGGACGCCCACGGGTTATTGTTTCAAGCAACCAACTTATCTTAGGACGCGACTTTTTGTCGCGACGCTTTGGAATTTAGTACAGACTGGCACACTGCAGTCGGCGATCGAGAAGTGTAAATTTAGGTTTAAAAAACTTGAGAAGCCGACTTCATGGCCAAACTGCTGAACTAATTCATAAAATTTCTAAACCAATCTATAAAGTAATCTTTCAGAAAAAAATAAATCAACGATAACAAACAATTCTATTCTTCTTCATAGCGTGTCACTGGTTCTTTCGAACCAAATGTGGTGAAAGGATTTTAAGTGCGCCTCAAAGAGGCTCCTTTCGTGCACTCAGTTCTATTAAAAACATTTTTATTTGAAGTTGGTTTCTCTAGATTTTTAATTTCACTTTTTTACAAAGATTTGAACGGATTAAATACGTATTTAATCTTTTTTTTTTTAATTCTGGTTTTGAGCCTGTTTTGTGTTATGATGCATGTTGTACCGACCCCATCTTGTGGGATAAGGGCAGGAAGAAAAATAAGAAGAAGAAGGAACATAGGATAATCAAGCCAGTAAAGTCGCGTCCTAAAACACGCCTTGCAGTAAGTTCTAACGTGAAACTAATGCCTGTATCTAAAGTCTTTGCGCTGAGTCCATTCATAGATAATATCGCAACGAGATGTAAAGGATTTATTGTTTACTAATTAATATTGCGAAATCTAAGTTGATCTATGCTTCTTTAGGTTTTAAATATTTGGGCAATACTTTAGTGCTGGTATACTATTATTGATTCTGTGGTGGCTAATGAAATGTATGGAGATGAATAACGCCATGGTAATAAAAAGTGTTTTTTTTGCTTTTTAAAACGCATTAAAGATATTGGTCTATGTTTCTAGTAGTGTCCGTCATATCACCATCATCATCATCAGACTGCAGCGACTATGACGTGAGCGATTATAATATTACCTGTTTAGTTATCCCATGAAAAAATTATGACAAGCTCTGTGTGGCTCTGTCTCTGGCCCTGGTTTTGTTTGCGACGTAGGATTTACTCACACAGACTCAAAACCAGAGCCAAAGACAGAAACAGCCAGAGAGCTTGTAGTAGACCTACTGAAGTTAATATCAAAATTACACAACACAAACACAAATTATAATTCGCCCATTATGAAATCCTTCGTTCAAGTTCTAATCAAATAGTCTGAGGCTGATTGGTTGGAGCTTCAGCGAAGAATTTCAGATTATCTTTTAACCACGATCTCACCAGTAAGCGATGATGTAGCCAACGATCTAGCAGGACAGTCTAAAAGACACCTATAAATAAATAAATAAAAAAGCCTTTATTATTCCATAATTAACAATTTTTAAATAACTTATATCTTTTTTATAAAAACTAACTAAGGACCCCTCGACGGGTATAGGCCTCCTCCAAAAGTCTCCATTCTTTCCTCTCCTTCGCTTTCTTTGTCCAGTCTTTTCCTGCTAATTCAGATATGTCATCTTGCCATCTTTCCTGCAGTCTCCCTTGTCTCCTCTTGCCAGCTGGACCGTTCCAAATGGTTGTTGGTCGGGTCCATCTGTCATCGATCTAGCAGGACAGTCTAAAAGACACCTATGTTCAGTCTATCCCTAAAGAGGCCCAGATTGTATTGGTCAAGAAAAAGAGAGGGCCGTCTAAAAGACACCTATATTCAGTCTAGCCTTAAAGAAGCCCAGATTGTATTGGTCAGAAAAAACAGAGAGTCGTCTAAAAGACACCTATATTCAGTCTAGCCTTAAAGAAGCCCAGATTGTATTGGTCAGAAAAAACAGAGGGCCGTCTAAAAGACACCTATATTCAGTCTAGCCTTAAAGAAAAAACAGAGGGCCGTCTAAAAGACACCTATATTCACTCTAGCCTTAAAGAAGCCCAGATTGTATTGGTCAGAAAAAACAGAGGGCCGTCTAAAAGACACCTATATATTCAGTCTAGCCTTAAAGAGGCCCAGAATGTATTGGTCAGGAAAAACAGAGGGCCGTCTAAAGGACACCTATATTCAGTCTAGCCTTAAAGAGGCCCAGATTATATTGGTCAGAAAAAACAGAGGGCCGTCTAAAAGACACCTATATATTCAGTCTAGCCTTAAAGAGGCCCAGATTATATTGGTCAGAAAAAACAGAGGGCCGTCTAAAAGACACCTATATATTCAGTCTAGCCTTAAAGAGGCCCAGATTGTTTTGGTCAGAAAAAAAGAGGGCCGTCTAAAAGACAGCTATATTCAGGGCCCAGATTGTATTGGTCAGGAAAAACAGAGGGCCGTCTAAAAGACACCTACTTATATTCACTCTAGCCTTAAAGAGGCCCAGATTGTATTGGACAGCAAAAACAGACGGCGGCAGTGAGTTCCACTCCTGGGATGTTCGCATGATAAAAGTGGAGCCAAAACGCTTGGTGCGAGAACTAGTATGATAAGACCATAAAAAAACCAACGCCCATTGCTGTAGCTGTCAATCAAATCTGACAGATCACCGTACGTCAAGTTAGCGCATGCGTGGTACCCTCCCATCTTCAATGAATGCGATTTCGATTCATTGAACGCCTCGGGAGGTGGGATAAGCATCGTATTTTGTTTCGCCTTAAACTATCAATTACTATTACAAATAGCTTTAACCTTCTTTTTATTAAGGAGTGGACAGATTCTACTATTCATTATCATCATCATCAGCCTGAAGAAGTCCACTGCTGGACATAGACCTCCCCTACACAATTCCAGGAAGAACAATTATGAGCTCTTTCCATCCACCGACTTCCCGCGATCTTAACAATCGTCGTCGGTTCATCTGGTGGGTGGGTGCCCTACGTTTCGTCTTCCAGTCCGTGGTCGCCATTCGAGAACCTTTATTCCCCAACGGTTGTAGGTTCTTCGAGCTATATGACCTGCCCATTGCCACTTCAACTTACTCATTGTAAGAGCTATGTCGGTGACCTTGGTTCATCTACGTTCACACTTATTGTATGAGACAAATAGTTTCAGTGTTTCATGTACCTGTACTTTAATAATTTGTTGTGGGCAATGTAGTATTTTCTATCTATCTAGCTACGTTCATACCCATTCAGATCATTCTGTGATCATTCTCCAGTTGAAAATGTAACTCTATCTCACCTTGATCACACGATCTCGATGTGCGGGAGAACAACCGTTAGTCCGATGGCGCTTTGTTTTTTGCTTCTATGGGCAAATGGAGTGTTACCAAAGAAGGTACAATTAACAACAAAAGTAAATAAAGCTTTACAAATAAATAAATAAAAAAATATAGGTAAATTGTTTACAAAACTATTATTATAAAAAGTAAAGAATAATTTTTATTGTGGACAATCCACACAACACTAAATCTAAGCTAAATTAAGCAGAGCTTGTACTGTGTGAACTAAATAAGTGATATAATACTTATACTATAAAAACATTCTTTTTGTAACCCAGACTTTTTTTTCTTGCATAATTATAGTTTTACCAAGAGTTTTCACCTAACTAAGTACATGAAGAACAAATCACATGGAGTGAATAAACTCAAATGTACCTAATGAACCAAATGAGATTGAACCCACGACCTTTCGTTTCATATGACCTTGCAGGAACGTGGAAAGCTGCAAATAATTTTGTTAATTTGGATCTCGATTTTCATCTTCTATTTTTAAAATATGATTTTATAAGCACTAGCTTATTTTAATTCATCAAACACTTGCTTACTCTTTTCTTTTTTGCTTTGCAGTTGCTGGTAGTAGCTCTGCCTTCTGCGCCGTAGGTCGTGGGTTCTATCCCCACCGAGAAGATATATTTGTGTGGTGAACGCAGATGTTTGTTCTCTGTCTGGTTCAATTCGGACTAACAGTTCCTGAGAATAGCGCGTTCATCCAAACAAACTCTTCAGCTTTATAATATTAGCATAGATCAGGGGTGCTCACACTTATAGTGTCGGCGATCGACCAGATGACATTTTAAAAGCAAGGGAACGACTAAACAAATATGTAGGATGGTCATCAGCAATGCTATTCAGCGTGGCAATGCCACCAGCGTCTTGGGGACACTTCCATCTGGCACTGATTTGGATCAGTTGAGCTATCTTTAATAGCCCCTTCCCACCGGTGTGTGATATCGCGCACGGAGGCGGATCAGCTCGCACGACACACCATGGGAACGGTCTCGTGCCCCGAGGTGCGCGGTAGCACAGGAGCCCTTTCTGTGTGCGTTACCGTGCGTCGTCGTCGGCTGTGTGTGATGATCTGCCGAACCACGCACCGTAGGAAGGCAGCATTAGATGACCATGCATGGCATCTAGTAAAATATTATATGCGTATTTCCAGAATTTTAACTGGGTGCCTATATTAAGCATATTGATGGTGATCTACCGTTTGAGCACCCCTGATTTATATTATAGTTCTGAATAAGAGATCAGCTTGTGGTGCTGACTGTACAAACTGTGATTGGGATCTATTGCAACACCGCTATTGTGATGTTTTTGTTTACGTTGCAATGATATTGTGTTCACTTTGTTATTTTATGTTTATCGTCGTCTTTTCATTTAAGAAATTCCCTTTGACGATAACATTAATAATTTCCTGCAAAGGGATTTATTAAAGAATATTTATTTGCTCTCTTAGCTTGCGAATTGCTTTATTATAAAAAGAAACAATTGGTTCGTTTCGGTTCGCGACGCGCCAACATTTTGCAGCATTAAATTACTGGAGTGTATTCTAGAAGTGCTGAAAAACTAACATAAATTGAGTGTTTTTTAAAGTAAGTGTACCTATAGGTGGTAGGTATTTTGTATGTACAGTCGCGGTATGAAAATGTTCGTCACCTTAGAGTCGGTTTTCGCTTGCTCCAGTGTCTTGATCATGAACACATTTTGACATAATTTGTGACGTTAAATTATCGGTGTATTTTGTCTATTCAGCTTCAAAAGGTAGTATGTGATCGTGATACGTTGAACAAATCAAGTTGAAAATCGACGAACATTTTCATTCCGCCACTACGCAAAATCAATTTAATTTTATACCTAAAATTGTATGTGTAACCTGCCAAAGCTCTCCATAATGGTGAAGGAAAACATCGTGAGCTCGAAATAAATGTGTCAGTTGCATGTAAAGAGCCTTTTTGAAGCGCACTTACAATCCTTTTACCACACTGCACTGGTTCAAAACATATTGACAACATGCAGAAGAAGAAGTCAGGTGGGCCATATGCAAATGTGACAGTGATATTCGTCCGCGTTACACTGATCGCCATAGCCATCCCCTAGATGTACAGGCCTTAAAAGATCAGGGGGCTAATTCTCGGGCCGATCTCGATCATTTTGAAATTTTGTTTTATTGCTTCTTTTCGAAGGGGGAATGGATAATTTCCTTGAGTAATTCATAACGACCTCTTCGTAAAAGCCTCGACAGCTACGATATACGGAAAACGTACAAAAAGTGCGGGGTTGTGAAACGAAGCAATAAAATAAAAGTTCAAAAGATCGGCCCAAGAATTAGCCCCTGGAAGGGACACTTTCCGTGAAGAATAAATTCGTGGAATTTTATCTTGTTTTTTTCTTCGTTCATTTACTGGCCAACTTATCAGTCATCACTCCACTTGTCAAAGGATATCCTCCAACTTTTCCACGAGCTTGATAGAACTAATCTTCTATGAGCCGGAAACTAATTCCGTAGTAATTACAGCGAATACCGACCATCCATCATTATCAATGGGAACTGCCGAGTCAGGAGTCCAAGACAGGCAGCTATGGGGTGACCAGGTTAGGGGTAAAAATATTATTATGATGATTTCTATACTAATAATATAAAGAGGAAAGATTTGTACCTATTTTTGTATGTTTGTAATGAATAGGCTCAAAAAGTACTGGGCCGATTTAAAAAATTCTTTCACCAATAGAATGCTACATTCTTCCAATTTGACATAGGTTACATTTCATTTTGAAAAAAATTAGGGATCCTTGGTAAAATTTGAACAATGTAACCGAAGGTGTAGAAAAATGAGTCTTAAAATGTCTTTCGTCGAATGCGCTGCCGAAACTATTAGCGATAGAACAAAATAATGTACAACAATATTGTCTACCCCGTGCGAAACCGGGACGGGCTGCTTGTGTATAATAAAATAAGAATATTTATTTATCTAAGCACAGGACCGCACAGAGGGGAGGGGATAAGGGGAGGCCTTTGCCCAGCAGTGGTACATAGAAGGCTCATAATAATAATAATAATAATTTATATTAAAAAATTCAATTTGAAATTCTAATCGCAATTTAGACTGTATCTCTATGAGTGTACATTTTGAAAGATGTAATTACTGGTGGTTACCAGCTTGTTCTATGGCTTCGACCATACGTTCCAGCATGAATCATCCTATAAAATATAATTTACTAGATACGTGCGTAGATAAATAAATAAGAACATTTTGAAATAGAACTAGATTTTATCACAAACTTATTAGAGACGATTTCGCAATGACAAAAATTTAATAAATAAATTTAGTTGCAAGCTTACAAAGGTGAAAGCATGCATGCGAATGCAGACGAAGCCTAGCCTTTGAAGCCCTTGAAGCTTGGCAGGCTTGTAACTCACTATACATACATACACCGCTCTACATAGAGTGGGTTTATTAGGTTAATTCTGTCTGAGCACGTCGCTTTCAATGGGTATCTGGTAAAGGTTAGCTTATTTTTAGAAGATCATAAATACAAATATAACTGACAATCCAAATTAGACTGTCTAGCCACAAACTAAGCAGAGCTTGTACTATTAGAATCAGATAGCTTATATTATAATACTTGTATAATTTTTATCGGAAATACATTTTTTATACAACTAGCCGATGGAACAAGCATATGGCCCACCTGATGTTAAGTGGTAACCATCGCCTATAACAAAGCATTGCATTTTAGGTCACGTAGGTCAGAAACTAACGTCAGAAACGTCAGATGGACCGACGACATTTTTAAGATCGCGGGAAGCCGGTGGATGGAAAGAGCTCAGAATCGTCCTTCCTGGAAATGTGTATAGGGGAGGCCTATGTCCAGCAGTGAACTTCTTCAGGCTGATGATGATGATGATGATGATGATGACGTCAGAAACTTGCCCTATGATTCACTACCCTGCTGATGGACGCAAGGCAGTGCATCATAGGGCACGTTCCTGACGTGCGTCACTGATAGGCAATGCTTTGTTATAGGCAAAGGTTGCCATGAAGTGGTTCATATACTTGTTCCATCAATTATAGTAATGTGACTGACCTTGCAACTCATTTGTAGCTCTGCCTTCTGCGCCGTAGGTCGTGGGTTCGATCCCCACCGAACCCGCGCTTAATTTGCTTAATTTGGGTATAAATAGTGTTGTGTGGATTGCCCACAATATTTATTTATTTTATAATAGTACAAAAAGCCTTAATTAACTTTAACTTTAAACCAAATTAAAACTTTGCTCTAACTTTAAAATTGGATTTAGGTCTCCATTAGGGAATTGTTGACGTCATAACTAGCTTACGTCACCAAAACTCCGCAGTTTAAACACCGAATAAAGGCTCGAACACACCTAGTTCGCTGGCGGTAGCGAACAGTGAAACGCTGTCAAATATTCGCTGTCTAATCTCAAATCTGACAGCGATATTTGACAGCGTTTCACTGATCGCTACCGCCAGCGAACTAGGTGTGTTCAGGCCATTAGTCGGCAATGTGACAGCAAGGTTATATGGTCTTTTACAACATTTTAAGAAGTCCTACGAAGAATCATTAGTAGTAGTAGAGCTCTTTGTGTGTGGCTCGTCCGGGGAAGTACTACCACCACGCCTATTTCTGCCGTGAAGCAGCATTGCTGTGTTTCGGTATGAAGGGTGTGGGTGCCGGTGAAATTTCTGGCACGTGAGGCTACATCTGTATGCCTCAAGTTGATGGACGCAGAGCAGTGCATCGTAGGGCACTTTCCTGACACGCGTGACCTACGCAGCAATGCATTGTTATAGGCGATGGTTGCCACTTCACATCAGGTGGGCCATAAGCTTGTACCATCAATGAATTGTATATAAAAAAATGCTTTTTCCGTCAGCATGAAAAAAAACTGCAGTGTATCCCATTTTGTATACATACATGGGTATTGTTAAGATCGCTGGAAGTCGGTGGATGGGAAGGGCTCAGAATCGGTCTTCTTAATTCTTAATTCTTTATTGCACACAATACAAACATAGGAAAAGAACAGAAATAGAGGACATGTGTACAAAGGCGAGCTTAACCCTGAGTAGAGCTTCCTGGAAATGTGTAGGGGAGGCCTATGTTCAGCTGACTTCTTCAGGCTGATGATGATGATAATGATACCTACATGGATCACAATTTCCCGCCTATTCAGCGCTGAAAGCTTACGGGCTTAGCCCCAGAGATACGTGTTGCATAGTAAATAGAAACTAATTGGAAGCAACGTGTTGTAATACCAGTTAACATCAGAGAAACTACGGTCTGAAAAAACCGTACAATAAGTATTTGCGTATCGAGCGTAGCGAGCTACTCGTACATTCCCATTTTTGACTCCAGTAGGCCTACCACAAGCTCTGTCTGGCTCTGTCTCTTGCTCTGGTTTTGAGACTGTGTGAGTGCTTTCTAAATAAATCTTCTGCTGAAACGTCACTCACACAGGTGATATACACTGGTGATGAGCACTCACACAGACTCAAAAACAGAGCCAAATAGAGCTTTTGGTAAGCCTACAGACCGAAAAGAGAAGTGGTGTAACTTTTGAAACTATCTAAAAATATTAAAAACCACGGTCGGTTGTTTTTTTATAATTATTCTGGTTGGTATATCGACAGGTTACTATCAAGATTTACTGGTAACATATTATTTAATAAATCGATCTCATAGTTATTATTTTTGGTAGTACTTTAAAACACCTTGCATAAGTGTAATTACTAAGTAAACTATACACTACACAACCTGCCCATATTACATTTAATAGTAAACCTTACTTATAAAAATCTAATTAAAAAGATTAGAAGTATAAGTTTATATCGTGGGAATGAGATATCGGCCATTCGATCTTATTGGCACAGCGTGTAGAGAACAGCTGGTGTAGTTTTTGAATAGCGACCAGAGAGAGAATCCAATGGATGGAAAGTCCTAAATATTGCTTATTATCGCTTGACTGGCCTCTTCGCTCAGTTGGCATTTTGCCCGTAGAGCGTTCGATCTCCACAAACAACAAATGTTTGTTTGAACAAATATTGTGGATACAGATCCACCAAACAAATGTTTGTTTGAACAAATATTGTGGTTACAGATCCACCAAACAAATATTTGTTCAAACAAACATTTGTTGTTTGTGGGGATCGAACGTTCTACGGCGCAAAAGGCCAACTGAGCGAAGAGGCCAGTCAAGCGATAATAAGCAATATTAAGGTTTATTCTCTGTCTGGGTGTTATATTATTGTATTCTTATCTATCTAAGTAAAACTCTTTCGTTACTGACTGACTGACTATCAACGCTCATAAACCGTAAGTCCTATAAGCAAGAAACTTGAAGTGTATGTTTCTTTTACAGCATTGGAGTGCACTAAGAAAGGAAACTGGAAAATGATTTCCCTAAACTTTTTTTTTTTTTTTTACAATTTATAGGTTTAAGTTATAGGTTGAATTTATAGGTTTTTAAACGGAGAAAAAGAGGAAAAACTTTTAAGAGAAAAATCAACGGGGCGTTACGGCAACGGAGCGAGCGAAGTCGTGGGCGGCTGCTTGTAGTGTATATAAATTAACTTAACAAGATTTCGATACGTGTTTTGCCTCTCTACGAAGCATCTTCAGGAAAAATGACTCGCTGTGCACTAAACGTGTTGCCTCGTCGAGCGCTCAGCAGAAAGTGAAAAAATAATACAATATTTAAATTTTTATAATGTCGGTGAAGTGACCCAGCTGGTAGTTTTACAGGCTATGACGTTCATCTCACATCGAACAATAATTATAAATTGTCAAGACAAGAGAAATGCGGTGCTGTAATTGACACCTGCGTTTTTATTTGCTTTTATGAAATCTTACCTCACTAGTTTTTATTTTAGCCTCACCCTGTAGTTTCATTATTCGTTGACGATCGATGTACTAAGAAATGAAAAGACAGCAAATTTAATTGGAAAAGAATGGATTTTTTTTAACGCCAAAATGTGTAAATGTTTTGGATTATATTTGAAAATTTCTTTTGTTAGTTAGTTATGGTCTATGCATCTATAAGAAGATGATTCAAACAGCGTCTGGGGTCAACAGGCACTTACGTTCGTGACTCGTAAGGCCTATACGAGAGCGACAAGTACGACCACACTTCGTACAAGAAAATGGTGTCGTCCCTGCAGATGGTAGAGGGCAAGCAGCACGTTGATGTCTTAAGGTGCGCTTGTGAGACAACAAGTTAAGCCATGCTCGGTCATGGGCAATGACTCCATCAAGAAGTTTTTAATAACTAGCTGATGGAATAAGCATATGACCCATTGGAAACCAGCGCCTACAACAAAGCATTGCCTCGTAGGTCACGCACGTAAATAACGTGCCCTACGATGCACTGCCCTGCGTCCATTACCATGACGCATACAGATGCTCAGTCTCACGTGCCAGTAATTTCACCGGCACCCACAACCTTTAAACCGAAACACAGCAATGCATTTATTAAACTACAATACATCAATTTATTATGGTAAAGCTGTTTTACGTACACAAGTACTGATAGCCGAATCAGTATAGTTATAGCCCCCCTATAAAAATCGTCAATTTTCGCCTAAAGTCAAGGGGGGGGCCCTTGACTTTAGGCGAAAATTTACGATTTTTACCGAAGTTTGTCGATTTTTGCCGAAGAGCTGTCGGTCACGTGACGCGAGTTCATTTGTTTCACCTCAAAAAATGCTCGTGCCCGTCTAAAGAAGTTATTCATTTCAAAAATGGTTGAGTAATATTTCACACACTTGTTCGTGATCGTGAAGTAAGTAGGCTAACTCCCGATCTTCGTTCCCAAAGAGAGCCACAATAAACCATTTATTAATCTTAAACGAAAGTACTTCAATTCGAGATAAGGTTATTTATGCTTTTAAGTCTTCTCAGTACGCCTCATCTTTTGCGTTTTAAATTGGCCCTTATCTTAAGTAAGTTAAGGGTTATGGTGTTTCTGGAGGTTCCCATTATCACTTGTTAATTTGTCGGTGCGTTTCTTAAAACTTTGTATCTCGATTGGCCCAAATAAAACTGTTTAAATGGTCACGAATGTGGGACACACTGGAATTTCGGGCGGCAAATTCATCAAAAGTTTCACACACGATCAGATTGCAACCAGAGCCAGACAGAGCTTGTAGTAGGCCTAAAACTGGTTGAAACAATGGGCTGTTATAAGTTGGCATCGTAGCTCCAGAACGGATAAAACGATTTTGTTTATTTTTGTATGATAAGTGAATTAATCAGGAGTATTCTTAGCTACGTTCCATGAAAATCGGTCCAAGATGGCCGCCGTCACAAAATGGTGGATTTACATATATTTTCACAACTTCCTCAATAAGAGAATCAAATGAAAGGGGTTGACTAGTAGAATGTACACTATATTGAAAAGGAATAAAAATTATCCGGGGGTTTTCTAAAATTTTAACTTTATTGTACTTTAAATTGTAGATTGAACTGAAAGTATATATTTAAAAGAAGGGAATTGTAGTTTGTTGATTAAGGGAATTATAGAATCTAAAGTGCGACAAAAAATACTCAGCTAGATAGAATCTGCTGAAGGGATAGATAAAACATATTTTTTGGCGAGGATGCAAATCATGTATTTTAATATAAAGTAGTGAAGAATCCGGAGTGACAAAAAGTATTCCAAAATAGAATCCTGAGTGTCAGCTAGGGATCAATATTATTCAACTCCTTGGACAGGAATTGATTTGTCGCGGAGTAAAAAATTGTGTTTTTCTTGTTAGTATCATTACTTACGTGCATGGTAACTTTAATACTAAATTACATATCAAGTTTGATAATCTGAATTCGTGCCTCTATACAAATTACAAAAAAATTATAATTAGCAATGACACAGAGTGGGGTCACTATAAATTATTCAAATCTGAATGAAATCTTAAATAACGTATTATTCATTAAACGGTCGTTGAGCCGTGAATTAACCTCTAATACCACGTAACATCAGGTGGATCACATGGTTGTTCTATCAGATAGTCTCATAAAAAAAGTATTAAAGGTTAACGTGTTAAAAAGAATTAACGAATTTACTCACATAACACAAATAAATAGAGCTGTAAGTAAAACTAAACTAAGCTTTACTTGCATTGAAATTAAAGACACATGAAGCTTAAGGTACTAAAAACACACGAACGTACCTAATTACGAATACCTCACTAGTCATTAATTTAAAATCTGGCAGTCAGTTTAAAAGGCTAAAGAATAAATCAAAAAGCTACAGAAATACAACCAAAAACATGAACAACAAACTTAATATTCCGAACGACTAGCAGCTTATACAGGGTTATTCATTATTAGCTGCAAATACTCAGGAATTAGGTTCAACAAATAAAATAAAAAATATTTATGAAATGATTTTTTTTAAGTTTTGTTATGAAAATCCCGAGAAAATCGATAAAGGAATCATTGGCGCCTGACCTATTTTGACCTTTGATCCGCGCCCGCGTGCCGTGAGTGACACTCTGCGTTCAGTCACCGCCTGGGTAGGTCATCGTCCTGTTCTCCATGGCAATCATTATGCAATAGCCGTAAAGAAATTAATAAAAATAAAATTTTGATACAAAAACTTGAAAAATTTTTTGATCAAATTTAAAAAAAATAATTTCATAAATATTTTTTATTCTATTTGTTGAACCTAATTCCTGAGTATTTGCAGTTAATAATGAATAACCCTGTATAACACGGGCAAAAAATAAATTGAAAGAGGTAAAATAAAATGGGGTAAAATAAAAAAGGGGTTTAATTTAATATAGGGTGAGAGGTTGTACAAAGAATAGACAAGCACACAATGGAAACATCCGTCTGTCTGTAATACAATCATTTTTAACAAAGAGGCTATTAGTGTTTTTTAAAATGATGTTCATATTTTTAAACTGCATTTGTGAATACACTCACGGAGCAATAAATTCGGTTGCATTCCACGGTAAGGTGATATGATAAATGCTTTTAGATCAGTTTTTTTTTTATGATAATGAGCTATTCATTTCAATTAACTGGCGTCTTTGGTTTGGTTAAATTATAGTTTAATTTGGCGACCCGGATTCGTTGCTCTCAAGTGTACCTACTCTTAAGGGTATGTTTGTAAGAAAGTACACACACATGTGAAAACTTACGAAAAACAAGAGGAAGAAAATAATTTGTTCCTTCCAAAGATGGAAGAAACAAAGGGTTCGCATGCCGAATATCCTTAAAGATTTTTACATACTTTTGCCGGGTAAGAGAAGTTATTCTTTGAGTTACTAAAGTTTCTACTTCATTCGGGTGTAAAAAACGGTACAGGCTAGTGCACATCTACGTGATCTACGATGGCGATCAGTTTCAGCATAGGGTTTTGCATGCAGCACACACTGCCGCTAACTTGGCGAGTGCGATATTTTACAGCGATACACTGATTTTCATCGCAAACGATCTAGATTTACGCAAGTTTAAAGTCACGAAGAACCTTCCGAACCTTTTAACGCAAAAAGTTTATAACAGAATTAAAAAGTTGTGTGAGAAAGAGATTTGATATGTGTGACGTCCTAAATAAACAGTTCTTCTTTTTTTTAAGATAATATCTCTGTAATGGGATAGGCTCGGAATTGAGAAGCTGATTAAATGTATCTTTGTTGGTTTAGTTTAAGGTGCGGTTCAACACGTTGGTTAAACTAACCTCTGATTGTGCATTTTGTTTTAGAAATTGAGTACCGCCTGAGAGCTTTTGTACTAACAGACGTCAGAAAATATCTATTTCATTACTCATACTCTGAAAGTAGGTCTGAAGTTGCCTGAGGGGCCTAATTGAAAGTAAAACTTTCAGCCCTAGGGAGAATCGCTTTCTACTGACAGCTGTCAAATTATAAAAAAAAAACAAGTTCTATTTTATTCAACCATGTTCCAACTTTCTAAAGTCTTTCTAACTGCAAGGAGGTCGTTGAACCAAATTCCAAAAAAGGTTTGTTGTCTTGCTGTGTGGTTTGTTTTTAAAATAATAACCTTATATATTCATATTGAACCAATATATCTAGCACTCAACTAGCTTAGCAGGCCGCTAAGCCTATTGCCATCTCTATTTGTCGAAATGAGAGTAACAGAGACAAGAATATTTCAGCGAGCCGCTAGAAGTGTCAAGGGCTATGATTAGTAGTAGCTTGTCACTAAATTATGAGTTTTTACCAGTTAATCGTCAAAAGTTTCAATGTTTTTTAAACAATTTTCAAATGTTCATAAAGATCATTGTAAAAAATAAGTCAGTAGAGTAGAATGAGTAGAAAATAAGTAATTCGAAAATTAAAAAAAAAGATCTACCTACAAGTATTATGACGTATAATTCGATGGAGCCGGCTGCACGTACGAAAAACATGACTCATGCAGCGTTACCCCACTCTGGGGCGTTCCATTTAAGGCTTGAAGTGCAAGCGAGAGCGCGGAACAAGCGACAAAGAGGCACGCACGACCTCCGCGTTTGGCAGCGTTCGACATCTGTCTCTCTCCAACTTGAGTGAGCGATGCGTCCGCGTGGACAGCTGTATGATGTTGTCACGTCCAACTATCGTCAGTAAACCGACTTTACAAACAACAGATTTTTTTAACATGAATGACTTCAGGACAAAACGAATTGATAAACATAGACATTACTTCAGGCTACGCTGAAAACAGGCTTAAGTTCGCTTTCAGTCAAACGCACCCTTAAAAGTAAAAATATGGTAGACTTTTTATGGTTGGCTCTGACTGATGGATTTATAGCGTATTTCTTGATTTATAGTATAGTTAACGTGCCAAGGTGTATTATTTAATCTTCTTTCTTTATATATAAAATCCCTTCCTGACTGATTGTCGATCATCACAGCAGTCTATTAAAATAGGCAAAACATTTAGGAATTACTGGCACGTGAGGCTGAAAATCTGTATGCCTCAAGTTGATGGATGCAGAGCAGCACATCATACCACATTCCTGACACGAGTGACCTTCGAAACATTGCTTTGTTATAGGCGATCAGCAGATTAACATCAGGTGGGCCACCTGATGTTAAGTGGCAACCAAAATATGTGTGTTCCATCAACAAGTTGTAAAAAAAAATTGCAGTTTGTTAAAAGTAAATACGTGTACTGATTTGTTTAATCTTGTACATTTATTTACACAAAGAAACTTACGATTAAGCAAATATTTACAAAATGTACAAAATACACTAGAAACCGTTGAGCTATCTGCAGATCGTTAGAATGAATCTAGAGATAGCTCAACTGAATTAATATGTGTAATGATTTTTGAAATAAACATGAAAACGGGAACCCGTGAATTGGTTTCTCAAGAGTCCTTGAGTTTTGTTTTTAATTTTTCTTTATTTGTTTCAGGTATGTATGAAAATTGATTCCAGTTCAAATGAAATTTAAAGAAGGTAAATCTGTATCCGAATTTGTAAATGATTTTTTTATTAAATCTTATTTTAAAAATATCTTAAAACTCTTTTTCGATGTCGAATATTTAATAATATCTTAAAACTCTTTTTCGATGTCTATATTTTTTTTGAGATAAACAAAATAAGCTACTGACAAATCCCTCGTCAGTTTAAATAATTTAGCAAATTTATTTTTTAAGTATGACTAAAATGTAATATTTTCAACTTTAATAATAATTCTAATCCTCTTGTTAGATTATAGAAAGCTACTAGTTAGTTAGCGTCTATTAGTATGGCACATCGTAAATATTTAGCTATCTTTTTTCCATTACACTTCATCAAATTTTTTGATTTGGATCATCACTTAACAGCAGGTGAGATAGCGGTCAAACGCAAACCTATAAATTGTAAAAAAAAAAAAAAAAAAAATTATCAAATTGGAAATCTTAAAACACAGCAGAAAAGAATGAAGACTTTATTTAGTACTAGCTGTGCCCGCGACTTCGTCCGCGTGGTAAAGTGTCTATGGGTAGCATTTTTAATTTGCAGCGGAAGAAAACAGTAATTAAATAACAACGTCATATTCGCGTGCACGTGACACAGTCGTCTGCCCTCTTACTAAACTTAGACATATGGCGTCGTATTACGCCAAACTTTCATCCTCCCCGCATTCCTATCCGAACTCCCCCCACACTCCCCCCACTCTCCTCAACACCCCCCCACATTCCCCCCGCACTCCCCCCAGACTCCCCTCCACAATCCCCCTGTACTCCCCCTTTGCACTCCCCACTAAACTCCTCCCGCACTCCCCTCCACACCCTCCCCGCAACCCCCCTCGCACCTCCCCTCCACACTCCCCCCTGTACTCCCCTCCACACTCCCCCTCGCAACTCCCCTCCACACTCCCCCCGCTCCCCCCTCCACATTCCCCCCTGTACTCCCCTCCACATTTCCCCGCACCTCCCCTCCACATTCCCCCTGTACTCCCCTCCACACTCCCCCCGGTACTCACCTCCACACTCCCCCCTGTACTCCCCTCCACATTTCCCCGCACCTCCCCTCCACACTCCCCCTGTCCTCCTCCCCCGCATCCCCCCTCGCATCTCTCCCCGCACCTCCCCTCCACACTCCCCCTGTACTCCCCTCCACACTCCCCCACACATCCCCTCCACACTCCCCCCTGTACTCCCCTCCACACTCCCCTCTGTACTCCCCTCCACACTCCACCCTGTACTCCCCTCCACACTCCCCCCTGTACTCCCCTCCACACTCCCCCCTGTACTCCCCTCCCTCTACCCCCCCAGCACAAACTTTGAATGTCATATTTTTTTATATCAAATCAACAGACTAAAAAATAAGTTTCAAGTTTCTAGCTCTAAAAATGACGATAATTCCATACAACTTTCAACCCCTATTTTCAACCCCTTACAACCCTTTTTTCGCAATAAAAAGTAGCCTATGTCCTTCCCCAGGCCCTCAACTATCTGTGTACCAAATTTCATTTCAATCGGTTCAGTAGTTTTGGCGTGAAAGCCAGACAGGAAGACAGACAGACAGACAGACAGAGTTACAAACGCATTTATAATATTAATAAGGATTAGAAGCTATTGAAAACAAAACGTGTCACTCCGGGAATGCCAAATTGTGAAAAATGAAAACTTGACACACCCGTGCCCCGACCGACTTTTGGCGAAGTTTGTCCATCTTTGCCGAAGAGGTGTCGCTGACGGTAATGCAAGTTTTTCCCACCTCAAAAAATGCTCAAGCCCGTCTAAACCATTTAAAATTCTTACTAAAAGCAATCACATTGCCGTGAGAAGCCTTTTCCTAAACCCTTTCAATGCATCCAAATTACATGACGCGCTTACCACAACAAGCGTAAACATTACCCACATTGTGCCAGATCAACAGCCGTGCACTGTAGGTAATATTTTACCCCAAAGCTGCCCAAAGCTAATAGGGATTATAAATCCACAATGAAGGTCTACCTGCCGACAAATGGCTTTCATAAAGTAGCTACCGATACTTTTAGATGTGGTTCATGAAAATCCTTTTAAGTCCCATAAAATTGGTTTAGACATTTGTAAGTAGTACTTTATACAGCATGGTTAAAAGCGGAGGTGGGCTTGCGATCTGTCACGTTCAGAATACTACTCAATTCTGTACTAATTCTGTACTATGTGTATGTATTCTGCCCTCCTATTCCGCCTCCGCTGTCCACGCGGACGCATCGCTCACTCAAGTAAGAGAGAGACAGATGTCGAACGCTGCCGAACGCGGAGGCCGATCGCCTCTTTGTCGCTCGTTCCGCGCTCTCGCTTGCACTTCAAGCCTTAAATGGAACGCCTCAGAGCGAGGTAACGTTGCATGCGTCATGTTTTTTCGTGCGTGCAGCCGGCTCCATTGAATTATAAGACGTTATCACGTCAAAAATGAAACCTCCTATAAGTAAAACTAATGTTATGCTTCAACCATCTCATAAACTGAGTCCTGATGGTGTCTTCTAAGAGGCTTAAGTTCTCAGATTATAATATATTCAAATCCTTTGACGCACTGTTTAGAAATTTTGACTTACTTTAGACTTGCGTACATGCAAGCGTTCTGCGGTGGCGATCAGTGAAACGCTGTCAAATATGACTGCGTTTCACTGATCGGCATCACCACCGCTTAGATGTGCCTTATGTGCTGCATACAAAGAACACGCTGTAAAAAATACAAAATTTTGCATTTTATATACAGCTAAGTAATTTTTGTAACTATGTTTTATATCTTACTTATTTTATTTTTAATTTATTTCTGAACTGAAACCTTCTGGAATTTGGTGACAATGTCGCTACAACCCTATTTGGATCCTCCAAAAAAGTACACTTATAGCCAAAGTAGTCTCCCACGCATAATATCGTATTAATTTTAAATAAATTAGTACCGTTCTTGTTTTTGTTCCATTTAAATAGGCACAGCCTATATTTGGTGCCTGAGAAAATACCAACATTCAGAGCTATAATGTACACCAGATGACTTTAAGATAACCGCTCAACATCAAGTGGGCAGTTTGCTTATTCATCCACCTTTTTTTTTACAAAATATAGTAATACAATAGAGTTAATGAAAGAGCAACACATTAATCTATATTATAAGTAGTCTAATATTATAAGTTTAAATTATATTTCTTTGATCAGTTAATCGTACAAGTAGAGCACTAGTGGTCTAGTGGTAGCGGCCCTGCCTTTCGATCCTAAGGTCGTGGGTTCAAGTCCTGTCGTGTATAACAATTAGTTTTTCTGCCCAAAAATATTGTATACACAATGCCAGTGCTCTCAAACTGTGAAGGAAAACATAGTGGGGAAACCGGCATGTAGTAAGTACCTAAAAAGTTCGAAAATATTTGTCAAGTGCACTAAAGAAGCCTCTTTGTGGTGCACTTAAAATCCTTTCACCACACTTATTTCAAAAGAACCAGTGACACGATAATAATAAGAAGATGATTATTCTAAGTCAGTTTTATACTCTGCTCCCAAACTTACCACTTATTTTGCTATGTTGATTGCTATTTTCCGGAATGCCAAAGAGAATTCGTTTTGTTTGTTTCAACAAACAATTAATTCGATGTTGCCAGCAAAAAGATCCGGAGTTGCCATTCAAGAGCCAATTGAATTTAAAAATAAAACAATAACGTATAATGGGTTTTAAATACATTATTCAGGCTTCGGACGTGCTTTGAATTGAAGTGGAAATTCAATGAATGGGGTTTTAATGCTGTGTTTTTTGTGGCTTGAGGAAACATGGTCGAAAATGGATTTTAAACGAGCGAACACAGAAACTCAGAGAAGAGGAGAGCTAACAGTAATAAAGTAAAATAAAAATAAATTTATAATAATAAATAATATGGACAATTCACACTATAATATAGCCCCAAACTAAGCAAAGCTTGTACTATGCGAATTAGATAGCTGTTACAATAATACATGCATACATTTTTTGTAAATACATACTTATAATACAATATTTTGTTTTTGTTTTTATTATTATAATGTTTGCTTTTTTGTTAGAGAAGTATTTCTAATTTGTTAGTATTTTGTAAGATATTTTGAAAGATTAAAACTAGGCTGAAAATAAACTTCAAACTACTTGTATCACTAAAAAAAACTACTGGCTAGATCTCGTTCAAACCAAATATCGTTGAAAGTTTGCATAGTACAACATACTCGTACATATATTTTTTTTAGTTTTATCATTCTCTTATTTTAGAAGTTAGAGACCAACTTTTTTCCACTTTGGAAGTGTCTCTCGCGCAAACTATTCAGCTTAGAAAAAAAGCAGCCAAGTGCGAGTCGGACTCGCCCATGAAGGGTTCCGTAGCATCAAGTAACATAATATAAAGGTTCTTGTAGTTCGTCGAAAGGTAAATTGCGGTTTACGATTTATGACGTATAAAAAAAGAACTACTGACTAGATCTCGTTCAAACCAAATATCGTTGAAAGTTTGCATAGTAATGTACAACATAATATATTTTTTTTAGTTTTATCTTTCTCCTATTTTAGAAGTAAGAGGGGGGGGGACCAACTTTTTTCCACTTTGGAAGTGTCTCTCGCGCAAACTGTTAAGTTTAGAAAAAAACGATATTAAAAAACCTCAACATCATTTTTGAAGACCTATTCATAGATACCCCACACGTATGGGTTGGATGAAAAAAAAAATTTTGAGTTTCAGTTTCAAGTATGGGGACCCCCAAAATTAATAGTTTTTTTTTCTATTTTTGTGTAAAAATCTTAATGCGGTTCACAAAGTACATCTACTCGCCAAGTTTCATCAGTCTAGCTCTTACGGTTTCGGAGAAAAATGGCTGTGACATACGGACGGACAGACAGACAGACATGACGAATCTATAAGGGTTCCGTTTTTGCCATTTGGCTACGGAACCCTAAAAACGATATTAGAAACCTCAACATCATTTTTGAAGACCTATCCATAAATGACCAATCCAAGATAGACACGTATGGGTTCGATGAAAAACATCTTTTTGAGTTTGAGTTTCAAGTATGAGACCCCCAAAATTTATATAATTTTTTCTAATTTTGTATTAAAATCTTTATGCGGTTCACAGAATACATCTACTCGCCAAGTTTCATCAGTCTAGCTCTTACGGTTTCGGAGAAAAATGGCTGTGACACGGACGGACATACAGACAGACATGACGAATCTATAAGGGTTCCGTTTTTGCCATTTGGCTACGGAACCCTAAAAAGATAATGTGACAGCATTTATAAGTTCATGACTCTGGAAAATGTTTAATGTATTTTCATTCAGTTGAGCTTGCACACACGATACTTCAAACATGGTAACGGGAAAATGAACGTCCTTTTCGGAGTCCATTCAACACTTGTTTTGTTCATTCAAGGAGGTACTTGATTTTTAGGGTTCCGTTATTTTTTTAGCAAGTTCGGCAAGTTTATCGTGCGCACTTGATGTGCGGGCTGATTTTTTCGCAAGTAGGCCGCTGGTAGGCCTTTTTTGCGTAACCCTTGACACGTGTTGCTCGAACTTTTTTAGGTTCTACAACACGCCGGTTTCCTCACGATGTTTTCCTTCACCGTTTTGAGAGTACTGGCATAGTGCACATACATTTTTCGACAGAAAAACTCATTGGTACACGAGTGGATTTGAACCCACGACCTTCGGATCGAAAGGCGGGGCCACTACCACTAGACCACCAGTGCTCTCAATGCTATTTTTTTAGCAAAAACTCGACATTATCTACGTGGTGGTTATAATACAACGAGTGGAATAAGCATTCGGCCCACCTGATGTTAAGTTAGGCTATTACTGCAGCATTGCACATTTATTTCTTCACTACAAAAAGTACACAACCAAAAGAAACAAGGACACTAAAAAAAGATAGGTGCGAAGAGATATATCGATATTTGAAAAGTGTGTCGTGTTTCTATGCGAGAGCAGTAGCTAAGCATTCTCTCTCTCTCTCTCTCTCTCTCTCTCTCTCTCACTCAACACAATGTCTAGCTACTGTGAGGAAGCAATGTGCTATATAATGTACAAAACCCTCAAGAGTCTGACAGATACTCGCAGTCATCCATATTTTTTTGTAAATCGTGGATACCCTTATAAAGTAACGTCCGCATTCAATTCAATGATTTCGGAAAGTACGGACAGAAAAAAAAACTTTATTCAGTTGGCCGAAGGGATCGGCTTTCAATGATGTAGCTTTTATTTATTTATTTTATTTTTTTAGTCCATCAATGCCTCTTGCGATCGTGATACTGTTTGTTACGCACCAAAATAGGAATTTCTTAAGTTGGATTTTTAATTTTGTTTAAAAAAATGCAGTAACTAAGTTATCGATGCATTCAATCGATTGACATTTAATCAAAAATACTATAGATTACATAATTGACATCTGAATATGTAATAATAATCATTGCACATGAAAATGATCACTTATCTAATAAAAAGTCGGGTGTCTGTAAAGTCGATTTACTGACGATAGTTGAACGTGACAACGACATACAGCTGTCCACGCGGACGCATCGCTCACTCAAGTAGGAGAGAGACAGATGTCGAATGCTGCCGATTGTGCCTCTTTGTCGCTCGTTCCGCGCTCTCGCTTGCATTTCAAGCCTTAAATGGAACGCCTCAGAGAAAGATAACGCCGCATGAGTCATGTTTTTTAGTGTGTGCAGCCGGCTCCATTGAATTGTATGACGTTGTCATGTCAAAACCTTTTGGTATAACCTTCATCATCGTCAGCCTGAAGAAGTCCACTGCTAAACATAGGCCTCCCTTACACATTTCCGATTCTGAGCCCTTTTATTTACTGATTTTCCGCATTCTTCACAATGTAAGTACGCTTCAATTTTAATTGTAGTAGAGCTCTTTGTGTGTGGCTAATCCGTAGAAGTCACCCACCACGCCCATTTCTGCCGTGAAGCAGCATTGCTGTGTTTCGGTTTGAATGGTGTGGGTGCCGGTGAATTTACTGTCACTTGAGGCTAAGCATCTGTATGTCTCAAGTTGATTGACGCAGGGGAATGCTTTGCTAAAGGCGATGGTTACCGCTTAACAACAGATGGGTCATATGCTTGTCCTACATAATCCTTGTTTCTTGTATAAAAAACAATGTCGTCGGTTTATCTACGTGTTTTGTATGATTTTTTTTAATCTGAACCCCTGATGGTTTTTTCTGCAATCGTTACCTCATTGCATTTTTCACGTATGTCATCTATACCATTCAGCAGTACGCACAGTGATTTAAAACTGTATGAGACAATGCAACGTTTCCTTTATTTCGCATTGGACGGTTTTCAAGTACATGAAGACGTGGGATTATTTTCAACCGACTTCAAATAAAAAAGAAGGAGATTCTCAATTCGGTTGTATTCTTTTTACCGATTTGAAAAAATTCCTTATTGATCAGAAAGACAATTAGTTCCAGATGGGCCTTATATAAATGTTTTCATTAAAATCGTTTCAGTAGTTTGGCCATGAAGTCTGTTTCTTCACTTGTTTTGAAAAGAATAACTGGCGCTCAAAACTTAATTGATCATAAGCTGCTTTTCTCTCGCGTGGTAGCGCGATTGGGGATTTGAGCCGGAATGAAAAAAAATAAAAAAATATTACCAATGAGCCCGAATCATCCCATTGATTTGAAAAGGCCTCCCTGAATCCCGTCACTTTCCACGATCTTGTGCACCAGTTGCCAGTCCCTCTCAAAGGCGTCCAGCTCGTCCCGCCATCGCCTTCGTGGTCTACCAGGGCTCCACAATGTGGAAAGTTTGGCCCACAGTTCGTCAGGCATTATAATTATATCATGTTATGTACCGGGGTTATCAAGTTTTTAACTATACCATTTTCAAGTAGCCATTAATTAAACAGTAGTATTTAAGTATACCAAGTAGCCCTTAGCTTATTCTGACAATGAAAGTACAAACATGATAATTTTATTTCAAATTTCATTATCGCAATGAGTTTTTGAATTATATACGCTCTTGACTTATACCAAACTAAGGGTTTTTCTACACTCGCGACATTATCAGCATTGCTACAATGCGATGCAGCAAAAACATACGCAGCGGGTCACATTGACAGCGTTTTGACTTTTATTAACCGGTCTAAAGTAGACTTTTTTAAAGAATGACGACCATAAAATTATGTTTAAATATTCTTAACACGACATAAATAGTAATTCGCGTCGTGAACGGCACTTTAGTTTTTATTCGTTACAAATTCTATAATTAAATGAATTCAAGTTACAGTTTGAATTGCTGAGTGAATTTTTATTTGATAGGTTTTTGTGGGGAAAATTGTTGTGTTTTATTTTATTTAACTGAGCATAAATTATGTTAAACCTAAATAAAATAGAAACAACCTGGAAATGCGTTCATGCGAACTCTTAATGCGTTTATTTCTGGCCTAGACATGATAGATCCTATATAGGCATGTAAAAATTACTGAATCAAGATTATTTAAGAATGTCTAAAGGGGTAAAATCATAATTCATTTATTTGCTTCAATTGTATACAAAACATGTACTTGATATTAAAAATAAATCGCACTCATATTTTTTTTTTTCATAAACAATTTGCAAAAGTCGTGTTTGAAATTACTTTCCCCACATTACTGGGATGCAAGTTTGTAGGTGCCGGTTTAGAAGATTTGGGCAGCAGTACAGAACAACACAGCAAAATTCCTTAATTCAATGCAATATTAATGAAATTGGATTGGTAAGTTAGATGTATGTCATAATATTGCATTTGGCTGAAATAAAAATTAAATGTTGTATTATTTTATTTACGTATTCTTCCTCTTTTTGTCATGTTGCAGTGTTAATTTTCGTAGTAATTAAGTTCAAATTACACTTGTTCGTTTTTAAGGCCACAGGTGTTCACGCTGAACGTTTCTTTTCAAAATGACAAACCAAGCGTTTCGTTCTTTGATTTTCTTACATCACATCTAAGGTGCGCCCACTAGCTGTAACTCCAGGGTTTGCCCGCGAAAGCACTGGCGTAATTGGCGAAAGTTGCCACAAAATTTGAATACAATGGAGCATGCATACAATTTTGCCATGAATAATACATTGAGCTATTGATCCGAATGTTTTTATGCAATGATGTTGTAAAAGTTGTTGTAATAATTGTGTTTTCTTAATGTGTGTGGGCATCCAAGAAACATAAGTCACATGACCTTTCTTTCTTTTTCCAAAACAATACAGTGTTTAGATAGATAGATAGATAACCTCTTTATTTGTCTATGCCTAACAAACACAAATAAAAAAAGTAAAAATCTAAATTACAGAGAAAAGTAAAACAAAAACAAATTTGAAAAAGATGGTGTCGGTGCTACAGCCAGCCAAAGAGGTAATAGCTTAGCGCATATATTGCTCAAGAGCAGAAGCACTGATTTTCAGCTATTACCTTTTGACGAGAACACAACTTAAGATGCCAAACGACGGAACTTAGTATTTGTTGAGAATTTATTTTTTTCTTGTATTTCTTGATTTTGTTTAAATAACTTCTTTTGATATGAGAAAATAGATAAGAAACAGTTATCTACCGATCACTTGAAACGATTTGGAGATAGCTCAACTGATCCAAATAATAAGTACTAATTAGAAGCGTTCTTGAGACGTTGGCACAGCCTTCAACCATTCTGAATGACAAAATATGACACACATTATCATTTTGTAAGAAAAAAATATAAAAGCAATTTTGAGGTCTTGTATAACCAAAATATTAACAACCCAACAAAATTGAATCATAAACCTTTTTAGGAAAAATCTAAATTTTCTCTTACATTACGAGAAGCTTTGAGTAAATACAAAATGGATTGGGGTCCTGATTAAATTTCCATACCCTCTTTATGGGATTCCAGGGTCAGAGGCGACCTGAAGTGCTTCCTTTTTTAATGGCTGTTAATAATTATAATAATATCAAACTAGCAGTTGGTGCCCGGTATTTTTTTTTTTGGTAAACTGTTGTGAATTATATTTAAATACGAATTACTTACACGAGCTGGTGTGCCCGAGCTTTGCTCGGTTTTTTAATAATATTTTTGTATACTAATTTTCATGAAAATTTCCGGAACTTTTGTGTCGAGTGTTTACGTAGAAGTTCAATAGATGGCGTTCACCGTGACACTAATTCGTGATTTCGACTACTCGACAAGAGATGGCGCTGAATTATTTTATTATTATAATTACTTTTAACCCGGGTCTTTTCTGAAAATGAATCCTAGTTAGATCGATTTATCGCCCCCGAAAACCCCTGTATACTTCATTTCATGAAAATTGTTGGCTCAGTTTCCGAGATCTTAAATATATACATATATATATATATATACAAGATTTTCTCGTTTAAAGGTATAAGATACTGATTAAATATTAATATTTTTCGATCTTACCGACATAATAATAAACTCCACTACTCGTCAATAGATGGCGTTCTCTGTCCCACTAACTCTTGACTTAATCAACAGATGGCGCTAGGAGTTATGATTTTATGATAAAGTTGATTATTTACTTTACGATTAAGGGGACAATTTCTAAAAATGAATCCTAGCTAGATCGTTTTATCGTCCTCGAAAACCCCTGTATACTTAATTTCATGAAAATCGTTGGCTCAGTTTCCGAGATCCTAAATATAAACAAGATTTTCTCGTTTAAAGGTATAAGATAAATTCAAATGCTTCTTATTTTTCAAATTTGGAACGAAAAACAATGGTGACATAGAGCATAATATGAAAACGTTGACAACTGCATATATTAAAAGTGACAGCTGTCAAAGTACCCGCTATATAAAACTCCTTTGTTACTGTTATTAATAAATACTTAGTGTGTTTTTTTAACCACTAGCTAATGCTACCTTTTTGCTATGTCTATGGCATCTTAGCCTAGAAACGGAAGCCATTTTTTATTTAACTTTTTGATCGAGTTTTCTTTATTAGATTTAAGAAAATCTATTCAGATTTGAAGATCATCAGCTCTTTTCTACGTGAAACGTGAAGTAGTAGTAGCCTTTGACAAATTCGCAAAAAGGGATACTTCAAAAAAGAAGGAGCCATGCAACTATGGTAAAGGCTTGTGCACACCTTGGTCGCTAGCGATGGCGATCAGTGAAAAGCTGTCAAATTTGACAGTGATATTTGATAGCGTTTCATTGATCGCCATCGCCAGCAACCTAGGTCTTTAGAGATACCTTCCAAATTTTATCGCAAGTTGTCGTAACATACCTACAAGGCGTTATCAAAAAAAATGTCATAAAAAATTATCACAATCGTTTTCAAGCCCGGTGGTCAGCTGTCCGCGTTATCTGACAAAGTTTGACAAATCACGTACAAAACTGTCAAAAATTGACAAATCACGTACAAATCTGACAAATTGCGCTCAGTGTCCGTTTGTCAGCGGGCTATTGTTTGTGAAAGCATCGACCATACTTATGAGCATGCCTTCTACGTATGGACTGTCATACCAGCATGAGCAACGTTTGGTGTGACAAGCGTGGTTCTATCGCCATTATGACAATAAGAAACAATAGTGGTTGAAGGATTTACTTTTTGATGAAAC
The DNA here is from genome assembly GCA_939531255.2 of Thera britannica. Taxonomy (NCBI): domain Eukaryota; kingdom Metazoa; phylum Arthropoda; class Insecta; order Lepidoptera; family Geometridae; genus Thera; species Thera britannica. Next base: position 2,901,727 of record OW618042.2, on the reverse strand, counting down.
CAGTTTTCCAACAGAGGGTTAGTCATAGACGGCTGGTCTTGTCCTACGCCCGTGTCGGCGCATTTCCTAACCAACACTGACATCTTCTTCTGCTTCCTCCTGCACTTATCCCACTTTATGTGGGGTCGGCACAGCATGTATTCTCCCTCCATTCCCCTCAGCCGTCATCTCTGCATTCATCTCGCTTATCCATATCCTAACCAACACTGACAAAAAAAAAACATGACAACTGGCACAAAAGGATGAAGCATTCTTATGTATAGGACCGAAGCCTTTTTAGATGTCGAGATTACTTTGTATGTATGTATTGTTTAGGTGAGAAACGAGAAAACAGATAAACAACGCGATGCCGTCGACTTTACTTGTTTTTAATCAATTTAACTACTTCTGGTTTCAAAAGTGGTAGTTGAAATTTAGGTGATTTCATGTGGTCGCTATTACTTGCCTTGGAGGCAAAAGTTTTGAAATCTATGTCTATCTATTTCTAACACGTAGTACTTTCCTATGTCTATCCTTTTCTATCACATAGGGTGCTTATTCTTTCGCATAACTTAAAAAATGATTTTGATAAGAATATAATGCTTCTAAACGTTCTTGAATGTTCTTTAACATTCTGGAACTATCTAAAGTAATTCAATTAATATAGAGACTTTGAAACGATTAAGATAAGTCGGTCATCATCCAGAATGCTCCTTAACGTTCTAGAATGTTCTATAACATTCTAGCATGATCTAGAATAACTCCCGGGCAACACCGGGCTTCACTGCTCATTTATTATACTTTTCTTGTAATATAATTGACACAATCTAACAGCGATAGAGCTGAACCATTAATTTGTATAATGTTATCGAATTGAACAGTACATTATCAGTACAGAAGCTGTTAGGTGCCCCATTGTTGAAACTGGAAGTTTAACCTACATCTATTTATCAATACTATTGTCTTAAGAGAGTACAACACAGGAGATTCTCCATACAAACGTAGTCCCCTATTTCCTCCCTGGATAATGCCTCTAGAGTAACCATTTTGTCTAATAAAATCCAGATCTGCTATACAGGGTTATTCATAATTAGCTGCAAATACTCAGGAATTAGGTTCAACAAATAAAATAAAAAATATTTATGAAATGATTTTTTTTAAGTTTTGTTATGAAAATCCCGAGAAAATCGAAAAAGAATATCCTTTGGAATCATTGGCACCTGACCTATTTTGACCTTTGACACGCGCCCGCGCGCCGTGAGCGACACTCTGCGTTCAGTCACTGCCTGGGTGGGTCATCGTCCTGTTCTCCATGGCAATTATTATGCAATAGCCGTAAAAAAATTAATAATAATAAAATTTTGATACAAAAACTTAAATCAAAACTAAAAAAAATCATTTCATAAATATGTTTTATTTTATTTGTTGAACCTAATTCCTGAGTATTTGCAGCTAATTATCAATAACCCTGTATACATGCTCGTATGTTTTCCTTTTTTTTCAGACACTTATTCATAAAGAAAATATGACCCTCCAAATATCACAAAAAACCCCCGTTTTCATCGCCGTGATCAGAGGACCACGAGACAAAATTGAAAAGGTTTTGACGTAACACAAAAACATAAGAGCATAGACATGAATTACCCGGAAAGTTTTTACATTGTATATTACGAGCTGTGGATTTTGTTCTAAAATAAAGTAAATAACCTTTATATCCACAGCAATTCTATATTATATAGTATTATTTTTATTGTATTTAATAATATTTTGCATTATATTGTAGACTAGCTGTGCCCGCGACTTCGTCCGCGTGGAATAGTGTCTATTAGTAGCATTTTTAATTTACAGTGGAATAAAAAAACAGTACATATTCGCGTGCACGTGACACAGTCGTTTGCCCTCTTACTACACTTAGGCATATTTTTCCACTTACACAGCGCCGTAAGTGCCCCCTCATATTAATAAATAAATAAAATAAATAAATAATGCGGACAACCCACTCAACACTATCTAGCCCCAAACTAAGCAGAGCTTGTACTATGGGAACCAGGTAGCTGATATAATACTTAAATACTTTTTTTTGTAAATACATACATACACACAATACAATACACATACAATACACCCAGACAGAGAACAAACATCTGTGTTCACCACACAAATATTTGTTCTCAGTGGGGATCGAACCCACGCCCAGGATAAGGATTATTATATTATATAACAAACCGTGTTTTAGCACGATATCACTTTTAAAAATTTATAACAGTATTTTTTGAGCAGAGACCAGATGAGCAGAATTTTTTTTCCCAAAGAATCTTTTTTTTTTTATATCATTTATTTCAGGTTTTTTAACATAAATTCTATTCTTTTCATATCTATTTTCTTAAATTATGGTACAGTGTACAGCATTTAGGTACAGTGTCAGCAATCAAATAAGATTAACAAGCCCATGAATATTCAATGCCTTTATCTCATAATATATACAATATACTGACTGGCCTCTAGCTCAGTTGGTAGTAGCTCTGCCTTCTGCGCCGTAGGTCGTGGGTTCGATCCCCACCGAGAACAAATATTTGAGTGGTGAACATAAATGTTTGTTCTCTGTCTGGGTGTTATATTGTATTCTAAGTATGTATTTACAAAAAAAAAAAAAAGTATTCAAGTATTATATCAGCTATCCGGTTCCCATATTACAAGCTCTGCTTAGTTTGGGGCTGGGTAGTGTTGTGTGAATTGTCAACAATATTATTATTATTATTATTATTATATATAGCAGCATTGCTGTGTTTCGTTTTGAAGGGTGTGGGTGTCGGTGAAATTACTGGCACGTGAGGCTGAACATCTTTAGGCCTCAAGTTGATGGTCGCATCGAAATGCACGTCCCTGACGTGCGTGACTTACTAGAGGCAGAGCTACTACCAACTGAGCTGCGAGGCCAGTCATTGGCTAGATGTGAGCTAGGCTTAAATGTTGTGTGTGTCTGTTTTTGCTTCAGAGGCCTAACTAGCTTTTGTTGGAAGGGTGTTTTTATTCTACTGATGATTTTATAAATATGTAGTGACATTGCTAGTATTATTTGATTACGATTTATTTGATTATTATTTAATTTATGTTATGACTTATATTATTATTTTTGCTTATCTATATCTATAAAAAATTCCTGTCCTAATTTGGAACGCGATAAACTCCGAAACTACTGAACGGATTTTGATAAAATTTTGTAACCGTCTATAATATGATCCAACTTAAAAGATAGGATAGTTTATATTCAATATTTAAGTGTTATTAATTTATAAGGGGCAAAAGTTTCGAAATCTATGTCTATCCCTTTCTATCACGTAGGGACTTATATATGTCTATCCCTTTCTATCGCTTAGGGATTTTTCAGAAAACTCACGACTTTGACGAGAACAGAATGCACATAGACGCTCTAGAATGTTATTTATGGTTCTCGAATGATCTGGAATAATCAAATTTAAAGTTGGTTAGCATCCGGAATGCTTCCACCCAAACGTTAGTAATCCAGAATTATCTAGAATACTCAAATATACCCATGCAAACGGTTCTGAATTCTAGATTTGGACTAGAAAATAGTGCTCCTAAACGTTATAGAATGTTCTTTCATCATCATCATCAATTGATATCAGTCCACTGCTGGACGTAGGTTCACCTTGAGTAACATAGGCTATATTTATGAGTTTAAAAAATAAATGTCCACCCGTGCGAAGCCGGGACAGGCAGCTAGTTATGTACTATATGTTTCAGACACAAAAATGTATAATTGTTAATGAATGAATAAATGAAATGAAATAGCCTGGCCTTCTTCTGGACCAATAAGCACACTCCACTAATCACATTAAAAGAAGAATTTGTTGAACAAACACTGATTTGCCGAGTTTCGTAAAGGTGTTGGTGTAATGTACTATTAACGTAATATTTATGTTTCGTTTCTATGGAACAAGTTTAAGGCGGTAGCGAGAGCGGAAGCTTATTTAAATTTTGCTTTTGAAAGAACAGATAAATAAATAAATAAATATTGTGGACAATTCAAACAACATTATCTAGCCCCAAATTAAGCAGACCTTGTACTATGAGAACTAGATAGCTGATAATACATGCATACATTTTTTTTTGTAAATACAAACTTAGAATACAATACAACACCCAGACAGAGAACAAACATCTGCGTTCACCACACAAATATTTGTTCTCGGTGGGGATCAAACCCACGACCTGCGGCGCAGAAGGCAGAGCTACTACCAACTGAGCTGAGAGGCCAGTCAGTAAGATGGTTCATCTTATGTTAATTGGAACCTCCTACTACCGAGAATAACCAAAACATTGCTATGTAGCTCATGTGCGCTGCTTTTGGCTATCAATTTGAGAATACAAGTGTTATTTTCATGGTCTGTTTATTTTAGTTTTCTGTCTCCTGACTTCTGAGCAGTTTGAGTTATTTCGCAATTCAGTTTATGTTGTGACACACTGGACCCCTTGGACACACTGGACCCACTTTTGGCAAAGTTTGTCGATCTTTGCCAAAGAAGTGACCCTGTGACGATGATCCGTGTTCATTGGTATTTTCCCACCTTAAAAATTTTCAAGAAAATTTCACAAAAATAGAAAAACTTAATAATAAAACAACAGCACTTTTTAAATTAACGCGATCGTTATGCATAATCATATGGAAGAAACGGGTATTTAACGCTATTACCCGTCGTTTCGACCGTGTTACAACAGCCGTGGTCGCGGGCAGACATCGTGAAATTATAAAGGTAATCGCGATAAATACTCGTTTTTCTTCCATAAAATTAAAACAACATCATTTTTATTGCAGTAAGAAAAGTGTTAGTGGACACATTCTTAGTTTACTTTAGAAATTTAGGTCAATGACAAATTACTTATTAGCCGGAATTTTGGCTAGATTGTAATATTATTAGAGTAGGTTATGAATCATAGCGTAAACTATTTCTAAAAAAAAAAAATATATTGCAAAATAAATCTTGGGCCACACATTGTAGTAACGCTAAGATGATGTCACTCATTCTCGTATGTTTGTGTTCGGCTTAATGTTTGGTGAACTGGTATTATGTACTATGATACGAGTGTTGATTTGTTACAAAATCTGTAAGTACTCGTAAGTACTGACCCTTGAAGAGATAATTTCAAGCTTTGAATAGTGATAATATTGTTTTTATTTCAAGATTCTGATGCTTCTTATCGCGTCACTGGTTCTTTAAACCAGTGTGGTGAAAAGATTTTTACTGACATAACGCACATAATTTTTTTGACAGAAAAACTCATTAGTACAGGACTGTATTTGAACCCACAACCTTAGGATTGGAAGGTCGAGCCGCTACCTCCAGTCCATGCCACTGATAATGACATACCGTACTGTACTTACTTACATTGGGTGCTTTTTTAGGGTTCCGTAGCCAAATGGCAAAAATGTCTCTGAGTGTTGACTAAAAAAATCCTACGTCAATACGTCACACACACAGTATAATGCACTGGTGAGCACACAGACTTAAAACCAGTGCCAGAGACAGCGCCAGATAGAGCTTGTGGTAGGCCTACTGTACAAAAGTAACTACTCTTGACACTATCTGTACTAAATAATTATCTGTTAATTTCAAACCAATAAATTGAGTCAAAATTGAATTTATCTAATAAAGCACAATTACCATACAACATCTATTAATAGCTTATATCCGATCATAAACACCAGTTTACTAGATAATTATCTGTCTGCTTCGACTTAATTTGAATATTCTCCTTGGTACTAAAAGGACAGTATCCACTGAAGCGTTAACAACAACTTTGTTTTAATAAGGAGTAACAACAACTGTTTTTATGTCAGTTATGATTATAATGATAATATTTATTTTTAAAGTAAGATTACAATAAGTGTAATTACTATATCAGATAATGTACAAGGCTAAGTATAAGTTGGTTTCTCATTTGGTATTTAGGTGCACCTTCAAAATAACAGAAAAGAGAAAACTAGCTAACTATTGACTGCTCGTTTTAACAGCCATACTTATAAACGCAATTTAATTGAAACATCGCGTAAAGTTAGCTTTGTCACTGTTTGTCATTACCCAGAGGTAAGAGATGGCGATAGTTTAAGCACTGATTATCTTTTGACATATTTTTATAAGTAAGGCCATTAGTGTTGAGACGCGGGGGATCCGTGTTTCGGCTGAGCAACAAGAACTTCCCATTACATGTTTGTTGTTGTTGTTTGTTTGGTGCATTGTTCCCAACAATCGTAACGCCAGAGTTATTGGTGTTGAATTAAGAAAAGCTTTTAAACACTTAGGAAATATCGGAGGAAGTAGAAAATATACTATGACATACTCGTGCAAACCGTGTTATTTTATCGTCATGATGTAACTATTTCTATCATTGTTTACTATTTTAAAACTAAAAAAAAAATTAGGAGATTTTCGAATATTAGGCAATTTAGTCATCTGAAGTGAACTAATCAAATGCTTATAAAGAATGTATCTAAAAAAATAATTATAGAATGTAGAATACAAATCTATATTTATAAAAGAGAGTCGTGTTAGTTACACTATTTATAACTAAAGAACGGCTTAACCGATTTGGCTGAAAATTGGTGGGGAGCTTAAAACCAGGAGAAGGACAAAGGACACTTTTTGTCGGCGAGTAAAGCCGCGAGCAGCCGCTAGTAGAACATAAAGAGAAGCTATAATTTGAAATCTATATTAAAATGAAATGGTCCTAAATTATACCTAAAATACTGATATTTATTATTATTTTCTTTGTTATTACTTTAGTGGATAGTGTACCTTAATTTCAATACTCTCCTTGACACGTAAATGTTACCTTTCAATATTGTAATTTAGAGTTAGTCATCGTATTGCTAATTTCATGAATTATTGAAGGGCTGTGCTCAAACGCATTTTAAATTTTAGGACATTGACGAGTCTGATTGTGAAACGTGACAGAAGCGTGACATAAATATAAATGACAGTAAAATTGGAAATTGTAAGCTTTGAGTGCCGTGTTGCCTGTAAATAGCTTAGTTTTGGGCACAAAGTGCCTATTTGTACTACACCTAGAAACAGCACAAACGCTCTGTGAAACAAAAACCAGGCCTTTGTAATTATTTAGATGATTGAATATCGCGTCATGGGCAATTGGTGTTTACTTATGACCCTACAGCCTTTGGCTGGCCTCTCAGCTCAGTTGGTAGTAGCTCTGCCTTCTACGCCTTAGAGGCTGTGGGTTCAATCCCCAACCAGAACAAATATTTGTGTATTGAACATTTATATTTGTTCTCTGTCTGGGTGTTACATTGTATTCTTAGTACGTATTTACAAAAATATGGGATATACGTATTATATCAGCTATTTGGTTCCCTAGTACAAGCTCTGCTTAGTTTAGGGCAGATAGTGCTGTGTGGATTGTCCACAATATTTATTTATTTATTTCGCACATCTAAGCGATCTGCGATGGCGATCAGTGAAACGCTGTCAAATATTATGACATCGTTTCACTGATCGCCATCGCCTAGATGAAAGATGAAATGAGGAAACAAATACAAACATACTAGAGTTACAAAATAAGTTTCTTAATTAATTTAACTTGAAAAAAATGTATGGTATACTATTTATTTGTACCTAATTTTATAAGGGAAGTTGTAAGACAAATTCAGTAGTTAAAAAAATAAGTTTTTTTGTTAATTACTAAAAAAAGCAGAAGTTGCCAGCGATGCCATAAAGTAGGCTATAAAATCATCTCTCATATATCTTTCAAAAACATCAAGTATTTTCTACAAAATTAATATATTAATTTAAATATCCTAAAATGCAACCTAAACTATTCAAATTAAGATTTAAATTGGCTAGCAGATAGAATTTACATAATATGTTGATTATAAATATATAGGTAAATGTCTACAATAATGTATTAATTAGTAAAGATTTTAAGCTGAGATTTAACTGGACTGTAACATAATTATTGCAAATCAGGTTTTATTTATTATAGAAAGGAATTTATTTATTAGTTGAAACGTCTGTGAGATTTTGTGAGAATCCAATCAAAAATTAATTAAAAGAGAGTTTAAATCAATACTGTTTTTAATTTAACGAAATATTTAAGGTATTTTTTTTTTAATAACGATTATCAATAATATTAGAACTTGGTTTTGGCGAATTTTGTCGATCTTTCACGAAGCATTTGTTGGTTAGGTACGTGACAGGTGACATGACAGTGTCGCGAGTTTATTGTTTTTTCCAACCTCAAATAATGATCAAGTTTTAGTGAAGTTTTCTTAAAAAAAAAAACATTTTTTTTGAATATTTTTTTTTTGACGTCAGACTTATAAGATATCATAGATAATTTGTATTTGCTGTTTTTGTGTCTATAAAATTCATTGTCTACTTATTAGGCATGAAGACAGTAATCAAGTATCGCCAAAATATTATCTGATCTAATGAAAAAGGATTGAAAGATTTTGAAAAATGTATTTATTCTCTTATTATAATAATGTCGAGATTAATAATTTATTTGTTAAAATAAATCTACAAAATACAACAATCCGCCATGATGGCTTAAACACAGGTCAGAGCGAATTACGTCACGTCTATGTAAACGTCATTCCGATTTAGTACAAAAGCACCAATGTTTACTGTTGATATACATAACCGTGACGTAATAACAGACGCCATGACACCAGCGAGCGTTTTGGCGTGAATTTGAAAATTTAAATTTATATATACTTTTATTGCACAAAAACCTTAATTTTCTACAGAAATATGATATATTTTAGACATAATAGATACTTCTGAATATGATAGAAGAGATTTTGAAAATTAGTCGTCATGCCTATTGTAGTAGAGGAAACAGTAGGTATCCATCTAATGCTGAGTCTCGAACGTGTTTGGTATAACTAAAGCTTGGCTCTGTAACTTGATACTGCAAGCGTCACTCAAATTGAAGGCTTAAGATGGAATCACACAGGCGACTCTCCATACAAACGTAGTCCCCTATTTCCTCCCTGGATAATGCCTCTAGTCTAGACTAACCATTTTTTCTCATAAAATCCAGATCTGCTATATACGTGCTCGTATGTTTTCCTTTTTTTCAGAAACTTATTGATAAAAAAAATATCACCTCCAATTCATATTTCATATAAAGCATATGAGGGTCATATTTTCTTTATCAATAAGTTTTTTGAAAAAAAGGAAAACATACGAGCACGTATATAGCAGATCTGGATTTTACGAAAAAAAATGGTTACTCTGGAGGCATTATCCAGGGAGGAAATAGGGGACTACGTTTGTATGGAGAGTCGCCTGTGTGATTCCCTATTAAACGCAAGCCTGCTCGGGCTGAAAGCTATCGCAAAATCCATTTAGTTTAATAATGCACCATCTGCATGAATTTATAGTAAAATAGAATAAACATTCTCATTAAAATATCTTAGCGTTCTGCTGTGGCGATAAGCAAAACGCTGTTAAATATTATGTTAGCTTATTATGTGAGCAAGGCTTAACGGCTGATCTAATTTTGATGTAATAGTGTTGTTTACAATAAATTTTGTACTATTATCAGTTTTTATGTTGCTATTTTTTGTAATAGTTTATTTTATCATATCATACTTAATTGTTTTATTATTTTGACTTTTCCAAGTGGAGCATGTTATCTTACTGGAATAAAATAAATGAATCTGAATCTGGTAGGTATACAAACAAAGCTGCAAATGAAAGCTATTTTGAAATAACAGAAGATTTTAATTTCAAACAGTTTGTGCCGAAAAATTTTAACAAAATTTATCTTATTTTTATGCATGGAATTATTTGTGTTATTTGGCATGCCACCTTGCAACCTTTTTCAACGAAAAATCAATAATTTCTAAGCTCATGACTTCAAAGAATTTAAAAATTTACATTTAAAACCAATGAAGCATTAAGGACCTAACAGACGATGGTCCTGGGTCCTCTATATTACCAAAGCACGGACGATACGGATCTAGTATCGTAATACATATTATAGCCTATTATTACTGACGACGATTGACGAGTATAAAGATTTAGTTAGGCACATTATGTAGATTATAGAAAATACTGTTGTAGTTAGTATTACTCACAAAAACTTAAAAACAAACAATAATACATAAAAAACTTAAAAAGTATTTGTAAAAATAAAAGGCGGTCTTATCGCAGCGCAACGATCTCTACCAGACAACCGTCTACATCATATTATAAGTAATTTGTTCCAAATTCTAATTCCATTTTCATTTATCGTTTAAAACAAGTAAACCTAATAAATCTAGAAATCCATATGCCGTATCGACGTCCTTATTATTAGCCTTACCTACTAACCTAAAGTTTATTAGCAATTGGCACTCGTAGCACGTGTGCAAGGCTCTTAAACAAACGCGCAAGAATGTAAAAGCAATACCTTCCAAGAAACGAAAGTTGGGCCCAGTTGGGACAATTCGGCCCAACTCCCCGACCATATCGACCAAATGGGACCAACTCCGGCAAAAAATCAGCCAAATCAGGCTTTTTAATTGATTAAATGAGTAAATTGGCGGCATGAATTCTGCAATAACTTTTTTGAGAGACGCTCTTCTTTGAAGTTTCTTCGAAATCGGGGGTCCATTTAAGTAGGCAATTAATCATAATCGACACTTTTACTTTGGATAAACAAAAGGTTTCGAATTCGATCCAAAAGACACCTTCAAACGGATTTAATGAATTTACCACCGTCTTAAAACGGCCGTAATTAATAATAGATGAAGGATGATGATACTTTTGCTTAGTACTTTTAAATTAACGCGAATGCATAATTATATGGAAGAAACAAGTATTTATATTAGGGGTTTTTTTTTCTTATCGGTCATAACTATATCAGGTTTTTTATCAATTAATTTAAATATTAACTATATTAATTATTCTATACCTCAATGATTATCGTCACACAACAGAGACGGAAATTTGCGAACAACTTCAATATAATTTTACCAAATTTCAATCATACCTGCATTGAATTTTATCAAATGAATTTCTTCTTAAATTTCTTCTCCATTTTCCGTGACTTTTAATTAATTATTTCACCAGCAAAAGTGAAATCCACAAGCAATTTCAATTATTTTCAAAGTGATTATTCCATGTTTGGCATTCCCATTCTAAACTTCAAAGCGTGAGGTTACACCATCGTTAAATGGTCACAGACCATAATGCGGACCACTAAACATGGACCATCTTCTATGGAATTGCCCATAAAATGACAGACGCCAGCTTGACACTTTCTTCGAATTCGAAATCGAGTTTTAGACCAAGAGACCGATGCAAGTTTGTATCTAATTCTAATTCTAATTGAGTCGGGGGAATACGATCTGCACTGACGTCCCGCCATGGAGTGTATTGTGCATTGTCCCCCTGCCAACCCTCACCCCAGCCAGCCCTCACCCCAGCCAGCCCAACTCCTTAAAGTAACGGAGAAGGACTTTGGGTTGGTGGCAGCAGTGCTCCAGTGAACCTGATGGTGACACGGATGTGGATGTGGAGGGACAAGACAGGGCTCAGGGAACTTATTGAGTCTTGTCCCTCCACATCCACAAGTTTGTATCGAAAATGACGCAAGTATAAAGCAGGCAATTGCATTCAATAAAATATTTCTGAAATGTATAATCTTCTTCTTCTTCGTCGTGTCGATGTTTCCCCTGTTATATTGTGCCTATATGTGTTTTGCCCAGAAGTGGGCCACACTAATAGCGCTGTCCGTGGCGTCAGTCAAATCCTTCAGCGTGCAGGTGTTAGGGCACTCTGGGCAAGACAGCAAATGAGGCATAGACTGTGGGGCTCCGCAGTTGCAGTCCACGTGGTCGGAGTACCCCCATTTGACTAAATTATGCCTGCAGCGGCCCACCAAATGTATAATAATAATACAAGTGCGTTGTTATAACAAGTGCATATTTCACGAAACCGCTACACACTTGTCTCTCAGCTCAGATGGTAGTTCTGCCTTCTACGCCATAGGTCGTGGGTTGCAAATTCTGGTTCCTATAGTACAAGCTCTGCTTAATTTGGTGCTAGATAGTGTTGTGTAGATTGTCCACAATAATTATAACTTAGGCATTTATTAACGTTGCAGACCGTAGTTTTAAAATCTTGAGAAATCGTCTTCATGGCCAAACTGCTGAACCGATTTCGATAAAATTTTACTTCAGATACAAAATAGAGGAGGTTCTCAATTACGTAGTATTTTTTTTCACGTTTGTTAACACATAACTTTGTCATTTATGAACCGATTTTAATTTTTTTTTTTTTCCATAGAAACTTCATCAAAATCGGTTCACCAGTTTGGCCATGCAGTTGGTTTGTCAAGTTTTTTAATCTTCACATGTTTTGAAGTCGTTTAATAAATCCACCTCGATCTCCTTCTCTATAATAATGTATTTAGTAGGTTTTGTCTTCGCAAAACATTTCTCCAAATAGAACAATTATACTCCCACATGAGAAAATTGTATAATTATGATATTATTAGTGAAAGTGCTTACGAAATCGATGATAATAACTTAATTTAGAGCTTTCGCTTTGTTTGTTTTCACTCTGCTGATTTTAGCTCTGCCTGCTGCGTTTGTGTAGTGAACATAGTTGTTTGTTCTCAGTTTGGGTGTTATTTTGTAATCTAACATTTAGAAATTAGAGTCTTAATTATGTTTTTTCAAAATAAACATTCATTTTATATTTATCAGCTATCTGGTTCCCATCATAGTTTGGGGATAGATAGTGTTGAATTGTCCACAATATTTATTTATTTATTTTCTAATTTAATTGTTTTTCTGGTATTTTTTAGAGTTTTGCTGTGTAATTGCGGTGGTATTTTAACCAACGTTACTTGAGGTCCTAACTCAATATATGAGTAGTGGGAATGTAAGTGTAATAGGCATGAAGACAGTAATCAAGTATCGCCAAAATATTTATCTGATCTAATAAAACAGGATTCAAATATTTTGAAAAATGTATTTATTCCCTTATTAATGTCGAGATTAATAATTTATTTGTTAAAATAAATCTACAAAATACAACAATCCGCCATGATGGCTTAAACACCGGTCAGAGCGAATTACGTCACGTTTACGTAGACGTCATTCTGATTTAGTACAAAAGCACCAATATTTACTGTTGATATACCTAACCGTGACGTAATAACAGACGCCATGACACCAGCGAGCGTTTTGGTTTTGGCGTGAATTTGAAAATTTAAATTTAAAAGTACTTTTATTGCACAAAAACCTTAATTCTCTACAGAAATATGATATATTTTAGACATAATAGAGACTTCTGAATATGATAGAAGAGATTTTGAAAATTAGTCGTCATGCCTATTATATGATAATATACTGATTTGATCGAAAATGTTTCCGATGGTTTTGAAAAAAAAAAACGAAAAACTAGATAGCTGATATAATACTAAATTTTTTTTTAAATACATCCTTCGAATACAATATACCACCCACACAGACAACAAACATCTGTGTTCACCACGCAAATATTTGTTCTCGGTGAAGATCGAACCCACGACCTACGGCGCAGAAGGCAGAGCTACTACCAACTACAGCTTAGAGGCCAGTCCAAAGTCTCAAAACAAACAGTCTGATCATAATAAAGTTTGTTATCGCCATAGCTTAGTCAAATAGATAGAAAGTGAGCAACTTAGTGAGTAAGTGAAACTCAACCACTAAACATTTCATCGCTTTAAACACTAATAAATAAAATGAAGTTCTTGGTCAGACCTCGACCAGTGGGCCTACCACAAGCTCTGTCTGGCTCAGTCTCTGGCTTTGGTTTTGAGTCTGTGTGAGTGTTGACTAAACAAATCCTACGTCGAAACGTCACACACACATTAAAATACACTGGTGAGCACTCACACAGACTCAAAACTAGAGCCAGAGACAGAGCCAGACAGAGCTTGTGGTAGGTCTACAGCCTTGGTAAGTCGTAAAAATGTCGTAGGCACCCATGGTTTATAGCAAAACCCCGTATGGGGTCCCATGAATTTGTATGACTATGGTTTTATCAAATCAGTGGACGTAACAAAACGGAAAACGCTATTAGGACATTTTTAAATGTCTTGGTATTAAAACAGCCTGTATTTGAAATTATTATTTGCAAGTTAAAGATTAAATTCAGTCTTTATTCCGAGAAAAAATCTGAAAGATTAAAAGCCTAAAATTGATCATTATGTGTTAAAAAAAAAGACAGAAGACTCCTTTTATAAGACGATAGACAGAGATCTCAATAATTTACTGTTTAGTTTTTTTATTATTTATTTAAAGGATTTTGTCTCTTAGCGACCAAAAATCTCTTTAATCAGTTGTTATCGCTTTAAAACGTCTTAAAGCTAGGTGTCTAGGTGTCAGTTCCACGCAAAAAGGTTTCGTTTACAAAATATAACGCTACCTTATTTTAGAAAGAAAGAAAGAAAGAAAGAAAGAAAACAAACGTATTTATTTATGACGGCACACGGTAGATAAAAGAAACACGAACATTTTAGACAAATAACAAAAGAAAACGCATATTAACATAACATAAGAAGTGAGGTGATGGAAGGAAGAATACATAGTAAATAAGTACATTGAAATGGTGTCTCTCAATCCCCCGCGATGACGTCACAAAATGGTATCCAACTCAGCTTGATGTTGTGTTTGGTGTAGGCAACACAACGCTGATCTTCCGTTGGATCCAAGTGGGTACGTCACGACATTTAATTTTTAAAACAAAGCATTGTGAAAAAAATTAATTATTTAATAAATAAGTGCTTAAACAGTAAGAGTATGAACATCAGATACACAATAAGTACCCGCTGTAAGTATGGTTGGCGCAAGGACATAGGTACATTAAAACTGCAAAAAGGCCGTGGATATGGAGAAGAGAGATAATAATAACGCAACGTTGTTTGGGGCTTAACAGCTAGACCAAGAAGCAGTGTGCAGGTTTCGATACCCAGGCTTAGCAAATTATAAAAAGGATACCTCATTTCTGAGGTGTTCTTGCATTTTCTGGTGATCGGTCAACAATAATTTCAATTTTATTCGAAAGCTCTTAACGCTTTTAATTCTAATTGTGTTGGAGGAAACGTAAATCGTAAATCTGCACTGACGTCCCGCGATGGGGTGTATTGTGCATTGTCCCCCTGCTAACCCTTTTTGGGTTAAACTCAACCTTTTTTTATTCTGTTTGTAATTCAAGGCAGTGACATTACGGATGAAATTTAACAGGAACTACAAACTTATAAGCAGAGATGGGACAAATCGTAAATAAAATAACCAGATAGGATGACACGATGTGGTTTAAATGACGGTTAGCGAGAACACCTATGACAAATCACTGCCTATTGTGAAGACGTTGGGATAGTCAGTTTGAATTGCATAGTAGGCTTTATCGAAATCCTTATCCTTACTTACCCTCACTAATATTATAAATGCCAAAGTTACTCTGTCTGTCTGACGCGCTTTCATGTCAAAACTACCAAGCCGATTTAAATGAAATTTGGTACACAAACAGTGTAGATTCTGAGAAAAGACATAGATAACTTTTTAACGTGGAAAATCGGTTGTCTGTAAAGTCGGTTTACTGACAATAGTTGAACGTGACAACGTCATACAGCTGTCCACACGGACGCATCGCTCACTCAAGTAGGGAGAGACAGAATGTCGAACGCTGCCGAACGCGGAGGCCGATTGTGCCTCTTTGTCACTCGTTCCGCGCTCTTACTTGCACTTCAAGCCGTAAATGGAACGCCTCAGAGCGAGGTAACGCCGCATAACGTCATGTTTTTTTCGTGCGTGCAGCCGGCTCCATCGAATTATAAAATGTTGTCACGTCAAAAAAAGTTGTAAAGGGTTAAAATGGGGGATGAAACGTTGTGAGCGCGGCGTGGTTCAGCGCGGGAGAAGCGCAGTGTAGTTACTATACTACACAGCTCAAGTTACCTAAAAACAAAGAAAAATGACGCTTACTGCAAGGACATACGAGCTAGCAGTATCCTTGTGTACGTCGTGGAAGGGTAAAAAAGTTAGATAGGGAAGGCATAGTCCAGTAATAGACATCCTCAGGTTGATGATGATGTTACCGGTATGTTCAGTTGTGGTTTCCGTGTCTTAGAAAAGCTACAAATAGAACGTTAAGTTATTTGTACGATCTTGTGTCTTCTCACACAATGTGTTGAAGACAAGACGCGTAAATTGAATTTCAAATTGCCATTTCATAGAAAGCAAGAAGTTCGCATTCACACACAAAGTGGGTTTTACTCATTTTCATGTCACGACTGTTTTAATTTACAATTGGAGGAGTTTTGCAGATATTTAGTTTTTTTAACGACTTCTAATAAAAAAGAAGAAGGTTTTGTTATAATTTGAAATGCATTCCATAGCATAAAAGTGCGACAAACATTAGAAGTAGTTTGATGTGAAAAAAAAACTTTATACATATAGTAGTGTAGTGTAATACTATATTATATATGTACCTATGTAGTTCTTGGTGGGGATCGAACCCACGACCTACGGCGCAGAAGGCAGAGCTACTGCCAACTGAGCTGGCCAGTCTTATTCAATATCCATCTTATTTTATTTGAAGTCCATAAAAAATCACATCGACTGTACGGGTAAGCGCCGAAAACCTGCTTTCTGTGTTTAAAGAACAGACTTCTCCCCGGTTTCACCCACGTTTTGTCCTTACAAAGTTCACGTTTGTTTTCCTACAAGATTGCAGTGCTATTATTGAACAATGTTGAAATTGAGTTAAGGTACAGTCGGCTGCATTTGAATGTAAGCTTTAAGTTAGAGGCGGTGCATTGCAATGACTTTAAATTAAAAAAACCTTAGACCTAAAAATCTCGAAATTACAGGCACGTGAGGCTGAACATCTGCATGCCTCAAGTTAAAGAACGCAAGACACGTTTCAGAAGTTCAGAACGTTTCACGAACATTTCAGAACGCAAGGCTCGGTACGTGATATAAGATACAATGAAATATAATTCCAGAAATTCTTCTTATCTTTCTTTGTTTTCATTTCTTATTTTAATAGTGTGTATATGTGCTGAAGCAGTAAATAAATTAATGTCTATGTCTATGTCTATGTCTAAATTTTACTAGGTGCCTATATCGCCAGCAATATACTTATATTGCTGGCGATCGACTCGAAAAGCTTTCGCGATCGACCGTTTGAGCACCCCTCCCCTATGTAGATAGGGTTAAAATGAGTTCCCGTTCATGTCTCGCTTCGTTAGTTCATATAGCACTGAGTTTGAAATCGTATTTTCCGTGTTTTAAAAGCTTTTAGGCGTTTTTAATCTTTTAAGAGCTTTTAATGAAAGTACATAATGTTGTTATGCTGTGCTTTTAGTGAATATGTTGCAACAAAGTTGCCAATTTCGGCAGTTTAAAATAAAATTATTGTTGTTTAAAAAAATATTATGCTGTTAACACTGTTTTTAAGAATAACGGGATATTTACCATGATTACATTTTGTGAGTTCTGCCGCCGAAATATCTGAAATCAAAACTCAAATTTTAATCATGGTCATCCCTTTGTTTATAAAAATATCTTTTAATCATTTGAAATACCCCAAATATACGAAGCGTAGGGCGCCCACCCACCAGGTGGAGCGACGACATTGTTAAGATCGCAGGAAGTCGGTGGATGGAAAGGGCTCAGAATCGTTCTTCCTGGAAATGTGTAGGGAGGCCTATGTCCAGCAGTGGACTTCTTCAGGCTGATAATGATGACCCCTTATATTTTTCGTACATTTATAAACTAATTATTATAATTTTCATTGTAAATAAATGTATTAACACACTAATCCGATGTAAATGAGCCGTGTGGTCCGCTCATACACATGAATGGGTCAGTCGGGTGACCACCGGGAAGCAAGCACCTTAAATGGACGCGTGTCGTAGCAATGGGTATAGGACGTAGCGATAGAACGAGCGATTTCTAAAGTGAAAGCGGGTAATTTCGAGACTCGAATTCTGAATCATCTGCTGAACTTGAATCTTGAATACAATATCTAGTATTGACTGGCGAAAACCATCGTAAGCAATTTTTTAAGCCTTTTACATGTTGTATGACTTTTTTTCTAAGAATTCACCATTGCGTTCTAGGTGTGATGTTATTTAATGTTTTTCCGCTTTCCTTGCAAAACTAACACATAATACTTGCCTCTTTTTGTGAATTCAGAAACTAGAAGCTTGATTGATATTTGTAATAAAAGTTGCATATTATTTTATTTAGGTATCTTGGCTACTATGACTGCTTTCATAGCTCGGTAGGTCAAATAGCTCAGCCCTCTGCGCTGGAGTACGTGGGTTTGATCCCCACCATTTGTTTGGCGAACACAGATGCTTGTTCTCTGTCTGGGTGTTATATTGTATTCTAAGTATGAGTGTGTTTACAAAAAACGCATACTAGTATTATGTCAGCTCTCTAGTTTCCATAGTCTCGTTATTAGTTTGGCCTCTAGCTCAGTTGGTCTGCCTTCTGCGCCGTAGGTCGTGGGTTCGATCCCCACCGAGAACAAATATTTGTGTGGTGAACATAAATGTTTGTTCTCTGTCTGGGTGTTATATTGTATTCTAAGTATGTATTTACAAAAAAAAAAAAAAAAGATTCAAGTATTATATCAGCTATCTGGTTCCCATATTACAAGCTCTGCTTAATTTGGGGATAAATAGTATTGTGTGGATTGCATACAATATACTTTTACAACTACAAGTAAATCGCTTCAGCGTCCGCCACGCTCACCACCGAGCCCGCTCTCATGATTACGTCAACTTTGAAATTGAGGATTATCATATAAAGTCTTAAACACCCCGCTGATGCCTTGTAAGTCTCGTTACTGCAACTTCATGTAATGATTTTGATGTCATCCGCTTATCTCGGCCCCACACTTCGTATTTTAAGTTCTGTAAGCTTATTCTGACATTTCATATCATTTTGTCGTTAGTTTACTGCGAAATTACTACCGTTAGCGTTGTCGTTAGCCCCAGTTTTGTTACAATTGGTGCCCCCGGCGGGATCGCGAGAACTAATGTTATTTACTTACGAACGCTACGTAAAAACTGAATAGGACATTTATCGTTTTTCAATACATCATCAGGGCTAAGGCACTGGTGGCCTAGTGGTGCTCTAAGGTCGCGGGTTCAAATCCATTCGTGTGTGAGTGAAACCGGCATGTCGTAGAACCTAAAAAGTTCGAAATAATGCGACAAGCGCACGAATGGAGCTTCTTTAAAGCTCACTTCAAATCCTTTCATCATACTAGGTTCGAAAGAATCACAGCAACACACAAAACACAGAAGAAGGGCTAAGGACTACGCTAACGACAGTAATTTTGCGTTAAGCCAACGACAAAACGATGTTGAAAACTCAGAATAAGCCTTCTGCTTCGTTGGAACACGTTACAACATATTTTTTTTATTTAATACTTAGTGATGTGAAAACAAGAAATTGAATTGTTATGCACATACAAATAAAACTACACATGCAAAACATAGTATGCAGATAATTTTGCTGCCTCGCGCACTGCAGATGTATGAAATTTACAAACCATAAACTGGTAAAGCTATTTTGAATTTACTAAGAAGAGCATCTGGTAGCTTCTAGCTAGTGTAACCACACTTCAGTTTCATGTCGGCCTTTCGTTTTATTATGCCGATAAAATGACCGCCTCGATCGTAGAAAATTTATGGCCTGGGGTGACCATTTTTGTGGTAAATTATGGACTCGCCATCAGTAAAAATATTGTTTTTAGTTTTAACACTTGATAGTTGACAGTCGATATTCAAAGTCAAACTCAAAATTCGTATAAGCAGTTTTTATTACAAGGATTACTTTGAGACGTCTTAAAACAACGTGTGACTCTAAATGCCAGTTCCACGCGGCCAAGCCTAGAATATATTTTTTTTTTTTTACAATTTATAGGCTAACGCTTGACCGCAATCTCACCTGATGTGAAGTGATGATGCGATCGACGGAGTAGCGCGCTCACCTAGAAGATACCTATTCACTCTTTTTTTGAAAGCGTCCAAATTATAGGAATTTGGAAAAATAGACGCCAGCAACGAGTTCCACTCTTTGGCTGTCCGCATTATAGAAGTGGAGGCAAAGCGCTTAGTGCGGGAAGAAGGTGTATCAACCATGAATGGATGCCTCATTTCCGTACGTCTAGTGGTCCGGTGAATAGCAAGTAATACTATATTTGTTTATGTAAAAGATAGACAAACAAGCTTACTGCCCACCTGATGGTAAGCGGTCACCGTCGTCCATAGACACCAACAACACAAAAAAATGTTTTATGTAACCATGTATTCATGTTTAAAATAAGGGGGAACACCTCTGACATTGAAAAAATCACGATTAACACGCGTTTTCATCAAAAACTTCTTTATCTTCAAATTGCATTTGAATCTCGGCAAAAAGCCGTAAGTAGTTTGTAATCACTCTAACACCTTATGCACACAACATTTTTAGTCATCATTCAATGACACACCATCTAGTACGAAGTAAATAAAGGAAAGGATCTTCTGGTTATTTTCTTACGTCTTCGATTTCAAGAAAGCCCATCGATGACTATGTCTTGTAATCGTAACCACTATGCTCGGTACAGTCATAAACAAAAGTAGAATGCATGTCTTGTTGATTTGTGTAATGATTTTTTTTTCCAGCTCTTTGAGGGATAGATCAGCTGTGACCTATCCCGTAATAAATCCCGGTTAGTCCTTCATGTATTACGTGTCTTAAGTTTGAATGGTATCATTTTGCGAGAGAATAGTGCTTGAGAAAAGTGGGCGATCCATTGGCGAGCCAAAACCGACGAGCCTGCAAGCCAAAGGAGCACCTACAAAACCGCGATCTTTTAGGTTCTCCATTGGCGGTTTATATCTTTGGCTCGCCTACCACTTTAGGCTTACAAACGGAATTCACTTTCTGTTCGATGGTACTTTTTCTTATTTCATCTAGCTAATGTCAATAGATCTGTGTGCTGTCGTTGGTCTAGCCCTTAACAGTAGCCTTAACCTTGACAATGTTCTTTTTATAACGCTTTTATATACTTTGCAACGATGTGCTAGACTCTGAATTTTAGCCTGCGCCATGTTTTGCTCACCATTCAGCTTGCTGCTGTGTTCCCCCTGAGAACTACGTCACCAGGATTTGTTGACCTTCCTCTTCTTAAACCTATGCTTCTTAAATTTAAAAATCAACATTGATGACTAAACCAACAATCATTCAATAGTTGACTCATGAGTTACGAGATTTACTGCTGAATTATCTCAAACTGCTCACGCTTTTGTATCGAAATGCTATTGTATTCTGAAGGTCGATGAGATAAGATTTGTATTACGGTGGCAATAAATATTGCACATTGGCTTATCGGCTTTGTAGAGCGCTATCTCTTTCTGACATACACTATGCTCTATGATGCCGAGATTAGCCGATGTGCAATATTTGGTGCCTACTAACATATTAAACATTAGAAAATATTGTAACGAGAGGTAGATATGTTATAAAAACTATAGTTTTTGCACTATTTGCGTTCGATTTTCAGGGCCATTTTTTGCCTAATATTGCTGAAAACAGAACCATATTAGAAAGACTTCGCTGTTCGTGCGTCTGTCTGTCTGTCTGCCTGTCCGTCTGTTGCCAGCCTCTATCTCATGAACTGTGATAGTAGTTAGAGAGTTGACATCTTCACAAATGATGTATTTCTTTTCTTGCCTCGATAAGGGCAAATACTAAAAATTAAAATATTTTTTTTATAGAGGCTCCCATTAACAGGTATGATTTTTTTTGCCGTTTTCTATTGATAAGGTTTCGGAACCCTTCGTGCGCAAGTCCAACTCACACTTGGCAGGGTTTTTATATTAAATTGTTCACTAAAATCATAAAGTCATGGTCACTGTGTGCTCCCGTTAAAATTGCATAAAATGATTATTGAGTGAAAAGACAAGTTTTGTTTACCTAAGCAGACGCTTACGTAATATATATCGTCTATGTAAATGGTATGTACTATCAAAATGGCATGTACATGCATAATGCATTTTATTTGCCCCAATAGGGAATAGTAACAAGGTTAAATGTGACTACTTAGTAACCTACACAGGCACTTTCTACTAGTGAAATCAACTTGCTAAAATTCTAGATATCTACGAAGGACACATATAAAAGGAAAAACATATAAATTATAATAATTCATAAAAAAATATATAATAAGTCCCTACTGCAAAAGTTAGGATTTTAATGAGATTCAAACCTTCCCGTTGCACTATTGGTTCCTAATCTCACTAAAATTTTAAATCACAATTCGTACAAACACGTACAGATATCAGTGATCGAAGACTAACACTAATAAAAATATGAGATAGCAAGAAATAATGATAAAATAGAGGTTGTCCTTGTCTAACACAGGGATTACCGTCGAGGTTATTTCTTTCAGGATGAGATAAGAGATAGAAAATGCCTACAATTATTCGGAAAACAACACGCGTGCGTTATGTAATGAACTCGCTTGAATGACAGCTAAGATAACGATACTGTGACGATAGTTCTAAATATTTTCGTTAATTTTTAAAGTCATTCGTCGTACGACATAGAGCTACGAATTATTTTTAATTAGTAACTTCAAGACTTAAAAGAGAGGTAGGTATAACTTTAGAAACTATCATGGTTTTTAACACTATTTTTATGAAACAGCGGGATATTTTACTATCATTTAATTTTTGTGAGGTAAATATCTCGTTGTTTCATAAAAATAGTGCAAAAAGACAGGTTTGCCAGTGAGCTATGGAGCGCAGCATAGGTGTCAAACCCACAGACCGCAATCAAAACACTACGCTGATGCGCTCCAAACTAAAAACAGTAGTGACTGAAAAAGCGGCAAACCATAAATGGGATTGGGCAGGGCATGTGGCCTTATGCCGGACGTTTTTTGGACCAAAATATTTTTTGATTGGGTTACAAGGTCAGCGTTGTAGAGGAAGACTCCGGAGAAGATGGCAGGACGATGTCGAATGTCATATGAATGACTGGCCCACTGTAGCCAAATATCAAGAGGTGTGGAAAAACCGGTCCGGGTTAAAATAAAATAATAGTAACTTCATTAATAGTACAAGGTACCTACAGCAAATATTCTACGTAAAGCGATTACTTCTGTACCCGTAGTTTTTGTGTCTAGCTAGACCATCATGCTTCATCTTTACTAGTTTAATTAAATTAAAATAAAGCTTATAATGTTACAACGTATTGGTGTTATTTCTTAAAACATAGGTTTGTCATATTAGAAATATTTACGTAGCATCTATTTTTGTATTACTAAAAGAGCAAAGAACGTGTGATTTTCTTGTTTATCATATAAATTACCATAGACTTTTGACTTTATCCTGCTAGAAATAAATTTGAGGTCACCTCTGATGACCAACACTTGCATCAGAGTGATCTCATCTTTTATCATTGATGATCTTATAAAATAGAACCATTCAAATAATCTCGTAATGTCCTCTTTTATTTTTTGAGAAATTTACATACCATATCCATAACCAAGGCTTTGAAAATCACAGCGAGCCTTATCAGTGACGCGTCCGGCGATTAAAGGACGCAGTAACGACCACCGATAACAGTGATAACTAATCTTGTTCTTGGACTCGAGCACACTTGTTTGTTTCTTACATCCGTGAACGGTGTACAACAGTTCGGTATTCGAAATTTAAAAATATTATAGTGGAATAAAATAAAAACCCGCGGTCGAAAAGAGTTTCGTATCTCTTTGAACGGTGTTCGATTTATGAATTCAAAGAGCAAAAACTTTTTCGTGAGTTTTGACTCATTGTGGACAGTGTTCGTATTTCAAACGTTGAATGTAGTTTTTGTGAAAAAAAATGTTAGCGCCGTAGATAAGTTGTACGAGTATAGCAATGATACAAAAAAAGTTATTAGGTTTTTTTTTAGTTTTTTGTCTTAATTTAAAACCAGTGTTCGTCACCAATAGTTGATAATAGCAAACTCTTATCTTAATTTTAGTTGAATAGAACACGTGGGAAGTGTTAAAATAAGTTATCTATGGTTTTACAACATGACATAGTATTTACCGTTAAACGTAACATTTTCATTCAAACTAGTATCGGCATGCATAAAATAACAAGACAAGTGTTAAACCAATAAAATGGTAGCGGGGACTTTGAATAACTAAGCTTCGATCAATTTGTGAGCATGCTTTCTCTGTCATTTGTCACGATAGAAGTCGTAGAAGTCGAAATAAAAATAGCAATGCTTGTGCTTCAATATACAGCCATACTTATAAACGCAATTTAAATTTAAACATTGCTTACAGTTAGCCCTGTCACTGTTTGTCATTGTTCAGTGGTAAGAGATAGCAATAGTTTAAGCACTGTTTATCTTTTGACATATTTTAATAAGTAAAAAAAAAATGTGGATCGGTGACGAGCCCTTAAATCTCTGTTTGTTTGGATTTAGCAAATAAATGAGAAAGTCTCGTATGTAAGGTTAAAGCAAATTTTTAAGTTAGGTCTAAAAAATATCAAAAGTGCATTGGTTTAAGTTATATTTGAGTGTAAAACTGTTATTTTATCGCTGACTAAATATAGGATTTCATTGATGCCGTGATGACGTACGACTTCCTACATGAGAACTACCTACGCATGTTCAATTATTATTTTTTAATAAAACGTTTTAATTTCTAAATATTGTAGGTACTTACACAAGACATAAGAAAGAGACAGAAATAAAAGAGGACATAAACAAAAGTCAATTTTTCCCTTCCACGTCGCCTCACTTCTATAATGTACACAAGGATACGCATCAGACTATACACTGCTAGCTCGTATATCCTTGCAGTAAGCGTAATTTATCTTTGTTTTGGGTAACTTGAGTTGTATCCTACTGTACAAAAGTAAGCTGAGTTTCACAAGTGTTTTTTCACTTCTGTAATAAATAAATAAATAATGTGGACAATCCACACAACACTATCTAGCCCCAAACTAAGCAGCGCTTGTACTATGGGAATCAGAGAGCTAATATAATACTTAAATATACTTTTGTTTTTGTAAATACATACACATAGAATTCAATATAACACCCAGACAAAACATCTATGTTCACCACACAAATATTTGTTCTCGGTGGGATCGAACCCATGACCTACGGTGCAGAAGGCAGAGCTACTGCCAACAGAGCTGAGAGGCCAGTCAAATCAGCCAGTCAGTAATGTAAGGAATGAGAGAAAGGAGGAAAGGAGAAAGCATGCACATATATAGACTCGAAGCTTTATTGCATAACTGGTACGGAAAAACTGTTATTTAACGTGTTAATTCAAAAGTCGAGGTTAATGGAGTTGATCGAATTTTCGTGAATCGAATGATTCAGTGATTGTAATGATGCGCCCGCGCCCGCCAGTCTCGCGCGTGAGTTGTGAAGTGAACAGGCATCTGCATCTATTGTAGATGATTTATAGCGTCAGTGGCAATTGGTGATTACTCCCCTACTTACGAGACGCTACAGTGCCTGGTTTTTAGATGGAATAGTCTTGCCCAGCATCTATACCATCCTGAGAGATTAGTCGGCCTAATCCACAGGAAAGACATGGTGAATACGTGATCATGAGTGTTCCGAATTTGAGTGCGGATCAAATAACAGGTACCTACTTTATTATTTTTATGAATACTAAAAGTGCATATGCGGCTGCCGTAGACAGGTTTCAACATGTTCATGAAGATTTGGAGTGGTTCAACATTTTAATAATCAAAACAAATGTTGACTAACATCCGATGCTGACTCTATGTTTGAGCAGTTACAGTGCCACCAACTTATCTGTTCAGTTGATCATTTTCTTCTTGCCCTTATCCCACTTTATGTGGGGTTACAACTTGGTCTTCCTCCTCCATTCCCCTCTGTCAGCCGTCATCTATCCTCTGTTATCCATGTTATTTTTCACACAGTTCTTCCATGTTTTATTTGGTAGACCAAATAAAACATGGAAGAACTGTGTGAAAAATAACATGTGAATGTGAAAAATAACATAGGGATGTGGATGGATATGTGGGTAGAGGTAGACCTCTACCCACATATCCATCCACATCCATACTCATCACTCTCCTAGTCACATGACTTTCATCTCTCCTCATGACATGCCCGTACCACGCCAGCCATAGTTCTTCTGTTCAGTTGACCATTGAATCGTTATTTAATTTAGTTGCTACTATCTTTTGCTTGCGGCAAGATGGGGCGGAAGAGGGAAGAGGGGGGGGGGGGGATTTGAGAATGTAGCTGGCAAGTATTGGATGAGTAAAACTGAAGACCGGGCTCAGTGGTGCGTCTTGGAAGACCTTCGTCCAACAGTGGACTGATATAGACTGATGATGATGTTATTTTGCTGCTGAATAGATAGGTACAATGGTGGCACTGTAAATTAAGTAATTTGATAGTGAATAACTTTGTTTTAGCTCTGTCATGTATTTTTAATGAAAGAACAGAATCGACAAAATAATCAAAAAATTCAAATCACTTACAGTTTTTTTTGTGTGCATGCATTTTTACACGAGGCAAACTGTGCTATACCTACCTAGTTATACCTAGACTACGCTGCAGTTTCCTTTTTCATTATTTAACAAGTATCAACGCACTAGCATTGCTATTCAGTGAGGTAATACCACCAGCGCGGCGGCTTTGGAATGCTTCCGTCTGGTACTGGTTTGGATCAGTTGAGCTATCTCTAGATCTTTTGAAACTATCATGGTTTTTAACACTATTTTTATGACAGTTGCATGCACCATGATCACGGTTGAACTGTTCAACCGTGATCATGGTGCATGCAACTGTGCCGAAATATCGGAAGTCAACTCATAAAAAATTTAATCATGGTAAATATCCCGTTGTTTCACAAAAATAGTATATATAGATCGTTTGTTACGGTCTGCAGATAGCTATCCTGTTTCTTGTGTATTTTGTAAATATTTCTTTGGTTCTAATTCAATTGACTCTGCTATTTATGAAATTATAGTAAACTCACAAAAAAAAACTAGTAGTACTTATTGTCTATGTAGTTTAGTTGAGTTGATAATTTTGTGCATGCTGTGGCATCCTATAACTGGAGGGACACATAGTTTTAAGACGTTTTGTTAATATTATTTGTTATTCTCGTGTTTCCTTTGTTGGATGTCCTAATAAATGAAAAAAAAATAATAAAAAAAAAATTCTTAGTAAAATTTCTTGAATCAATCAAATAAAATATATGAAGGTTGTAAAAAGTTAAAGAAAAGAAAAAGAAAACTTACTTAATTTGAAAGGCATGTTTACTGTTCATTATGATTAATTAAAGGAGTATCGTTGAGGCGCACTTAAAATCCTTTCACCACACTTGGTTCGAAAGAATCAATGACACGATAAGAAGAAGAATAAGATTAATGCCCAAACCTACTTAAAAGTTCCATTGTGTCCTCACTAATTAGCAAAGCACACTGATCACTAATGGCGTACTTATTTTGTTATCTGTCTAGTCTAAGTGTTTAGTTCACCAACCCTGGGTAACGCTATCAGTTCGATACAAACATTTCTTTCTTTGTTTTCCAAAACACATTACTCCACTGCGCCTGCTGATCACTGTAAACCTACCAAAGAGCCCGATCTTTTTTGACGTGATACTTTTTTATGCGGGTTTGAGCATTTTCGGGGTGGGAAAAACTAATGCAATAGCGTCACGTAACCGACCCTCTTCGGCTAAGACCGACACACTTCGCCAAAAGTCTGGGTCTGTCCGCCCGCAGGAAGTTCAAGTTTTCACTTATGTCGGCATTCCTCGAGTGCCACTGTTTTTAAGCAACTTGTTAGTGGAACTAGCGTTTGCCCTACCTGATGCTAAGTGGTAATCATCGCTAACAAAGCACTGGCTTACACGCAGGTTTAATCTTATTTTCCTTAAAAATGCGAATGTTTCGATATTTACTATCTTTGCGATCACGGTATTGTGGTTAGCCTTATTTTGTCTTGTCACAAGTTAAATCAAACCGGTGTGGTGAAAGGATTTTATAAATACGCCGCAAAGAGACTCCTTTTGTGCATTTATTGACCTTAAAATAAAAACCTAAAATTTGTATAGGGGGAATCCGCGGCAAGCTGGGAAATGGGTGCGTTCCAACTTTTATCTAAATTGGTCTAGTTAAAACATGATTGAGTCACAAACATCTGTCATCGTTTTTCATTAAATAACGAAGTAGGAGAATATTCTGAGAAACTGAGTCTCAAACGCTGAAAAAACATGGTGAGGAAACTCACGGCTTAGTCAGCACCGAATTGACCATGTGTTTCCTGAATGCTTGTATAGATGTAGAACTAGCTTATTATACTCCATATCCAGTATCTCCATATCTTCCAGTGACTAGTCACTAGAAGGAGTACATAAGAGGAACATAGTGACCTACATAGCTCTTAGAATTAGTAAGTTGAAGTGGCAATGGGCAGGTCATATAGCTCGAAGAACCGACAACCGTTGCGCTGGAAGAAAAAGGTTCTCGAACGGCGACCACGAACCAGGGGCTCAATTCTAGACTAGTGACTTTTTTGTCACGGTAGATATATTATATCACAAGAACTGTCAGTTTCTTTAGTGAATTTGACAGTTCTTGTGATGTATGTATAGACTGACACCAGATGGACCGACGAAATTCTTAAGATCGTGGGATGAAAAGGACTCGAATCGTTCTCGCCCTTCACAAAGACCTACTATTTGCATTCCCGTTCATAAGTGTTTGATGAGATTAAAATACTTGCTTCGTTTCTACAACAAATCTCTCAAACTTTTGGCTGTTTTTAGAATATTTGTAATTTATTGAAAACTGTCTGCTACAACGTGTTCTTATCAAAACAAGTAGGTATCTTCTGAGAATCGTTTGAAGTCTGGACGTAGTCTGAGCGGCTTAAGATTCTATGATGGAAGTACTAGCTAAGATTACTACTGTAAACTGTGTATTGAGTTCTGAAAACCTTGGATAGTCTCCCCATCACAATTCCAGAATGATTTCAGATTATTTTGTCAGTATTTCCGGAACGTTACAATTTGGGAACTTTTAAGACAAGAGTGAACAGGTGGATTATGGCTAAGCATGCTCCATCTTAGGCTGCATCCTCACTTTCCATCAGGTGTGATGGCAGCCAAATGCTTAGCTATCTATATAAAAAAAAAAAACACTTTTTTTCTAAAGAGCGAAAAAGCGTTTGCTAAAAGTACGTATAAACCTACCTACTTCCACCTTATTTTTGAAGAATCATGAAAACCTATCTATTTTGTTACGTAACTATTATTTTTGATATGAGCAATTTACACGATCATTGCTATTTTTAGTTCAAAACTACCGATTTTTTATAACAAAAAAATATTATATCATGTACAATTATAACAAAAAGTGTTTCCACAATCTCCGCATGCGATAAAAACCTACTCCATTACCCTATTTAATCTATGTTTTGACAATTAACATTTATGTACGCAGATCAAAAGTCATGTAATCAACATGTAATGTCGCAACAATTATCAGTAATAAATAACTCAAAACGTGTAAGACAAATTACTAAAAAGTGTGGAGCGATTGAGTCTTGAAACACCAAGAATGCAATATATCATGGTGTCGGTGCGTAGCCGGTGGCTGATAAAGGATATCGACCATCAAAGTAGACAGGATTCTATTGGGATAAACTGTACTGTACGAGCTCTATGGAGCGGCACGTAACTTTAGCGCTGACCGTTATTGCGCAGAAGTCAAAAATACCTGAGAAGGGCTAGCGGGATGAAGGGCGTGCGTGCGTAGCGCTGATTGGTTCTCCGATTGAATTCTCCTCCCCGCACCGATTCGATACCCCCCGCACATCCAGCGTACAGTCGCGTTCTCAATTGTATGTTTATTGACAGATAATGTTTTTATTTTTCTACTCCTCATAAATATTAGGCTTTTTGACTTTAGACTTAGCTTTAACAAACTAGTAGGGAAAGATGCGATAACACGCTAAGGTAAACGACAAGTTTTGGTGAACGACGAAAAAACTGAAACGCAGTTGGAGATCTGTGAAAAACAAAAACTGCTCAAGTTCTTTTGAATACAGTGCTTTAGTTGACAATGGACTTTCACTATTACACTAAACATCGATCCCAACTTTAATCAAAAAGTTATTGATAAAAAAACACCTCTCTCTTTCCACTCCAAAGCCCTTACAAATTGACATCTAAATTACTAAAATGGCGGGGATTTGAAATTGTATTTACGTAATAGAGAGCATGATTCAAGTAACATTCACGCTATGTGAATGAGATATGAATTATTAAGACTCTACTAAGAGCTTTGATGAAGTTAAGACGGTTGCTCACGCCGATAGTATCTTTGAATACTCAATTATACAATCACGTCTGGTAGAGGAACTAATTAGTCCTGGTATAGAATAGGACTTTCCATCACCTCCCACCTCATAAAAGTTTCAAAAATGATAACTTAGTTATTTTTCTTTCTGTTTGTAAACAGGTGATCTTTCTATTTATTTCTATTCTATTTGTACATTTTGAGTTTTGGGACTTGTTTGAATATTTTATCATTAGAAAGCCCGCTAAGTTTATTATATTGTCGTTTAAAGCTCTTACATAAGTTTACGAAGTAATTTGAATAGATCGCATCTTTAGCTTTGGTTTATTTGAGCACCCGCTGTGTAGACCTCTGTTTCCACGTGGTTTATACCTATCGTTAAAGCTACCAGCTTGAGAAAGTTTTTGAATTTCTTTACCTACGTTTCTAAACATAAAATGTCATTTACTCAATATTTCTAATACTCATAGGCTTCGTTCACACGGCATTGTCCTGCACGTTTTTTTCGTATTCGTTTTTTTAACGTACAATCATCCGGGTCTTCACACGGTAAATTATCATTCGTGTAAAAGACGAATAGCCGCAGTCTTCACACAGTTGTCACAGCGAGTACACGTCACTGATGGATCCACGCGTTAAAGTTCATTCGATTTGCTTGACAAGTCCGTTGAGTATGCGTTTAAACGTATAAGCGGTACACGTTTTTTTGCAGTACAATCGACGTGTGAATGGATATATGTACGTTGTATGGTCACTATTTATACGTTAAGACGTATACTGCAAAAAAACGTGCAGGACAATGCCGTGTGAACGAAGCCATACTCGACCTCATGCTGAGACAGGGTACGTTTTGCGATTGCCTCCCTATTTTATTAGTTTTTGTTTTTATCATATAGTAATTTCCTGTGTATGTTTATAAAAACAATTCGACTTACTCTGGAATCCGAGTTAGTCTGTCAAAATCCACAACTCAATGATAACTATCAGATCAGATATTGCTTGCTAATAAAGCCTTGCGAACATCAAGATCACCTGCGATAACGTTCAGTGTATCGCTGTCAATGTTCAAGGCAGTGTGTGTGGATGTATGCAAACCCCTATGATCAAACTGATCGCCATCGCCATTTCCGTGGCAGATCGCCTAGATGTGCGGGATTAACTGAATTAGGGTATTCACCCGCATGCAGTATCAGCTTCTGTCGAATTTGAGGTTAATTTGTCTATGAAGTGAATAGAAAAAGTGGAATCCTACTAATATTATAAACGCGAAAGTTTGAACGTGTGGATGGATGGATGTTTGTTACTCTTTCACTTAAAAACTACTGAATAGATGATAATGAAACTTTTCAATATTTAGCTCATACATTAGAATAACATATAGGCTACAATTTATAAAGATTTGTGAAAACGGATGTAAGTAATGGGAACGGGGCGAGTGAAGCCGCGGGCGGCCGCTAGTTTGCTTATAACTTGGCGGCCAATTTTATTAATGTCACTTTTCATATTTTTCGTGTAAAGTCCTGTTTTGATTTGTTTATTGGCTGACACATTTTTTGAAATAACCGTTGTTTCCTTGTTACAGAGATCGAAGCGGCGGAGGCTTGCAAATGGCTCCGGGCTGCTGGATTCCCTCAATACGCTCAGATGTACGAAGGTGAGATTACTATCTACATTGACGACATTCTATCAGCAGCATCCATCATAGTCAAAGTCAAGTCAAGTCAAAAATGTATTTATTCAGTAGAATCACAAGGATCGCTTTGAAACGTCTTATAGCTAGGTGAACCAAGAACATAAAAATAGAAGAACCAAGGTCACCGACATAGCTCGTAGAGTTAGTAAGTTGAAGTGGCAATGGGCAGGCCATATAGCTCGAAGAGCCGACAACCGTTGGGGATAAAGGTTCTCGAATGGCGACCACGAACCGGAAGACGAAGCGTAGGGCGCCCACCCACCAGATGGACCTACGACATTGTTAAGATCGCGGGAAGTCGATGGATGGAAAGGGCTCAGAATCGTTCTTCCTGGAAATGTGTAGGGGAGGCCTATGTCCAGCAGTTGACTTCTTCAGGCTGATGATGATGATGATGATGATAGCTAGGTGAGTCTAGGTGCCAGTTCCACACGGCCAAGCTTAGAAGAACAGGCAACAAACTACGGCTTGGTTCCTACCGTTTTTTGAATGATCTGTCTATTCTGTGATACGATACTTTTCTATGAGAACCAGTGACGGAATAAACCGATTATCCGCTGGTCTTAAGGTCGTTTCTGCCAACAATGTGAACTGATGGAAGAATCAGATGGCTCCCTATTATTGAATCTCAAATGCATTACCTCTCAGATTTCGTCCATCAACGGCATGACCTACATTTATAGCACATTGCTGTGTTTCGGTTTGAAGAGTGTGGGTGCCAGTCAAATTACTGGCTCGTGAGTCTGAACATCTGTATGCTTCAAGTTGATGGACGCAGGGCAGTACATCGTACGACACGTTCCTGACATGCGTGACGTATGAGGCAATGCTTTGTTATAACAATGGCACATCCAATATCATGTGGTAGCCTTTGCCTATTCTATCAAATAGTTGTATTCAAAAAAAAGACACAAGACCTTTCATACACTATCCCGTCAAGTTAACATATTGTGTTAACCTTAGAACCCTTCAAACCTGAATACAGCAATGCTGCTTCACGGCAGAAATAGGCATGGTGGTAGTACTTCCCCGGACGAGCCACACATAGATCTCTATTACTAGCGATCATATTTAAATTCACACAACAAATATTCAAGCATGGGTTCTGGCCACTGACAAGCGTCCAAACAGTCTGGTATATCATATTAAGGACACCATCCCGGAACAATACCGACCTGTCCCAACAAGCGATTAATCATACTTACACTGTCCAATACAGGGTGTTAGAGCAATGATATAATATATGTTTCGGTTGGAACACAATTTATAAAGGAGTTACGCTAATCCAATAATCCTTTGAAACAGATACAATTTCATATGCAATTTAGTGTGCTTGTCAGTTTTTTACCTGTCTAGTTTTTCAACATTTTTCTAGGTCTTTAATTATACCATGCTTAATGTATTTTTCCTCATACTAAGTGAAACCCTACAAATCGAAATTTCCAAAGATATCTAGACTTGAAGTTATTCCCGTGTCGTCCCACGAATTGTTTATGCAATGTAAATAAAACTTATAATAAAGTATGTAATATTATGTAATGGAGTATATTATGATTTTTCTCGAACAAGCTTAGTTAACAAAAGTCAATAGTCAATAGTCATATTTTATTTGGTAATAATTTTACAGGTCATCGAATTCTTTGATATTCAAAGAAATTATAACATTCATTTTAAAAAATAATATTGCATAAAATAATAAATAACATTCACATCACATAAAAAATACATTATTAAAATCATTTAAATTAGGGACACTATCGTAGATAGGTACCCTACCTATAACCTACTAACTACTTAACTGGGAATTATACCATCTTTTAACTACAAATTCTCATTAAATTTCTTAAAATTTAAGTGCTAATGTAGGCGACGTTGGAGAAGAACGATCTAGAAGACACCTAGTAACCCTTCAAAGATAAATATCTCCAAGGAGTTAATATTTCTTAAGAAGTAGCACCCTGTATCCAGCTAAGATCCTTATGCAGCTCAGCTGTGATGATGAAGTCAAATCCTCACAATTGACAATCATTCTTACGTTTATTAAAGAAATCATTGTATGGATAAGCCAATAAATAATAAATTAATAATGCGGACAATCCACACCTACACTATCTAGCCTCAAACTAAGCAGCGCATGTACTTTGAGAACCAGATATCTGATATAATACTTAAATGTTTTTTTTTTTAATAAAACAAAGAAATACAAACTGAGTGAGTTCTAAGGTTATGTGTTGAAGGAAAGATGCTACCCCTAACTTTAAAGTCTAACTTTTTGGAGAATGATGCAACAGCAACTCACCAAACCACCAATACTTGTTTATTTGCACCAAAGCTACAGGGTTGGCGACCTGACATCAAAATCTAACCCGTCATTCCGATTTCTATGGCTAAGTCAGAGAGCCTAGCCGCCACACATACCTTGAACGGTATACAGGCTACATTTGTTTCATTGGATTGTTTTTTTCTATAGAAGCTTCTTGTATACAAGAAAGAAGCTACAAAGTATTTATGACTGTTCAGTGTTTATCTCTATTGTCTCAAAAGACGCCTGTTAAATAAATTGCATGAGATTGCTTAAAACATAATTGCCTTAAGCACTTAAACATTAGAAATATTTTAACCACAATGTGCACCAGTCTTCAAGTTGTATATTATATATATATATACATATTATATATTATATATTATATACCCACTTATTATATACATATTATATACCCACTTATGCCAACACTCAAACACCCGCAAAGCATGTCCATATTAACCTTTCTCTCTCTGTTGACAATATAAACTAAATTATCCTTTAATAACAGCTAAAGGGAAATAGACACGCACTTTCCTTACTACATGATCCCAACTATTCTGTGGCAAGACGGGTAAATGCTTACTAACTATGTCTATAATCTATGACACAACTGTAGTAACTATTCCTTCAACTTTGGCGCTGCAGTACTAACTGCTATACAAGCTATGTGCATTCCATCCTTGCAACGAATCTATTGATATGATTGAATGTATGTCTTGGTATTTGGGTAAATACAATGAAATGTTTTTGTAGTCCTGAGTTTTGTAGTTGAAATGATAAATGGATGGATGATAAGATTTCAATTGAAAATTACTAAGGTAGATTATTATTAATAGAGTTTTTAAAAAGTGCTTATTTGGAGATCCTAACAGAATCGTGTAGTGGGTATCTACAAGTAGATGCTCTAAGTATATAATAAATATAAGTAAAAAATAAATCCAAAACCATAAAACACTTTTCACTTTTAGATAGATATAACTAGCATTTATAACTAGCCTTGTTTTTGAAAGTCTAAAAAAGAAATGAATATATTTTTATCTGACGGATAAATTTATCTTTACATGGAAAAATTTGCCCATAAACAGATAAAACATGGAAAAAAGTTGATGGCGACCACTTTTTTCACAAAGACGGCGTCTATAGCGTAAGGTTTGTCAATATCTTTGAGATAAGAAAAAAATGCAAGGTCGAGTTACACGTCATAGCATGTTTCAGTTCTGCATGGATGGTATTTTTATCTAAAGCATGTTTTTTTAAAGGATCTGGAAAAAAATAATTATGGTTCTGACCGTCACCGGCAATTGTTATTTGCCAATGTTGACGGCCAATTTGGCTATGTTCTTTGTATGCACTTTTATTACAATAGGTACTCAAATAGAGTAACTATTTTAAGCGTGTGCTTTGACAGTTACAAAAAGTGTTCACTTACACCCTGGTTTACCCTAATCTTGATTTCGAAAAAATATTACTAAATCAAGAAATATTTTTGATCGCGTATTTTGTTAGATACGTTGTGAATTTTGATACTAATAAGCTACGGAAAATCCTTGTTTGAATTTTACTTACACTTGGTTTTGACCCAATTAAGTTATCGTAGGTATTGCACAAGTTATACCTTTATTCGCAAACGTTCAAGGAAACTGTCAAATTCAAATTAACAATACAATAAAAACATCGATTAAAGCTACAAGCTTTTATTACAATGGCTATTATTGGGTTTATTAAATGTTGTAAAACTGTAACACCTGTCATAAAGTTGCTGAAATATGTAAATGCTACTTAGTCAAGTTTAAGTTATTTTTAACCGACTTAAAATAAAAAAGGAGGAGGCTCGTAATTCGGTTGTATTTTCTTTTTTGTTTGCTATTGCATAACTTCGCTAATTATGAACCGATTTGAAAAGTTTTTTTCCGTCTGAAAGCTGGATTGGTCTTTACTTTGTACTTTATTATTTATCGAAGCGACGAGTGGTCCAAGGGCTGCGCTGCTATCCTGTTTGGCAGTATTTGGATCAATTGAGCTATCTCTAGATCGTTTGTAACGGTCTGAAGATAGCTCTACTGTTATTTTGGTATTTTGTACATTTTGTTAATATGTACATGCATTAACTGTAAGTTTCTTGTTATTTTTCGTGTACTTAAATAGCGTTTAACGATTTTTGCTAGGCTTTATAAGTGTAGGCTTGTGTGGGCTTGTTGTGATACTAACTATTGTTATAAGTCAAGGATGCATTTAGGCGTACAGTATCTTACATGCTAATTCAAATAAAAAACAAAAATATTTTTAAATTACTTTCAAAAATTTAGATGATTATTTATAAGGTAAGCGGGGGTCACGGCGACGCGGGAGAATCACAAACAAACTGTTTGATCAAATCTAATTTGAGTTGGAAGAATAAGATCTATTTGTCTAGATGTTTGGAGAACTAGATCTGTTTGTCTCAAAACCAATAAGTATTTAATAACATTTTGTCAAAACGCTGGTTCGGGGAGACTCCTCAGGCTTGTTTTTTTATTGCACTTTTTGTTATTCTGTTTAATTTCTTCAAATTTTTTTAAGTATCTTTCATTTTATAGTACTTATGTCTACCTTAGTCTCTCGTCACATAATATCTATTTTTGTTATCTTTTTCATATAAATTAATAAGTAAGCTCCAAATAGTCTCACTATGCGAAAACTATTTAATGGTCCATAGTTGTTTTTTTAAATTATGAATTAGAATATAAGTACTGTTTGTTTTCCTAAGAAATAAAAATAAATAAGGTCTGCACTGACGTCCCGCGATGGGATGTATTGCAGACCACCCGTGTTGGACTTAACCCAGCCAGCCCAACTCCCTAAAATAGCGGATTAGGGCCTAGGGTTGATGTGGCAACAATGCTCCAGTAACCCGGATGGTGATACAGCTATGTTCCGTTCTGTGTACCTGTGTTTTGTCAAATAAATAAATTTTCTTTCTTTCTTTCTTTCTTTTACATGTACTGTTGTAGGCAATCAATGTTGCACATTGGCTTTTCGGCTTTGTAGAGCGCTATCTCTTTCTGACCCACACCACGCCCTATAAAGCCGTAGCCGATGTGCAATATTTCTTGCCTACTACATTAGCTGTTTGATCATTGATGACTGACTTCTTCTTAATGAATGGCATCTGTCCTTTTCGGATCAATTCTGCCAGTGTCGAGTAGTTCGATGGGAATGATGAAAATATATTACATAGATAAAATACTTTTTCGTCCAATCGTCAGTCGTCTGTCAGGTCGGCCCTATCTAATTGTCTTTGGAAGAAAGATGGCCGTTTCTTCCAAATCCAACTGAAACATTTTCGATCGCATCAGAATATCACTTAAGGTTGTTCGATTCCGATACAAACTGAATTTACACAACTATGGGCAAACAAAGTATAAATGTACACTGAAATAGCTGTAATAGAATTTTACAGTGGTCTTTATTGCCGGCCAGTTATATAAAGTTAGAGAAAACTGTAGGATAACAGAAATATTAATAAAAAACCAAAAAAGTAATTTTTTCGTCATTCTTTCTAACGGGTACTAGCTTTTAGCATAGAGTCAATTTTGTACATCACTGTTTCAAAATAGACGTAAAAGTCTGTTAGTTTTT
The DNA here is from genome assembly GCA_939531255.2 of Thera britannica. Classification (NCBI taxonomy): domain Eukaryota; kingdom Metazoa; phylum Arthropoda; class Insecta; order Lepidoptera; family Geometridae; genus Thera; species Thera britannica. Next base: position 2,863,739 of record OW618042.2, on the reverse strand, counting down.
TTTCTGAAGCCCCGACTGCCACGACCAACGGCTGACACTCCAACTTTATATAACTGGCCGGTATTAAGGACCACTGTAAAAGCCTATTACAGCTATTTCAGTGTACATTAATACTTTATTCGCCCATAGTTGTGTAAATTAAGTTTGTATGGAAATCGTACCCCCTTAATACACTTTAATTCCAACTGCTAACACTTTGAGCTAAGACCTCAAGTAATGTTGATTAAAATACCACCGAAATTACACAACAGAACTCAAAATAACACCAGAAAAACAATTAAAATCAAAAATCTATGTGCCATCCGAAGTGACAGAAAACGAATCCTGATGACTGACTGAGATGACTGTTCGGTCATGACGTATAGTTAAAAGATGTCCACTAAATCCTTTTTGACATATTATTATTATTAATACAGGTCAGGCCATTCGCCTGCGGACGTCAGACATAGATTATTGACCGCGTTTTGGCCAAATCCGTGTCTCAAATAAAAACTTTTACCTATACTTAACACAAAAACACAATTTCAGACTTAAACTATTTACATAATTTTGCCAACAAAGCATTGATCTCTAGGACGGATTTAAAGTTTTTATTGCACTATAAAAACTAGTCGCCTACAATTCTGGTTAACAAAGGATGACCTAAAAACAATCTCAAATACTTTTTATGGGTTTCCAATGACATAATCTATTTTTTTTGCCGAAATAAATATTAAAAATTGGTTAAGTTCAGTGAAAGTGTCCGCCCACCTTAAAACGAACTTTGCAGCTTAAATACAAACAGCTGGTCAACTAAATTTTAATTTTAACTGACAGTTCATTTACAATTTTAATCTTACCTAGCACCACACATTCTTCTTCGTCGTGTCGATGGTTCCCTTGATATATTGTCCCTATATGTGTTTTAACCACACATTAATTAAATTATTTTTATTTGTAAGCCTTTTAACATGGCGTACCTGTAATAAAAAATATTTATATTGAAACTGTTACACGGGTATTTATCGCTTATGTATTTATTATTACCTTATTTTTTTTATTTTTTCGACGTTTTGCCTTTGTAATAAAAATAGGTACACGATAAATACCCGTGCCATGATTGCGAAGGTTTAAAAAAATATTTAGTTTATTCAAGCTTTATTAAATAGGTCCAGGTGCGTGTAATATTTATGAATACGTAGTTAAAAAAAAAATATCTTAACTCTCATACATAAACAAATTGATGTTAATGTTTAGAAAGTGATCCAGACGTCTTTCCATGGACTGTGCAAACAACTTCAAAATATTTTACGTCATTCCAGGGCCAAACAAAACATTAACCGATTAGCGTTATCTTCAAGCAGGTAAACATTTCTTTTAAATGACTAAATATTTCATAGCACGCACCAAAACCAACCCTAATCCGTTGTAATAAGAACTTTTTCATTTATCTGGTGGCGTCGTGACAGACGAAGAAAAAGCATGAAAAACTATTTGCTGAACGATCTTGAGTTCTAATTACAGTAAACAAAGAATTATTTTCATTTGTGGTATCTGTTAAGGTGATTCAAAATGATTAAGGGCGGCAGGGGGTCGGCATTCTGTCAAAATAAACAGTATCTGTCAAAATATTTCTCGGTGATTAGTTCAGGTATATTCTGATAAGTCATTTTGTGACAGCCCGTTGTGAAGTGAAAACCTATTTTGTGGTTTGTGTGCAAAAACTTGTGATTTTATTGTGAATTTACAAAGATATTTGTTTAAATAATTGAACTTTATTTATATCAAAATGAGTATTTACTAGCAGACTAGCTGATTAGATGGTGAGTTTACAAAAACTAAAACTTGTTATTTATTTAAATTACCTACTTTCAATCCAATTTAGCAATATAATTACCCAGAACTTTTCTACCAAAATTACTCAAATATTTTTCAACTACAACTTTGTCTGAAGTATGTTTGCAAAATCTTATTAGGAAACAATTGTTCTTTATACAGCTGATATAAAAAAATATTTAAATTACGCTAATAATCTGTTTATAGTTATTTTAATATTTTTCTCTATTATTTTCTTACTAAGTTAGAATTAAACATTTATTTTACACACAAACCTTCATTAAACAGCTGCCCTCCTAGCCCTATTACCGAGTGTTGATGATAAGAAATTATATCACAAAATGTTAAATTTTAACATTCGCTTATGTAAGCCAAAAAAAATATATCTCTCTTTTTTAAAGCCTGCGCACATCTAGGCCGCTGGCGGTAGCGATCAGTAAAACACTGTCAAATATCGCTGTCAATTTGACAGCGATTCACTGATCGTGGACGCCAGCGGCAAAGGTGTGCGCAGGCCTTCAGGCTTTTCAAAAACAAGGACTGACATTTTTTATTCGACGAGTAGTGTTATTCCGGCGCCGTAGATTTATAAATTATATGATTTATAAGGAAAAATCACCCCTCAGACAAAGTATTTCTGGTGACTCAACTCCAAAAAATTGGTGCAAAGACGCGTATTTTTAACTTCAATAAAAGGGTATTAGACATCGTTCTATGTAAGCTTTATCAGAGCCCATTCATTACGGTACAAGTCCGTCTGTGGGCGTCCAAGACCTCTTTAAAGCAATCAGTCTGCACCTTATGAATATTCAGACTTTAAAGCCCTAAGTAAACGGCCTGGGGTATTATGACCAAGATGTGGTAGTAATGTATGAACTGTAAGACCCTATAAACTTAAAAAAAAACTATTTTTTTTATGTAAAATATATTAGAATAGTAGTAGTAGAGCTCTATGTAGTAGTTAGTAGTAGAGCTCTATGTTTTTATATAACTAGTAATAGGGCGAAAACTCTTCACTGTTCATTCTTCTTTTTTCTCTAGGGATGTGTCCTGTTGCTTGATTCGATTAGAGATGTCCTATTCCCAAAACCGGTTAACACTAGCTAATGAACCAAGCAATTTGATGTTGTGTGGTAACCAACGCCTATAACAAAGGCATTCTCGTAGGTCACGCACGTCAGGAACGTACCCTACGATGCACTGCCTGCGTTTATCTGTATTCAGCATCACGTGCCGGTAATTTCACCAGCACCTTTTAAACCGAAACACAGCCATGTTGCTTCACGGCAGACATAGGCATGGTGGTAGTACTTCCCCGGATGAGCCACACACAAAGAGCTCTACTATTACTATAGTCACCGCGTCAACAACTGAGTCGTGCGGCCGTAAATCATTTCACTAAGTCTATCTCGCTCTTGCACTTGTGGGACTTATGGAGCTGCATAGTGATGTGCGTAAGATGGTTATAGGACTTGATAAGAATAAATTCAGATAGAAACATAGTACATAGTATTGTGGCACTGAAAAGGGCCAATTGACGACTCAGTTCGTAACGTGGGGACTATAGCTTGCTCTATTACAGCTCTAAGATTTATAAACTTGATGTAGACGTCGCTGTGACTTATTTTATCAGTGGAGCGGCGATCAATCAACACTTTATAATTAGTTATAAGTAGCAATTGTTTAAGAGAATTATAATGCACTAGCAGCCCGTCCCGGCTTCGCACGGGGTAGACAATATTGTTGTACATTATTTTGTTCTATCGCTAATAGTTTTGGCAGCGCATTCGACGAAAGACATTTTAAGACTAATTTTTCTACACCTTCGGTTACATTGTTCAAATTTTACCAAGGATCCCTAATTTTTTTCAAAATGAAATGTAGCCTATGTCAAATTGGAAGAATGTAGCATTCTATTGGTGAAAGAATTTTTTAAATCGGCCCAGTACTTTTTGAGCCTATTCATTACAAACATACAAAAATAGGTACAAATCTTTCCTCTTTATAACATTAGTATAGATATTAGAAAGATAACGGTCTAACTAAGGCATTTATAAAGATGTAGGGTATGTAATAGCATATTTATCTGGTTCCCACAGTACTATAGCTGGCCTCTTAGCTTTGTTGGTAGTAGCTCTGCCTTCTGCGAAGGTCTTGGGTTCGATCCCCAGTGAAAAGAAAATATAAGTGTGGTGAACGTAGATGTTTCTTCTCTGTCTGGTTGTTATATTCACACAACACTATCTAGCCCCAAACTAAGCAGAGCTTGTATGATGGGAACCTGTTATGGCGCCTTATTATGAACGTCCCATTTCCGAACGAATGCGAAACGTCTTCGCACACCTAGTTCGCTGGCGGTAGCGAACAGTGAAACGCTGTCAAATATCGCTGTCAAATCTCAAATCTGACAGTGATATTTGACAGCGTTTCACTGATCGCTACCGCCAGCGAACTAGGTGTGTTCGAGCCTTGATCGCTACCGCCTGCGAACTAGGTGTGCGCAGGCCTTAACTCTCAATTTAATTCGACAGTACCTAGTCTCTCACTTCGCCTTCAAATAGATGCTAACCGCATCATATAAATCTGTAATCTTTTAATTCAAATATTATACGCAATCTGTCAAGAATCCAAAACTTCGTAATTATCGTCTTACATAGAACAAACATCTGTGTGTGTCAACACTGGAAACAAATATTTGTGTCATCACACAAATATTTGTTTCCAGTGGGGATTGACTGAGTCAGCTCAGTCAATCCCCACTGGAAACAATAGATGTGAAGCCAGTTCAAATACAATATAATACTATGCATTCATTTAACATGTGGCTTTAATAAGTACTGTACCTATGACCTAGCAACCTTCACGTGTGTTTAATTTATGAGCAAAATGATTGCACTCTCAGTACCTCCCACAACGGATATACTTTGTGCTACTATTTAGAACCAACTGAGACAAGGTCACTGGGATGCACAGTAAATAAACATCATCATTTGAAAAGATAATACAATACAATAATAATTATGTAGCCAGTATCTCTTCTTCTTCTTAATTAGATGGCATCTGTCCATTCGGACAATTATAGATAGATAACTCTTTATTGTTCACCACACAAAAAATACAGTACAGGACATACAAAATTAACAATTAGGTAAAACAATGGGCGACCTTATCGCTGAGAGCGATCTCTTCCAGGCAACCTTTCTCTTTTATTTATGCCACCTATACCTTTACCTTTCTTTTAATTATGCCAGTGACAAGTGAGGATATCCTACTAATATTATAAACGCGAAAGTTAGTAAGTATGAATCGATGGATGGATGTATGGATGTTTGTTACTCTTTCACGTTTAAACTACTGAAGTGATTTTAATGAAACTTTACAATAATATAGCTTGTACATCAGAATAACACATAGGCTACAATGTATAGAGATATTTTAACGGAGAGCGGATGTAAGTAACGGGAACGGGCGAGCGTAGCCGCGGGCGGCCGCTAGTGTAACCATAATAACCACACATGAGTTCGCCTTCAACTTGTCAATTGCCATGCCAAAACTCAATCTGAACCGCCGTTTAACATGCCAAAACAATCTGGCCAAAGTTAGCTTTGATCCTTTCAAACTTAACCACCAACTCTAGAACTGTTAGGTCTAGGTACAAACAATGTTATAGGATTGTATATTAATATTGTAAAGTCAAACTTAAGGCTCTAGTCTTGGTCCAGTGGCGCCCTCATCAGAGTTTGATTATTAAAAAAAAAACAATATTTCAGAAGTTAAAATAAAAAATAAAGTACAAAATTTAATAAAAATAATTGATAAGTAAATAAAATTAATGACAATGTTAAAATAAATAATGATTGAAAAATAAATATAATAGATGGTTAATTCGGATGGTTTGAGCACCCCTGTTGTAAAGACTTGTCGGTGAAAGTGCTATCGATGAAAAGGTCTGCCGGCAAACAGTCCAATAATGAATTGGCCGTCAGGAAAAATCAAGGAAAACTTCGCGGTTTCTACAATATCTTGTCGTTGGTTCAACATTGGGTACCTAGAAGGCTAGTATATATAGCTTATGTTACCCAGGAAAAATATAACATTATAATGGTGAACGAATTTTTGAAATCGGTCCAGCATCTTTGAGCTTTTTCGTTACAAACATAAAAAAATACAAATCTTTCCTCTTCATGTTATTACTATGATTTGCTAAGTCACCTATCGGAAAAACAAACAACGAGGAATATAAGGGTCACTTTTTTAGCAAAATTGGAATTTCAGATTTGACAGATTCGTTAGCAACTCGTCGATTCGTCGATTGCGGTTCGGATAAAACAGAAACTGATGCTAAGGGTACTAATAACCAATTAATGTTATGTTTACAGCGGTAACCATTGTTGTCGCTTGTGGTTTGCGGTGAGAGTTTGAACTGGTAATTAATAAGTAATAATATTGGTATATGCCACCATGCCTATTTCTGCCGTGAAGCAGCATTGCTGTGTTTCGGTTTGAAGGGTGTGGGTGCCGGTGAAATTATTGGCACGTGAGGCTGAACATCTGTATGCTTCAAGTTGATGGACGCAGAGCAGTGCATCGTAGGGCACGTTCTTGACATGCGAGTTATATGCGATGGCTACCACCTAACATCAGGTGGGCTATAATGCTTGATCCGCTAGTTGTATAAAATAAACTCAGCTACTCCTATTCATCTATTACGTTTTTATTCCTCAGACCGGAACTAAAAAAAAAGAAGAAATACATTTTCAGCAACGTTTTTTTGTCGCACACCTCAAATGAAACACGCTACTCAAAAACGCTTTAAGTAGCTACTAGAAGCGCTAGTAGTAATAGTGATTAGCTCCAACGATAACCGCCATTTAAGAAAACGACTAGGCAGTTCATTAAACAGCGAACTTTACTAGTTGATTGCGACTTATAAACACATTGCCATTCAATTCGCAAGCAACTTGATCGAAATAGAAACAAAATAAAACACCAAACAAAGATTGAAAACGCAAATAGATATTGTTATTGCATCGTGAACGAAAGTACTTGCATAAAAATAAAAAAGGTGTTTGAATACACTCGTTTATGGAGCGGGCAGTTCTAGGGTTGTGCCGTCGGAGTTCGAATTTAAGCTCCGAAAGTTCGAAATTTCTCGCATAAAATCAGAAATTAAAAACAAAATTAAATTTATTAATAACCTTATTAAGCCTAGCGCACATCTTAGCGATCTGTGGCGGCGATCAGAAACGCTTTGAATTATCGCTGTCATATTTGGCAGTGTTTTACTGATGATGTGCAATTTTGTGCAAGGCACACATTTCTTAAAAAAAATATTGTATAACCAACTGCCTTCTCTTACCACTAGGTAATGACAAATAGTGACAGGGCTAACTGTAAGCTGTGTCTCACACTGTCTCACACCTAATTAACGGTTCTAAGTAAGGCCACAAGTACTTAGCTAAGTACATTCATAAATTGGCTAAACAACTCAAACCCCAATATGTTATTGAAACGCAAATAACCTTTGCAATAATACAAAAATAAGTTGAATTTTATTTAGGTTTTGGTCGTATTGCAAGCACCAATTTTGTATGCAGAGGCGAAAGTTACCGCACACGTCCGATAGGGGCGCTTATCACTTGACACGTCATGTTTTCGAACTTTTCAGTTCTACGACTCGTCATATTTTGCGAAGTTTTCGTCTCCGATAAAAAATACGAACTCCGAACTCCGGAATATATAATTTTAATGCCAACTCTAAAGAGTTAATCGAATGCACGGCTGAGTGGGCGCATGCCTTTGTCACCATTAATTCGAAGGCCTATTCGATAATAAAAAGGGAAAATTTGTATACCTTTCAACGCAGTTACTTTGATCTTTTATTAGATCAGATGCCGACAAGCTTAAACCAGCTTAACTTTAATAATATATTTAGCATGAGTCAATAATATTTCAAAATTTTAAACGTTGGGGATTGTATAATTTATTTATTTATTTATTAGGACATCCAACAAAGGAAACATTTGAATAACAAATACTATTAACAAAACGTCTTAAAACTATGTGTCCCTCCAGTTATAGGATGCCAGCATGCACAAAATTATCAACTCAACTAAACTAAACAGACAATAAGTAGGTACTAGGCAAGTAAGTTACATAGAAACTTAAATATAGAAACATAAAAACTAAAAATAAACTCAATTATAAAACACAGACTTTGAAAAAAATTCTTAAAATTTAAAAGATCACACCCAAATAGTGCTAACTAAGTAGCCTAGTATCTTTGAAAGTATAATAGAAGAGAGACAGAAGACCATAAAAGGCGAGATGATGATAGGAGTAAGGATGAAAAAGTCGGCACTCCGCTATTACCTGTATTAAATACTGTAAAAGTAGGCAATTAGCTCTGAAATCGAATAAAATAAATAAATAAACGGATATAGAAAATTCAATCGGTCCTTTACCAAAAATGCATCCAAAATTAGAACAATTCATTGGGCTTTACCTACAAATATTCACTTACTATTTTTATTGTTTGGAGCTTACTAGTCTTTTCTGAAAAAACAATTAAAATTAATTAATGTTTTTTTTTGTGTTTTGTGGAAAGAAGTCCTATTTACTGAAAGAAAGACTCTACTTCTGTAACATACCTAACTTAAGCTAAACGTTTCTTCTTTGCCAATAACAATTCCATTACTATAAGCACTCGAGCAATAAATGTTTTACAGGATAGAAGACAACAGATGGTTCGACAAGAAAAATACTCCTGTTATCTTTAAAAGTAATTCGCTTCGTAAATCTACTCCCTATTATTTCAAGGGAGGATTGTTTCCATGTTTCAATGAAGTTAATCAAATTCAGTGTATTATAATTATTATGAATATGATATTAAGATTTATTTGTACAAATAAACTAACAATTAAACAAAATTTACAAAATGTACAAAATACACAGACAGCTGAGCTATCTGCAGACCGTTACAAACGATCTAGAGATAGCTAAACTGATCCAAATCAGTACTAGACGGAAGCGTCCCCAAGAAGCTGGCGGCATTACCACGCTGAATAGCAATGCTAATACGCTGCGCCAGATACAAGAAAGTTATACAAAATTGTAATATTCTCAATGTGTGATGAATATTTGATTAAAATAATTACTGAAAAATGTATATATTGCTGCCCCTGACGCTAATCATCTACATTATATGCAATGGCCTGTTTACTTTTGTTTTTATTGAAAAATAATTATTTTTTAATTAAGTACTTCAACTCATTGTATTCTTAAATAAAAGTAAATATAATAATCCACACTTTTAATTTTTTTTTTAGATATTTGACCATAAAATTTTTACCAGAATCAAAATTACAATGAAAATAGCTACTTGGTATCTTTCGTTGAGATCAAACCCAATCCGATGGTTGAGATGACCACACCAACAAAGCTGTAAAGGCCTGCACACACCTAGGTCGCTGGCGATAGCGATCAGTGAAACGCTGTCAAATATCGCTATCAAATTTGACAGCGTTTCACTTATCGCCGACGCCAGCGACATAGGTGTGCGCAGGCCTTGAAAGCATACTGCACTTCACTCTAACCTAATTATTTAAAATCCGCCCTAGAGTAGATCAGTTCTATCGACTAATTAGCTAATTATGTAAATGACGGTCAAACATGCATATTGAAAGGCTTCAAACAGGGCTGGCACGTTTGGGCTCACCGGTTTAGGATGAAAGCGGAGGCATTGGAGCGGCCAATCATGGCCCGATGAACACGAGCACACAACCCTAGTAACAAAAGGAATTTTAAAACGATTCTGGATTCAGTTTGAGCTAACTAGTTCGTACGACGAATGCTTTTGCGTGCTTCTCTCTTCTAGGCTTGGTTGCGTGGAACTGGCACCTATAGACTCTCTTAGCTCTAAGAACCTGTGATACTTATGAATAAATACATTCAATACATAGGCATGGTGGTAGTACTTCCCCGGACGAGCCCTTCACAAAGAGCTCTACTACTACTAGCTTACTAGTGTGGTGGAAGGATTGCAAATGTACCTCATATAGAGAGGCTCCTTTTGCACTCTGTATGTTTTCGAATTTTTAGGTTCTACTACATGCCGGTTTCTTCATGATGTTTTTCTTCACCGCTTGAGAGTACGGGCATAGTGTACATAATTATATTTTTAGACAACAAAACTCATTAGTATGAGTAATAAATTAGACTGGATTTGTACCTTTCAAAGTCGAAATATTTATTGCATAAAATACATGTTGAAAAGATGTCTTGTTTGCGCCGTTTAGTGTGGTTCCTCTCGTGGCGTAGATGATAACGAAGACTTGGGTTCTTGATAAATAATTGCGTATAATATTGAATAAAAAGTACAAATAACAGAGTTTGGTGATGCGGTTAGCTTAGCGGTTAAAAGTACGTTAAAAGTTGTAGGCGAAGTGACAGACTGGGTGCGCTGTCAAAAATATTTGAAAATTGGATTTGACGTTTAGTGTCCGTTCAGAAACGGGACACTCGTATGGCGCCGTAACATGTCTTTATAAATGTCGAATGTATTCTACTTAAATCTTTACTTAGGATTGGTTTAGTTTAGTTACTAACTTCTCACTTTACTAACTCTAAACAGCGGGTTTTGAACTGTCGCTAGAATTTCATGAAAGTTTTCGACATGACGTGAATTGGTTTAGTACTAGTTGGCAGTAGCTCTGCCTTCTGTGCCGTGGGTCGTGGGTTTGATCCTTACCGTGAACAATAAATATGTGTGCAGTGAACGCAGATGCTTGTTCTCTATCTGGGGTGTTATATTGTATTCGCAATTAGTATTTACAAAAAAATATATACAAGTACATATTACTATCAAGTTCCCATAATAAAAGCTCTGGTTTGTCATCAATATTTTAATATACCTACCTAATGTACTTAAAACTATTATTGCTGAGGCTTTTGTGGCCGCGGGACAGTGTATCGTAGGGCACGTTTTTAACGTGCGTGATCTATGAGACAATGCTTTTTTATAGGCGATGTTTACCACTTAACATCAGGTGGGCAATATGCTTTTACCATCTGATAGTTGTATAAAAAAAAACCTCATAATTATCAGCTTGTTCGCACTCAATGCTTAATGCCTCCTCTCTCATTCGTCACTCTTTCCCATCCCTTGCCAGTCTCATCCATTCATTCCGTATATTATTATACTCCCTACAATGTTGTTCGACCAGCACTAGCAAACTTACATTTTTGACGCAAAATACTGAAATATGCAATGGAAACCTGAAAACTACCTAGAACTTTTCAAATATTCCATTTTAGATGCATACATTTGGTCGTAGTTTCTACGTGTCGTAGTTTCGGTTCGTTGCCATACCGAAATTGTTGGAAATTTTGGTCGCCATTTTGTGTTTGTTTCACGAGTTACCACGAAGGTTAATTGGAACGTGGAGGTTGTACGTTGTGCATTTTCATAATTAATTTAATGCAACTTTGATATTAATTTATGATTTTATGATGAGAATTTCCTTTTATTACTTGTCTGTTTCTCAAAGAAAAACGTGATGTAACATTTTGCCAATTATAAAATTGAAGATTTTTCCTGGCGAATTTAGGTGTAGTGTATGTATGCTCAACTATTTCGTATAAGTCATACTCGGTCGGTTTTTTGCCCTACTCAAAAAAAACATTTCAAGATCAGATGGGGCATAAAAAGAAAATATTACTCACCTGCATTATCTATACCCCTTGATTTGCATTATGTTGATGGACGCAGGGCAGTGCACCGTAGGGCACGTTCCTGTGTAACCCACGAGGAAATGCTTTTTTATAGGCGGTGGTTACTTAACATCAGCTGGGCCATATGCTAGCTGAATAAAACTATAAGACATCCATCAACAGAACGTCTTTACATTTTGTAAAATTGTAGGCACAACGCGGCTTAATTAAAAAAGTTGAAATACGAGTGTTTATATAAAACTGTGGTAAATACTCCAGTTTGTTTTGTTTCAAACTCTTGAAACGTGAGATTGCTTGGGGAAGAAAGTCTGAGCTCATTCTTTGCATACTGACTGGGATAAATTGAAAGGAGAGATTTAAACTGTGCTTCTTAGCTACAACTTGAAACAAAAATAATACAAAAAAATACTGTATTCAATGGTGTCTCACTTTCAATTTTTTTTTCAATTTATTTCTAACTTTTATTCTTTTTTATTACTGTTTATGTATTTTTTATATTGATTTTATAGTACCAAAGAGAAGGTCGCGGGTTCAAATTCCGCTCGGCTCTTAACTTTTGGGACATAATAAAAATCTTGTTTATTGTGTCCCAAAAGTTTTGTTGCCTTTAATTATCATTATAAAAGTGTTGTGTGGATTGTCCATCCAAAATACCTATTTATTCTAGTAAAAAAAAAAAGATTTTACTTTGAGATGTCCAACAAAGCAGCAATCATGAGATACCAAAGAAAATACTAAACAACAGAACAAAAGATAACATCGCTGTCCCTCTCATGCTGTCCCTCTCACGACGACAAACGTGTAGGTTGACAATGACGTGTCACTCCCTTGTCAGATGGGATACACCTGAATAGGGCTGCCACCCAACCGTTGGACATTTGGGACACCGTTTATAAGTACCTACATAATAGTCAGAGATGACAAAGAACGATTGAATGATTTCATTATTATTAGACGTAGGTATCTTGGATGAGAAACTTTTGTAATGATTTGTTATTTGCGCTGTCATTTCATGTTGTTTTTATTTCTGCTCTAATATTAATTATGCCTGGGTCATAACAAAATTTTAAATTTACTTTAAAAGTAAAACGTGTTTCATGTTTCTAAAAATCATAAAACACGTTTTTCAATAATCGAGACGATGCTGTGTTCAAAATAATATAAAAATCAGGATCGCTCAATAGTGGTACTTTGTGAGAAAATCACAAGCCTACAAGAAATGTAATATTTTAAACGATTTTCACTTATTTACTTCGGGTATTAATAATCTTTTAGCCGACCGACCTCAAACATCTGACACGTTCCCACACCTTCGTACCCACTTAATTTGTAAAATCATATTGTTTTGTGTACAAAATGTAATTTACTCATGAAAGCTTGTAATTATAGCAATCAAAATAAGAAGAAGTGGTTATTTAACGTGTTTAACATACAAAGTGTGAAATAATTCCTGTGACAGCCCTACAACACCAGTAGAGAAAACAGTTTTCTTTGTTTTGAGTGTGTGCGGATGTTTGCAAAACCCTTTGCTGAAACTTACCGACAAAGTTAAAGTCAAAATTATCCGTTTTCAGTAGTATCACAAGGGTCACTTCGAAACGTCTCAAAGCTAGGTGAGTCTAGGTAAACTCAGTAAGCCATGAGGTATAGAAGATCTCTAAAAACTGTGAATTTTAGTTCAATTTTAGAATTAAGCTAATTAAATACGAAATACTTTATTTTACCTAAAATGACTTCCCAAAAATCACGTCTACGTGTTCCAAGGTCTTTGTAGCTATTATCTTGGGGCAGAGCAAAATAAGGGACGCTAAGGTGGGCGTAATTATTTGAGAGGGATGAAATTACCCTGTAAGGGAAAAGCCGTTATCTTCGTTCCCTTCAACATTAGATACACTGACGAGGCAAAACTCAATTTGGAAATCTCGTGCGTGGATTTTCAGAGAGGAATTCTTTAGCCACACTGATTGTTTCAATTGGTTTGAGAGCTCTTTTAGGTTAATTCTTGACTTTTTTTATGTAAAAGAAAAAGGTAAAAGAGCTTACGGCTCACCTGATGAAAAGCAGTCACCGTCGCTCGCCCATAGACATTAACAAAACACAAAGGGTGCTGTCGTTGTGTTGCCTACCGAGGAGTTTTTAACGTTTTTCTTGAAGCTATTCATGTTGTACCTAAGGGGGAAAGCCTCTGTGGTGGTAACTCATTCCAATCTGTAACAATCTTTGCAAGCTAAATGAATTGTTTGTGTTGGTAAATAAAATATTAAGTGATGTCAGCTTGAGTAAGTAAGTGCCCTAAAATGTCGAGATGAAATAGCGACGACCAAGCAAACAAACTATGTGTGTAGTTCTTAATTGCCAAAGTTATACTATAGTTATGAAGTACGTCCTACTTGTTCGACAGCTGCCGCTCGACTGCGCCGGCCGGAAGTCTCTTACCACTTCCCACATTCACAGATAGTAGGTAATACTGATAGTATAGTAGGTTTCAAATATAAGCCCTGTAGGCCTACCAAAGGCTCTTTCTGGCTCTGTCTCTAGCTCTGGTTTTGAGACTGTGTGAGTGTTGACCAAATAAATCCTACGTCGACACGACACACACACAGTATAATACACTAGTGATCACTCACACAGACTCAAAACCAGAGCCAGAGACAGAGCACCGCAACTATGCTTATTCAGATAGGAGGTACCTATGTAACTCGTTCACCACTGTAAAAATTACAGGCCCTAACCCAATTCTTATTGTGGTTCCTATGCCAGGAAGTTTTAACTATAGTAAAGTTCGTATCGCATTTCTCGTAATTTTAGTTATTCGTTTGCCATTACAATTCACAGAGTAAGAGAGTAACAGCGGTACCTTGGGATTCGTTTTCTGTCATTTCGGGAAGGAACATAGCTCTTTGATTTTAATTGTTTTTCTGGTGTTATTTTGAGTTCTGTTGTGTAATTTCGGTGGTATTTTAACCAACATTACTTGAGGTCTTAGCAGTTGGAATTAAAGTGTATTATGTGATATTCTGATTTGATCGAAAATGTTTCAGATGGATTTGGAATAAACGGCCATCTTTCTTCCAAAGACAATTTGAAAAATTTGAAAATGGAACGCGAATTCAGCGATCACTCGACGATCACTCAATCGAACCGTGTTGCTGGAATTGACGCCCTGTATTGAGTAACTTTTTAAAATAGAAGAGTGCTTTCTTCGATTACCAACGCCGCCAGTGAACGCTATAAGCTGTCATCTATCAATAATACCAGTTTTATGTCCATTTGAAAAAAAGTATAAATATTAATATGTATTGTATTCACATGTATAGAACCTTCCGTGGAATCTAGCACGGAAGGTTCATAGTTTTGTACAGAGTTTTCAACTAATTGTTTTTGATTAATCGTTTTAGATTCGATTAGCCCGTAGTAAAAAGTGTACCAGCTGTCTTTGAACGTCAATGAAAGTACGTCTTTCAATGGAAGTCGAGAACGCCGTCTGAGAGCATTTCCTAGTTTCACTGCATCCGCCATCTTCCATTTCCATCGCCATTGATGGAAATGGGACTTACTTGCTTTTGCAATTTACAAAAGCGTTTTATTAGACTGGCCTCTTGCTCAGTTGGTAGTAGCTCTGCCTTCTGCGCCGTAGGTCGTGGGTTCGATCCCCACCGAGAACAAATATTTGTGGGGTGAACATAAATGTTTGTTCTCTGTCTGGGTGTTATATTGTATTCTAAGTATGTATTTACAAAAAAAAATATGTATTCAAGTATTATATCAGCTATCTGGTTCCCATATTACAAGCTTTGCTTAGTTTGGGGCTGGGTAGTGTTGTGTGAATTGTCCAGAATATTTATTATTATTATTATTATTATTATTTTTAACGATGTACGTAACAGACTTATATAAATCGTCGTTCAGCTTGTGTTTTTGACGTGAAAAGTACATTTTTGAAAAAAACCTTAAACATATGCTTTTCCGACAAACTCGACAAACACACTAGACGAGCTGTTTAACGAGGAAAGTAAAAAAATAACATTCATTTATAAGTACTCTTTCTATCATTTCATACAGCACATACAGGGTTAAGTGTTTTCAGATAATCGTATAGTCTAAAGGTAGTTCGGTTATCCGAACTTACCGGTTTTACGAACACCTAACACATGCTCCCCAATTAGTTGAATAATCAACGCTTTACAGTACGCATAATTTGAAAGGTACATGTCAATTTTTTTCTAAAAACTGTCATGACTTGGCCCATCGTCTGTTTACGGCTTGACGTTGATTGCTGGGACACCCTGTATAAAGTAGAATAAGAGCGTGAAGATAGATGAACCTTCAGTGGCGTTAACCAAACTCCTCGAAGGCCAGAATAGGAAACGTCATTCATTATCACTCCCCACGTCTCTATACGAACAGAGGTGTGGGTAGATCGTGGAGATAAGCGTTGGGAAATGTAGGTTGATGTGATGTCTACAGATCTGTTGTGTCAGGTGTTGCTTTAGGATAAGTAGGCCTACCATTAGCTCTGTCTGGCTCTATCTCTGGTTCTGGTTTTGAGTCTGTGTGAGTGTTCACCAGTGCATTATACTGTGCAAGTGACGTTTTGACGTAGGATTTATTTAGTCAACACTCAACAGACTCAAAAATAGAACCAGAGACAGAGCCAGACAGAGCTTGTGGTAGACCTACTGATGTGTCAGGTATTCGATAAGGTTGTCTCGTATCACCTATACCATCCTAACAGCAAGTCAGCCTAATCCACAGGAAAGACATGGTCAATACGTGTGGAGCTGACTTAGCCGTGAGTTTCCTCACGATGTTTTTCTTAGCCGTTTGAGAGCACTGGCATTATGCACACACATTTTATCGAAGACAAAAATCTATACGTGCACGACCAAATTGGAACCCGTTACCTTTGGATCGGACGGCGTTGCTTCCACTAAACCACTAGCTTTCTCAATTTTTCAATGTTCAGTATAGTGTATATACCAAATAATTTGGCCGAATTTCTTATGACAATTGGGACAAAAGCACTTTATACAACTATAGTTCGGCCGTTCAGAGAATGCGTTTGACAGTTTGATCAGTTAGTCACAGTTAGTCACATAGTTAGTACAGCACTACAAATATAGAGCGCTGACATAACCTTGTAATAGCGCAGTATAGATTTAGAAAAATATTGTATAACAAGTTATTTGACACTCATTTTGGCACAAAATTATAAAATTCATTGATTATTGATATAATAATGTTGTTTTAATGCTCATCAATTAATTGTTAAAACGGTAAACAACCAGCAAAAATATTTTTATCGTAACTGCAACGCCATTACAAAGTTACGTCGTCAGTTCAATCGCGACGTGTCAGGAACGCATTCTCTGAACGGCCGAATTATAGTAATCTGTATGTCCCGGGAAGTCGGTGGATGTAAAAGTCTCAAATTAGTTGAAAAATACTCCATTTAAAAAAAAATGGCTTTGATAACGAGATGCCTTTGGTGTACTAAGGCCTTGATGGCCGAAGTGACATTAAAAACCGCAATAAACTTAAAAAATGCCGTCGTATTTCTTCGTACATGACTTAACATGTTCTTCTTCTTGTATTGTTCCAGATCTCCAATTCCCAATAGACGTATCGGGAGTGCAAAACGACCATCCGTTCCTGGACGCAGACTCTCTGCAATCACTCTTCAGACGGCTGACTGCTCTGAATCGATGTGCGAACATGAAGCTGGAGCATCATCATCATCAAAAGAGATCGGTATGTTAGCAGCTTAGTAGTAATAGAGCTCCTTGTGATGAGCTCGTCCGGGGAAGTACTACCACCATGCCTATTTCTGCCGTGAAGCAGCATCGCTGTGTTTCGGTTTGAAGGGCATTGGGTGCCGGTGTAATAACTGGCACGTGAGGCGAAACATCTGTTAGCCTCAATTTGATGGACGCAGGGCAGTGCTTCGTAGGGCACGTTCCAGACGTGCGTGACCTACGAGGCAATGCTTTGTTATAGGCGATGGTTACCGCTTAACATCAGGTGGGCCATATGCTTGTTCCATCAGCTAGTAATGTAGGTACTTATTATTAGTTCATCCAGAGGGCTAAATCGTTACTAGTTATAAGTTACTAACCTATTTTTTTGTTTTTGTTACTAACACCATAGACTTCTTGTTGTCTGAATAGAGAATTTAATTATAATAATTATTAATGGCCAATACTCAATACATTTATTGCTTATTGTTTAAGTTGGGATTAATGCGTGTCGGGAAAATGGTGTTCTGAATGAAATAAGATTGCCAAAAACATTTCTACTGGACAAAAAACAATTTAATACCATCCATCTAAAAAGCTTATTTTACTCACTGGAAACACTGACTAAAACCCCTTTTTAATCGAGGGCCATGAATCACACGCGTCGCTCAGGATTCTAACACGTGAATCACTCACTTGCTCGAGATTCATCTTTTGCCCTCGCTTTAAATCTGTCTTTTCTTCACTAGTTGCATAATATTGGTACTATTGTTGCATGTGAATTTAAAAATGTAACTGTTTCTTGTGATGACAGATCACTATTATGGAAGGAATAAGGGGTTGTTTTTCATTCATCTCTGTAAAAGCTGAACGGATTTGGATAAAACTTGAAGTTTCCTATCCTGGATAAACATAATAGACACCTTTTTCCCAGGTTAAGTACCACACAAGCGGAAGTAAGATATTAACTAAAGATCGTAGCCAAAAGTTCAATCTTCTTATTAATTTCTCTGGTGCCCCTAGGGGATTGAAAATTATTTTTCATTAGCATTCGTTATGAAGTGCAATAAATATCTAATGAGAAGCAATTTAGTTTGCGCCAATTTAAACGTTTTACAAGCACTAATTGTGATTTATTCCCCAATCAATAATTTGCAAAAATGCTCAATTTGTGTGAAGCTTTTATTTAAATTATTTTAATAAGCTTTAGAAATTGATGCAGCGGTGAAATTAAAACTATTCATAATATATAATTGCCCTACGATGCACTCTCTGCGTCTATCAACGTGAGGCATAAACAGGCCTTTGCATCTACTGTAGATGACTTATAATAATAGGATCAGGGGCAACTGGTGAATTACTAAAGCCCTACTTGCGGAACGCTATAGTGCCTGGGACATGATTTTAGATGGAATAGGCTTGCCCAGTACCTATACCATCCTGAAAGCTTAGTCGACAGAGCTGACTAAGCCATGGGTTTCCTCGCGATGTTTTCATTCACCGTTTGAGAGCACTAGCATTGTTTACATACATTTTCTGAATAGAAAAATCTATAGGTACACGACTGGATTCGAACCCGCGATCTTAGGATCAAAAGGTACCAGACCATTAGCGCTCTCAATCTCTCAATGTTCGCTATAGTGTACCAAATAATGTGCTCGTATTTTCAACGACTTTTATCATTAGCAAGTTGTATAAAAAAAAGGTTTCAGCAATATGGCTTACTCATTGCATCTTTAGATATATAGATTAACTCTTTAAGAGGGAATCACACAGGCGACTCTCCATACAAACGTAGTCCCCTATGAGGTGATATTCTCTTTATCAATAAGTTTCTGAAAAAAAGGAAAACATACGAGCACGTATATAGCAGATCTGGATTTTATGAGACAAAATGGTTACTCTAGAGGCATTATCCGGGGAGGAAATAGGGGACTACGTTTGTATGGAGAGTCGCCTGTGTCATTCATGCCCCAAGGGAATAAATACAGAAAGTATTACAAAATAATGAGTACGCAATGGGTGGCCTTATCGCCCATCTTTAACCCTATATCTTTCTTCTTCTTTATATTTCTTTTTTTTTATCTTTATATCTTTAACTTATTTATTCTACGGCAAGTAATTACCAAAGCTGTAAAACAATCGTAAATAGTTTATATTTCTTATAAAAAGTACGTACTAACTACTGATACGCGGTAATAAAAGCAACTGAACGACCACTTTACATGGATCAATTTGTATTTCCAAGGAAAGGTTCCATTTAAACTAAAGTAGGTAGAAAGAGAAGCGTCGATAGTCCAATAACACGATGGGTTGATGACATTGTCGTAAGACTGATGGATGAAGGTAGCACATGATCAGAACCCGAAGTCGGAGTTTTGCTACCACATTTCGTTACCAAATGTTGTTTTCGTTTCGCCTTTTTGTTTCTCTCTATTGCATGGAGAAAATATGAGACGGTAAAAATACGTTACGTAGTTAGAGTTGTTGTCTCATCTTTTCTCCATACAATAGAGAGACAAAAAGGCGAAACGAAAACAACATTTGGTAACGAAATATTGTAAATGCACTGGGACTTCGGGTACAGTTGAAATTGCAAGAGCAAAGAGCATATACCCAGCAGTCGTTTAAGTCTTGATAATGATGATGTTGATGAAGTAGTAAAAAGTAGTGCTAAAGCTCTTTGCTTTGTTATAAGCGATGATTGCCAATTAACACCAGTAGTACCAGTAGTTTTGAATCTGTGTAAGTGTTGACTAAATAAATCCTGCGTCGAAACTCACACAGACTTAAAACCAGATCCAGACAGAGATTGTGATTGGCCTTGAGGTATAATCATCATCATCATCATCATTATCAGCCTGAAGAAGTCCACTGCTGGACATAGGTTTCCAGGAAGAACGATTCTGAGTTCTTTCCATCCATCGACTTCCCGCGATCTTAACAATGTCGTCGGTCCATCTGGTGGGTGGGCGCCCAACGCTTCGTCTTCCGGTTCGTGGTCGCCATTCGAGAACCTTTATCCCCCAACGGTTATAATAATTAATGCGAACTCTCATGGCAAAAACTCTGGCGAAAATAATTCAGGTGGTTAGAGAAACGGCTAGGCAGTTCATTAAACGGCAGATTGTACACTTTAGCTGCGACGTATAAAATACTTTGGAACTCATCAACCTATCTTATCTTATACCTTTAAACGAGAAAATCTTGTAGGTATATATATATATATTTAGGATCTCGGAAACTGCATCAACGATTTTCACGAAATTTAGTATACAGGGGTTTTCGGGGGCGATAAATTGATCTAGGATTCATTGTAAGAAAATGATTATTTCTTTCCGAGTGCAATAATTAAACATAAACTGAATATGTGACTGCTCCTGCCATCTATTGACGATTGTGAGCAACTAACTGAAAGCATGTCCAGCAGACGGCGTAGTTCAGTAAGAATAAACCAGTAAAGATGATAATAATCATGACTTCTAAGATTTCTTAAAAATAGAAATTAACGCAAAAAAAATCCGAGCGAAGCTCGTCTACCAACTGCTAGTTCAATTTTAAGCACGAATGGCCATCACTTTACAGTTACTAGAGATATCGTTCAATCTTACACTAGAGTGAACTTAATAACCTATTTGCGTTGTATACTGCATAGTTATACTGTTTACACTGTGTCCCAGATACGCTACAGTGAGCGGGGAACAATGAAACTGTAAAGTTTTGTGTTGGTAGATCAATACACAAGAAACTAAGCTGTCACTCGTACTTACAAACTTTAAAGTTTAAACGGCTAAAGGCCAGCGACCATCTATGCGATGGCGATTTGACAGTGTTTCACTGATTGCAATTGCCATCGCTTAAATGTGCGCAGGTCTTAAGAGATGGCAATAGCTTGAGCACTGACTATCGTTTGGCAAAACTAATTACGGCCGCATATATCATAATTATTGAAGGAGTTGTGAAAAAAACTTAATTCGCCATTATGTGGTGGCAGCCATCTTGGATATGAAATTTATCAAAGCGTATATTCTGCTAGTCGATCTTTCATTTGATATCCATATTGAGTTAGTTGCGAAAATTAAATAAATAAAATATTATGTTATCCGCCATTTTGTGACTCATACTCATACTCATACTCATATTATTTATTGCAATTATTATGTTACATGGTGAGGTCCCTAATGTTCAGGGCATAGCAATATCTGGAGTGGAAGCGGGCCGAAGTCTGAAAAAAAAAGATAAATTAAAAGCTAGTTGTTATTTTTATATTATTAATAATAATAATAATAAATTTATTTAGCAATAAGCACACATAAATATAACAATTTGATAGATACGACATAACATAGGTAATCATAATTAATATGGCTTGTAAGAAACAGTTTAACATTATTCAAGACCCTACACTAAGTCTATGCAGACTTGTGCTGTAGGTATCCCTTCCAGATGACGTTATACAAGAAAATACAGCCATAACTTTATTTAACAAAAAGTGGCAGTTAATGTGTACATAATTTAAGAGTATTAAATAGTTTAATCTAACATAATTCTGTTTAATTTTTAATTTTATTAATAAAGAAGAAATTTAACATGCAAGATCAAAAAGTGGTATTTTAAAACAATGTATGCCCTTGAGATTTTAAATTTGTTAGTTAAGGTGTGTTTTATGTTTGTGTATGGGGTGTAAGGGTGTGTGGGTGTGTATGTATAGTAAGTGTGGGTGTGTGAGTGTTAAGTGTGTGTGTGTGGGTCTCTGCTACTGCCAGTCTCATGAGAGTCTGGATATCACAGGGAACCCACTGTGTGGTGTGTAAATGTGAGTGAGTGAAAAGCTAGTTAATTGATTAGAGCTTCCGTTTCGTCATATCCTCTAACAACTAACCATTTAGTAAGTAAAGTTTTGCACTTATGCTTAGAAATAGAGTATAGGGTTAAGTGTTGGCTTATTTTGTTGTAGATATATTTTCCAATTATACCAATGTGTCTACCCGCTGCCGTTGTTCTGCGTTTAGCGGTTTTAAAGACTTTGTCTTTCCTGCGCTTTAAATTCTGTGCATCTGCGTTGAAGGGGAGACCTCCATGAGCTCTTAGAACTGCTTGGAGCACAAAAAGCTGCCGAACTGTTAGGACTTTACAGTCAGCATAAAGTAAAGCTGTGGGATACCTAAAGTTTTTATTTGTCATTACTTTCAGGACCGCTCTTTGTGCTCTTTCCAGTTGCAGCAGGGTCGTTTTAGGAGCAGCACCCCAAGCCGAGATACAATAAATGATAATAGATTGTGCCAATGCAAAGTAAACTGTCTTTAACGCAGAGGGAGTTGCTGAAGCTCGTAGGGTTTTAAAAATGAACATTAGCTTTCGTACATTAGCTGTGACTTTTTTAATATGTATATGCCACGAAAGTTTTGAATCTAGGTGGACCCCCAGGTATTTGACATGTGATACTTTCTCAAGGGTGGGACATGAGCATGTAGCATTATTATGGGCACAAGTATGGGCTTTGATCATAAAGCTGGGGGGTGGTTGCGATGATATATTTAGTGAAAAAGGGATACACATAGTTTTTTTTACATTAAGTGTTAAAAGGTTACAAGACAACCAGTGCATGATTGTACGCAAGGCTGATTCTGCGCTACATTGAACTTCGTCCCATGTGTTGCCTCTAACAATAATCGCCGTGTCGTCAGCGTAGGAGATTATGTGACTATTTTCGAGTTTAAGGTCGCAAAGCTTATTTATGTATACTAGAAATAGTGTTGGGCCTAAGATGCTGCCCTGGGGTACGCCATAAGATATTTTTAATTCGTCGCTAATGAGGTTCTCAATTTTGACGCATTGACTTCTGTCTGATAGGTAATCTTTAAAAATTTTGAGGACATTTCCCCGGACACCAACTTTTTCTAGCTTGTTTAAAAGCAATGGAACCGAGACGGTATCAAAGGCTTTTGTCAAGTCTAAGAAGATGGCCATACATTTTAATTTACTGTCGAGATTTTGGGAAACAATTTCAGTGAGTTTGACAACAGCATCCTCAGTGGACTTGCCTTTGCGAAAACCGTACTGCATATCGGAGATGATTTTATTCTTGTCAAGAAAACCAACTAGTCTTTTATTTAAAAGTTTTTCCATAATTTTAGAGAAAGAGGTTAAAACGGAAATAGGACGGTAATTGCTTATGCTCTCTCTGTTCCCATTCTTAAAAATCGGGTGAACTAAAGCTTTTTTGAATGCTGTAGGGAATACGTTAACTGAGAGACAAAAGTTACACAAATATGTAATAATGGGGACCAAGGTTTTGCTAGACAATCTTATGACAGAAGAAGAAATTCCGTCCCAGCCAACGGCACAGTTATTTCGTAGATTATCAATAATCATTGCAACTTCCTTGACATCAGTTTCAAGGAGAACAAGAGAATTAAGGGAGAGGGGTTCCGGTTGAGTTATCGAGTGAGAATCAATAGTTGAATCGTTTTTAAAGTTTTCTGCTAAAGTTTCACCTATTCCTGCAAAGTATTGGTTTATCTTATTGACAGAGCAAAGGGGGTCTTCATGTAAAGCCAGCAATTCTTTAGGGGGGGGAGATTTATTCGAGGCATGCGTAATGCGTTTTATAGCTTCCCAAGTGGATTTCGGATTTTTGCGTGCCCTCTCAAATTCGGCTTGCTCATAGTTTTGCTTAAGTTTCTTTAATAGCTTGTTGCAAAAGTTCCGGTATCTTGTAAAAGTGGTTCTTAGTATTTCATTTTTAGGATCTTTTCTGTGTTTAATATGCAAATGATCCCGGTTACGTATGCACTTAAGAAGACCCGGAGTAATCCAAGGCTTGATGTTTCTCTTATGCCTTGGAACCTTTACAACTTTCGTATGAGTGTTAATAATACGCGAAATTATATCAATAAATAGGTCGACCGCCGTATTAGCGTTTTCTTTTGAATAGACGTCTGTGAAGTCATAGTTTTCAATATCTAATTTAATACTCTCAAAGTCTATCTTAGTTTTGTGCGTCTTCGGATTAAATCTATCTATCTTGAATTCAAGAGAAAATATTGTCGGTGAGTGATCTGTAATGCAAGGATACATAACGAGTGTAGTTGTTTTAAGGTTTGACTTTAGCATAACATGATCAAGACATGCGCGATTGTGCGTTGTTATGTAGTGAGTTGGGAGGAATGCTTGCGATGCTAAGAGGTTTAGGTAGTCACCAGTTGCAGGACCGCTGTCAGCCTCAGGTGATATATCAATGTTGATGTCACCAACCAACACTACATTCCTAACGGAAGATAGATGATCTAGAGTATTATCAAGACTAAGGAAGAAATTCTCCACATTTCGAAAAGAAGGGGAACGATAGATGGCGACTAAGGAAAGATTATTACCGATGTTACAGATCAGAGCAGAACCATCAACAAAGGTAGGATATTCAATCTGATGAACTAGGTTTTGCTTTATGAATAGAATAATTCCATCGTTTTGATTGACAGGGTCTTTTGATTGATACGACGTATAACCGTCCATCACTGGAATATGAGTCACCTTGCTTAGCCAACATTCTGTGAGAACGATGACGTCAAGCTGCAGCCCAAGATTGGTTATGAAAACCACCAGTGAGTCAAAGTTTCGATTTATGCTCCGAATGTTCATGTGGAATACTGAGACTCATTCCTCGTTAGCTGATATGTAAGATTGGCACTCATGAGGCAGACATTCGAAAGCCCTTGTTGAGCCAAAAACTGAGAGTTCATTACTTAGATCAATACTATCCATTGCGAAAGGACGCATAGCAAAGATGATCAATCAATAGTACAGGAAATTGATATGACGTATGAAAATTATAAAGGAAGGTGTGTATCATGATTTTGTAGAATATTTGGATGGTGTAGTGTGAGTGGGGCAACAAATATAAAAGACTTATCAGATCAGACATTAACAAAAGTGACGCTATGATAACAAACAGAGGTGTTAGTAACACAAAAAGGCTTTGATGGATCAAGATTACTAAAACTAAATATACTAAATTTAGGATATTTCTACCATGCATAGTACCAAGTCTTCCAGTTAACGAGTCACGTCATGCTGGGGTCCTCAAGCTATCAAGAGCCGCCTCGTCCCTTATACGTATGTGCGGCATGCCTTCACGCTTGCGAAGGTAGATCTGGCCGTTTGCTGTCCAGCAGAAATCGAAGCTGTTGGCCTTGGCAAACTCTCGAGCAAGGTAAAATAGCTTTATAGCTTTCTGTGTGAGGGCCTCAGATATGAAGACCTGTTTCTCAGGCCCACCTAGTCTCAGATACTTGGTGTTCAGCCTGGCAGGCTTATGATCTTTGTTAAACTTCTTGTAGGATGCAATAAAGCGATTTTTAGCCATAATGCTTGTAAACTCAACAGTTATAGGCTTGGCACCATCGGATTTAGTGTTGTTTCTGTATACATCACATACCCCAGGTAGGAAAATCCGACCTAGACGAATAAATGACGTCATTCTAAGGTCAATTTAGAGTCAGTACTTTATTCGTCGATTAAGTACGTCCCACAGACGTCAATTTAGCGGCAGGTTTTTAGGGGTCGTGAATGTACGTTTTAGCGACGTCTCTTTACGTTCGTCCGTTGGTCGTCCATTACTTTCATAGTACGGTACGTCATTTTACTAACGTGTTCGCTCAAAAAAAAATTGAGTGCTTGATTTGTTATGTCTGGTAAAGTTGGTTACCTATTTGTTTATCCAAGTTTGTATTATTTATGGATATTTATTTTATTGCCTACTAAGTCCGCTAAAACACTTTGTAGGTAAGTACCTATCTATCAATCCACCTACTTCCTATAAAGCCTATTATTGCCTACCCTATATACCGTTCAGTTACTTAGTAGAATACCTAACTAATCAGTGCCCAGAAAATTCAAATCAAAATCATTGCGCTGTTTGCTATGGTGCTGGGCTGGATGACAGCGGGGGCTGCGTGCGGCGCGGGCGGAGAGCGAGTATCGTTCACCCCGCCCGCGCGCCCGCTTGCCACCCGTCCCGCTTGCCGAGCCTGTGACGTACTTCATCGCGTTAAACGTAACGCTAACTATTACTCCATGTAGGTAAAAGTAAACATTTAACAGCTATGTAATATCTACATAATTAGGAATAACAAATGAATGAATAATAACTAAATATTAACAACAATTAGTACCCGCTAGCAATAATTTTGCGTGAAACGAAACGTATAACGTGTTTTCCCTCCACTTTTAACGGTTGTTTTAGCGCCCGGCGTGGTACGCGGCATGTGCCTTGAGTGCGATGTAGCCAGCTTAAGGTTTTCGCCACTTCTAACAAAATAATTACCTATTTGAAATCAGAATCAAAGATTGAAGAATAATAATGTAGCGCGTAAAGGTAGGTAGGTCTCTCACTTGTAAATACTGTTGGAGTAGATGAGAGAATTATTATCTATTTCATTTTTGTATCGATTGCCTGGAGAGCTGGAGAGCTGGTATTTGTAGAAAAGCTGTCATTTATTCAGAGATTATGACCAAATGCGAACTCTAGTAACAGTGAGTAGTGTTAACAAAATAAATAAAAGTCTATCCATCTGACATTTTACTGCTTACATAATGTCAGATGGATAACTTTTGATTTTCAGCGGGGCAAAACAAGATAAATATTTTATGGGATATGCGCGTCCCGTTCGCAATTAGCGACTTTAACCGACTGTCTAGCGGTGTAGCGACAAATGCGACAATAACTTAAGTCGAGTGGGCAACATTATAACTCTTTCCATTCCTCCGCGTTCTTGCTGCGTTTCGCGTCGGCTTCAAGTTCTGTGCTTTATTTTATCAGTTATCTCTGAAATATCTCTTTTCTGTTTGTGTTGTGTAGCTGTGTGTGATAGGTAAGCTGAGCGTTATGTTTGCTGTTATACAATTTTCGGAAAACGACGGCGGTACAGTTTCTGTAGTGAACCGAGATTGGCTGACGCCTAGGCGATGCGAAGTCTATTGGCCCCCAGCCAAGGGCTCCAAGGCATTTGACCGATTCCTTGGCAATCAAACATCGCCTGACGAAAAATGGAAGCTATATGGGGTGCAAAGAGTTTTTTACGAGACTGGTATGTAATTTTTGTCTGCCTGCTGTTTCTACGTAAGTCACCACCCACACCGGTAATGTGGTGAGTGTGGTTCTTTGTCATAAACATCAATGCACGTGCCGTTTTTGTAATAGCCCTTTCAATTTTATTTGTGCATGTGTCTGCCTAACTTTTAAAATTGTCTAACCCGAGAAATTATCTTGTAAAAATCTATCCTACTTATAGGTGATGTTCTAACCTAGTTGTTAACAATGGTTGTTGGTTCTTGATAGTTGGATTGATACCTATTGAGTGCATGTTCTTGCTTGCTTTAGATGACATAGAAAAGGCAAAGAAAAAGTTGAAACTGGTGGAGGTGTCTTCTGATATACAGACCGAAGAAGAAACTGAGGTTTCCAAGAGGAAACCTCAGAAGAACAAACGTTATATTAGTAGTAGTGATAGTGATGAGAATGATAATTTTACCAGACCGCCACCCTTTAAAAAACAAGGTTAGACAATTCCCTTCTTTTCTTTGGCGATGATTATGTATGCTTAACCTATTAAATGCTAAGTTTTTGTTTCACAGTTTTAAGAACGCCACAATTCATTAATAAGTCTGATGATCCCTTAAATGATCCGACATCGGATCTACCAATACTGTCTGCCAGTTTGTTGCAGGGTATGTATAGCTAATAATATGATTTGAGAAAAAAGTTGATTTATGTAAAGTTAGCATAATTATTTAATTAGGTATAATTAAATACATACACACTATTATTCCTGTAACTGAGAGACTACAGGTCCTAGAGACTTGAGGAAGCTTTTAGTATGAAAATAAGTTCACACACGGGAAGTCAGCTTTCATTTTATTTAATTTGCAGGTTTGGAACAGGAGGCTGGAGCTGGAGCTAGTTCAACTGCTTGGCCCGAAGATATCCATGTTCTTGATACACGCAATGTAACTGCAACCACTGAACTATCTGGTATGTAGTCCTCTTAGTGAAAGAGCTATATGTTATAACATTGTATTTTTTTAGTTGTCATTTAGTAATTGTATGTTATGTTGTATTGGGTACGTTCTACCCACCTACTATCTGAGGCTGTATTTTTATTTAGTTTGGAGGGCACATACAACCCAGTTGTGGTAATCAGTGTGCAATGTTACTTCTTAAAAAATATGATGTTTTTTAGGATACCAATCTAAAGTGCTGTCTTTGTTATCTCTCATGAAAACGCAAAATGATCAAATCATACAAATGTTAAAGCAAAATCAAAATTGTCAAGGCACACTGAAAGAAGATTTCAAATTCCCAATTAAGACAGCTGCAGAGTTGCATGCAACGGAACAACTGCTGCTACTGAAAGAAAATTACGTCAATTTGGTAAACATTCTTTCATATATTTTACTACCTTACAGTACAGTACTTACAAAGTAGTATTTTAATTGAAATTAACATTCACAAACAATTAAAACACTACCTTCCTTCCTAAGCAGTCGAGTATAAATATGTTTAGCCAATCCATAAAGCCGGTCTTCAGACTCAAGGTCATTTTTAATGGTATTTATTTGATTGAGTATAGCTATCTCTAGATCGCAAAGTGGTCTGCAGTTGCTCAAATTTTCTACTACAATTTACTACTATATTTTACCTATAATTTAAATGAATTAGTAATTGAAGTACAAACATTAGGAACAAAATACATACATAAATGACTGATACCAAATTTTTTATTACAGGTATCCTATATTAAGATACTGGGTGGCAGTGATGCAGCCTCAAAGGTTTACCGCATCTTGAAATGGGCGTTTACAGACCATGTTGCTGTTCAATACAACTTTTATGGAAAACGATCAAATAAAAAGGCGTTTTGCCATCTGCGCATCCGGGATTGTATTGTTGGTAGGTACCTAAGTTTTTTAATAATCTATATAATTATTTATTTGCAACATTATGGTTACAGTACCTACATACGTTGTTTTGTTCTTAAAAATAATGGTTATTCATGTCATGTCATTAAATCTACACAAATATTATAAATTGGATAGTTTGTTTTTATTTTTGTATGTAATGATTCTACTCAAAAAATACTAAGCTGATTTCAAAAATTATTTCACCATTATAAAGCTACATTATCCCTGCATAACGCTGCTTTTACTAGTGATTCGCCCTGGCTTTGCATGGGAGTCATTTAGAAAAAGAAGGTGAATAATCTGAAGTCATTGCCTTTAAATTTTTCTACCCGTTCGAAGCTGGGACCGATCGCTAGTCTAGTATAAAAGTAATAAATGTCAGGCACCAGAATTAATTTTGGCGCGTCACTTGATTTAATTTGAATACTGCTGACTACGTTACGTAATTCATTTGTATTTTTTATTATTATAGAAGGCGTTGTTACCTCAACATCTGGTTGTACAGAAAAACAAGTAGAGGACTCCATAAAAGTCTGGCTCAAGCATGCCCCTGAACGAGTAAAGAAGAATGACAAACAGATTCAGTGTTAGTTACCATGACAAAAATAAAGTACACACCAAAGGCTGTAGTTGGCCAACGGCAAATGTTGAGAAGGGCAAAGGAAGCAAAGTTAAGTCTTATAGCAGGGATAAATGCGCCTAGTACAGTGGGTAGTTTGCCATCTACATCATTGATTAATGTACTTCCCCAAAGTCCAGCACCACATATTATAAATGATTGTTCCTTCTCTATAGAACCTGAGGATTCTATAGATCTAAATGATGTACAGGTTATGCCTAATACAGATTTTAACAGCACTAGGGAGGATTTGAAATCAAAATTAATACACTGGGCAACTATTCAGCATCAAATACCACATAATGCTGTGGATAATCTACTCAAAATTTTGACTCCATTTCACCCAGATTTACCTAAAAATAGTAGGACATTATTTAGAACCCCAATAAATATAGATGTCACATATTTAGAAACTGGGCAACTTGTTTATTTGGGTCTGCTGTCAGAAATTAAGAAACAAATAAAATTGTTTGGTGGTAATGCTGAGAATAGAGAAATTAGTTTAAGTTTTAATATTGATGGACTTCCACTTTTTAAAAGTTCTAACACACAATTATGGCCTATATTGGCCCTGGTTAAGAATATACCTAATGCTAAACCTTTTCCCATTGCTCTTTTTTGTGGAAAAAGCAAACCTGCACCTTTACATGCTTACTTGGTGCAATTTATAGACGAATTAGCAATCTTACTTAGAGATGGGTTCTGCTTTGAGAATTTTCATTACTATAAAGTACATAGCTTTATTTGTGACGCGCCGGCGCGAGCCTTTGTTAAGAGTACAAAACAACATGGTGGTTATTCCGCCTGCGACAAATGCACCGAGCAAGGTGAATACCTGGGCAGAGTTATTTATCAAAGTGTGACAGCACCCAAAAGAACGAACGAATCATTCCGTGCAAAATTAGATGAAGACCACCATGTTGGAGAATCACCGCTCTTAGCACTTCCCATAGACTTGATAAACACATTTCCTATTGATTATATGCATAACATTTGTTTGGGAGTTATGCGTAAGTTGTTAAATGTTTGGATTAGTGGAGGTTTAAATGTTCGATTACGAAGTCTATCAGTGAATTCCATATCAGAAAAACTAATTTATTGCTCAAAATTTATACCAATTGAATTCAATAGAAAACCCCGAAGTTTAACTGAACTGGCCAGATGGAAAGCAACTGAATATAGAATGTTCTTGTTATATGTCGGTCCACTTGTTTTGAAAAAGATCTTGCCACGTTCACTTTATGAAAACTTTTTATTGTTTCATTCAGCTATCACTATTCTTTGTTCAAAAAAACATATAAATGAAATTGGTATAGATGTTGCACAAGAACTATTGCTCATGTTTATAAATCATTCCAAGTCAGTATATGGTTTAAAATTTTTAGTGTATAATGTTCATTTGCTATGTCATGTAGGAGAGGATGTACGTCTCTATGGCCCACTAGATGAATATTCAGCATTTCCATTTGAAAACTTTTTAAACACCCTAAAGAAATTGGTCCGATCACCTAATAAGCCCTTACAGCAAATTGTTAAAAGATTGAAAGAAATGGAATTTCCTAAGGTATATGATTCTGTACCAAAAACATGTGCTTATGATCGTTATGATTCTGGACCTGCTCCTGAGGGTAATGTTTTTGAATGCTTTAAGAGATTAGTATACAATAAATTCACATTCTATGTTGCATCATCTCGTGAAGCGGATTGTTATTGTCTTATTAAGAATAAGAAAGTGTTCAAGATATTTAATATTCTTAAAAATGATTGTTTCTTTGTCTATGGACGTGAGTTTGTGAACTATCAGCCATTTTATGAATATCCATTTAATTCTGTAACTATTGATGTAATGCAAGTAAAAGAACTTTCTAATTTTAAACTGATCCCTATCAGTGAAATATGTACCAAATGTGTGGTAATTCCTGATGAAAGTTATACTGTAAGTATCCCATTACTCCATAGCTAATTATTATGTATAATTAACTGTCAGCTGCACTGGAATGTATACAATTCCTGACTTTCAGGGAAGTATATAGCAGCATTGCAATAGACATTTACAGGGCAAATGCTTATGTGAACTAATGGGCTGAAATTCATAATTTTTTTGTTAATGTGGTTTACATGTATTTTGCAATGCCGTTATACACTTAGGTTGTTATTAATAATCCTGGCGTAGCGTTGGACTAGTTAATCCGTGTTTTGTCACATTTGCTCGAGTTGACAATTGCATGTCAATGCAAGAGACAAAACACGGATTAACTAGTCCAACGCTACGCCAGGATTATTAATAAGACCCTGAAAGTCAGGAATTGTCTAAATTCAACTGCAGCAGACTGGTACTACTTAGGGTTTAAGAGAGGTAACTCTATAATAACATGTACGTTCCCATTTTGTCTAACCTAACCACTAAGGTTAAATTTTCAATAAATTTTATAATTGCATGTATTTAATTTTTTGACGTGATAACGTCTTATAAATCGATGGAGCCGGCTGCACGCACGAAAAAACATGACTCATGCGTCGTTACGTCGTTTCGTCGTTCCATTTACCTGAGCCCGAGCCCGGGTCGGGTAATGGGTAAGGGTAAATGAGGGTAAGGGTAAGGGTTCGGTCGGGTTCCGGGTCCGGGTCCGAGAGTTCGAGTCCGAGTCCGAGTCCGAGTCCGCGAGTCCGTGAGTCCTCGAGTCCGCGAGTCCGAGTCGTTTCCGGGTCCGGAAAAATGCAACCATTCCATCAGTATTTTCTTATGACGTTATCACGTTCAACTATCGTCAGTGAACCGACTTTACAGACAACCCATTTTTTTTGTATAAACCTAGGAGTACCTACCTACCCCTGTAGGAGGGTGGTGTGGGACGTACACCACCCTTTAAAGTACGTCATTCTGACGTCGGGAGATCGGTCCCAGATTCGTCCCCAGGACGCTACCAAAGTACGTTCTATGGACGTCATTATAGGGTCAATAGTTAGGGCCCAAACTAGTCTCTATTGACGTACGAAGTACGTCATTCCAGCATATCATTCCGGCCGTCACTCTGTGACAGCCTTAGTACGTCGGCAAAGGACGTCGTATGGCTGTGACAAATTGACGTCATCTGCGGAGGCTCCCGACGTAGTAAAACGACGTCAGGTACGTCTAAAATGACTGTAAGCGGACGTCAAACTGACGTAAAATTCCTACCTGGGACGTCGACTGTTTGAATAGAAGAATTCATGGTGTTGCCGATCACTTGAATCATGTCACACAAGTCGTCCTTTGACTCTGACTCAGACCCTTTGGGTACATTCCTTATCTCGACGGCGGTGGCCCTGGCTTTCCTCTCCATCATATCTATCCTGTCTTCTAACGCTTGGATGTAAATTCTGTCTTCCTGACGCTCCCTCTCCACCTGCTCAAATTTTTTTGTCAGCTCTTCATAATTTAAGGACATAAAGCCCATGGTTTTACAGAACTCTGAATTCTTTTCTTTGATATCTGCGATAGTGCTTTGCAGGACTTCAAGTTTTTTGTTTTGCTCGGAGGCCATGGCAGCAAAGTTCACCCTCATTTCCGTTAGAAATGCGCGGTATTTACTGTCGTCCTGGCCGTCAAACTTGCGTTTTGGTCGTCTACTAGACGAGCTACTTTCTGCGTGTTCAGAATTGCGGTCTGTATCAGATTCGCTGTGTGGGACTGAAAGCCCACCGAAAAATGGAGTCGCCAGTGCATCTTTGGGCTGTGGACTGGAGGTGCCCGGAGGAGAGGATCGCTTTTTAGGCATGTTTATTAAGAGGTGTAATTCGGGGCGGGGGGAGAAGACAGTCGAAATCAGTAGTTTGATTATCAACTTGATGTGACTAGGATAGCAGAAACAGCTAGTAGGTGAGATATTATGTCGATCGCCAAAAAAAAAGCTCGAATTGAGATCTCAGCGTCAAAATAGGTAAAGTACCAGGCGCGCATAAAACTAGGAGTGGTAAACGGCGTGCGCGCAGCGGGGCGGGGCTTAGCGACGGCGAACGCACACGTATGTAGAATGCACTGTATGCGCTGCACACTCACCACTACCGTTGTGTGCGTGAGCCGACCGTACCTGCGACGAGCTTCTTCGCGTTTATGCACTCCTATTATTGTACAAGTAATTTATGCGATAGAAATATTGCAAATCCGATTTAAAATTAAAATAATAACTTCTAGATACGTGTGCTCGGTACCGAGGTCCGGGTGGAAGGTTTAGGATTATTAAGTCAATTAAATTAGTATTATAACGCAGGCAGTGCATCATTGAAAAAGTCATTTAAATTATAATAGCATTTTTTTATCAATAAGTCCTTTAATTTATATTCGAATGTCCTATCCTTTTCTACGTCTTTTATTTGTTCGGGGATTTTATTATACATTTTTGATGCCATTGTTGTTGGACCGGAACTGTGTATTTTTAATTTAGAGTTAGGCAGTACTAATTTGTGACGGCGGCCATTTTTGCCGATTTCATAAAACTTCACTAAGAATACACCAAAAAGAAACAAAATCAAAAGGAGCTTCGATGCCACAAGCACACACACACACAAACTTTGCGTCGGGGGGTTTAAAACTAAACAAAAATTATACCTAATACCCACTTTCTGGATGATTTCATGTAAGAACTCACTCTATAGTCTATACTATACTATACTGTGGCTTTGGTTATCGATATAACTTGCAAAACAATAGCAGGATTTGCGTAGGTGACTGCCAAGAGGCAATTTGCATGAGAATTACTTAGCTATATTTACTTACAGCTTAATCACGAGGAAATTGCATAGCTTTCTCGAAGGCGTGGATTATACAGTGTTATTTTCGAAGTGGGTTTCATCGGAGCAAAATTAGTTTCTAAATGAACCTTGGGACACCCAGAATACCTACGACATTGAATCTTTGTACCACTATTGGCTGTATCTTTGCACACACTGTACTCTTCTTTTATGTAATTAAAAAAACCTTTTGTTTCTAATAATATTGCGGACAATTCACACAACCAGCCCCATACTATGCAAAGCGTTACTATTGGAACTAGGTAGCTGATATAATACTTCTATACTTTTTTTATAACGCTTTTATTAGCTTCACCTGTATGTATGTTTGTATGTAACTGTAACCGACCCCTTTGAGCTCGATTTTGTCCTACTTTGAACGATCAGATTTGATTAAAATTTTGCACACCTGTCAAAGATCGATGACAATGCAATAATATGAAAAAAAAAACTAAAAAGTAAAAAGTAAAGTAAAAAATATAGTTTAAAAAACTAAAAAAACACGCTTTTTTAACTAATTGAACTAAAAAATTTAAAATAAAACTGTAATAATCAATTGAATAATTTATATTATTGTACAAAAAAGCGTTTTTTAAACTATAATTTATTTGTAAATACATATAATTAGAACACAATAAAATACCCATTGTGTTGGCAAGGAATGATGGAGCTTTTGATAGTTCATGGGAAAACTCTGTTACAGGTAACTGTTTCTGTTAATAGCCCTGTCTTCAAAGTACAATCTATCGTTGTGACAAATTTGTACTGAATGGGTTCAGAAATTTCACCGTAAAAACCTGCCAACTTATTTAAAGATTCTTATTGCCAAAGATTTGAAATTATACAACAAATAAAAATTACTGCTGTGAGCTTTATTATGCATCATCTTTTTATGTTTTCTGATTATAGTGATCATGCAAAATTAAACCATATTTTAATCGGCTAAAGGTTGCAAACTGGATGAGTTCCATCATAGTTAGATAAGTGTGAACAAGGTCGTAGAATTATCAGTGGACGGAGTAATTACATGTAATTGTTCTGACCTCATTGTAAGGTCACGGCTTTTGCACCTATCATGTTATTTGATGATATCAGATTAGAAGTATTTTACGTCGTAGTTTCTTACTTTGTTAGCTAGGTATAAAATTGTATACACAGTCATGCCTCTAATTGTTTACAGTAAACTTTTTATTTTTCGTTGGCTTAGCTAGCACAAAATAGGAACAATTGGAAAGGGTTTGAGAAGGCCTTGGCCCTCGAATGGGCGTCCAAAAATTAAGAGATTTAACAATTAAATTAGTAATAGTTATAGAGAAGCTTAATGTATATAATAATTTAAATTAAAATGAATTAATAATGTTAATTTAGCGAAAAGCAGTCTTTGGAAATAATATGGCTTAAGCCTCCGCTATACGCTGGTCTAAAAACAAAACACGACCGGAAAGTTGGAAAAATTTAAAATAAAGATGGCGTTGCCTGACCTGAGCTGTGAATTCATGTATTTGATACCAACTATTACTTATTCTGTGCTTGGGTCTGACATTTGTCACGACATTACAATGTGTTGACTAGAATACGCTTCGTTAGACAAAAACACAGACAGATATTCAGTAAATAAATATAACCCAATTGTTATGTTAGCTGATTCCCGTCGCAGAGTTTCCATTGCATATTTTTCATCCAGGATTGGTGATAACAATGGCAAGCTGTGCGGTATTTTTTAAACTACCACGAACGCTACATTTTAAATCTAAATTGTTATGTTAGCTGATTCCCGTCGCAGAGTTTCCATTGCATATTTTTCATCCAGGATTGGTGATAACAATGGCAAGCTGTGCGGTATTTTTTAAACTACCACGAACGCTACATTTTAAATCTAACTTATACAGGGTTATTCATTATTAGCTGCAAATACCCAGGAATTAGGTTCAACAAATAGAATAAAAAATATTTATGAAATTATTTTTTTTAAATTTGATCAAAAAAAATTTCAAGTTTTTGTATCAAAATTTTATTTTTATTAATTTCTTTACGGCTATTGCATAATGATTGCCATGGAGAACAGGACGATGACCCACCCAGGCGGTGACTGAACGCAGAGTGTCACTCACGGCGCGCGGGCGCGGATCAAAGGTCAAAATAGGTCAGGCGCCAATGATTCCTTTATCGATTTTCTCGGGATTTTCATAACAAAACTTAAAAAAAATCATTTCGTAAATATTTTTTATTTTATTTGTTGAACCTAATTCCTGAGTATTTGCAGCTAATAATGAATAACCCTGTATAGTAGTGTAGTAGTAGTAGTCTAATTTATATAGTATAACAAGCAAATAGCCCCAGATTTAATAAAAGAAACCTTCCACCAAGAGAGATTTTCCTCATATTATGCAAAACCAGAGTGAGTTGCAAGTTCATAAATGTCGGTAGTCGGTGAATGAACACTTGTATTTTTTAAAGGTAAAAAACGGAACCCTTATAAATTCGTCATGTCTGTCTGTCTGTCCATCCGTATGTCACAGTCACTTTTTTTCAAAAAAATGAAATGAAATGAAAAGAAATAATTTATTTGCTTGAAGTATGGTACTTACAAAACTGTAAAAGCTATATGTACTGATGAAACTTGGTAAATAGATGTATTCTGTAAACCGCATTATGATTTTTATACTTAGAACTGACACTCAAAAAATATTTTTTCATAAAACTTATGAGTTTTCTTAACATTAAGTAAAAGATTATTAAACCAGTTAAGTATTTACGACAGAGATGCGTTAACGTCATCGTAATTAGCCTTCTATCTATCGACTTTAAAAATTAATGAGGTATCGTCAGCAAATAGTACTGTTTCACATAGTTTTTTAACCAAAAAAGGAAGGTCATTTACGTACACTAGAAACAAGAAAGGACCTAATATCGAACCTTGTGGCACCCCTATGTCAATAACTGACCCAAAAGATCTCTCACCGCCCACATCAACTTTAAGGATTCTATCAGTCAAGTACGATTGTAATAAGTCAATGGAGCGATTTAGAATACCGTAATGTTTAAGTTTAGATATTAAGAGGGTGACGGACGCAGCTCGCAACTTCAATTCGAGGCGCGGGCAAAAATTGCTCCGAATATAGCTATCTCTATTCATTTGATGCGGGCGCCACGGAATATATAATAGTAGTATACACACACAGGCGCTCGTGTGACGCGCTACTTCTATACGTGAATCCAACCATAGTGCCGCGCTTGTGCGTGTGCGTCAGCCACTGATAACGATTTTTATGCATTGCCTAATTTCGTCAACGTTACTAACACCCGTTTTCACTAAACCTAGGCGACGCCTAAATCGGATGCCTAAATATTAACGGGCCGACGTACACAGCTCGCAACTTCAATTCGAGGCGTGAGCAAAAACTGCTCCGAATATAGCTATCTCTATTCATTTGATGCGGGCGCCACGGAATATATAATAGTAGTATACACACACAGGCGCTCGTGTGACGCGCTACTTCTATACGTGAATCCAACCATAGTGCCGCGCTTGTGCGTGTGCGTCAGCCACTGCTAACGATTTTTATGCATTGCCTAATTTCGTCAACGTTACTAAGCGTCAGATAGGCTAGTTGCTAGGGCGTGCGGATTCACACTGAGAGGACGAGGTGGGCGGGAGTTCAAATCTGGTCAAAGAGAGTTGACTTTTTGCACCCTACAATTTTATGTTTTTATTTTTTGTGGCTGCATTACCTGACTAACCCTCTAAGCTTATTGCTTGCTTATTTCGCTTTTCTAGTATTCAATAAGCAAGGATTGGTCATGCTCTGAATGCAAGAATAAAGTGAAAAAAAAAACAACATTCCTGAACCGATAAAGAACCTTCAGAGTAGCTATTTACGCACTTAGAAAAGACACCAGGAAATTCTCTAACATGATACGAGTGAGTTTATTCATCAGGTAGGGTTTGTGCGGGTTCTGGACCAAATTGAAGAAGAGTAAAGAGAACCATTGACTCCGAGTTGAGTTGAGAGAGCCATTGACCCCGGCGCGGAGCGATGGAGTTGTGGTTGATGACGTTCCAGTAGAGGATGATGGGTGGGAGTCCGCTCAACATCAGGTGTGGTGTGGTTTGCTTGACCTCATTGGCCTAGTGGTTGGAGGGTGCGGGTTCAAAATCAGTGATAACGTTACAGTAATAGATGATGGGTGGGGTCCGCTCTACGTCAGGTGGGGTGTGGTTCGCCAGACCTCATCGGCCTAGCGGTTGGGGGGCGTGGGTTCAAAACCAGTCATGACGTTACAGTTGAAGATCATGGGTGGAGGTCCGCTCAACATCAGGTGGGGTGTGGTTCGCCAGACCTCATCGATCACACACACACAGCAATAAAAAACACGCAAAGCGGCTCACTTACCAAAGTACAGAAAGTCTAATAATGTGACTGCATTTAAAAATATACTTTATTCGTTGAGCAATTAGGTTGCTTTTATTCTGCTTATTTACATTCGCAAAACCAACGATTGCGAACATCGACCTACAATTACATGGACCTCGGCTTTCGCACAAAACTCGCGAAAAAAGTGTACCAAGCTAACCTACTATAGGTGGATACTTATATAATGATTATAAACAAACTGAAAAAAAATTATTTATGTCTTATCACAATTACTATATAGAACTCAATTTTGATTGCATGAAGCAACTTCTAGTGAACGTTACAGAAAATTTTCCAAGTCTTTTTATCAATATTTCCACCAGACGTTGAGCAGTACTCTGTTTATTGAGCTCCAGTTATATAAAGAAAAACTATTTTGTTAAAGTATTTCTCAGTCTTTTTATCAATATTTCCACCGGACGTTGAGTGGTAGCAGTTTTTTGAGCTCCAAATAAATAAAGTTTTTTTTTTAATTTCTTAGTCGTTTTATCAATATTTCCACCTGACGTTGAGCTGTAGTTTATTTCTTGAGCTCCAGAAAAATAAAACAGAAATATGTTGTTCAAATTTTTACAAGTCTTTTTATCAATATTTCTACCTGACGTTGAGTGGTATCAGTTTTTTTAAGCCCCAGATAAATAAAGAATAAAAATATTTTGTAGCCATTTTTCTTAGTCCTTTTTTCAATATTATAACCTGACGTTGAGCGGTAGTCGGTTGTTTGAGATTCAGATAAATAAAGAAAAAAAATATTTTGCTGAAATTTTTCCAAGTCTTTTTATCAATATTTCCACCTGACGTTAAGTGGTAGCAGTTTTTTTAAGCCCCAGATAAATAAAGACTAAAAATATTTTGTGGCAATTTTTCTTAGTCCTTTCATCAATCTTTCCACCTGACGTTGAGCGGTAGTCGGTTTTTTGAGATCCAGATAAATAAAGAAAAAAAATATTTTGCTGAAATTTTTCCAAGTCTTTTTATCAATATTTCCACCAGACGTTGAGCGGTACTCTGTTTATTGAGCTCCAGTTATATAAAAATAAAACTATTTTGTTCAAGTATTTCTCAGTCCTTTTATCAATATTTCCACCGGACGTTGAGTGGTAGCAGTTTTTTGAACTACAAATAAATAAAGAAAAAAAATAATTTGTTGTAATTTTTCTTAGACCTTTTATCAATACTTCATATACAGGGTGGAATTTTGTAATGCCACCTGGAGGGAAAGTACTCTTAATACTCCAGATAGAAAATTTTACTCACAGGAAACATTCCTTTATTTTTGAATAGAAAGCAAACTGCATTCAAAGTTTTTCGAAAATTCTCTCACACCCGGGAATTGAACCGGCTAAAATCAGAAAAATTATACCTTGTACTTTTATTGCATCGATCGTTAGTCAATTATAAGGATGAAATCTCTCTAACAAACATGATAAATTAAATGAAAGAAAAACCAGGAAATCTTAAATTAATTTAATTATTTACAAAAAATGGATAACTAACTAGTTACTTGAAATTAGTTGCTTGAAATGGGCTCCATTCTCTTGGATACACAAATTTATTCTTTTAACGAATTCATTTCTTTAAAAGAATAAATTTATTCCTTTCAAAAAAAAAAAATTAATTTAAAAATTATTTTATTTTTAATTTTAGAAATTGCTTTCTATCCAAAAATAAAGGAATGTTTCCTTTGAGTAAAATTTTCTATCTTCAGTATTAAGAGTACTTTCCCTCCAGGTGGCATTACAAAATTCTACCCTGTATAGAAATTAATGGTTCATAATTTGTTTTAGTCGAAATGTTGGCTTTTTTCGAAATTTCGGCAGACTTTTTGACCTAGTGCTGCACCTTGATTTCGTTTACCCAACCTACAACCTACCTAGGTACTTAGTATTTCCCATCTTCACTTAGTACCCTTCCTAAACTAACAATTATCAAATATCTAAGCATTATGTTTTATGCCAGTGTAGGTATTTAACTAGTCCGAAGTCCGAGCGATTCACACACACAACCGAAGTGTCCCGTGTGCTTCAAGCGTTTCCTCCCCCTGCACCCCGCCACCCGCACCGTGCGTGCGCGATAGCAATAGTAGCCGTTCGAAAATGCCATGAATTTGATCGTGTTCCGTAATACCAAAAATGATGACTGAAAACTTTTTGTATTCTTTACATAGTATTGTTATTCTGTAACTAGACAATATAAACTAGGTTCCTTAACAAAAAACACGTAAGATATTGTTGTTTTTAGTACGAAACCAATAGGTAGAAAACTTGATTAGTTTAGCATAAAAATGTGCAAAATGCGATTGGTGTTTATTTCATTTTAGGTAAGTAATTTGAAATAAAAACTGTTGAGGAACCTAGATAAATACTATGCAAATACAATTATTACAATAATATAGTGTAAATCTGTCTAAATTAGAAATCATTTTGGTATTCCGTTTGTATGAAAATTTTCCATACGTCAGCCCCTTCACTAGTTTTTTCGTGTGCGCGAGCTGCAAGCAGCTCGCGTGTCGGTGTGCTACTCCCAGTTTTACATTACACTTGCACTTGTAAAACCCCAAAAAATAGTAAAGAAAGTCCGTAACCCTAAAAGTCGATCAGTGAATCAAGTTCCTCAGTGTAGTAAAACCCCAATCAAAGTCCTAAAGAACCCTAAAATTGTTTACATAATCAAGGTCCTAAGTGAAGTAAAATTCCAATTAAAGGCCTAAAGAACCCTAAAAGTTGTGTATTTTATCAAGTTCCTCAATGTAGTAAAACCCCAATCAAAGTCCTAAGGAACCCTAAAAATGTTAACATTATCAAGCTCCTAAGTGTAGTTGAAACTCCAATCAAAGTCCTAAGGAACCCTAAAAGTCGAACACTTAATCAAATTGCTCAATGTAGTAAAACCCCAATCAAAACCTTATACGGAACCCTAAATTGTACGTCAAGCCAAAACCCTTAACGGGTCGAAACCGCTGGAAGGAACCCAAACGTTGACTACCGGGTCGCGTGCATTTCAGTAGGAGGGGGTTCTAAATTTCAGTAGGGTGGGCGTGGTCGCGTGGCGGCTCGCTTCGCTCGCCGCAACGTTCCCCGCGGGTTCAGGAGGAGGGGGTTCTGGGGGCTTGAGGGGGGGGTCACAGCACGGCTCGCTTCGCTCGCCGCGACCCTCCCCCCGGGTTCAGGAGGAGGGGGTTCTGGGGGGCTTAGGGGGGGGGGGGGGGGTCACAGCAGGCTCGCTTTGCTCGCCGCACTGTTCCCCATGGTTGCATGGCGGCTCGCTTCGCTCGCCGCAATGCTCCACTCGAAAAAAAGGGTCAAAAATAATAAAGGGGTCTAGAGGGGGGAGGGGGGCAAAATTTATTTTGCTTTCAAAATAATCTCACCTTCCCTACATGACCCAAAAAAAAAGTCTTGCAAGTCACTCCGCTTGGAAGATACGAAAGGGGGGGGTGAAAAAAGGGGCAAGAGGGGGGTGTTTTTTTTGTTTTTTCAATTCAGGAAGAAACCTTCTATACGAAACCCCAATCGAAAACCCCCTATCTCGACGGCATCTGGTAGCACTTACAAAAGGGGGGGTCCTGGGGGGCAAGGGGGGCAATTTTTTGTACAATAACATTCTTATCTTTTTTCTTCTCTTTCGTCTTCTCCCTTTTAATCTTTTTTTTTCTGAAAAGTAGTATTTCATCAAAATCGGCTTAGCCGTTTTGTTTTATTGTTTGTTACTGCATACCTTCGTCATTTAATTTTATGATCCAATTTAGTAATTTTTTCTTTTATCTAAAAGGTTATACTTCCAGATCTGTATGTAAATCTAGTAAGTATAACTTAGTGCATAGAATTCATGCCTATGGAAATAAATAATAATAATAATAATAATAATAATGCTGGACAATTCACACAACATGATGTAGCCCCAAGCTAAGCAAAGCTTGTGTTATGGGTGCTAGATAACTGATATACATAATACAATACATTACATGCATAGATAATTTTCATTTCAATTCATAAATGAATTGAAATGGAAATTATTTATGGGTGGCTTTAAGCTTTGCACTCATTTAGGCCTTCGGTGCTCATTGCGGTGGAGATCAGTGAAGCATTGTGAAATAACACTGTCTATTCGACTTATATTATTGTATTTTATCG
The DNA here is from genome assembly GCA_939531255.2 of Thera britannica. Taxonomy (NCBI): domain Eukaryota; kingdom Metazoa; phylum Arthropoda; class Insecta; order Lepidoptera; family Geometridae; genus Thera; species Thera britannica. Next base: position 2,820,559 of record OW618042.2, on the reverse strand, counting down.
GCATTTAAAAATATTAGGTATACCAAAGAGTTTCGACAACCCCAACTGACTCTTCAAAGTTCTGTCAAACGCAAAATCTTGGGAAACTCCTTGCTGCGTGTATAGAAATAGGCACATGTATTTTGGTATTTGGGTATTTGAGCGCACCGTGCATGAAGCCTTTGACAGAAAGTTCCAGAATTCGGGACATTACAGACACCTCCAGATTTAAAAGACGGCAATCAAAAATACTCTAAACCCATGATATTATTGTTATGACTGGGCTCTCAGCTCATTTATTAGTAGCTCTGCCTTCTGCGCCATAGGTCATGGGTTCGATCCCCACCGAGAACAAATATTTGTGTGGTGATCATAGATATTTGTTCTCCATCTGGATGTTATATTGTTTTCCAAGTACCTATGTATTTACAAACAAAATGTATTTAAGTATTACATCAGCTATCTGGTTCCCATATTACTAACTCTGCTTAGTTTAGGGCTAGATAGTGTAGTGTAGATTGTCCATAATATATATTATATATATACTTCCTTTTCATTGTAATGGGCTCCCAAACTCTTTGCAAAATCGACACTATTTTTATAAAGGCCTAAAATCGGCTACATAGTTTTTGAGTCTTCTTCTTGTCATGTCAATAGAAAATTAAAGCTGGTGTGGTGGATTATGAATGTGCCTCAAAAGTTTTGCTACTTCACGTTGGTTTCATTTATTGTTTTCCTTCACCGTTAGAGTGTACTGACATAGTGCACATAGGTTTTTTGGCAGATAAACTAATTTGTGCATGACGGGGTTTGAACACACGCCTTTAGAATCAAAAAGCGGGTCGCTACGACAATATAACCGGTGCTAAGCAACCAGAGCGCCCCTCCACCTAATGGACCGATGACATTCTAAAGATCGTGGGAAATCGGCAAATTGTTTTTTCATGGAAATGTATAAAGGAGGTCTATATCTAGCAGTGGACTTCTACTTACTGATGATGATGACGGAAAGCACTGGGTAGATAGGAAGATAGCTACTTATGCAACTACAAAAATGGAGGTATTTAACAAAAGCATTGCGCTTCGCTGGTCACGCACGATAGGAACGTGCCCTAGAATGTACTAGATAAGTTATATGCTACATAAAATATATACTTCTACAGGCTGATGATGATGTGAATACAGGTTATCGATCATAATGTATGATGAAGATGGTATTATGTCATTTCGTTATACTGTGACAATTTGTTTTATGTTACACTGTGCTATGATTTAATCTAGGGTATATTTTACGTAGTCAGAGATGAAATGTCATGTCGCGAAATTTGACATAGACCTCACCTCGTCGGCCGCGCGGGCTGTACTGAGAGAAGTAGCTAGGAAATCCTACCTATATATATTTTTGAAAATTTTATTTTTTTATAAAAACTACGGCAACTAAGAAAAGTGCAATAACATCAGGTTTTTACGTATTTATTTAGGTATACGGGAACAAAACTTTCATTGCAATGGCCCTAACAGCAACGGAAAAAAACCATTTCAAATCTAAAAAAAATTGAGAGTTTTTGTCAAACTTTGCGTTCAATTTTATCGAACCCAGTGAGTTTAAGAGAATTTTTACACCATTTAATTGTTATATTTTACAAAAAAATTAAATGGATTCGTCCATACAACGAAAAAAAATGCTACTTTACATTTTCGGTTTCACCTGATGTAGGCCCTTAATAATAATATCAAACTTCTTATACCATCGAACGAAAAATTATATTTGATTAAATAATAATTAATAAGTACCTACAATGCCATTTTTCTTATTACCTATATTAACAGTTCCAAAATACTTCAAAAGATAAACAAACTGAACCAATTTTCTGAGGAAACCAAATAACGATCAATACCTCTACAATATTCAATCATATATTTGCGAATATCGATTCGCTGATTATAATCGACATCTTCAAAATAATTTTCAGGAATTTGTCGAGTCATTTTTTGCCAGTACAATCATTTACAAAACACTTAAATGTATTGTTAAACAAGATAAAACTATCTGTCACCTATTCTCATGTCAAAATCGAATATTCGTCTAATACTTAATACCTCATTGAAATCTTCTCAATAGTTTTAATGATCAAACAAAAAATACATTTTTGTAACTTTTTTATGCAATAGCTGGCAGACGAACAAACGGACCTGATGGTTAGCAGTCACAATCACCCATCGACACCTGTAACACAGGAAGCGATGCTGATGCGCTGTTGGCCTTTTATCAAGAGATAGATCCGCCTTGTGAAGCCTTTTGTACTTTTACTACTTTTTTCTACAGAATACTTAATTAGGGACAAACAATAATGTTAACTATAAAAGAACATTTCACAATAACTTGTTTTTATCAGTTATTTCTCCGCTTCGTTGCGATAAAAACATTTTAGATTTCTAACATTTAACCTGTCCATTAAATTCATCGCCTCACGCTATATTAACCATCACGGCTGTCAATGCATCTGTCAAAATGAATTTAACACGAGAATAGATAGCAAATTGAATGAAAAAGAGGAATCACTTGTGTTAACGAGTGTCCAAACATCTTTCGGGACATTGATCTGTCATTTTCCGCGTATCATGCCAACAAATTGGTACTTGATGTTTTAATGCCGGTATTATAGTTCTTATTACTACGATATAAAGTTCAAAATAGAGCTTCTGCTCTATTAATTCGTTATCTTCTCAATTACTTTGTTGGGTTCAAAAATATACGTTGATGGTAAGAGTAAGAGCTCAAACTAAAATTGCTACTTCGATTGAGGATTAATTCTTCGAACGAAGATGCTTATCCTTTATTTTTGGGTAAGATTTCAATTTTGTCTAAGTGTTTATTTTTGTTAAGCCGAAGGTGAAAACGAAGGCGGCTACAGAATGGTGGCCAAGGGATGCTCAAAGACCTAGAGGCAGATCACCCGCCCGTTGGTCCAACGACATTGTTGCGAGTGTTGGGAATGAGTGGACGAGAATTGCGAGGGACCGAAAAGAGTGGCGCAATAAAGAGGAGGGCTATACTCAGCAGTGGGTGCAAACAGACTGAGATAATAATGATGATTATATATTTAAATTTACTACTGAATACCTCTTACCTAGGAAACAGCAAGGTAAAAAGAGTGAAATAAAATTAATTTGTACTATACAAAAAATTGCGAATAAAGAGCTTTCCATCAAAAAATTTAGCTTCGGTTACGAAGAAGGCCTAAGAAAAACAAGTCATCGAGGGTTCGTCTTTAAAATTCAATTTGCAACAATAACGAAGCAGAGTTACATTATAAGCAGAAATATTTTGATATCATTTGGATTTCATAAATCGATAGTTGAAGAACGGAATGAATACAGAGAAGACGGCTGACAGATGAGAATAGAAGAGGAGAATATGTTTTACCGACCTCTCATAAAGTGGACCCATCATCATCATCAACCTATATCAGTCCACTGCTGGACGTAGGTCTCTCCCAAAACGCGCCACTGAGCTCGGTAGGCGATAATTACGTCATGATAATGTACACCCCGTTATTACGATGCCAGTTAAGTTGCCGCAGTGCCAGAAAATGTTTTTTAGACAATAAAAGTTATCTTCAGAGCAATTATCTAAATATAGTAATAGTCGATATACCTATTTATCTACTGCAGTGAACATGGGTCTTAACAATTTCCCAGTGGTAAAAAAGTGGCATCGTTTTAACTGTGTGTACATTAACCGGACCCTTTGGACTCTTCTGCAGTGCTTGGCAGCTACATTTCGAAGATCGTCACCCCACCTTGTCGGAAAAGCAGTAAGATAATGATGATGCATCTTCTAGAACGATCTCCATCCCATAAAAAACACACCAAGATAGCATAATCCTTAACAAACTACCTTTCAGTGAAAAACCATTCAATTAGATCGAAACCCGCAGCAGACCGACCTCAAACAAATCCAACGTAATTCAATAATAATTTAAGAGAACGCTAAAGGGTCGGTTTGATTGACACCGAGCGTAAGCGTAACAAATTAATTCGAGGCATAACGAGCTTACGGGTTATGAATTGACATACTAGTTGGGGAATAAAGAGGAAACCGGCATATCGTAGAACGTAGAAAGTTTGAGAATATCTGTCAAGTGCAGGAAAGGAGCCTCTTTGGGGCACACTTAAAATCCTTTCACCACACGTGGTTCAAAAGAATCAGCGACACGATAAGAAGAAGGAGATTTATCAGGAATAAAGTTTTCAGGGCAAGTTTTAGCATCTACCTAAAGGTAAAATATTTCCATCTCTACTTAATACTTTTTAAAAACAAAGACAGAACGAATTTTACGATAGATTCAAGGAGTGTAGCGGTCGGCGTAGACTTTCGTAGCATCCGTAGCAATGTGCGTAGATAGTTTATGATTATTTCTTGCCAACATAGTATTTTTTTTCATAAGACACTTGATTTATAGTTCTGTGCTAATGGAAAACAGTTTTTGTTTAATTAAAAGTAACCTACGAAATTTAAATATGCCGGATTTTTATTTCATGTTTCATCCATTCAAACCTCTGATATTTCACATTTATTTTAGACTAACGGCCGCCCGCGGCCCCGTTCCCATTACTTACATCTGCAGGGCTACCGCGAGCTCCATATGGTTATGGCTATGGCTGTCAAATTGTGTATAGATCGGCTGACCCACATATTCATTTCTTCTTGGGTTTGAATGTGTCTGTGGGCTCAAAATTCTCTGTCTCTGTATGGCTGTCAAAATTGTGTCAACAGTGACACTGTTGACACAATTTTGACAGCCATAACCATAACCATATGAAGCTCATGGTAGGCCAGCTGTTCGACGTTACAATATCTTTATTATATTAGCGTTTATAATATTAGTAGGATTAGGAGAATTAAATTTTGAATCAGTCATTATTGGGAGTGCCAATTATCCATTTATTTATTCTTTGCTCGCACCTAGTCAAACTCCCCCTTATTTAGAGCCACAGCGCCTGCGACGTAAAACGCTATCAGACTCTATGAAGTTGTTACACAGTTGATACAGGGGCTTAATTGGAGCGCCATGTTTCAATTGAGGTGGAATCCATAGACATAGGTTCAACTGGATATCGCAGGTCGCTTTCCTTGCGTGTACCACATACCTGTTAGTAGAATACCCCCCAAGAGGTGTCAGTTACGTGACAGGTGATGCATGACGCGTGTCGCGAGTTCATTGGTTTTTTTCTCACCTATAAATAATTCGCGCCTGATTTTAAAATTAATGAAATAACAGAACCAAAAAGAACATCGTTAGGTGATTTTGTGATTCAGTAGAAAATAAACTTTACTCAAACGGTCATTTCAAAACGTTTCTAAGATAATATCAAGTTAGATACTTTGGCTTATATCAACGGGATGGTTCATAATAATATGTAGGTAATAATGACGCCCTTAAGGTATCCAGTTCCATCTATGTCTGTGGTAGAATCGCAGTTTAATTGTTAATAGCTTTGAAGAAAGTCAATTTGTAGACTCAGCGTGAGTAATTTGAAGTTGAGTAATGATACGAACACATGATGTAGATGTAGACAGTAGCGTTCTAACTAACCTAAAACAAACATTGGGATAGTCCCCCGTCAAGCCCTGCACAGCACGTAAAGCTTTATTTACTAATATTTTAGACTTAAGATTCTAAATAGTACAATTGTAGCGGCCAGTAAAAGCGGTATTGATGAACGAACGTGTAAATGTTGGCCAAGGCATTAATTTGTCTCGCGTTGTAGTGTTCATTTGTTTTTTTTTCAATAATCAGCATTTAATTTTGCAAGCCAGTTCGAAATTTGAATAAAACCAATTAAAAAATTAACAAATTTGAATAGGTTCGATCAAAGGTTATCAACCTCCTTGGTTGCCGTGTTCTGGAAAAAATATCATTCCATTTTTAAATTACACGACAGATAGGAGTTTACCATGTATTTTTTTCCGGCCGCTGCTCTCATGTATTTGGCCAGTACAGGTACAGCCCCAAACCTTTACTTCCTAACTAATATTTTAGACTCCAGATGTACTCGTACTTATATCTAGATCTTTGACTAACAGAATTACCCATTTTGTCCGCAGAACGACTCAGATGACGACCAATGTGCGCTCAGCGACAAATGGCAGTATGAAAGGAAATCCCGGCGGTGGTCGCGCGTGGTGGAGATCACGCCACAGGCACAGAGGCGGTTACAGGTAACAATTTTTGCTAAGCATTTTGAATAACTAATTAGTTCACTGCTAGACAATATTTGGGGGAAAGTAAAACTCACAGAACACAATTAATCAAGAGAAGTATTGGCCCTGTCGACTGCGTCTTACAAGAGGTCACAAGTGGTGAGCGAGAAGGCGAATAATGTTTTTGGGAGTGATCGATAGTTTCGTTATTATCAACGTGTCGATTTCTCTGTAACTAAACAAAGAACTTTGGTTCATACCCCGATACGGTACGGTCTTTTTGTATTGAAAAAAATATCAACGCCATCTATGTTGTACCCCACGAACTAAGCTTGCGTTTGCTCCTTTTTTGTATGGAGGTGAAACTCCACTAACAGGCCTGGTGTACTAACGAAAACTACCATCAAAAAACATCATGGTAAAATAAATCTATACCCTCTTTGTGTTGATAGTTCCATGATGTTTTTAAGTATTTCACCGGCTGATCTAACAGATAATTACTCCACAGGTGATAGCAGCAAAAGCAATAGCAGAACGCGAGGCACGAGAAGCGAGGGGAGAGGTGGAAGATGATGAGGACGAGACTCTGCCTACCATCAGAGTGGGGCTGGTAGACGCTGATGGGCACTACACCGACGTTGAACCAGATCTGTAAGTATTTCTTTAGTACCATGTAATTTTTAAAATACAACCAAAACTACCCAGGAGTATTCGTATAAATAAATATTATTATGGACAATCCACAAAACAGTGTCTAGCTTCAAATTTTATGAGAAATAAATGTCTTTAAACCTAAATAAAGCTGAGTTTGTATTAGGGGATCCAGATAGAGTCTGTTCAGAAAGAGAGCCGTCGTGGCCAAATTGAGAACTAACGTTTCGATTTTTATATGGCAGCTCATCCCTTTCTTTCTGTCAGCATTTTGCATTATAAAAATTAAATAAAGGAATAGTACACTAGTTGTGATAGGACCAAAACGCAACAGACGCGCTATTGTATTGCACACTAAACAAAAAAGCTGATTAAGCACAGCAGCGCCCTCCAATCCCACGACGGTTCTCTTTCTGAACAGACTCTAGATGATACATTTATTTTTATTGTACACACTTTGAATACAATTTACCATCAAGACAAATAAATCCCTCATGTTGGTGGGGATCGAACCCACGACCTATGTATTATGAAGAACGAAGAATGAGTGTACAGTAAGTGAAAAAGATGGTAGGTATCTCTCTGTCGATATCTAAAAACATAGCTGTTTGTTATCCCTGAATAAATAAATAAAAGATAAATAAAATATCTATCATTTCAGATTAAAAAACTTGGGTTAAAATACAATAAAACTTCATTCTGTTTAATTATTCTAAGTCATTACACGCTTTGAAAAGACCCAGTTGCTACCACACCATTTTAATTAGAACTCTAAACGGGCGCACTTGAGTGCTCAATAAAGGTCAACCACAAACGACTGAAAGGCTCTCATGTTTGAGTGTTTTACTGCTTTGTCTAGAAGAATACAAAAACCAATAAACACATGGATTTTGAATCTTCAACAACGCTCAAGCATAAGTTTTCAAATCTATTTAATCAGAATATAGGTATTAATTTTTTAGTTAATTTTGCCAAAAATCGACCACGAAAAATCGCCGTCTGAGGGAAGGACTTTTTTTTAAACAACAATTTTTTTTAATATATTTCCTATTCAGCATTATATTATAATATGTATAAGATGATATTTATTTAAACCATATTTAATTTTCTATTTAATACCTATAGGTAGAGATAAAACACTGAATAATTAAATGATTTAGTTGATCGGTTAGTTACAAAGCAAGCTACAACATCCTAGTTAACACATAGCTTTTACGCACAGATAACAGTTAATAGACAATATAAATAAGATAAAATACAATACCGAACAATCCACAATATCGGTACTATCTAAGCCCCATTAAACAATCTGACAATACCTCAGTCGCACACGAATGTCTTTGTTAGCACAACTGTCAGACAATCATCGTTATAAATAATGAACAACAAAAATACGACTCCACTTAATAACTTTGAAACACCCTGAATTTTGTTCCTTTTTTATGTTTTATTTTGTATTTAAGAGCGGGTCGTGCGAAAATTTGAGATTTGTTGTTAAAAAATTCATAACTAAATAACTAAGTGACATTTTAAAAATCGCAAAAGGACTAATTGTAGACTATACATTTGAGATTAATTCGAATTTAAGTGTGTTAAAAAAATATACTATTTAACATGACATTCTATTTAACGCTAATGAAAATCGTATGTCAGCGTTAAATAGAATGTCATGTTAAATAGTATATTTTTTTAACACACTTAAATTTGAATTAATCTTAAATGTATAGTCTACAATTAGTCCTTTTGCGATTTTTAAAATGTCACTTAGTTATTTAGTTATGAATTTTTTAACAACAAATCTCAAATTTTCGCACGACCCGCTCTTAATTCTATAAGAGTATCCGATACGTTATTCCATGCTGAAATTAGAAAGTATGAGGGTTTCTTTCTCTTCATTGGTACTGTTTGCTTGCGACTTCTTTTTTTTTGTTTAGTCAAAACACAACATTTTGTAGTGAGTAAACATTGGTAGATAGGTATATTTGCAAAAAAACAGCATTCCCGGTAACGCAAATGGAACATTCCCAAAAATATTAAAACGAAATATCAGGGTTGCCGCGTGCCCTTAAAAAAACTCTTCAAATCTAAACAGTTTGATCATTCATCTAGCTATCTTATACCATTAAATATGATAGACGTTAACTGCATTACAATACTAAATACCGATACCAAATACGGTAAGAGGCGTCTGTGGTCCATTAGGCGTAAGATTAGAGTATAATAACGTTTAAAGTTGTTTCTCTTGCAATTATTTTGTTATTCCCAAAGTCATCAGCCAAATGGGATTCAAACCTAAGTCCCTGTACCCTTAGCCTGAATAGGATCCTTTCACCGCCTTGGTTCAAAATAACTAGTGACACGATGAGAAAAAGAAGAAGAGGCCTGAATCTTATACCTTTAAACGAGAAAATCTTGTATATACAAGGTGCAGTTTTGAACCTGCAAAACATTTCAGGAGGTTGTTATGAGACTCGTAAATAATCATATAACAATACGATACCAAGTCAATAATCAATAATACTTTTTCTTTTCGATTTTTCAATTTTATTGATTTTCAGAATAACCCTCTTCAAAAAAACAGAATCACCCATTGCGATGTATCGCGTGTCATGTCACTGTGTGCGTGAATGCGATGACCAGTGACGTCAGCCTGTACGAGTCTCCGTCCACATTTCTATGAAACAAACGCGGCACATACGTTAAACTAAAATGAAGGTCGTTGCTATGGTTACGGGGAACCCCGCGATTCTCGTCATACCGCATTTCGATTTAGACTCGAAAATCTGTTACTGCGCATCGAAGGTTCAACCAACGTGCCGCGATCTGTACAAGTTGTCAGCAACTTATAGCAAATAATTTTACCTTAGATGTAGTTCAAATTTTTAACTGTATGCAGCACACTGCATGGAGTGCCAGTGAATCACGCAGGGCGACTGCGTATCAGACCTCAACAAACCAGTTACTTGATAACACGATATCCATTTGTTATTTGCTAATTGTCTGACTTTCTGGCTTTTGACTACCCGGAAGCAACGACCGTAGGGCAGGGCTGTAAGGTCGTTGACCCGTACCGACCCGTGTGGTACCTAACGACTGTCCGAGAGCTACAAATCAGTTCAAACCAAAGGCTTTAATTAAGTGCTTACCGAAACACGGGATTTCAATGATGACGTTGCCGATTGGGGAATAACTCCGCGAACATTTCGATGGCTCGAGATACATTGTCTCCACTGATGGCATACCTACAAGCGGACCATCTCCACCAACTCTACATTAAAGTATTGGTCCGTCATCTTTACAATTAGGTAGTAGGTACCTATCCCGACCGTTAATCGAAGGCGCACTTGAGGGGCGGAATTTGCAAGCGTATGCACATACCGGCGTCATCAAATACACTAATAAATTGAGCCGATCGATGCGTTTGCGATGGCCGCGGGGGCGTGGCGGGGTGGCGGGGGGGAGGGAGCGGCCGGTGGTTGGTGCTTTGGTTTGGATTTATGAAAGAAATGTCGGTTGCGTTTGTTTGTGTGTGTGAAAGCGCAGTTTAAGGACACGTACAGATTGGTCGCGTTTTAAAAAGGGGAGTTCACACTTACCGATTTACGTAAATAAGAATAAAATGAAAAAAAAATACCTGCCCATTTTATTGTTGATTCGGGTCGAGAATCACTAACATAATTACCTCCTAAAATGTTTTGCAGATCCAAAACTGCACCTTGTATTTATATATATATATATTTAGGATCTCGGAAAATGCGCCAACGATTTTCATGAAATTAAGTAAACAGAGGGTTTCGGGGGCGATAAATCGATCTAGCTAGGCTTCATTTTCAGGAAAGACTCGGGTTAAAAGTTATTTTAATAATAAAAAAATTAGCGCCATCTCTTGCCGAGTAGTCGAAATCACGAATTAGTGTCACGGAGAACGCCATCTATTGAACTTCTACGTAAACACTCGGCACAAAAGTTCAAAAAAAACACAATTTACAAAAAAAAAATACCGAGCAAAGCTCGGACATACCAGCTCGTATACTTTATTTCACAACGGTTATCGGTTCAATGAGCTATACACCACTTTTTTGTAACTACCAAAAAAATAGGGTAATGTAGTAGGGGTAGAACATTATGAATGTGCAATCAGAATTTTTAGTTTCGATAAAATGACAAAGTTATTAAATGTTACAATTTTCAGAAATCCTGCTTAAAATTATTGACATAACTATTAGTAACGTAGTACGTACGTAGAGAGAAAAAAAATTATGCTGTTCAGATCCGCTTGGTATTTAGCGTTTATGAATGAAATGATTTTTCCTTGTTGAATCATTTTTCAATATTTGACTAAAAATTGTGGTTATTTAAAGAGATTTTTTTTTGTGACTTAAATTTTTTTTTTCGTTGATGTGTTCATTATCAGCAGCTAATATCGGCATTTTTTTTTTGGTAATTACTAAATATTGGTATATAATCTGCCCATTAGGCCATTTTGCCACTGCTAGTGCTCTCAAACGGTGAAGGAAAACATCGTGAGGAAATTTCCCGCTTAGTCAGTTCTGCCATGTCTTTCCTGTGGGTTGGTATAGGGGCTGGGCAAGCCTATTCCATCGAAAATCCTGGCCCAGGCACTATAGCGTCCCGTAAGTAGGGGCATGAGTAAACACCAGTTGCCCTTGACGTTATATAAATCATCTACAATAGATGCAAAGGCCTGTTTTATTGTCACTTAAACTTACTTATTCTACGAGCTATGTGACTTGCATTCACATTATGCAATCTCTTAATTATTTTGTTAATCAAACAATAGATTGTGAACAAGCTGCCTTATTAGTCTTATTACCAATAGAAAGTCAATTATTCCTTTAGAACCTTTGGATCAGTTTCCTCATTAAGATGGTTGATGGCTGACATGGAGTTAGACACCGCAGCCACAGCTTAGTGGGCTCGGTGACAGTCAGTCAGTAAATAGAGTAGTATGTTTGTGTACAATTGTGTTATGTCAAGACTGCACCAAATACTTACCAGGACCTCTTGGATCACACGTTTGAGCTTTGATCACTCATCAAGAAAAAAAAATAAGACCTTTAAGGTCTCTGACCGACAACCGTTGGGGAATAAATCTTCTCGAATGGCGACTACGAACTGGAAGACGAAGCGCAGGGCGCCCACCCACCAGATGGACTGACGACATTGTTATGATCGCGAGAAGTCGATGGATGGAATGGGCTCAGAATCGTTCTTCCTGGAAATGTGTAGGAGAGGTCTATGTCCAGCAGTGGACTTCTTCAGGCTGATAATGATGATGAGGTCTCGGTAACTATACTTCTGTAACTATTACTACCATCCCATCCAGGTTGTCAAGTGTGTGATTGTAACGCCGATCTAAGTACCGATGATATTGTAATGGCTGCGAGAAGTCGGTGGATGGAAAACCCCCATAATTGCTCTTTCTAAAATGAAATGGGAAGGGGAGACCTATTTCAAGCAGTGAACTTCTTTGCGACATAATTTCCGCCTAATGTAACGCCATTTACACGATTCAGGTCATCGGAACGGATAAAGGAAATGTAATATTTCCATCCTATTTCCTGGGAAATTTCCACTCTTTGAAAGAAAGAAAGAAAATTTGTTTATTCAAATTGCTAATTCTATTTCTTTACCTTCGTGTTTTGTCTGGATTTTTGACCTTATTGCCTTGAGATTTTTTTACTATTTGACAGCTTTGCGTTTGTTTTTATAGATGCTTTGCATAGAAGCTTTGCTTTGCTGAAGAGTTGTTTCTATGTTTATCAGTATATTTTTAAGAGCGCTGGGAGCCTGGTGGTAACGGTCTTCCGATCCTAAGGTCGTGCGTTCAAATCCAGTCGTATACCAATGAGTTTTTCTGCCCAAAAATGTATGTACACTATGCCAGCGTTCTCAAACGGTGACGGCCATCGTACGGAAACCGGCATGTCGTAGAACCTAAAAAGTTCAAAAATATGTGTCACGCAAGGAGCCTCGTTGATGCGCACTTAAAATCCTTTCACCACACTTGGTTGGAAAGAATCAGTGACACGATAAGCAAATAAACAAGTATATTTTTTTTATTTTAAAAAAATACATTTAAAAGGTTTTACGTATTGTAAAATGAACCAGCCACGTTTATTTAGCTGTGGTCGTAACGCCAGCTTATTAATTTCTTTGTTCGTTTGATTGATAGGAATTTTAAGTGTATTGATATCGATTCCGTTTGTTTGAACTGTAGCATCTGGAGGCGTAAGATGGAAGATAGAAGAAATTAAAACCTTTTGTGTTACTATCTGGCTTGTTAGTAGCCAATTCAGTTTGTTTAATGATTGGTTTTAGGGCATCATCACGTTACTTGTTATTCTAATGAGAAATATTGATTATTGCTGCAAGAAGAAGAAAATAATAATGGGCTTATTATTATTTTCTTCATCATTCAATTAAATAAAGAAATATGTTTAGACAATCCACTCTGCACTTTAGCGCCAAACTAAGCAGAGCTTGTACTATGGGAACTAGAGAGCTGTTTTAATACTTGTATACATTATTTTTTTGTAAATACAATATAACACCCAGACAGAGAACAAACATCAGTGTTCACCGCACGAATATTTGTTCTCGGTGGGGATCGAACCCACGACCTACGGCGCAGAAGGCAGAGCTACTACCAACATAACTGAGCTGAGGGCCAGTCAATTATATACATATATCATCATTTGGCCCGATCGAGTTAGGCTCCAATATGTCACCATTAAATCCTACATGATGGCAGTTTTATTCACCTACAAGTAGAATTATGCGCAACTTCAGCGAACTTCAACCCTCGCAGCACCCAGGAGTATGAACCATCAAATCAAGACGATGGTGGTGGCGATCAGCTGAAACGCTGTTAAATATCACTGACATATTTGACAACGTTTTAGCTGATCGCCATCACCATACCAAGATGTGCGCAGGCCTTGCTGTGCGTTGATTGTCAGTGAAGTAACGTAAGTTTTTAGGGTTCCGTAGCCAAATGGCAAAAACGGAACCCTTATAGATTCGTCATGTCTGTCTGTCTGTCCGGCCCTGTCACAGCCATTTTTCTCCGAAACCATAAAAGCTAGACTGATGAAAGTTGGTGAGTAGATGTATTCTGTGAACCGCATTAAGGTTTTTACACAAAAATAGAAAAAAAACTATAAATTTTGGGGGTCCCCATACTTGAAACTGAAACTCAAAAATTTTTTTTTCATCGAACCCATACGTGTAGGGTATCTATGAATAGGTCTTCAAAAATAATATTGAGGTTTCTAATATAGTTTTTTTCTAAACTGAATAGTTTGCGCGAGAGACACTTCCAAAGTGGAAAAAAGTTGGTCCCCCCCCCTCTAACTTCTAAAGTAAGAGAATGATAATACTAAAAAAAATATATGTTGTACATTACTATGTAAACTTTCAACGATATTTGGTTTGAACGAGATCTAGTCAGTAGTTTTTTTTTTATACGTCATAAACCGTAAACCGCAATTTACCTTTCAACGAACTACAGGAACCTTATTATGTTACATCAAGTAACTTATACAGGGTTATTCATTATTAGCTGCAAATACTCAGGAATTAGGTTCAACAAATAAAATAAAAAATATTTATAAAATGATTTTTTTTAAGTTTTGTTATGAAAATCCCGAGAAAATCGATAAAGGAATCATTGGCGCCTGACCTATTTTGACCTTTGATCCGCGCCCGCGCGCCGTGAGTGACACTCTGCGTTCAGTCACCGCCTGGGTGGGTCATCGTCCTGTTCTCCGTGGCAATCATTATGCAATAGCCGTAAAGAAATTAATAAAAAAAAAATTTTGATACAAAATCTTGAAAAAAAATTTGATCAAATTTAAAAAAAATAATTTCATAAATATTTTTTATTCTATTTGTTGAACCTAATTCCTGAGTATTTGCAGTTAATAATGAATAACCCTGTATAAAGGTTCTTGTAGTTCGTCGTGCTACGGAACCCTTCATGGGCGAGTCCGACTCGCACTTGGCTGCTTTTTATATAATTTACACTATTTTATGATCAAGTTTTTTTTAGAACAACCAAACATGGATTTTATAATTTATGAAAACGTTGACACAAAAGTTAAAAACTGAGTAGCAGTTCCAGCGCCCTCGCGTAGTAAAATGAAACAAAAAAAGCATTAGATAACCTAGAAGTAAATAAAAAAAGTTTTAATAAGCCATCTTTACAAACATTTACACAAAAAGTACAGCCATTCTCCATTGAAGAGCTGTCGAAAAGGTTCCACGCAACAACAATTAATCTTACGCTAAAAGCATTCCGCTCTAAAAAACCTAACGCCCTTTATTTGGGCTATCGAGGTCAAAGCCATGCATTTGTTAGGCGGTGGTGCAAGACAATAGACAATAGCGATTGCATTGAAAAAAAAATTTTATGACTTCTTCTTGTCGTGACACAACAACAAAAAAATGTAATAAAATAATAATAATATATAATAAAATAATAATAATAATAACCAACACAACAACACACTTCTTCTTTGGAACCGCAGATTTATGAAATGATTTTATGAGCGTCTCAAAAAGGTACTTTTACGTGCTGTTGAAAAAAAAAATGCTTATGCCTAAAGTAGGCTTATTCAGCTTGATACCAGCTTAGTTGGCCTAATCCACAGGAAAGCCAATGGTCAATAAGTGCAAGCAGACTAGGTTTCCTCACGATGTTTTCCTTCACCGTTTGAGAGCACTAGTATTGCACAGAATTTTTCAAAGAGAAAAATGCATAGGTGTACCGCCGGATTTAAATCCGGGTCTTAGGATCGGAAGGCGGGGTGGCTACCACTTGACTTTTAATTACTACCTCTATAAATAATAATAATAATATTTTTTTATGTTTGTAGCAAGGACGACCTTCTTTAACCAAAATATGAATGTTTTTATTCTTTTTACACTAACGTAGTCATCATTATCATTATCAACCATTATCCGGCCCGGTCTCTGGCTCTTGTCCTCCAGTGTTTGTCCTTACTTACTTGGCACTAGCGTAGTGCCTAGAATATTTTAAACTAGGCTCGGCCTTTAAGAGATTCCGTAATAAGAGAGATACCTTTAACTTTCGAAAACATGGCGTCAAGGACACGAAACTCAGCAAGCTTGCTCAAAAAGAACTGGTATCCCGATAGGAAGGAGAAGAAAACGTTTGTGCATGGCGTGAAATGTCATAATGCAGGAGACCTTCGGACTTTTGCTCTTTTCAGTTGCAACTCGCTTACACTCTCTTTTTTAACAGCCATCTCTCAGCATACTTGCTCGAAAAGAACTAGTGTCCCGATAGGAAGGAGAAGAAAATGTTTATGCACTGCGTGAAATGTGATTATGGGGCAATAGCACAGATGTGCAGGACCTATTTATTCTTCAGAAAAAGTGCGTCCGTATCCTAGTAAATATAAGACGAAGAGAAAGTTGCAAGCCACACTTTAAACACTTGATAATATTAACTTTACCCAGTATTTATATTCTAAAAATGTGTAAATTTGTAAGAAAATATCCCCACCTTTATAAAAACTTAAATGACATGCCTCGAAGATACGTGTTAAGACCGGGAAGAAACAAATTAATAACACCGTGATCTCAAATAAAAATGCACAGCGACGGCCCGTATGGAATGTCAGTAAAAATTTATAATAAACTTCCAACCGAAATAAAAAATATAGAAAAGGATTCCTTATTTACAAAAACATTAAAGTTGTTTATAATTGACAAAGCCTACTATGACATTAACGAATATTTGACATAACTAATGACTAAATAAATAAAATAAAAATGTATAACTACGCACTAAACCTAACTTTGACTACTATAAAGACCTTGACATTATCGTTTAATCTGTTTTACCAAGCTTATTAATTTAAAATTAAGTAACAAACTATCTACATTATAATGCCTGGAATTTCTCAATCTATAATAATATATACGTACCAACTACTGTGTATAAGCCTCGGCCTACCTCCATGTTGCTTTACCCTATACACAGGGTCCATGTGATACTGACTTACACCTAAGAACTATGTATGTACCTAAACTAAACCATGTTTATGCAATAAATGTATTGAGTATTGATATTGCCGGCGACTTTTCCCTACTTTTTTCCGCTATCACCCGCTTGCACTCCAGCCCGTCCCTCACAAGCTATCATTACGGTTTGGCAATCCATCGTGATAGGTGAAGGGCCAGTACAAAGTACCGAATAGTAAGTAGAACAGAACGTTCAACGACTTAATTATAGTCATTGTTGGTCCCACCGTACTTATGCGTATTTGTGTGTCATTGTTTACATAAAAAAGGGCTCAAAAACAGTTGGTACCGTGTAATGTATTTCCATTTGAATAAGTGCCTACTTTGACTGTGCGGCACGTTGGAATATAAAATGGATCCATGAATGATTTGATTTTGTATTACAGACATTAATTCACTGGGTTCATCGTCTTAACCTATACATCTCTGTTGACTGGCCTCTCTGCTCAGTTTTGGCGCAGTAGTTTAAAAAGTTTGAGTTCGATCCCGCCTCTCAGCTCAGTTGGTAGTAGCTCTGCCTTCTGCGCCGTAGTTCATGGGTTCGATCCCCACCAAGAACATTTGTGTGGTAAACAAAGATGTTTCTTCTTTTTGTGGGTGTTGTATTGTATTATAAGTACATTATTATACATTTACAAAAAGAAGTATATTAACATCGTATCAGCTATCTGGTTCCCATAGTATAAGTTATGCTTAATTTGGGGCTAGGTAGTGATGTGTGGATTGTTGGCAATGTTTTTTTTATTAAAATTCGTAGTAAACTGAAAGGTTTCATAATAATTATATTCGTATAAAGGGGAGCTTAAATACTCAAACAATAATAAAACACAAAGGGTGTTATTAATAATCCTGGCGTAGCGTTGGACTAGTTAATCCGTGTTTTGTCTCTTGCATTGACATGCAATTGTCAACTCGAGCAAATGTGACAAAACACGGATTAACTAGTCCAACGCTACGCCAGGATTATTAATAAGACCCAAAGGTTTTTGACAGTGTTGTTCTGCCATTGATGGATGTGAAAAGATGTAGAAGGTAGGTCGTTGATCACTTTCAACTGAAACATTCTAAAACAAATCCATTTAAATTCAATGACGGTAAAACGTACTCGTATATAAACAGAAGTCTTAGTAAAGTAGAAACAGTTAAAAAAGAACACAGGCCTTTGCATCTATTGTAGATGATTTAATAGCGTCAGGGGCAACTGGTGTTTACTCATGCCCCTACTTAGTAAAATTGAAGACATAGTCAATACTTGCGGAGCTGACTAAGCCGCGGATTTTCTCACGATGTTTTCCTTCACCGTTTGAGAGCACTAGCATTGTGTTCATACATTTTTCGACAGAAAAACCAAGTTCAACATCAAATTGTCTTTAAGTTTGGTATACGACTGGGTTTGAACCCACAAAGTAGAAACAGTAAGTACTATACATTAAACAGAATGAAGACATCCGGTAGCGCTGTAAGTTGGCAGAAACATTGTAAACTGTACTTTAATTTAAATAGAGAAAGCCTCAATTAATTACCGTTTCCCCAATTTAAAAGTAAGATTAGAGTTTATCTTATTCATTTATATCTGGGAATTAGAAACGATGGTAACACCCACTGTTTTGTTATTTATGTCTAAATAGGCCTTGAGAGGCTTATTTCAACCCATTAACCACACTGGTTACTATGGTATTTTTGGTTAACATTCTGGAGTACTCGCGATGTAACACAACTTTTTTGGATATTGAAAAAGTACATCGGCAGAAGTCTTTACCTTAGTACTTATAATTAAAATCAAAAAGCAACGTTCTGTGCCGTCATCATTTTGGATGGTTGACTGCTGTCACCAAGGGCATTTTCAACAAAGCCCTACCGTATTTTAAGAGTCACGATTATCAATTGTAGTCAATAGCGTGGTATTTGCTAAAAAAACCTTGCTTATAAAAAATCTATTGAAAATAAACCGATTTCCTCATGATCACTTCCGAAAACTTCGTTTGTATCATTTGCCCATTATCTAAAGTAACTTGAGGGAGCAAAGCGGACGTTAAATTTACCGAAGCTAATGATGTTACTCAAACTGAGTTTGTGTGTAATGGAATAATTTGTTATTTCCAAAACTTGGCACTCCGGTGATCGTAAGAAACATTCACAGTGAATGCAGGGTGCTTATTGAAAAACAAGTACACTGGTGACCTCTGTAGTGTTAGGTTTAAACGTAGGGGCGTCATGGCTACAAGCTTCTAAATTCTAAAGACTTTAAATTCTATATTTACTAGTAGCAGTAGAGCTCTTTATGAAAGGCTCGTCCGGGGAAATACTACCACCATGCCTATTTTTGCGTGAAACAGCATTGCTTTGTTTCGGTTTGAAGGGTGTGGATGCCGGTGAAATTACTGACACGTGCTAGCTGTGTAAAAAATAAAATCTATATTGCAACCTACAAAGTGCATGTTGTGGTTTTTCTTTGTTTGCCATGATTCGAGACCAATTTGTGTGGTACAGAAATTATAGTCGATAGAAAAGAATGGAATAAAAGAACATGTTAGGCCAACCCAACATAAAATTTAGGAAGTTGGATGGTATGTGGCTAATTTGGATTATAAAATATGTATAGTTGGCAGATAGAAAGTAAAAATAGGACTGATTATTTTGGTCAGTCAAGGTCAGACCTATGTCGTCCTAAATGTGCATCAATTCTACAAGAAACAAGTCCATAATGACGACATTAAACAAGCGCAATCAACCGGTTTTCTGTGCAGGTTCTAGAACCTTGAAGCTTGTTAAAACTTCGTCACTGTTTTACAGTGCTCTGTCTAATTTTCAAGTTTTCTTTTAAGTCTGTCACTTTAATTTGTAGCTAATTTATTTATTTTCCGTTGACAGCAAAAATACATTTTCTAACGTTATATTTTGTTTCAAATGTTATAAATTATATTATTTGAACGTTATTATTTAATTTTACCTGTCAGGAGAGTAATGATATAGCACTTTAGAACCAAGTTATCAAATTAAGCAAGCAATAAAACCATAGAAACTTGCAATATACACAATTTGACTGAGTGATTAACATTGTGCATCTGCTTGTTTCAGGTTAACAGTTCCAGGACAGACCATGATTCAGTTATCAAGCGACAAAGAAGATGACGAAGAAACAGGCACCCGCTTCAGAAGAACAGGCTCTGAACGTCTTCGAGACGGGGCAAAAGCTCTTCTCCGACGCGTAGAATCTCTTAAAACAAGAAGAAGAAAACGGCAAAACCGAACAGAAGTCATCGTTTCATCTCCACATTTTCTAGACGTTTCACAAGACAAATATCCAGATCTGAGCTACATAGATATGACACCAACCACACCCTCTGCCTTTCCATTTGAATTCAACTCCCCTGCTCATGCTGTTGGCATCAGAACACAGCCTCCTTCCCCAATGACTGCACTACCTCCATCACCTATAGCCCCTCTAGAACACTCATTTGTTTTGAACCCCCCTTTTGGAGATGATAGCTCAAGTTACGCATCTGATGGAAGCATGGGGTCCAGCAATAAGAGTTCAAAGTCTAAACTAGGAAGGGCGAAGAGAATATTCCATAGAGGGGTGAAGAATGAAGACTCTAGCGCGCTAAGTGACTCGGAGTGTCAGCCTGCGAGTTGGAGACACAATTACTATAAGGAGCATAATACTCATCATAATACAGAAGTTAGTAGAGATCTTGTACCATCTGCTTAAACTGATAACAGCTCTTAAACCAAACTCTACGAGTGACAAGCAAGTCTATCACCCTTGGCTTTGGACAAGAAAAATTTGACGTGGCTTTGTATTTGCTGAGGCATTTGAGAGACAAATAAATGCAACTAAATAGGAGTCGAACCCACAACAACTCTTGAATTACGAGCTATCTTATCTACCACATCTGAACCATAGGTCATGTTTACAGTTTGTATTATTATAATTGATCTAATAATTTATGTTATGACGATCAACCTTATCAATGTTTATTCGTGTGTGGTCCAGGTCTACGTAGAGCCACCTTCGCCAGTGGAGCTCAAACCAGACCCAAAGGTACTCAGTGAGGTGCAGAAATCTCCAGGGCACACGGTGCACAGACGGCAAGCTATACGGACCAGTTCACTGAACCTTGGGAAGGAGGGCCAGAAGTGAGTACCAGTCTTTTTCCAAGTAACTTATGTATAACTTTTTAGGGAACTGGAAAAACATACGCAGTGAAGGCAGATGCGAAAACTGGCAAGACATTACTGAAATGAATAGCCTGAATTAGTACAGTTGAAGCGCAAAGAGTGTCTAATGAAAAGCGTCCAACAGTGAATGAACTTCGTCTGAATATAATGGCCTTCCATTAAACGAGCTTTAGCAAATACGATCTCGTCTGATGATGGCTGAAGTTTTAGTACCCTCGCAGATTCTGGTGTTTTTGACATGGCTTAAAGTATCATAGGTTCGTCTGCTACCAATAACTTTTTGTCAAATCCTTCCGTGTTCGGCTCATTACCTCGTGGCTAATTGCTAAACCGGTATCATTAGTCCAAATGATTATTCCATGATAATGACTTATTTGCATTGCAATGGTTGTGTGACGATGAACTGTGTGATTGTGACTGGAACACGTGTAGGGTTCGTGTTTTATTTGTTAAAATAATTGGTAGCGTAGGTAGAGTTTTGTGTGAAGTGAAAAATTGGGTCTGTGAAGGGGAAAAATAATCATTCACCACCATTAGGTAGGTATAGGTTCAACGTCAGATTGGACATCAGTAGGTTTACCACATGCTCTGTCTGGCTCTGTCTCTGGCTCTTGTTTTGTGTCTGTGAGTGCTCACCGAGTGTCTATTAAACTGTGTGTGTGACGTTTCGACGTAGGATTTATTTAGTCTTGACTAAAAAAATTGTTGAAACACTCAGGCTCATAACCAGAGCCAGACAGAGCTTGTGGTAGGCCACAGCTAGTTCCATCGTCTTTTTAATACAAAAAGTAAGTTCTTTTTCGTATAAGATTACTTAATCTTCAAGACTAGTTGGTCATAGGTAGGTGATGTTTTTTTTTAATTCATGATCTTTGCCGTCGATCTCCTGAAACTGCTACTTAGTGAAAGCTAAATAAAAGCACAATTGTTTTAAATATTATGATTTAATTAGGCACGTCTTCCAAATTCGGGCCACGAGCACAGACTGACTGGACCACCTCTTGTGAAGTTGTGAGGTCCTCAATACACACAATGAATGATAACAAAACCACCAGTTCAGCATTTTTTACTCTAACATTAGGTATCTGCAGTCTGTATAATCAGACCGAAAAAAATAATCATGGTTTATGTCTTAGGTTTCGAGACAGAAGTCTAAAAAGGGACAAGTCAGGGTCTCGGAGTTCAGAACTGGACAGCAGTAACAGTCACAACTCAGGAGGCTCGCGATCTCACGATGGCGATCAAGATGATGATGACGACAGCATTGATATAAAGACTAAAAAGTAAGGAATATTTATATATTTTTTTTCTTCAGACATGCAAACCTTAGTTGCGTGGAACTGGCACCCAACCTCAACCTCCTAACTATAAAACGTTTCTAAATGATTCTTGTGATTCCCGTAAGATAGGTAAATTATTTTTGACTTTGATTGTTCAAAACCTATTGTAAGTTATGGTTACACTATTAGGAAATGCGGAAAAAAATTATAATAAGATTCATAATTCTAAAATGTTGAAGGATAACATCGTGAAGAAACTGTATCGAATGCATTAGTTTATAAAATCAGCTATAAAGTTCCCATAGTACAAGCTCTGCTTAGTTTGGGGCTAGATAGTGTCGTGTGGATTGTCCATAATATTTATTTATTTATTTATTGGTTAGTAGTTATATAATCGTTTTTAATTTATATCTCTATAATACCAATGTTGAAGGAGACGAAGAGAAGAGATGAGTCAAAACAATGCTTAAAAAATACAAAAATATTTTACGAATAACAATAAACCTTGTGACCATGTATTATAAGTATGTCTTGTTATAGACCATAATGTATTAAAGATAAGAGATGAGTAGAGAAGAGTATTGAGTAAACTATAAATGTATTGAGTATTAAGAAGACGTAACGATGGCTAGATGAAAATTACCTAACATAAAAGTATTAATGAAATTTTTGATTGCAGAAACAACATCCAAAGATGGTACTCCTTCAGAACGACCACGCTCAACGGTGGGCCCAAAGCCAATAACACGCTTCAGCCCGCGCCAGGTCAAAAGGACCCTGACTCGTATAGTGAGTTTTTTTATGTTCAACTTTCCACCTTTTTCATCAGTAATAAAAGACAAAATGCCAATGAAAGCACTAAGGCCTCAACAAATAGTTTCCTAGTCAACCTGACTATGAAACAATTTGAATCTTTAAATAATCACTTAAACTCGAAAACCACAAACAAGCACTCGAAAACGGTAAAGGGAAACATCGTAAGGAAATCGGCATAGTCAAAAGGACGAATAAATGTGTCAAGTGAACTAAAAGAGCCTCTTTGAAGTGTACTTAAAATAATTTCACCACATTGGTTTAAAAAACTAGCGATACCTACGATTTAAAAAAGAAGACCATTCAAATGTTAGTTCTATATTTTCTCTACGGGGCAGGAATACAAAAAACTCAGCTATACCATTATTTTGCCTACATCTAAAACATCGGATGTATTTTGTACATCAGATTTAAACGTAGCATCTAACAAGTATCACATCAATACCTAACACATTCATCGGATTTATTACCAACTAGATCTTTCTATAGGTACCTATTCTTAATCAATATAATTACCTTTTATTTTACTTGCAGCGTCCTACAGGGTACATGTACCCACCTAATAGCTATCATAGACCTAAGCTATGTAAATAATGTGTGTGCATGTTGGCAATAAATAAATCTAAATCTAAATACAAATCTAATTCTAATTCTAATTCTAATTCTAATTCTAAATCTAAATCTAATTCTAAATCTAATTCTAATTCTAAATCTAATTCTAAATCTAATTCTAAATCTAATTCTAAATCTAGATCTAAATCGAAATCTTTTGCTTCCAGTGGCTCGTCCAATGTCATCACTATCTTGTGGTCAGCTGCACATACTCCGAAAGCTAGCTCTCCTCAGACTGACAGCGTGTATGGAACGATACTGTCCTTCACATAAGTCTGGATGGAACTGGGAACTGCCGAAGCTGATTCGGAAGATCAAGACGCCTGATTACAAAGGTAAGCATACCTAAAAAATCTTTCTCGTATCTACACCCTCATAATTATATCGCATTATATATTATGTCCAACTTTTGTTTTTTTTTACACATGTTATAGACAAGACGTTTGACCGCAATCTTTCCTAACTGTCGACGGTGTACCTAAAAGATGCATAATTATTCATCCTTCTCTTAAAATCATTTAAATTATATCTGTAATCTGAAAAACGAACGCAGGTATTTCCATTCCTTGGCTGTGCGCAATAAAGTTTTTGCAGCCAGTCAATAATAACCTATCACTCTTTCCAATCCAATTGATAAGATCCAGAGCTCTTATACAGGAGAAACTTTAATAATAGAAGATTGTTTGAAACTTTTACAAGTGGATACTCGTAATACGCGAGAAACCAATAAAAAGTTTTCTACGTCATAAACCCTGAGGGATATAAAACAAAGATTGCGATTGTTTTATAGGTTAGAAAAAATAGGTACGACTTTTTGTCATGCCAGACATGGTTAGGTAGATACTCAGTTATTTATGTATTTGTTTTTGAGAAAGTCACATAAATATAAGATGTATTTGTAAGAAAAAAGAAGGTTTTTAACCCGGTTATGTACTAAGAAAAAAATCTTCTTCGTAGGTTACGTTCAAGCACTAAAAGCATTTGTTTTAAAAAACGCGTTTATTTACAATCATCTCTTGAAGTCTTAATTCACCGATGCATTTTCTTCAAGTTAGTCATTAATGAGGTCTCTTTTTTAGGTTTAGTTTAGGCTCTAGGTATTTTTCTATATAATTAACATCATCATCGGTAAATAAACTGTCCGTGTGGGTCAGTTGGAGCAGTATAGCGCATTCTCGAATCAAGGGGACGGTCGTGGGCTTAAATCCCAAACGGAATAGAGCTTTTGGGACAATATAAAATCTTTGTGCGGTATGAAAATGTTCGTCACCGTAGAGTCGGTTTTCGCTTGCACCAGTGCCTTGATCATGAACACATTTTGACATAATTTGTGACGTTAAATTATCGGTGTATTCTGTCTATTCAGTTTCAAAAGGTAGTATGTGATCGTGATACGTTGAACAAATCAAGTTGAAAATCGACGAACATTTTCATTCCGCCACTATACATGAAGTTACTCAATACACAGAAAATATGAAGGTATCCTTTTTAATCATTCTTCCAGACAAGACGGTGTTCGGTGTTCCACTAACAGTGACACTACAAAGGACAGGCCATGCGCTACCAAAACCAATCCAATGCGCTTTGAACTGGCTGAAAAGCAACGCTTTGGATCAGGTAAACAACACTTTTGTTTGTAACAAATGCTGCTTTTTTAGGGTTCCGTAGCCAAATGGCAAAAACGGAACCCTTATAGATTCGTCATGTCTGTCTGTCTGTCTGTGTGTCTGTCTGTCCGGCCGTGTCACAGCCATTTTTCTCCGAAACCATAAGAGCTAGACTGATGAAACTTGGTGAGTAGATGTATTCTGTGAACCGCATTAAGGTTTTTACACAAAAATAGAAAAAAAACTATAAATTTTGGGGGTCCCCATACTTGAAACTGAAACTCAAAAATTTTTTTTTCATTGAACCCATACGTGTGGGGTATCTATGGATAGGTCTTCAAAAATCATGTTGAGGTTTCTAACATCGTTTTTTTCTAAACTGAATAGTTTGCGTGAGAGACACTTCCAAAGTGGAAAAAAGTTGGTCCCCCCCCTCTAACTTCTAAAATAAGAGAATGATAAATCCAAAAAATATATATGTTGTACATTACTATGCAAACTTCCAACGATATTTGGTTTGAACGAAATCTAGTCAGTAGTTTTTTTTTATACGTCATAAATCGTAAACCGCAATTTACCTTTCCACGAACTACAAAAACCTTTATAGTATGTTAATTGATGCTACGGAACCCTTCATGGGCGAGTCCGACTCGCACTTGGCTGCTTTTTTATAGGCGTTGGTCTCACTAACAGCAAGTGGACCTGCCAGTAGAACAAATAAAATCAGCTTGCTATAACTAGCATTTCACATTTACGTTTTTAGAATGAAAAACCCTCTTACTAAGATTAGGATTCAGTAATTTCTTCACATTCATCTTCTTGTCGTGTCGTTAGTTCTTTCAAACCAGTGTGATGAAAGGATTGTACTTTAAATTCTTTCATCACATTGGTCAGCAGCATCTATGAGGCTGATTTCGCGCACATTATTTCGTGTAATTTCTTCACATTCATCTTCTTGTCGTGTCGTTAGTTCTTTCAAACCAGTGTGATGAAAGGATTGTACTTTAAATTCTTTCATCACATTGGTCAGCAGCATCTATGAGGCTGATTTCGCGCACATTATTTCGTTGTCTCATCTTATTCATAGTTCTAGAGACCTGTATCGTATTCAATACGGTTCATCAGGTAAAATATCTAAAAAATCGGTATAAATCTTTACTCCATTTTCGCTTTCAGATGGGTATATTCCGCAAAGCTGGCGTAAAATCCCGAATCTCCAAGCTCCGAACGGTGGTCGAATCAGCCGGCAGTACCACAGGAACGTTCGCTATCGAAAACATGAACACCACAGAGGCATCTCAATCCAGTCTCAACTTCGATGGATCGCAAGCTCATGATGTGGCGGATATGGTGAAACAATACTTCAGGGAACTGCCTGATGCGTTGTTGACGAATAAACTCAGCGAGACTTTTATAGCTATATTCCAACGTGAGTATTCTTCAACTTCTTATCGTGTCACTGATTCTTTCGAACCAAGTGTGGTGAAAGGATTTTAAGTGCGCCTCAAATAAGCTCCTTACGTTAGTGTTGATCTGTATTATTCTTCATTTTTGGTTTGAGAAACAACTTCGTAGCAACCGACTTCATCAGAGGTTCTTCTTATGCGTTGCAAGCATCATTTTCTTTATTTGATGTACTCGTTCCACTTATTTTCTTATCAATAATGATAAGAGCAGCAAAATAGTGACGAGTATTCTTACATTGTCACTGGGTTTTAATCCTTTATTAAATCAAATGACTCTTATTTCTGATTTATCTCCTATTTCCCTCAATGATCTTATTATAATTATAGATTCGTGTTATGTCAACTGGATTTTCCGTGTATTGCAGATGTTCCTGAACCACTGAGACCAGATGCCGTGCAATGCGCTCTTCTTCTGCTTCCAGAAGAACATCTAGAAGCCCTCAATTCCTTACTCGTTTTCCTGTATGAGGTAAGTTGCTGGTAGGATCACTTGCTCTTGGCTGGGGAGTATTTGTTACAATTAAACTATTTCGTGCTTGTGTTGGACCAACATTCTCCTCAGATCCGCAAACTGATTGCCAGAGTAACTGTTCCTTTTTATTAGCAGATTTGTTTTACTCACTCGAGTTTATCAGGTCCTGGAGCCATCCATGGGGGAGCTCATATTCAGCAGTAGTCGTTCCAAAATGGGGATAATGATAAAAGCACAGTCAAATTCACATGCGTTTATCGAACAGTATTTTTGACAACTTTTAGTATCTTCGATGAGACGTTGATAGTCAAAATACTTTGGCTCTTTCAGGTGGCTGAACATTCTGGAGTGAATCAGATGACGGCATCGAATCTGGCTGTCTGCTTAGCTCCAACGTTGCTGAGGCTGCATCATGCTCCACCGACCACTGGGAGCACTAAGGAGGGGAATTCTAATAGGTAGGTTTAAAGACATAAAAGACTTAAAGACATTTTGACTGGCCTCTAGCTCAGTTGGTAGTAGCTCTGCCTTCTGCGCCGTAGGTCGTGGGTTCGATCCCCACCGAGAACAAATATTTGTGTGGTGAACATACATGTTTGTTCTCTGTCTGGGTGTTATATTGTATTCTAAGTATGTATTTACAAAAAAAAATGTATTCAAGTATTATATCAGCTATCTGGTTCCCATATTACAAGCTCTGCTTAGTTTGGGGCTGGGTAGTGTTGTGTGAATTGTCCACAATATTTATATTTATACGTAGAATAAGTTCTCACACTTGAACCCGTCAGTTGAAAATCAAGCGTATGGAACCAAAATATAACATTCCCTATGAACAAATAATCATAAGTGGCAATCACAAAATGATGAACGAACCAAACAACAATGAAGTAATAGATAGAGACCTTTAAGTAGTTCTTTAGATAAGGAAGTACCTTCGATCAGACTTCACATAAAATAACTATCTCGAATCTAGATTTTATAACCAGCTGATATGCGTTGTAAAAGTAAACAAGCATTTGCATCTATTGTGGATTTGTGGATGATTTATATAGCATCAGGAGCAACTGGTGATTACTCGAGCCTTACTTGAACTTACTTACTTGCTTATAGTACATGGACAGAAATTAAGATGGATGGCTTGCCCAGCACCTAGACCATCCTGACAGCTTAGTCGGCCGAATCCACAGGAAAGACATGGTCAATAGCAGATCTGACTAAACCATGGGCATATTCATTGTAAAGTGCTGATAATAAGATACAAAACACTGTTATTTCCAGGATGGTAATAGAAAGTGTAGCAGACCAGCGTCAGATCAGCGAGAGTCGGGCGGCACACGCGTGTCTTCTACTCCTCATACAGAAGCATGCTTCACTCTTCCTAGCACCAGCTGATATGCTGGCGAGATGCAAGTTCAACTACTTCGAAGAAAGCGTTCCCGTAAGTAATAGGATGATACAATAAATAACTAAGGAACCGCAAGTTACTCGTATAAAAATGGTAAGAACCAAGGCGTAGTTTGTTGCCTGTTCTTCTAGGCTTGGTCGCGTGGAACAGGCACCTAGACTCACCTAGCTTTAAGACGTTTCAAAGTGAGTTACTACTGAATAAAGACATCTTTGACTTTAACTCTGCTTTTTCTAGGCTTGGTTTCGAAGTGTGCAACGATCACTTTGAAACGAAGCCTAGAAAAGCAGAGATTTAATGCAATGAATTTGTAAATGTAATTAATTACTTTTGCATTGTGCATTTTAGTTCCAAGCAAGGCCAATTCTTGCTGATGCAAGGTTGGAATTACAAGTATTCTACATTTACTAATGAGTGATGTGCTTTATAAGAAGAGACACGGTGAAAAAATTTGGTGAAAGATCTCCCCTTTTTGTTTGAAGACAAACATTACACGAGCTGTCTTCCTTATTGGTGACCCCGATGTGATTTAAGATTAACATAGGTAATTGGTTGATAAGGTTGGTTGGTAAGGTAAGGTAAGCAATGTTTTTTATTTGCAGGTTGCGCTAGAAGAGTTAGGCGCAGACTTTAACCAAGACTGGAAAGGCTTCCAGCAAGCCTGCATAAAAGCCTTACTAAAAGAAGCCAAAGAAAAGTGAGTCCTATTTCTAACAGCATAAAAACCAATACAGGATTCTCTTACTCTTCCAGTTTGTAGATAGTATTCCCAGTTCTTTTCTTAGCTAAGCAAGCTATAGAATATCCTTTTGGTGGTGTGAATTTTTCTAAAAGTTGATATTTTGTAAATAATAGCTATTTTTAATCAAATTGAATGTCACATCAATGGGACCGTTCGAGTCGACGTATATTTTGCACATTTTGCCAAGAACGCACAAAACGATTACATCCACTATGATTGTGTTCGTTTTGGCACGAAACGAAAATTTCAAAACTTTTGCCCACAGTGTCTCGAACGGGATGACATTTCACGCACGACTATCAAAATATTTGAGACAGGTGTGTTTGCGCGCCAATCTTGTTTTGATTGATTTTGAGTTGAGCGGCACGGGCAGCAGGTTTTTGTTAATGATGCAGCGTTGGTGTCGGTAGGGTAGAGTATAATTGGGTACATCCAATCATCGTAAGTTTCGCATTTACTTAAATTATGGGAGTTGGGGAGGCCACTTGTGAAGCTGCGTGTGTCTGTTCTGTGTCGACACATTTGCGTCTTCGCATCATTCCAATTTTGGAAGAGTTCGAGCATGAATACCAATTTAGCACTAGTACTAACAACATTGAAAGAAATAATTAGACGAACGATAAGAATTTATTTTGGAAACACACACAAACCAAAGGACAAATAAATCAGTGTAGGTACAATTTACAAGATAGCTAGCAGGTAGGTAGTAGGTAGGCAAACAAGTAGGCTTACCCACAGTAATGGTATATTGAGACCTAGGAAAACAAAGGAATGAATTCTAGGTAAGTGTGTAGGTCCCCATGGTAGGTAATAATCCACTAGGTAGGTAGAGTACCCTGCTCAACACGTAGGCACAAAAATTTACGGGCCGCAAATCAGTTCATGCCGTGGTCCATGTACGCGTGAGACACAACACAATCTGTTCCCAACTCAGCTTAAAGACGCTCCTTGAAGTGTAGCGACGCTGATTTTCATGTGGAACCAGTGAGTGGTTTCTTGACAGAGTCTTCCTTGGATTTTTCAGACGCCGAAGATCTAGTCCAGTTGCTTAGTATGAAAACGACATTCGTACGGTAATAGATAGCCCGGTTTGAGCCATTTATGGATATGGGTAGGGTTACAGAGTCCCCGTGTTCTCCATCTCAGTCGTAAAAATAAATAATTTGCTATAAATCTTTAACTTTTATTATTTTGCAACACAACAACTAATCAATCTCAAGTCACTGACACAAATGTCAAAAAACAATAACTTTTACCCATCGACCTAGCTGGGTAAAAAGTGGCAAAAATCGGTAGCGTTTTTAGCGTTTTTATCCAACTCGAACCGGGGTGAAAACTGTTCAAAACGATCACAGTGATCACTTTTATTTCGAACCGAACATGGGTTGAAAACGAAAATTTCGTTATTTTCGTTGACTCGAACGGCCCAAATGTCTACTTTTGATCTCCCTAAATTCATAAGTTTAGGGTTAGATCACTTTGGGTGTTATTAATAATCCTGGCACAACGCTGGAGTAGTTAAATCGTGTTTTGTCACATTTGTTCGAGTTGACAATTGCATGTCAATGCAAGAGACAAAACACGGATCAACTAGTCCAACGCTACGCTAGGATTATTAATAAGACATAAAGGGTCTTATAGAATAGGTATATTGTCTAAATTCTATTTAGAATTTCTAGATTTGTAAATAAATTTATTCAATTACTTAATATTTTGCGTTTGTAAAAGACACAAAATACATAATATATTATGTGTGTTTAATATTATTTGATATAAATAAAATAGTTTTCTGTTTAGTGGATGCTATAGCTTGCAATTGCTTGCTAAATTCTTCGAGATTCTACCTTTATAGTCTGTACCTATAGTCTAACTTGTTTCGTGCTTTTTTAGAGTCTGTGGGCGGTCAGGAAAGAGGTGAGATATCGATGTTAGATATTGATTCGTTTCATCATCATCATCATCATCATTCTTATAACATCTTTGTTATAATCTCTGTTCTTGGCCATCATTGCTTTATGGATTTAGGATTATTTATGTATCAAGAAGAAGAATCTAGCTTATTACTATTACTAAACAAAATGTCTTTTGAAAAACGATTGAAGAAAGATATGAACACAATTTCTTCAATGTTGTCTGTAGAATGGCTGTTTTTTTTTATAAACTTACATAAGAAAGTAAAAGACCTATTAAGGCTTGCCCTAGATAAAAGAAAGCTTAAAAGGATGACTGCCAACCTTCAGTAATGGAGAGGCACCCTATAAAGAAAAATTGCTATAAACTAGATCGTTTAAAAAATAACAAATGAAGTGCTTACATAATAACTCTTTTTATCTATTGAAGAAGAATCTACAAGAGTAGAAGTATCTTCAATTAATAATGAACAGAAATTATAACATTCAAAAATCATCGAAAGCTGTTCCAATACTTTCCCACCTCATGCTCATCGTAGTCGTATCATGGCAACTAACTAGAATGTCTATGTGTTTATTGTTTCCAAATTACACTTTCAAAAATATATTTAACATATTTTAGTCCATCAGGGGGCAACACAGAATGATTTAAAAAATACATGACGTGATGATTTTACTTGTAAAGAGAGTTCAGTAATCGTTAAGAATTGCAAATAGTACCTATGTAATTTGACAGCTATTTCTACAATTTCTGTTTTTATCTGGAATTTGGTAGTCAAAAATGTGAAAACTTTTTGCTAAAGTATTGGTTTTATACATCCAGAACACGAGGATGGATGTCTGTTTCCGGCGCTGCTCCTCACGTGGAGCTATGCTGTAAGAAGGTCGGTGATGGGCATCCGCTGCGGCTGTGGAGAGCCACCACTGATGTGGAAGCACCGCCCCAGGAGGTTATGCAAAGGTATGTATACCTTCCAGCCAACGAAAGCCTATACTGAAACCTGGAGATGAGTAGAGATCGTAAAGATGGTAAGAGTCATGTTCTGGAATTGAGGGGCCACAGTTTAGTATTAATTGTGTCAACAAATAAACTGTGGTACTGTGTGTACCCTCAAATCAATCTTCCTCAATCCTGTCAATGGCGCTCGGTTTCAATCGGAAACAATCGGCGTGTTTTCGGTGCGGGGTTCGAAAAAATATTTTAAATATAAAATATGTAACTTCTTAAATACAGCAAAAAAACTAAAAACAGTTCTGTGCTAAAATGAATCTATGATCTCTCCATTTAATAAAAAAACAATTTAACAGACCAATTGGATCAATTAAAGCCGCCACCATTCACTGACGGGTAGTTCAATTTATTAGCATGCCTTTTGGATTACAAAAAGCACCTAAACTAAATGTCTTTACCTGCCACCGAATGTTTACTTTTGACAATGACAGACAGGATGTTTACTTTCCAGAATACTCCGTGAACGGCACATTTGGGATGATTCGCTGGTGAAGTGGCGAGTAGCTGAGAAGCTCGGAACGAATGCTGAGGTGTTTCAGTACATTACAGCTTCTAGCTTCAACCTTCCATATAGGGATTACTGTGTTTTAAGGTGAGAAAAAGCATTCAATTATGCTTCTAAAAGAGGGGGAGATGGCCTGTTACCCTCGCGTTCAATAGTTTGTAAGCTCAAATTATAGGAGAAGGGTTCTGCGATATACAATCTAAACCGTTCAGTTAGATACGGAAAAATTCCATTCCTATAATCATCTCTATAATAAGTTGTCTAATGGCTAATCCTACCAAACTGTCAAAATGTAGGAATGTGTTAAACTTTCAGAAGCAACTTTTCCAAACCTACATTGATTATGAACCAACATAATTATAGTTAAATTGTCTGTAAAGCCGTACTGATTATAAATCCTTTTGTAATTTCCAGATCATGGCAGCAAGGTGGAGGGGGTGGCGGGTGGTGCGCGGTCGCCGAGACGTCAGTCGCGCACGGCTCAGCGCCGGCGGACGGTGCGCGTGGCGTAGTTTTGGCGTCAAGATATCTGGCGCAGCCGGCCGGGAAAGGCAGGAGTCGACTCGTCCATCTCGCTAGAGTTGATACTATGTAAGTATTTCCACTCTTGGCGTGGTGGTCCATAACACCATGTTACAGGTTGCTGGCCAGTTGAGACAAAATTGTCAGAAGCAAAGTGATTCATGCAGGGGGTCACGCCAGACCCTCAGCAATTACCTACAGCCCGAGCAGAAGGAAACCTTTCTTCATTATGCTTATTTTTCCAACTACTTCCTGATGGATCAAAGTTATGGCCTACCTGATGTTGTATTAACTGCCCTTAGGAAATGAAACGTGCATACATCATTGTTCTTTGTTAACACTAAGCATCTAGGTTTGTTTGTTAGTGATCACCATTGATAGCTTTGAATGTTTATTTAGTTCAAATCGGACCCTTCACTTTAGTCTGCCCTAGAATATAAATAGTTGGAATGGAACTAATCAAGAGTTTCAAGTTTGAACTAGTACTTGACCAGGCCACCTTAAAAAATGCTTTTAAGAGCTTCATTGACATTGTTCTATTCTAAAACATTTTTGTTTCTTTTCCAGGGGTCGAACCACAGAATGGTACAACAAATGTTACGGGCACATCTGCGCGTTATATCTCGCTCGTATCCGGGCTTCGTTCAAGCACAATACAGAAGGGCCTGAGTCGAACGTATGATCCAAGCATTCCACTTAGGCCGGCGCCATATTGGCGCTGGTTTAAGTTGACGTTTAAGCCGTCAGTGTCAAACTAGCAGTTTTGGCGCGTCGTCAAATACTGGCTGGTTTGTTGGACTTCCTGTGACTTTGACATTTAGCAGTGTTCAAATAAAAAATGCATTTAAGTGCGGTCGCATATTGAGACGTCTTTTTGTAAAATAAAAAATACCTACCGGAGTCTAATTTTTCAAAGTAGGTATGTGCCTAAATTGAAGTAATAATTACCTAGATGGGTAGGTACTAAATTAATGCTTCTACATTTATTGATATTACTGAAAAATTGAAATATTTGATTATTTAAATAAAATTAGGTATTTTTGTGGGGTTTGAGAAAAAGATAGACTTTAAAATATATTTTCAATAGAAGCTATTGAATGGACATAATTTATTTCTGAAAGTAATTATACTTTTTACAATTATTATGATATTATGAATTATACCTTCTATAATAATAATAATTAATGTTTAAATTATGCATGTGACAAAGATAGATATCCCTATATTTTGTGTCGTTACTGTGTATACCACACAAAATGAGCAACTTAACTACTAGAAAGTGGTGCTAAATGTAGTAATACTCATCTACACTGGAAAATAATTTTTAGTAATTAGTTTGTAAAGCAATTCAATTTCAACAATTAGCCACTCCCATTCGGCCATTTTTAGCTATAAAATATGATTAAATAAAATATCTGCACTTAAATCAAATAAAACACAAATTAATAACATGTATTTAATTAACGATTGCTGTTGTATCGTCAGTTGTTGATAGTAATATTAAAAAATATATTAATCTAAGCATAGTTAATTTTATAGATATTAATGACCAAAATATATTCTTGATCTGATATTATTTATGATACTTAGTAATATAGATAGTTACAGTTATTACAAATTATCAAAATATTCTGGTAGTTACATTTTAATGTTGGAAGCATAATAAATTAGATTTGTAGATTTTTAAAATCACTACCTACCTCCATGTAATACAAGATTATTTAGACCCCATAATGTTATCACCCTTTAGGGATTTACCAAAAAGCCTGACTTTAGAAATATTTAATTATATTTAATTTTAAATTTATCGGTGCATTGTAAATATTTAAATAAATATTTTATGAGTTTACTAGAAGTTGAAACTAAATTATCGCAATATACTAATAAAAAATATCATAGTTGTATGAATAGTCGCTTCAAAATCTATTGTTGGCCCCCGGTCTAACTTATTAATAATATAATTAGAATTATATTTTTGAATAAATCTGTTTACCATACCTTATGTAAAGTTATCGTTACATATCACTAGTCATTGTATAAATAATTAATATGATAATAATTTTCATAATTCAAATAATAACCGTACCTGTCCTGTGTTCAGGAATAGTATTATGTTAAATGTATAGATAGTTTGGAACATTTAATCACATGGATTGTAAATATTTATGATTTATGCACAATTTTAAAGAAATTTATCAAATACATGACACAAAATGAAGTTTTCAGTAATTCACAGTTTTAACAACTTATTTTAATTTTTAAAATAAGCTTGTAGAGAGGATTGTAAAAGTATATTCGTGTTACATAACAAGTCTGATTGTAAATATGTAGGTTGTTTCAGTAAATTTGGTCTGTTATACAATAATTATGATTACCTAAACATTTCATAAGGTTAGTTTCTCCTTATAAAAAATAAATTGAAGCCAAATATCACAAGTAAATTATAAGTATTTTAATATACCTTGTAAATAATTCCTAGGTAACTGTAACCTTTAAAGTCTAAGTTACCCATATCTTTATTTTTGGTGCAAATAAAGACCCTACACATTATAATTATCTAAAAATAATATGAATTTACATTGTTATAAAATAAGGTTAGCTTACCTACCAACTACTTAGCATAACCGGCCAGTTTGATCAATATGATAACATAGATTATTTGATAAATAGACTCTAATCCAAATAAAATATACTCAAGAAAAGTTGGTAGTAAAATAGACAAATTAGTATTTATTAAAAACCCATTGTAAACTACCTATCAGCCTGTGTAAAG
The DNA here is from genome assembly GCA_939531255.2 of Thera britannica. NCBI lineage: Eukaryota > Metazoa > Arthropoda > Insecta > Lepidoptera > Geometridae > Thera > Thera britannica. The sequence goes on along the minus strand of OW618042.2, from coordinate 2,784,346 downwards.
CCTATACATTTATGCTATACAAGCATTCTATATATACAACGTGTATCAAAATATGTGTACTATCCTGAAGGGGGGTGAATTTCCACCCCCCGGGGAACAACTTTTGTTCAACGACTTTTCGAACTTCGATTGGTATCTCTGAAAAAACTGCAACGAAGTTTCAACATGAACAGCTGACTTTATACAAAGTGGCAACCCTAAACTCAGCTACAGAGGTAGTAGGTAGTAGTAGTAGACCTACAGAGGTAGTAGGTCAAGGGGTCAAGGGGTTACAAGGATAGGGTTGTCAATTTATTTAGGCATTATGAAATTAAATATTTTTGTATGGGAAACTGAAAATAGGAATTTTTAATTATCTCCCCCCCACAACTGATCACCATTGTGGTCTGAAACCCCCCACCTTCGCATAGTACACATATTTAGATACACCTTGTATTTATGTATAAAATAAACGAACCCATCCTTAAAGTATAAAATAACATTAATAAGTATCACTAGAAAAATCAAAATGGTAGATAGATAGCCCTCTATCTTGAATATCTAAACATTCCAGTAAAAATAACCAAATTAGATATTATGGTCTTGCAATTATAAAATCTTATACTTACTTCTTTTAAAACTCAAATTAATAAGCACCTAGTAAAAGGAGGTGTAATGTTATAATACCATTCATAATTTAACACTCAGTATTTAAAAATAGTTATTTATCTTCATGCACTTTTGCTGTTGAATTTTAACAAAAAATATTATAATAAGTAGCTAGAACATAATTCAGTTCTTCAAAGTGTGTAAAAAGATTGTTATTACCTATTAGGTACCTAATGCATTGTGATTTTTATTCTCTATGAAATTATATGGACCACTATAAAATTGAAACAGAGTTTTATTTAAAATAATTATTCGTGTGATTTACGTATCTTTACGAACTAACTAGAGAGTTATCGCTAACAATAACCATAGGAAGTAATGTTATTTTCTAAACTGAGTAGATACATAAATATTATTAGTAAATTAAAATGATTGAAGTGAAGACTCTTTACTAATTTTGAATTCATGCGTCGCGTTCTCTGGCCAATGGATTTGAACTCTAAAATCAAAGCTTGCTATTGGTCAATGAAATAAAACGTTCCATTCTTAATTTTATATGACAAAATAAATGGTTGTTATACAACTCGGATAAAGCCGAGCCGAAAGTATTCTTACCTAAACCACATGAAATAACAAATTTGCAACACAAGCTAATTAATTAATGAAGTATCTTACTGTTTTTATCAGCGAATGCTGCTGTTGAAGTTTATTTGACATAAACTTGCAAGATTCGTTCTAATGACGTGTGTCATTTTTGCATGGAATGGAACGTAGGGGACATGTCAAAAGCACATTGATCCCGCCGCCTGGTTGACCAACCAACCACACTCGATTTCTCAGCTGTCAGCTGGTCTGGCAGGCTGTGTGTGATTTTTGTGCGTGCTTTCGTCTAATCGTGTTGTGAAAATTAAATAAAATCTGCAATTTTTCTACGAACATAGATCGGTATGGAAAGCAATTCAGCTTCAAGCCTAAACCTTGCCTTCTAGAATCAATGAGATCGTCGTCACCATGAAGCACAAGATAATTCACTAGCAAATAAAACTACTTCATCTGTCTGATCAGCCTGCTAAAAACACCGATTTCTTCTCTATATTATTTGTGAACGCAACACAAGAAGGTTTAATTCCTGCTTCAAAATTAAAAACAAACGACGATGGAAAATCTAGCGCAAGAAATAAATACCAACGAGGACGAGACAAGGAAGGAGGCCCTATGGGTCTTCGGCTACGGATCTCTTTGCTGGAACCCTGGCTTTGAGTACCAGCAGTCTGTATGTGGATTTGTGAAGGGATTTTCCAGAAGATTCTGGCAGGGAAACACTACCCATCGCGGGACCGATTCAAAGGTACATAGAGCAACAAAGATCACATCATCTTTGTAACCTTGTCTTAGCATATAAAAACGAATAATTGAATTGATCTATTCGAAATTTAAAAATAGCTTTGAAGCTTCTCGTTTTTATATTGTGAGTTCATTTGTTACTGTATAATTTTGATGTATTTGAGAAAGTGAATGTACATTGAGGGCAGTAAACTCGTAAAATGCATGCACAGGTGGTCTGATGCAATGATTCACCTTTCTTTCGTGTCCGTCTATTGAGGGTCATTCATTCATACTTGCTAATTGGCATGAATGATGGCATAATTTCGGTGGAAATAGCAAAATAATTAAGTTAAATCTTGCTTTATTTATTTAACTTTTTAAGTTTTGGGAAGACTAACAGCATGTGAAAACAGGTAAAACAGGAGTACATTAAGAAAACATAAGTCTATAAATAAGAGACCACAGGTAGAAACATGCTGATAAAAAAACACTTGCAAGCACATCAAAAGTTAGTACAAGCTACACGTAATCACACAAAAAAATTCAAGAAACATTAATTACTTTATGCTAGGTATTTTTTTATACAATGGGTGATATGTAAAATATACTTCAAAAATAGTAAGGCTCGCAGTTTCATACCGTGTATTTGTTTAAGACAATTAATTATTCTTTGGTAAAATCCTTCTTAGATTAGGTAGGCATCTAAATCATAGTACTTTCACAGATAGTGGTCATTTGAATGATTAAATAGAACCTACAGCCAATTTAATATAATAATTGCCATAATATTTGCTTTAAAAAATGGTGCAAATTCATCCCGGATATTTGAAAGGAACATTTATCAAACATTGTAGAAAACCTCTGTAGGTCCTGTTAGACAATACCCACTCTGCGGGATCCACAAGAATTTACCTGTAACCTAAAATGTAGGTACCTACCTACATTTTACTGATTTATGTTACATGTAGGTATATTTATGTAAAGTGGATAACTTTTCAAGTTTTTACTACTCAATAAATTAAATAAATAACCAGTTTTGGGAATAGGACATCCCTACTCGGACCGAGCAACGAGACACAACACTAGTGAAAGGGAGAGAAGATGGCGTTGTAATGCTTAGTTGTATTGTTTTGCCGTCTACCTACTAAAGTAAAAGATTTCTAGCTATAATCAATGAAGTATTCGCCTTAATAGTACCTAGCTCAATCATTCAAGGACGAGTTCAAGGAGTTGTTGTAAATCACTAAAGTTTAATTAAAAACTCGTTACATTAACCTTAAACTATTGACTTACTGACTTTGATCTGTTAACCATTTGGCATTGGCTCAAGGGGAACTTTCATTGAAAGACAGGTATTCCTACAAACCTACAATGCATCTTGTTCATCAATAGGATAAAAAAATCACTAGCTTGAATGCTAGGATATCATTACCTCAAAAGAATAAAACAACTTAAATCCTGTAAATAGTCCCATATTTTTTTAATCTAATGTGAAGTATAAATACTTATTATTCACTCTATATAATGTACTATGTATAATTTTATATCCAACATATTAAATGTACTGCACCTTTTAAATATATTATTTTGAAAAAATGCCTTTATCATTAATAGTGGTCAAAAATAAAGTTTGCTGTCCAGACGGCAACTTTCTTTTAAAAGAGAGATGCAGTGCCTGTAGTGGGATACCTTATGTTAAAAGGCTGTCCAAATATATCTTAGGTCATTTTAGACTTTTATTTTATCAGGTCAGCATCTGCATCGCAACAGTTCATTTTATATTTTCTAGTTTCAATTCCTTCCCCTCTGTCTACCTCTAATCTGTAAAAACACACAGACTAACAGACATCCGTCAACATGAACAGTAAGATACAAGATTAGCAATCACGTTTCTATACCGTGGGGAGCACCCGTAATCGGGAAATTATCGAATCGCGATTTGCTTAGTTAAGATCCAAAAATAAATAAAACACGGTAAAATTATTCCAATCCCTTGATGCTGAGCTGTGCTGAGCACCTACGTTTTTTGTTTATTTTTCTGTAGTTATAGTCACAGGCCATTTTTTTCAGGTCTTGAATGTTGTGCATCCGCAATTGGTACTGTTATTCCATGTGTGCCCTTATTTCTATCACTAGACTTACACATAATAATATGTCTCCATTAGAAAGATGTCCTGCTGATGTGATTATTAGCCTGGCAACAGCAGAAGACCTATCCAGATTGATGAATAATAATAATTTTTATATGAATAACTAGCGACCTATCCCGCCTTCGTACGGGTGGACATTTATTTTTTAAACACATAAATATAGTTTATGTTACTCAGGGTGAATGTAGCTATCCAATGATGAAATATTTTTGAAATCGGCACAGTAGTTTTTGAGTTTATTCATTACAAACATACTCAAAAATACCAAATTTTCCTCTTTATAATATTAGTGTAGTGTAGATTATCCACCAATCTGGATAGGTCTTCTGCTGGTGCCAGGCTGATACTAGCATCAGCAGGACGTCGTTCTAAAACTTATTGAGTTCCATAATTATTTTTAAACTCGTTTGCTCGACTGCTGATAGGTTTTAAGTAACCTTGGCCTTGAACTCTTTAAAGGCAACATTATTTTCATCAAGGTAAAGCATATTTTTAACTGAATAAATTTATTTTCAGCCCGGCCGAGTTGCTACGCTCATAGAAGACAAGGAAGTAAGTATTCACCTACTTTTAGGCTATTTTTGTTTCTACCCGTATTTCATAACTAGCGGCCGCCCGCGGCAACGCTCGCCCCGTTCCCGCTACGCCCCTTTCCCTTTACTTACATCCTATACACCTATAACATTATATAAGCTATATTATTGTAAAGTTTCATTAAAATCCGTTCAGTAGTTTTTACGTGAAAGAGTAACAAACATCCATCCATACTTACAAACTTTCGCGTTTATAATAGTAGAATTCTGTGACCAAGTCACGTGGGAAGGGCGGTTTTTTCAACGAAAATATCGTGTGAGGAATTTACTATTACGTTAGCGTAGGTATTTGAGAGCACTGGTGGTCTAGTGGTAGCGGCCCCGCCTTCCGATCCTAAGCTCGTGGGTTCAAATCCAGTCATGTAGCAATGAGTTTTTCTATTGAAAAATGACATACACAATGATAGTGCTCTCAAACTGTGAAGGAAACATAGTGAGGAAACCCACGGCTTAGTCAGCTCCGCACGTATTGACCATGTCTTTCCTGTGGATTAGGCCGACTAAGCTGTCAGGATGGTATAGGTGCCGGGCAAGACCATTTCATCTAAAATCCTGTTCCAGGCACTTTTGCATCCCGCAATTAGGGGCATGAGTGAAAAGCTTGCCCCTGACGCTATATCATACCTAGATGCAAAGGCCTATTTTATTTTTTTATCGTATAGGTATTTTTATTTTATCCTCCTTTTTTGCTCCTATCTATTCTTAGTAAACCAATCTACGCGTAGTGCTTTAACCTCAGCAATAGTCGACGTCTTTCTTATCAGACGATATGTGGGCGTTAAAAAATAAATAACAAAGTATTGATATCTTATTTTTTCTATTTACGTTGCTACATAATTATTACGAGCTATACCTACTACTAAAACCTACGCAGCGGGATTTATGGAAACATGCTCGAAGTAAAAATAACAGAAAAAGAACCAAGGTCATTTATAGCTCTGAGAATTTTATAAGCGCAATAGGTTGCCCTAATAAACTCTGAAAACTGTTTCGAAACAAGCTAATTTTACTGAAAGAGGTACTAGCACGATCTAATTTCCATAAAATTGATTTTTATACCAACCTTGGCATTCACCATCCAGCCCCTGACTTTGTTTAACATTCATAGTTTGAATTCTGCATAAATCACCAGAAGAGTACTCTCTTCATGGGAAGAGAGTGCTTCTCAAAAAAACACCCTGTATATGGGTACAGGGTGTTTTTTTGAGAAAGGCGGTGATGGCCAAGTCTGAATGAGTTAGAGAAAAGTTGTGAAAGGAGTCATGCCCTCAATTTATAAGAAAACTATAACTGCATATCTATCTATTTCATAAATCTTTTAGGGCATGACTCTTTCACGTCTTTTCCCTAACTCTCGTGGTTTCAGACTTGGCCATCACCCCCCTTCTCAAAAACCATCCTGTAGATTTTCCCTTATGATGAGAGTGTTCAACCCCTGACTTGAGCAAAAATCAGTCTAACGTCGCGACGTCAGAACAGACCTTATTCCCCCAACTCAAAAATAGAATTGGAACCTCCTTTTTTGGTTCCTGCAGTCAGGTAAATAGGTTTCAGTGCGTTTTACTTAGTTTCTAAAATGTATGTAAACATCCATGTACCATACTCAAGTACCCATGTATGTAAATGTATGTAATCCCGCTCGGCTATTTAGGACATATAAAAATATTTGATGATAACAGTTGATTTAGCTCAGAGCTTAGCATCGCATTATCTAAAAACTAGAATAAGCGATCGAATGACGAATAACATTTAACCCAACAGATAATTGAAACACGTTTGTTAAATAACCGATAACTTATGCCCTTTGACTGTCTGGATCTAGAGTCTTGATCGCTCACTTTGGCGATGTATAAAGATGATAAAACTGTTGTCACGGGGATCTTTAGGGGGATTATAAGCAGAGATTTACTAAGATGGCTATCATTTTGAGTCCTAGAGCTTTAGCCATTATTTGTGGGGTGATAGCGTATGTTTTTTTGCAATCTAAATCTAGTCGCATCTGTTAGTTTAAACTAATTTTGAGTTTCGATTACAACAAAATATATCGTTGACAAGGAACGATTGCAAAGAGACTGAATGTTGACATAATAAACATGAAAAAGCGAATAGGGACTTCGCTTTGTAAAACAAGTATGACAAAAAATAAAAAGTGGTCGAAAAATGATGGTGGTCGATCAAGATATGAGATCGCGGTTCCTTGTGACTTTTGAATGCAACAGGTGACACCCAGATAAACCGCAGGTTATTTTGAATGAGTAACCAAAGAAGTAACCCAAGGTAACGTTTTGGTTTACCATTATCGTCCAAAATTCGCACCCATCATCGATTATGCCTTGGCTTACTCATGTTAATTTCTTAACTTTCTTCCTGCACGGGGAAATTTTTCTAGTCGCTAGGGACATTTTATTCATCTATAAGACTGGTAGTTGAACAGATAAAGCGAATGGACTAACGGGAAGTCGACGCCGATCAAAACGGAGAACGATCTTCGCGTATATACAATGGCCTCGCGTTGTCTGAACCTTTGGTCAACTGCTATCGAAGGTCTGGTAGACATTTACGAGATAAGGTTGAAGATATCGTCAGCCTCAACTGATGGCATTCATATTTCACTGGTGGTTCTTAAGAAAACAGACCTTAGTCAATCGCTTGCTTGATTGCTTGTGCCGAGTATTTCGAATTGCGGTTAGCTTTGTTTCATTATCATCGATTAGTAGAAATTTGGTTTGCATTGATCAATTCCGACTTGGTCTAATTCGTTCAACCTTCCATTATAGATTTGATTGTTGCGTGGTACTTGGTACTTGATGTTGCATTGTTCCATGTCGGGACCGTTGCCAATCTGTCAAGTTACGAAGACCACCTTATGGGCGATAAATTCTGGGGTCTCGACGAAGTATTTACGCTTTTGGGCAAGTGTCTCAAAACTTATTTAGTTGACAAAATACTCGTTATTTATTTACCATAGTTAATTTATTAAAATATTTACATTAATAATCTCATTAATAACCATTTTGTTAGTTCACTATCAATTATGCGTTGTCTGCAAAACGTTATTATTACTATAATAATTAATTCATTTCACCTATGTACGTTCCAAACTAAATAATACTCATAAAAAGTTTGATAGGACTTTCTTTTATCATGTTATCTTAGCTTTCTCTCTGATCGTATTCACCTTGGGTTTTCAACACCATAATGAGCATTTTCGCATTCTGCCAGCTTTGTTTGCCAGTTTTACGTTAACCCTTGTCGAATTAAGTTTATCGTTTTCCCTTTCTCTTGTTTATGCAATTGAATTATAATATGTTCTTATTCTTTTTCTTCGTCCTTTGCATTTTCCGATTTTGGAGTCATTTCAAATCTAATCTAATTTTGTTATACTTAATCCTTTTTTATAACGCTTTTATTTATTTTCATTCCCCCGTGAGTTTTTCCTTTTTGCGTTGTTCCTTACTTCAAGGTTGTTTGCCATAATTACCCACGTGTACATGATGAATCTTAGTGCGCATTTCAACATTAGCTACTCTATTATTTCCAATCAATTTCACACCAAGGTCCTGACTCCCATGTGTTTTGCTATTTGCATCGAATGTCAATAATGGCACGTGTATTTACTTACACGTGTAGAATTCACTTGCTTATAAGCGTTCATGATGGTGTTATTGTTTTTATGCCTTCATTTCCATTGTTTTTAGTTATTCGTGGTTTGTTTCAAGTTTCACTACCTACGTTGATATTTTTTTGCCATTGCCACATATTTAAAAAGATAAGTCCTTCGTTTTTATGATTTTCTCATGCTTACCTAGTATCATAACGAACTGCTTTTTTTTTACTAAGATTATTTTTTTTGTTATATTTGATTGTTCGCTTGATAGCAAGGCAGCTTCCAAAAGCTAAATAACATTGCGAATCGATTGTCAATGAACGCGTTACTACGTAAAAGTATAATTTGGACTCTCACCAAGAGGAAAAGCTAAGTTAAGAATTTGATGTGTCCAAAAATACGCTAAAGTAAGTCAATGCCATAAAGCTCCTTTGTGTGTCCTTTGCAAAGGATTTGAAGTACACTGTTGTTTGCTCTTTATCCTGTTTCTGTTTGATATCCCCTTTGTCTTCATCTGCATAGGTATGACGATATGATTTACAAAGATACAATATTCGTATATTCAAGGCTTCTAAATAGAAGCCTTGAATTTGATATAGCCAGTGTGACGTATCTACGGGTTTATGAATGTAAACAAGTGTCAACACAGTAAAATTATTTATTTAAAAACTCAAGGTCGTGGATTCTATGGCCCGCTTAACTTTAGTTTGGGTAGTACGGCACTCCCCTGGTATTAGCGCGACGTGAGGAGACGAGAAGGTCGATCAGCGCAGATCCAGGGTGTCGTTGGCAGGTGTTCGGCCAGGCGGGCGGGGGATTGGCAGCGAAGCGGCCGCTGCTGGTAAGTAGTAGCACTCCGCTAGCAGCTCATCAGTGCAGCATGGAGTGGTGGTGGTGAGAAGTAGCGTAAGCGTAAAACGCGTAGCGCCGTGAAACCCTGGAATGACGTCCAGATTAATATCTGTTGTCCAATATTAAGCGTGACCCCGCGTTATATACCCCGTCAGCTCAGATCATTGTACAAATAATATCTCACGCTCGCACCAGTGAAATTACATCCGCCAATTTGTGAATTGGCAATAGTGAGACGAACGCGTGACCCTCAAGAAGATTTAGAATTGGTTTAGCATCACTCAATAAAGTATTATTTGATTCTTTTGAGATAATGCTTGGTTGAGCACTTAAATCCCTGCCTTTTGGTTCTATCATCATCAATTTTCAGCCCAGTATCATACACTACTGGGTATAGGCCTCCTTCATTTTCTGCCAGCCTTCTTCTCTGTGCGTCTCTTGTCCAGGTGTTTCCTGCAACCTTTACGATGTCGTCGAGGCATCGCGCTTTCGGACGACCCAGATTTCTTCGGCTTTGAGTTTGGTTCTAAAGTTCATAAAATCTTTACGTGTAAATTTAAACAAACACATAATGAATGCAACATTCATATTTGTGAATTCACTTTTTCTTATCGTGTCACTAGCTCTTTTCAACGCAGTGTAGTGAAGAAACAAAATGCCGGTTTCCTCACGATGTAAACTTAGCACTGACCACCCCCATTAGACAGCGTCAAGGAATCTTGATTTGGTATTTGATACTAAGATCTGAAGGGATATCTGGCATGGGGGCGATCAAAGTCGTGAAGCTGTTTCGTTTCTTTTACATAATACTAATACATATTGTAGGTATAATTTGTGACGTTCATATCGCTTATTAACATTTCGTTCTGATGACGTAGCTTTTGGCCCTTGACTCTGTGTTATTTCAATTCAAGGTGTCCGATGATTCAGTTTTGATGCACTGAATGATTTGGAAAACCCCCTCCTGTCCTTGTTACGTAATTTTTTTGTAATCTGGAAAAGATAGCAATCTTTGGTTAGCAAACAAGGTTATGACACTTATTATTTCAATTGCTTAGAAATAAAACAGTAAAAATGAAAATAACTGTTTTCTTGACTATTCCTTATTTTTATTGTATGTTTTACCAATAACTGTGGGCGTGGGTGATTGAAATTCCTTAGTCTAACACTTGAAAACCATGTAATGCCAATAAGATTCTTGCAAGACAAACATCTTCTTTCCGTATCATTATTATTCGTAACTCGATTTATCTTCTCTTTGTAATTACTTGGTTGATGGTGGCCAACACAACAGTCAGTGCAGCCTAAGGGGATGTTTGCAGGTTCAAATCGCGTTCGGCTCTAAGCTTTTGGGACATTATAAAATCTTTGCGATATCCTAAACAATCATCATCATCAGCCTGATTAGTTCACTGCTAGACATAGGCCTCCATTACACATTTCCAGGAAGAACTATTCTGAGCTCTTTCCATCCACCGACTTCCCCCGATCTTAACAATGTCGTTGGTCCATGTGGGTGAGCGCCCTACGTTTCGTTTTCCGGTTCTTGGTCGCCATTCGAGAACCTCTTAAACGCTAAAATGAACAAAATATTGGTTGATTTGGTTGGCATTTTCTTTATTCGCATCTAATCTGTATGCCTCCAGTTGATGGACGCAGGACAGTGCATCGTAGGGCACGTTCCTGACGTGCGTGACCTACGAGGCAGTGCTTTGTTATAGGCGATGGTTACCACTTAACATCAGGTGGGCCATATGCTTGTTCCATCAGCGACTTACATAAAAAAAAAAAAAAAAAATTTGACAGAGCTATTTATCTTGATATGGTGATTTTACAATACCGTGGTCAAAACTAATACGCAGTATTGCCTGTAACAATATGGACCAATATATTCTAATCAGTATTAATGGGTTCTACTTCATTGAAGTACTTTTTCTCACTAATGTAACCATTTACCCCGATGCAAGTTAATATAAGGGATTACGTATTATTATCAACTTGTATGATAACTTGAATGTTATGAGAGTGAATGAAGCGAAAGAGGTGTGTCAGGATCGTAGCAAGTGGAAATCCGTGATCTCTGCCTACCCCCATGGGAATAAGGCGTGATTTTATGTATGTATGTATGTATGTATGTATGTATGATAAAGATAAGGCTTCAATATTAATGGCTATCCTATCCATAGATAGATAGTCTATCTAGACTACCACTTCAAACTCGATTTCACTATAGCAACACCCAATTCTTTGCTATCTAATACAATATTTATATTTTCCATGACGTTAATGTCTAGCTGATAACCTGTCAAAAAAACCTGGGAAAGTTTATATTGAAAAATAATATTTGAACATTTTTTTCATATTTTATATAATTATGATACCTCTTACGAGATCTATCTAATCTCCACTAATTACTTTATAATATTAACGATACTTTACATCACTTCTAAACTCTAGGCACGTGCTTGGTACTTTGTTTTCTTTTGTATCTAATTATGTCGTCAACAACTGTTTAACCGATTTCGAATCAAGATTCAATAAGCGTTTATTCAATACGATACAAGAATCACTTTGAAACGTCTTAAAGCTAAGTGAGTCTAGGTGCCAGTTTCACGCGACCAAGCCTAAAAGAACAGGCAACAAACTACGGCTCGGTTCCACCAAATAAAAAATATGGTCCTCAATTCAGTTGTATTTTGTTTTATTCAGCGTTTTGGACTGCAATTTCCAAATGACTTCACAGTACAGTGTCTTTATGACACGTAATATTTCCTATTAGACCCATGTTATTGATAGCAATAAAAACAGTCTCATTGTCTACTGATAGATGACCTATGAACCGATGAACAGTCAATGAGATAAACCCATAACAAGAGCTAATTTAATAAAGAGATTGCAAACAATCGTATTATGCGTCCGTCATATTATACGGCGATTAATATAGGTAAATGTTTGGTCATAGTAAATACTTTGTACAGAATACCTTGGCACAATGCCTGTAGTACTACATACAATATGCTTGGTGTTGCTGCACATTTTATACTGTATTAAGTACTAGCAGCGAAGCACGGGTCTTTGAATTAAATTTGATATTTCTAGAAATCGTTCCAGAATGTTAAAGAGCATTCTGTACGATGACTGAGGGCGATGACTGAATCTAAATCATTCCCATCTACTTTGGAAAAATCAAGAATTTGTCGAAAAATCCATGAAAAGGATAGGCATACATTTTAAAACTTTTGCCATCTACAACCGGCTACTTCCATACTTCCATCCACTATGGGGCATGGCGTATTTATCTACCACCACAACAGGGAGTAGATCCCAGTTGATGGTGATAGAGAAAACCCTGTATGTCCGTACACATACTTGTATTTTTTATAGTTGATTGTTTTTTTTCTTATGCACATGTTATATCAACTGCCAATGCCTATAAATCCTTGTACTTAAACTTGCTACGTGCTCTTTCATTCCTTTGATCCAAATTCAATGTCGTTATGAATACACTTCACTTCTTTTTTGGCTGCGACCAATCGTCACAATTCCGCAAGTGCCCGTTTCATGCTAGTGGCATAATTTTAAGATGGAGAAGTATCATAAAAAAGTGTCCGGTATTAAAACATATATATTTATGTTAAATTTAATACCAAAATGATTTCTCCAAACCGAAAGAAAAACTTAACAAACCACACAAAGCTATTCTGTATTCTACGATATGAATTCAAACTTGAATCCATGTTGGACTTTTGACATCTTTATTTTGACCTTTTCATTGACAAGTCTTACAGTCTCTTTCAAAAGAGATAAAGTTTATTTGCTTCGTCACGCAGTACACAAATGTTAAAATTAGGTTTGCACTAAATGTTATCGACAAGTTTTAAGCTGATTTCTGGTAGTTAATGGTTTTTATCGAAAGTTGGAATTATTAAAGCATGAGTTATCATGAGTTTGTATCTCTATTCTATATTCTCCGTTCTAGATATCATTCACGTCCACTATAATTTATTTCTATGTTCACATCTTTGTCTGTGATCCAAATTTCTAAATATAATCGGATGTGGCCGTTATATTTTATTCGTACTTCTTGATTGTTAGGGTTTTTGGGGCATGCAATGTATAAAAAAGAACAAAACAATGAAAAATATTCTCTTACATGTCATGTTTTAATTTATAGGTAGAATATGTGTTGTTATTATCATTATATTTTGCCATGAGGTAATTTACCTAAAGGTCATCGGCATCATAATAAAAATGATAAAACTCAATGACAAAGATTATATTCAACCAATAAATGCCAGCGACTTTGTTCGCGTGTTTTCAGAGTTCTGTGGATTCATTTCATAACTTCATTACAGAGAAAGATACCCACAAAATTACTTCGTAGTGAGTCTAATTCATGCACCTATCGTTTATTTAGATATTTACTATTGTCCACCAGTCAGATACAAACAGTTTTTTTTTATTTCAACAAGCCACGAATTTCTTCATCATTGTTATTCTAATTCTTATCTTTTCGACTTGTTTGATATTGTTGTTGTGCAAAATATTATTAAATTTATAATTATTGTTTAAGTTGTCGATTCCCGGACGTTTTACATCATTTTGATGTAAATTGTTTCTGCACGTTGTCCCTGATATGTATAATGAGGCCATCGAAGCGATAAACTGAGTCAACCCGTTGTATACCACTATTAACCACCCAAATTGCTTGCCAAATTGTTTTGCCATGTCAAAACAACGTGATACAATACTTCTAGTTGGATTTCCCCTTTTGGAAATTAAAAGAATGAGTTTTTATAACAAAAAGCAGAAAAGATTAGTCGTAAAAATCACATTGAGGACAACCTTGGTGACGTAGTTTTTGATAGTGATAAGCGCCTATATTTAAGATCTAAAATGTACCATTTCATTTTCATTTCTTAGCAACTCAAGAACTTCAAGAGTCCTTCATTTGATGATGTCACTCTGTTTCAAACAAACAACAGGTCAAGCAGTGAACTAAAATTGGCCATTGTAAACGGGCAAGCAAACTAAAATAAAATTAATTGAGTTAGTAAATACTGATAAGACAAAGCTTACTTGGATAAATGTCTAAATGTGCTCTGTTATAACTGTGCTCATTGGTGAATGACCGACAGGAGTTATTTACCCAACTGTTGGCACTGCTATCATAAACGCAATTAGAACAATGAGAATTGTCGCGTCACGATCTAATATCTTTGTATTTTTTTCCTTATGAATCCTATCAATAAGATCAATTATTATTTTTTCTTTAAGAGCTATGAATAAGTCTTCATCGTCTCTTTGGAAAATTCTTTGATCCGTATTTTTTTCCTTTTGCACCCACCTATCATAATATAGGAGATCTATTATATTTTTTTTCTTTAAAAGTTACAAGTCTTCATCGTGTCTTCGGCAAATTCTTTGATCCGTACTTGGTGAGCGGACTGGTTTCCGCAAGTAGGCCGCTGGCTGGCTCTTTTTGCCTGATGCTTGACACAATGTTTTCGATGCAATACTGGATTTGAAGTCATAGGATCGGAATTTAGTCGGCCAGAACCAGAGACCAGTGCTTTCCTCATCGTCTCTTTGTTCTAATTTTCTATTTCTGTATTGTCACTCTGTCTGAGTGTTATCTAGGATGTGCTGAAATATTGTGACATATCACTGTGATAACTTTTTTGAATGAACATTGCAATATTTCTTTCACTGCGTGTTGATAGTGTTACAATGTTAGCAGGCTCTTGAGATAGATATAGGCTTTCATGATAAGTAGGTACGACGTGATAATCCTACGATTGTCATTTTATCTCGTTTACGATATAGGCAAGTAGCTTAATAGTCGACAGTTTAAAAAATGACTACCTCGGGCATTACGATCATCACCCTGAAGAAGCCCACTACGAATGCAGCCCTGCCTTATCATTTCCATGAACAAAGATTTTGAGCAATATCCGTCCACCAATCAATGGGTGGTAAGGCCTCTTGCATCATCTTCCGACCTTTTATCTCTAGGTAAAATAACTGTATTGAGCGTTGCGTTCTCTTTGTTTCAGGGCATAACATGGGGGAAAGCGTTTCTGATCTCAGCAGATAACCACGCTGCATTACCCTACCTCTCAACGCGAGAATGCCAGCTAGGAGGCTATAGAACTTACACTGTAAACTTCCATCCACGGCCTACCTTCCACGAAGGCTCCACTAGTTTATCATCTACTAGCCTGACTTGCCTGGTCTCTACCAGTCTTCCATCCACCAACCAGCTCGTATCTGACGATAACAAGGACGCATTACTATACATTGCTGTTCCTGAGAACAAACATTGGTTGGGAGTAGCTCCTTTACCAGAAATAGCTAAGCAAATCCTCGAATGTGAAGGTTCCTCAGGCTCTAACGCAGAGTACTTGCTTAGGCTCGCTGATTTCATGCGAGATGAAATTCCAGAAGCCTTGGATGATCATCTGTTCTCGTTAGAAAGGTTAGTTAGAAAGTTCGCGGCTGATATGAAAGTGTGTCTTAGCAGTCTTATGGGTGAGAAGAGTGAAGAGAAGGAGACTAAAGCAGTGGTTCCCAGCTTCGCGTTCGCATCTCGTGTTCCAGAGAAGAAACTGCGTTGCGTCAATATGTGATTTAGTTTCTATGTCGTGATACGACAGGAATGAGTGAAATCGCAAGGACAGTGGAAGATCATTACTACTAAATCAAATTCAATGAATATTTTGTTGATCGTGAGTATTTGGTAGCATAAAAGCCAATAACGATGATTCCTTCTTATTTATAAGCTAATTTAGATGACTTACCAAATTCAAGTAAAACCACTTACGAATAATAACCTTGAAGTAGGTAATTGTAATAGTTGACGTAATCTGGAAAATTAGAGACATTTAAGCGTATGCGTAGCGTAGTTGTATAACAAAATTGATTAGCTATAAATATATACGTTGACGTCAGAAATTCCACTGAGAAGTCAATGGTGCTGACTAAACGGTCTTTATGAAAATGATTTTTATACAGAAGAATGTCTATAAGTTGCCAGCGGAATCCCGCATCCCTTCGTTCGCGTCAGCTTTTTCCATAAAAACTTCGAACTCTTTTTATCTACAGGGAAGGTATTGTATAGAAATAGTGTAAAGATGACTAAATAATATATTATGACTGTGTGTTGTATTTACCAACTTATGAGTTCTTCTGTTTAATGTACGGACAGTTAATGTACCCTGATAAAACGATCCACTTTTTTCAACTGTCAAATTTTTGAGGCCTATGTACACGAGAGCAGTTCAATAATACTTTTTTATTAAGCGATGGATAAATTGTCCTAAAGGGATAGCCCCTTTGAGGTTATTGTAAAAAAACTTACTATTACTACAGTGCACATGAAGCTCAACGGGCATCGTAATAAAGGGATGTACAATAACTGGATGTACATTATCGCCTCCCAGTACTTCAGCAGGTGTTCGAATAGATAATTAAATTATTAGTTATTAATAATATTATGCTATTGCCAAACATTTTAAATAACAATGACCAAGGATTTCAATAGTATAACAAACATACTACGTGACATTTACGAATGTGATTATGTTGTTTCTATAGATAGTTATTTTGAAGTCAGAACTTGTTTTTTGACTTGAGATTAATTTTATGACGGTAATAAGGACTGAATAATTTAACACAATATAACTTGACAAAACAAATGAGGTTTGATATAATGTAACTATTATTTGGTCTTTGGAACTTATTTGCCTTATTTTATTCAAACTTGGTTAAAAAGACATGGTTTCAATAAAGTTGAATGGATAAAAGAGCGAACAAAAAAAAAATATTATGTAGTATTTTATAGTTTGTTTTTGTAATCAGTTGTAAAGCAGCTATTTAAAAAAATAAGTTGTAAACGCTATGAATACCAAAAAATAATAAAATTTTAAAGTATTATTTGAATCTTGTTTTATTTAAGAAATTGTGATTTAATTTAAATTAAGTTTCATCAGTTTGTTATAAAAATATTGTTTTGTTTTTTATTATTGGTATTAATAGCCAATTATATTTTATTAGTTTAATTTCTGTATATTTTGTAATACAAGCATTTGAATACAGATAAGAATTATTTTTAAATTGTATAATTGCTTAGTGAAATAATATAGTAACATATTTAGCTTAATATAATTTTGTATGAGAATTTGTACCTTTTTAAGGCAAAGCCATAATATAAAACAAAATAAAGAACAATCAAATATAATTTTCATTTTTTTATTGTTGTACTAATACCACCTTTATTATAAAAATATATTTTTTATTGTAACATTTTGGTATCTATTTATGATACCTAAATGTTAAAAGTTATGATAGTTTTGGGGGAAGAATGTCATGAAACGAGAAGAGTGCTAGATATTAATGTAGATGGGAATAGAAGTAGAGGTAGGCCAATGAAAAGATGGATGGAATGTGTGAAGGATGACATGGGTAAGAAAGGAGTGACAGCTGAAATGACGGCTAATAGAGAAGAGAAGAGAACGAAAACCTGTTGTGCCGACCCCACATGAAGTGAGTTATAGACAAGAAAATGATGAATGGCCTTAAATAAAATTGAGGAGTTATTTTTCAAATGCTTATTTCCTAATATCAACATTTAAGAATCGATGACATTAAAGGATTTTTTTTTCAATATGGAAAATCACTCCTCTGTTAATATGACCGATAGATAGGGGTTAAAATAAATGGAGAATAATAATTAAATTGACGGGCTTTTCAGCTCTCCAAGCTCTACTGGTGGGTGGTAGCTCTGCTTTCTACGCCGTAGGTCGTGGGTTCGATCCTCACCGAGAACAAATATTTGTGTGGTGAAGACAGGTGCTTGTTCTCTGCCATGGGTGTTATATTGAGTTGTGAGTAAGCATTTACAAAACAATGCGTAGGTATTAAAAAAATATATATCAGCTATCTGGTTCCCAAAGTAAAAGCTCTGCTTCATTTGGGGCTAGGTAGTGTTTTGTGGATTGTCCTCAATGTTTATTAGTAGGTAAATAAATAGGGCCTAATAAAAACACAAAATACAATACAATCTCTTTATTTTTCGACACATCTAACACAACACGTCATTCAAAAAAATATCAAATATACAAACAATAATGCAAAGACACCGACTTACATAACTGACAAATTTCACGGGTATCTATGGTATAATTTTGGACCTAATTGCCTTATTTTTCTCAATGATTGCACAGAACAATTAGGCTGAAAATCTATGGCGAGATACATTGATACTTAAATGCATAATTCATCTTATTTTTATACCTATCTATTTAACCTAAATTGCATAAATAATTGTTATAATTTTTATCTAAACACGCTTATGCTAATCGGATATTTTAATGCGTCTGCCTGGGGCCTTATTGTTGTCAACTCGTAATCGACATCGGCTTCATTTTTGACATTTGGAACCTAGCCTAGACTTTAACTGTCAGTTTCGTATTGTTTATCTATCTGACATAAGCAACGCCACCACCACCGAAACCGAAATTCAAACCTAGTGAATGAATGAATGGAACTTTGTATTTTGGAATTGTCTATGTAAATCAGAAATGTAGGTATCATAGGAAAGGTAGGTAGGTTGAATATCTTAGACAATACCAACAAAATTCTGACTGGATCGACCAGTAACAATTGGCTGTAAGCTCATTGATAATGGATTTCAAGTTATACAATAAGGCTGGCTGCAGGGCCTAACTTATATTTTTCAAAAACTGACACAATAAAAATATTGTAAAAATAGGTTACAGTTCTCTGTGTCATGGTCATGATCAAGACAAATATTTACAGATCATGAAAAAATTAAAGTTACCAAGAAAATTATAAAGTAGTTTCTTACAAAGATTCGAACAAAATATTACATGACATTTATCACGCATCTTCGTAGAAAAATGGGAAGGAATTACATGAATTTCGTATCTAATAAATAGGCAGGATGTGTAAAATTTTTGTTAAGAAATGTAATGTACGAAATGCAACTATCAATAGAAAAAATAATCCAAAAATGTCTCAGACTTAAACAAATAATAACTGTTGAAAATATTGAAATGAAATGAAATGATTTATTGTTTGCTTGAAGAATGGTTGTGTACTGGGGGCTAATTCTCGGGCCGATCTCGATCATTTTAAAATTTTATTTTAATGCTTCTTTTCACAACCCCGCACTTTTTGTACGTTTTCCGTATATCGTAGCTGTCGTGGCTTTTACGAAAAGGTCGTTTATGAATTACTCAAGGAAATTATCCTTTCCCCCTTCGAAAAGAAGCAATAAAATAAAATTTCAAAATGATCGAGATCGGCCCGAGAATTAGCTCCCTGGGGCCTTATTCTCGGGCCGATCTCGATCATTTTGCAATTTTATTTTATTGCTTCTTTTCGAAGAGAGAATGCCAGATTTCCTTGAGTAATTCATCAACGACCTCATCGTAAAAGCCTCGACAGCTACGATATACGGAAAACGTAGAAAAAGTGCGGGGTTGAGAAAAAAAGCAATAAAATAAAAGTGCAAAATGATCGAGATCGGCCCGAGAATTAGCCCCCTGGGGGCTAATTCTCGGGCCGATCTCGATCATTTTGTAATTTTATTTTATTGCTTCTTTTCGAAGAGAGAATGCCAGATTTCCTTGAGTAATTCATCAACAACCTTATCATAAAAGCCTCAACAGCTACGATATACGGAAAACGTAGAAAAAGTACGGGGTTGTGAAAAGAAGCAATAAAATAAAATTGCAAAATGATCGAGATCGGCCCGAGAATTAGCCCCCTGGTCTTAAACTAAGTGTTCACACTCCTCACCGCTTAACTCGGCATGCAATAATATTTATTAAAGACGCGATTTAGGTATCTTTTTTTTTATACATTTTTCTAACATGAAAGCTACTGACAAATCTATCTCTAATTAAGTACAAATAAAATTTGGTGGTAAAATGCACTTTCTTTACAGAAAATAAAAAAACTTAAATATTATACTTACTTAGATGTTAAATTTTCTACGTCACATAATACTTTACTTATTTATTTATTATTACAATAATTTATTGATTTCTAGTTTCGAGTCATGGATAACATCTCTAAGGTTGACTTTTTAATACAAAAGACACATAATAATACTTTTATAATAACTACACAAATAACCTTTGGTACTAACATTATTATATACATTTCATTTCATTTTATTATAAAAATAATTGCAAAATAATTTTATTTGGTTTATTTACATCAATAACAATAACGTTGTTACAAATATTAAATCGTTTATTATGCGAGTACACCATACGAACGTTTAATACTTTGCTAGGTATGTCTTATTAAATAATTATAAGTCGTAAGCGAGATTGGTAGTTAATTTACTAATGACTTACACCTAGCAAATATTTTTTTCATACAGTGATCAAAACGGTCTCACTCAGTCTTAACTGCACTACGGAGTGACTGTCTGGGTAGTCCCAAGTTTATCTAAATAACCATCAAAAGATATTCCTAGATCTTATTTAATAAACGGAAATTCACTATCACTCTCATCCCCAGAGCCGTCGTAACTTGACGGGGGTGTATCTAGCTGGGGTAGTCCTAAGTCCAGGTACTCCTGGTTGGCGGTCACTGTGAGGATCTTGTCTAGGTCCTCGACTAGTTCTGTGAATGAGGGGCGGTCGCCTGGAGAGAAGGACCAGCATTCGCGCATCAGCATGTATCTGTGGATGTACTCTAAAGGTGAGTTTTAAACTTTTAACCTTTTAAACCTGTGTATTCCTATGTATTCTGTTCACAAGCTCTGCTTAGCTTTATTAACCGACTTCCAATCAAAAAGGAGGAGGTTCTCAATTCGGTTGTACTTTTTTTTTTAATGTTTGTTACCACATAACTTCGTCATTTGTGAGCCGATTTGAAAAAATATTTTTTTATCTTCCAGATTGGTCTCATTTTAATATTATTAAAATCGGTGTTGCCATTTTTTAAAAATATTTTTTAATGTTTGTAACTGCATGCCTCCGTCGTTTATGAACCGATTAAGAAAATTATTTTTTATTTGGAAGGTTATTCTTACTTCCAGATTGTCCCAAACAAATTTTATTAAAATCGGGCTAGCCGTTTGGCAATGAAGTCGGTTTCTCAAGTTTTTTAAACTTATAATTATTGAACAAGTTTTTATACAACCCATGAACCCATAACCTCAACGTAGCAACAACAGGGCTGCTAAACACATTATTTTAAAATGTCTTCTGCTTTAAAGCTTCAGTAGAGTAAAGGGTTCGTTTGGGGATGTACCTACCATGCCTACTTCTGCCGCCAAGCAGCAAGGCTGGGTCTTTAAGGTCTGCCAGCATGTGCTGGTAAAATTACAGGCACTTGAGGCTTAACACCAGTATGCCTCAAGTTGATGGACATACCTAGGTCAACGCATCGCTCGTTTTTATCGAGAGCGACTTGCAACGCAATCTGCTTGTTTAATACAACTATAGTCACCGCGTTACCAACTGAGTCGTGCGGCCATAAATCATTTAATTATGTCTATCTCGCTCAAACTTGTGGGTATTATGGAGTCGCATAAGAGATAACAGGAGAGAGAGGATGTGTGCAAGATGGTAACAGGCGCATATTGATAAGAATAAAATCAGATAAAAACATAGTAGTAGTTGTATAGATAGTGCAATCCACGAAGGCGCGCCCCACTATTCCTCCTAACCGTTTATAGTATATGTGTGCAAGCTTCCGTCAATGTTTGAGTGTCATCGGTACACACTAATTACCTATGAGTGCACACGCACACTACAATGAATAGACTACGGTTCGCGACTGCCGCTCGGAGCAAACTCCCCGCACCCCGCGAGGGGCGCGTCTTCGTGAATTGCACTATCTATAAATCGTATTGTGGCCCTGAAAAAGGCCGACGGTCAACTCAGTTGGTAACGCGGTGACGGTCTTAAGTTTTAAACGAAATACGTACATTTCCAAGCTGCAGCAGGGCGGTTTCTCCATCCGATGTCCTGCGCTGAGATGCTGGTACATGTACTGTCCTGGCACGGTGGGGTATGGAGTGCCGCCCAGCGTCATGATCTCCCAGAGGAGAACACCGAACGACCATCTGGAATAAAGGTATGTTTATCAGAAATAAAGTTTTATATCCATGCTGGACTTAGCAGCCGCCAACCTGATGGACTGACGACATTGATTCACACACACACTTCTCTCTCTGACGACATTGATCACAAGGATCTCTCTGGATGGAAAGGGCTCAGAATCGTTCTTCCTGGAAATGTGTAGGGGAGGCCTATGTCCAGCAATAGACCTCTTTAGACTAATGATGATGATGATCCATGCCGGGCATGGTCCCAACAAAGAGTTAGATCCCATCACCTCTACCTAACAGTAGGGCTGGTACACAAACTTAATTATACTCAAGTCAAGAGTGAACAAGTGGATAATAGTTAAGCGTGCTCCATCTTAGGCTGCATTTTCACTTTCCATCAGGTGTGATGGCAGTCAAACGTTTAGATATCAACAATTTAAAAAAAAAAAACTGAAGTTTGCTTAGAGTTTCTCTGAAGCAGCAAAATCCGAATCGAAGTTATCCGAAAGAGAACTAAAGTAGGCTATATAGCTCAAAGAATTAGCAAGATGAAGTGGCAGTGGACAGGTCATGCTGGTCACAAAACAGACAATTGTTGGAGCAAACTAATACTAAAGTGGAGACCGCGTTATAGGTAAGCGTAGTGTAGGACGCTCTCTAGCAAGGTGGGGCGACGATCTGCGAAATGTAGCTGGCAAGCACTGGAGGAGAAGAGCCGAAGACCGGGCTCAGTGGCGCGTCTTGAGAGAGACCTACGTCCAGCAGTGGACTAATATAGGTTGATGATGATGATGAAGTAGGTAGGTATTTAATACACCTTTTCAAGCCTAGTATGTTGTTTAGTTGGTTGACGGTATTCTGTATCTAGCTACTAAGTATCCTACTAAGTAGTTAGAAAGTATGTATATGTACCTACATATAAACAAGCTTTTTACTATAGGACCGTTATCAGTATTATAAATAGTTGAAATAACTTACACATCAGTCTGTGTCGTGAACACCTTGTGGTATAAACTCTCCGGGGCCATCCACCGCACTGGTAGTCTGCCTTCTGTCTTTTTCCTATAATAGTCGTTGCTGTGAACGTCTTTAGCCAGACCAAAGTCAGCTATTTTAAGGACACAGTCGTCTGAAACCAGGACGTTCCGGGCTGCTAAGTCACGGTGGATACACTGGAAGGAAAAACAAAGGTATTGAACCAATTACCTACTTGATGGGATTCTCAAAACTACTCTTTACCTAATCTCCTCTCTTTCTTGTCATGTCAATACTTCTTTCGAACCGGAGTGTGATGAAAGGACTTTCAATATGACCCAAAGATAATCTTTTCATGCACTTGACAGATGTTTACGAACGGTTCTACAACGTGCAGGTTTCCTCGTAATTTTTCATTCACCATTTGAAAGTACTGTGTAGGTACGTTAATTTTTCAACTGAAAAACTAATTGATAGACGACTATATTTGAACCCACGACATTAGAAGCGGATGGTTGGTTTATACCACTAGACTACTATTACTAGTGCTTTGGCACCTAGATTCATCTAGCTTTACGAATATGACGTTTCAAAGTGATCCTTGTGATAATTATAATAATTATATAACTAGCAGTTGGTGTTTTTTATTGTTAATTTTGTATTTTTAAGAAATCTTAAGAGTCATATTATCTTTATTGGCTTATTCTAACTGAACAACGCCATCTGCTGGATATGCTTGCAGTTAGTTGCTCACAATCGTCAATAGATGGCAGGAGCAGTCAAATATTCAGTTTATGTTTAATTATTGACCTCGGGGTGAAATAATCATTTTCCTAAAATGAATCCTAGCTAGATCAATTTATCGCCCCCGAAAATCCCTGTATATTAAATTTCGTGAAAATCGTTGGCGCAGTTTCCGAGAGCCTAAATATATATACAGGGTGTAATCGTTAAGTGTGCACAGGCGATTATTCCGTAACTATTGCAGATATCAAAAAACTTTAAACTGATATCGAAAGTACTTTACCTAATGAGTAAAATGACATTAATAACTTTTTAAAAATAAAACGAGAAATATCCAAAAAAATTACATTAATGACTCCCATACATTTTATTTCTTAGTAAGTACAAAATTTTGTGTTCAAAGCATATGTTCGAAGTGACGTCCTCCTTGTGCAATACAATGACGAGCTCTATTTACAGTTTCTAAATGAACTTTTTAATACAGTTGCTCAAAAAGTGGCGTATTGCAGGGACGTATAGCGTTCGGGATGTGGGCTATTACACACGCGTGCTTTTTTTTTACCATTCCCGCACTAGTGCTTTTTCTTTCCCAACTGTCAAAATAATGTCTAAAAAGAAAAACCAACCATGAAGTTTTTACTAAAAAAATTCATCGAAGTTTTTATGATTCATGCAAATACGTATTATTTCTAAAAAGAAGCTACTAATTTGTTTCATTAACAGATTTAATGATTTGATTGAATGAGTTATGTTAGGTTTCATTTCATTTCATCTCATTAAATTTCATTTTCAATTCATATCAATAAAAAAAAATCTACTGAAGACTTGGCTGTATGGGTATAGTTCCCTTTGCCTTCCAGAATGGGTGAAGAAAAAAAAAAAATCTCTGCTAATATTTAACGGTTGGCGCTTGGCGCCATTTTTCAGAAATTTTCTTTGCGAGTTTATTTGTTTGTTGCACAAAATGAGTAATTTCGACCCTATTAGTCTTTTTGAATTAACACCACCGGAACTCAGTATAATTGCACAAAATGCTTCGGAGAACATTTTACCGGAAAAGTCAAAAAGTCGCTACATGCATACATACGACGAACTTATTGCGTGGAGAGAAGAGAAAAAAGCAAATGGTATTTTTATTATTTTATTAAATTGCTTAATTTTTTCGCAACTGTATTAAAAATAGTCGTTCAGTACACGTGCGGAACCGTCATTGCAACTTGTTCCGACTGTCAACCCTCGCCTTCGGCTCGGGTAGACATTTGTCGGAACTCTTTGCAATGACAGCCTTCCCGCACTTGTAATGAAATATACTATTCCTTAACATTTGCGGAGTAATTAAAGCAATTGCACGACGTACACGATTCTGTAACTCTTCTAGGCTGTGTACTCTCTCAGCGTACACGTGGTCTTTGACAAATCCCCATAGGAAGAAATCACAAGGCGTGAGATCCGGGGATCTGGCAGGCCAAAGGGTTGCACTATTATTGGCTATTAAGCCATTATAATTGTTTCGTAAGAAATTCATTACAACACAACTAAACTGGAAACTAAAACCTTTCTACTATCTCATACTAAATGTATGGGAGTGATTAATGTAATTTTTTTGGATATTTCTCGTTTTAGTTTTAAAAAGTTATTAATGTCATTTTACTCATTAGGTAAAGTACTTTCGATATCAGTTTAAAGTTTTTTGATATCTGCAATAGTTACGGAATAATCGCCTGTGCACACTTAACGATTACACCCTGTATACAAGATTTTCTCGTATAAGATTAACGTTAATTTGACTTGCTCTAGTCAAACTTATAACTACAATATTGTGGGTACATAGGCAAAACAAATAAAAACAAAGTTGAATAAACTTGACTTACCCGTCTAGACGCTAAATACTCCATTCCTCGAGCCACTTGATACGAGAAAGACACTAAGTCCTTCTGTGTGAGAGTTTTCTTATCTTTCAAGTCTTCATTTGGTGATTCATATCTGAAAACAAACAGTAAAATATTTTGTAACTAACTAAGATAAGTACTCTTTTCATCTTAAATCTCGTCTCAGGCACTGTCAATAACATTTTGTCAATTCATATTAGGCAGCTTATTCAGCCATGAATGGTGAAAAAGTTACTCTTGACTCTGTCTAAGGAAATCAGTATGAACAAAATAATTATAGTATGTGGTGATCTACCAATCTTTTACACAATTAGATTGACAGATTAGTACTACAATTTTCCAGATTTTTGCATCTTTGGAATAACGCGCCATTCATCGAATAAAAAATTACAGTCTTTGTGTTTTAGCAACTTAAAAAATTTGATGGATATATTTTGAAATACTCAACGGATAAATTGATTTGTAGATTGAAAAGGGTTTGCCTATTCAATATTTACAGTGGACTTCACGACGAGTCACGTCTGAATTAATTAACTTTACTAAACATAGTCTATATACGTTTGCGGCTTGTTCGAGGTATTTACCTCGCTCTGAGGCGTTCCTATGAGGCTTGAAGTGCAAGCGAGAGCGCGGAACGAGCGACAAAGAGGCACAATCGGCCTCCGCGTTCGGCAGCGAGATTATGACGTTGTCACGTTCAACTATCGTCAGTAAACCGACTTTACAGACAACCGATTTTTTTTGTATTATTGATATGCCCTGATGTAGTTTACCTGTTCCCAGGTCGTCGATTCCTCAAGAACTCCCTCAGGTTTCCATTCGGTGCATACTCCACTATCACATACAGAGGTCCGTCTTGCGTGCAGCATCCGAGTAGGTTGATGATGTTCACGTGCTTGCCTATCATCTTCATCATCTCCATCTCTGAGACTAGTGCCATCATTTCTGCATCTGTATGGCCCTCTGAAAACAAACATGGACATAATATTTCATAATTATACAAACATCAAAATTTAAATTCATGATATTTGTCTTATTTTACAATTCAGAAGGCCTACCTGCTCTGTCTGGGTCTGTCTCTGGCGTGAGTGCTGACTAAATAAATTCTACATCTCAAACCAGTATAACACACTAGTGAGAAATCACACAGACTCAAAACCAGAGCCAGACAGAACTTGTGGTAGGCCTACTACAGGCAACATAGTACATAGATCTTAAAAATACAGAGCCCATAATCACAAATACCTCAAAAACTAAAATACATAATTATATGCTTAATATACTGCAGTCATTATTTTAAGTAGGTTCATTGGTTGGACCGAAAAAGTTACAAACAAAGAGGTCTTAGAGCGAGTAAAGGAGAAGAGACTTATACTTGAGACCATACAGATTCGAAGAGGAAAAATGTTTGGACATCTTCTACGACATGACAGCTACATAAAGAACATCATTGAAGGAAAGGTTGAAGGGAAAAGGGGAAGAGGAAGGCCAAGAATTAGTTACATGAGCCAGATAAAAGAAAAAGTCGCTGTCATGTCATATAAGGAAGTCAAAGAGGCCCATTCGAAAGACTTAATTGGAGAAAACTGCATCAAAACCCCAACAAGAGCTAAGCTCTTAAATTTAAGAAGAGAAGAAGATTAAGTCCATTAGAGAGTCAAGTCTGGAGTTAGGTTTTAAAAACTCAACTGAGAGTACAAACTAAGAAGTTGTAGCAAGCACATCCCTTCTCCTTTCTGGCTCAGCCATCATTATTAGAAACACCCTCTTTATACTGCAAGGAACACGAAGCGTTTTTTAAACTTGCAAATAAACCAAAACACGTGGAGGGCTATGGTCAACAAAATCCGAAAGATTCACGATCCTCAACAATGAGGAGCCAATGAAAGAGGAAGCGAATATATAATTGCTCACACTAAGCATACCTACATAATTAAATTACCTTTCAACATCTTTACAGCCGTAACACTCTGCAGTCCTGGTTTCAATATCCCCACGCATTCAGCCTTCACCACCTTTCCGAACTCCCCTTCTCCTAGTATCTTGCCCAAGCAGAGAGACTCTCTTGGCACTTCCCAGTCGATGTCGACTGGTAGCTCGTATTCCGACATCATCATGGAATCGCTGTTATTACTGTTGGCTTGTACTTGAGACAGCTTTTGCTTCTCGATTTTTACAACTGGCATGAGCTGGAAAGTTTCAATATATTGTTAATTAATCCCTCAAATAACAAAGAGCTCGCGGCAAATCACATCAACCACAGACGCCCTTCTCAACGAATGTTCCAGAAGAGGAGCGGTGAGAGAGGAGTGTCTGAAAATTGTTAAGTGAGCCAGTGCCCCGTCATGACAAACAGACCACTCTGTCAAGAGTGTAACGACTAAAAAGAGAAATAATCCCTCCGTCTATCTTAAAAAGGATACACACATTTTACCTAAAGTAACTAAGAGCTGACCAATTAAACGGCCTTTATTTATTTAGTCTTCAAAAATAAATATGAAGGCTTAGCACAACACACGAAAATGCTAGTAGCCTGTGGAGATAACAGAAGCAATGTCGAGCCTATTGCTATTTTAAAGTAAGCAGGCGCTATGTAGATTAACCAGGGATGTTATACTTATTAAAGGGCAAGTTTGACTAAAGGAAGCAGAATTAATCTGCTCTCCTAGTGTGCATTTCTTCTGTGTCAAGCTTTTTCTTAAAGCGTCTAGCTGTTAGAATTAATAAATATTGTGGACAAACCACACAACACTATCTAGCCCCAAATTAAACAGAGCTTGTACTATGAGAATCAATTACCTGATGTAATATTTAAAGTTTTTTGTAAATACTACTTAGAATTGGTATTCTAAGTAGTATTTACACCCAGACAGACATATAGCACCCAGACAGAGAACAAACATCTGTGTTCACACGACTAATTTGTTCTCAGTGGGGATCGAACCCACGACCTACAGCGCAGAAGGCAGAGCTACTACAAATACCAACTGAGCTGAAAGACCAGTCACATAATTTGCCACAATTATGTGACGTTAATTGTTGTTGTTAATTGTTGTTATTGTTGTTTGTGAATGTGTGTGTTATGTGAATTATGTGTCGGGGATTACCCCGATAACACCAAACTTAGCAACTAGCAAAGGTTAAAGCTTACCAATCCCTCGCCAATGGTCGTCGGCGATCCATTCATCGGCGGCTTCTCAACCACCACCTTCTTCGTCCAATGCGTCACAATCACCGCTCTAGCCGTCTCTATCGCCAGGGTCTTCTTGATCTTCTCTCGCTTCAGCTTCTTGAAGATCAGCACCACAATAATCGCTGCTACGAAGAACATGGCTCCCAATACGGCGGTAAGGATGTTGATGAATAGGGAATGCCTCCCGTGGTCGAGAGCCTCTGATACTGGAAATGCTGATAACAGGTGTTTTTTTTTTTAATATTTCAAAGCTTTCTAAGTTACCTTCATTTAGTCAAGTTAGACAAAATATCTTCATATGCAGTCTTTTGTGTCTTACAAATTTTGTATATTAATTTTAAAAAGAATATTTGAAAAATGTCTATGTGAATTACAGTTACTTATAGCATTTCTTATCAAGTTATCACTTTGAACTTTGATATGGCAGAAAGCAACTATTTTGCATTATTCTTCTTCCTGCCTTAATCCCACTTTAAGTGACTACGCTATGTTTTCCTCCTCTATTCCCCTCTATCAGCCATCATCTCTACATTCTCCACAATATTACACAAAGAAACCTTATTTTGCATTGAATATGTAAATCAGTCTACGAAGGTTTTGAAACACAAACAAGTTACATTAGTAAGCAAAACTTCATTAAAACTATCTCTCCCAGAGCTAATTGGTAGGCATTATCTCCATCTGTCCTGCCATTATCCTACACGCTATACAAATAGTTTATTAATTAGTGGACTATGCATTAATCTTTGATAACTAGAAATGTATGCGGAGATTGTGTATGCGAATTGTCTGTTGCAATTCCAGAGTGGGTTGTATAATTGCATCTCGTCTTATATCACTTTACAAGAAGACTCACACGTCACTGGCTCTTTTTTAGTCACCATTCTTTAGGTCTACCAGCTTGAATTCAACTTCCCTTATACGGAAAACTTAAAAGAAAAGGAGTCTACTAAAAAAAACATCAACATCTTCATATAGGTGCCAATTCCACGCGAGCAAGTCTAGAAAAACGATCAATTTTATGGATGAGAAAGAGACTTACATTCCAAAACCGTCAAGTACCCCTTAGCAGTGGTGTTACCCAGGGTGTTGAGAGCCACACACACATACCAGCCTTCGTCTTCTTTCGTCACGTTGTAGATGGTCAGCTGTTCTGGCTTATCACTTTGGTTTTCGCTCTGAAATTATTACACAAGGCTGTTGATTTTGTTTATGCTCGTTTTTGAAAGCATGCTCGAACACGCATGCTTCTTATTTTGTTTAAGGTACTGATTTTTCTTCTGAACCTACCAATAACTTTCACAAATGAAAATAGTTGGTAGGTAGGTTTTTGCCAAATTAAAAAGGTTAAAAAACCCAGGATAATGATTTGGCAGACATTAAAGGAGGTTTACCCAACAGTGAAAACAATGATGGTGATGCAAAATTGTCATGACAGTTGTATGAGCTTGGCTACATATTTTTCTTTCGTGCACATATCCCCTGAAACTCACACAAAAAGGAAAAGCACACGCACACGCAAACAGAAAGCAACAGAAACCCCATGCAAATCGCAAAGCTACACCACATGCGTTAGTCAAACCCTCACCGTCATAAGCTTATTGACATCGAAGTACACAACAGATTCCTTCTTCTCGTCAACCCACGTATCGTTGTACACGAACTCGTCTCTGGTGAAATACATCCAGTAGACGAATGGGTGCATGTCTGAGAGAAAGTCACAGCTGAACTCAGCCGTTTGACCTAGCAGCTTCGTCTGGTTCACGACGCCTTGGGTTAGCACCGGCTTTGCGTATACACGCTCTATAATTAATGAAATAAAGCGTTTTAAGACTTCTTCTTGACGTGTCACTTCTTTAACAGTGTGGTTAATGGATTTCAAGTGCACTTCAAGGAGGCTCAATATAATGTCAGGACCAGTTTCGTTTCATTTATTTTTGAATGTTTGTAGTACAGTAACAGAACAGGCTTCTATCCAGTACCACTTTTACTTGTTGAAGAGTATACTTATACGATTTCGAGTACGTATTAGAACTTTACTTTACATTCTGAAACTTATAGCTAGGTGACCCATCAACCTTTATCAGTGCCTAATATTAAGAAAATTAACTTGTAAACTACAACATTTACCATCACCAGTGCTACATAGTATTTTGTGGTAGAATTTTATTATACTAGTATTACCTAGTTACTAAGGTAGGTACTTGATGGAAGTATCTATAGAAAAAACACCTTTACCACGTAAGAAGAGAAAACAGAAATTTTTTGAAAATGTTCACTGACAAATAAAAAGAGCCTTCCCCGCGTGAGGAAAACTAACCTTCTTATCTTGCAAAACTACTTTTATTTTGTAAAATAAAAAGGATTATTCTAATATTGCGACTTGCGTTAAACGCTTTCCACCTTTTCTTAAAAATACTCTGTTGTTTACGTCTGGCTTTGAACCTTGAATTCAAGTTTGTTTATTCTTGCATTAATTTCTGTACAAATCTCAATGAAACTTTTTTGCAATACGAGATTTTTCTTTGAAGATACTTTTATACTCATAGGTACATTTATTGCATAAACATCGTTTAGTTTATGTACAAGCATAGTAATTAAGTGTAAGTTTTACATGGGCCCTGCATTGGGTAAAGCAATACGGTAGGCCGAAGTTACAAATTAAAAATATTTTTAAAGTCTTTTAAAATGTTATGACATGTCTTTGAAATCTAACCGAATCTCAAGAAAGCTTGTGCGTAGTCTAGTACTTATCCCTAAGCAATTAATAGTTTTGCAAGATCAGATAAGTTCTGCTCCTTCAGACCCTCAACCAAGAGCCTCCACCGTATCAAAATCAAAGACCTCTATCGTAGATCCGACTGGAATCGGCTGATCGCTCGGCCCGACTTCAGCGTCTTTCAATGAAATGTTCGTAGGCCTTATCCAGTAAAGATAAGGCTCGAGATCAGATACAGGTGGGCAAGACAGCTGTACTGTGTCGTTGACTAGCACAGTAATGTTGCCAGGGTATCCTTCTTTTATGTACGGCTTCGATGGATAGCGCTCTACGAAACAATTTACCTCTGTTTAATAATAACTATGAACCAGTAATACGAAATAGGAAAGAGAAATGCAAAGAAGGGGAATAGACAATCAGGTAGACTGAAAGATGATAGGTAGGTACATCGAAAATTAGAGCAATAAAATAACTCACAGTAGACCAACTACAGCTCCTTATAAATTTCGATTTATGATACCCAAAATATGAATAGACCACATTAATTTGACACAATGATGATCCAAAAGAGTTGATGAGTTCCCGATATCGTGATAATGGTTCTCAAGTAATGATTATTGCCGAGTTTTCCAACTCACTATTCCCAGCTGTTTAAGGTGATCCAACTATATCAAATGAAGTGGTTTTACCTATGATAATTCTAAATCCCAATGCAGAAAATTAAGGCAGAGAATCTGATAAACTCTTACCTTGAACTTGAAGTACAACAGTATGCTCGATGCAGCCCAGCTCATTGCAAACAGTACAAGTATAGTTTCCATTGTCAGTCTTCGTCAGCTCATCCAGCGCCATGGACCACTTGCCATAGGAAGGCTGGAAGTAACTCCTCATGATGGGCGTGCTTTTATTTTTGTCCCAAGTTATATTCGGTGTTGGGTTCCCTGCAAACGTTTATGGAGTCGTTAAACGTATTTTTGTTGCATGATCATAACTTGGTTCAGGTTCGTTTTAAGACTCGGAATGTTATGGTGAATGCAGTTAAAATATGATAGTCTGTTTAGTACATTTATAGCGAGATGCCATTAAGATTTTCGCATCTACGGTTTAGAAATCTAGCTTAACTGTCTTTAAATCTTTACTCGTTAATGGTTACTGATTGTAAGGCATGGCGTCGCGGGTGGCGACCTCTCCAAAGAAGAGACAAAGTTTCAAAAAGTAAATACACCTTCCAACGTTGCAAAATAATTTGTTTTTAGCCTCCAGAGACAAACGCTTTCCGCCACCTATTATCCTGAGTTTATGATCATATAGCAGTTTATCAATAAAATATTTATTACCTTCAGCGGCACATCGAAGTCTGATGGAACTGCCAGCCGGTTTCATTTCCATGTTGAACATTTTTGTTGGATGCTTGAACTTTGGCGGGATTTTAGTTTTCGTATTATCCACATGTCCATAATTCGGATGATCTTTCTCGCTCTTTTCATCGGGGTCTTCTTCTTTAGCATCATATTCCTTAAACTTTACATTCTTCGGAAAGCGTTTAGATGTGTCATTTTCTTCAATAGTGTTGTTTTCGAGTAGTGATGCTGCTTGGTGTTGCGACAGGATCTCTGGTAGTGGTCTATTGATATCAACATCGGCTTGATAACCTGAAATAAAATCATCAGGGATTACTTTAAGTAATTGCATATGGGCACTATAGCAGGAGGTATAATAATATTTTTAAATGTTCAGTCTTTGAAATCTTAAACTGTTTTCTCAAGACAGGAAGTCGTATCAAAATTGATTGCACCGCGTCATATCGGAAAACACGAATAAAGCCCCAATTTATTATGAACCACGATAAATGCAGAAACAAACATAGCAACCCATAATCTGGCACATATCGGACACCGCAAGATTCTTATGCCAAGCATTGCAGAGATAAATAAATAATAAATAAGATGCGCTCTCTTTATTTGCAATGTGCAAGGGTATTGGCCGCTAGTTATGGTAACCCTGGAATCCGACGGACTTGGCAGTTTGTTTACACATGTGGATATTGTGGATGGACAGTGAGATGATAATAAAATAGTGTATGGAAATAGCCGCATACAAACCAAATTTACACGATACGTTCGGTTTTATGCCAATAAAGAAGCATAAGTATTTTGAAATTTTGTCAAGGAGATCTTTGATTGAATTTCATTTTTAAGTATGGACTAGATTATCCAAAGTTGTTGCAGTGCACGTTTGTGCTCGTGTAACATAATCATCAGCCTGAAGAAGCCCACTGCTAGACATCAGCCTTCCCTTAGATGTTTCTCGGAAAAAAGATTGCCAGCCCTCTCCATCCACCGACTACTCTTATGGTAAAGACGGTATTGCTACTCGCAAAGGTTTCGTCTTCCAGGGGCTCAATTCTAGACCAGTGACTTTTTTGTCACGGTAGATATACAGGGTTATTCATTATTAGCTGCAAATACTCAGGAATTAGGTTCAACAAATAAAATAAAAAATATTTATGAAATGATTTTTTTTAAGTTTTGTTATGAAAATCCCGAGAAAATCGATAAAGGAATCATTGGCGCCTGACCTATTTTGACCTTTGATCCGCGCCCGCGCGCCGTGAGTGACACTCTGCGTTCAGTCACCGCCTGGGTGGGTCATCGTCCTGTTCTCCGTGGCAATAATTATGCAATAGCCGTAAAGAAATTAATAAAAATAAAATTTTAATACAAAAACTTGAAAAAATTTTTGATCAAATTTAAAAAAAATAATTTCAGAAATATTTTTTATTCTATTTGTTGAACCTAATTCCTGAGTATTTGCAGTTAATAATGAATAACCCTGTATAATCACAAGAACTGTCAAATTCACTAAAGAAACTGACAGTTCTTGTGATATAATCTACCGTGACAAAAAAGTCACTGGTCTAGAATTGAGCCCCTGTTCGTGTTCTCCATTCGAGATCCTACTCTACAACAGTTATCCATACAACGTGAAAATGTGTGTTAGTGAATTGAACAGATGTTTACCTGCTATATCCTGATCCTGTGTTTCCTTATGTTTGATGGTGACGCTCATTTCCCGGCCTCGTTCTTCACCGTTCTGGCACGAGTACACACCGGCATCTCGCGGCCGAAACCCTTTTATTCTTAGCCTGGAAGAGATAATTTCATTCTTATCTAACGACTACTTTTTAGGGTTCCGTAGCCAAATGGCAAAAACGGAACCCTTATAGATTCGTCATGTCTGTCTGTCTGTCTGTCTGTCTGTCTGTCTGTCTGTCCGTCCGTATGTCACAGCCATTTTTCTCCGAAACCGTAAGAGCTAGACTGATGAAACTTGGCGAGTAGATGTATTCTGTGAACCGCATTAAGATTTTAACATAAAAATAAAAATAAAACTATAAATTTCGGGGGTCCCCATACTTGAAACTGAAACTCAAAAATTTTTTTTTCATCGAACCCATACGTGTGGGGTATCTATGAATAGGTCTTCAAAAATGATGTTGAGGTTTCTAATATAGTTTTTTTCTAAACTGAATAGTTTGCGCGAGAGACACTTCCAAAGTGGAAAAAAGTTGGTCCCCCCCCCTCTAACTTCTAAAGTAAGAAAATGATAATACAAAAAAAAATATATGTTGTACATTACTATGTAAACTTCCAACGATTTTTGGTTTGAACGAGATCTAGTCAGTAGTTTTTTTTTTATACGTCATAAACCGTAAACCGCAATTTACCTTTCGACGAACTACAAGAACCTTATTATGTTACATCAAGTAACATAATATAAAGGTTCTTGTACGGAACCCTTCATGGGCGAGTCCGACTCGCACTTGGCTGCTTTTTTATTGTAGGTTACAGAACTTTGAAATGGTTTTATCTCAAAAAATCGCGTGTGTTCATCTAGTTATACAATTATACAATACAATACAATACGACAATACAATATGTATATTTCAGAAAAAAAACAATTTGTTAGTAGCACAGAAATAAAATCTTAAAAAACTAATGTTAGTAAATGGCAACAATTTATTACATAATGCAAATATAAAATATAACTACTGATGTTATGTTGGCTTCATGCTTCAACAGATGCTAACTTCTCACTGGGTCACTAACTGGGCAACCGGTGCAAGTTTTGCCATGCAGTTGTTAAAATTTGCATTATGTTTAGATTTGAATATTTTCAGTGATGCCATTACTCACATCATTTATACTTAGCTTACTTTCATACATTTAATCCATAAATCAGGCCTAATATCAGCCAATACCACAGTCAAATAGCGATATATTATTCCATGCATTGGAAAGGCCACAACTCATAGGGTGCTATGAGTTATCGCTATACCGTCCCAGGATAGAACAACGTAAATATTGAACTGTCTTGTTTGTATTTCTGTATCTGTATCTAGTGCAATTCATGGTATATTGTTAATATCATTTGATACTATTTTAGTTTAGACTGCTTTGATATTATTATATTTACTACTGCCGAATGTGGGCATGTGCCAAACTTATTTATCTCAAAAAACAGCTTGCATTTAGAACTTCTGTATCTGGTGGATCAATTAAATTAAATAATTGGCTAATAAAACTGAATATATAGGTATTGGCTTTCACCTTTTTAAGTATCGTATTATTAATATCGTGTTTCTACAACAGTTTGGCTACCGTATTTTTAACAGATGTTAGTAAAAAGCTACATAAATCAATTCATAAAAATGATAATAGGTTGAATGTTAATTAATGATAATGTATCTATTGGGTATCTTGTGACCAAATGTGCATGGATTAACATAGCATAAGTTCTTTTATTAAACGTTCAGATGAAGTTGAAGTAATAAATATCATGTTTCACGCAGCATTTTTTAAATTATTTCTCTAACTAGCTACATGGTACCCTGCCCACGAACATAATGTTTAATTTTTTATCTTACTCGTTCTCGTATTACGGATAAAGTTTCAGCAATTATTGAACAACTGACTTTTATTGTTTTTCTCCTATTTTTATTTTGCCATTCACATTGACTGTCTTCTTTTTATCTTTAGTATTATTTAAACCTCCTTTAGTTTTGGGCATTTCACAATAATAAATATATA
Source organism: Thera britannica (assembly GCA_939531255.2). Lineage (NCBI taxonomy): Eukaryota > Metazoa > Arthropoda > Insecta > Lepidoptera > Geometridae > Thera > Thera britannica. The sequence continues at coordinate 2,747,524 of OW618042.2, read as the reverse complement.
TTTATAGTGCCTCTTGCGGGCACCACTCGGACCACTATCAATGGTATTATTGGTATAGTTTTTTTCAATAATCTATTGTCTCTAATAGCTAAACAAAGGTCTTCCAATCTTCTTAGTTTTTCGGTATTTTTATAGTTTTTTTTTTAAATATGTGTTTACTCACCATTGCCTTTGCTGAGCTACTCTTTTGGAATGTCCATCCACTTCCAGTCCATCTTTGTACCACTGCACCGCTGGAGTCTGACTCCTCGGTAGCAGGCCGCAGACTAGCCGGAGTCTCTCATTCGTCGATGCTTCTATCACTGTGTACGTATCATCTGGAACAAAAAGAATATTCTTTTACCTTCCGAAAATGTTATTACTAGATTTTTTATGGCTTTACTAAAGCATTTTGCCGTTTTATTCCTTAAAGCTATGTCGTACTTTAAATTAATTCTTGGATCCCTTTCCTTTACAATTCAAGTTAATACTATAATGGAAAGTTTATTCCAGTTTCGTCGAAAAAACAAAGATTCCACATTATAAGGATCCATAAAACAATCAGAACAAAATACTCATACATCTTAGTTAAGCCCTCGTTCCTAAAGAAGCGACAAGCGTGTGCGCTACGTTATCTAAGGGATTCGAATGATATAGCGTCCACCCACACGAAGTAAGAGAGAGATATATCATTCTATCTCGCTTGATTAGTTTTGCCTCTTTGTCTTTACCGTATGGAGATCCTCTATGCAGATGACAGCAAAGAGGTTTAACAGCTGCGGCTGCGAGTCAGTGGCAGCCTTGGACAGTATTTTAGATAGAGTAGGCATACCAAGTGAGTATCCTGGTCATATAATTTTATGGCCTCATAAAAATCGGTAAAGATTCAACTGTTGCCGATAGTAGCGACAAACAGTGACGCATGGTTTTTATGCAAAGTTTAAAAAGTAAATTAAAAAGAATTTAAATAGTATATTTTACCGCATAAGAATTTTTTTTTCAATATATTTGAGTGATAAATTAAATTAATTTCAATAACTTTTTGCTCTGGCTATACTCATATAGCGTATTTGTTCCCACAAAATATAATGGGCCACAAAGACAACCAAAAACCACTTGTTTTTGCTACTAACTTTAAGGCCCAAATGTTTGGGCCACAACTACAACGAAAATAATGCAAAATGGGCCACAGTGTCAATGGGACGCAAACCTCGGGCCACAAAGACAACATCCCAGAATATCAGGTGTTACATAGCGGTCGCCAGATCTTTAGAACATACCACTCAATGTTCTCAGGTCATAAACATAATGTTGAGTGCATCGAGTGAATACAAATGAGATGCACTTAGTTTTTAAAGGCAAATATTTTTTACAAAATGAATATCGTGAATGAACTAACGATAATGGAGAAATTATTCATATTGAACCATAAGATTCATTCAATAACATGAGCTGTGGCTGAAACAGAAAACAAAATAGAAAATAATTATTTCAGTTTAAGAAGCTTGGTTCTAAAGCCCGTCACACACACGTAGCTATAACAATATAAATTATGGCTACGTGTGTGACGGGCTTAATAGGTAAGTAAAGTACCCAAGACCTTAACCCTTTCATTCTTAATGCTGGACACTTTAACGGCTCGCCTAAAAGTCCCTTGTTACTTCAAAAAATAATTCAAAAAATAATCAAGTTAAAAAAAAACCCGCAGCAGACCGTAAGCTTAATGACTGCTTTATGACCATTATGAATATATCCTATATATACACATACATTTATATAGATAAGTTTATTTGGTATATTTACTTCACAGTTTATGGAGTCATTTACAAGTACTATTAACTTGCCACTACAACTACTTGCTCACACTACACATTACTTGCTTATTATGGCTACTAGGTTGACTAGGACAGATAAATTTCACCAAGTTCTTCAGTCACTTTTAGTTTAAGAAATTACTAATCCTCATTTAAATAATTATTAATATTCATCAACAACACAGCAATATTTTTTCTTGCATATTTATTTCTGTCAGCGAAAGTTATGGCGAAACTCCCCTCGACAGACTAAAATAAGTAACCATTGCAAACTCATTAAAATCACGTTTTGGCCAAAAATAGAGCACTTCGCGAGGGACACCTGAATACTATAAATCTACCAGAAGGAAACTAAAGCTGGTTTAGCCCATATACGGGTCTCAGGACTGAACAACACGTGTTTAGAGTATATAAAAAAATCTTTACCTGGCTTTCTCCTAGCTGTATTATTGCTTGGCAGAGTTTCGATTATCATAATTATAACACACTCGATTGTATTTCGTATTTCGTGTTTGCTTTCTTCAGGTTACAGGCACGCTTTGTTCGTTTTAACTTTATTAGTTTTTTCTGTTTTCTTAACTTCAACACTCGCTGCGTTCTTTAGCGGATTACACCCTATATGCACCTAAACTAGGTACCCTCACATTTAAAAGTCTCTAAGAGCAGTGGCTTATATAATGTCATGCAAGGCCTCTTATATCAGGACAAAGATTATTATTACCAGTACTATGTATAGATTTACTACGGCCCTAAATGCCCTAGCTTGTGCCAGCTACAAAGTTTCAGCATTTCTGGCGTGACACCCAAAGCAATCGTGAGTTCGTGACATTAGTAAATTCGAGTCATGGCCAAGAAACAAAATGTCCAAAATTATTACACGCGCTTAATTATGCACTCAAACTAAACCTGAACAAAATTACCTTATTGTTCTTTGACTGTGACAGTCTGGACAATGTTACAATGCTTTGTTTTCAAGTGTTTAATGGCAGCTGAGATTTGTGGCCTGTGAATTATGGGTTTCTGTAGTGATGTGCCTTGTACGTCGATATCGATGAAAGCATCAAACGATACACTGGGTACTAGAGATATCGATATTGATAGCGTTGTAAATCTTTAATGATTTATTTAAATTTTTGCTTGTTACCATGAAATTGATTAAATAGAAAGTCGACATTTGCAGTGGCGATGGCGATTAGTTACATCATAGGGTTTTGCATACATCCTTATACACCGCCGCGAAATTTGATAGTGCGATATTTGATAGCGATACACTGATCGCCATCGCAAGCGAATCATATATGCGCAAGGCTTAAGAAAAACAGCCCTATGTTATGTGTATTCTTTTTTTTTACATAACCTTTTGCAAAAAAAAACTAGTTATCACAAAATCTTCTCAAGTAAATGAAATCTTTTTTTTCGTTGCAATTTTGACGTAGTAAAGTTATTAACCCTTTTTATCGTTAGCCAAATAAATCAAACAACGCGATTAGAATCAATGACATTATTATATCGATAATATATCGATATTTCTGTATTCTCATCACTACAGTTTTTGCGAACTCTTAAAAATGTGGATTTAGTGGTTGCATGTGTTGAGCAGATGCAGGCCCTGGGTCCCAAAATAAAAAAAATGTCGTCAAGTCAATCGCAAGGCTTAAAAACAATAGGTACTTGCAAAAGTTCGTGAGAAATTATTATTTTTAAGATTTCGTACGAAAACCGAAACATTTTTGTATTTAGGTTGTAGGTAAAATTTCAAAACATTGTTGCTATGCCTCTAATTCAACACTTGCATGTATCGGTTACGCATGTAGGTTCAATTCCATGGTTGATTTGATTTGCATTCTTCTTTCCAGACAAGACCACCGTAGTAGAGCACCATTAGATTTAGACCCCATTGTCTCGGTAATACCTCCCATTACGGCACTGATTACAGACCTGACCTGATCATTGAAGCAATTTGTATAAATTAGGAGTGTATAAAGTACACTTTCTTTATCCAAAAGCTTATAATTTAGAGCTTCATTGATTAATATTATAGAATATTCTATTAAATTCATGACTGTGATTTCCCATTTCACTTTATACATCTTTTAAATCGTATCGTTTTAAAACTCCTAAAATACTTCATCTGTGAAGTCTATTGCTCCAATCCGCTACTGTGTTGCTTGTAAAGTTTGTTTAAAGGCAAGCCGCAAAGAAAGCAATATTTTTTCGGCTTCCCTTTGTTGGCTTTGATGAAAATTTACAATCACACAGACAACAGCTTTGCTTTGAGTTTAGGTTTTTACTGACTTACGTGATAGACTAGATTATCATTAATAGTTGAATGAAGACTGATGTCCGTCTTGTAAGATTTTTCAGTAATAATATTCTGTGACATTATACTTATAGTGTAGCTTAAATCACAATATATTTTATCTTTTTCCCGGCCACCTTAACCTATTAGTCTCATTATTAGCATCATTGATAACTATCACCAGTTCTTTTGTATACTTCCATGTCTGTAGGTTTGTATATAGAAACTCGTGATGTATCTATGCGTTTTTATTCTTTTGTACTATTAAGTATATTTACCTAAATATTTTTCTTATCTTACACGTGTCACTCGCAGACCACAATGACATAGCGACATAGGTCAGGAACTGTTTATTTTTGGTATAAAAATAGGCATAGCAAGTCTTTGCACGAGTGAGTACATTCTCTATAAGTATTTGATTGTTTGGCACATTTCCAATCCGTAGGCGTGCTTTTAAAAACGAGTTTTGTCTAGCGTTGTCTATCTTTTTGATAAATGTATTGAAGCTTTATTTATTTTATTTATGCATAAAGTTTACTCTTAGACTTGGTAAGAATATATGGGAGCTTATTTTAGCTATAACTCAATATTTTTTTGGTCTACTCTGGATACGAACTCAAGGTAAGTAGTACCTAGACTTAGATGTTTATTGCTATCCGAAATTCATGTTCGACAAAATATAAAAATTTTAGTTGTTTACCATAAGTATTTGAGACATGCGGAAAGTTTTGAAGCGATAACAGTGTAAATTTATTAAAAACTACGAAGCACACTGGCTTATTTTACATTATTATTGATGTAATTGATTTTTCTTCGAGAAACAGGACACGAAACTCATAAAATCCCAAAATCGTGGCCGCACTTCCGCAACGCATTTAAAGAGCCAAACCGCGGGAGATTATTAATATGTCGTGTATTCCTGTAGCCACTAAATCATAATAAAATAAATTATGCATTTTGTAAGCGAAAAAATTGAGGAGTGATACATTGGGTGACGTTTGCCAAAGGGCTGGATGACAAAATAATATGTGAATTTAGAGTGAATGCGTTGAGATATAGCTATTATGTATGCTTGCCAAGTGGATACATACATAGTTGTGTAGGTAGGTACTATGAAGTATAATGTTCGTTATTAATTTATTATTTCAATAGCCATAAAAATATATTTTGGAGCGTTTTACTTCTGCACTAATTTTACAGTTCGTAGTACAAATAAGACAAAATTTATCTGCGTTGCAATTCCTTGTAGTCATTTCAAGGGCTGAAATAAGTGGAGTTTTCCTTTTCAGTCGAGAACAACAGGAAAATCGTTAGTAAAGTGCACGTGCGGGAGATAAGGTGCCTTATTCTCAAGCTTCAAAATAAAATTGTGAAAAAAAATGAAAGATATCTATTTTGATGAAAACTGCTTGCATTCTGAGATCATGACGTGTCATAATTACTGGTACGTGAGGCTGCTGAACATTTATTTGTATGCCTCAAGTTGACGTACTACTGGTGCGTGAGGCTGAACATCATCTGTTTGCTTCAAGTGATTGATGGACGCACGGCAGTGCATCGTAGGGCCTGTTGCTGACTTACGTGGCAATGCTTTGTTCTAAGCGATGGTTACCAGCTAACAATTTACTTGAATAAATAAAAAAAACTTTACCAGAAATTCAACGAAATCGTTGCTAACAGAAGCATAATTAAAACCTCCAAAAACAATCTCCATTTCTGCAAACCATAAAAACATCATACAACAATACCGGCTCGCTGAGCTCATTAAAAAACAGATTTTAAAACTTACAGAAATAACTCGGTAAAAAACTGCACGTGAAATAAGGCGTCAAGTATCAATGTCGGTTCCAAATACGATACCAAATACCCTAGAAAATTGTTTTACAGCTGTCGAAGTAACGATCATTCAATTTTGGAGTTTATCGCTTGTTGATAAAGTCCATGTGGTAAGCCGTAAGTTTACGTGTGTTTTGAGGATATCGTGTGACAGACGTCATATTGCGTTTGACGTTTAGAAATAGCACAGCTTCCTGCAGTGAACGTATAATTTTCTGGTATGGTAATTGCAACGTAAACTGTATTGATTTGAAGGTATCAAATTCAAAACAGAACATGAAACAAAACTAACAAAATGACAACACAACACGTGACAAACAACAACACAACACACGACAAAACAAACGGACAAAATGTGAATGACGACAAAATAATGAAGTTTCAGAATTAAAAACTGGTTAAAACAAGCAATGATAACAAAACCACGAGACTAAAAAGTTTGTTTCAATGCCCTTTTAGTGTGACTTTAATATTGCCCTACATAAAGAAACATCAAAGTAAAAAATTGAGAGCTAGGAAGCTATTATAGATTACCAAGAGTCGCGGTTGCGAGATGAAAAGAAAAACTTTATTTTTAATCCAGACTGGCCAGCGCCACGGGAATATAAAGAAATATTAAAATAAAAAGACAACCGGCACATCCGTTTCCTCTTCGAAATTCAAATATCTATGCTTTTCCCCAATTAAAAGATGTCAGGAAAGGCGGAAGCGTACCAAACTGAAACGGATAGTTTCCGCTGGAAAATGTCAAATGCAGAAAATTCAAATGCTTTGGTGAATCTTGTGGACAGGTGATCGGAAATGTTAAATGGTGAATTAGCATTGGTATTCGAGAAGTTAAATTATGAGTATGTGTTATGATTACCAGTATATATTTCCCTAACGTTAACGCGTAAATTGAAAGCTATTTGTGAAGTAGGACGCGTTATTAAAAAGTAAGTCAGTGCTTATAAAAAATGAGGTAGATTTTTAGACCTTTGACCATCTATGCATCCAACTGAATTCAAAGTATAGTAACCTATACATTATTTATCTATGCGAAAGTTAATTTGGACTGGCCACTCAGATCAGTTGGTAAAAGCTGAGCTTTCTGTGCTGTTGGTCGTAGGTACTGTTCCAAGCCGAGAACAAATTGTATATTGTGTGGTGCAAGATGATCAGATGTTTTTTAGGAGTTTTTTGTTTGATATCAGATGAGTGCCATCATTATAATTAGCTTCGATAACAAAACACAGAAATTATAAAATGTTTTTCCTACTCAGCATTTAATTTTTATGTGTAAGAATTTTAAATAGTAAAACAAAAAATTAAACAAATGTCGCAGAAATGTGTGAGATTTTATTAAACTAAAATCTATCCTCTATACAAATTGACGGATAAAACACAAAACACTGGCAGTCGATCTAAGGCGACACGCCAATTACTACCTAACCTACACGCTTGTTTACGATACCACCAGAATAGTTTTATCTGGTTTTATCGGAGAATATACGAACTTCTCGGATAAGTGTTGACGAACTAAAGAGATATTATCATAGAAATTTGGCAGTGAATTCTAGATCAATGTTCTATGCATGTCAAATATTTTCCAGCTATCAGACAAAAGTACGCCGGAGTATAGTCAAGACATTGATGCATTACATTGAAATAGTTACGATAACCTGCGACCTTGCCTTGCCAAAACCTTTAAAAATGAAACCAATTTGAGAGAAAGATCGTGTATCTTAAATGGCTAACAAACCACCGTTTACCAAGACAAAAAAGATATTGAATACAGCACAAAAAATATTTGAGCATTAGCAGATACGCAGCTCATTAGTTTTTGCAAAGATAATTAAAATGCCATGTTTAAATAATTAAAATAAGAATAAGATACAGAAGGTCTTTCTAAAACTGTTCCAATATTAGCCAGTTAGGCCAAAAGATTTGTGACGTCCGTATAGGAAGTAGCCGTGACTAATGTCTTCCCATGACTTTGTTTAGATAGCGCGCCGGTGACAGCTAAATTGGGAAGTTAGCTGATGGGTGAATTCGTTTGGATTGGGGATATCATGCCAACTCAGCTAACTCTCATACACAACTTACAAGAAATAACCCACAGATTTTTTAGAATGTGGTCTGCCGTCTACATCGATATATCTTCGATGGAATCCATCATATCCTAGCTATCGTGCCAAAACAAAGCAAATACTGAGCCTTATTGGTTCAGAATTGCGAAATTCTATTAGAGTACAAAGTTATAGAACAAAGGAAATGAGTGAAACGGCGAAAACCAGAAAATCACTAGAAAATTTCGATTCTGCGAAAGTTTCCACCAGAACTGTTTACATCGGAACGTGTCTGCTTATTTTTGGGTATCACAAACAAACCTGCTGGAAGGTAGGTCACTGACACGTTTATAGTGTATGAAAAGTGTATAGGTTAATCGTACCTACTAATCATGAGCTGGAAAGTGTGTTGGGCACATTTCTCAAACGCATCACCGCAGAGATTGGGTAGATTTTATTTATATATCATTATTTTATCACCGAATTAATAATATATCACCATATCTTATGCCAGTATTATTTCGTTTATAAAGTTTATTTCTAATATTAAGTTGCTTATGGTGGCTTAAGTTGGGCTTTTGAATAAGTATTTCTTCTGTAACACCCAAACATAGCTTTGCATTTATTTTTACATGGCTTAAAAATTTGCCATCACTCTGCTTACATACCAATTTAATTAAGAAGTATAGTTTGCAATGATGTGTTGCTGCATTGTCTTTTGACGGATTTTATTTTCCGAGTGTTTTGTAAATATGAGCACGTTCAGTTTTTTTAATGTTGTTACGAGAACTGATGCTACTTTAAATGTGTGTATTGATGTTAAATACATATGTATAATATGTAATGTTGCTATATTGTTTATAGCGCCATCGCTTATCCTTCTTACCTTTATAGTCTGACTGACGCACACCCCAGTAAGCGTCCGCGCACGATTCCCGCTATCGATGATTTACTAATTTTAAATCAGCACCCTCATTTGCCACACCATCTTCAACTTTAAGCTTCTGATATACAGCATATAATAACACAGCATTAACCCACCGGTGTATTGTTTGGTTCTAATCACTATTTTAGTTTGTTTTGAAAACTGGAACGGTGAAATTAACACAAAATTGGAACAGTAAATTCAAACGCATGAGAAGCGTGCTTGCTAATTGGAGCGAGATTTCAAGGGATACTGCTTAAATACTATGATTCTAAACAAAGTTTACTCCAGTTATTTTTTTGACCACGTGTGGCTTTTATTCATGACTACCTATAACATTTTAAAACAATACTATACGGCCTAGCATAGAAAGTTTGCTCTATTTTTGTTACGAATTGTAAGAACGAAACCTAGTAAAAAGGGATATTTATATTACTACATTATGTATCTCACCTACTTTTGAATGTACGTAATAAACCAGTTGGTTTATTAAAATTGTTTTAAACAATTAGGTAACAAACGCAATATTTGACTAGCAGCGGTTCTCAGTGGTTTTGTTAACGTCATTATTTAAACCTTTGTCACTAAATTCTTGCTTGATTTAAGCGTTTTGCGGTAGCAAGCAGACAAACATCACTGTCATATTTCACAGCATTTTACTGATCGCCGCCGCAGATCGCTTAGATGTGCGAATTACTTACCTATACGTCAAAATGTGCCCACTAGCTATGAGTAGTGGACTCACTGATATAATCCAACCAATCACACAAGCATAACCAAATATGTAACAATTGTATAACTGTAACGATGAATAAATAATAATTATATACATTTGTATGCATTGTGGCTTATAAACCTGCGATTGGTGGCCTTGCTGGTAGATTCAAGTTATGATTGTTGATACGTTTTATTTTTCTACGCCTTATTGTGCAGAATTAATAGGTTTTTGCAGTACCCATTTATAATTCAGATTAGTTTCCTCAATAAAATCTTCCACCACCACTCCTAAAAATAGATAACTTATGCTAAAAATGCCGTTGAAAATTGAAGATGCTTGAAAGACACAAGAAAGAGACATGAATTAATTTGTTTGTTCAAAGTAAATAGTACTCAAAATAATTAGTAATGCCAAAAGAAGCGACGACATTCCATTAGATAGATATCCAACATAGACCGGAACCCCATTATTACCAAAAAGATTGCTGAACGCCATGTCTGGCGTGCCCACACGTGGCTCCTGGCTAGTAAGTGCGAACCCGCGATACATTAATGCAAAGATTAGGTATTTCCGTTTGTACTCCCGCGCATCTGGGATGATTTCTATGACTCATAAAAATACTTGAAATAAGTAGACACCTCCAGTTCAATAGTAGGGAAGAATGTTATTCAGATCCGGTACATAATTTGAATTATATTAACTTCCTTTTGATATGGATCCGTAAGGAATTCAAACGTTGTGTGAGATAGGTATAGAGCTCCAATAGCGTACCTTGCAGAACACCAACATCGAGTAACATTATATCGGACAGAATAATTTACTTTACGTTTAAGTTTACAAATTGAATTTAATCGAGATATTACAAAAAGTTTTGTAGTTACCTAATAAAGAAAACAATGCTTAAACAATAAACTTCATAAATGAATTACAGCTACATCAATGCACTCATAAGCATTTGAAAGATCCATAAAACTGCAACATAAATATGCATCTCTTGTACGCTGACAGCAGTTAGAGCGATTTCGCTGACTTTAGGTACGTAACAGAGACAGAGCTCTTTGTCCTACGCAGCTTTTAGTGACATCTTCACTTAAAATCAGCATAACTATAAGTGAATCACTTGACCTTGTTTGAGACAGACGCCAGCGAGACGAGAGTCCAGACAGGGAGCAACAAAAACTGAGCTACTCATGTATCATCTGTGCGGGACGATGACATTTAACTAGTCATTGCGATGTAACGTTGGTTTTAATACATCGAAAGTATAAATAATAAATATTGTAGACTTTCCACACCACACTATCTAGCCCCAAATTAAGCAGAGCTTGAGCTGTGAGAACCAGATAGCTAGTAAAATACTAATATAGGTACTTTTTTTTGTAAATACATACTTAATATACAATATAACATCCAGGCAGAGAACAAACATCTGCGTTCACCACACACATTTGTTCTGGGTGGGGATCGAAGCCACAACCTACGGTGCAGAAGGCAGAGCTACTACCAACTGAACTGAGAGGTCAGTTTATTTTACTGCAGCAAATATTTTGACGTAAAATTCAAAATATCAGTAATCTGAAATATAACGGACGTTTGTAACGGTAGTTGCTTTGAGCAAACCAATGCATAAACAAATGAAAGTTATTTAAAAACACTTATCATAAGTGTTGTTTAAGATACCTTTAACAAGACTACCGTTGGTAATGTAGGCAAACATCATGACTATTCTCTGTATTGAAGTGCATAGTAAACATCATTATAGCCTCGTTACGGTGCAGTGTCACCTTCCACAATAAGGTCTATTCATGGACAAGCAAGTTTACATAAACTAGCAAATTACTGGCAAACCCTACTGGCGCCAATCGGTAAAATACTACGACTATTGTTACACACAATAGAAGTAAAGGTAATGAATGCAATAAAATCCACTTATTTATAAATTAGGCAAAAGAACCGTAAGTGCAAGTGTTCTGGTAATTTTTTGACAGTTTCTTTTGATATTAAATGACTTTCTTATAAAGAAGTATTTATGGGATCTTAAGCATTTATGGCCTTAGGTACTTTCAAGCGTGTTATAGGTGTCAGATATTGCTTAAAATAAGCCCAGTCACTGTGTGTCATTGCCTAGTGGTAAGCTGGTAAGAGATAGAAGTTGCTTACACACTGATTATCTTTTAAGAAACCCTTGTAAGCGGGGTCAATTACATACACTTAGAAGATGTATTGTAACAACTAGACCTAACGGAAATTGATGAATACTGAAGAAACATAACGATCAAGTTAAAGACTCCAACATGTAAGCGTGCATTAATAGTGCAGTGGCATCTTATACAATAAAGGTAAAGACATAAATTACTACATATGTAATTGAATATCTGGGAAGAAATATGAAGCGTTATTTCATAATGTTATATAGAAAGCAGTAATTTTAACAATTTTGCTGTGCAACAGTGCACGGCTTACCAATGACATTGACAATGATGAGTTAAGCCTTGCGCACATCAAGGCGATCTGCAATGACGATCAGTTTCAACATAAGGTTTTTCATACATCCACGAACACTGCCGCGAACTTTGACAGCGATGCGATTATCACCATTGCAGGTGATCTAGAAGGCTTGAGAAATTGAAATTTCTTACAATAGAATCTCTAGAACTTAATTTTAAAAGTTTATACAGAATTAATAAATCAATAGAACCATTTATCACAAAAAAACAAGATCAAGACAACAACAAAATTTATCACTTCAAATAACACAGTTGCAAAGCAATTTGTATCTAATGATTAATAAATTAATCTAAATGGTGGTTGTGGTTTAAGATTCTTCTAAAAAATCTAGTCTTATTCATATAAAATCCAATTTTAATTTAACCGCAAAAAACACGATTCAATTGAGTTCAATTGCAGACAGATAAAAAGTTCAGACGTTGAAAAACATCAAATCTAGCCACTGCATTGCTAATAAAATACTTTTAAAGCGCACTCACCGTGTAAAATTCAAAACCTTATTAGAAACAGGAAATTATATTCTAGGTTTACCTAAGATTGTGTCTAAAATAATATTCCAACTTGCATCAATTTTGAATCTTACTATTTTGCTGTTTCCAATATTTGTTGGTAGTCCTACCTCTGTAACATCAATGCGAATACTGCATACTACAAAATTGACCCTGGTATGAGATTTCCGACTAACAGAGCCTCAACAAGCAGTGCCAAAAATAAATTCGCGTTAATTATATATCACTCAAAACTCAGTTTTGACGAAAAGCTTTAGTTGTTTGTGTCTACAACTTTTTGTACGTTCAACAGATGTGTGAACAAATTACATAGGTACCGGCATCTTTGGAGTAATTGTGGAGTTTATAATGGGCATTGATGTCCACTTTTTGCAATCGTAATTTGATTGACGTGTGAATATAAAAACCTCGATGCGAAACAGCAGGTTGCTTTGGCACAAAATTATGATTATTTTTGTTTTATGATTGATGTGCGATGGATTCATTTCCGGTGATGCTTTACTGGTTTTTGAGGACCGTGCACGCTAGAATATAATTAAATTCTGTATTTTTTTAAATATAACTTGCTGTTTTACAGTCTCTTGTACTACATCTTCGAAATCTAGGTTTATTATCGTCGAATTCAGATTCGTTATTTACGTCAGCTTAATTTAATCCAGTTGTTAAATGTGTAAAATTAACGATTCTCTCAGCATTGACAAATGTATGTGCTTAAACACATGCAAAGTTATGACAAACACCTTCTATATGACCAGCTAAAAATATGTCTCCAGTAACGTCTTTTGCTGTACCACTTGCAATCATTTCACTTGTAAATTAGTAAGACACATGCGCAGCTATTTCCAGCTTTCGAACGCACCCTACCTCTCTGTTCGAAGGTTCAAGGCCTTCAGAACGATTTGTACAAATATTTACTGAACTGTAGAGGTAACTACTCTACACGGGATTGTTGGAACGATAAGAATAGACATTGATGTCGGATTTATACGTATTCAATGTCAGTGTTTGGCAAACTAAATTAACAGAAGTCCACACAAAGAATTTTTTATTTCATGACTAATAGAACATTTCTAATTTTCAGTAGATAATAGTAGTTACCCAATAATGCAATTTGAAATTCTTTATAATCTTCTATTTTATAACTACCAGAATAAAGTTAAGAACTGTTTCAGCAGAGGATACTACTGATGATAGCAGCATCAGAAGACTCTTCTTTGTAATATTTTTATTTGGTTTTTAGCACAAACCGAGACCAATTTTATAGACACTTTACTAAAAAATACTTCACAAGTCAACACCTTATGTGATGCATATGAGGTTTACTTGTAGACCGAGTCTTTGTAAAATTAGTAAAATTATTGGCTAAAACAATTCTCAATAACTGTAGATGGAGGTGGTAGATGGAAAAAAGTAAAGGGTGTGGAATTATTGTCACGTGAGGCTAAACATCTGCATGCCTCAAGTTGATGGACGCAGGGCACATTCCTGACGTGCGTGACCTACGAGACAATGATTGATAAAGGCGACGGTTACCACTTAACACCAGGCGAGCTATATGCTTGTTCCATCAGCTAGTTTTATATAAAAAAAAACGAATATGCACTAAATAAAGGTGTTTACTTACTGTAATTCTTATTGAACACTGGTTAGTTTTCTCAGAGCTCTATCAGCCATCTACAAGCACGGCATACAAACTCTTGTTTAGCTTTTCTAAGAAATCCCTTGCAGTTGCAAACTTGCTACAAAATAGGAAACAGAAGCTGTGTTTACATAGTAAAGCTACCCACGGAGTGACACAGGGATTGTTTGGAATAAAAACAACGGTTTTAATTCCATCAAACAAGACAATATAGACAGTAATTTGGTAGCTAACAATGTTTATTAGTTAGACAAACCTAGATATTCAGTTTATCATGAAAATCATGAATTGCCTCTAACAAGAACGTCAATAAAAACAACTTATTTACATAAGCTACAAGACTTATGATAAGTAGTTATACTGTAACATATTGACACAGATTTTAAAGACCAAAAAACTAGCGTACCTACCTACACACTTGACACTGATTTAGAATCTGTGCAAAAAACTCGGTAACTGTTAGACAAGGTCAGGATTGCTATGACGTTTTTTGTGCAACTTGACACGATGCCTTTTTAGAATAAATAAACGAAGCAAAAACGTTCGCTAATAAATCTACAGTTCGGATGTGGAATACAGAAGCTATGGAGACTTTTTGTGTCTATAATGATGTTTAAAATTATGATTTATGATGATGTTCGTAGAACTAGATTGATCCTTCGATCCTTAAAGTTAAATTTTTTGGCAACTGTAGTAATTGAGATTTAATGAAAAGAAAAACGAATGCTTCTATTCAAATAACTAATAGATATAATATAATATATTAAAGAAAGTTTGCTCACAAGGCAGATCACTAATCGGAAATAATTACATGAAAATGGATGAGCAACTGGAAAATAGACACAAACAAATTGCAAACACAAATTAATGTAGGTATCTCTCCAGGACCTCATTGGAACTGCCTAGCATAACAAATCAGCCACATAAATTAAACATTGCTTTCTCTACGCTACTGCATCGCAGTTCCACGCATATGCTCGTGAGAAAATTCTTGATAAACAAACATTCATTTCTTTGAGATGCCGCAAGTTGCAAAAACAACGTGGGGACTAAAAAGATAAACTAAATCATAAAAATAAGGATATAGAGGATTACAAAAATGGGAAAATGGCGAACGTTATCAATTTGTAGCGACAAAAGTAATAAAAATGTTATTAAAATAAGATATATAATTTTATGGCTTAGCATAAACTAGAAATAATTAGTAACCGATAAGTGCGAGTCAGTGCCACAACCTAACATTGTATAAAGCGAAGTATGCATAGATAATATAATCACTAATCTGTAATTCTATAGCGCCCATATTCGTCATCTTAGCACACTGACACAAAGAATCAGTACTGACTTAATTAACAATTAGTCAGAACACCATAATTGGGACCAAGTTCACCAACAAAGAATCAAAACACGAATAAAACCAGCTAATAAATCCAGACAGCTGCGTCTGAATCAAAAAAGAAGACAAATCTGAGCATATCCCTGTATCTAAATATGTATTATAGAAGGTATATCTCGTATCCCTCTCTGATATTTCAGCAAAAGGAAGAAGCTTCGACATCTGGGCACCTGAAACTGAAATACCCTGAGATGGACGAATATTATTCCTAGAATAGCATCAGACTGTAAAATGAACATGGTGTCTACATGTGCATTCAAAAACTTGCCAAGACAATCTTATGGTGGTACTAATACTAACGATTCAAATACAATTTGAACTCTATCTGATGGACACAAGGAGGAGAAAGATGGTTTTTTCGATGTTACAAAAGCAGATTCGGACGTTAACTGGTAAGTGAATAATTTGTCATATTCTTTGGTCAGTGTTGACAAACCGTCTTGCTTTGCTAATGCTCATTTTGGGAGGTTGATGGTAGCTCTTTAAGTGGAAAAGGTATTTAGATCGCGTTTAGTTTCTTTGATGTGATACTTTTAGACTTCCTGAAAACACCATGAGCTACTTCAATAAGGAGTTCAGTTGGATAACTTTAAACAAGTATTTAACTTACAAAAGTACTTTACAAGTCCATGTTTAGATGACAGAAAAAGATATCATGGTCCCTGAAGAATGTTATATCTTATGCTTTGGTAAGAAAAACATACGAGATAGTCTTAATCAAACACAAAAATGCGTGCAAGATCATAGATTTATTTTTGTTATCGTATTGAATATTGCAATAATTAGATGCCACATACGAAATTCCATATTAAACTCATTCACTGTTGCCAACATTCTAAAAACAAAACCAAAACACTAACTAGTTCGTTTCATTGACTAGCATAACATAGATGTTAATGGTGCAGTTTCCCCTGTTATAGCAAATATAGATCTGAAAGCGCAATGAACTGAACCTATTCCTTAGTACACAGATGAAATAGTAGCATCTACTATAGAGTAAAGATTTACTTCCAACGACACAAATACAAACACAGTCTGTCAAGAAACACGACTGAAAAAGTTATATTAAAATGGGGCAAAATATAGAACGACAACAAACCCATTGCATGCTTTTAAGCCATAATAAATATAGTGCCAAAAGTAGCTGGCAAGCACTGGAGGAGTAGAGCCGAAGACCAGACTTAGTGTTACGTCTTAGGAGAGACCTACGTCCAGCACTGGACTGATATTATGTTGATGACGTTGATGATGATGAGTACCAAAATATAGTTGGGAGTGACCTAGCCTCACATAAGTAGGTACACCCATCATAGACTTACAAATATTTACAGAGGGCAGCTGCGTATACGCAAATCGACACGCGTGCTGTAAATTTATCAATGACAGACTGTTCCCTGGACGTAGTGGAACTGGAAAAGACTTGGGCAATTTTTATGACAGGTGAAATATTAGTAACAGGTGATGTCAAGTAGGTTAGTGGTAATAAAAGCCTATAAGAATTTACTAGCTCTGAGAAAACGAAGACTCAGATTATATCAACGGACTTAGAAAAAGAAAGCTCTAAGAAATGACGAATAAAAAAGGATTTGGGATGATGAGAGAACGAGAGAAATAATAACAGTAATGTAGATAAGGGATAATAATATGTTAGTAGGAATAGTACCTTGCGAACCAAGATGTTGCAATAGTTATTTTAGGGTTTACGGTTAGACTAACACGCAAATAGAAAGTGGCATAGATCAAACTCAGCTCCTACGTCAAATGTAAGAGATTTATTGAATCTAAGTATAGAATCGCCAACTGTGCGTGCTAATGAAGAAACGTCAAAATAATCTGACGTAGCGATGATATGAAATAAGAAGCAAGTGCGTGTGCGCAGTTGGATCTCTGTGTAACGTTAAATCATTTTTTATTAACATTCTCTTGATGTCAATAGTAAGACTGAATTAATTTATGATGATTCGATTGATGATAAAGAGATTGATAAGATTCAGTTAAAATAGCTATTTCAATCAAATTAAAATGTGTTTTCAATTCACTTTAAAGATACAAAGCTAGGTATAAAAATTAAATAAGAATGTAGTTTTTATTGTTGTTTTTATGTTCTATTTTGTTGCCATAATTAATTATGAATGTACATGTTTATGAGCTATTGACAGCAGAAAATTGAAAGTAGCAGCTGTTTATGAAATATTTGCAACCTTTAGTTTTTTGTTCAGATGAGTTATTTTAGTACGTTTTATTGCAAGGTGCAATAACTTCAGTGCTTATTTGTATTTAACGATCATTTGCCTTATGTTTTTTTGTATAGTATTCTTTGTCGATAAGTTGAAACGTTTATAAATAAAATATATGAGCACTATATTTTAAAGGTACTGAGTATAAAGCTTTGAACAGCGTTTCACTGATCGCCAAAGCAAAACGCTTAGATGTGCGTAATGCACATTCAACGTAAAATTACGCACTAAAATCAAAAAGACGTATAATATATTACCGCAAAGCAGCGATTAATTCTATGTTCCAAGTATAAAATAACCTTTATTTATGAGGTAACGCTTGCATGAAGATTTTACAAGCGAAAGGCGACAGATTTCTCTAAGATAGGTGGCCTGAGATCCTACTTATTTGGCGTGCTAATATATTAGGGGTGTCGGATTATTCTGTAAATGCCTAGTTGAATTTACGGTGACTGTGCCTAGACATGAAGTAAGTGAGGAAGAGGAACTAGCAGAAGACAAATTTGATTTATTAAGCTGGAGATTAAGGTTAATACGTTCAGTGTACTAAGCATAATTGATTTCCATCACGATCCAGATTCGCAGCTGAGTTAATATCATTGCTTCAGAGACCAAAACAAAATTATGGATCCAGTAGCGCTATGAAAACCAATTTGGTATTCATATACCTACTTAAAATAAAATAATATTATTAAATACAGTTGTAAATCATAAAATATTAATGATGACTACGACCGCTTTAGAGTGAGAAGAAGAAGAAGACATAGGTTAAAAATACGAGAGTGTTCTTTACGCTCAGTAGTTGTTTTTTCAGGCATTTATTTATATAGATAGATAGATAGATAGATAGATAGATAACTCTTTATTGATTACTATGACACATATAGGAATACAGTATTTTGCTTATAAACAAAGATTAAGGTTCTTCTTTGCATTATTTTTACAAAATAGTGTACAAATAACATACATGCTATGTATTACAGATATCAAACTTTCTAAAACATTGAAGCAAGAATTCGAAGTTCAGGAATTTCACCGCAATAAGACAAGCTTACGGAATGTTACAGCTATGTAGTTTATTTAAGCTGTAAACATTTTTATTGTGCTGCCTAAATGGAACAGTGAAAAGCTACCTATTTATTTACATTGAAACTATAAAATTTTTACGACATTTTAAGCATCAT
This sequence comes from Thera britannica, assembly GCA_939531255.2. Lineage (NCBI taxonomy): Eukaryota > Metazoa > Arthropoda > Insecta > Lepidoptera > Geometridae > Thera > Thera britannica. Next base: position 2,728,432 of record OW618042.2, on the reverse strand, counting down.
CACCACTTTCGAGTTTGTTTTCGTGACTAATAAAGATTGTTTGTGGACTACGGACACACGGAACTGTCTAGAAGGGGTGTCTTATTAGAAAAACTGTCTTATTAATGAAAATAACTAATAAATTACAAATACCAAATAATGGAAATCAGCTAAGGATTAATACAGTGTGACGATTCTTACAGTGAAAGAGAAAATAAATCTCTCGCAACAAAATTCAACATCATAAGTTATATACCATATGCTTCACAGGCAGGTAAGAAAATATTGTAGGTTCATGTACCTAGTATTTAAATTCCTTTACATAGAATCTGAAACATGATGATTTTGATAATGTGAGTTTCATTGCGCACCTAATCGCAATGAAACACCATTTTTAATCTTTACATTTATAAACTTTAATGATGGCGAAAAAGCACAATTTTCTCTAACCAAACATTTTTCACGCTGTCTTCCCCTACCCCATAAATATCTTTTACTAAAAAACATTTTTTCAGCCCTGCCTTAATCTCACTAATCCTAGACACCTTTCTCAACTTCCAAGATTGTCATTTCTACTCTTTGAAACTCATTAAATGCGGTAGGTAGATTGGGTGGCACTAACAATTTGACATTACTTTTATGTCCATGTTTATTGACGAAAACAAGTAATTTTATTGCTTTTTCATTCTGCTGTAGAGTGATTTTGGGAAATGAGATTTAAACTAGCTAGTGAGAAGTGTCTCCGGTGTGTTTAAGAATTTCTATATCACCCCATCATAAATACGAACGGTTATTTTCTTTCAGCAAAGAGTTTTCATCCTTTTTTTATTTAACAAACCTTTTTCTCGATTTGACTCCTATCCAAGGAGGTTGGAAACTACAGCACAGCAAGGAGTTTAATTACCGTACTGCAAGGTACTGCACGAATAACTTCTATCAAAAAACAATAAAAGGTAAACTGCGTCTGATATCCCTATAATGTAAAACCTCACGTAATATTCAACAACATAATTTCATTCAATTATAAATTAAACACACATTCCATCCGATAGAGAAATCACGAGAAACACTTTTCTTGGATATCAGAACAACGTTGTATGAATACTGATTCCTCACTATGATCACCAAGGTTGTGGATAGTCACGAACAAGGGAATTATGAGCAAACTATAGAATAATATTATAGAATACCTTGTCAGCAAACAAGCAAACAACTCACTTGTTTGGTAAGTAAGTACCAACCGTAAGAACGCTTGTATTTGCTCGCGCTTTGGCGATTGAAGACTTCGTTTACGTTGCAGGTACACAATGTATATCTAATGTATTGTATATTTCTGAAATAACAAAAGCTTCCGGTGACGCTGCATAAAAGCTATCAGGCACTCGTATATTATTCTGAAAGCGTGACGGTCCAACGCCAAACCAATAAATTAAACGTTAAGTAAATAATATTTCATAACTTTTTGCAGTTGCTTCCGACAAACTTATGATTCGGTTGTTAAAGTATTTCAGACATTTTTCATTCTTGTTAATGCAAATTTATTAATTTACTGTTTTATTTATTGTTTAATAAATTCAATACTCAACTCCTGGATTCCTAATATGGCACACTGCGCTAGCAAATATTATATTCAGCTGGCAACACTGTCGCAAAATCGGAACCACTGATGTATATTCTGTGGATAAAGGCCCCGACACATCCTGCGCATGCGTGCTGCTTTGTATGCAGGGTGCTAAAAAGGTTTTAATCTCACGTGGGACTTTTTTATCTGACAGTAGGTATAAATGGGGTGGTTGATTTAAATGAATGTTGATTTGAAAAATATGTGGTTATCAATTTGTGCTAAGGAAACGGTCACTTTTGGCTTTCATGATACATGGTGTATGCTTTTTGATAATCCCCCATAATTTTAAATCCATTATAAATAGCGGTAGGTATAATCATTATTTAGTGGTAGATAAATTACATTAATGGTAGTAGCAATCACCTTGTCAATTTTCCTAATAATGGGCACTTATATCCCATAGTAATTTAAAAATAACGAACTGTCAAGCTATAATCATAACAGCCAAGCTAAAAATCACACCGGAAAATATAACAGCTTCACGGGGACAAATCGATTGTCGCAACCCGCTCATTTGGAGCTCATTAAATGCACAGGATGCATCATTTTAATGACCAGACAATTGTGAACCTTCATTTTGTTCATGCTGCTCGATATTAGTACAGCGATTGGACAATAAAAATAAAAGAGAGGCCAGATTAAATTGGTCGTTATGAATGATTAAATTCAATATCCTCAGGGCTTCTGTTGCTCTGGTACTTTAATTTGATTAGGGGATGTTAATTTGGTTAATTTTGAAGGGATGTGATGGATTTATTTTAATGAATGTGTAAAATTGTTGCTTCTTGTATCTTATTTTGGTACGTGCGTTACTTCTCATCTTTACCTAATTATTACCTATAGTTTGTTATTTCCTTTTACTTCATCTAACCTCGTGTTGTTGTTTTGGTATTTGTTGTTACCTATTGATGAACACAGTGTTTGTGTTGAATTTGAATCGAAAATATAAAATGAAACTCACTTTAAATCTTTTTTGTATATATTTTACATGAATATTGTAAGACGAAAGTCCGAAGCTCGATTCTCAGATCCACTTCAAGTCCAAAGGCCATACAAATCCTAAATAAACACATCTCAATGGCCCTCGATAAGATGATTTATAATTTATATCTGTTTACCTGCCTGATGTAGTGGGCCGTTATTTTGATATACCACTTTTGATAAAATTTCGATGACTGCAACACTGATTGATTCAAGAGTCAAAGCCGAGTTCAATTGTATTATGGCTTTGTGTAAGAATAATACGCTTATATATATTACAAGGTTATTAAAATTATTTTGAATAAAGAAATGCATACTTACACCTAAAATACTATTAATTAAATAACCTTAGACAATCAAGTAAATAACTCACATTTTCATGAAATCTAATGAGAATCTATGTCAATTAGTTCTTTAAAATCTATAGATTTCATTAACAACAGAGTTGCAGAAAAGTAAATGCACTAAAAAAAATGACTTGTTCTCAAACGGCAATACTTTTGTCTTCGACGGCGTGAGGTGAGTTTCAAAGCATTTAGCCAAATATTCAAGCTCCATAAAGACTTTACTGGTTGGCTACTGTACTGTATGTCTTGACTGTTAATTGCGATAACTCTTACGACCCGATAGCGGATACCACACTGGGTGGTCTAATAAAAATAGGACTTAAATGACTTTAACGCGCAGTGTCTTTGACAATCGAATTTACAAAGCATTACGAGTCTTGAATATAAAATTTAAAAGATATCGATTCTGACTGCCAAAATACAGCAAGTATTTATATACACAGATTGTACGATAGTCTTTTGGTGTCCGGCTTTCTGTGAATCGTTTTTTTACTGGAACATGCTTCCTGGGGGCTAATTCTCGGGCCGATCTCGATCATTTTGAAATTTTATTTTATTGCTTCTTTTCGATGAGAGAATGGATGATTTCCTTGAGTAATTCATCAACGACCTCTTCGTAAAAGCCTCGACAGCTACGATATACGAAAAACGTACAAAAAGTGCGGGGTTGTGAAAAGAAGCAATAAAATTAAATTTTAAAATGATCGAGATCGGCCCGAGAATTAGCCTCCTGTTCTTTAGATATTCACACACTTTCGATCATCAAATTTATTTAATGTTTGAAGACGATAATTGCTGACAGATTGAATAAATAAATGAAAAATAACATTGTTTTTTATACAACTAGCTGATGGAACAATGAAACGTGCCCTACGATGCACCTCCCAGTCTCCATTAACTAGAGGCATACAGATGTTTAGCCTCACGTGCCAGTAATTTCACCGGCACCCACAAACTTCCAACCAAAGCACAGCGATGCTGCTTTACTGCAGAAAAAAGCATGGTGGTAGAACTTCCCCGGACAAACCCTTCACAAAGAGATCTACTACAACTATAAGATCGTAGGAAGGTGGTGAAGGACTCAGAATCTTTCTTCATGGAAATGTATAGGGGAGGCCTATGTTCAGCAGCGGACGCCTTCAGGCCGATGGATGCTGATGCGCCCAAGTGCTCGTTCTTATAATAACAAAGTTATACAATTTAAGAACTTGCAACACTAAACATGTATATTACAAAATACAGCTTACAATCATGTTTATGTCACGTGCCGATTTAAATTTTAAATACGTTAGATTTTGGCTAAATACGGATGTGTAGAATACGAATCTTTTTAAAAGGCTATATAAATTCAAAGGACATGAGTCCGGCCTATTGTCTTGGATTTGATTTCATTGCTTTAATAAGTAGGTATCTAATCTACCTACCTTTATGGTTTAATTTTTTATTCTTATTTCACCATCACTATAATACTCGTATAACTAGATACTTACCTACATCTGAACTGACATACTCTTTCCGGTCGGTTGTTAAAAAAAACAGGTTTGAAGTAAAACTTTTTGTAAATGAATGAAAAGTCAAATCAACTCTATTGAATCACATTCCGAATTCAAATTCAAATTCTGCATTTAAAACGTAGGAAATTCAGTGCCATCAATATAAAAATCATAATTTAAGAAAACCTATTTAACTAATTCTAATAGCAGAAGAAAATATTTATTTGCATACCACCTTTTATGAAGTAGGTTATATACATACATACCTAAGTGAATTAAAAGATAAACAATAATTTATTACTCACCTAAAAAAATGTCTCTGGCTGAAACGACGCATGCCGCTGCCAACAGAATGACAGTGACAGCAATCGGCATTTCGCGCCAAAACGCAATGGCGGCGAGGCTCATGTTTCCCCACGAATCTCAACTCTTATCCCGATCCATTAGTATCTGGAACAATGGAGCAATGGAAAGTTAATTTTGTTACCCTATTTATGTTGTGAAGGCATCGTTTGAATAGTTTTGTTTGACTGGCAACTTTCAGCGTGGTATTTGAAAAAGGAATACAAATTACATGTTTAGCTGATTTGAATAGGCAACGAGCTTGTGGAATGCGGTATAAGTACTCGTAGTTTCAACCTCTACTATTTAAACTTAGAGAATAATATAGTTTTTTTTCTGATCGACATTGCACACTGACCGATACACCTTTCTCAAACTTTCAATGTCATTGACACACAAAAATGTTGCCAGTATTTTCAAAGTTAATTAGTCTTACGTCAGTTTGTAAATTAAAAGTGACTCAAAGTCGATTGAACAAGAAGAAATGCATGTTACCCTGCATTCTGTCGTGTGATTTTAAAAATAATTTCACTTGCAACGCCGGTCGTTGCCTTGGTATAAAATTAAACATTAAAATAAACAAGCGTATAAAGTTAGGCAGGTTTTGATTCACTGTTCTGTTCTGAAGTTTATATTCATATGTCACGTGTGAAAGGTGTCTGGTTTCTTTTTAATTTTATATTTTTCTATAAAAATTATTTAAAACAGCTGATTTACATGTTTTTTTGCATGATTTGCTGAATAAAGCTGTTTATTTTGAGTTTTGTGAGAAAACTTTAGATAGATTTCATAATTCATAATTATTTAGTCATCATCATTAATTTGTCATTTTTGATGGATAAAGTCAATTCGTTTGCAAAAAATATAGTTATGTAGTTTTTTTTTTATTTAATTTCATTATATTTTGTTAACGTACTAAAAGTCTAGTCAATAGTGATTCGTTGAAATTTTCTCTTAGCTTATATATTTTCGTACCTGTTAGTTATTTTTGATAACTTATTTCTAGTATGAGTTATTCTTAGAATTTTCATATAGGTACACCACCACAAACAGTTAAAATTTTACGACACATCATAAAACTAAATAGCAGAGTTTCATATAAAAGGGCTTAGCTAGATTTTTTAGTTAAGTTCTGTTTTATGTTAGTTTTCATAGGATCGTATAACACGTGCCTTCGGGGATCATGTAGAGGGTTACCATATTTAAAAATGGATACATCAAGCCGTTTTTAGGGTTAGATTACTTTTTTATTAAGCTTGTTTTAAAAATAGGCCTGTCATCAATGTGGGGTTAATTTATTTATTGTGATGCTGAAGGGTGTGACGATATTTCAAGCGAGATAAAAACCTTCTTTCATTGTAACTATTTAACGCACCTTTATAGAATGAGTTACATGCCCACATGTTTTTTATTTCAAAGTTGAAAAAACAAATAAATATCCCTCTCATTTGAATATCAGTTTTTTTTCGTTCCAATTTTCATAGACTGTAATTGGATGGATGGTATATTGTAATATTTTTGTCACATATTTCTTCTCGCTCTTTTATTTAGTACAAGCGGCCGTCCGCGGCTTTGCTCGCTCCATTCCCGTTACGCCCCGTTCCCGTTACTTCATCCGTTCTCCGTTACAATACCTTTATAAATTTTAGCCTATGTGTTATTCTGATGTATAATCTATATTATTGTGGAGTTTCATTGAAATCCATTCAGTAGAGTAACAAACATCCATCCATCCATACTTACTGACTTTTGCGTTTATAATATTAGTAGGATTGTGATGTGATATTTTTTGCGTTAAACCATAATAAACAAATTAATTAAAGAGCTATATTGACTATAAAAACTGATATAATCGTTTAGAACAAACAGAGATGCGTGTTTTATGTTGTTAAACAAATAATTACATAATGCAGCCCTGACACCAGATGCCGTGGTTTTTTACACGAATATTAGTAAACAGAGCCTTTATGGGTAACATACAGGGTGATAGAATAACTGTTATTACATCATTTATACTTAGAAGATAAGTAGTAGATACTTAGTGCACAAGAAAATAAACTAGGTTCCGGTTTCACGGATGGCTAATCCTCTAGTAAATTTTTGAGGGTTGCTTAAATCAAATGTTTGCTTGCAAAATTTGAAAAATGTTTGTAGGCCGAGTAAAAAATTTGGATATAAAAACTAATTTTTATTTTTATTAAGTACTTTAGAAGAATTCAAAAGCTCACGTCTTCCGAAAAATACCTATTGAATTCACCAGGATTATTCAGGTCATTGACCTCTAAAAATAACGACCTAATTTACAAGATGCCAAATGTTGGTTGGGTGTATTAAAATGTCAAATGAACATGAAATCTTGACGAAATGCCAAAAAAATCATTTTAGCAAACCCTTATTATTATGACGTTAAGAATCAATTTCCCTAACAAAACATTCGATTCTAACAAAGTAGAAAACAATTATAATTTATGTAGAAAACAGTGATTACAAGAAAATTAAATTTACTTTGACTAATCGATTTCAGAGAAAAGCACAACATTTACGTTGCAGTCAAATAAACAGATTCAATTACGAACCAATCACGGGAATCGGGCAATCAACAACACAAATGTTTGACAAGCTAAAATAAAAATAACTTCAAAAGGTGTTGTAGGTAACTCATAAAATGTTTGAACAATGACACTATTCGCCATCCAGCTAGGTGGGACGATCTGCGAAATGTAGCTGGCAAGTACTGAAGAAGAGCCAAAGACCGAGCTCAGTGGAGCGGCTTGGGAGATACCTACGTCCAGCAGTGGACTGATATATGTGGATGATGATGATGACTATTAGTTTTTTTTTCTCAGATTAATTTAAAATTTGACTTGGTGGGACCGTATCCAGAAACAATTCTTGATTCCGAGTCAAGCCTCAAGCATAGATTTTTTGACAGTTCCCTAGTGAAAAAGTGTCAGAAATGTAATGTTTGAGATTCGACTGAGACTCAAGCATTATTTCTGCATAGTATAGCATTGGAATGTTCTTTTAAAATTTATTTGAAACAAAATTTAAATATTTTTTTATATAGGTAAGTACTTTGCTACAAAATAAGTTTTCCAAGATTTCTTCTCTCTCTCTCTTGGTAAAATTTCTGCTCTTGCTTGTACAATCAAGAAGTCTTTAGAGCTTTTAACAACAAAAATGTTTCAGTCACTTGTATTCACAACTGTACATTATTTTGACGAGTACAGTCGTGAACAGTTCACAATCAGCAAAAACGTTTGTTTACATTTGGTCCGCATTAACAGAGACAATAAACAATTGGTGGCGAACTGACCGCAAACCAATGACAAGTAATGGACTGCGGTTATCGAAATGTATGATTATGAGTTTTCGATTGAATTGCATACCGTTTTGATTTATAAACCGACTTCAAATAAAAAAGGAGGAGGTTCTAAATTCTGTTGAACTTTTTAAATGTTTGTTATCGCATAACTTCGTAATTTATGAGCTAATTAAAAAAAAATCGACTGGATGGTCCAGATTGGTTCCATAACGATTTCACCATAATTGGTTCTAACCTTTGACTTTGGTAAAAAATCTTATATAGAAAAAATCTTATTCGATGCCACACGGTATCTTAATAAACTATTTTAGTTTATTTTTACACTAGCATATCTTTTGTACCTGTAAGTATTAATCTATTATTATTCTTTTCGCTAGCTACATTACCTTTAAGACATGGCAACATTAATAGCCTACAATCGCAACCCTATTCTAAAAGCGCGCACATTCGCGTCCACGTTCGTTTTAAAACATCCTGTGCAAGGAAGCGGCGCACGCGCACGTGCTAGTAAACTTCCTGCGCGAGCACCTAGAGCCGTGTTGCCGGGCCGAGGGAATGGAGCCAAAAACGGTTTGCTTTTCTAATGGAAGGCGTACGGATTAGGAGAAATCGTACCGTCAGAGAAGGCTTGAGACGTACTGTATTTTTAACCGACTTCCAATCAAAAAAGAGGTTCTCAATTCGATTGTATTTTTTTTTTATGTTTGATACCTCATAACTTCGTCATTTATTTTGTGAGCCGATTTGAAAATTTTTTTCTGAAAGATACTGCTTCCAGATTGGTCCCATTTTAATTTTATTAAAATCGGTGTTGCCATTTTTTTTTAAATAATTTTTGGATGTTTGTAACTGCATGCCTTCTATTAATAATAATTGGTCTATTAATGTTAAGCCTATTCAATGCAAACAAACAATCAAATCCTTCGCTTCAATTGACAGGTATAATTTGATGTAGCCACTGGCAAAGTAAGATAACTTTCTATAGGGATTGCACTTCTTCTCACTACAATGGTTTATTGTCCAAAAAGTAACCAGTACCTAGGTGCCACAAACTATACCTCTTTGTAAAAACATACTAAGGATACCAATATGTTTTAAGTGTGTCCTTGATGGGACTCGAATCTACATCCCTTGTGTTGTTAGCTCGGTCGATCTCTGCACAGAAGGCCGAGATCGACCGAGCTAACAACACAAGGGGGCGAATACCGTACGAGTTCGAGTTCCCCAACTATTTATAGAAGCTTCAGGTAATGCACCCCAAAAAAGGATACGTGGCTCAGGCATAGAATATGTAATGGGGTTAGTCCAACGAATGTCATGTCTATACGAATGTCAAATAAAAAAAATCATGCATTGATTCCCAACTATAGGTATTCCTAATTCCCAACCACTTTTTTGCTGTCATTTTGGAAAGTCATATAGCTTTTTCATTTTAATGGTTTTTCTGGTGTTATTTTGAGTTCTGTTGTGTAATTTCGGTCAAACATGACTTAGAACAAAGCACAAAGTGTGAGCAGTCGTAATGTAAGTGTTATATGTGATATCCTGATGTGAACGAAAATGTTACCGATGGTTTTGAAGATAAGTCTCCATTTTCTTTTAATTTTTTTATACAACTAGCTGGTGGAACAAGCATAATATGACCAACCTGATGTTAAGTTTAAAGCCAATGACCGCCGACTTGACTAAGAACTATTTATTTATGTAATAATATATCCTTATAATTAGACACTGGCAAAACTGACCGAATGGACAGATTTAGACAGATCAATTAAGACGAAGAAGAATTACAAACGAGATAAAATTACAATAACGAGAAACAATCTCAGGCGGGCAAAGTTTCGGGCGTCTACTAGTAATATGTGTTATTTAAACATATTGCTTAGAAATAGCCATGTCATTGTTTTTGATAAAGCAACGTAAGTACCAATTCCTTTTTTGTCCAACAATTTAAAGTGCCTTATATTCCTATAAAGAATGAAATTTTAAGTGGACAAGATTTTTAAAAACAGTTTTGACATCTACACACTTCTAGATAATAATATTACAAGTACAAGATAAGTAGAACTTAAAAGTTTAAATTATACTTTCCAGAAAGAATATGCATTAACAAAATGTACTTGAACGCATTAAACAGTTTAAGTTTTAAACCCTTCTATAGATATAAGTTATTTTAAACTTAAAATAGAAAAAGTATCAGTGGTCGTTAAAAAAGCACTTACAATCTTTACTGTTGGGATAGGGTATGGTTCTGTTCTAGTACTCTTAAGAGGAGTTAAAAATGGTAATACACTTATAGTTTTCGATACCCACAACTCAAGAAATCTTACTATAAGTAGCTAGATGTAAATATGGGACTGGGATGTAATAGCGGTTCGAAAGAACCAGTGTAGTGAAAGGATTTTACGATTTTGCGCTTCCTCCAATAATGTATTAAAAATAATATACTGAATATATATTATTTTAAATGATATACGACTTAAATGCCTTTTTGAATGATACCTGCCTGCGTTATAATTTAATTTAATTGGCAATACAACACTGCCAGCTAGCTTTTTTAATTTAATTTTCAAATTTCGGCCTGCTTCCACTCCAAGCGTTGCTATGCCCTAAACTTACGAGCCTGTTGTGTATTTACCATTCTTAACTTTAAGGTTTTGAGTCTGTGTGAGTGTTGACTAAATAAATCCTACGTCGAAACGTCACAAACACAGTATTATACACTGGTGAGCACTAACACAGACTCAAAACTTGAGCCAGAGACAGAGTCAGACAGAGCTTGTGGTAGGCCTATAGGTCACCTACACCACTTTTGTACATCAGCGGCATCATTACGCCAAGTTTCGCAGATTCCACCGACGGACACAAACCAGCGCGATACTGTTTACGTTATTCAACGTTTCGGGATGACTGGACCGACTTTATAAAGTTATACTAGCAGCGAAGCCCGGCGTTGCTCAGGAGTTGGATTATTATAGATCATTCCAGAATGTTAGAGAACATTCTAGAAAGTTTAAGAGCATTACATTTTTTCAAAAACGAGAGTTTTTAGAAAAATCCAATTAGTGATAGAAAAAAAAAATCGGTTGTCTGTAAAGTCGGTTTACTGACGATAGTTGAACGTGATAACGTCATAAGAAAATACTGATGGAATGGTTGCATTTTTCAAAAGAATTTTAATTAATATTTGTGACTCGCGGACTCGCGGACTCGGACTCGGACTCGGACTCGGACTCGGACTCGGACTCGGACTCGGACTCGGACTCGGACTCGAACTCTCGGACCCGGACCCGGAACCCGACCGAACCCTTACCCTTACCCTCATTTACCCTTACCCTCATTTACCCTTACCCTCATTTACCCTTACCCTCGTTTACCCTTACCCATTAACCCGACCCGGGCTCGGGCTTAGGTAAATGGAACGACGAAACGACGTAACGACGCATGAGTCATGTTTTTTCGTGCGTGCAGCCGGCTCCATCGATTTATAAGACGTTATCACGTCAAAAAGATAGACATAGAAAAGTCCCTACGTGTTAAAAAAGGATAGACATACATTTCGAAACTTTTGCCTCCCACAACTACCCACTTCACCAATAATTCAATTTTTACGAAAATTTGACTGACTGACAAACTTTAGCATTTAATTGTTTGTAATAATAGGAAAACTTGACGCATACATTCACGGAGCTAACATAGTCTAATACGGTGATCTAAAATAAAAATTGAATTTGGAACACAATTTCAAAATAGCGTTCGTTAGTTCTCGGTTGTTTACGGAATCACGAAAGCTCTTTAATGAACTTTCATGTTCAATTAAAAGAAAATAATCGATTTTATCTATTTTTAGTTCCATTTTCAAATAATATCAGTAAAGATCGTGCGTAATATCAGTAGTGCACGAAAAGAGCATCTCTGAGGCGCAGAGGAAACCTTTCACTACACTCTGGTTTGAAAAAACCAGTGACACGATAACAAGAAGAAAAAATATTAGTTCTACCTCAGTACCTATACAATTTACCAAGATAAAATATCATAGAGCTGAGGTTTTATATACGAAAAAAGAGCCTCTTTGTGGCGCACTTAAAATCCTTTCAGCACACTGGTTCTAAAAAAACAGTTATACAATGAGAAGAAGCAGAAATGTCTGTGTATTTGGATTCAATATACTTAAACTTGAAACACACGTTACGTACGTCATCGTAGTAATTTTTTTTCTACATGAAACAGAATAAAACTTAAACCGCGTGAAAGTTGGTGCGGGCCAAAACTACACATCTTTAATAGCAAAAAATGTATAAATACAAAAATAGCAGAAAAAGCGAAATTCACCACGCCCTTATACATTTGCCCCAAAATCCCACATTTATTCAAAAACGATAAAAACACAATGGATTTATACCCTATTCAATATTCCTAAGAGCTGCCCAACTTCCGCATTTAGTAAATTGTGATTAAACTATCAAATGACGAATGGACCTTGGATTTATATGTAGCTAAGGTAGCTCCCCTATGTCACAGTGAAAATAACATAGAAGTCAAAGTTATACACCACTATTTTGTAATTACCAGAAAAAAAAATGTCGATATTGGCTGCTGATACACATCCACGCAAAAAAAAAATCAAGTCATAATTTTTTTTTTAAATAACCACAGTTTTTAGTCAAATATTGAGAAACGATTCAACAAAACGCTAAATACCAAGTGGAACCGAACAGCGTATTTGTTTTTTCTCTCTAGTACTACGTAACTAATATGTCTATAATTTTTTGCAGGATTTCTGAAAATTTTAACATTTAATAACTTTGTCATTTTATCGAAACTAAAAATTCTGATTGCACATTCATAATGTTCTACCCCTACTACATTACCCTATTTTTTTTGGTAGTTACAAAATAGTGGTGTATATTATCCCAATAGCCCACTAATATTATAAACTAGCTGTTACCCGCTGTACGAAATAAAATACGTGGGAACTGTTAACTTAAAATATAAAAAATCAATCATAGGCACAGCCGTTTCATTTAGCAAATCAGACAAGAAAAAGGGATTAAAATATTGCCACAGACAGAAACATAAACACAACTGAAACTAAAATAGCAGTGTTGCAAGCTTATTTACAAAATTTACAACAATTTTTGTTATCACTTAATATTTTAGTATATCTATAATAATTATGTAAGTATGTATTTATTACATATGCTAAATGTTTAGATTGTTCTAAGCACTCGGGACTTCGTCCGCGTGGTTACATAGTTTGATTTCGCTCAAAAGAAACTGTATCTTGTGGCGGTTGACAATTTTTTTACAACCCACGATTTATTTTTCTAAATTTTTCCAATTTGGTAACTGAAGTTTTCAAGGTAACAAGTCCAGATCCGTTCAGCCGTCCTGGTGATAGTGGGTAACAAACATCCATCTGTCATTTATTTTATCTATTTATTTATATAAATAGTTTTATTATTCCTATTTGCAAGATCTCTCTCTGGATACACTGTGGTCCTGAGCTCAGTGTCTAAACACTGGCTCCCCTATGCGAAGATTGGGTCTATTGTAACGATGTAGCAATTTGTAAATCATCGATAAGGAGACTGAGATTTTGTAGGGATGGGACAGCATCTGACGAATTATCGATAGTTTTATAACGAAAATAATTTGTCAAAATGTAATTCAATAATTACAACCTACACAGATACATTCTCAGTTCATCATCATCATCTACAGCCGGAATTCGCTCACTGCTAGGTATTATTGGTTTCCCGTATACCACGCCATATACCACGGTCTTGTGCCATTCTTACCCATATCCACCCCGTGACTTTGACGATGTCGTCTATCCATCTTGCTGTAGGGCGTCTTACGATTCTGTAACTGGTTTTTTGCCACCTTTTTGTGACTGTTCTAAAGTTATTAGTAAGTCGAACTGTACTGGTGTCACGGAAGACCAGCGTTAAAGTGGCAATTGCTACTATGACTTATGCTGAGTGACGACCAATTTTTATGTCATTGTTACTTGTAAAAAATCCTTGTGTAGTACTTGTGAGGCATAAAATAAATATATTGATATTAATAAATAAATAAATAAATAAATATTGTGGACAATTCACACAACACTATTTAGCCCCAAATTAAGCAGAGCTTGTACTATGGGAACTAGATAGCTGATATAATACATACATACATTTTTTTTTGTAAATACATACTTAGAATACAATACAACACCCAGACAGAGAACAAACATCTGAGTTCACCACACAAATATTTGTTTTCGGTGGGGATCGAACCCACGACCTGCGGCGCAGAAGGCAGAGCTACTACCAACTGAACTGAGAGGCCAGTCAAAATAAAAAATAAAAAATTTAATAAAAATCAAGAAATCTAATCAAAGATACGTATAAAAATAGTTTATAAAATAACAAATAATTCATTTAGTTTTTCTTTTTTATTTGAATGTAACATCACTAGGTGCCGTTATATTTGAAATAATAAAATCTGCGTATTTTGCGTTAGTATCAAACTTTTTAATGGAACAGAATACACAATCACCCAGTTGATGGTATAAGCGGAATAATACTAGGTATAGTCATAATATAAACATTGTTTAAGTTGAATATTTCAACTCCTTGCGTTTCATCGATAACACATCCTTCTCAGGCCATGCCCGTCTCTACCGACTTGCGCCCGCGCAGAAAATCGTTATTCAATTGAGCGCTTGAGCCACAGCTATCCTATCTTATACTCATACGTGCTTTGAATTGCACAACTGAAGCTTCGGTTATGTATTACATTGCGTGGTATACAGGGTGTCCCACGGATATGCCACATAGAGGGAAAGTACCTTAAATATTATAGATGTAACATTTTACAGAAAGAAGACATTATTTGAATTTAAAAAAAATATTTAAAATGCATTCATATAAGAAAGAAGTGAATACAGAGATGACGGCTGATAGAAGAGAATGGAAGAGGAGAACATGTTGTGCTGACATAAAGTGGTATAAAGGCAGGAAGAAAAAGAGAAGAAGACGGTTTAAAATGCATTCATAGAATCAGATACTAAAAAAATAAGTATTTTTTGATAATTGATTAATTTTGTATTAAAAATGTTAAAATTCATAGTCTTCCTTTTGTTTTTGACGCAATGTTATTTAGCAAAAAATAATCCTTATTGTGAGCTTTTCGTTCGGTATGATAAAGTAACAGGCTGGTTATTTTTCTCGTGTAACGGGTTCGATTCCCGGTTAAACCATGTAATTATTTAAATATATATATTATTATATGCAATTTAAATTGTTTTTGAAATTCAAATAATGTCTTCTTTCAGTAAAATGTTCCATCTACAATATTCAAGGTACTCTCTCTCCATGTGTTATATCCGTGGGACGCCCTGTATAATTCGTTACAAATGTTCGTTAACTTATTAAACCTTTGCATAATTATTATGATTATGAGCCATTATGGCCCATTCTTTATTGTTATTTACACTGTAAGGAACCATACTTTTGGACAAAGTAGGTATAGGTACGTAGGTTCTTTATATTACTGAGTAAAAGCAAGCAAATGTATGTTTGAAGATTTTTTGAAGGCTCAAAGAAGCGTCCTTAATGCCGTGCTGGTAGCCCAGTGGTAGCGGCTCTGCCTTCCGATCCTAAGGTCGTGGGTTCAAATCCAGTCGTGTGTCAATGAGTTTTCTGCCCAAAAATGTATGTACACTATGCCAGTGCTCTCAAACGGTGAAGGAAAACATCGTGAGGAAACCGGCATGTCGTAGAACCTAAAAAGTTTTTCTCACAATGCACGGTAATTAGGTATATCTCCTCCGATGATTTTGGTATCAAATAGGTATAGGTCTCAAAAAAGTAGGTATGTAATAAAATATTCAGATAGTTTGATCTATAATAATAATAGGTCTTTACCTATGAAATTGCCGTTCTTCAGTACTGGTCATTTCAAATAGAAAAAAAGTTTGGAATGGCTTTGTATTTTAAATTCAAATTAATTTTGTTTTAAAAGCATGACATTCCTTTTACAAAATCAGTCTTTTGTTTATTGATTAGCGTTGTATTTTCATTACTTTTGAACATTTTTCGTCATAATGGATACTTTAAACATTCGTGTAATTATGGAATATGAGTTCCGTCGTGGCACCAATGCGACACAAACGGCACGTAACATCAAAAACGTTTACAGAGAGAACTGTACAAACGAACGCACAACCCGTTATTGGTTTTCTCGGTTCCGTTATGGAAATTTTGACTTGAAAAATGAAGCTCGTGGTCGTCCGGAGACTTTGGTCAACAATGAGTAATTAAAGGCGATTGTGACTCACCACAGCTTTTTACAAAACGGCATGAGCATTACTGCAGATGTGTACTGTGAAGAACTGGAGACAATGATGGAGAAGCTTGCACATCGGCAACCAGCTTTGGTCAATCGGTCGTCCCCACTGCTCCTTCACGACAACGCGCGCCCCCATACTGCACATCAGACAGTCTTCAAGCTGCAAGAGCTGGGATTGGAAGCTCTCCCTCATCCGCCATACTCACCAGACCTTGCACCTACCGACTAATTACCTTTTCCAAAATTTAGAGAACTTTGTAGTGGGTAAACAATTCAATTCCCGAGAGGCAGTACAAAGTGCCTTTGAAGAGTTTGTTGCCTCCCGTCCAGCTGAATTTTACAAGAAGGGCATTAATAAACTGCCAATGCGTTGGCAAAAATGCGTCGATTGCATGGGTGATAACTTTGAATAAAAGAAATAAAAAAAGTTAAAAAAAAAAGTACTTTTACTTATTCCATACAAAACGGCAATTTCATAGGTAAAGACCTTTTCAATTCACCACGCAGAGTTAAGCTCATAGAAGTAGGTATCAACGATAACAAATCTGAAGGTAATCCTTCAGATTCCTTTGGCTGAGATAAACTGGTAATCTAACTGCAGGCCTACCATGAGCTCTGTCTGGCTATGTCTCTGGTTCTGGTTTTGAGTCTGTGTGAGTGTTGACTCAATAAATCCTACGTCAAAACGTCACACACAGTATAATGCGCTGGTGAGCACTCACACAGACTCAAAACCAGAGCCAGAGACAGAGTCAGATAGAGCTCATGGTATACAGTTTCTTGGCATGGAATACTGTCTGTCACCCTGAGACACAGTATCCAATTTAATTCTATTCATAACTTTTTGATTCTTCCGTAATCACCTAATCACTGATCAAAACGTTCCCTATTATTCAAAACATTCATATTAATTTATTCCAATATAAAAAAAAAACATTACTGTGGAATTTAAACCAAAATTTTACTTTAAAATAATTACAATTGTACGGTTGTAGGCGATAAATATTGCACATCGTCTTTTCTGCAGTCGTAGAGCGCTATCTCTTTCTGTCGCACACTACGCTCTATGAAGCCGAAATTAGCCGATGTGCGAGTAGCGAGTTGGTAATTCTTTTTAGGGTTCCGTAGCCAAATGGCAAAAACGGAACCCTTATAGATTCGTCATGTCTGTCTGTCTGTCTGTCTGTCTGTCTGTCTGTCCGACCGTGTCACAGCCATTTTTCTCCGAAACCATAAGAGCTAGACTGATGAAACTTGGTGAGTAGATGTATTCTGTGAACCGCATTAAGGTTTTTACATAAAAATAGAAAAAAAACTATAAATTTTGGGGGTCCCCGTACTTGAAACTGAAACTCAAAAATTTCTTTTTCATCGAACCCATACGTGTGGGGTATCTATGGATAGGTCTTTAAAAATGATGTTGAAGTTTCTAACATCGTTTTTTTCTAAACTGAATAGTTTGCGCGAGAGACACTTCCAAAGTGGAAAAAAGTTGGTCCCCCCCCCTCTAACTTCTAAAATAAGAGAATGATAAATCCAAAAAATATATATGTTGTACATTACTATGCAAACTTTCAACGATATTTGGTTTGAACGAAATCTAGTCAGTAGTTTTTTTTTTATACGTCATAAATCGTAAACCGCAATTTACCTTTCGACGAACTACAAAAACCTTTATATTATGTTAATTGATGCTACGGAACCCTTCATGGGCGAGTCCGACTCGCACTTGGCTGCTTTTTTTAATGGCAAACAGGGGAAAAAGTTACACAACTGAATTGGGTAAAATAACACTCAGCTGGGATTATTTGTAAACATACGATAAGCCATATTAGTTCTGACTTTTACTTAGCGCCATCCAGCTCCGAACTAAGTAAAGTTACCTGAAGCCAATGCCTGATAGAATATTTTTGTACACAACACACTGCAAGACAGTTCATCATCATATTTGTGTGGTGAACACAGATGTTTGTTCTCTGTCTGGGTGTTATTTTGTATTTTCAAAAAAAAATACCTATGTTAGTTTTATATATCAGCTGGGTCCCTTAATACAAGCCCTGCGTAGTTTGGGGCTATATCAAAATGTATTTATTTTATTCTTAGTGGAATGGAAACCTACAGCGTAGAAAGATTTAGCAAACGGATTACGGGCTCTTGTGGCTTGTGTGTGATGAATAGTTGTCTATATCTTGAAAAGAGCAGAGGCGTTGGACTCAAATGCAAATACTTGTCTATTTAATTCGCAATCTGACTGTTGGTTATTTATGCTATGGCCTGAAGTTTTCACGGCGTTCGATAATTTATCGAAGCTATTTCTGTCTTTCTGCCTACTTGCTACTGTGCTCTGTGATACATGTTATTTTAATTCAGTTCGCAATAAGCTTCTTTTACAAAGCATTGGTCAAGTTCAAGATTACCATCAACTAAAAAACAATGAAAAGGGTTTAAGTTAGAGCTCTTTGTGAAGGGCTCGTCCGGGGAAGTACTACCACCATGCCTATTTCTGCCGTGAAGCAGCATTGCTGTGTTTCGGTTTGAAGGGTATGGGTGCCGGTGTAATTACTGGCACGTGAGGCTGAATATCTGTATGCCTCAAGCTGATGGACGCAGAGCAGTGCATCGTAGGGCACGTTCCTGACGTGCGTGACCTACGAGGCATGGCTTTGTTATAGGCGATGGTTTCCACTTAACACCAGGTGGGCCATATGCTTGTTCCAACAGCAAGTTACATTAAAAAAAAAAAGTCGTTATTCCCTATAGCTTCGATGAATATTCTTTAATATAATATTGAATATTCTATTTTATTGCAATTTATTTTATGATCTGGGTATCGCATTTCTGTCCGTCTAGTAGTTCAGTATTCGGGGACAAGATTTTATCAGTTTGTTTTGTTATTCAATGCCACTTTTGAGTTTTAAATAAAATGAAAAGAAATTGCACTTTTTTGTAGAAGGTCTAGCGAACCAAAGTAAATTAAAACCTCTGCTGGTTTAAGAACTTTACTATAGCCAGAAAAAAACTGTTTAAAAAGTTGTGAATTATATTTTTTTTTATAACTCACGAGAATCAGAATTTTTGATTTATCGGCTTTTATCGAAAACAAATTTTAGTTTTTTTTGCTTTTATCTGGTTTCAACACTGCGCCCTCCAGTCTTTGTCTTGTGCGATACTTAATTCAAAAAATAAAAGTTACCCTGTAACTACAATATGTTTTTATCTGTGGCTTAGAACATTCCAGACCAGAAATGTCATGCTACAAATCTTAATAAAGAAATTGCACAGAGATTTACTCCTACTGTATGATGTCATAGCTACATAATGGTTCCTTATGCTTTTCGTCATCGAGTCAAGGTGCCTTTGGACCCTCAATCTGCATCAAATAATGTAGTCATTGGACTAAAAAGACCCATTGTTTATTAAAGCACGTACCAACTATTTAAAAGATCATTCAAATCAAATAAATACGTACATTATTTTGGTATTTATTGTAATCTAAGTATGTATTTATAAAAAAAATTATATAAGTATTAAACCAGCTATCTGGTTTCCATAGTACAAGCTCTGCTTAATTTGGGGCTAGATAGTGTTGTGTGGATTGTCCACAATATCTGTTGATAAATTGCTTCAATAAGTACTTGTTTGTTACGGTTACAGATTTTTTTTAAAGCACTTGGTGATGGAAATTGAATAATAGGAAGAAAATAAAAAAAATAATAATAATGTGCCAGCTTCAATTTTATTATAATAAAATAATAGATCACAAAATATTGAAAATAATTTAATTAATATCATTATTATGACTTTTTAAGTTATCAGAAATCAGAAATATTTATTGCATAACTGTTGTACAGAAAATATCTAATTATATTTGACTAGGTAGGTACAGTTTTCATAGTTTTTCTGTTCCGGACGTACCTACCATATAAGTAAGGGAAGTTTGTGTCCAAAATAATTAAGAATGTAACGCCATCTCTCAAATAAAACTACTAAAACTATTGCATCCGCATAAAAAGTCATTTCCAAACCAAAAATAAACATCTGAAGATTCTGGGATAGTCAAATGAACCCGGAGACACAGATGGATGTATAGTTTGTACCAGCCATGGATAGAAAAGCATACTGGGTGTAGCAACTAAGTTTTACAAGAATTCAAAACCCTCAACCAAGTGATGAATATCCTCTTAATATGGAGACTACTTTTTTTGACTACTAGCTGATGAAACAAGCCTATGGCCCACCTCATGTTAAGTAGTAACCATCGCCTATAACAAAGCATCTCAAGTTCTGTTTTACACCTGTCAAGATGGGTTGGTAGAAAATTATGTCTCTTCTTTTGTACAAACTTATATTTCGTATTGTTTTTTGTTTTGACATTGTGGATTTTTAGATATTTTTTGATTTTTAGTAACTTGTATTGTAAAAAATTTGGACAGGCCTAGTATGACAGTCAGTGTGTTAACATGGTAAATAATTGAAATAATTGAAATTGTTTTGGTGCAATTAACAATTCAATAAATAAACATCAATCAAAACTTTTATTTTTATTAAGATAACATACGATCAATCTTCGGCGATCTGTTAGTCGTTCAAAAGAAATGATACCCTTTGACTTTGATCGAGCTAAAGATTAAAGAACACCCTGTACCTATGGTTACTTTCGCCACATCACAGGAAAGGCAAGCCCAATGTAACCGCATACGTTGAGTAACATTAACGAAGTGATAAAACTGTGGCGAAGGATGTGACGTACGTATTTCCTTTATAACGAGACGTTCGAAAAAGTGGTAAATTTTCTCTGAAACTAGGTCTAATATATTCAGGAATCTATAGAAAAATCTCTAAAAAAAGTCGTGTAAGTTACACTATTTATAACTCAAGATCTAAGGAAGCTTACTAGGAACTAGGAGACGGACTCAAAAGATATTTTTGATTTTAATTTGAATTGGTTCAAGGATAAGCAAAGCACGCTATCGGACAAACGCTATGAACCTTGCAACCTTTTTCCGGACACCTTAGTAGATACTACCTACAGTAGCCCCAAAGTTTAATTGCACCTATCTATGAAAATAAATTAATCCCAAACAATAAAGGCTGGCCAAGTTACATCAGAAAATCAGTAATCGGAGTCCCAAAACATCTCAGCAAGATGCAATTCGCTCACGGATGTTGCAATACAAACATCCTAAATCGTCACAATTTTACGCACTGAATCACTTCAACACCAGAATACGGACTTCCTTTCATTTAACCTCAAATTGGGGCAGACTTCATAACTTTTATATTCTCCAGACACTGGTTTGTAAATGGGTCACGAATTGGGGAAGTAGGTAGAGTCTAAACAATAGCTCATTGTGGACTAGTGGGCTGGATCCAATGCAGCAACCAAAACATTATAAGAATTATCGGGATAGGACGGATCAGTATTTTTTGTTTTTGCTTAGTCAGGGCCTATCAATGATTTTCCAAGCGCGAGTACCTATATAATTTCACAAAGTCTAATTTATAGATCATCTTAAAACGACGGTTCTAACAGAACCAATGTGAATCTAAGCACCCGTTTCCCGCAACCAAATCATAAACACAAGCAAGAAATTACTAGAAGAACTGGGAAAACTATCTTATCAAAACTCGCAAACCAGAAACAAATTATTTTCAGGTCATTTGTCCTGCCTGCTACGGAAAACCGCAATCTTGCGTTCCATCTGAACAAGCTTTGTCAACAAAATAAATATCTATAAAACTTTGTCAATGTCAACCAACATAGCCCATTGTTTTTGTAACCGATATTCTTATTTATTACACTTTAACCGTGTCACTCGTCCACCTTGAATCGAAAATCGAATTCAACTTCTCAACAATAACACATCGTTCATTCGACTCTCGTCCCGAGGCTGAATACTTTACGGGCTTTGACATATTTTTCAATAAAAAAAAAACTTCCAAGAAGCGACCGGCCTATTCTGGATTCGCCTCACAAAACGGCGTAGAACGTACGCGAGTGGAGGGAATTACAATTGCTTGAGAGATACCATCTGGAGACAATAGATGGCGTGAACCTTGTCTCGGATGCATCTGATGGAGGTACTGGGAATAATAAACGAAATGTAATGACAAAGACAGTTCAATTTCTTAGAAAAGAAACCTTTTAATTAAATACACCCATGAAAATGAAACAAATGCATAAGATTCAACTCAAATTACTATAGACAAAAGATCTATAAATTCGTGTCAGTGGTAACATAAATTCAGCTAAGCTGCTAGAATGTGGAAATTTTATTTACCTGTTAATTAGTGTAATTGGTCTCAAGACCGTTATAATTAATTAATTAAATTAAATTAAACAGCAATAATGCAAGGTTAAATAAAACAAAAACAGACCCGATCCACCAAAAGTAAACAACAATTGATTATCAATCGTCACTTGCAAGAATTTAAATGTGTGTCCTAATTTCGAGGTGTCAATCGCACGATGTACCGTAACGTTTCAATCGTAACATTTCTGACAACACCATTAGCATTCAATGTTACGAATTCCTTGTGGTGTCGTGACAGTATCGTTTTGTGTCACAAAATAATCCTTTAAAAAATATATGTTTGTTTGTTTAGGACAACAATTTACAATACTCGGGCCGAGATTTTCTACATAAAATTTGACAACTACCCTCGATAAAACGCATTTTCTGACAATATAATGTTCTATCGTGTTGTTCAAATTGATCAATTATTCAAGGAAGTTCGAGCAAAGATTTTTTCTACATAAAATTTGATGACTACCCTCAATATTTTTTTTGTCAATATACTGTTCTATTCTATACCTTCCGGTTCATCCCTGCAACACCTGTTTAGCGCTACCATTTCTTTATTGGCAAGGTTTATAAGACCTTTACAGAGTCTTAATATGGTGATGTTCATTACCTTGTACTCCTTATCTTGGCACCTTTCCTGCTGCATACGTCAATACCTATTCCTTGTGCGAGTGTACCTGGGCGTTTATCTCATTGCGATGTGTCTTCAGGTAATGGCCTTAGTGTTTAAAAGAAAGAAGCTCACATACCTTCCCACACATATGGGTTCGATGAAAAAAAATTTTTGAGTTTCAGTTTCAAGTATGGGGACCCCAAAATTTATAGTTTTTTTTCTATTTTTGTGTAAAAACCTTAATGCGGTTCACAAATCTACTTGCCAAGTTTCATCAGTCTAGCTCTTACGGTTTCGGAGAAAAATGGCTGTGACATACGGACGGACAGACAGACAGACAGACAGACAGACATGACGAATCTATAAGGGTTCCGTTTTTGCCATTTGGCTACGGAACCCTAAAAAAGGAAAACATACGAGCACGTATATAGCAGATCTGGATTTCGAGACAAAATGGTTACTCTAGAGGCATTATCCAGGGAGGAAATAGGGGACTACGTATGGAGAGTCGGCTGTGTGATACCCTCTTAAATATTGCAAAAGTATTTGTGTGAAAACAGTTTGAGTGAACGAAGCGCAAGATTCCTCTAACTAAATTAAAAATTAACGGTAGGTATGCTAACGGCGTACTAGCAGGTAGGTATGCAATGATTGCCATTAGTTGGTAAACAATTAATAATTTCAACACGTAGCTTGTACGTACGGTACCGGCGACACCTGCCTCTACGGCTTGTTTGGCCTTGTTACCAAACAGGTTGAACACGAAAACAGAAGTCTGCGGGACACCTACACGAGTTTATTTAAAAAAAATCCTTCTCGAGACAAAAGCGCTGCCGGAGAAACCCGTAAGCAGCTGAAAAAGAGTCATATCCTGGAAAAACTGGAATCAGTCAAGGAAAGAAAAAGACTTATGTCTGAATCATAAACGCCATCAGCCCATCACTCCATCTAACTCATCGGCCATAGTCCACTAACTAATTATGAACCAAAAATGAAACAAAAACATTTCCACGCAATGAGGCAAGCAATAATAGAAGAAGCGTAGAAAGGTAAACATACGTGTGACACGTGTTGCTCGAACTTTTTTAGATTTTACAACAGGGCGGTTTCTTCACGATGTTTTCCTTCACCGTTTTGAGAGTACTGGCATTGTGCACATACATTTTTTGACAGAAAAACTCATTGGTACACGACTGGATTTGAAACTCTCCCACAGTTGGCCAGTCTCTCATACAAAATTACTTAGCGGAGTAGGTATGTCTGACTGCCAACAATACTCCTTGTTACAAAGGTCGAATGAGGATTATTGTGATTCGTCCACTTATGTAGACCACTGGGATTTCGATTGGGGGAGCCAAGAGTCCGTCTTATTACTAAAAACTGAATGGAGTCGCTATTATTCTCCGTTCTAAATAAATTGCAAAAATAAACTTGTTTTCTTTGCCATAGCAGAAGGCCTACAATGAGCTCTGTCTGGCTCTGTCTCTGGTTCTGGTGTTGAGTCTGTGTGAGTGCTCACCAGTGCATTATACTGTGTGTGTGACGTTTTGACGTACATATGTATAATAATGATTTATTTAGCCAACACTCACACAGACTCAAAACCAGAACCACAGACAGAGCCAGACAGAGCTCATGGTAGGCCTACTGGTAGACGAGCAGATGGACCACCTGATGGAGAGCATTCACCGTCGCCCATAGACACCTGCAACACCAGAGGTGGTGCTGATACGCTGCCGGCCTTCTAAGAATAGAAAGACCCGCCTTTTGAAGGACTCCATGTCGAAGCTCCGAAGGAAAACCGCAGAAGGCAGTTCATTCCACAACTTACTCGTGCGCGAACAAAAGGATAGATATAGATAGATAGATCGATTACTTTTATAACTACCACCATGCCTATTCCTACCGTGTTATTTATAAGAATGAGCACGTCTGATATTGAGATTGTTATAGGCAGAGGTAGCTGCTCAGCATCAGGTGTGAGTTTCAGCATGAGTTTTTATTCCATAACTTGTTCTCATGGAAAAAACATACTCACTATTGGCTTGAATATATTCAAATAATTATTTTGAAAATGTTTGAAGTATAATAAAAACGCAAGTACAACATGTGTTATTGCAGCAAATTGTGTCTATTCATTTAAAATAACATGCTCACATCACTTTTTTCTGAGTAAAATGCGCCGAGTTCATAACAATAAAAACGTGAAACGGAAATACATTTGAATAGGTTAGACTTCCATAGAAATACAAATAAGAAAACTTAAGTTCATGACTATGTATAAAAATAATGATTAATGATCTTCTAGAATACACATTTAGAGTTATAAGACATCATCTGAAGTACAGCGAGGTAAGATGCTAGGTGTGGGTTTGATTACCAGGGATGTTATTTTTTTATTATAGATGTAGCTGATGGAACAAGTATATGGCCCACCTGATGTTAATTGACCATCGCCGATAACAAAGCATTGCTTCGTAGGTCACGCACGTCAAGAACGAGCCCTAAGCTACAATGAACTGCCTTGCGTCCACCAACTTGAGGCATAATGTTCAGCCTCACGTGCCAGTAATTTCACCGGCTGTATGGTCAACTCTACTGATCCCTCTGTTCCGTCCCAGAAAGGAGGTAGTACATCAAAATGTAAAGATACCAATAAAGCGATACCATTGTACGACCATTATTACGTACAGCAGTCAGACATACACTTGTCGTGAAGTGCAATATATTCGACTATGATTATTTGTTTTTGTTTATATGTATAGTGGCGGAATGAAAATGTTCGTCAATTTTCAACTTGATTTGTTCAACGTATCGCAATCACATACTACCTTTTGAAACTGAATAGACAGAGTACACCGATAAGTTAGCGTCACAAATTATGTCAAAATGTGTTCATGATCAAGGCACTGGTGCAAGCGAAAACCGAACTTTAAGGTGACGAATATTTTCATACCGCGACTGTACTTGGACTATAAATTATATTTTTACGCAACATTAAATAAATAAAACAAAACAAAGAAGGAAAAACACATAAAAAAAGTTGGTAGGTACTTATAAGTATGTAGTTAATTTTTTTTTTTTAAGGTTGGTCAGAGGAAAGGATGGTGGGAGACCGCTAAGGATCGGGACGAGTGGAAGGTTTTGGGGGAGACCTTTACCCAGCAGTGAGACAATGTAGGTAAGAAAAAGAAAAAAAAATTGTTTGAGACTTTTGCTTTTGTATTGCCTACGTCTCGCTAAGTTGGAGTGGCACGTGGCACCACACTGGAACTTCATAGCTATTTTTTTCTGTAAAACGATTAGACAAAAAGTCGTAGTTTATTTGCTTGTTCTTCCAGGCTTGGTCGCGTGGAACAGGCATATAGACTCACCTAGCTTTAATACGTTTCAAAGTTATCCTTGTGATATAACAGATTTTTTTTTTAATTGAATCTCAATGATATTCTCACTCATTTTAAAATTTTTCATCACAAGTAATTGAAGATTTATTCAAATTGATCTAGCATAGCGGGATTGGATTAAAAATAAACAAGATAGCGTCACAATATAGAAAAGTATTTTTACATGAAGAAATAGAGATGTAAAAAACATTATTGATGGAACATAAATTCACCGACCTTGAAAAATCACCAATCTGATGAAATTAAATGAAAAACATTTTCTTCTCTGATCAGCGAACATTTATTTTTTAAACAAGTAGGTAGGTACTAAATTTCTCTCAGTGGTTAAATTTCCCGAATACACTGAAGTATCATCTTTTTCAACGCCTCCACTACTTAACCTAATTTCATTTTGATCATAAACATTTCAAAATTATGAACGTACTTCCATACCTCTCAAACCCAAGTCATTGACTTCCCAACCGGAAGTTTAGATAATATTCAACTACCACCACGAATATAGATGATTGACTGCAACTTAGGTACTCCGACCATCTCGCTTTAGCCTTCCTGGAAAACTATGGGAGAGAGAAAGACGGAAGACACAGAATGCACCTCACGTTCAAGGAAGTGGGAATGATTTCTGATGCCTAAGAAATATTAATCGGGTGTGTGTTGAATTTAAATGTTCATAATGGCTGTGAGATAATAATGTAATTTTATACTTAGTTACAGCTATTTTTAGAAGAATTGAGTAAGGAACATAAATATGTCATCCGTGGCAAGTGGTTAAGTAGTTTTATGCTGATTTTTTAATTTGCATTTCTAGGATTATTTTGTAGAAGATTTTCTTGCACTTTCCACTCAGTTTATATTTATTTGCCTACATATTTTCTTGTGTTTATCTTGATACTAATGTCGATAGGCTATTTGAAAGCACTGAAAAGGTCTTTAGGTTATCAATTAGATAGGTACCTACCTACGTTACTTACGCTATCAAATTTAAGGCTCGTAAACAAAAGATGATTGATCTCAATTCGACGCGTACCTCCTAACTTAGGTGTTAACTTTATAAATATCAGATAAATTAATCTCTTTTTCAGGTCGAGAGCAAGGACTGTCATGCTTTATTCGTCGAATACGGTCACACACATGAAAAAATCAGCCCATAATAGAGTAATTTTGATCTTTAAAATATACCTACCATACATACCTTATGAAAAAATCGTAATATTATTATCTAGAAGTTGTAATAGTCGCAAAAAAGTGAACTTATTGATAGGTACTACCTAAGTAAGAAGTTTATACACAAATAGGTTCTATTTATTCTGTGGCGGAGGTTGCCCACGACACCCCCGCTCGTATACTCAAATCTTTATGCACACCTTTGAAGTTCATTTCCATAACTCCAGCTTTCTTCAAAGGCAGGATCAACGTCGAATAAATAAAGAATCAATTTACTTTTATCGTCATGTTATTACAGGTTATTATTGCTTGTATCCGTCTCTTACCATGAAGCAAACTAACAAAGAGTTATGTTTTATCTACCTATCCTGAAGGATACGGTTTTTTTTTCGTTCGAAAGAAGAATTGCTTCTTGTCGTGTCTAGTACTTTCGAACTAAGGCCCGTAATCCGAAACAATACTTCGAGTCTGAGTCGAGCCTCAATCACAGATTTTTGACATTTTTCAATGGAGAACTGTCAAAAACTCAATGCTTGAGGCTCTCAGACTCAGGCACTTTTTGGAATACGGGCTTAAGTTTAACCAACTAGTTGTAGGCATTTTCTCAAGCTTTATTTGTTCGTAGAAGAGTAAATGCCGAGTTCATGGCAGTTTTTTCTCGTATCTATAATGGGCGCTGTAGTACGAACAGGGCAAATAATATGTTCCTCTATAGTTACTCGTAGTTATTCCTCCGACAAATTGTAAGGTTGAATACAATTTACATGTATGCGTTTGCTGAATGTCATATTCCTGATAAAAAATGGTCGTTTAAACGACAAGCATTAAAATAAGCAGATTTTTTTAATAAAGCATCTAAACAAACTTACAATGACAAGATTTCGATTAGTGCTTTTCAATTATCTGATGAAATTGAACATTATTTTTATCATCGTGAGCAAGCATTATTGGTAATAAAATCAAATACTTAGATGCAAAATATGACCTAACCAAAAAAAACGTTGATAATTTAGATACCATAATGTTGAAAATGTATCTTATAACGCAATTATATCCTTTTGGATATATCTGCTTTTTGCCTTTGAAAGTGAGAAAAATTAAAAAAATTGTAAGTTGAAAAAAGCAGATAAGCATGAAGTTTGTTAGAAATAAGCTGTTATTCACATCTTGACTCTTGATTAATGTAGTGAGGGTACCTATCAGCGTAATGCCTATGTTTTATGGCATCAAGTGGCAGTAAATACCTTTTATTCGTACTCTGTCATTGCTATTTCTGCTTTATTCTGAGATTAAATCTTGAAGAGCAGGAGAGTCGTTTCGAAAAAGCATAGGTAGATAGCTTTTTCATTTTAATTGTTTTTTGGTGTTATTTTAAGCACTATTGTTTAATTTTGGATTACTTTTTCGGAGGTCTTGGCACAAAGTTTGAGCAGTTACACTTTCATTCCATATTATTAAATGTACCTAATATCCTGCTTTGAACGAAAATGTTGGCTTTGAAGAAAAACGCCACTGTTTTCGTAAAGGAAATGCCGGTTGACTTGTTTATTGACTGAATTGACTAAAACCTATTTGATATAAATTACCTAATAAGTATGTTATTATCACTATTTGTTATTGGCAAAATTGACCAAATGGGCAAATCCCCAAATAATGATTTGAGAAGAAGAAGAGATTAAATCCAATTCTACTAACTTCATTGAATCACCAGTAGGTACTGAACCGTTGATAATGGCCACCAAATGTACATTAATAGATGAGTAGGTACACGTTATACCAACGTAATTGCAATTCACTGAAATGTTTTGATATCAAACTCTCCTTAGTTTTCCGAGAAGTTCTATTAAAACTTTATTCACAACGCAACATTTATTTTTAAACCAACTCAGATAACGAAAAAACTCTAGCCAAATCTCGACTGAGACAATTGTCATAAGCTGTCGACAGGTCTAATTGAAATTTATTGCATCTCATCTACGGAACGTTATCGGTGTCACATGCCACACGAATATAAACCTTAAAAGATGGTCTCCAAAGCTTTGTATACCTTGGCTGTGATATGATTTACGTTCCGTTCATGGTAGCGTCTTTATTTTATTATTGTGGTCAGACAATCGAAGATAATGCCTGCACTCGTGTGATTTGAGACAATCATAGGCCTTTGTTCCATTGAATCAAGTAAGCTCTGGATGGATTAAACGGATTAAATTGAGCGTATACGCTTTGGAGAAGTAAATAAACGGTTGTAAGCTGCTGAGACCACTTGTGCGTAAATTAAGGGGCTTCCTTTTCAAATTAGGAACGCATGTTTTTTTTCAATTCGAGTTTGGACGAACACTATTTTTTTTTAAATAACCAAGCCGTGCTGGGAAAGCTAAAGATCTCACTTTCTACATTGTTTTTTGTCATAATTATTATGTTGATGTTGATCTTTAATGGACAATAAATAATAAAACAGTGCGTGGGCAATATGAGATTAATTCCAAAGCAAATCTGAAAGCTGTAAAGACTCGGCTCGTATCTATAAGTCTAGACTTTAGCATTATTGTCTATGATTTATAGTTATTTCCTTCTGTTTTTGACGTTGCGCTGGCGTCTCTAGAAAACTTTGTCATTCAATGATATAATAAGAAAGAGCGGGAACATCATTATAAATATGACATGGCCATTCAATATATTTTTGGATTATGATGGTGTTTGACATCAGCTTTGTATGTTACGTCAAGAAACCACAAGAAACACGGTTTGATACGTATTATTGCGTATTTTTATTTAAGATTTTAGAGTCCATAAAAATACTGGCACATTTTGAGAAGCGTTAGTTTTATTGAGTACAAATTGGGCACGTCAGAATGTTATCGAAGCATTTTTTTTCATCAAAAGAACTTTTAACTATAATGCCATTATTGTTACAAAAGAATGACGTTAATGCAACATAATGTCCCATTAAGCGTCGGTTCCATTAAATCCTGGATTGGCGTGACTTGTGGCTCCCTCATACGTTCGACAATAACGTTTTTAGCTTGGATCTTTTTAGAAATGCCATTTATGTGATTACTTTTTAATGGATTTTTACTTAATAGAACATTTAATGCTACCAATATTTATCTCTATTTTACTTACAATTTTTTAAGTAAAAAAAATATTTTAGACTAGAATAGAAAAATATTTATTGTACAACTAAAAACTAACAATAGAGAAACAAGCTACAACAATTTTAACATTTTATAATGTACAATGGTCAGTCTTATCGCT
Source organism: Thera britannica (assembly GCA_939531255.2). Lineage (NCBI taxonomy): Eukaryota > Metazoa > Arthropoda > Insecta > Lepidoptera > Geometridae > Thera > Thera britannica. The sequence continues at coordinate 2,697,260 of OW618042.2, read as the reverse complement.
GAGAAGCGATCTCTTCCAGACAAAATACTTTAAAAAAAGTATTTTGCGCTACTTAAAAGCAGTAAATTTCAAAAGTCCGAAAAATTATTGGCTTATTTCTTCAATTTATTATCACTTATTAGCTACGCTAGGAGATATTATTATATTCGTAAATGTTCCTTATAACTACCTATACCTAAACATGTTCCCTTAAACTACTAGGTAATAGACCACATGTCATATTGTGTTAGAATGCAGCAACCGTAAAGAAATATTGTTTAAGCAGCCATTCGATTGAAGCGGTTGAGTGAATTTCCCTTGTCCAGTCTACGCCTATTATCTAGCCATTAGGTCAGAAGACAGGCGTCATATCGCGATATCCGGCAATATATCATTGCTTCCTTGTCCAGACGATGTGCGAATGATAATGTACAAGACAGGAGGCGTAGTGAATCCTTTAATAATATACAATACTATTATATCATTCGATTGTTTAGTGAGTGAAGTTTAAAAAACTATTTCATGGCCAAACTTTGAAACAGACACTAAACGAGTTGTTTTACGACGAAAGAAAAGAATAACGTTTATTATAAATTTTATTTTTATAAACCGACTTCAAATAAAAACTATATTCTCAATTCGGTTGTATTTTTAAAATGTTTTTGTTATCGTAATAATTTCGTCATTTATGAGCCAATTTGAAAAAAAATATCTGAAATGCTTCCAGATTATAGTCTGCTAGAAATTATATTAAAATTGGTTTAGCAGTTAGGCCATGAAGTCGGTTTATCAAGTTTTTTGTGTGCTTACAATCTGGATTATTCATCGGGCCGCTTCTACTGTATTGCAACATCTTTACAGGGTAAATTATATTTTGATGCTATTAACTAGTCATATTATTATGATCAGACAATGTTAAATTTACATGCATACTATGGTAATAAATATACTGAACACTGAAGAATATATTTACTCTGTATGGATCTTTTCAAAATAAAAATAAAACTCAATTGAATATAATGTTTACTTCATAGATACTATTTAATAGAGCCTTTAAACTAATTCTATACGACTGCCAGCAAGTCGAAGTTATTGGAAGGTTACATGGCCATCAGAATCTATTACTGGGTCACTGACATGTTCTAAGACCAATAAGGAACCCGTCAATTTTGTACGACATATGCATACAACTTCAGAATGACCATAGACTAGCATAGACGATTGTCATGCAACCAGCGTTCGGAAACCTATTGTCCGAATAAACAATGTTTTTTTGTTACGTTGCCTCATACTGAAAAGGAAGTGAATTAGGTAACCTCTAAGTTATGGTCATTTTAAATCCGTTTCGGAAGATACCTACTTATACAAATTTTATTTACCTACACATAAATAATTATTTCCTTTTTAAAAATCGTTATGGACCAAATATAAGCTAATAAGTCTTTGTATAAAAAAACGAAGACCATAATATTCACAAGAGATTGAATTTAGAATTATTTTTATTACAAACGACAGCAACATTATTTTGGTCGAGTACATACGGCAAAGGGAGACGGAATCGGAACACTGGCCGCATAGAATTGTACAGTTCAAAAATAGAACAGTGACAATGAAAAAGAGAACTAAATCGAAGTATTTGAAATTGGAATTAGATCGTCGCGACAACAAACTGTTGAGGTTCATTACTCGTTATTTTATCCTGACACAAAAAAGTGCAATAACGATTTATAGAATTACTCTTATACCTACCAGCATGAATATTAAGAAGCCCTTACCAAATAACGCCAAGTGCTTTTCAGCAATCAATTTTACTAGAAGATGAAATGTAGGTAAGTACAAACCTACTTTAAAACTGTATTTGAAAGTGTAACCCCCAATGAAATCATAACATCCAGCTTTTAAAAACAGTAAAAGCTATTAAAAACATAATAACACTTTTCAAAGCCAACGCATTTAATGGAATATAATAACGATTGTATTTTATTGCGATTTCCGAGAAATAAGCATTTGCAAAGATAGCTTCTGTTAGACATTGGCGGTTTGGCAAGGTTCGTAATGTAAACTTTCCTTGAAAACCGATGTGATTCTAATTCATTGATTTGAACGAGATATTTGTTTTGCCAAACCGTAGCACGCTCTTGAGCTAGAAATGCATGATGAAGTATCCTAGGTTGTAGGCAAAATATTGCACATCGGCTTTTCGGATTTGTAGAGCGCCATCTCTTTCTGACGTACACTACGCTCTATGAAGCCAAAATTAACCGATGCGCAATATTTGTTGCCTTCAATATAGGTAGGTATAATATTAGTAAGGTGCATATTTTAGACAAAATAGCTGGAAAGTTTTGGTCTTAGTGAAGTATTTTTCGTCCGGGGAAGTACTACCACAATGCCTGTTTCTGCCGTGAAGCAGCATTGCTGTGTTTCGGTTTGAAGAATGTGGGTGCCGGTGAAATTACTGGCACGTGAGGCTGAACATCTGTATGCCTCAATTTGATGGTCGCTGGGGCAGTGTATCGTAAGGAACGTTCGCGACGTTATTGACCAACGAAGCAATGCTTTTTAGGGTTCCGTAGCCAAATGGCAAAAACGGAACCCTGTCTGTCTGTCTGTCTGTCTGTCTGTCTGTCTGTCTGTCCGTCCGTATGTCACAGCCATTTTTCTCCGAAACCGTAAGAGCTAGGCTAATGAAACTTGGCGAGTAGATGTATTCTGTGAACCGCATTAAGATTTTTACATAAAAATAAAAAAAAACTATTAATTTCGGGGGTCCCCATACTTGAAACTGAAACTCAACATTTTTTTTTTCATTGAACCCATACGTGTGGGGTATCTATGAATAGGTCTTCAAAAATGATCTTGAGGTTTATTATCATCGTATTTTTATTATCGTTTTTTTCTAAACAGAATAGTTTGCGCGAGAGACACTTCCAAAGTGGAAAAAAGTTGGTCCCCCCCCCTCTAACTTCTAAAGTAAGAGAATGATAATACTAAAAAAAATATATGTTGTACATTACTATGTAAACTTCCAACGATATTTGGTTTGAACGAGATCTAGTCAGTAGTTTTTTTTTTTATACGTCATAAACCGTAAACCGCAATTTACCTTTCGACGAACTACAAAAACCTTATTATGTTACATCAAGTTACATATATAAAGGTTCTTGTAGTTCGTCGTGCTACGGAACCCTTCATGGGCGAGTCCGACTCGCACTTGGCTGCTTTTTTATAGGCGATGGTTGCCAATTAACATTAGATGGACCATATGCCTTTTATTAAAATATTATATTTCTAAAATTGTCTAAAAACTTTTTCTGACTACACTATTGTTTTTCTTAAAGTGCCACTAATCTATATCGATGTTTTAAAAAAAATACTGATGTAAGGTGTATTTTTTATATTTGATGTGGTAATAAGGTTAATGCATGCAATGATAATGTCCGGTATCTAGGGATTGTAAAACCAAGAATTCAAAGACAATGATCAAAAGAAGAAAATTCAGCAACGCACTAAGAATTTTACGGACTCAATAAACCTTATTCATTTCTCGAACTATACGAATTTCGAAAGAATGTTTAATCATGGACTTTATTGAGGTTAAAAATGTATAAAACTGGCTGTAAAACTTCTAAAAAAAAAGAATGCCGACAGAAGTGAAAACTTGAACAAAATCGATGGGAATTCGAATTCGCGATATCGAAGTTAAAAATTTGGCGAAGTTCATCGATCTTTGCCGAAAAAGTGTCGGTTACGTGACAGGTGACGTGCCAGTGTCGCGAGATCATTGGTTTTTCCCACTTTTTCACTTAAAAAAATTAGATCACTGAAGTTTTGAAAGGGTTTGGACATTTAAAATATTCAAATAGGTGTCTGAATTTCTTATTAATAAAAAAAAGATCGTACCTTAGATTTGGATTTGCACAAAGTTAGTTCGGATCCCTGAAAATTATATGTTTGTATTACGTTTTACTTACCTACAAAATTGTGTTTTACGTATACCTAATTACCTACCCACTCAAACCGCTGTAGATATTTTAGGCATGGACGTCATTATAGCTTCAAAACGTTCAAAACAGTCATTAAGGTCAACGAACTAAATTACTCTATCGTCTCATAATCCATAATCCACTCGTTATAGAAATACTAAAACGTGTCTATATGTTTGTTTGTTGATGTTGATGTGTCATAAAAATAACTGGCATTCTGAAGACGAGCATAGAATAAGGAAAAGTAAAACATATTCTAAAACAAGGTGATTTTATGACAGTTTTCGATTAAAAGCTTAAATGTAAAAAAAATAGGTGCCTACGCTTAAACGAAGTCCACGCTGACGAAGTCAACGGGGATGAAGTCAACGAGGACAAAGGAATGAAGTCAACGAGGACGAAATCAACAGGGATGAAAGCAACGGGTACGAAGTCAATGGGGATGAAATAGACGGGAACAAAGTTGTGGGCAAAAGCAAGTGTTTCATAGTATTAAACAAAATTATGCGTACAACTTGTTCAATCTGTCGCCAAATCGTAAATCAGCACTTTGAAGTAACACGTCCACGTAGCGCATATTTTTGTTTTGGCATGGCCTACATATTTTGTTTTGAAAACATGCAGAACAAATTGTACTGCTTGGAGAATGCAATCATTATTGCGTGAAAATGAAACAGTGACATTGTTCCATTTTCGAAAATAAATCTAAGTTGCTGGACGTTAAACTTTTGACTAGTTTTACGTTTATTTTGAGACTTTCAAGGGAATGAAAGTTTATATGGTATTTCCCGTTGAATTAGAATTATAAAATTTGACAAGTTATTACTTGGACGGTACTAGACTACTAATGGCCCGAACACAGCGGCGTCTTTACCTATTGTGCAGGGTGTGCGGTGCACACGGGCGCAGCGTCCTAGGGGGCGCCGAGCGCTGTGCTCGGCGCCCTCTAGGACGCTGCGACCACCGTATGACCACCACGGGGCCCCACTTGGCGGGCGCGTTGGCCAGGCGCCGCACTTTCAATGACCATAGTAAAAAGCGCTCCGCTCTGCATAGATTTTGAATAGCATCTTGAGCTCTTCTAATATTTGATAAATTACAGCATAGGGAGCGCCGAGCGCCGCCGCGGCACTCGGCGCTCCCTAGCCCCACTTGGCCATTCAGCGGGTGCGTTGGCCGGGCGCCGCACTTTCAATGATCATCGTAAAAAGCGCTCCACTCTGCATAGATTTTGAGTAGCATCATGAGCTCTATTAATATTTGATGAATAACATCAAAGCGGGCGAGCACCCTGGCGCTCAAAAGGGGGGCGCCGAGCACCGTGGCCTTTGGCGCCCCCCTTCCTCTTAGGGAAATAATTTTCGAATCTTCTTTCCAAATGCATTTCTAAGCTATAAAATAAACACACCCTTCAAGTTTCATGCTTCTAGAACTAACGGCTTAGGCTGTGCGTTGATTTTTCTTAAAACCATTTTCCCCCTTTTTCTCCTCTTAAGGAAATAATTTTCCGATTTCCTTTCTTAATGCACCTCTACGCTATAAAAGGAACACACCCTCCAAGTTTCATGCTTCTAGGACTAACTTAGGCTGTGCGTTGATTGTCAGTCAGTCAGTCAGTAACGTAAGAGTTTTATTTATTTGTAAGAAAGAAGAAGATAGTCATGTCAACATCTTAATCATGGATACGTTTTGGCTTGATAAAGAAAACACCAGAACACCTTGTATAATTCCAAATACATTCAACAGCACATCGTGGTGACCAAACTGAAAAATTTCTTCTTAAAAATCTCAAAACATGTTTATTACCCATTGGGGAAATTTGTCAGTTTGTGATAACTTGATGTGCTGTTACTTGTACTTTGTAGTTTGTATCTATTCCATTTTGAACGCGCGCTTACTAGGGGGCGCTTGGGTAATGTTTGCACACGGGCGCTACATGGGCTAGAGACGCCTCTGCCCGAACACACCTAGTTCGCTGGCGGTAGCGATCAGTGAAACGCTGTCAAATATTCGCTGTCAAATCTCGAATCTGACAGCGATATTTGACAGCGTTTCACTGATCGCTACCGCCAGCGAACTAGGTGTGTTCGAGCCTTAAGAAAAATTGTATACTATACATTTGCAATTAAATCATAAAAAACAGGGTCTTTATGCAAGGAACGGCGCGGGGCGGTCCAAAGTTTTACTTATTATTTGCATGTGACTTTAATATTTTTAGGTATTCGTGTCGCTGTCTTTTTTTTATTACCTATATTTGGGTTTCCGCCAAAATGGCCCCAGTCCCGGCGCAAAAGAATTGTATCTCAGATTTTAGATAATCATTAGTAGAAACAATATTAGTTGTCGCTATTTCCTGATTTCGTGGCTAACATGTGTTTTTTACCCAGAGAAATTTCATAGGCGCTACATGCAAAAATGACACTTTTTAGGAAAAACTTCATGTTACTTTGCTAATTGACATTGAATTGGCAAAAAATGAATAAAACACATAATATAAACACATTATCACATATAATGTACCTATACCTATTATGCCAGTTTTTTGAAAAACTTCATTTTACTGTACTAATTCACTCGTTAACAACATAAACAAGTGGATAATTGCAAAAAATTAATATAATAGGTACATATGCGTACACACTGATATGTATAGCCTGCATCATACTTATATACATTTTGTAGTTATCTTTATTTTATAAGAAAAAGAATACTGCCTTTAGTAATCGGGGTTTAACTTTTCTCTGTTATATTATTAATAGTACTCATTTTTTTTTTATTTTTTTTTTTATAATACGGCAATACATATCTACCTATTATATTAATTTTTTGCAATTATCCACACGTGTGTGTCGTAAATGAGTGAATTAAACAGTAAAATGTAAATAAAACCTATTACTAAAATTATGTAAATAGTTTTAGTAATAGGTCATGTTAGTTATTAAGTCTTCTGTTGCTCGTTTATATTCTATACGCATGCTGTCTTCACCTATAATTATAATAGCACTTGACTCTGTACTCTTAAGCACTATCTTATTGTATTGTACTAGTGTTTATTATGTTGGTGATCAATAAATCATCATCATCATCATCATCATCAACCTATATTAGTCCACTGCTGGACGTAGGTCTCTCCCAAGACGCGCCACTGAGCCCGGTCTTCGGCTCTTCTCCTCCAGTGCTTGCCAGCTACATTTCGCAGATCGTCGCCCCACCTTGCCGGAGGGCGTCCTACACTACGCTTACCTAAACGCGGTCTCCACTCTAGTATTCGTTTGCTCCAACGATTGTCTGTTCTACGGCAAACATGACCGGCCCACTGCCACTTCAGCTTACTAATCCTTTGAGCTATGTCGACCACCTTGGTTCTCTGTCGGATAACCTCGTTCCGGATTTTATCCTTCAGAGAGACTCCAAGCATAGCCCTTTCCATAGCTCGCTGAGCGACTTTGAGTTTGTGATCAATAAATAAAATAAAATAAAATAAAATAAAAATAAAGTTTTTCAAAAAATGAAATAATAGGTATAGGTACATTATATTACATAAGTGATAATGTGTTTATATTATGTGTTTTATTAATTGTTTGCCAATTCAATGTCAACTAGCACAGTTACACGAAGTTTTTCCTAAAAAGTGTCATTTTTGTATGTAGCGTCTATGAAACTTCTCTGGGTAAAAAAAACATGTTAGCCACGAAATCAGGAAATAGCGACACCTGATATTGTTTCTACTAATAGTTATCTAAAATCTGAGATACAATTCTTTTGCGCCGAGACTGGGGTTTTTTTCTATGGGATTTGGCGGAAACCCTTTATGCGAAACCCTCGGTGGGCGAGTCCGACTCGCACTTGTCCGGTTTTTTATTGCGATTAATGCTTCTTTGTCAATCATTTACCCAACCTTTTCTGTCAATTCGCAGTTAGTAGCAGTTAGCAATTAATTTACATAGATCAAGATGTATAAGTACCTACTTATCATTAGCAATCTATCAAGAGAAGGTACTCGTATTCTGAAACAGTATTCTAGTCTGTTACGATAGATAAATAAAATAAATAATGCGGACAATCCACACAACACTATCTAGCCCCAAACTAAGCAGAGCTTGTATTATGGGAACCAGATAGCTGATGAGATTATTGACGATTCTCAATGAAAAAAAGGGGTGTGGCTGTGGTATGGACACGGCCGTTTGTTGTACGTGAATACGTCTCGTTACTTCGGGGCTTCCCCCTTCACCACGAGCGATGTGTTACAGTCCTACCTAACGTAGTAAATTCTTTGATTCTTTAGCTATCCAGTGGTGTAATTGAAATTTGGATGGGGTTGAAAGATATGTAGCTGCAACACTAAACGTATCACCCGATTTCGTTATTTTTAGTTTTTTTGAATTGCTTCCCTACGAAAGCAATTTTAAAGACGTATTCATGTCAAAACTTAAAGAAATATGACACAGACTTATTAAACAAACTCACAAGGGGCTGGCAACCGTCAAATACTGGAAAATTGCGTTCTTCAAGAGCGCGCGACCACGAGCTGGAAGACGAAACGTAGTACATAGATCGACGAAATTATGAAGTTCGCTAAAAGTCCATGAAAGAAACAAGAATCAAAATTGTCTTCCCAAACGTGGCATATGCCCAGCAATGAGACTTTTCAAGTTGATTATGATGAGGGCATCACACAGCGACTCTCCATACAAACGTAGTCCCCTATTTCCTCCCTGGATAATGCCTCTAGAGTAACCATTTTTTATCATAAACTTCTTCTTCTTTTTCTTCAGAAACTTATTGATAAAGAAAATATGACCCTCATATGATTTATATGAAATATGAATTGGAGGTGATAATTTTCTTTATCAATAAGTTTCTGAAAAAAAGCAAAACATACGAGCACGTATATAGCAGATCTGGATTTTATGAGAAAAAATGGTTACTCTAGAGGCATTATCCAGGGAGGAAATAGGGGACTACGTTTGTATGGAGAGTCGCCTTTGTGATTCCCTCTTAAATATTCTGGGTAAGATTTTAGCAGTGACTTGGAATAACAAGGATTTTTTTGCCACCTACGGAACCACGTGTTCAGCACACGTTTGTATGCTTACCGGAAAAGACAGGGCGCGTTAAGGATTGTAGAGTCGCCAATATTTCTAAACTTTTTGGATTAAAACTCAAGTTTGTGAACTCAAATACATTTACACATCACATCATTTATTATACAATCATAAATATACTATTTCATTTATACATTACATTATTGTTTTTATTTTATAAATTTGACATTTGGTACTTATTCACAAATGAAATGTGATTTAAATGAAAAGTAATCTGGAAGTAATCAAAATATGTGTAAAATATGGTGGTGTTGGTAGTTGTTTGATGGTGGGGATCGAACCCACGGCATACGGCGCAGAAGGCAGAAATACTACCAACTGAGCCGAGAAGCTAGTCAAAAGAAATATTCACAGTTATATTCTAAATAATATTATAAATTTAGAAAAAAAATAGAAGTATTATACTCGTATCAGCTATCTGGTATAAATATGTGTCAAGTGCACGAAAGGAGCCTCTTTGAGGCGCACATAAAATCCTTTCACCACACTTGGTTCGAAAGAATCAGTGACACGATAAGAAGAAGAAACTATCTGGTTCCAATAATATAAGCTTCGCTTTATTTGGGGCTAGATAGTGTTGCGTCCACAATGTCTATTTATGCATCAACATCGAAATCACAAAATTTGATGAAATACTGAAATCTTTTAGCATCAATGGACTCTCCATGCCCTGCGTTGTTCCACTAGCAACAAAAACACATTGTTTGCCACGTGTTACGCGTTACGACTGCCTGAATGAAGGGACGTGGGTTCGAATCTTTGAAGACAGTGCTGAATAAGGACAAAAGATCATCCTTCGACGCACACAATGTCATTCTAATGATTGTGTTGTTCTTTCAAAAGCTATGGATTCCCTTATTACCATCTCACTCTCTTATTTATCCATCTTTTTGACTTTTTTTTTTATGCAAATGGTAGACAAACAGGCTTACGGACCACCTGTTGGTAAGCGGTCACCGTCGCCCATAGACACCAACAACACCAAGGGTGCTGTCGTTGCCTACCCTGAAGGAACTTTGTTTGGAAAAACTAAAATAACTATTGAGCGGCAAAGCTCATCCGAAGCTGATGATGACGATGAGGAGAGCCGCAGAACGGTGGCCAAAGGATGCCCAATGGTCCATGCTCAATGGGCTCATCCAAGAAGAGGGTCCTATGATAATTGGTGCAGTTGGGAAGGAATGGGTAAAACATGCAAAAGATCGAGGAAGTTAGTACTTTATACGTACAAAATCAAAATCAAAAGTGTATTTTTCAGTACGATTACAAGAATCACTTTGAAACGTCGATCTAGGTGCCAGTTCCACGCGACCAAGCTTAGAAGAACAGGCAACAAACTACGGCTCGGTTCTTAAAAGCAGAAGTTTCAAATGCACACACTACAGTAGATGCTTAGGCTGGTTAGATAAATGCATGGGCGATACAGGGATGATAAGAATGATAGACTAAACTCTTGCGCACACCTAGATCGCCTGCGATGGCGATCAGTGTATCGGTGTCAATTATCACAAAGTTCACCGCAACTGATCGCAATAGCCATCGCAAATCACAGCTACATGTGTGCTAGACCTAGCTATTTCCACGTAATATTTAGGTTCGTAAACATTTTGGTAAGGTAGAAATAATTTTTAGAACAAAACTAGACAGCCTAACAATAACAGCGTTTCAATGACTACATTAAGTAGGTACTTAATTAGAAATAAATAAAGATTTCAATGCATAATAACGTCGTAACCAATGGTTGGCATAACCACCGATTAGCAATGGTGACTATCTTTTTATGTGTGACCAAAAATGGTCGGTTGAATGGCAGTAATAATATTTAACATCAAAACAATACCAAGAATAGTGACTCAAACCGAAAATATATTTAGATAATTAAGTTTTCTTATAAACGCAGACATTCTAATGTTTATAATTACATCTTAAAATACTCACAAATTTCCGAGAAGAACAGCGGATTCACACTTCAAATCTTCAAGAAAACACGTGAAAAGTTTCAATTTGCACAGTAAAATCCACACACAGTCACTCAACAGGATCCCAGTTCGATCAAATCCTTTTTAACGGAGCACTCGTAAGAACGTCCGTGTCGATAGAGCTTCGCTTCACGACTGAAGGTATTAGGGCGCGAGCGAGCTTTCAGTGATGCGCCTGCGCCTGGAAATAGAAACACCACTGCTTACCGCCATCTCTTTCATGCCTGTGCTTCATCAAGCCGCTTATTATACGTCATCTTGCTCGCACTCTTTGTCGCAGCGTGGAAATTGAGAAAAACCGCGCGTATACACAAACGTTTCTTACGTAATGCCGCATTATGATTTATTTAGCTCGTTGATTAATTATTTTTCTTGTTTTCGTTTTGTTGTTGTTAATTTTGGCGTCTGTTCAATGATACGGCAGTATTTCACTGAATTCGGCGCCTTTCATAGGGACTTTTGATGTTTTATGTCGTTTTATGAAAAATGTATGATACCCACTAGTCTAGTTTTAGTTTATTTGACTCCTTAGTGAATTAAAAAAATATTGTTAGAGCTTTTTAAAAGTTTACATAATTTAATTAAGGAGTTCATCATAATTCTTAACCAATAAAATAAAGCCAGTTCGTAAATTGCTAAGTTAATTTAGAACTTTTTCTATAAACACTGGTACCCCTGATTCTTATAATACATATTGTGCTGTAATTTTTTATTTATTTTTGTCATAATAAGATACTTTGAGCCAATCGTTTCTTTAGAAATACGAATCGGAGTAGATAAAAAGTATCTAATTGACTCCTATTTCCATATGAACGGAAAACATACGGAAATCCAATAAAATATTAAAATGGGCGTGATTTATAAGAAAATTATGCAAGGATGCTGGCTTCCTCTCGTTTCCCAGAAGATAATGCATTCTGAGATCTGTCTGTATTTCCGGTTGCATTTCTGGAGTCAATTACTTTCTGATTAAAGTACCTATGTATTAGTACTACAGTAGTTTAGTATTAGTAGAGCTCTTTGTGAAGGGCTCGTCCGTGGAAGTACTACTTTGCCTTTTTCTGCCGTGAAGCAGCATCGCTGTGTTTTGGTTTGAAGGGTGTGAGTGAAATTACTGGCACGTGAGGTTGAGCGTCTGTATGCCTCAAGCTGATGGACGCAGGGCGCACCGTAGGGCACATTCCTGATGCGCGTGACCTATGAATTAATGCTTTGTTATAGGTGGTGGTTACTACTTAACATCAGGTTGGCTATATGCATGTTCCACCAAATAGTTGTATAAAAAAGTTGTGTTGGTATTGCAAGCCCATCGCCACTTTTGTCATTGACTTTTTTTAAATTCCATTTAAAAAACTTACCTTTTTCAAATCGGAACACTTCCTTTCCAAAACTCGGAAGTCAACATTTCTTTCACTGGTCTATCGTCGTTCCCTCGCATTCGAAGATCGTCAATCAATCAGTGGTTCGGTCGGGGTCGCCTCACAAATTAGTTGGTAAATCCACAAGTATTCACTTCCGGTTCCTGCCGAAACGTGTGTCTGATTTAAGTTGTACACTTCGTACAGTCGTCTGCACTAAGATGGTTCGCCATATTTATTTTCATGTTGATTTTTTTTCTGTAAAACAAAAACTACTTGGACACAGTACAGTTCTTCTAGGCTTGGAACTGGTACCTAGACTCGCCTAGATGTAAGACGTTTCAAAGTGATCCTTGAGATAATACTAAATTATGACTGGCCTCTCAGCTCAGTTGGCAGTAGCTCTGCCTTCTGCGCCGTAGGGCGTGGGTTCGATCTCCACGGAGAACAAATATTTGAGTGGTGAATATATCTATATTTGTTCTCTGTATGCATGGGTGTTGTATTGTATTCGATACATTTATTTACAAAAAAAAGTATTTAAGTATTATAATATCAGCTATCTGGTTCCCATAGTACAAGCTCTGCTTAGTTTGGGGCTAGGTAGTGTTGTGTGGATTGTCCGCATTATTTATTATTTCATTATGAAGTTTTTTTTTTAATTTTATAGAAAAAAAACACTAAAATTAAAATAAATAACTAATAATTATTATTATTGGAATTTAAAATGACATATTAAAACTACTTAAAGAAAAAGAACAGTGAGATACATAAGTTAGCGATAAACCAGAAGGAAGGAAAAAAGGAGGAGGTCCTCAATTGAGTTATATTTTTGATGTTTGTGATGGCATAATAGCTTCGTCATTTATGAGACGAGTTGTATTTTTTTAAAACCTGTAAGGTAGATTAACCCTTTAATTCGCAGTGACAACCCTGACCAACATCATGAACAAAAAAATCTTGACCCGTTATTTTTATCTTTTACTGTGACATATTTAATTATAATCATAGCAAAAACAAAATGCAACCAAATAAAAATTATAGCTGGCTAGTTTAGTCACTATTCCTATCACTTTATCGCAAATTGGTAACGAAGCCACCTGTACCTTGCGGATCAAAGGTAAATATTTATTGAAATAATATTTTATTCGTTTTTTTTTCAATTTATGCACCTAAGAATTTCTTTCTAAAATACATATTTTATTGTTACATGTACAAACCATTGAATTTGAATAACAAGAAAATTATCTACGAGGTTGTCAATTTGTATGTTGTTCATCAGCGACACTGCCCATTTGATTAGTGAAATATATATCATTTTTATGTCGGTTCTGAACAACACTGCCCATTGATTGGTGATAGGAAACTAACTATAAAAACTCGTTGTTTCTAACAATGCAAGATTTTTATATTTTGTTTGTTGATAGCTAAACGTTTGACTGCCATCACACCTGATGGAAAGTGAAAATGCTGCCTCAGGTGGAGCACGCTTAGCTATTATCCACTTGTTCACTCTTGACTTGAAAATTGTAATGCTCCGGAAATATTGATGACGGAAAAGAGTTCCACTCCTTGGCAGTTTGCCTATAAAAGTGGAAGCGAACCCAAGAGCTCAAGATGGTCCTAAAGCGGTACCGCCACGTCTCGGAAAGAGGGGTTCAAACGAAAAGGTCTCTTTTTGGCGGAAAAAAGACAAGTCTAAAAGAAATTGTTTCTAAGAAAGGTGTAAAATAATTATGATGCTACTCGACTTTGACTCAGGCGACTTTTGATATAAAATAAAATGTTTCTTCGTAAATTTTTAGCGTTTATAGAAAAGTCCTTGATTCTATACAAGCCGCAGTGTTGGTTGTGTACAACATAAAATTTGCTATGTACATCACTGCATGTTGCGCAATGTTGTACCTTACCAACATAATATTTCTCGAAAACTAGAATAGGTAGATTTTTTCTAAAATACCTGTAGGCATATTAATATTTAAGGCAAACCCCCCAATAAAGAAAAAAACTAATTTTTGGATTTTTTTTTGTCTGCGCATTAAAGGGTTAACCCTCTGAAACATCAGCGCTACCTAGTAGTTTCCAGTCATTTTAGCTGGCAACACCGCTCACTGCGGGGAGAGGGGTTGTCATTGTTGTGTCAGCCCGATAAGTCTTTGTGGTAATTTAGTATGATAAAGAACGCCGACAGGGCTTAAAATCGGTGGGTCAAGCCTTTCGGCTGAAACCTAAATAACCGTTTTTTTCCTTCGGGGGAAAAACGGGAATATTTAGGTGTTCGAGCCTTCAGGCTTGACCCACTTCCAGATTGCTCCCATAGAAATTTCATCAAAATCGGTTAAGCAGTTTGCCGTAAGCCGTAAAGTCGGTTTCTCAAAAATTTTAAACTTATACGTGCTTATAATAACAGAAATTTAAAAAAAATTAGTCAAAATTTTTGAGTCTACTCCATTGATCTACAAATGTCTACTCAAAAGATTTGAGGGACATACTGCACTTGGCAATACTCGGCTATGCATTTTGCTGACATCAATAAAAGCAATTTTCCTATATAAGTGCCTAAATAATTTATTATTCGTCTCTTTACTAGCGCAAGCCATACTTGCCATACCTAGCCGTGTCATACAAAATGAACGCACGCAAAACGTATTGAAAATTATGTTTTGTAACTCACCATCATTGTGTGCTGCTGGCTGTACTTACACACGCAGATGTAATATGTGATACGAGATTGGTGGTTTTGCCTGTGTGTGTGGCACGTGCCTATGATTGCGGTTTGAAAAGTTTATAAAACCAAATGCTTTTTGACAGCGTTTCAGCTCATTACCATCGCCATTGCCTAGCTAGATGTACGCAGGCCTTAAGGTACATTTAAATTATTTCACCACACTGGTTCCTTGAATTGCTAAATAAAAGAGTCGTTAAATTATTTTATTTAACAATAATATAGACTGGTTATAACTATTTAAGCTAAGACAAAGAGGAGACGAGTGTGTGAGAGACAGAGAAAGAGTTAAGAGAGGAGAGGTAAAAGCTAGTGCATAATACTCCTGTTACATTCAGAGACGGTGAAGGAAAACATCGAGAGGAAACCCGCGGCTTAGTCAGCTCCGCACGTATTGACCATGTCTTTCCTGTGGATTAGGCCGACTAAGCTGTCAGGATAGGTGCTGGGCAAGCCTATTCCATTTAAAACCCTGTCCCAGGCACTATAGTGTCCCGCAAGTAGGGGCATGAGTAAACACCAGTGCTGCCTATATAAATCATCTAAAATAGATGCAAAGACCTGTTTACTTACATTCACTGGCCTCTCAGCTCAGTTAGTAGTAGCTCTGCCTTCTGAGCAGTAGGTCTTGGGTTCGATTCCCACCGAGAACAAATATTTGTGTGGTGAACACAGATGTTTGTTCTCTGTCTGGGTGTTATATTGTATTCTAAGTATGTATTTACATAAAATGTATATAAGTATTATATCAGCTATCTGGTTCCTTTAATACAAGCTCTGCTTAGTTTGGGGCTAGATAGTGTTGTGTGTATTGTTTATAAAATGTATATATTTATTTATTCAGAGAGAATTATTTCACTCTTGTTGTTAGTGTCTAGTTATTAGTAAGTAGGCTAACGCGATGCTAAGTCCGTAGCTTCCTCATACTCTAATTCTGGAAATAGAACTTGAATGCACTAATAGCTTCATTCATTACAAAGTACCTACCTCTAATTCGCATTATGTTGTTTAGTATAATGTTTAATTTTGGCCAACAAGAGCTACGCAGTTTGAAATAACTAGATCTTTAAAATCAGTAAACCATACCAACCACACTGAGTTTTTATCTAGCCCATATACGGATCTTCTTCTTATCGTGTCACTGGTTCTTTAAAACCAGTGTGATGAAAGGACTTTAAGTGCGCCTCGGAGAGGCTCCTTTCGTGCACTCGATACATGTTTTCGAATTTGAGATTCTACGACATGCCGGTTCCCTCACGATGTTTTCTTTGAATGTTTTCTTAGAAGTGGCATAGTGAGTTTGTTTGTGAGTGGATTTCAACTCATGACATTTTCCCCCCCAAATAATACATTTCTAAGTGAAGCTTGTGTATCACAAAATGCATTCCTACTCTCACGCACTGATGGTACTTACGCTATGGTTGACTAAAATCTTTGACAAACTTCGGAAACCTATGATAGGTTTCTTTCATAGGGTGTTTTCAAAATCACCTCTAGTCAAAACTTTGAGGACTTTATGTATGAGATGGGGAACTGGAGATTTATCCTAGTGGCAGTGAGTTTGTATGTCATTTGGCTTGTAAAAAAGTGTAAGTCAAGCCAAACTTGGCTACAAACCAAATGATAATAATAATAATCTATCAATAAAAGACGTATATTATAAAATATATAAAATACTATACTATAATAGGTAACTTTTAACTACATTAATCAATTTACATCTCTGGCACAACCAATATGGCTTTTAATTTTGCTTCGTCCCCAGGTCCTAATATCTTAGGCCTCGTGGTAGATGACAACATCCTGGAAGTAGATGTTGGGCACGTTCATGAGCTGCCATGGGTAGAGTGGGCGGTTCACCGGGTAGCCGAGGGGCTTGGAACTGGAGATGCGCTGTCCTGAGCCGAGGCCGAAGGAGGTAGTGGGGTCGTAGCTGAGAGACGGGGTGACGTAGTCATCGACGAATACAACCAGCTGGAAGGTCATACCGTTCACGGAACCTGAAAGTAATAGCACGTTAGTATGTGGGACAGGATAACAATTGCTGAAACTGCTGGACATCAAAAACTCTGATAACATGCAATGGAAAATACAAAATGGAAATTGGTAAAGGAGACATCGAGTAATCGAGTATAAGTGAAAAGTTCTGCTTATATATGTATGTTAATTGCGACTGTAGTAAAAGTCAAATTCGAAATTGTAGTCTAACCAAAGCTTTGCAAAATATATGGAGCATCGAATACCTTTAGGGAGCACCAGGTTGTCAGGGTACTTGTTGATGAACTGAGAGGCAGTGGGTATCCACTTGCCGCTCGCGACCTTTTGATAAAGCTCGCTACCACTGAACCAGCCCTTGACGGTCCATTCATTGGTAGATGAGTCACGGGAGATGACGTTTTCTCCAGATTTCACTAGAAAAGTACAAAAAATTGTAAGAAAAAGCCAAACTATTAAAACGACGTCTTAAAACTTTTCTATAAAATCTTAAGTCCAAAGGAACTAAAGTTCCTATGAAAATAATTGTCATAAGCAAGCTAAGTAAGTTGCGGCTATTGGTTGTATACATTATCAGTTATCGACTGTATAAATTACGGTATCAGTTGTATAAATTATCTACAGTGAATCCAAAAACCTCATTTCTTTATACCATTGTACGAAATAGTGACGTTTTAGGTACTTAACGGAAGAAATGCAGCAGGTTCTAATCCTATGTGGAATTTTTATTGGCTATCGCTTACATCCATTATTGAGTATCCATTACCATAGGTGCTCATTTCGTAAAAAGCAGAATTATTGATTCCAAATGCAAAAAAGAAGTGACATCAGAAAGATAAAACATGTGAGAGCACTATAGAGTACTTACTTTCATAAACAAACTGGTCAAACTGGAAGAAGTTCTGGGTGTTTTGACGCACGTTGATGAGGTTGCCCTTGCTGTCGTACTTTGGTGCGAGGAAGAACTTGACGAGGACAGACTTGGCAGCCGGACTCTTCGCGGTTACCTTGATGTTGAAGGCTTTGTGGTTCAGACGGGAGTATTCCGCAACTACGATAGTGTCGTCTTCTCCATTCTTGCCTAGGGAATAGAAGAACATGTTTATCGATCAGACTTTTTACCTTCAACATTTTACCTTTTGGTTCAAATATTGCATTGAAAAAAGTAAACTTACGTTCAGTGGGGTTGAAAGGAAGAGCGTTAGTGAGGTTGACGTAGGTCTTCTCCATGAAGGTGACCAGTTTATTGGTCTCCACTTTCTCGATCTTAACGCCCGAGACGCTGAGTTCTTCAGGAGTGTAAAACCTCACAATCTTGTTCCACTTAGTATACAGGTTCAGGATACGCTTCAGCACAATGTAGTAGGCAGGGTCGCGGAGAGCAGTCTGATAGTTTTCAATGGCGGATGGGACAACCAATGGTGCGAACCTATAAAAAATCACCGAGCATGATGTGCATTTTGACTTCTAACTTTTGTTACGAATAAAGTATTTGCATAGCCTGAGTTTAGGTTAGTGAGATCTAGTCAAGTAGATTTTGCGTGCAACATACCCGTCGGCAAGCTCCACAGAGTCGTAGACGGTGTTTCCAACGATGGAAGCGTACAGCCGGAGGAAGTCCTTGTAGAAGTAGCTGTTGGGAGAGTCCGCGTTAGCCTGGATCAGGCGAGCGAGCGCGTCGCCAGCGTCATCCTTCATGATGTTCACTTTCTCACCAGAGGGCTTCATGAAAAAATATTTAAGTGAGTTTAATGACATAATTTTTAAAAAGTAATTTTTTTTCTTTTATTTATAGGTATTTATTATGAGAAAAAAGTTATGTAAAATAAAAATTTAGAATTGAATTTTTCGTAACAATTTAGCGAACTTAATTCAGTTTTTGGTTAAGTCAAGAGCAAACACTAAGAAAAAATCGTTTTATTATTATGGTTTACTTACAGTGAAATAGAAACCTCTTTCAATGGCAACAAAGATACGACGCTCGTACTCCTTAGCCTCCTCAAGCTTGGTGGCGAACTTGGCCTGGTCGAGGCGGAAGTTGTCGGGTCTGGAGGGCATGGGGATTCCGTTGCTGTACACCAAGTTGGGGTTGAAACCTTCAGCGATCTCGTTAGACAAGGCAGGAATCTCTCCTAGACCATTGGACAATCTTTCCAAGTAGTAGCGAGCGACAATTTGCTTCAGGTTGTACCACCAAATCTCTCCACGCCTGTCCTTGTTCAAGCCAGGGACAACACTGCTGCTAAGCCAGTAGGGGTACTCAAGAGTTCTGTAGTAGTATAGCGCGTTGAGAGAGTGATCGTTGGTAAAGTAGCTGATGTCGTTCAACTTGCTGTTTTCGTAAACCCAGAGAGAAGCATCACCCTTGATGTAAACTGCACCGTCCTTGACGTAGGTGTCAGGGTACTTAGGTACTAGGTCCTTGCCTTGCACGTTGACTCTCTGTGCAGTAGACCAGACAGCGCCGTTAACGAAGTAGTTGGGGAAGGTCTCGTAAATTGGAGGGATGGTGAGGCCTTGGGTGTCGTGGCGATGCAGGATGGCAACGCTTAAGGCGTACACGAAAAGACCTTCGTTAATGTTGTCACGCAGATAGACGGCAGTCTTGAAGAAGGTGTCGTAAGTCTTGGCGGAGTAAAGCACGTTGAAGGCGGTGACAGTCTCGATGTTGTTGGTTGGCTGGTACACCGCGTATGGAAGGCCACGAGGCATGATCCACTTGTTCTTGATCATGATAACGTATTGAGAGGCTGCGGTCATATTCTGAAATGAAGAATAACAAATCGTGGATCTTTTCGATATAAACTACTGAAATTAGTATTAAACTACCTAAAATATAATATAAAAAAAGCTTTAAAAAAATATATATTGTGGACCATCCCCACAACACTATGAAGCCCCAAATTAAGCAGAGCTTGTACTATGGCCACTAGATAGCTGATATAATACTTATTTTTTTTGGAAAAAAAAAATTTTGTACGTACGTTTATTGAATTACAACATAACAAAAAATTCATAAAAGTAATAAAAACTAAAACTAATTAAAACTAAACCTTAAAAATCTAGCAAAAGTGGGTGTCCATGGGGCATGGTGCCAAGAACGCTGGCTGCATTCCCACGTTGAATAGCAATAGCAATAGCTATTATCTGTGAGAGAAAAGAGCCAGCCCTCTTGTCACCAGTGGCGTCGACTAGCCGAGGAAACAATTGCTTAAAAAAATATTTTGTACTGGGACCCCATGGACCAAAAGTTTCAAAGTCAAGCGGCACAAATGTAGTCGCTAGAAAGCGTCACATACTTGCGCCGCTTGGCCTCAAATAAAAAATACATACTTAGAATACAATATAACACCCAGACAGAGAACAAATATATCTTTGTTCACCACACAAATATTAGTTCTCGGTGGGGATCGAACCCATGACCTACGGCGCAGAAGGCAGAGCTACTACCAACTGAGCTGAGAGGCCAGTCATACATACCCGGTATTGATCGATGTTCTTCTCAATGGTATATGTGGCAGCGATGTCCTGGTACTCCTTGGTGAAGAGGTACTCCTCGACATGGTTGAACAGCTCCAGAATATTTAATTGGCGCTCTTGAAGGACTTTGACGTCCACTGTAAAATACATACATGTGGTTAGATAGAATAATATAAAAATATTATGTTCTTCTTCTAAATAAATTCTAGCCATTTTTTTTATTTAAAGATTTATTTAATTTAAAATAGTTTTTTTTATGTAAGTGCAAAAGTGCTGGTCGGAAGAAATAGGCATGGTGGTAGTACTTCCCTAGAAGAAACCTTAGCCCTTTTCAAAGAGCTTACCACGGATTAAAGAAGGCTCTACTACTTATTACACGAGACTTGTCAAGATGAGAATGCAGTCGAACGTTACCTATATGTTTAAAAAAACAATTTGCGGATAGATATTTGTTACTCAATAACGGATCTGGATCAATTTTGGCACAAAGATAGATTTTGTTCTGGATTTGATTCCCGGGGCCTAACAGAAACGAAGCGAGCAAAGCCTCGGGCGGCCGCTAGTTATAAAAAATTATATCCCGCAAGGAAGTGTACTCGGATGCCTGCCATTTTTGATAAACGTTAATAACCTACCTTCTGCTATCAATACCAAGTCTTTTTTTTTCAAAAGACCTGTCTTTGTTGTTTGAAAGTACAGAAAAAATCGACTGTGAGTATTTACAATCTACTTTGGAAACTACCAAACAATGGCTTAGCGACCACAACAGGGAAATAAATTTAAATCAAACTAAAACCATACAATTCAAAACCTACAACAAGAATGCAACAAGTTTAAACTGCTAGGAGAAGGAAAATTGGGTTCAGTTTAAAAAAAACAGTTGACATTGCAGTAACCAATTAAAAAAAAATCAAACCCCTAAATCCTTAGATATTTGATTTAAAAAAACTGTGGATAATACTCACACTTGTCGACTTTGTTGCCGGAGTCAGCGACGACGCTTGTAGCGCAGAGCGCCACCACACAGAACACCCAAGCCACCATGATCACTTTCTGCCGGTCTACCGGCCCTGATCCCCTATATATACACATTTTTATCAGCGACCACAAAAACTAATCAACTTTTTTTTGTCTGTAACATTCGCTCATCACTCTATCAAGTTACTAAGTAGAAAAGAACAAAAAATTGCAGGGGCTAGCAAAAAATTATGATAACCTATTTTTAGGTAAAAAAATACGAAATAAGATAAATAATAGCGCGGCGTACCTAAAAGTGATGTAAAATGAAATAAAACAGGCTAAGCAGTCGTGTACCTATACCTAAACCAATCTTAGTATTTTTCCATTCCTTATTTTAATTACTTTAACTCGTTTTGATGCGGTTCTTAATAGTTTTGGACTATTGGGACTATTATACGTATCTCTTTTTATTTTATTTAGGGCTAATTTTTTCATGTCTGAAGCAACACGTCAAATAAAAATAACTGACCTTGTTTGGGAGAAGGGCAAGAAAAGGAAATATTTTTATCTGATGGCAAACAAATTAAAATCTGCCCTTAAGGCGAAGAACACCGTTGATATTCTTCTCGCTCGCCTATTTTGATCTTAAAAACGATATAAAATAACGGAACTTTCTTATCAAAAATTGCAAGCAAATATCTTTTGTGCAATCCGATTGTAGACAGTTGAGTAAATAAACAAAAATGATCCTAACATGTTTTCATACTTAAAAGTTTGCCTAACCTGTGTAGTTTGGTTTTCGAAAAATTTTAAGTAGGTAAATGTGTAGGGATCATAATTATTTTATAATTATGATCCCTTCACATTTACCTACTTAAAATTATTTTATATTTAGCTTGTGTGCAATCGGATTGCACACAAGCTTATTGCTCGTGATTTTCGTTAAATAAGTTCAGTGGTTTTATATCTTTCAGAAGGTCAAAGTGTGAGGGAGAAGTTGCGGAGTTCAGCATCTTAATAGTTACCTAAGAGGTATTATGGTACTCAAAGTCAAAACTCCTATATTCAGATATCACTTTGAACCTTTTCAAAGTAGGTGATTCTAGCTGCCCGTACTTCTCATAATACACCTATATTATTTATAACAGCCAACACATCGATTATACCTACGCTAGATTCTACCAAAACTCTGTCAGACTGACTGTAATCTTATAAAAACCTCATAACTATTTGGTCGTCTGAACCTTGAAGACTTAACTAGGTCAAGGACCTACTAGTAGATTTAGGAGGATATCAGCAGGGCTACCACGAGCTCAATATGGTTATGGGTATGGCTGTCAAATTGTGTATAGATTGGTTGGCCCACACATTCATTTTCTTCTTGGGTTTGAATGTGTTGGCACTGTTGACACAATTTTGACAGCCATAACCATAACCATATGTCTATCTCGTAACTACGAAGGAAATGTTCGGTAATAATATAAATGTCACAAGCAAGACCCTTTGTGAGTTCCCTAAAATGTTCCGTCTTTCTATTCAGTCCGCGGATGGTAAAACTACACTTAAAAACAAATCCTACTGAATAAGGGAGTATGTTACACTTGACACCTAACAAAATGAATATAGTTCCAATCAATTATTAATACATATATTAAGTCATTTAGATATATAAAATACTATACTAATTTTTAACTACATTATTAAATATACACCTCTGGCACAGCCAATATGGCTTTATTTTTCCAAGTGCTTCGTGCTCCTAATGTCCTAATATCTTAGGCTTTGTTGTAGATGACGACGTCTTGGAAGTAGATGTTGGGCACGTTCATGAGCTGCCAAGGGTAGAGTGGGCGGTTCATTGGGTAGCCGAGTGGTCTGGAAGAAGAGATGCGCTGTCCTGAGCCGAGGCCGAGGGAAGTGGCAGGGTCGTAGCTGAGGGATGCGGGAGTGACGTAGTCGTCGATGAATACCGCCAGCTGGAAGGTCATGCCTTCCACGGAACCTGAAAGGAATAACACGTTAGTACATAGAACACCACACGGTTAAGAGTTGCTGAACACAGAAAGCTCATGACTGAAAATAATGCATGAAATAGAAAATACCAAATAGAAATTGGATAATGAAGTACAATGGGTGATGACATAGACTCAAAAACAAGAAGTGAAATACTAAGGACCAACTACAGCTCTGCCTTTTGCGCTGGAGGGCGTGGGTTCGATCCCCACCGAGAACAAATTTTTGTGTGCTGATCACAGATTTTTTATCTCTGTCTGGTTGTATTTTAAGCATAACTACAAAAAAAACACCTTAGTATTAAATCAGCATCTGATTTCCGTAGTACAAGATCTACTTAGTTTGGAGCTAGATAGTGTTGTAAGGAATATTCCACATATATATTATTTATTTAATAAGTCGTGGTCGTTCTGTGGATATTCTCGATGTTAGGAGTTAAAAAGCTTAGAAAAACCGTTCATTTCAAACAAAACTATCTCTGAAAATAGAGTGTAGAATACCTTTAGGTAGCACCAGGTTGTTAGGGAACCTGTTGATGAACTGTGAGGCATTGGGTATCCACTTGCCGCTGACGACCTTCTCGTAGAGCTCGCTACCAGTGAACCAGTCCTTAACGGTCCATTCATTGGCAGTGGAGTCGCGGGAGATAACATTTTCTCCAGATTTCACTAGAAAAGAACACAAGAGATTATACTTAAAGCCAAATAAAGAAGGAAGATGACAAGCTCAAAAACAACCACTCATATCTTGAAAGCAGAACTATTCAAGCGCTAATGATAAAGAAGAGTGAAGGCAGAAACATAAAATGATTGATAGTACTCACTTTCATAAACGAACTGTTCGAACTCGAAATAGTTTTCTGTGTTTTGGCGAACATTGATGAGGTTGCCCTTGCTGTCGTACTTTGGTGCGAGGAAGAACTTGACGAGGACAGTCTTGGCAGCCGGACTCTTCGCGGTTACCTTGATGTTGAAGGCTTTGTGGTTCAGACGGGAGTATTCCGCGACTACGACAGTATCGCTTTTTCCACTCTGGCCTAGAGAATAGAGAACAAGTTTATTAAACAAGCTGAATTTCTTATCGTGTTACTGGTTCTTTTTTTGCACTTGGAGCTGAACCAAATATTTGACTTTGCTTTTTGTTACTAACTGTTGTGATAAATTCCTACGACTTAAGGTAAATTAATTTCTTTGACAAGACAAAAATACTGTCTTGAATATAACTAAACTTACGTTCAGCTGGGTTGAAAGGAAGAGCATTAGTGAGGTTGACGTAAGTCTTCTCCATGAAGGTGACCAACTTGGTGGTCTCAACTTTCTCGATCTTGACGCCCGAGACGCTGAGTTCTTCAGGAGTGTAAAACTTAACGATTTTGTTCCACTTGCTGAACAGGTTCAGGATACGCTTCAGCACGATGTAGTAGGCAGGATCACGGAGAGCAGTCTGGTAGTTCTCGATAGCGGATGGGACAACCAAGGGTGCGTATCTGTAACAAATCACCAAGCATGATGCACAATATGTTTTATAACTTTAGCAAAGAATAATACCTATTTGCAAAAATTTTATTGAGGTAAGTTAATCTAACCAGCTAGGTTTTGTTTGCAACATACCCGTCGGCAAGCTCCATAGAGTCGTAGACGGTGTTTCCGACGACGGAGGCGTACAGCCGGAGGAAGTCCTTGTAGAAGTAGCTGTTGGGAGAGTCTGCGTTAGCCTGGATCAGTCGAGCGAGCTCATCGCCAGAGTCATCTTTCTTGATGCTCACTTGCTCACCAGTAGTCTGCAGAGAAAGCATATTATTTTGTGAGTCTAGTAGTCTTGTAACAACAAGGAAGAAACAAATATATATTAAGGTAAATACACTCAATTCTATCCAGTCCCAAGTTAAAGAAAAGGAACTTACGCTGTAATAGAAACCTCTTTCGATGGCTTCCCAGATGCGACGTTCGTACTCCTTAGCCTCTTCGAGCTTGGTGGCGAACTTGTTCTGGTCGAGGCGGAAGTTGTCGGGCCTGGATGGCATAGGAACTCCGTTGCTGTACACCAAGTTGGGGTTGAACCCTTCTGCGATCTCGTCAGACATGGCTGGAATCTCTCCTAGACCATTGGACAATCTTTCCATGTAGTAGCGAGCGACAGTTTGCTTCAGGTTGTACCACCAAATCTCTCCACGCCTGTCATTCTTCAAACCAGGGACAACACTGCTGCTAAGCCAGTAGGGGTACTCAAGGGTGTTGTAGTAGTATAGTGCGTTGAGAGAGTGATCGTTGGTAAAATAGCTGATGTCGTTCAACTTGCTGTTTTCGTAAACCCAGAAAGAGGCATCACCCTTGATGTAAACTGCACCGTCCTTGACGTAGGTGTCAGGGTACTTAGGTACTAGGTCCTTGCCTTGCACGCTGACTCTCTGTGCAGTAGACCAGACCGCGCCGTTAACGAAGTAGTTGGGGAAGGTCTCGTAAATTGGAGGGATGGTGAGGCCTTGGGTATCCGCGCGGTACAAGATAGCAACGCTTAAGGCGTACACGAAAAGACCTTCGTTGATGACGTCGCGCAGGTAGACGGCGGTCTTGAAGAAGGTGTCGTAAGTCTTGGCGGAGTAAAGCACGTTGAAGGCGGTGACAGTCTCGATGTTGTTGGTTGGCTGGTACACCGCGTATGGAAGGCCACGAGGCATGATCCACTTGTTCTTGATCATGATAACGTATTGAGAGGCTGCGGTCACATTCTGAAATAAATAATATAATCGTGAACATTTCTACAAAAACTACAGTTACAAAATTAGTTTTTACTTTACAAAAATAATTATGCGGATTGTAGTCTTTGCTCGCGTTGCAACAGCTTGTAGTTTTTTTTAACTATTGATAAGGAACTGTATACTGTATTTATAGTGATTTTCAAGCAATCGAATTTTTGAGGCAACATAGATTAACTGTTTTGATATTGAACAATATTATGTAAGTGACTCATAGTTTTTAAACTACAAAAACCAACTTTTTTGATTGAGTTTTCTTATTCCTCACTATTTGCTTACACAGTGGAGATTGTGATGGTTATAGTAGAAGATCTCTTTGCTAAGGTCTCCGGGCTCGTTCATCCCGGGAAGTACTACCACCATGCCTATTTCTGCCGTGAAGCAGCATTGCTGTGTTCCGGTTTGAAAGGTATGGGTGCTAGTGAAATTACGGGCAAATGAGGCTGAACATCATTGAAATGCATTCAAAAAACCTTACATCAAACGGAGGATTGTGACGTTAAATCACACTCGGAATGTTTTTGGTATTTCCACGAAAAACTAAGCAGATTATGACTATACATACGCGGTATTGATCGATGTTCTTCTCAAAGCTGAACGAGGAAGCGATGTCCTGGAATTCCTTGATGAAGTTGAACTCCTCCACATGGTAAAACAGCCCCAGGATGTTTAATTGGCGCTCCTGAAGAGTTTTGGCGTCCACTGTAACATACAAAATAATGGCGAGCTAGATTATAACCAACATATATTTTGGGAGGTTCTCGAATGACGGCCACGAACCGGAATACGAAAAGTAGGGCACCCTCCCACCAGATGGACTGACGACATTGTTAAGATTGCAGGAAGTCGATTGATGGAAAGGGCTAAGAATCGTTCTTCCTGGAAATGTGTAGGGGAGGCCTATGCCCAGCAGTGGACTTCTTCTGATGATGATGATGTTTTGGAAAAAGCACTTTTGTTTTTGGGCTACTGATTTTATTTATTTTATTAGTCACGATATCTAGTCTTGTCCTACATTTATCTAAAACAAAACGTTTGTACTTCGCCTAACAATTGACTTGTAACCAATAACCTAATATATAACTGCAATAACTATGCTAAGGGTTAACCCTTAACTTGGTTATTGCAGAGCAAGAAAATCATCTTCCTGTTACCAAGTAACCAAGTTTAAGCTCAATTGTTGAAGGTCTCATTCGAACAGATCTAAACTCCATCATGTAACAAGCTTGCCGTCAGCATTTTATTACAGCTTAGTACCTACTTAATTTAGTAAGTAGGTACATAAAACTATACCAAGACTTTAAAATAATCTTTCCCACATACAATGTCAAATCACCGAAGTTTTCACTAACGCTTTTATTTAGCTTTTGTACAAAAAGACTTCTACAATTCCCAAAGATTTGTTTGAGAGGGGACCTATCCTATATTTTAGGCTTATTTATAATAAAAACTACATTTTAAAAGAACAATGGCCTAGAAAATTTAATAATGAACTTTTTTGTCCACTACAGGTTGAAAACAGAGTTCAGATCACCGACCGCAGGCAATGTGCCCAATAGGCTGGCAACGTTACCTCTTTGAATAGCTCAGCTAATTCTTTGTCCTAGGTAAGCGCAGCACTTTGGTCACCAATTTAGGCTTACAGAATGTTTTTTTGTTATATATAGTTTAATTAACTAACAATGAAAATCAAATTAAAATTTAAAACAAGAAAGAATATTAAAAAGAAAAAGGAAAAAATCCCTTAGAGCTAGTTCCACGTATAAAATATTTGACTGATAGTTAACTCAAATTTGTGTAAAATTTGAGTTGAACATCTGTCAAATATTTGATTGGTCGATTAGTCAAACCGGCCCTTGTTCGATCTGCTTGGTTGATCAACTGATCATCCTCACATTTCGTAGGGAATAAAAAAGGGTGATACTCACACTTGTCGACTTTGTTCCCGGAGTCAGCGACGACGCTTGTAGCGCAGAGCGCCACTATACAAAGCACCCAAGCCACCATGATCACTTTCTGCTCTTCTCCAAGCCCTGATCCGCTATATATATGCAATTTTATCATCAAAAAAATGCTTATCGGGACACTTTTTGTCCTAAATTTTCGATCACTAGTCTATTTATCAATTTGTTGGAATAAAAAACCTCAGGGTATTGCAAAAAATATGATATCTCTGTTTTAGGTAAAAAAATAAGATAAAACATTGCGCGGAGTACCTAAAACTTATGTAAAATGAAATGAAACAGGCTTAGGAAATTTACTGTGTACCTATGCTTAGGTTATGACATTTAATAATTTTAAGACAATCAATTTATGACTATTTTTGTGTGACTATTATAATTGCATGCTGAGATCAAGCAAAATATGCTGAATCAATTTAATTACTGACATCTAATACCTTAGAGTCTGTTCAGAAAGAGAACCGTCGTGGCCAAATTGAGAACTAACGTTTCGATTTTTATATGGCAGCTCATCCCTTTCTTTCTGTCAGCATTTTGCATCATAAAAATTAAATAAAGGAATAGTACACTAGTTGTGATAGGATCAAAACGCAACAGACGCGCTATTGTATTGCACATTAAACAAAAAAGGTGATTAAGCACAGCAGCGCCCTCCAATCCCACGACGGTTCTCTTTCTGAACAGACTCTACCACATTTTAAGCAAAAAAAAACATTTCATTTCATTTCATTTAGTGGTCGTGTTGGCGTGCATTATGGCGTGTACATATAAGCGAAGTATATGTGGCTCAATGACAATGTCGGACTATTGGGACAATTTCTACCTGTTTTTATTTTATTTCATAGGTAGCGAAGTACATTATTTCCTATAAGTAGAAGGATTTTTTCAACAAAAAAGATTAACAATTTGTAATTCAATTATTACTTCATGGCCAGGTCATGAACTAAGAAAAAATCTGTCATACAGTTCTTATTTCGTAACCAGGTTACGAAGCAAGACAAGAATCACGTGATCATGCCCTCATTTACCACTAATGAGTTAGAAACAAGGAAAATTAATTTTCAGAATTATTTGTGGTTAATTTTCATGGGCAACCTCAAGAAAACGTCTTTTTAATTACAAATTTTCCAGAAAAGGTCTTATTTTACCTAAAATGTCAGATTGACAGAAATCGAACAAAAAAATATTTCCAGAATTTTTTTGTTAGTTCGTAACCAGTAACGTGCTAAGAAAAAAATCCTTGTAAGTAGCTGGTTACGAAACTTGGTTACGTACAAGCACTAAAAGCATTATTTTTTGATAACTCTCGTCATCTATCTGTGAAAGTTCTTAGCAATAGGGTCCCGCTTTAACCTTTGGTTACGGAACCCTAAAAAAAAAGTTACAAAGTAAAATCGACACGATAAGAAGAAGAAGAAGGAACCCTAAAACAGCAATTTGCTAAAACCGATCCTCGATCGACCCTTAGAATAAATATTTGTATAAACACTCAGGTACTACTTACCTTATTTTGGTTCATAACAATGTTAAATTAAACAGTTAATCTTTGCATATTGTAGTTTGTAGAGACCCCAGATAAAGTATTTGACCTAGGACCACCTAGTTAGCCGGACTTCAAGTAAAAACTAATAAAAAATGTACCAAATTTATTTAGGTAAAGATCCACGTGAAAGTACCCGTGAAAACCCGGAAAAAAGTATTATATCAGCTATCTGGTCCCATAGTACAAGCTATGTTTAGTTTGGGGCTAAATAGAGTTGTGTGGATTAAGCACAATAATAAAAAAAAAAACAATCAGTTCATAATAAATGAAGATATTATGCTATAAAAAAAATAATGAAATTCGATGGGACCAATCAGAAAGTATATCCCTCCAAATAAAAAAAATCGGTTGTCTGTAAAGTCGGTTTACTGACGATAGTTGAACGTGACAACGTCATACATTAGCGATGCGTCCACGCGGACGCATCGCTCACTCAAGTAGGAGAGAGACAGATGTCGAACGCTGCCGAACGCGGAGGCCGATTGTGCCTCGTTGTCAAAAATAATAATACGGACAATCCACACCACTCTATCTAGCCCCAAACTAAGCAGAGTTTTTACTAGATAACCAGGTAGCTGATATGATACTTGTTATATCTTTTTTGTGAATACATACCTACATACATATAATACAAGAACAATTCTATGTTCACCACACAAATATTTGTTCTCGATGGGGATCGAACCCACGCTCTCCATCGCAGAAAGCAGAGCTTCTATCAACTGAGCTGTAAAAGCAGCCAAAAAAATAATGTATACCATGCGTGTTGTATAAAAAAAATATTAAGCAAGCAATCTTTTATCTTCACGCGCCTCCCGCTGACCACCGAGGCAATAGCTTTTGCTGTAGGTCAATCTATAAAATTCTTGAAAGTAAACAATGCAAGCACTAATTGGCAGCTGGACAGATACCGTCACGAGTGCACGACTTTGCCAGCGTGGCTATAAGTTGGCTATAAGGCTTGCGATACGACCAGAAGAAACAATTTTGGTTTTGGAAACTTTTCCAAAACGGTACAAAAAAAAACGTATCAGATAGAGGGCGACCCGTGATGAGCAAATTTAGATTTGATTAAATAATCTAAAAGTTTGATTTGAAATGTCTCATTAGAACGATTCATTTTATCATACTATCATGATAGGCCTGACGACTGATTTTCAAAATCTCTTCTATCATATTCAGAAGTATCTATTATGTCTAAAATATATCATATTTCTGTAGAAAATTAAGGTTTTTGTGCAGTAAAAGTACAATTAAATTGAAATTTTCAAATTCACGCCAAAACGCTCGCTGGTGTCATGGCGTCTGTTATTACGTCACGCTTATGTATATCAACAGTAAACATTGGTGCTTTTGTACTAAATCAGAATGACGTTTACGAAAACGTGACGTAATTCGCTCTGACCGGTGCTATCATGGCGGATTGTTGTATTTTGTAGATTTATATTATCAAATAAATTGTCAATCTCGACATTAATAAGAGCTTATATACATTTTTCAAAATTTTTGAATCCTTTTTCATTAGATCAGATAAATATTTTGGCGATACTTGATTACTGTCTTCATGCCTATGACATAAACCATTTTACTAAAATATATTCAGCTGTTTATAGATCATCAGTTTTTCAGAAGTTTTTTTATATTAATAGGTAGGTATTGGGTTGGATCCCCACCGATAATAAATATATATGTGTGGTGAACGTAAATCTTTGCTCTCAATCTGCAAGTATTATATCAGCTTTCTGGTTCCCATCGTACAACCTCTGCTTAGCTTGGGGCTAGATAGTGCGGTGTGGATTGTCCGCATTATATAATATTATTCATTTTTGTCATTCTTTCATCTCTGATGTAGCATTATAATGAAGGTTATTCACGTGTCTAAAATATCGTATCGCAAAGTGTAAAATGCGTAAAACTCAATCGAAACTGTAGAGACGATATCAGGCGCCTCTGAGCACTAATTAGAAGCATCGTTGTATCGTATTTTGTTTTAGGTAGAGGACATTATTTTTTTATATTCAGTTGGATTTGACTTATGTGATTGTACATACACAAAGGTATTTTTCTTATCGTATCACAGGTTTTTTTGAACCTAAAGATAGTCGTACAGTTGTAGGCTGAATTTAATAGATATTACTGGCACGTGAGGCTGAACATCTGTATGCCTCAAGTTGATGGATGCAGAGCAGAGCATCGGATCGTGACGCACGTGGCCTAGATAGAACAAAGCAATGTTTTGTCAGAGGCAATAGTTGCCACTTAACATCAGGTGGGTCATATGCTGGTTCCACCCAACTAGCTGTATCAAAAAAAAAGGTTGAAATAATGCTGGAGTCTAAATCGAGCCTCAACCGTAGGTTTTTTGCCACTTTTCTGACAGAACTGTCAAAAAACTACGCTCGAGGCTTGAGGCTTGAGGTTGCTTAAGCATACGGCCAATGTACCACTTTTTTTCTAAAAGCACCGTGGTCTAATTTAGCATTAGAGCAGCATTTAGCATTTTTTTTTTAGTTTTCGCCATTTTTATCCAGACTTGTTTACAGGAACAGGAAAAAAACGGACTAAGTAACCCAAGAAGAAAAACGTCTTCACTACGTCATTGGTAAACCTACCTATGATACCGCTACTAGGCAAGATAAGCAGCAGGTATAGGTGAACCGGTGCCCGTCATAATGTGGCATTAAGAAAGTATTTGCCCAGATAACTATTACTAACTATGGTATAGGTAACCTCTTACAGATACACTATAGTAACTCTAAAAGCTGGTCACAAAGATAAAGAACTTGATATGGGCTTGAGCAACAAAACAGAGCAGGCTAGTTGATAGTGGCCACATTGTTTCAAGTTGTTGATTACAAACAGCGTCCCGTATCCACTCGAGGACTCTTGTGCTGATTCGTGTGCTTGAGATTTAGTGATGGGACTCATCATCGACACACAGGTAGTTAAACTTCTTCTTCTTCCTGGCCTAATTCGACTTTATGTGGGGTCGGTATAACATGTCTTCCTCCTCCATTCGCCTCATCTGTATTTAAACTGTGCAAGTTTTTTTTCTGTGTCCTACAAAGCTTTTATGCTTTTGGAAATGTTGGAAGGAGATAAACTGGCGGCATAATTCGTTTTCTGATCGGAGTCGTCAGTTGTTTGTCTTATTCGCTCATTTATTCCTCCGAATGTTTCTGTAATAACAGTAGTTTCAAACCTCCTTGGTTACGTATTTCCAAAAAAGTTTGAACTTGGATAATTCTTAAACAAGAAGAAGAAGAAGAAGAGAAGGTTGGAATCTACTGCTCAGCTAGGAGTTGCCAAGTCTCTGGTTATGTCGACGAGCAATCTTGCCAGTGTCAAGTGAAATTATTTAAATAGTTTTTATTCACATCAAGTCACGTCCAGTGTGCTGTTAAAAGAAAAAGGCGGTTGTCTTGTTCTTTTTTCAAAAGTAGTTTTATATAAAGAAAGTGGAAATTATTTCTGGTTTGTAAAGTTCAAATATTTCTTAAAACAGCACACTTCAGATTTAAGTTTTAAACTTTAATTTAAAATCTGCTTTGAGCCACAACTATTTGTAACCTGAAATTGCCATACCCTTGACAAATCTAGAGAAAAGGAATTGTCAATTACTTTTGATGCTGACAGGACTTAAACAACATTGTATTTCTTATAGAGTAAGTTTTTGACGTGGCAACGTCTTATAATTCGATAGAGCCGGCTGCACGCACAAAAATGACTCATGCGGCGTTACCTCGACATGAGGCGTTCCATTTAAGGCTTGAAGTGCAAGCGAGAGCGCGGAACGAGCGACAACGAGGCACAATCGGCCTCCGAGTTTGGCAGCGTTCGACATCCGTCTCTCTCCTACTTGAGTGAGCGATGCGACCGCGTGGACAGCTGTCACGTTCAACTATTGTCAGTAAACCGACTTTACAGACAACCGATTTTTTAGAATCGATATCATTACATCACTATTTCGGACCCCTGTCCACGGCCACTATACGAGTAGAATCGTTATTCAATTGCCGTAGTATTGTCCTCTATTATGGCGGCACTTTATCTATTTTATTGAGATCAGTGTCACACGGATGAAAGAGATCTGATTTACTGATGGTAAATTATAGAAAAAGTAAATACAGAAGCCGTTTCTAGCCTGTTCTTCTAGGCTTGGTCGCTTGGAACTGGCACTTAAACTCATCTATATCTGTTTTTATTGACGTGACAACGTCTTATAATTCGATGGAGCTGGCTGCACGCACGAAAAAACATGACTCATGCGGCGTTACCTCACTCTGAGGCGTTCCATTTAAGGCTTGAAGTGCAAGCGAGAGCTTTTTTGTTTTGCAAATCATACAAAAAAACGGTCGGAACCAAGCCGTAGTTTGTTGCATGTTCTTCTAGGCTTGGTCGCGTGAAACTGGCACTAAGACTCGACAACGTTTCAAATTGGTTCTTGTGTTACACTGTATAACGAAGTTTTTGAATTTGGGTTTTCAACATTAAAAAAAATAATTCAAAATAAATTATTTTTAGCTTTGAATTTGACTTTCTCCGTAGCACAAAAAATAATTGTAGACATTGGTGTAATAGTATGTTGTAGTCGTCTCCTCTTGTACCCTAATGTTTGTTTGTCGTTTTTCTGTCCTTTACCAACAATACTCTAAGGTCAAGGGTCATAGTGTCCTAATTAATTCCGCATTGTTCATTTTTTTTGACAATGTGCCGGAAGTTTTAAGCTTGTTTTGAGTGGTTTTGTGGTACCATGGTTGGTAGCTATTATAGACATACCTACCTACTAATAAATTCTATTAATAATGAAATTGCTCTTTCTTATTTGAAAGTGGGTTATACAAGGTGTATCTAAATATGTGTACTATGCGAAGGTGGGGGGTTTCAGACCACAATGGTGATCAGTTGTGGGGGGGAGATAATTAAAAATTCCTATTTTCAGTTTCCCATACAAAAATATTTAATTTCATAATGCCTAAATAAATTGACAACCCTATCCTTGTAACCCCTTGACCCCTTGACCTACTACCTCTGTAGGTCTACTACTACTACCTACTACCTCTGTAGCTGAGTTTAGGGTTGTCACTTTGTATAAAGTCAGCTGTTCATGTTGAAACTTCGTTGCAGTTTTTTTCAGAGATACCAATCGAAGTTCGAAAAGTCGTTGAACAAAAGTTGTTCCCCGGGGGGTGGAAATTCACCCCCCTTCAGGATAGTACACATATTTTGATACACGTTGTACATATATAAGTAAATAAATATTGTGGATAATTCACACAACACTATCTAGCCCCAAATTAAGCAGAGCTTGTACTATGGAAACCAGATAGCTGATGTAATACTAATAAAGGTACATTTTTAGTCAATACACCGAGACAGAGTACCTATAAACATCTGCGTTCACCACACAAATATTTGTTCTCGGTGGGGATCGAACCCACGACCTACGGCGCAGAAGGCAGAGTTATAAATAAATGATCATTCGATACCCCACGTAAATAGGTACCTAGGTATATCATTTCATCGTTAATCTTATTTTATGTCTTTCAGAACCGCTAATAACTGTAGAGATAGTAATTTTTGTGAAATATATCATGCTATTAACTTTTATAGTTTGAGTTACAAGCTGATAAATAATATTCTTACATAAAGCTGTCTAAAAAGTTGGCAACTTATTCAGCCTTGATACAGCAGAACGCTTAAAAAAAGGAAAACTAAAAAGGTGAAATCTATTGCGCAGCAAGGAGTTCAGAAACTTTTTGCGAAAATAAAGAACAAGAGGGACGAAGACGAACTCAGTATGGTTTATTTTATGTTCTGTGATAAGATGGTAAAAGAGGGCTTAGCTTTAGGTAGCTTTAGGTTAGGTTAGTTAGTCGCGGAATGAATATGTTCGTCACCTTAGAGTCGGTTTTCGCTTGCACCAGTGCCTGATCATGAACACATTTTGACATAATTTGTGACGTTAACTTATCGATGTATTCTGTCTATTCAGTTTCAAAAGGTAATATGTGATCGTGATACGTTGAACAAATCAAGTTGAAAATCGACGAACATTTTCATACCGCCACTATACATTAGATCTAGACATCTGAATAAAACATTTTTTTTTAATGAATGCTGGGAATCAGTGAATGAAACTCAAAAAAAGGGACCGGAAAGAGCGGAGTAAGAAAGATGAGGCCTAAGTAAATATACTGAGCAGTGTGAGAGCGAAACTGCAAATTGACTCGAAAGTTTAGATCAACATGTGCCAATGGTTAATTAGTAGCCATCGCCTGAAAAACAAGTAGCGCGCCATGGGACAGACCTATGTCCAGCAGTGGACTCAATAGGTTGATGATGATGATTTTTTATTGATTTTATAGTGTTTACTACACTTAAAGGAATCACAAAGATTTTTATTATGTCCCAAAAGTTAATGGTACGGGGCTGCGCTGCCCGCTGTAATCACACTCTACGAATAACTCCTATATGGACTGTTTGGCACTTACCAACCAACTAATAAACAAGGGGAAGGTTGCGGGTTCAAATCCCACTTAGCTCTTAACTTTTGGGACAATCTTTGATGATGATGATATCGAAAGTAGACTCGTTTACACCAAAAAAACAAATGTTCGCAGTCACTCTACTTTAGCAGAATGATTTATGGTAGGTACCAGGCAGGTACATCCGATGCAATGTGTCGTTATAAAATATTTACGATCAGAGATATAGGGCTCCTTTATAAAAATGTTTTCTCTGGAGAGACTTCTAATTATGTCCCAGTGGAATTACAAATTAGTTGAATGGTGATGGATACACATAAATTACTAATAAAAAGAAACTGTTATAGATAAGTATAATAATTATATGCTTGGTAATTTGATAGGATTTTCTTAGAAATAATGAAGATTTTGGGTCAAAATAATAATTTTCGTGAGATTCCGCTGACAGAAATTAGTACCTATGCTTCATTATTAGATAGTATTTAGTACTTTCAGTCAACAACCAAGCCTTATTTACCTTTACTTCTATCACCTTACCAACTATATTTTTGTATGTTATGAAGTTATTTCATCGGCTCATTAGATTTGTTCTTGAGAGGCGGAACCAAGGGCGGAACACTTGGTTCTTAAATTGAACTCACATTTGATAGGCCATTTTGTTAATGGCAAAGCACGTATTGTGCATTCTACCGTTCAAAATACCATATCCGTCGAATCTTTTAGTTTTTTGTCAATTCAGGTAACGCGCGAATATTAAATTTGAAGGTTTATCTCATTCGATCTAAAGTTCCCGACAAATCGATGCATCGCTTGAATACTAAAATCGATCACAATGGAGAAAAACCTAATGCTTTTTTTACTTCATAAAAGTGTTATTTTGCGAGGTGGAATGAGTCTTAAAACTGGAGTCGAATCTCAACTCCCTAACACTTTTGTAGATATTCTGTAACTACAGAATATCAGATAGGTATTATGTTTGTGAAAAAGTTGGAACGGAGAAGTAGATTTTAGGCTCAATCACGCCCTAGCCACTGGGACAATTTGTATGAAGTTTGAAACGAATACAGACCGTAACCTGTAATCACATAATAATATGGGCTGATTTAAAAAATAATTAAATAACATGATCTGGAAAAAAAACATGCTGGTGAAGCCGTGGATTGTCGCTAGTTGATAACAAAACATCGACAAAGACCCAGACGGGGCCCGATTCTAGCCCAATCCTATACTTTTTCTAGATCTATACTTTTTGACTATGTGCCACAGATACTGTCATTTATTTCACAAAAAAATGAAAATAAATCTACAAAAGGTGGGCTTAATGCTATAAGTATTTTCTACTTGCCAATCTTAGGGGTAGTGAATGGCGTTGGCGTGCTAACTCGAAAGAAAAAATTTAGGTATCTAAAATAACATGTACTTGTACTTATTAGATCTGCTTCAGGAAATGCTTATAAACCAAACGCCTAAACGCTGATTTATTGGGAGTCTTTTTGATGTGAATAGGGAGTTAACTGTTGAATTTCTATTGAATTTGACAGAGTCTGGGATTAACTATAGTGATAAAAAAGTTTATTGGGTTAGAACTGGCGTCAGATAATATTTTTTCATTATTATGAGCACAAGCACATTTTGTCACCGCTATTTTAACCGCTCTTTTGACCGCTCTAAGCATAGTATTTTGCCACACCATCCTTTGCAAACAATAAATAGCCACGGGATCGACGTTTGGCGCATCTCAGTCAATATTGATTGTGCGATTATCTTCGATTTATCTTTGATAGTTTTTATAAAAAACTTATGTACCTAAGGGTACATAAGTTTTACTCGATCAGTTTGAACAATTCGTTGCTCTCTTTTTTGTATGGAGAAATGATGAAATAACAGCAATACGTTACGTAGAAATGAAACGAGTTGTTGTCTCATAATTTCTCCATTTATGGGAGGCGTACACGTAGGCGAAATGAATTGTTCAAACTGAACGTGTTAAACTCGGACTAAGGGTACTGAACGTAAAATGTATGGTAACAAAATCTATTGCAAGGGGGGCTATGCAATAGATTTTTTTATATTTTTCATAGACCAAAGGATCAACGCGATTTTTTGCATAGGCAGTGGTAGTAATCAGAAAATGACAGGCTAATTTTTATCCCAACAAAATGCATGGTTCCTATGGAATAGCAAACAGGAACCATATTTTCTAAAGGGGTTTCCCCATCCAGTTGCTACAGAGGATGAACTTATCATAGACATAGGTAGGGGAAAAGTACATTACTTTTACACTTTTTCATTTTTACATACTTTTAACACTGCGAGGTGCAAATAGTAGTTGAAATGAAATGAAATTTATTGGATATTAACAAACATTACAGTAACATTATTATATAGTTAGTAGTTAAAAGCTTGACAGATCAAATCATCATCATCATCATCATCGGCCGAGGAAGTCCACTGCTGGATATAGGCCTCTCATACACATTTCCAGGAAGAGCTATTCTGAGCCCTTTCCATCAGTTTGACAGATACTCTTGTAAAAGTAAATGTCATTCTCGTCTAGACCCCTGATAATAGAATATTATCGTTTGTTTTGGCATCTTTGCAGATTATCGAAGAGACAAAGAGACATCATTGAACTTTATCAATTGGCTTGTAATCGCCGTAATAGAATGCAATTAGTCTGACCTTGCCTTAAAGTTGACAGTTACTGCAAAGTACTTGCATAGTGGAAACTTCCCAAAAGGAAATAATAATTCTTCGAAAACCAAGCAGGTTATCGCCTTATGGCGATGGCGATCAGCTGAAATGCTGTCACATATACATTTCAGCTGATCGGCATCACCATCGCCTAATATGTGCCAAGCCTTTAGAAGTAATATTTGCATCCGTCCATATATTTTGACAGAAGAAGAGAAGTGGGTAAAAATTACTTGATAATTCAAGTAGGTATCTATTTTATATTAGATAAGTTGCTTCTAAAAACAGCTTAAAAAATGTTCTAGAATCTAAAACCAAACAAGGCACTATCAGTTTTTTGTTCGAAGGAAAAAAAACCTCAAAGAGAATTCATGATTTGAAATACGAAAACAAGGTATTTTTTTGTTTAAATTCGATAAAACTGATTGCCCGATAGCCTGTTCCGTTGGAGATATCAAATTATTGTAACTTTTGAAACTTATTACAGTTTTGACTTCACAGTTCATCAGTTCAACCCGTGATCATGGTGCATGCTACTGATTCGACAGTAGCATGCACCATGGTCACGGGTTGATATAGGGAAACCATCACACTCCTATATTATCATGGTGGCCTAGTGGTAGCCTGGTAGCAGCCCTGCCTTCCGATCCTAAAGACGTGGGCTTAAATCCAGTCGTGCACCTATTAAAAGTTCAGTGGTCCGACTGACTTGCCTAAATAACTAGGTAGTCCTTGAGACTTGATGGAATCTTAATAACTGATACACGCTACACGCCTTTCTAGAAAATAAACATTTCATTATCACCTTTTTCAGCTGATATCAGGTTCGCCAGGTCAATACATTTTTTACCGAGAGACTTCGCCTGACCTGACGTTTTTGCTGTACTGATAACATTGCAGTGATATCAACGTTCGGCGGTCAACGATTAGATTTTTTAGACACTCATCGTAGAACATAAAATAATACCACGTGTAGAACGGGCACTGCGCCCCCCCACCCCCCCATTTGAGCTTCCACAACCCGCAGGCTTGTGGTTATGCCGCCTTCCTAATGCCGCCTTCCTACGGTGCGTAATATCACGCACCGTAGGAAGGTAGCATAACAAACATTATGTCGAGTGCACAAAAAGAGCCTCATTGAGGGTGCACTTGAAATCCTTTCACCACACTCTGGTTTGAAAGAACCAGTGAAACGATAAG
The DNA here is from genome assembly GCA_939531255.2 of Thera britannica. Lineage (NCBI taxonomy): Eukaryota > Metazoa > Arthropoda > Insecta > Lepidoptera > Geometridae > Thera > Thera britannica. Next base: position 2,657,036 of record OW618042.2, on the reverse strand, counting down.
AAGGAGATTACCTATTTTGTTTGAACATCTTTTCAACTTGTATTTCAAGCAATAAATATACTTTTCATTACTCATACTCTGAAAGTAGGTCTGAAGTTGCCTGAGGGGCCTAATTGAAAGTAAAACTTTCAGCCCTAGGGAGAATCGCTTTCTACTGACAGCTGTCAAATTATAAAAAATAAACAAGTTCTATTTTATTTAACCATGTTCCAACTTTCGAAAGTCTTTCTGACTGCAAAGAGGTCGTTGAACCAAATTCCAACTTTTTATTCAGCAAGTAGGTTGGAAACCCATTACAACGGTAAGAAGTTTAAAAAGTCTAATTAGAGCGCAATGTAAAATTTAAATTTAAATAACATAAAGATAGTATTAAATAAATAATATATCTTCTAAATTACTTGATTAATATAGCTTCAACTATTTATTTAAAATAACATAGATTTGAGCAAACAATTTACCATTTTTTAAATTATGAGAATGAAAACAATGGCTGAATAATGCTGGCGAGCCGTAGCCGAAGGCCCGCCAGAGAAAAAGAAAAAAAAAACCGGGAAGGCGGCAATTCAATCTTCATTTTCACTAATTTTTCTTTCATGTTTTTATTTTTACTTTCCTTGTATTCGTAATGAAAAGCACAGTGTTTACCTCGGGTGAAAGTCTTTTAAGTCCCTCAAGCTCCATTGGCGCCCTCGCTTACGCTCTGGCGCCAAACCCGTCTCGGGACTCAAAAAACGTGACTTTCAACACTCAGGTAACAATGTACTATTGACTTTGATATCCGCATAGAGACAGTCTTTGTTTTTCGTAACCCATATTGTCCTCGCTTGGCAATGGTCTGCCCTAAATCCAACAGTAATTAAATAAATATTTATGACAATTCACACAACACTATCTAGTTCTCGGTGGGGATCGAACCCACGACCTACGGCGCAGAAGGCAGAGGTATATACTACCAACCGAGCTGAGAGGCCAGTCTCTATCTTTCCCTTGTTCCCACCATTACTTTGTTTTATTTTCCTTAAAAAAGTAAAGGATATTTGTGGCTCTCTCGCTCTAACCACCGAACATTGGTTCGGTGGACTAAATTCAGATTAATGATTAATTACTTTTCAGGAAAATTTTATGAATATTTAACAGGAACGGAAAAACTATCACGTGGGTGAAGCTGGCGTCAACTATTTAAAAAAATATGTCCAACTATTTTAGAAGGGCTCGTTCGGGGAAGTACTACCACCATGCCTATTTCTGCCGTGAAGCAGCATTGCTGTGTTTTGGTTTGAAAGGGTGTGGGTGCCGGTGAAATTACTAGCACGTGAGGGTGAACATCTGCCTATATGCCTTAAGTTTATGGACGCAAGGAAGTGCATCGTAGGGCACATTCCTGACATGCATGACCTACGAGGCAATGTTTTGTTATAAGCGATGGTAACCACTTAACATCAGGTATAAATGCTTGTTCCATCTGCTAGTTGTAAAAATAAAACTATGCATTTTAAACGCGTTACTTTTTAAGGCGTACTGTACATCCATGTACTCTGCGAGCCTGTGGTTTCAGCATACCCAAAAAGCTTACAATGCTCTGCGGGTCCAGTTTAATAATGCTTTTAGAACGCTGTTGCGTCTCCCGCGATTCTGTAGTGCCTCAGGCATGTTCGCAGATGCGCGCACGGACTCTTTTGACGTCATCTGGCGGAAAAAAACGGCCTCACTACTGAGCAGAATGCGCGAGAGCAACAACAGCATCCTAAAAGAAATTTCATCCAATTATGCCTGTCCTCTGGTGTGGAAGCTCGCCCAGAGGACCAAATCTGTTTTAGTTATTAAGTACTAACCCCTAGCCTTAAGTTTTATTAACACTATTGGACTATCTAAGTTGTCTTGAATAAAAAACTATATTATTATTATTAAACGTAGTTTGTTAAACTATTAAAATAGGATGTTCTTGCAACTTTGCAACTTGCAACTTGCTGGCTGGATGGTTATTCATGTCTCAGATCAGTTGGTAGTAGCTCTGCCTTCTGCGCCATAGGTCGTGGGTTCGATCCTTACTGATAACAAATCGTTGTGTGGTGTTGTCTCTGTCTGGGTGTTGTATTCTAAGTATGTACCTATTTACAAAATATGAATGTAAGTATTATAAGCTATCTGGTTCCCATAGAACAAGTTCTGCTTAGTTTGGGGCTAGATAGTGTTGTGTGGGTTGTCTTCAATTTTCACTCAACACTATCTAAGCAAAACTTGTACGAAGGGGACTTGAAGATAGCTAATAATATAATACTGAACCTTTTTTTTAACCGACTTCCAATCAAAAAGGAGGAGGTTCTCAATTCGGTTGTATTTTTTTTTTTATGTTTGTTTCCGCATAACTTCGTCATTTGTGAGCCGATTTGAAAAAATATTTTTTTATCTGAAAGGTACTGCTTCCAGATTGGTCCCATTTAAATTTTATTAAAATCGGTGTTGCCATTTTTTTAATGTTTGTAACTGCATGCCTCCGTCATTTATGAACCAATTTAGAAAATTATTTTTTATTTGGAAGGTTATTCTTACGTCCAGATTGTCCCAAACAAATTTGATTAAAATCGGTTTAGCCGTTTGACAATGAAGTCGGTTTCTCAAGTTTTTTAAACTTATAATTATTCTCAATTAAATTAAATTAAATTAAAAATTTGTTTATTCAGATGTCAAAAGATCCATTTTCTTAAAACTAACATAACACATACAATAGCACATCAAAAAATAATAAAATAAACAGAGAACATTACAGTAGGAGTTCACACGAATGGTTACCTAGTTAATGTAATAAACTTGACTGGCATTGGGATTGATTAAGGCAGCCACCCAGTAGTTTTGTAGTGGGCTGTCCCATCTGCCAGCCAGTACTCTAAGTATACTGTTGGAGCTAGCCAACATTCTGCGCTTGACGGAAGCTATTTTATTACGCATTATGGCGTGAAAGTCGTTGACATGTGCGTCAGCAAACATGCCCGACGCACTGCAGAATCTTGGTAGCCCCAACAATACCCTAAACATGTTATTGTACAGGACACGCAAGGCGCTGAGGGACGACTTATTAAACCTACACCACAGGCCGCTTGTGTAGAAAGATAGACAGAATGATTTAAATAAAGTTACTTTGACCTCACCTGAACAATGCGCAAACCTGCGGGCCAGCATATTGCCCCTTACCGCCAGCGCCCTGCGCTCCCTTTCTATGTCGGCATCATCTTTCAAATCAGTAGTGACCATATGACCTAAATATTTAAACACAGAAACTCTTGCTAGCTCACAACCATCAAGATAAACGGGGGGGATGAGGCTGAGGCAGCAGCCACGAGCTGAAAAAACCATCATTTCACTTTTTTTGCTATTGTATTGCAGCCCATACGTTTTAGAATAGTTTTCGCAAACCCGCAGCAGCTTCCCCAGGGCGCAGACCGACGGGCTCAGCAGCACCATGTCATCCGCATAGCTAATATTGTTAACCATTTGGCCATCAACGGAGCACCCTGCATGCATGCTGCTCAGCTCGTCGATGAGCTCGTTCACGTACACGCAGAAAAGCTTCGGGGATGTTAACCCCCCCTGCCTCACTCCACATTCCAGCCTGTACGTGTCCGATACCTCACCCGCCCACCTCACACAGTTATCCTGATGCGCGTACCAGTGCTTAAACAGATTTACAACCTCACATGGCATACCAGTGGCCTCTAGTTTCTCCCACAGTATCCTATAAGAAATACGGTCGAACGCTTTTGACAGGTCAAGAAAGCACCCATAGACTGGCGTCTTTCTTTTCGTATAGTACCTGACAGTCTCCTTGAGGGCAAAGATGGCGCTTTCTGTTGACAGCCCAGCTCTAAAGCCAAACTGCGCATCATTGAGTTTAAGGTGTTTGCCCAGCTGCTTATCAAGGAGACTATCAATTACTTTCGCCGAGACCGTAGCCAAAGATATTTGCCTGTAGTTATTCCATACATACCTACTTAGAATACGGTATAACACCCAGACATAGAACAAACATCAAGGTGCACCGCACAAATATTTGTTCGGATTATTTGGATCGAACCCACCACCCACGAATAGTTTTAACACTGATTACCTATCTTTAGAGTCTTTACCTATCATTTAGGTCTACCACAAGCTCTGTCTGGCTTTGTCTCCGGCTCTAGTTTTGAGTCTGTGCTCACCAGTGTATTATACTGTGTGTGTGACGTTTCGACATAGTATTTATTTAGTCAACACTCACACAGACTCAAAACCAGAGCCAGAGACAGAGCCAGACAGAGGTTGTGGTGGGCCTACTATCTTTTGAGAGACTGATGTTACTAAGGCCACTTTGCTAAGTAAATACTGATTTCATCATTAAGTTTTTTTCCCTACATTTACTATTATCATAATATTTTTGTGCACTTCCGACCTCTTGTTCATACATAAAATACATAAATACTTTTGTTCTCTTGTCTTTGTCTCTTGTCTGGGAACCCTGCCTTCGGCAGGGTTCCCACTACGCCGGACCGGCAGATCTGCCGCGCCGGTAAATCTGCCGGAAGGGCTTATTGGCTGTACAATTTATATGAAGCTATTCACATTATCCCGGGTCCGGCATTTTTGCCGAGCCCGGCATTTTTAGGGTTCCGTAGCCAAATGGCAAAAACGGAACCCTTATAGATTCGTCATGTCTGTCTGTCTGTCTGTCTGTCTGTCTGTCCAGCCGTGTCACAGCCATTTTTCTCCGAAAACATAAAAGCTAGACTGATGAAACTTGGTGAGTAGATGTATTCTGTGAACTGCATTAAGGTTTTTACACAAAAATAGAAAAAAAACTATAAATTTTGGGGGTCCCCATACTTGAAACTGAAACTCAAAAATTTTTTTTTCATCAAACCCATACGTGTGGGGTATCTATGGATAGGTCTTCAAAAATTATGTTGAGGTTTCTAATATCGTTTTTTTCTAAAACTATACATTTTGGGGGTCCCCATACTTGAAACTGAAACTCAAAAGTTTTTTTTTCATTGAACCCATACGTGTGGGGTATCTATGGATAGGTCTTCAAAAATGATGTTGAGGTTTCTAATATCGTTTTTTTTTAAACTGAATAGTTTGCGCGAGAGACACTTCCAAAGTTGAAAAAACCTCTAACTTCTAAAAGAAGAGAATGATAAATCCAAAAAAAATATATGTTGTACATTACTATGCAAACTTCCAACGATATTTGGTTTGAACGAGATCTAGTCAGTAGTTTTTTTTTTATACGTCATAAATCGTAAACCGCATTTTACCTTTCGACGAACTACAAAAACCTTTATATTATGTTAATTGATGCTACGGAACCCTTCATGGGCGAGTCCAACTCGCACTTGGCTGCTTTTTTACCTAGCGTTTTGTCACTACAAAATGCCGGCAAAATCACCGGACCGGAGTAATGTGAACCAGTTCCGGTCCGTGTTCCCCGCCCCGCCCGTGCTCCCCGCACTTCATTCGGCTCGCATTTTCTGAGTAAAGTAAACGTGTAGCATCCAGCACGACTTTGATCCGTCACTTCTAAGTTCACCGATCAATGTTTCAAATGTCCCAAGTGAAAATCTTTCCCGTAAAATAGGATGTACCCAATACTATCTTGTTTTATTTTGCCTTCTGTACTACCACCACCACAACACAACAATTTCGTCGTCCATTGTGGGCACAGGTCCAAATTCAACTGAGGTGCTTGTCCGATTTTCTTGTGGGATCCGGTGTAATGTGAACACTCCGTCCGGTGTCCGGTTTCCGGCAGATTAGCCGGTCCGGCATAGTGGGAACCCGGCCGAAGAGATTACTTTCAGCAATAATACATTTCTGCAGTTGTAAGTCTTATTTAGTGGCATCACTGCGCGGACCTGGTACGCTCCTCTCCGTTCAATGGTTGTCTGGAAGAGATCGCGCTTCAGCGATAAGACCGCCCATTGTTCATTATTATATTTTACAATTCACAACTCCAACTCCTGAACTGAACCTGAAAGCTGTGGCGTACATAAATGTATAGCGGAGGCCTCATTTCCAGGAAGATCGATTCTGAGCTCTTCCATCCACCGACTTACCGCGATCTTAACAATGTCGACGGTCCATCTGGTGGGTAGGAACCCTATTTTCGCCTTCCGGTTCGTGGTCGCCATTTAAGAACTTTTATTCCTATTAATTGTGTGTATACATTTCTAGCGCAGTCGACTGTACCTAGCCCATTTCTCACAATAAGAGGGTTTTCAGTAAGAATAGAAAGATAAATAGCACCTCTCGCCATTAGAATCAGTTTGCACAATGCTCAATAAAACTAAAAGCCACTCGGTTCATTATGAGTTTGTCACCGAGATGCAAGTGGCCCTTAGGGCTGCTACGCGTTAATTGAATCTGTTTTTTTTTTAATTTAACTAGCTGATAGAACAAACATATGGCCCACCTGAAATTAAGTGGTAACCATCGCCTATAAACTATTTAAGCCATTTTTGGCTATGAATGGCTCGTGTAACCTTGGAATGAATGGCACAAAAGTCTGAACATCTGTGTGCTTCGTTGATGAGCAGTTGATGGGCGTAGTGCATCGTAGGACACTGCTCTGCGTCCATCAACTTCCTTCCTGAGGGTTCCTGATGTGCCTCAATGCTTTTTTATAGTTGGGTTACCACTTAACATCAAGTTGTAAAAAAATATATACTGCTATTAACTATATGGTATCACGCGTGAAAAGCTGTAGGTGGTTGGATTAGCCATAAGTTTTATTTGATTGAAGTCCTTGTCAGCTTAAATCTCAGTGACAACCCTAGATTCATCCGGCGAGCATAGGTCTCGTGACCTGGTTAGCTTCCTCATAGCCCACAGAAATAACCCACAGCTTGTTTACTGGATGTTTACTTACTGTTTATTTAGTGACTGATTATAATATTAGATTACATCCATTTCTCATCATAACTTTTTTTTTATCCCTACCTTATCTGTCATTTTTAACATTCTGGTGGATATTATTTAGGAAGCTTGAATGGCGCCGTTTATTTAAACAGCTGGGCAGTTAATTGCGTGACGAATTCAACTACTTGACAGAAAATTGTCAAATGTAAAACTGTAAGGATAAAAACGAGCAAACTACATCGACTTCAGTGAACGCGACTCAAATTATTTAAAAATCGCAACCTGTTGATATCATTATTGCTGGATTGCTGGATGGCTGGATAGCAAAACGGCTTAAGAGTTCGTGCAAGATGCTGCGCGTACATAATGGTGAAAAACATAAAAAAAAGTGGCCAAGTGCGAGTTGGACTCGCCCATGAAGGGTTCCGTAGCAGCAAGTAATATAATATAGAAGTTCTAGTAGTTCGTGGAAAGGTACATTGCGGTTTACGATTAATGACGTGTTAAAATAAACTACTTACTAGATCTCGTTCAAACCAAATTTTGTTTGAAGTTTAGATGGGAATGTAGTACATCATATATATTTTTTTAGTTTTACCATTCTCTTATTTTAGAAGTTACAGGGGGGGACACATTTTACCACTTTGGAAGTGTCTCTCGCGAAAACTATTAAGTTTAGAAAAAAACGTCAACATCATTTTTGAAGACCTTATTCAATACCCCACACGTAAGGGTTTGATGAAAAAAAGTTTTTTGAATTTCAGTTCTAAGTATGGGGACCCCCAAAATTTTATGTTTTTTTCTATGTTTGTGAAAAAATCTTAATGCGGTTCACAGAATACATCTACTTACCAAGTTTCATCAGTGTAGCTCTTATTGTTTCGGAGAAAAGTGTCTGTGACATACGGACGGAAAGACAGACAGACATGACGAATCTTTAAGGGTTCCGTTTTTGCCATTTGGCTACGGAACCCTAAAAAGTTAATATTTACACTACTTCGTCTTCATTCATGTGGCTGGGAACCCCTCTTCGGGAAAATGCTTGCTCCAGTTTACGCCATTTTTTTCTGTCCATGGCCTTGTTTTCCTGCTGCTTCAACTAAGTTGGGTCAATACTAGGAAATAGCCAGGACTGATACCTTGATCACACTTATCGGGCAAACGGGCGAGCCAGCGAAATGTTTCTCGACCAAGCGGCGATGTTAGAGAGGCTTTGAAATTAGCACATGCAAACAGTTCAGTTTTTAGAAGAACCAGATGTGGCTATTATCAGGGTAAGTAGATGTATCACAAACCAAACACAGTTCTTCACTGAAGTAAAGTAAGACTTTTATTGGAGGAAGTGGATACACTGGAGCGCCCGAGACTTCGATGCTTGATCTACACAAATCAGATTTATAAAAAATCAGATTTATAGTGTAATCGGTTTACGATTTATGACGTATAAAAAAAAAACTACTTGCTAGATCTTGTTCAAACCAAATATCGTTGAAAGTTTGCATAGGAATGCACATACAACATATATTTTTTTTAGTTTTATCATTCTCTTAAATTAGAAGTTAGAGGGGGGGTTAGACCAACTTTTTTCCACTTTGGAAGTGTCTCTCGCGCAAACTATTCAGTTTAGAAAAAAACTATATTAGAAATCTCAACATCATTTTTGAAGACCTTTTCATAGATAACCCACACGTATGGTTCGATGAAAAAATTTTTTTTTGGGTTTCAGTTTCACGGATGGGGACCCCCAAAATTTATTTTCTATTTTTGTGTAGAAATCTTAATGCGGTTCACAGAATACATCTACTCGCCAAGTTTCATCAGTCTAGCTCTTACGGTTTCGGAGAAAAATCGCTGTGACACGGACGGACAGACAGACAGACAGACATGACGAATCTATAAGGGTTCCGTTTTTGCCATTTGGCTACGGAACCCTAAAAATGGGCTCGATATATTGTCTTCCGATCACAAACATTGAATGGGGAGATCGAACTTGCATTGCGTTTCATGCAAGTCCTTATGATTATTTCAAGTCAGTTTTTTTACATTTTCCGCCATCTGTCACGCACCTATATTCATCCTTCCATCTCGGAAAGAGTATTTTTGCTCTTAAACACCACTATTTTGTTAAAACCAAAAAAAAAATGCTGATATTGGCTGCTGATACTGAACACATCCACGAAAAAAAAATTTTTTTGAGCAATTAAAAAAATATTTTTAAATAACCAAAATTTTTAGTCAAATATTGAGAAATGATTCAACAAGCAAAAATCATTTCATTCATAAACGCTAAATAACAAGCGGAACCGAACAGCGTAATTTTTTTCTCTATAGTACTACGTAACTTAATGTGTCCATAATTTTATGCAGGATTTCTGAAAATTTTAACATTTAATAACTTTGTCATTTTATCGAAACTAAAAATTCTGATTGCACATTCATAATGTTCTACCCCTACTACATTACCCAATTTTTTTTTTTGTAGTTACAAAATAGTGGTGTATATCTGAGTGCACGAGACTGCTTCTTTATACGCCATACGTCCGACCCACGTGGAGTATTGCGGTCACCTCTAGGCAGGAGCACCTGGATACCAGCTTGAACCCCTTGATTCGGATCCATAAGACGTGCTGTGCGAAATGTTGACGACCCCAGTCACACAAGCGTTATTGTGCCCTTATTAGGAGGCCTTATGCTAGTTGGTCCTAAAATTAGCCCATTTATAAATTAACTACATTAAATCCAAGCCACCCGCCATCTCCAAGCACGCTGAAACTCTACAAGACTAGACAGATCTATAAAAATGAAATCAACGCTTCCTGTCGCCATGTTTTGGTGTCATCCATCGGAAGCGTAGTCAAGGAAACGATTAATTGTTAAAAAGATGCTTTAAATAGGCGCATCCGTTCTGTAGGGATTTTCCAAAATCTACTTTTAGCTAGCTTTGCCCTTTTTTAGGTGGCTAGCGATCGGTCCGATGTTAATGATGTCCTTTGGATAAGTTAGCGTGGAGAGAGCTTATTGGAAAAGTCCAAAAATCCCTTTTTTTATGTAACTAGCTGATGGAACAAGCATATGGCTCACCTGATGATAAGTGGTAACCATCGCCTATAACAAAGCAATGCCTCGTAGGTCACGCACTTCAGGAACGTACCCTAAGATGCACTGCCCTGCGACCATGAACTGGAGGCATACAGATATTCAGCCTCACGTGTCAGTAATTATACCGGCACCCATACCCTTCAAACCGAAATACAGCAATGCTGCTTCAAGGCAGAAATAGGCATGGTGTAGTACTTCCCCGGACGAGCCCTTCACAACGAGCTCTACTACTACTAAAATCATCATTTGATTCCAACCCCAATTTGGTTGAATTCGTTTAAAAAATCCACAGTATTTCTGTAAATTCTAACAAAATCAAGATTGATAGTGGAATAGACAAAAACTGACTTTTACACACATATAGTACCATCGACTGATAAGTAAGTTTTACGTAAATGAGATGTTTCATGAAACTATAGAGCCCGCGCTAGGTCTGCGTACACCATTCATAAATACTGCTTAGCGATATAGTAGGTATGTATTCGTTTTAATTTGTTATTTTTCTTGTATTTTTCTTCGTTTATTTGTACATAGAGATTTTCTTGATCAACGAGAGAAACACAACGTACCAAAAACATGGTGGACCAACATGACCACATTTTTACAAGAGTACACAAGGATACGCATCCGACCGGGATTTTCAATGTCCCTAAAAGTCCCTATTGATCTCTGACAAACATAAGCTATCCCGAGTGAAAAATGTCTGTCTATACTCAAAAAGCCAATTCTCAGTGAGAATTGGCTTTTTGAGTATCGCATCTCGTGTTGAAAAATATGCCATCAACATGTTGATGGCATATTTTTCAACACGAGATGCGTTACGTTACACGCTTATCCAATAATCGAACGATTAATCGATCGGTCATTTACTATTTATCCTAGTGTTTTGTTCAATTATTTATCAAATGATATTTCAATTTGTTACTCCAATTGAATTACGTTTATACAAAGCTAAAATGTTGGGAAAAATTGAGTTTATAGGTCAAAATTTCAAAATTCAAGTTTATTATATCAAACTGACTAATAACGGAACGTAATTCGGCGCATACTTCATCAGTGTTGCTATTTAATTCTATCTAAACTGTGAAAACTGTACCTTCCTAGCCATTAAGATCTTCTCTGTACAACAGTTATGCAATAAATATTTCTGATTTCTGATTTCTGATTTCTAACGATAAAACGCTAGATCTAGCAGTTGGAGGACTTACTCGTAACTAATATTTTATTTTTAGCCTCGAAGTAGAATAGTTCTTAATAGCAACAAAGTTGTCTATATCACGTTATTCAAACTGTACAAACTAAAATAAATAATAAACAAATAAATAATGCGGACAATCCACACAACACTATCTAGCCCCAAACTAAGCAGAGCTTGTATTATGGGAACCAGATAGCTGATACATTACTTAAATAATCCTTTTTTTTTTGTAAATACATACATAGAATACAATATACCACGGCCTTGCGAGGGGCTCTCAGTTTTCTCTGCGTGGGCCGTGCGGGTGGCACCTTACTGGGCTTAGGTGCTGCAGTTTTGCTTCGCTTTTTTAGGGTTCCGTAGCCAAATGGCAAAAACGGAACCCTTATAGATTCGTCATGTCTGTCTGTCTGTCTGCCTGTCTGTCCGTCCGTATGTCACAGCCATTTTTCTCCTTAAGAGCTGGACTGATAAAACTTGGCGAGTAGATGTATTCTGTGAACCGCATTAAGATTTTTACACAAAAATAGAAAAAAAACTATAAATTTAGGGGGTCCCCATACTTTAAACTGAAACTCAAAAAAAAAATTTTCATGGAGCCCACACGTGTGGGGTATCTAAGGCAAGTTTATTATGCCCACTTGATGTGCGGGCAGGTTTTTACGCAAGTAGGCCGCTGGCGGGCTTTTTTTGCGTGACCCTTGACACGTGTTGCTCGAACTTTTATAGGTTCTACAACACGCCGTATTCCTCACGATGTTTTCCTTCACCGTTTTGAGAGTACTGGCCTAGTGCACATAAATTTTTCGACAGAAAAACTCATTGGTACACGAGTGGATTTGAACCCATGACATTCGGATCGGAAGGCGGGGCCACTACCACTAGACCACCAGTGCTCTCTGTGGGGTATCTATGAATAGGTCTTCAAAAATGATGTTGAGGTTTCTCATATCGTTTTTTTCTAAACTGAATAGTTTGCGCGAGAGAAAAATATATGTTGTACATTACTATGCAAACTTCCAACGATATTTGGTTTGAATTGAGATCTAGTGAGTAGTTTTTTTTTTATACGTCATGAATCGTAAACCACAATTTACCTTTCGACGAACTACAAGAACCTTTATATTTTGTTACTTGTTGCTACGGAACCCTTCATGGGCGAGTCCAACTCGCACTTGGCTGCTTTTTTTCGCTTGCGGCGGCTTACCTCGTGCCACTCCTCTTCTATGGGCGGAGGGGCAGGACTCGACGGGCGGGGTGCCGCGGCCTCAGCGTTCTGCGTTTTCCTTTTATGAGCTTCGGCTACTTCACTAGAGCTAGCCCTAGCTTCCGTCTGAGGGAGAGGCTTAGGGGTAGCTTCTTTTGCCGCGAATGTGTTCGCTTTCGTCTTGTCTGCGGCTAGAGGCGGCCGCAGCGGTGTGGTCAGCGTTTCCATAATTAGCTTCATTAAATAGACTAAGCATACAAAATGATAAAATATATCATCATTATTTTTTGTAAAATGTCATGTTCATATCGGGATATCTCCAAATGGACAACGAATTGGTGAAAGTTGATAAGGTAAACGTTGTTGCTATTAAAAAGACCTATCCAATGACACTACAGTTATTGCTGTTGGAGGGGGGTACCAATATGCCCATTGTCCTTTATTTGCCTACTACTATTAGCTTAAAACAGCTTTTACAGAACAGAAAAAACAAACGTAGTTAATAATATTCATTTTTTTTATTGAACTAACTGAAATACATTTCACTAGCGGGAAACACTCAAACCCCTCAAACCACAAGGAAGAAGAAGAATTTGTTTTGTTTGTGTTTTTTGTACAAAAGTAAATAAATGATTTTATCCCCAAAATATTTGCATTAAGGACAAAACTATAAGTGGGGCTCGTTGTGTTATTTCCAAAGATGTGCATTTCTCCAGCTTCCTCATATGGAAATTGCGAATTCTGAAAACGCCAACATTTAAAGCATAATTGGAGCAATCATTGATTTGAAGGAAAATTTAGCAGCAAAAAAAACAACGACTCTATGAGACTTTATAGGTGTGTTAGCTGGAGAGCGGCTCCACAGCTTCCTCATTCAGTGTGGGCAAACGGCTAACGATAGAGCTATATAGTAAACGCCAAATTTTAGAATTAGAGCACCCGGCATAAAAAAAATCAAGTCTCTAGCTCGAAAACTCTTTGAGTTAGAAGACTATAACAACGTGTTTGCTGGGAAGCCATTTCTCCAGCTAACACATGTGGATCTCAGGAATGGCTATAGCTAGAAAGTTGTTTGATATCTCCAAATTTAGAGCAAAAAATATCATGGATGCTCCAAATATTTCAAGTGTCTAGGTTCAAAACTCACCGAGTTAGAAGCTTTGATGACTGTGTTAGCTGGAGACACGTTTGTCTGGCACGCACATGCTACATCTGAGGATCTACAATAGCTACAGATTCGGTTGACGTGTCCAAACCGAGCTATGAATTAGAGCACTCGGCTCCAAAATTTTGGACTCTCTAGGACAAGTAGTTTCCTAGTAATGAACAAAAGAACATTTTGCCGCCAGAATTTTCAAATGTATGTTCGCACCCGTAAAAATGCGGCGTTGCCGCTCTGAAAGTTTGGTATCAGCGTAGGAATTTGAACGTTATTCGGTTTATTTTAGATCGCGATACGAGTCATTTTCGTATGCGCTTAGCGGTTTTGATTTCTGAAACCTCAAACTCATATTTTCTCTTTTTGTTAGGTTGAGAGCTTTCTCTCTATCTATATGAGAATTGTGTGTTGCCCGTTCTTGTTCGTTTTATAGTTTCTTTAGTAATGCGTGTCTTTTAGGTATTCTTAGAAAAAAAACTTTATTTGGTTCTGTAAATAGGTACCTGCTAGGCCAGTGTTGATGACTCTACCTACTCTGCCTGTTGTTAGCCGTCTGTTCTCTGTGTTTTACTGTATTCAGTCAGGTTTTTATGAGCGTATCGAGTAAACCAGGCGGACGGAAAATAGGTATTTACTGCGGCTTGCTAGTTGTGTGCGTACTCACGCACACTTGCCCCCTATCACTTGCCATCTCACCAGATGGCAAGTGATAGGGGGGGCATCTCACCATGTTGTGCCGACCCCACCTGGTGGGTAAGGGCAGGAAGAAGAAAAAGCACTTTTTGGGGTTTTTTGTTTCATTTTCAACTATATTCCTATATTGTGAATTGGACATAAGTTTTTGAATCCAAGATGGCGGCTTCATTTTTTTTCCCAAAAAATGGATATTAGTATCGTTTAGTAGGTTTTTGGGGGCTCTGGTTGTGAATTCGACATTATTTTTTGACTCCAAGATGGCAGCTTCATTTTTTTTCTAAAAAAATGGATATGGGTATCGTTTTATAGGTTTTTGGGGGCTCTGATAATGAATACGACATTATTTTTTGAATCCAAAATGGCTGCTTCATTTTTTTTCTCAAAAAATTGATAATGGGTATCGTTTCATAGGTTTTTGAGGGCTCTAATAATGAATTCGACATTCTTTTTTGAATCCAAGATGGCGGCTTCATTTTTTTCCTTCAAAATGGATATGGGTATCGTTTAAAAGGTTTTTGGGGGCTCTGATTGTGAATTCGACATTATTTTTTGTATCCAAGATGGCGGCTTCATTTTTTTCTCAAAAAATGGATATGGGTATCGTTTAATAGGTTTTTGGGGGCTCTGGTTGTGAATTCGACAATATTTTTTGAATCTAAGATGGTGGCTTCATTTTTTTTCTTAAAAAATGGATATGGGTATCGTTTAATAGGTTTTAAATGGCTCTGATTGTGAATTCGACATTATTTTTTGTATCCAAGATGGCGGTATCATTTTTTTTCTCAAAAAATGGATATGGGTATCGTTTAATAGGTCTTTGAGGGCTCTGATTGTGAATTTGACATTATTTTTTTATCAAAGATGGCGGCTTCAGGTTTTTTCTCAAATAATGGATATGGGTATCGTTTAATAAGTTTTCGGGGGCTCTGATTGTAAATTCAACATTAATTTTCGAATCCAAGATGGTGGTTTCATTTTATTTCTTAAAAAATGGATACCTATGGATATCGTTTAATAGGTTTCTGGGGGCTCTGATTGTGAATTCGACATTATTTTTTTATCAAAGATGGCGGCTTCAGTTTTTTTTTTTAATAATGGATATGGGTATCATTTAATAAGTTTTTGGGGGCTCTGATTGTGAATTCAACATTAATTTTTGAATCCAAGATGGTAGTTTCATTTTATTTCTTAAAAAATGGATATGGATATAGTTTAATAGGTTTTTGGGGGCTCTGATTGTGAATTCAACATTATTTTTTGAATCCAAGATGGTTGCTTTTTTTTTCTCAAATAATGGATATGGGTATCGTTTAATAGGTTTTTGATGGCTCTGATTATGAATTCGACATTATTTTTTGAATCCAAGATGGCGGCTTCATTTTTTTCTTTAAAAATGAACATGGGTATCGTTTAATAGGTTTTTGGGGGCCCTGATTGTGAATTCGACATTATTTTTTGAATCCAAGATGGCGGCATCATTTTTTTTCTCAAAAAATGAATATGGGTATCGTTCAATATGTTTTTGGGGGCTCTGATTGTGAATTCGACATTAATTTTTTAATCCAACATGGCGGCTACATTTTTTTTCTTAAAAAAACGGTTTTCTGTATAGTTGGTTTACTTACGATAGCTGAACGAGACAACGTCATACAGCTGTCCATGCGAACGCATCGCTCACTCAAAAAGGAGAAACAGATGTCGAACACTGCCGAACGCTGAGGCCGATTGTGCTTCTTTGGCACTCTTTCCACGCTCTCGTTTGCATTGCGTGCATTTGGCTCTATTGAATTATAGGACTATAAGATATAAATGATATCTATATCCATTTTTTAAGAAAAAAAAAAATGAAGCCCACATCTTGGATTCAAAAAATAATGTCGAATTCACAATCAGAGCCCCCAAAAACCTTTTAAACGATATCCATAACCATTTTTTAAGAAAAAAAATGAAGCTGCCATCTTTGATTCAAAAAACAATGTCGAATTCACAGTCAGAGCCCTCAAAAACCTATTAAACGATACCCATATCCATTTTTTTAGAAAAAAAATGAAGCAGCCATCTTGGATTCAAAAAATAATGTCGAATTCACAATCAGAGCCCTCAAAAACCTATTAAACGATACCCATATCCATTTTTTGAGAAAAAAAATGAAGCAGCCATTTTGGATTCAAAAAATAATGTCGAATTCACAATCAGAGCCCCCAAAAACCTATTAAACGATACCCATACCCATTTTTTAAGAAAAAAAATGAAGCTGCCATCTTGGATTCAAAAAATAATGTCGAATTTATAATTCGAGCCCCCAAAAACCTATTAAATGATAACCTTAACCATTTCATTAGAAAAAAAATGAAGCTTCCATCTTTGATTCAAAAAACAATGTCGAATTCACAATCACAGCCCTCAAAAACCTATTAAACGATGCCCATATCCATTTTTTATGAAAAAAAATGAAGCAGCCATCTTGGATTCAAAAAATAATGTTGAATTCATAATCAGAGCCCCCAAAAACCTATTAAACGATATCCATATCCATTTTTTGAGAAAAAAAATGTAGCAGCCATTTTGGATTCAAAAAATAATGTCAAATTCACAATCAGAGCCCCCAAAAACCTATTAAACTATACCCATACCCATTTCTTAAGGAAAAAAATGTAGCAGCCATTTTGGATTTAAAAAATAATGTCAAATTCACAATCAGAGCCCCCAAAAACCTATTAAACGATACCCATATCCATTTTTTGAGAAAAATATGAAGCCACCATCTTGGATTCAAAAATTAATGTTGAATTCACAATCAGAGCCCCCAAAAACCTATTAAATGATACCCTTAACCATTTTATTAGAAAAAAAATGAAGCTTCCATCTCTGATTCAAAAAACAATGTCGAATTCACAATCACAGCCCTCAAAAACCTATTAAACGATGCCCATATCCATTTTTTATGAAAAAAAATGAAGCAGCCATCTTGGATTCAAAAAATAATGTTGAATTCATAATCAGAGCCCCCAAAAACCTATTAAACGATATCCATATCCATTTTTTGAGAAAAAAAATGTAGCAGCCATTTTGGATTCAAAAAATAATGTCAAATTCACAATCAGAGCCCCCAAAAACCTATTAAACTATACCCATACCCATTTCTTAAGGAAAAAAATGTAGCAGCCATTTTGGATTTAAAAAATAATGTCAAATTCACAATCAGAGCCCCCAAAAACCTATTAAACGATACCCATATCCATTTTTTGAGAAAAATATTAAGCCACCATCTTGGATTCAAAAATTAATGTTGAATTCACAATCAGAGCCCCCAAAAACCTATTAAACGATACCCATATCCATTATTTAAGAAAAAAAATGAAGCCACCATCTTGAATTCAAGACTGAATGTCAAATTCACAATTAGAGCCCTAAAAACCTTTAGAACAATAGGTATCTACGTTAACAACTTTTGAAGAAAAAAAATAAAACGTTTTCCGGAATAGAGCCAGCCCCCCACTTTTCTTCATAATTATTATATTTATAATATTTCCTTTCGCTTTCCCGTGAGTATTTACTGCAGCTCGCTATAGATAGTGCAACCCACGAAGGCGCACCCCACTATTCCTCCTAACCGTTTATAGTATATGTGTGCAAGCTTCCGTCAATGTTTGAGTGTTATCGGTACACACTAATTACCTATGAGTGCACACGCACACTACAATTAATAGACTACGGTTGGCGACTGCCACTCGGAGCAAACTCCCCGCACCCCGCGAGGGGCGCGTCTTCGTGAATTGCACTATCTATAGTTATGTACGTACTCACAGACACAATGATAGTTTCGCACGATGCCATTTACACCTAGTGTGACAAGAGTAGTTAACTCATGATTTGAAAACATTGTTGGTTAGTTGAGAGACTTAGAGATATAATTTCATGATATTTAAAACTAAAAATAAAAAATCTGAAGTCAGGTTTCTTAATAAATACATATTTAAACTTAAACTAACCATTATAAAACTTTTCTTTGGTGTTTTTTTGTTTCATTTTAACCTATATTCCGCTTCTTGAGCTACGTAATGAGTGTTTAAGACATGAATCCTAGGGTAACTATTTACCAGGCACGGGCAACACACAACTCCATCCGACTAACGTTCAAATTCCTACGCTGATACCATACTTTCAGAGCGGCAACGCCGCATTTTTACGGGTGCGAACATAATATTTGAAAATTCTGGCGGCAAAATGTTCTTTTGTTGATTACTAGGAAACTACTTGTCCTAGAGAGTCCAAAATTTTGGAGCCGAGTGCTCTAATTCATAGCTCGGTTTGGACACGTCAACCGAATCTGTAGCTATTGTAGATCCTCAGATGTAGCATGTGCGTGCCAGACAAACGTGTCTCCAGCTAACACAGTCATCAAAGCTTCTAACTCAGTGAGTTTTGAACCTAGACACTTGAAATATTTGGAGCATCCATGATATTTTTTGCTCTAAATTTGGAGATATCAAGCAACTTTCTAGCTATAGCCATTCCTGAGATCCACATGTGTTAGCTGGAGAAATGGCTTCCCAGCAAACACGTTGTTATAGTCTTCTAACTCAAAGAGTTTTCGAGCTAGAGACTTGATTTTTTTTATGCCGGGTGCTCTAATTATGCTCTAAAATTTGGCGTTTACTATATAGCTCTATCGTTAGCCGTTTGCCCACACTGAATGAGGAAGCTGTGGAGCCGCTCTCCAGCTAACACACCTATAAAGTCTCATAGAGTCGTTGTTTTTTTTGCTGCTAAATTTTTCTTCAAATCAATGATTGCTCCAATTATGCTTTAAATGTTGGCGTTTTCAGAATTCGCAATTTCCATATGAGGAAGCTGGAGACATGCACATTTCCAAAGTCTACTACTAGCAAGCTGAAAAACTACCGAATGAAACTGAATAGAGGTTTTTTACTCAAACAGCAGATGAGACTAGGGTAAAAAGATCAGCAGTAGACGTACACTGTTATATTTTACTAAAATCATCGTGTAAATCCCTGTCAATCATAATAATTGTTCACTGTCTCATTGAATCCTATTTAGTTGTCCAAATCTTTAGTTTTGATGCATTAGGTACCTATTTAGTACCTATTTACTTGGTATAAGTGCTGGGCAAGCCTATTCCATCTAAAATCAAATCAAAATTGTATTTATTCAGTTAAATTGTTCCAGGCACTATAAAGTTCCTCGAGTGTAATCACCAGTTTAGCCCCTGAGGCTTATTTATATCATCTACAATAGATGAAAAGGCCTGTATGTAAATACTTTTATTCATATTTGTATTTATTTTGTTGCAGGAAAATTTGAAAAAACTAATAGGCATACCCTATTAGTTGGTGAAGCCAAAAGTAAATTTAAAGCAAATCCTATAGGCATACCCTATTAGTTGGTGAAGCCAAAAGTAAATTTACTGCAAATCCTAAAAAATTATTACTTTTAAGTTAATATCCTTGAATAAAAATAGTGCTGGAAATTAATTGTGAATTTTGTTATTATGTATGTTTATAAATAAAGTAATGGTGTAAATAAAGATGTGGTTTTTATTCAGTTTTTTTTTTTTTTCCTCTTGTGAGTAGGTATATAAATATTATTTATTTCTAGGTAGAGACTGTTTGAGAACCATCAGTCTTATGATATTTTTCTTATAATGTAGGTTATTTTCTATTTTGATTGTATGTAAGTTCTCTATTCCAATTTTCAAGTATGGTAAGAATTGTAATGAAATCTCTTGTATTTAAATGATAATGATTAAAAAGACAAGCTTTTATCAGAGCATTGATTTAATATATATCTGCACTTATATTCATCCTATTATAATTCATAATTCTTTATTGCACACAGAGACATTTACAAATTATCTTTTATTATGAGTTTACTGTTCATGCCGTTTTGTGGAAGGTCCGGTAGCTCTTGAAAAACCTTCCCCAATCTTCAGATACTGCCTCATCGGGGGTTGTTGGGAAGTGTACCCATATTTTATTGAATTCTCTTGATACTGAAGATATGACAGATCCATTAGGATGCCTATACAGGGTTATTTATTATTAGCTGCAAATACTCAGGAATTAGGTTCAACAAATAAAATAAAAAATATTAATGAAATGATTTTTTTAGTATTGATTTAAGTTTTTGTATCAATTTTTTTTTAATTTCTTTACGGCTATTGCATAATGATTGCCATGGAGAACAGGACGATAACCCACCCAGACGGTGACTGAACGCAGTGTCGCTTACGGTGCGCGGGTGCGGATCAAAGGTCAAAATAGGTCAGGCGCCAATGATTCCAAAGGATATTCTTTATCGATTTTCTCGGGATTTTCATAACAAAACTTTTAAAAAATCATTTCATTAATATTTTTTATTTTATTTGTTGAACCTAATTCCTGAGTATTTGCAGCTAATTATGAATAACCCTGTATAGCCATAGCCGATACCGACTAGCTCCCTGTGCCCTAGAAGTATAATGTGATGAAGACCTAGAAAAATAATGAAATTGTCATAAAATAATACTTAGTTTGTAATCCACAATGGCAGAACAGTGTACTAATTTAACTTATTATTTTCGGTAAGGCCTTATAGGTAGGGACTTGTCTTATTATGCTGTTATGAGGCATATCATATCCACCAAAGGTTCCTCACCATTGAATTATATTTGGTTGGTAAGAGGTTAGGTTACCAAATTATACCTTTGATTTAGTGGAAATCTTTCTCTGCTGCAAGTAGGGACCGCACAATATCTTCGGTGAGTTCCCAGGCCAATGCTTTACTTAGCTTATAGTGATTCTTATAAGCATAATCGGAGAGCTCAAAGGCATTGCACAACTCCGCACTTTTTCTACGTTTTCCGTAGCTGTCGAGGATTCTACGATGAGGTCGTCCATGAATAACTTAAGGAAATCATCCATTCTCTCTTCGAAAAGAAGCAATAAAATAGAATTTTGCTGAAAATAATATTGTGTTTGTCAAACGATTATCCAATTCAAGAGATCTCGAATACTGCGTTCTGTCTCGGCTAGTCCGGACTAGACGTTGTGTCTCGCATGAACTTCGACCGAGAAAATTGAAGGAAGAAATCGTGAGAATACGCCAAGATGGTTGTCACGACTTTTTGACCGACCTATGACGACATCTCCACCGTAAAATAATCCCGGTCGGCGCGAGAATGACGCCCGGTTATACACTGCTTGCTTATTTTTCTTTGATAAAGTACGCTTTTATTAGCTTCACCCCTTTGAGCTCGATTTTGTCCTACTTTGAACGATCAGATTTGATTCAAACTTTGCACACCTGTCAAAGGTCGATGACAATGCAATAATATGAAAAAAAATATATGAAAAAAAAAATCTAAAAAGTAACAAAGTAACTAATTGAACTCATCATCATCATCATCATTATCAGCCTGAAGAAGTCCACTGCTGGACATAGGCCTCCCCTACACATTTCCAGGAAGAACAGTTCTGAGCTTTTTACCACCGACTTCCCGCAATCTTAGCAATATCGTCAGCCCATCGGGTGGGTGGGTGTCCTACGTTTCGTCTTCCAGTTCGTGGTCACCATTCGAGAACCTTTACTTTCCAACGGTTGCAAAGTTTTGGAACACAAAATCACGGTAGGAACCAAGCCGTAGTTTTCAATCCTATTACCAATACGCATTACCTATACTCATCCTACTTATTAGTAAGTACTCTCTTACTCTATTCTTGCAATCCTACTGAATAAACACATTTTTATTTTGATTTTGGTATATCTAAAATATGTCTCCATACCAACCTACCCTTATCACGTAAAGCCGATGCATTGTGACAGACAGTCGGTCGCGAGCGCGTGCGTAGTGGGAAGTCATTAGTTACGTCACAGATCAGCCAACAGTCACTTCTGCTTATTTATAACAATTGATTTGGGCTAACGATCCAAGACTTTTGAGACAAAACAGGACTAAAATCTGAAAAGGAAAAATCTTCACATCATTTCGACTAAAATTTATTAATTTTATAACATTTATTTTTATTTATTTTTTTAACATTTTATTTTATTTTTCGACTTAGACATGATTTTTTTATACAACAAGCTGATGGGTCAAGTAACCTTCTTCTTTATCAATGCATTGTCTCGTAGGTTCACACACATCAGGAACGTGCCCTACGATGTACTGCGCTGCATCCATCAACTTGAGGTATACAAATGTTCAGCCTCACGTGCCAGTAATTTCACCAGCACCCACCCTTCAAACCGAAACACAAGAAATCTGCTTCACGGCCGAAATAAGCATGGTGATAGTAGGTACTTCCCTGGACGAGCCACACACAATAAGCTCTACAAGATAGTGCAATCCACGAAGGCGCGCCCCACTATTCCTCCTAACCGTTTATAGTATATGTGTGCAAGCTTCCGTCAATGTTTAAGTGTTATCGGTACACACTAATTACCTATGAGTGCACACGCACACTACAATGAATAGACTACGGTTCGCGACTGCCGCTCGAAGCATACTCCCCGCACCCCGCGATCCCCTCAACCGAAAATTGGTGGGGCGCGTCTTCGTGAATTGCACTATCTATATTGAATGAATTGATAACCTACGTTTTGCGAACGAAAGCATCTAGAATGGCATCTTACCCCAGGGGATCATCTTGAAATGCTTTCCTATACTTAGTTACTATGCAAGTCTTGGCCGAAATAGCACATATATAAAATAGCGGTCTCATGCAAAATAAATAAATAAATAATGCAAACAATCCACACAACACTATCTAACCCCAAACTAAGCAGAGCTTGTACTATGGGAACCAGTTAACTGATATAATACTTAAATATATAATAACACCCAGACAGAGAGCAAACATCTGTTCATCACAAAAGTATTTGTTCTCGGTGGGGATCGAACCCACGACCTACGGCGCAGAAGGCAGAGCTACTGCCAACTGAGCTGTGAGGCCAGTCAGTTGAATCTTATCGTAGAATCTAAAAAGTTTGAAAACATAATTGTATCAAGTGCACGAAAGGAGCCTCTCTGAGGAGCAGTTGAAATCCTTTCACCACATTGGTTGAAAGAACCAGTGCCACGATAAGAAGAAAAATTGAGTATTAACTTGGAAAGTTTTATTTATTTTCCTTCCTGAAAAATATCAGCTAGAGAAATCCTTCGAAATATTTCTAGAATGAATCACACTGCAGTCTTTGCATCGAGTTTATGTCACAACAATCGACAATAGCCGGTCACGTCGCCTATTTCCTACCATATCTCTCGGATCGGCCGTTACTCAATTCTGGGTTACCGGTAGACGCACAGGGATGTAGCTAGGTCGTCTAGCAAGTTCGCAAAATGACTAATCGATTAAAACAATTATAGACCTGGATTTTGCGGGCAGAAACGATGAGAGATTGTGAGAACTAATGTTTTTACTTAGCGTTCTTAAGTAGTAAAATATGTCAAGTGCACGAAAGGAGCCTTAAAATCCTTTCACCACACTTAGTTCGAAAGAATCAGTGACACGATAAGAAGAAGAAGAAGTAGTAAAATTCGTTTTTGCAAAGTCGATAAAAATCGGAAAGAGTCGCAGTTTCGTTGAGTATGAGCGTCGACTCGATCTCGACAGAAGGCGAGACAGTGAAGGCCCGACCACCAGCGGTTATCTCCTTTAACTAAGTTGGCGGGGTAACTGACGTGCCCCGAATGTGCTCGTACCGAAAAGAAAAAGAAAAGAAAATATGACCCTCATATGATTTATATGAAATATGAACTGGAGGTGATATTTTCTTTATCAATAAGTTTCTGAAAAAAAGGAAAACATACGAGCACGTATAAAATATAGCAGATCTGATTTTTATGAGAAGAAATGGTTACTCTAGAGGCATTATCCAGGGAGGAAATAGGGGACTACGTTTGTATGGAGAGTCGCCTGTGTGATGCCCGCTTAATTAATAAAATTGGGTCCACCAGCCACACTAAGGGCACATCAGAGAGCGGAACAATGAAGTCCTCAAACAATAAGCAATAAGTAATATTCATTATTGTTTATTTCGTGGACACTATAACAGTAGGGTCGGTCCACAAACTGAAAGTCGCTCAGCGAGCTATGGAAAGGGCTATGCTCGGAGTCTCTCTGAAGGATAAAATCCGGAACGAGGTTATCCGACACAGAACCAAGGTGGTCGACATAGCTCAAAGGATTAGTAAGCTGAAGTGGCAGCTACAGACAATCGTTGGAGCAAACGAATACTAGAGTGGAGACCGCGTTTAGGTAAGCGTATTAGTGTAGGACGCCCTCCGGCAAGGTGGGGCGACGATCTGAGAAATGTAGCAAGCACTGGAGGAGAAGAGCCGAAGACCGGGCTCAGTGGCACGTCTTGGGAGAGACCTACGTCCAGCAGTGGACTAATATAGGTTGATGATGATGATGATTGTTTATTTCATCCATCATCCATTCACAGACGCTATAGCCGAAAACAGCTAGAAGATCATTTATGGAAAAAATATATATTTTTAACTGTCCCCCGTTGCCAAATCCTGAGTCCATATCTGTCGTGCACTGAGCCCATAATTTATTCAAATCCAACTGATACACACCATTATTTCATGATAGTTGACTTTCTGGTGACAGTTATGGTTTATCAGGCCATTCATCTCTTTCCCCTTTGATATATTTATTTATATTAAAATAGCGGCCACCCGCATGATAGCTTTTCTACCATGTTCATGTTTTCGAAATAACTAGTAAATAATAATAAGTAGGTACATGAATATTGGGAATAATCCACACAACACTATCTAGCCTAAATAGCTTAATATACTTTTTTTTTTAAATACATCCTTAAAATTCAATATAACACCCATACAGAGAACAAACATCTATGTTCGCTGTCTGGGCAATACAAATATTTGTTCTCGGTGGGGATCCAGCCGACGACCTACGGCGCAGAAAGCAGAGCTAATGTAGCGGCACATAACTTTAGCGCTGATCGTTAGTGGCCGTAAGTGCCTTTTCACACGTACCGGTTGCCGGGTTACGCTTTCCGGCCGGCGCGTCTGAAAGCTAGTTGCGTGTTCCATACACCACTGTCACCACTGGCCGCCGGCGCCGGCCGGCTAACCGATGCCCGGCGACCGGACGCACAGTGGTGGTTCCGGCGCGCACCCGGCAACCGGTACGTGTGAAAAGGCACTAAGGGCGGGCGTGCGTAGCGCTGATTGGCTCTCCAGTTGCACTCCGCTCTTTGTATCGATAGGACACTCTGCACACATCCACGCATCCAGTGTGCACGACATGCGCACACTACGACGCATGCGCAGCTATCCCTTCCGCGTATCGCTCAGCACTAAAGTTATGTGCCGCTAGTTATACCAACTGAGCTGAGAGGCCAGTCAGGCAGTGTCTTAAATGCTACTTATGAACTGATACCACCACTACCACGGACCGTAAGACATAACGTAGGTTGCCCACACGCCAGATGGACCGATGACATTGGGGCAGTCAGTGGATGGAAAGAGCTCAAAATCGATCTTCCTGGAAATTAATAGGGGAGGCATATATCCAGCAGTGAACTTCTTTAGTCTGATGATGAGCTGATTCTATATTTATGAATACAATGCTAGTTCTCTCAAACGCTGAAAGTGAAAACATCGTGAGGAAACCCATGGCGTCAGCTCTGCACGTATTGATTATGACTTTCCTGTGGATTAGGCCGCCTAAGCTCAAGGCTTAGTCAGCTCTGGATGTATTGACCATGTCTTTCTTGTGGATTACCTATATAGGCCGACTATGCTATCAGGATGGTATAGACGCTGGCTTATCTATACTTCTATACTATTACTATAATATTATAAGGAGGAAAGATTTGTACCTATTTTTGTATGTTTGTAATGAATAGGCTCAAAAAGTACTGGGCCGATTTAAAAAATTATTTCACCAATAGAATGCTACATTCTTCCAATATGACATAGGCTACATTTCATTTTGAAAAAAAATAGGGATCCTTGGTAAAATTTGAACAATGTAACCGAAGGTGTAGAAAAATGAGTCTTAAAATGTCTTTCGTCGAATGCGCTGCCGAAACTATTAGCGATAGAACAAAATAATGTACAATTGTACAACAATATTGTCTACCCCGTGCGAAGCCGGGACGGGCTGCTAGTTCCATATAAAATCCTGGATTAGTTTCATCTGCCGCCACTTTTCGCCCCCGAATTTGAAAAGTGGCGGCAGATGACACTACCTATGTCCATTCACCCCCACGTTTCAAAAATGGGGGCAGATGGTACTATTTTAGTACCAACTGCCACCGAATTTTATCATAGCCAATTCCTTTTACCTGCCCCTGGCACTACAGCGGCAGCGTCTCGCAAGTAGGGCATGTGTGATCACCAGTTGCCCCTGACGCTATAAATCATCTACAATGGATGCAAAGGCCTGTTTACTTACTGTTTCATTATTTTACTACGTTATAAAAAAAAGTTCTTACCTTTTAAAAATATACACTGCCACTAGTAAATCTTTTAGTCACTAAATTGCATCAATTTTGTACATTGCACAATAATATTCGAAACAGCTATCATAAAAGATGTTTTTATTTAACTTTTGATACAAGACCTGACCTTATCATTCGACACAGTAATTAGGTATTGATTCAAACACTAAAATAAGTTGATTAATTGTTCGTATAGAATAAATCTGGAAAGTCTGTTTGAAAAAAATACCCCAACTCAACTTTTGGCGAAGTTTGTCAATCTTTGCCGAAGCGGTGTCGATGACACGGTGTCGGTGAGTTCATTCGTTTTTTCCCACCTCCAAAAATGCCTCCATAAATACGTATTCTTAAAAAAATCTATGAAACTTAAGAACCTGCATTATATTTAGATTAGGAAGGTACATAAGTTTTCATCAAACCTCCTTCCAATTACTTGCAACTAAAGCCGCCGGTAGCAGCTAGTTCAACTATAGTCTGCCTGACAATTAGATAACTCAAGAAAAATATAAAAAAACCTGGCCAAGTGCGACTGGGACTCACGCACGTATGGTTCCGTATCATTATGTATAAAAACGGGCAAAAAAATTCGCGTCGTATTAAATATTTATTTTATTCTGGTTTTTAGTATTTTTTGTTATAATGGCAACAGTAATACATCTTCTGTGAAAATATCAACTGTCTAACACGGTCCATGAGATACAGTCTGGTGACAGACGGACAGACAGATGGACGGACAGCGGAGTCTTAGTATAAGGTCCCGTACTCAAAGGGTTAAAGCCTTTGAGGACCGAACCCTAAAAACGCTGGTGGTAAAATAGGTAGGTATAGCGTTTTTTGTCTTTTGTTGTTTCATTCATTAGTGATTCTCGAAATTTTAAGATCTTAGCGACCTTACGATTATCATTCATAAAAACTTACTTAATTAGTGCAAATCTCTGTTGCTACGTAAATGTACTCATAGTATCACTATAGTAATAATTACTGCCATTTCACATGCATACGGGCGACGCCGACGACGGCCTAACTATAATTGTTACTTGTTACTTATTAATGTTATCCGGGCTGAAGACTCGTCCGTATGTACCTGTGTCAGTGTTTCATTTTGACAGAAATTCGTTTTTCATCCATTACACACCTGGAAAAAACTTACAAAGGCAGGCAGGAAGATGGCGGATATCAAATATGTATAATATACGAGTACGAATAATATACAATTGATTCCAATCGTGGTTGGCGGAAAACTATAACGAGTCAATCCAATCGTGTTCGAATCCCATTATGCACAGGCTTGCTTTTGCTTATCAATAAATATCTGTCAAATAAAGACCATATTTATAATTCATATTACATAGGTACCTAGCATAATAATAATATCGACTGAACTGTGGCTATAGCCACAATATGAACGTACTTGCAAAAATTAATAGAAAAACTATGCAATAAATACCGGAATAAACATAACTATTTACGATTAATCAGTTACAAAAAAAAAAAAAAGTAAAATTTAACAGAATGTCAGCGTTTAATTACATTTTCGTAATTTAACTGTTAATTTTTTCACAAACTTCTAATAAATCTCAAATGTTCAGTGTATAATTTTTTATATTTTAGACGTGTTGCCAAGTTGTTTTTAAGTAAGAATTTATCGTAGATGTAGGCCTAATAACTCAATAGCCTAACCTTCCTTACCTACCGTCGTCGTCGTCGGTCATCGCTATACTTGGCGCAGTCTGCACGTTGTGCCGTTTATACGGCATTTTTGCATGTACAAAGACAATTCAACTGTTTCCAACGAAAGTTCCATAATAACTGATAAGTTTTTATTTGTTATTGTTTGTTTTCGAGCAGTATAAATAGGGAATCTGGGCAGTAATAATGGTCAGAGGTAAACATGGTGGCTTGGGTGTTCTGTGTGGTGGCGCTCTGCGCTACAAGCGTCGTTGCTGACTCCAGCAACAAAGTGGACAAGTGTGAGTAACTTCGCTATCATCCTCACCTCATTTTCTGACCTCCTGATGATGCCCTTCGTCTAAGGGCAGTCTTGTCAGCCTGTAGAAGTCCACTAATGGACAAAGGCCTCTCCTATACATTTCCAGGGAGAACGATTCGGATGAGATGGAGAGGGCTCAGCTTTCAATTATACGACTTCCCGCGATCTTCCCGCGACTTGGCGGTTCTTCTAGTTTGACAACGTAGATTGGGGCATAAGTTTTATTTATTTCTTGAGCATTTTATAACATAAACAAAAACTTATAAATAAATTTACAAAAGGTGGTGGGTTAATTTAGTTTATACGACGATTCAAAATGATCCTTGTGATTTTTACTATGCTTGTGTTTTTTTAAAACCACTAAAAAGTATGTAAGTTTAGATTACAAACCATATTTGCTGATTATGTCATCTAAATCGGTCCCGTATTTAGGGCGTGATTGAGCCACAAATATCCCAAGATCGTAGCTTTTGCATTTTTATAATAGTTGTAGGATTCCTCACTGGTAGTAGTCTAAATTATGGTGATGTTCGGGCTTTTAAAGAGAACCGGGTTACAACAAAAATCCCTAGTACCTACCTCCGAAACGCCAACTCTTTCAGGAACAACATTATGTAATGTATAGTAAAACAGTTAAAAAGAAGCTAACGGTTTTTTTTGAACAACTAGATAATGAAACTAGCATATTATGAGGGAATCACAGGCGACTCTCCATACAAACGTAGTCCCCTATTTCCTCCCTGGATAATGCCTCTAGAGTATCCATTTTGTCTCATAAAATCCAGATCTGCTAGAAGCCAGATAATTATACGTGCTCGTATGTTTTCCTTTTTTGACGTGATAACGTCTTATAAATCGATGGAGCCGGCTGCACGCACGAAAAAACATGACTCATGCGTCGTTACGTCGTTTCGTCGTTCCATTTACCTGAGCCCGAGCCCGGGTCGGGTAATGGGTAAAGTTAAATGAGGGTAAGGGTAAATGAGGGTAAGGGTAAATGAGGGTAAGGGTAAGGGTTCGGTCGGGTTCCGGGTCCGGGTCCGAGAGTCCGAGTCCGAGTCCGAGTCCGAGTCCGAGTCCGAGTCCGAGTCCGAGTCCGAGTCCGAGTCCGAGTCCGAGTCCGAGTCCGAGTCCGAGTCCGAGTCCGAGTCCGAGTCCGAGTCCGAGTCCGAGTCCGAGTCCGAGTCCGAGTCCGAGTCCGAGTCCGAGTCCGAGTCCGAGTCCGAGTCCGAGTCCGAGTCCGAGTCCGAGTCCGAGGCCGAGTCCGAGTCCGAGTCCGAGTCCGAGTCCGAGTCCGAGTCCGAGTCCGAGTCCGAGTCCGAGTCCGAGTCCGAGTCCGAGTCCGAGTCCGAGTCCGAGTCCGAGTCCGAGTCCGAGTCCGAGTCCGAGTCCGAGTCCGAGTCCGAGTCCGAGTCCGAGTCCGAGTCCGAGTCCGAGTCCGAGTCCGAGTCCGAGTCCGAGTCCGAGTCCGAGTCCGAGTCCGAGTCCGAGTCCGAGTCCGAGTCCGAGTCCGAGTCCGAGTCCGAGTCCGAGTCCGAGTCCGAGTCCGAGTCCGAGTTTACGAGTCCGCGAGTCCTCGAGTCCGCGAGTCCGAGTCGGGTCCGGGTCCGGGTCCGGGTCCGGACCGGATTTTCATTAAGTTTCATTCAGTTTCATTAAGTTTCATTCAGTTTCATTCAGTTTCATTCAGTTTCATTCAGTTTCATTCAGTTTCATTCAGTTTCATTCAGTTTCATTCAGTTTCATTCAGTTTCATTTCATTTCATTATTTCATTTCATTCAGTTTCATTCAGTTTCATTCAGTTTCATTCAGTTTCATTCAGTTTCATTCAGTTTCATTCAGTTTCATTCAGTTTCATTCAGTTTCATTCAGTTTCATTCAGTTTCATTCAGTGTCATTCAGTTTCATTCACATTCATTCAGTTTCATTCCATTTCATTTCAAATGTGTTGCTACAATACAAGGGCAATAGGTGAGCTTTTGCGCAAAATTCTTTTGAAAAATGCAACCATTCCATCAGTATTTTCTTATGACGTTATCACGTTCAACTATCGTCAGTAAACCGACTTTACAGACAACCGATTTTTTTTTAGAAACTTATTGATAAAGAAAATATGACCCTCATTATGATTTATATGAAATATGAATTGGAGTTGATATTTTCTTTATCAATAAGTTTCTGAAAAAAAGGAAAACATACGAGCACGTATATAGCAGATCTGGATTTTATGAGACAAAATGGTAACTCTAGAGGCATTATCCAGGGAGGAAATAGGGGACTACGTTTTTATGGAGAGTCGCCTGTGTGATTCCCTCTTACGGCCCGCCCGACTGATGAAAAGTATGTAACCATCGCCTATAACAAAGCATTGCCTCGCAGCTCAGGTCAGGCTGGTTTTTCGAACCTTAAAAAGGCTCCTTTCGTGCAGATAGGCTTTTTTACGATACACCGCCCCTGCGTCCATCAACTTGAGACGAGCTTCACGTGGTAGTAACCACCTGCACCCACACCCTTCAAACCTTAACACAGCAACGCAGCTTAACGGCAGAAACCGGCAGAGTGGTAGTACATTCCCGGACGAGTCCTTCACAAAGAGTTCTTACCACTTCTTTACTTCGCCGGACAAACACATTCACGTAGGTACCTACATAATATTAATAAATACTTTTGTTTCAGTGGACATCAAAGTCCTTCTTGAACGTCAAAAGGATGTCTTGAACCTCTTTTTCCACGTTGAGGAGCCCCACTTCTTTAAGAAGTTCCAGGACATCGTCGCCACTTTTACTTTTGAAAAGAACATGGATCAATACCGCGTGAGTATTCAATACAGCGCCTTACATATACCTACTTTATTAATATCCAATAGTACCTACGTGCGGTAAAACAGTCTAGGCTAGAAGTTCTATGTTTTTATTTCTATTTTTAATAAGCTTAGTAACCTTATTTCAACAATCTGTCTTTTGTAACAGAATGTGACCGCAGCCTCTCAATACGCTATCATGATCAAGAAAAAGTGGATCATGCCTCGTGGTCTTCCATACGCGGTGTACCAGCCAACCAACAACATTGAGACCATCACCGCCTTCAACGTGCTTTACTCCGCCAAGACTTACGACACCTTCTTCAAGACCGCCGTTTACCTGCGTGAGTTTATCAATGAAGGCCTCTTCGTGTACGCTTTTAGCGTTGCCATCTTGCATCGCCCCGACACCCAGGGCCTTACCATCCCTCCAATCTACGAGACCTTCCCTAACTACTTTGTCAGCGCCGATGTCATGTCTTCCGCTGAGAGAATCAACGTGCAAGGCAAGGACCTAGTGCCCAAGTACCCCAGCACCTACGTCAAGGACGGTGCAGTTTTCATTAAGGGCGATGATTCCCTCTGGGTTTACGGAAACAGCAAGTTGAACGACGTCAGCTACTTTACTCATGATCACGCTCTCAACGCGCTATACTACTACAACTCCCTCGAGTACCCCGCGTGGCTCAGCAGTGACGTCGTCCCCGGTTTGATCAAGGACAGACGTGGAGAGCTGTGGTGGTATCACATGAAGCAAACTGTTGCTCGCTACTACTTGGAGAGATTGTCCAACGGTCTCGGAGAGATCCCTGCTTTGTCTGACGAGATCGCTGAAGGGTACAACCCCAACCTGGTGTACAGTAACGGAGTCCCCATGCCCTCCAGACCTGACAACTTCCGTCTTGACCAGGCCAAGTTCGCCACCAAGCTCGAAGAGGCCAAAGAGTACGAACGTCGCATTTGGGTAGCCATCGAAAGAGGTTTCTACTATACTGTAAGTAAAATCTTGTAGCTAAAATATTGAATCGGTTCTGCAATTGTTAATGTCTATAGTAAAAGTTATCTCTTTTCTATGAAGCCCTCTGGTGAGAAAGTGAGCATCAAGAAGGATGACTCTGGCGACGCGCTCGCTCGCCTGATCCAGGCTAACGCAGACTCTCCCAACAGCTACTTCTACAAGGACTTCCTCCGGCTATACGCTTCCATCGTTGGAAACACAGTCTACGACTCTGTGGAGCTTGCCGACGGGTATGTTTTTTACCGAAACCTACAAGATATACACAGCGTTCGTACAGAATTCAGTTGTATATATTTTATATCTATATATTGTTTTTTTACAGATTCGCACCCCTGGTAGTACCTTCTGCCATCGAAAACTACCAGACTGCTCTCCGTGACCCTGCCTACTACATCGTGCTGAAGCGTATCTTGAACCTGTTCAGCAAGTGGAACAAGATCGTGAGATTTTACACCCCAGAAGAACTAAGCGTCTCAGGAGTCAAGATTGAGAAGGTGGAGACCGATAAATTGGTCACTTTCATGGAAGAATCCTACATAAACATCACCAACGGTCTCCCCATGAGCCCTAAAGAACGTAAGTTCAATTAGCTTTAGGTACGGTCAGTTGAAGAACCTTAAAAATTAATTTCACTTGGTGGTTTGACCTGAAATAACAATGTTTCCAAATGTCTTTCGTTTAACACAGTACATTTTTAAATATATTTATTTGGTGTAAAATAGTTAAGTAAATATCAAAATAAGATTCAACACTATATCTACTGCTAAGACATTTCCATAAAAACATATTTGGCTTTATATCATTTCATAGTTCATGCTTCAATGGTTGATTTGTTCCTCTTTTCCACCAGGCAAAGAAGCGATGGACGACATTTTCGTATCCACACAGTACAGCCGTTTGAACCACAAGGCATTCAACATCAAGGTAACCGCGAAGAGTCCGGCTGCCAAGACTGTCCTCGTCAAGTTCTTCCTCGCACCAAAGTACGACAGCAAGGGCAACCTCATCAATGTTCGCCAAAACACTGAGAACTTCTACCAGTTCGAAGAGTTCGTTTATGAACGTAAGTACAAGATATGAGATTATTATTTGCATCTCTTATAGTCCTATAGTTTCCAATACTTTCGCCTTAAAAAATATTGTTTACTTATGTACGTCTTAAATCGAACGCAAGAATATAATGCCACAGTGCTATATTCCAATTACGTTGGTAGGTGACCTAAATAATGATAGCTTCTTGATTCTCTTGTGTTTCTTCAAGTGAAATCTGGTGAGAACGTGATCACCCGCCCCTCTACCGCCAACGAATGGACCGTCAAGGACTGGTTGACTGGCTCTGAGCTCTACGAAAAGGTCATCAGTGGCAAGTGGACACCGGAAGCATCTCAGTTCATCACCAAGTTCCCTGACAACCTGCTGTTGCCTAAAGGTATTGTAACTACTGAAAGTTCTCTTGATAGTGATTGTGGTTATTAGCTGCTGGTGAAAATATAAGTTCTGACTCTGCCTTCTCTGTAACATTCAACGCGTCTCTTTCTAATAGGGGTAGGCAGATTTTCACTTGCTATGATCCTGACATACCTTGTCGTTTTATTACTCTCTTATCATTTTTCATACATGCTTGTCGATTTAGAGTTCTTCCTCTGTGTTCCGTCAACAGTTACATTTTAAATATACGTAGGAATACTGGCTCTTCTCTCATGTAGTATATCAGTCAGAGCCAGTGTGTGCTATTGATAAACCTGGGCATGATTCTGTCTTGACTGTAACTCTTCATAGCCAGCTTTCAGCATACGTCACTTTTTATTCTAAAATAGAGCCAGGATCATACTGTGTGAATGCTAACACAATTTAGTTGCGGCAACTTATGTCAAGACTCTGGAAGAAGCATTTAATTCAGCCTAAATTACCACCAGCTAAGTTCACTATTTCACAAACTGTGTATCTTATAATGTGTTCTTTCCCCCAGGTTCCGTTAACGGCATGACCTTCCAGCTGGCCGTATTCGTCGACGACTACGTCACCCCCACGCGCAGCTACGACGCCGCCACCTCTTTCGGCTTCGGCTCAGGACAGCGCATCTCTTCCACCAAGCCCCTCGGCTACCCCATGAACCGCCCACTCTACCCATGGCAGCTCATGAACGTGCCCAACATCTACTTCCAGGATGTTGTCATCTACCACGAGGCCTAAGACATTGTCATCTGTCGACTCCAATTCATTATGATTATCCTGTTTTTGTATTTATTTATTGATTCTCATTATTTAATATTAAAATGGTATTTGTCTTCTGAAAACTAGTAAAATTTAAATAAGCCTATGTCAGCAAAGCAAAAGATCTTGCCAATTGTCGGTTTGGCTGTGCCAAAGTCATAAATATGTATAAGTAGACTGTATAAAAGTAGTTAGGTTAATCGTAGAAAAATATTATATTATATTTTATATTAATCCATCATTTTTATTTTAAGTACCTACCTACACCTAAGTAACAAAGAAGCTCTTTGAGAGCAAACTAATAACATCATCTATCCAAACTTGGCTGTCACAATCGCTGAGTTTGTAGAGAATTTAGAAATTGGTAGCTAGATTTATCACATTTTGGATATTTTTATTATAGGTAAGTAAATAAGGACTATGGGAAGAGCTATGCTCGGAGTTTCTCTGAAAGATATAATCCGGAACGAGGTTATTTGAGAGAGAACCAAGGTAGTCGACATAGCTCAAAGGATTAGTAAGCTGAAGTGGAAGTGGGCCGGTTATATTTGTCGAAGAACAGACAATCGTTGGAGCAAACGAATACTAGAGTTGAGACCGCGTAATAGATAAGCTTAGTGCAAAACTTGGCTGTGTGTGATTTATGTTGCTGGCAAGCACTGGTGGAGAAGAGCCAAAGACTAGGCTCATTGACGAGTCTTAGGAAAGACCTACGTCCAGCAGATGACAGATATACCTACCTAGGTTGATGGTGATTATGAGGTAAGTGCTTGTAGTAATGGTGTACCTAGTAGAAAGAACTAAATAAATAGGTGTGGTACTAACGGTATCTATGTGATTTTCTTGATTTTGGCTAATATTTCAATGATTTGCCTTGGTTATAAACGAACAGCCCACTGTTTTGTGCCACCAAAGTGGGAAAAATTAGTTGCGGTTGCGAAACTAGTCTACTGTATCACCTGTAGGTACCACAGATAAGATAATACTATACTAGTACCTGTACTAACAACATAAAAGTGCATTTTTTTTTGTTTTGTTTTATAAGTGCAATAAATTATTTGAATTTGAATTTCGAATGAAAGAGGTTCTCTTAGACAAACGCAAGCGTCCCGAAGTCCCGAGTACACAGTCGACCGGACGGGACCAACGTTTGATTTTACTCATTAGTATTGATTAAACAACCCCATAGCGACTGCATGATGGCAATTGTGATGCATCCGGTACTAATCGATGGCAAATGAGAGACTCACGACTTCGCGCTTAGGGTCAGCGTAGGCCACCTCGATGTCTGACCAATAACGATAACGCTAAGTTTTTTCCCGCCAAGTTGAAGTTCATGAGCTTAGATAATTCAGGCTCCAAAATAATCAGTAGCCATACTGCCAAGTTTTGTAAATATAACTTTTGAAACTATCTAGGTTTTTAACACTATTTTTATGTCAAAACTCACAATTTAATCATGGTAAATATCCCGTTGTTTCATAAAAATAAAGTTTTGTGAAGTTCGCGTCCTATAGACAACTCAACCAATCTGGCCTAACGTTGTTTTGTACTTGAGCTTTTTGATAGAAATACGTGTAAGATCAAAAATGTTTTATCTGTGGATTGCGCCTCTTTAATGGCAAGTTAAAATGCTCTCGACTTTTGATAAGTTCAGTGTTATTAGAATATCTCTCATTAGGTCCAAGCGTGCGTATTAGGAGTTTGCTTCACGGGTTACAGCGTCAAGATCAGCGTTATGAAAAAATATTTGAACTGAATATTTTTGTTTTCGTTCGGCGGTAAGCGATATGATGAAAGGATGCAAGGCAATGACACGATAAAGCAGCACAGCAGCGTTTCCAAGGAGATTGAAAGCCTACAAGGCAAGGAAAGGAGTCTGTGAGTGTTCCGAAGCGCAAAACTCGCAAAACATAATAAATAAATAAATAAATATTGTGGACAATTCACACAACACTACCCAGCCCCAAACTAAGCAGAGCTTGTAATATGGGAACCAGATAGCTGATATAATACTTGAATACATTTTTTTTTTGTAAATACATACTTAGAATACAATATAACACCCAGACTGAGAACAAACATTTATGTTCACCACACAAATATTTGTTCTCGGTGGGGATTGAACCCACGACCTACGGCGCAGAAGGCAGAGCTACTACCAACTGAGCCAGAGGCCAGACATCCTGCGATTATGAAAACAGCAAGCGCGTTTGCGCGGTAAACTTCCTGTTTGTCAAGGAGGTTGGAAGCCCATGCGCATTTAATCTATTATGTAAATAGTCTATGCTTTTTGTATGAAAAACGTAGAAATAATAGGGATGAGTAGAAGGAACGGAATACCTACCTAAAGATAATAATATGAATAATTAAAGGTCAAGGTGTTGCTAAATGATTAAAATAATCTAATGTTTGGCAAATTTTACCTACCTAGGTACATTACGTAGGTACATTTATAAGCAGTTCAGAGTCAGACCTAAGATTGGTATCTGGCGTTGTAGGTAGGTACCTAGGGACTGGGGAGATAGTCAGGGTTTATATTGCGCACTTACTTAAACAAATAGTTGGGTGGGTAACTAATTACCTAAGTATACCTATCTACCTACTAGGTAGTAGGTACATTGCCTGCCTGCGATAATTATCCCAGAATCCTAAAATTATATTAATTGGCAGCTTCTTGTGAGAGTAGGTATTTAGAGGCAGGAATTATATGCTTTTCTGCCTAGTTATTTTAAATGCAGCATTTCTGAGTCTCGCTCGATGCAATTAGCCAGCAAAGTATTTCACTCTCTTCCTAGAATGCAGACAAGCTTTAAGTAGGTAGGTATGGGTAGGTAGGTAAGACAAATGTAACTACTAGGCATCTGCTAGGTAGGTAAAGATAAGTAGATAGTCACCATCATCATCATCAACCTATTGCAGTCTACCGATGGACATAGGTCTTTCCCATGGCCACTGAGGCCGGTCTTCGGCTGTTCCCATTAAACCTAGTTGCTGCAGTTGGTAGGAATAATAAAATTATAAAATTGTTAGATCCACGCTACGTAAAATTTTTTTTTTTCTAATTCCTCCAAGGATCAATCAGGTCAGGCAAAGGCGCTTTCGTCAGTCATCAGAGGAAAATCAAGATGTTAATTATTTTTTACGCGTTAAGTTTTGTCTTCGAGCATAGTCATATTTTTTAAATATCCAACCAAAACCAATCGGACCAAAACTTGAGCCCTACATGTAATCCGGAATCCGCTACGGTAGGCTACGGTAAGTGCAACGCCATCTAGTATTCGATCAGGAAACATTTTGTTTTTTTTTATTTCTCTAAAGCAGGCTAAAGTGCTTAAACTTACATTCATACATATTTTTTCCGATATTGGACCATTTTCTTTTGACGTTGCTAAGATTATCCGTCGAAATGACAGACAAGACTCTGTAAAAGAAAAAAGAAGTAGAACTAGAAGCCAAACAAAATTAAAAACGACGAAGGGATTATTTATTTGTTGATGTGTTGACGATGTTGTAAAACCTGTCCTGCCCGTGCGATTAAATCGATTTTCGTCATTTTATTTGCATATAGAAAAGAAATAACTCGTTCTCTAGAACACCTTGTGTAACGCACGTGGGTTTACTGCTACTTGCAAGTTCCATCAGGTAAGTGCTTAGTCTTCCAACCAAACCAAGTGTGACATCCTGTCCATTGCATTTCGTATTGTTGAAATAAGTGATGATTCACTATCTATCATAACAAGAGATCCTACCTAGATAATTTATGATTCATCTGTAGCCAATTCCAATTTATACAATGGAAAATTCGATTGGTTAGTTACACATTTTGTTTTTGTAGATTTTTTAAACTACCTACAGTACCTCAGGTTTAATAATCTCTCTTGTACAGGTTTCCCCTTACTTCTTATAACCCACCAGCTCCAAGTTGAATTAGGAACAATAGAATAGAAATTTATTTTATTTCTATTTTTATTTACTATAAAGAAAAAAAATAAGTTTGTTGAGCCCCTGATCGTCCTTGTCTAATTACAATTTTATTGTAAAAGTGAGTATTTATATTTTTAACTGGATAATGAGATAACTTTGACCCTGGGTCCCACCCAGGACCTCTACATAATTTCACTTATTATGTTTAAGAAAGATAAACAATATACTAATTCAATGATAAAATAATTGCCCCACAGTATTTATAAACAAACTAGCTTGTTTTATTCAAAGTGTCAATGTTTTAACTGTGACACTTTGAAGTTCAGAGTACTGGCCTCTCAGCTCAGCTGGTAGTATAGCTCTGCCTTCTGAGCTGTAGGTTGTAGGAGAACAAATATTTGTGTAAAACACAGATGTTTGTTCTCAGTCTGGGTGTTATACTGTATTTTAAGTATATGTATGAAAATTTACAAAAAATTATGCAAGTATTTTATCAGCTATCTGCATGGTACAAGCTCTACTTAATGTGGGTCTAGATATTGTTCCTCTTCCTCTTCCTCTCCTCGTGTACCTCTTCTTCTTAAATTTAAAAGCCTAGCTCTTGTCGGGCCCCGATGCAATCTTCTCCAATTAAGTCTTTCGAATGCAGCCTCCTTGACTTCCTTATACGACATGACAGCGACTTTTTCTTTTATCTGGCTCATGTAACTTATTCTTGGCCTTCCTCTTCCCCATTTTCCGTTTACATTTTATATTTTATCCATTACTAGCTGTGCCCCGCGACTTCATCCGCGTGGAATAGTGACTTTGTACCCTGAGGCGCACTTAAAATCCTTTCACCACAACTTAAGGATACGTTAAAAAGTTGAAAAAGCACTAAATGTTAAGTAAAGCTTACCACAACATATTAGTGAAAACCACATCTTAATTGGATAAGCCGTTTCTGAAATTAGCATGCACAAACGCACAGACTGACAGACACACAGACAAACAGTCAAAAATTGTGACAATCATTGTTTTGGGTTCTACTGGCGTTAATAAAGGTCCCCATAGTATTTTTTCTCATTTAACTTCCATGTACAGACTCGCGATCCGCTACGATTTTATTATAATTGTATAGATTATAAACAGAGACATGAAAGTTTAAAATAATTATGTTCCAGAATCAAAATGGCAGAACGGGAGGCCATCAGTGGGTCTAGCAGGGACTATGGAGCAACAGCTAGTGTACCAGCTGTGGGTTTTGCCGACTTCAGTCCCACAGAATTGTACAACCTAAGCGAAGGCATTGCGGACAATATCAACACTATTAACAGTGGTTTAAAGTCATTGGAAAAGACTATGAAGCAAATTGGAGGGCCAAATGATAGCGTGCAACTTAGGGATAAAATGTAAAGTATAAATAACAAATTCGTCATCCGCACTTGTTGTGCGGACTGGTTTCCGCAAGTAGGCCTCTGGCGGGCTCCTTATGCGTGACGCTTTTTTTTTTTTATACTACTAGCTCATGGAGCAAGCATATGGCCCACCTGATGTTAAGCGATAACCATCGCCTATAACAAAGCATTGCGTAGGTCACACACGTTTGGAACGTACCCTACGATGCACTGCCCTGCGTCCATCAACTTGAGGCTTACAGATGTTTCGCCTCACGTGCCAGTAATTACACCGGCACCCATGCCCTTCAAACTGAAACACAGCGATGCTGCTTCACGGCAGAAATAGGCATGGTGGTAGTACTTCCCCGGGCGAGCCCTTCACAAGGAGCTCTACTACTACTAAAACACACGTGACTCGTGTTCGACCTTTTTTAGGTTCTACGACATGCTGGTTTCATCACGATGTTTTCCTTCACCGTTTGAGAGTACTGGAATAGTGCACATAAATTTTTCGAAAGAAAATCTTATTGGTACACAATTGGATTTGCACCCACGACCTTAGGATCGGAAGGCGGGGCCGCAACCACTAGACCACCAGTGCTCCTCCAATTTAAGCTATAACTAATCCAATTCCAATAATTTATTGCATTTTATGGTGCTAGGTAAGTGATACAGTAGGTATGCCATTTGCAAACAGTTGTTGTTAGGCTGTGGTAACAAATTTTTCCTACTTTGGTAGTGCATTAATACTTATTTTGATAGGCATTATGGCTCAGTTGGTAGGAACCCTGCCTTTTTCGCCGTAGGCCGTGGGTTTGATCCTCACTGAGAACAGATATTTGTGTGATGTTTGTTCTCTGTCTGGCAATATAATTATATTGTATTCTCATTACGAATGTTTGTATAAAAAATATTATTTCATTATTATATCAGTTATCTGGTTCCCATCCTACAAGCTCTGCTTAGTTTGGGGCTAGATAGTGTAGTGTTATTTTATAAGTAAAATGACAAAATTTATATGGTCCGCATCGGCATCACGCTTGTATTCCTCAGGTATTGGCAGGTGTCCATATTCTATGGTAACCACTTTCCATCAGGTGGGCCATAAGCTTGTCTGCTGTATTACATTAAAAAAGTTACAAACAAATCATCAAAAAAACTCGGAAATCAAGAAAAAATCTTTAACCACTATTTTGTATTTACCAAAAAAAATAGGGTAATGTAGTAGGGGTAGATTTTTAGTTTCGATAAAATGACAAAGTAATTAAATGTTAAAATTTTCAGAAATCCTGCATAAAATTATGGACATATTATCAGTATCAGCAGCCAATATCGGCATTTTTTATTTGGTTATTACAAAATAGTGGTGTATAAATTATTCTAATTTTTTTTTTTTTGCAGTCACGACACGCAGCAGAAAGTGAACAGCTGTGTGTCCGGAGTCGCGCGCGACTTGCAGCGACTCAGCGGGGTCGCGCGACGCGGCGACAAGCCGCACAAGTTGCAAGTAGAGAGACTCACGCAAACCTTTAAGGACGCTCTGGCCAACTACGAAGCTGTGCAAAGGGTATGTTAATATACAGCGAGTCCCAGGGATATGCCACATGGATAGAAAGTACCTTGAATATTGTAGAGGGAACATTTTACTGAAAGCATAGACATTATATAAAAAAAAATGTATATAAGTATTATATCAGCTATATGGTTCCCAAGCTCTGCTTAGTTTGGGGCTAGATAGTGTTGTGT
Organism: Thera britannica; assembly: GCA_939531255.2. NCBI lineage: Eukaryota > Metazoa > Arthropoda > Insecta > Lepidoptera > Geometridae > Thera > Thera britannica. The sequence continues at coordinate 2,615,234 of OW618042.2, read as the reverse complement.
GGATTGTCTATATTGTATATATATATATTTATTTTATATTTAAATTTAAAAAAGAATTTAAACTGCATCCATAGATATTAAAATTATTGAAAAACTACATGGTTGAACCGGGAAACGAACCCGTTACACGAAAAAAATAATCACCCTATAGCTTTAGTATACCGATCGAAAGGCATCCTGTTTATAATAGTTTCAAAATTCTAGAACTTAAAGGCTCTGTGTTTTTCTTTCAAACTTTTGTCTCTTAGGGCCAGAATTTTCCGATTTCCTTTCTTAGCACCCCTACTCTATAAAGGAATATACTCCAAGTTTCATGCTTTTAGGACTTACGGTTTAGGCTGTGCGTTGATTGTCGGTCAGCCAGTAAGAGATTTATATATTTAAACATTTTTTTGTCCGAGCATTGATAGCACTGCCCTAACTTGAGACTTGTCTATTGTGCCAATTTCACTGGCACCCTTTCAAACGAAACAGCGACACTGCTTGACGGCAGAAATAGACATGGTGTGGCCGTAGTATTTCCCTGAACGAGTCTTTTTTTTTTTATTATACAACTAAGTTGACAAACAAGCATACGGCCCACCTGATGGGAAGCGGTTACCGTAGCCTATGGACACCTGCAATACCAGAGGCATCACAAGCGCGTTGCCGACCCTTTAAAACTTTTAAAACGCCCTTTTTGAAGAACCCCATGCTATAGCTCAGCAGGGAGAACAGCAGCAGCAGCAGGGAGCAGGGAGGGAGGGTCTTCACAATATATAAACGAAAAAAACGTGTTTGTTTTGTTCCAGCAAGTGTCGCAGAAGATGGCCGCTCATATGCCCCGAGCAAAGCGTATCCGCAACGATCCGCAGGCTTTAGAACAGCAGGCCATTGCAGATGACGAGGAAGCTACCTTGCTGGCCAACCAACAGGCTCAGGTACCTTCATCATCGACTGGCCTTTCAGGGCCGTTATTCGCTATTGACTGGCCTCTAGCTCAGTTGGTAGTAGCTCTGCCTTCTGCGCCGCAGGTCGTGGGTTCGATCCCCACCGAGAACAAATATTTGTGTGGTGAACACAGATGTTTGTTCTCTGTCTGGATTTTATATTGTATTCTAAGTATGTATTTACAAAAAAAGCATACAAGTATAATATCAGCTATCTGGTTCCCATAGTACAAGCTCTGCTTAGTTTGGGGTAGTGTCGTGTGAATTGTCCACAATATTTATATTTTTATAATGTCCCAAAAGTTAAGAGCCGAGCGGGATTTGAACCCGCGACCTTCCCCTCGGTACGGGGCTGCGCTGACCACTGCGCCATCGGATCCTAATCACACTCGACGAATAACTCTTAGGGACTGTTCGGCACTAACGCGACCGTGGCTCCATCTACAGTTTTGACGTTATAGTCAACTAACCTGCTCGATAACCGAAGTTGCATTCAGTTGAATCGACGAGAGATGTCACCTTGCGTTTTTCATAATTGTTCAAATCCCGCTCGGCTCTTAACTTTTGGGACATTATAAAAATCTTTGTGATTTCCTTAAGTGTAGTAAACACTATAAAATTAATAAACAATATTTATATTTATTGCCATACCACATACCACGCGCGTTACGTGAACACGTTAAGACATCGGCTTAGCAATCGTCGGATTTTGAACGAATCATGTGAAATAACCAAAACATCAAACGTGGGGCATAGAAAACTAGTCTTGTGGCATACAGAATACCATTTTTCGATTCCACACCAAGGCGCGTTTGCGTTTAGATCACGTTGTGAAGTCACACGTTTTGGTCACGGAATCTCCAATGTAATAGGCCCCAGCTCAGTTGGTAGTAACTCTACCTTCTGCGCCGTAGGTCGTGGGTTCGATCCCCACCGAACATATTTGTTCTCGGTTGTGTGATGTTGTGAACGCAGATGTTTATCCTCTGTCTGGGTGCTGAGCTGAGAGACCAATCAAAAATATAAAAAACCCTGTATTTTTTTGACATGTTTTTTTTCTGTTTATAATTACACATATTTTAATTGTCGTTTACATTGACATTATTTTAGTGCCATCTCTGTATTTGTGCACCGACGTCGGTAAAGCATGTTTGTACCACACATTTGTTCACCATCTTCATTTTAACACAAATAGACATACATAAAATCACGCCTCATTCCCATGGGGGTAGGCAGAGATCACGGATTTCCACTTGCTACGATCCTGACACACCTCTTTCGCTTCATTCACTCTCATAACATTCTTCATACATGCTCGTCGGCTTAAAGAACTCCTGACCTGGCCTTTCTCTAAAATGTCTGCGATCTGATCGAGATACATGCGCCTAGGTCTTCCCCTTCCAGAAGTTCCATTCACACTCGCCTGATGCAATTGTTTTGTTAACACAAATGTTTATGCAAATAAATTATCGTTATCTTTATTCCAGGCTCGTCTAGTCGAGTTCGAGACTAGTATGCTTCTCGAGAAAGAAGCGTACATGAACAAAATAGAAGCCGATGTCTTGGATGTCAACCAAATCATACAGGAGCTGGCTACTATGGTGAACCAGCAAGGACAAACTGTTGGTAAGATAAACACTTCTTGTTGGTCGAACTAAGCGAGTGCAGTTCTTGGTGGGAACAGCATAACTTCAGAATCGCTATTCTGATCGGCGTAAAATTGTGTCGGTAAAATAACATTGATATTCGATGTCGAGCAAAAGTCAAAGATTGTATTGTATTTATGTTATAGTGTTTACTGCACTCATCTTTCGAATGCGGCCTCCTTGACTTCCATAAACGACATGACAGCGACCTTTCTTATATCTGGCTCACGTTACTTATTCTTGGCCTTCCTCTTCCCCGTTTTCCTTCAATTATGTTATTTATGTACATAGATGTCATGTAGTTTTTTTTATTGAAAAAATACTCTATTGCAAGTTATTAGAATTCGAAATGCAAAACATCTTTAGGTAAGGTATTTGAAATAAAAATACAGTATTTTGCCTATTTTTAATTGAAATGCAAAATACATTGACAATTTGACGATTTTTTTTGTGTTTTGTCGGCTAATTTTGGCGTACGTACACGAGTTATACATATGCATGAGAATTTGAAATATGTTAGTATAACAAAAACGAGTTACAAATTACATATTAAGGAAGTCATTGAAATAGTACCAAATACGCATTTATATTTTAATTACTAGTAATTCAAATATGCAATATAATCTATTTTAGAGTAGATTCGATAACATTGAATTAAGGAACTTCTTCGTAGTAGGTGGCAACACTATTCAAATTGCCCAACTCTGTTTTTAAATTATCATCTTATCCCACAGATACTGTCGAGAGCCACATAGAGTCAGTCAGCGCGAACGTGGAAGCGGGAGTAGACGAGTTAGCGAAAGCAGCAGAACACCAACGCAGCTATCGGCGCAAAATGTTCATACTCAGCATCATCGGCCTTATTATTCTTATCCTGTTCATAGTCTGGATCGTCAAGGCGTTTAAATGAATTTGGTACATTACCGTATAATTCGATATTACTGCCCGTGGTTTCGCCCGCGTGGTAGTGATTTCCTGTTATTATTTCTCTATAAAAGTAACCTATAATGTTAATAAAGGTTACTGACTGTAATGATTCCAAATTTCATCCAAATCGGTCCAGTAGTTAGGGCGTGATTGAGACAAATATCCTTCTAAACTTCTGTAAAATATTCGAAGGAAGTAAGATTCGACCATATGCCTTTTTGGCGTTACTGTTAGCCTATTTCTTATGCCCCATTTATTAGAAGAGGTTTTGAATAGAAATAAAGACCGTCACACACTTTGCTATAAATATAAATTATATCAAAGCATATTACTGTGTATTTTCTATACAAATATCCAAATTACCTCATATACAGCTATAATATATATTTCTATGATGTCACCAACTTATATCTTAATTTATATTATCGCATATTAATATAAGTTGGTGACGTCATAGAAATTTATAGTAAAGCTACGTGTGTGACGGACTTTAGAATTGTATTCTCAGCGTCTTATTAATATCGACTTATTCACAAAACTAAATATTATGTGCCACAAAACGCGATCTTGCATGACCAATATTTATTACCAAGAAAGCTAATTAAATTACTATGTAATAAGACAGGCGATACGGCTCAGATGGTAGTAACCCTTCTGCGCCGTAGGCCGTGGGTTCGAACCCCACCGAGAATAATTATTCGTGTGGTAAACAAAAATGTTTGTTCTCTGTCTGCAACAGAACCAAGAATAATCTTAATAACACAAACGTTTGGAATAATAAATTAAACGAGTTATAGCCATTTATATCGATTTGAAAACTAAAAGAAATTCTACTTGAACTGTGATTATTTGTTGTTATTATAAATTTTATTTTAAGTTCATTAATTTATATAAGTTGATTTTGTTTTACGATAAGTTATTTTTTATTGATTATGCACGAATGTTTATTTAACAAATATATTGCCTTCTAGTTGTTTCTCAAGACTTTGTCCGGGTGATTTCATGCCGTACACAAAACTACTTTTTGTTGAAAAACTTACATTTCCAAAATTTAGATAGGTATTTTGTGTAGTATGTGTACTAGAAATAAATATTAAAATACTATCTCACACACACACTGTTGTAGAAGCCCGTTGCACATGTAGCCTTATTACCTATTTCTATGACGTCACCAACTTCGACCGTAATTTATATTATAGGACGGTATATTAATATAATATATTATAGCTACGTGTGTTACGGGCTTCATCGTGTGAGAAGCACGGCTTTTTTTTATTCGCATGGTTTATACTTCGCTCTATTCCGGTCTTTATGAGCATTGGGGTTTACCTGTGCGTTGTATGCCGATCAGTCAGGAATTTGTAAAATTATTTGATTTAAATTTAAAGCCCATTTCTTAGTATAATTATGTATGAATTGATCATTAAATTATAAATAAAAACGCTAGATTACTTCATAGTAATAAGCTACATTTTGGATTTTTATATTTAACCTACTCGTTTCTACTTTGTATTATCAAAGTATTACTCGCGTCGATATTATTATGACTTTAGTAGGTTTTAAAAGTTAAATACTTATAGCGAAATATTGCAATACATATTTCAATTTGAATACTTATTTGAATATATATTGCAATACATATTTAAATTTGAAGGGTATGGTTACGAAGTAACATTATAATGTGGTGTTGCAATTTGTAGTCATTGAAAATATTATTGCTTAATATTATTATTACATTCATCAATCATGGTAAGGATAGGTAGGATAAAGGCTAGTAGCTACCAAGGCGTTGGAGATATTAGTTTTATACAAATCAGCCCCGCAGTGACGACGTGAATTGAGTCACAAATATAATATAATTAGTTACCTACTTAGATTTGTTTGCGACTGTCATCTTTTAGAAATTCTGTAGGTAATGTTACAATTTTTGTTGGATCTTTTGATTCATTTTACACAACTCCACTCTGCTTTGGTAGGTAAACGCCTTTAATTGTTATAAGCACCTACTTGTCGTGTATTGCCTTGATAGACGTAGATTATTATATAATAATAATTGTAGAACGTTTTTATAAGAATAAAAAGTTATCTAATAATCTTAAAAAGTATTTTATTTAAATACTCTTCTGTGACCATCAAAGATTTTGCATACAAGACAGTTGTTCGCGATTTGACTACTGGCCTCTCAGCTTAGTTGGTAGTAGCTCTGCCTTCTGCGCTTAGGTCGTGGGTTCGATCCCCACCGAGTACATTTCAAAGAAGAATGTTTAAGCCTTCTCCATCCACCCACTTCCTCAAAAATATTCGAGAAAACAAATAACACAGCATTTATTTCTGTAAAAAATTGTTTATTTCCATTTTACATTACAAAACAGAGTAGGAACATTTGGCGATTGACACCTACTTTTTATTTGAACAAATACAAAATGAATAACCAGAAATATTGAATCATACATTATTGGAGTAATTGGCTTCTATATTCTTCTAAGCCAGATTGTTGAACTAGTGAGGTTTTAATTATCTTTGCAGAATATCCATGGGTTTGAATTTATTAAATATATTTTTCTACTTTGTGTTGAGACAAGATTATTAAATTTACCTCTAAGGGCCTTAACACTGTCCACATTAGAACGATGTGATATTAAAATTTTAAAGAAACCCATCTTACATGTTATGAGTTTTTTTTAACAACTATAGATAAGGTCTGACCAATTGAAACTCGTACCCTGAAATAATAAAGTTCGATTCTACCCTCAAGCATAGAAATAAATACACAAATACTTATCTTTCGAGTTAGTTAAGACCCTAGTCGATCAGACCCCAGTTATTAATAAAAAAAGAACTATTAAAAAATATACTGACCAATGCGCTAACATAAAAAAACTTCCTTGTTTATTGCATATTACCACACGGGAAAGTCTTGAAGCAATTATTTTTTTATAAAGTTAACATACACATTTATAGATTTACTTCTATTATTATTGCTACTCTCAAAAATGATATCCTCAAAAACGGATAAAAGATTTTCTATTGGAATAACTTTTTCTAAAAGATATTGCATGTATGTATTTTTTAGTTTAAAGTCTGACCAATCAGACAGATATGGACAATTTAACAAAATTATTGCTTTATTATTAACTATAATACAAAATAACCTAAAACAATAATAATTCGAAACAAAATCAAAACAAACCAATATGGTAACGAGAAATTTGGACTTTCAGCTTATATACTAACAAATATTGTCGCCGTTTACTAAGAATTATTCGTGGTTTTAGAGTTATACAGGATGGTTTTTTGAGAAGGGCGGTGATGGCCAAGTACGAAACCACGAGAGTTAGGGAAAAGTCGAGAAAGGAGCCCTTGGTTTATAAAAAAACAATAACTACATTTTTTTTACAAAAATCTTTTACTTTTGACGGAAATGGAGCCAAATTAGGAGGATTAAAAAAACACCTTGTATTGAACTAATGAATTATGTTGGGCATAAGGATCCATCTTTGAAAATATGTGTAACTGAAAATTAATGGAATAGCAAATTTTACTTTTTTATATTTTTACACGAAAGAAAACCCACCTCCTATTCAAACATGCAATTATTGTTTGACTTTTTCGAGTCGAGAGCTCGACTTTTCCCTAACTCTCGTGGTTTCGGACTTGACCATCACCGCCCTTCTCAAAAAACCACCCTGTATATATATCAATTTGCGGTTTTTTCTAGACAAATTATAAATTATTTAAAACCATAAAAAGATTGAATTGTTTTGCTTATAAAATGAAAAATAAATATCATTGAATTACATTTGGTTTATCAAAATGCATTAAATCCTTATTAGTAACACTCCACGTATAAATTATGCAGTTATATGCTCATGTTATCAAAAAGTTACAGGCTCTCCTAAAGGCAACTAACCCTCTGCTAAAAAGGGGGTGTTGCAAGTTTTTTTTGTGTGTCTGTGACCTCGTCGCTCCGAAACTAAAGATCCGATTTGGATTATTTTTGTTGAAAGCTTCCGATATGGTTCTTAGCCATGTTTGGTAGAAAATATTGAAGCCGCTTCGATTTTCTAAGGATATTTACTGGTCAGGGGTTTTTTTAATGAAGTATAAGTTAAAAGTTCATAAAAAATCGGTTGTCTGTAAAGTCGGTTTACTGACGATGGTTGAACGTGACAACGTCATAAGAAAATACACAGATATCGAACGCTGCCGAACGCGGAGGCCAATTGTGCCTCTTTGTCGCTTGCACTTCAAGCCTTAAATGGAACGCCTCAGAGCGAGGTAACGCCGCATGAGTCATGTTTTTTCGTGCGTGCAGCCGGCTTCATCAAATTATAAGACGTTGTCACGTCAAAAAACCAGGACCAAGCCGTAGTTTGTTGCCTGTTCTAGGCTTGGTCGCTTGGAACTGGCACCTAGACTCACCTGGCTATAGGACGTTTCAAAGTTGCTGGTATTATAAAATTATTATGATGAAATGATTTGAGATTATATGAATTTGTTGCGATAAGGCACATGCTTCATATCGGGCAGTGATTATTTAAATAACTAACCATCAAACGCCCGCTAAGGTTTGTTCAAACTACGCTAGGTGTAGCCGGCATAGAAATTTAATCAAAAAAGTTACCATAAAATATCTATAACAGTGTTTTTTTATTCAACTAGCTGTTGGACAAGCTTATGGCCCACCTGATGTTAAGTGGTAACCATCGCCTATAACAAAGCATTGCCTGGTAGGTCACGTACGTCAGGAACGTGCCATACATGCACTGCCCTGCGTCCATCAGCTTGAGGCATACAGATGTTCAACCTAACGTGCCAGTAATTTTATCAGTCTACTTCGCAGATCGTCGCCTCTTGCCGGAAGGCGTCCATTCCTACGCTGTTGCAATTTGTGCATATATCCCTACCAATTTAGTTTGATATCATATTAATTTTTAAATAACATATTTAGAATTAATTCCCATTTCGCCCGCGATATGGCCTTTTATCCGTCTTTATAAACTAGCTTACCCGTTCCGGTATTGAACGGGCTATTTAAATTAAATCGTTCAAAATCAATTAATTCAGTGAAAACTGGAGTAAAGTTTATTCCTGCTATTCCTGAAACACTGCTCGTTCGGGTGATTGATCGCTCTTATAAGCTAGCAAGCTAGAAGTTCTAGCTTCGTGTAAACAGAACTAACCTTATTTTTCATATAGCAGTTCTGTTTACACGAAGCTAGAAGCCAGGATAGCAAGATAGTCAGGATAGCTATATTGCTATCCTGGCTTGAAAAACTAGTCTTGTGTATCTCGGGCATCATCTGTTCGTGTCACTGGTTGAACTGAACTAATTGTGTTGCAAGAATAGAGCGTATTTCTGAGATTAACTAATACTTTTACTCAAAATGTTGAAAGGACATACTGACTACCACCTTTTATTGTCCTAAACCTACTATCGTATCTTAATTTTATATACTGTGTAGGTACTTTATTATTACTTTGAAGCGTGGCGTGTCTTTGAAGCTTTCGCTTTTGTATTATTGCATTGCATACGTCTGACTAAGTGAAGTGGCACCACACTGGAACTTCACTGCTATTTTTATTCTTATTTTGTAAAAGGATCGTACAAAAAAACGGTAGGAACCAAGCAGTTTGTTGCCTGTTCTTCTAGGCTTAGTCGCTTGGAACTGGAACCTAGACTCACCTAGCTATACCATTGACTGAGGAAATATTTGATTTGATTATATTCTACGATCGTCTGTTAGTAGTTCTACAAATGACAGTCATTGTCGTTCTTTGACGGTTTTGAACGAATTCTGTTGTATCGGCCAATGAGTTTAGTTTAGAGATTGTCGTCTTACTAACAAATCCTCGTAAGTAACAAAGTATGAGATATCTACCTAACTTATGGATAGAGTCTGTTCAGAAAGAGAGCCGTCGTGGGATTGGAGGGCGCTGCTGTGCTTAATTACCTATTTTGTTTAGTGGGCAATACAATAGCGCGTCTGTTGCGTTTTGATCCTATCACAACTAGTGTACCTTTATTTAATTTTAATGATGCAAAATGCTGACAGAAAGAAAGGGATGAGCTGACATATAAAAATCGAAACGTTAGTTCACAATTTGGCCACGACGGCTCTCTTTCTGAACAGACTCTAGCCCAAATCAAATATCTAAAAGCTGCAGGAAACTTTGACCCTTGCACATTTAATTATAAGGTACAATTTTCTTCAAATTCACAAATAGGTAGAACTGTAACCTTTACCAGTCGATTTTAACTCACAAACATTCATATCAAACGGCACCGCTCAACATCAGATGGGCCATTTTAATAACAGTAGAACAGATCTAATATCCATAGATTAAATACTACCGCATTTTAGATTGCCGCTGTTGCCACACTGCGTATCTTGCGCACGCGGTGTCTATCATTTGATTAAGGTGTCTTGTCAGGGTAGTGGCTAGGGGTGTTAGGTCACGAAGCATTTTTTCCTGCAACAAAGAGATACTTTAATATGTGTATTGTGAAAAGACTGACTAGGAAACAAAAAGGGTACACTCGCGGTCTGAAAATGTTAAGGTTGGTAAAATTTTCGGCAAATTTTATAATGCGCACTTGAGGTGCGGGCAGGTTTTTTCCGCCGTTGGTGGGCTGTTTTTGCGTGACCCTTGACACGTGTTGCTCGAAGTTTTTTAGGTTCTACAACACGCCGGTTTCCTCACGATGTTTTCCTTCACCGTTTTGAGAGTACTGGCATAGTGCACATACATTTTTCAAAAGAAAAACTCATTGGTACACAAGTGGATTTGAACCCACGACCTTCGGATCGGAAGGCGTGGCCGCTACCACTAGACCACCAGTGCTCTCTAAGGTTGGTAATTGCATGCACAAATCTATGACACAAGATATATTATGTGATTTGATTAGGCATAGAGCATAGAAGAAGCAATAGAGATTCAACCAAGCGAGATCGAACTTGTTACTAAAAATTAAAAAAGGAAAAAATAATCAAGTAGAAATTGATATATTCTATGGTCCATCTGGTGAGTTTAGTTTTCCGGTTCGTGGTCGCCATTCGAAGTTTATAATCAGTGCGTATTGTTAGTGATGACTTATGCATCTGAGACGTGGTCACTAACAATTGTCCTCATACACTAGCTCAAAGTCACGCAACGTGCTCCGGAGAGAGCTATGCTGGAAGTTTCACTACGTGATAGAATCAGAAATGAGGATATCCGTAGAAGAACCAAAGTCTCCGACATAGCTCGTAGAATAAGTAAGTTGAAGTAGCAATGAGCAGGGCATATAGCTCGAAGAACCGAAAATCGTTGGGGAATAAAGGTTCTCGAATGGCGACCTCGAACCGGAAGACGAAGCGCAGGGCGCCCACCCACCAGATGGACCGACGACATTGTTAAGATCGCGGGAAATCAATGGATGGAAAGGGCTCAGAATCGTTCTTCCTGGAAATGTGTAGGGGAGGCCTATGTCCAGCAGTGGACTTCTTCAGGCTGGAATGATGATGATGAGTGGCAATGAGCAGGGCATATAGATCGAAGAACCGACAGCCGATGTCGTCGCTCCATAGGTTTGCCTATGAATTAGAAATATAAAATAGGATGGTATACCTCAAAAGGCCTCAGCTTAGCCGTCCTGAACCTAAGCAGCGCTTGGTAGTAGTAATGCGTGGCGTTTGCGTCCTCCTCCGGCGTGGTTGTGGCGGTGGCGGTGGCGGTGGCGGGCTGCAGGCGGCGCCACACGCCACGGGTCAGCTCGCCACACGACACGTATAGACGGTGTAGCTCCGACTTTACGTCGCTCGGGATCAACTCTGCGGGTGAGAGGGAATTTAAAGCGGTTTCAAATTAGCGTTTCGTTTGCACCTATGCTGTTTTTTCGATATAAAAAAGAAGGATTACTTTCTCCGTCTTGTATCCGTACGTGTTTACTTATTCCGTTAAAACCTATTACATGCCTTCGTGTCCTTTCGCATCTTATCGCGTCCTTTCGCATCCGATCACGTCCTAACTTGTCTCATTCTCCCAGACGACATTCTGTCGAAGCCTATCGGATCCTTTTGAGTCCGATCACGTCCGATCGCGTGCTGGCACACTGAGCACGCCTCTAACATATTCATACTCATATTATTTATTGCAATTATTATTAACACGGTTAGGTCTTAAAGTTAAATATGGTGGATACATAATATGCTCTTAAGTTTGGAGCATAGCAATATCTGGAGTGGAAGCAGGCCGAAGTTTGAAAGACATTGTGTGTTTTGTTTTCAAGCATAGACTATTTGTGGGTTGGCATTTGCGTAAAAAAGTAAATAATAACTGCTGACATAATCACGATATCAACCCCCACCCACCATGTCATAAAAAATAAGCAAAGCAAAGATCCCCCCGCCCCCTTCAAGCGCTTACGTAATACGTGAACGCCCCCATAGCCTATCGGATCCTTTCACCTCCTATCACGTCCTATCGCGTGCTGGCACTGACCATGCCTGTAGCAGATGTACTCACGTGCCATACTCGCGGCGCGATGCGTCCTCATGAGAGCTCCGCCGGGGGACAGCTCGCCCAGCGCTCCGACGGCGGCGCCAGCACCCACGCGCACCGGCCGCAAGCATTGCTGGCCCACTGACCATGCCTGTAATATATGAATCTATAGTCAAAAAAGTTTTATACAGGTGAGTTTTTGACTGCCCTTTGTGGGAAACATCTAATTGTGATAAAAAATAAAAACTAAGCACATTAATAAAATATGGAACGAAGATTTTTTCAGTTTTTGAATCTGTTTCTGTTAACAAACTAGTTCTGAAAATGAAATAAACCGATTTGTTTTTTATTATCTGGTAGGTTATATTGGTTCTTACAGATTGTCCCATAGAAATTTTACCAAAATTGGTTCAACAGTTTGGCCATGAAGTCAGATTCTATACTTTACTTGTAATTTGAAAGTAACAAGTATTACTTACTTGTAGGGCATGTCATGCGGAGGGGTCATAGAAGAGGTAGACCAAAGAAAAGATGGATGGACTGTGTCAAAGATGACATGAGCAAGAAAGGAGTGAGCATTGAGATGACGAATGATAGAAGCGAGTGGAAGAAGAAAACCTGTTGTGCTGACCCGCTTAGGGGATAAGAGCAGGAGATGATGATGATGATGATGATGATGATGATGATGATGATGATGATGATGATGATGTATGTATTACTTACTTGACATATCGACGCGAGCGCAGAAAGCGGCGGTGGAGTTGTTTGTGTACTTGATTGGTGCATTTGAGATGATGACGGCCCTAATAAATATCGTTCTATCTGGAAAATTATATAAAACATTATATATAAAACAGTTGACAGCCCTAATAGATCAGTTGGAAAAGTTCTGCCTTCTACGCTAAAGGGCGTGGGTTCGATCCTTACCGAGAACAAATATTAGTGTGGGGAACGTAGATGTTTGTTCGACTCGTACGACTGATACGTAAATTTTACAACTACGTATCTTGTTCTCCATAAAATTTCATTCAATTTATAGTTAGCAAAGCATAGTCGCACGTGCTGCCATCTACAAAAAGCTTTGTGTTCCACATCATTGGGCAGAAAAATGTTTTTTTCTTTTCATATAGAGATCGGTTAGAAATTCTAATCTAGCTAATCTAATACTATTCTTTTCAAACTGAGAATAGAACTATAATATATTTTGTGACAAATAACAGTAGTTTAGCTGTAGGTAACAGATATTTACAAATCGGGTTAAGTACCTTAGATAACTTTAGCTCCTGAGTCTCAGTCCCTTCACTGGCCCCCTCTAGGTCCTCATAGTGAATATTCTCCAATATTCTCCGTTTCTTCTCCGGGGGTTCGCCTTCGGATTTTACGACACCGTTTGAAGTAGATTCCTTTTCTTTGACTCCATTTTCTAGAGGTTTTTTACTACTATCTGTATTTGTATTACTACTATTATGACTAGCTTTGAGCACCTGAAATACAAAAAGGATAATGGATAAAAAGGATAAAGATATAAAAGGATAATTCTTAAATATTTAAATAAACTGCATATTCTTCATGGTAGATCTCTTCTAATCGTGTCATCAAATCTTTCTATCCACTGTGGTAAACGGATTTTATTAGGAGGTTCTTTTCATGCACGTGTGAATGATTCGGTTTTTTTTTGTACTATGGTATACCGGTTTCCTCACGATATTATACTTCACCGTTTGAGAGTACTGGCATACTGGCACTTTGGACCAAAAACTCATCACACTACCAGATTTGAAACCACGACCTTTGGATTAGAAGGCAGGGCCTTCATACTAATTTAAAAAAATCATATACCTATTGGTAAGTTTGTTTGAAAATCTTTAAGTAACAAACCTAAGCACTCACCATAATGGAGTGTTGGTTGAACCGTTTTATCATATTTTTGTGTATAGATGTGCTATCTCCCTTTTCTTTGACTGGCGGCGCATCATCGTCTGCGGGTAGCAATGGTACTTGTTCCGAGAATCGGGGCAAGTCCACCTAGGCGGAAAGGGGGGAAAAATTAGGGTACATTAACAAAATCCAGATTTCCTATTCTAATTTTAGTTATTCAAAAGGGCAGTCGCTCGTGCTGCCATCTACAAAAAGCTTTGCGTGTTCTACTCCATTTATTGGCAGACATTTACAAGTGGATCGGGTCTAGATGGCGGTAGTGTGCTGTGGTTAGTAGGTAAAGTACCATGACATCTATAGTACTTTAGTATAACTCACCGTGAGATCCAAAGTAGTGTGTTTCATGGCATCAGCTATGGCTCTGTCGTCAGATTTAGCACATTCACCAAACAGATCTTTACTTGAAGATGCTATACGGTCCCTGAAACAATAAGCTTGCTGCCTCAATGTTATTTTTAATTAAATTTAAATGATTTACCTAATGTGATAAAGTAGGGCCACAAGTTTTATTTCTCTGTGATAAAGTATTTTTCAACCCTAAATTCCTTCCTCAAGGACCGCCGCTCGGGTTTCTACTACGGAATCATTATTTAAGTTGCTCTTTGGTACCAAAAGATATGGGAGAGTGTTTACTGTAGCGATTACTAATGTTTTCTATTTCAACAAACTTACACTATGCCTACTGCTCTGTTATGTAATAAAATAAATAACATACCTATGAAAATAATGTGATTGAAAAAACTTGGTCCAGAATTCAGCTTCAGCCATCTTATTTGGTACATAGTCAACGTGTTTCTTTCTAACAGCTGGGTATGTCTTGAATATCGCGTCTATAATGTCTTGTGTCAGATTGTATTTGAGACCGTTGCATCCGTCTGTCTGCGGTTGGATGTCAGCTAGAAATGCTCCGGATACACCTGTAAGCATTCAACTTGTGTACACTAATACTTCTGATGAAATACTGGAGGATTTTGTGCGTCACATTATTTTAAAGATCGCTGGAAAGTCAGTTGATGGAGAGGGCTCTCTTTTTCTTGCTGGAAATGTAGAGGAAAGCCTATGTTCGGCAGTGGACTTCTTCAAGCTGATGATGATGACTATTGAAAAAAGTGGCACGCTGTTCACTATAGTACTCAATGCTTACAACCGTAACATAGCCAGTAGTGATTTATATCAGTAGTGGTTTATATTTTGGGGCACACAGTTTGTCAAATGGCGATCTCAATCGATAGACCGATTAAAATCACGAGAATCCGATGGATGGAAAGGGTTCTTCCTAGAAAACACATTTCGAGTTTGTGGCCCATTGAAGAATATTTATTCTCCAATGGTTCTCAGAGTTTCGGTTGCAATTCAAGAATCTTTATTCTCCATTGGTTCTTCTATTTCGAGTTCCCATTGAAGAATATTTATTCTCCAAGGGTTCTCATGAGTTTTAGTTGCAATTCAAGAATCTTTATTCTCCATTGGTTCTTCGAGTTTTTCATGAAATGTTTTTTTTTGAATACCTGCATCCTGTTTTATGCTATTCGATTCTGTGTAATGCTTCAATGTGGGGGTACTCCAGTATTCTTCAGCGGTTATCACTTTTGATATAACTAAGTCTTCATACAGATTCTTTAGTGTTGGATGGAGGGTCAATAACCTGGTGAATAAGTACTTGTTTAATGTTTGTTTAAAATTCTTCGGACTTTTAGGGGAAAAGAAAATAAGATCAATTCCTTGATTGTTTTAATAAAGATCTGTAACAAATCATCACAAAAAACAAGTGTGTTACAAACACTGCTTTCATGATAAGCATTATAACGCGAGAAATATTACACTGTGATAAAAATTCTTGTGCATAAAAGTAAGTACCTACCTAAAACTTGGTGAGGTGTTTAAATGCAAAAAATTATACTTTATTTGTGGCTAAATACCTTTTAAGAGTTCAACAGATTTGAATAAATAATTAAACAGTAAGTAAAGAGAGACATACCTACAATGTTGTGTAAACACATAACATACTTATTTACTCAGGTACCAAACAAATCTAGGGATGGAATCTAGACATTTGAGCTTAAAAACCAATACTTTACTCACTTAGACTTCATCTCTAGCTCTCCGTTGATCTGTGGCTTAAACTTTGGCAGTAGATTTTGCAGCATCAGCTTAACATGGTCTCTATCTTTTGCCTATAAAATACAATTTACATTATCTTTATTTTATTTTTAGCCTGGGTCGTCCCACTGCAGGGCAAAGGCCTCCCTCCCCTTCTTCCACACATCTCGATCTTTGGCTACAATGCGTCAGTTGTTCATATGACAATCGAGATCGTCCCGCCATCTTCTCCGGACCTTGTGGGACCCAATCGATTAATATTTTGGCCCAAAGAATGTCCGGCATACGAGCCACATGCCATTATCTTTAAGTTACATTGAAAAAAAAAAAGTAAACAGGTCTTGGCACCTATTGTTGATGAATTATATAGCGTCAGGGGCAACTGGTGATTACTCATGCCACTTATGGGATGCCACAGTGCCTGGGATAAGATTTTTAGATGTAATAAGCTTGCCCAGTACCTATACCATCCTGACAGCTTCGTCGGCCTAATCCACAGGAAAGACATGGTCAATACATGTGGAGCTGACTAAGCCACAGGTTTCCTCACAATGTTTTCTTTCATAGTTTGAGAGCACTAGGCACTAACATTGTGTACATTATTTTTTTGATAGAAAAACCCATTGTTACACAACTGGATTTGAACCCACAATCTTAGGGTTTCATTGTCTTCACAATAAACATTTGCAAGCTTGAAACTGAGGTATTTAGAAAACTGTTTGCAAATGTTATAAGTATTACCTGGGCATCTGCCCCTCCAGGATTGACAAAGTGGAATGTCGAGCATTCTCCGTTATGTAGTACAACTTGGAGCTGGACCTTCGGTTTACCCGCTGGAGATATTTTCTGAGCTGAAGTACAATTAGAGATATCAGTGAGATATAAGAACAGTGTGAATCTTCAGCTATTCATCAATCAGACTTAGAATGCAAGCGCTGCAACAATTGCTTCTTGCTGCCTTGTGGGTCTAGTCTAAAGTATTGTACCACAATGAACACTTACTCTTGATTTCGGAGTATTTGTGGGTGATTCCAAATTTGTCTCTGTTATCAAGCATCCACCCCAAACGTTGCTCCATCAACAGCAATGTGCCATCACCTTTTTTAAACCGCACATGGCCTACACTCAACAACACATCCTCTGAAGATGTAGCCATGTTTATATTTCACCTGGCACAGTGATAATGTATTATTTAGCTATCGTAAAAAAGTTGTTGAGAACAGTTTGAACTTGAGATTTCGACTCTGTTCAGGGAGGTAGACATGTACTTGTAATCAGCCTTCTGACCCGTCGATTGCAGTCTTTCTGTGCGTTTCACCAAAATACTTGCACTCCAGGACATCTGCAAGCGTTTTTTTATTAGCAAATACGAGAAATAAAATCAAATTATTTCTACGAAATGCATTTTTACGGACGATCAACCATTAGCAAATTTGACAAACTGACTGACTGAATGAATTGGTTGATTGAAGTGACTGACCGTGTGAGTGACAATCTGAATGATTGACTACGGATTGACTGATGCTGCTAGGATGTTGCTTGATTGAGAAAGAGATTTCAATTTGAGATCAGGGAAGAGGAATGATTCACTGATGATCCGATTGATTCAATGCTACGGGACTAAGTCCCGTGTGTCAGCGTGGCGCCTAAAGGCCTGCACTGCGCACATCTAGGTGATGGCGATCAGCTGAAACGCTGTAAAATATCATTGTGCTAAACGACAGCGTTTCACGTGATCGTCATCGCCATCACCTAGATGTGCCATAAGTTATTCCTGGAGTGTAACAGCTTATACCGCTTCAACGAGCACAGCACCTTCAAATTAGAGCACAGGAAACGTCTAGGGAATGCGCCAGCATATAGAAGCCACTCGCTTTCTTGGCAGACATCGGGTGGTTGAAATAACCGTCACGCAAGAAAAGGTCTCACCAACGGCCTTTTGCGAAAAACAGTCCATTCACCAAGTCTAACCAACCAATTCAAATAATACGATACGAAGTCGAGCAGTAAAATAAAAAGTAGCAAGAGTAAAACATTGCGCTGGGTTCGTGTGTGGGTACCCTAAGCTAAGTAAAACTGATGGTAAGCATAGACAAAAGTATCAGTTTGTGTAGCGAGAACGTATTTTACAAAACCGCCATTTTATTTATTTTTATTAGCAACACCGGACATTGACAACCCAAAATGCAATCATGGCGCACGGGGTACTGTGTTTTTAGAATGCTGAGAAGTTTTTACGTAAACACTTCGTTGTTTTGCATTGTAATCAATCTAAGTGTTTTTATAAATTACCCTTGACCATTTGAGTTTGTATTGAAGCATACATGTGTGTACCAATTTTGAAATTTTCACCAGATCGGAGTCACGTCTCTGTATCACTAGAC
Source organism: Thera britannica (assembly GCA_939531255.2). NCBI lineage: Eukaryota > Metazoa > Arthropoda > Insecta > Lepidoptera > Geometridae > Thera > Thera britannica. The sequence goes on along the minus strand of OW618042.2, from coordinate 2,596,826 downwards.
ACTTGCAGGTATAAAATCATGAGATTTGCTGTTTCAGGGCTCAAACGCCTTGTAACATGATTCTGACTCGCCATGCGAACGAAGTACGGACTAAGGTGCATGGTTGATATGAATTTTATGCTGAATTGTCGTAATAATTATGATAAATTCGTTCGTTCCAGATAACTTTGTTGGTGTCATAATGTCAGAGGCGTACGCCCGTGAAATACTGCGAAGAAATGTTGCGCAAATATGCCAAACTATAGGATGGAACGGCATAAACTCCATGCCACTGGACATCCTGGTACATGTGCTGGAGAAGTACATCAAGTCCCTTGCAACTCAAGCTAACAGACACGCCGAACAATTTAATAGGACTGAACCAAATTTACATGACTTAGCATTAGTATTCCGTGATCTTCACATTCAGCTGCCCGAGTTGGCAGACTATGTTCATAGTGTTCCCCCGGCACCACCACCTGTTAGTGAAAAGTTCCCTAAACCTAAAGAAACAAACTTAAATTTCCTAAAACCTGGCAGTCATGAAGTGGTTACAAGGCCGATGCATGTCCATGAACATCTCCCTCCTATGTATCCCGAGAAGGAACGGGACACCCCAGCTGTGGCAGGCACTGTTGAAATTCAGCAAAATGGAATTGATAATGGTGAAAGAACAGCATCGTGTCCAAGTCCAGAAATATCAGTCACAGATAGTCCAGAGAAACCTAAGGATATTTTTAAAAGACCCACAGACCCCGTTTCAGCACCAAACAGTAAAAGGCCAAGGCTACGCTTGGATGAAGAAGAGAGGACCAGAGAAATTAGTAGTGTTATGATGACCATGTCAGGCTTTTTGTCCCCTGCGAGAGAGGGCAAACTCCCTGAAGCCCGTCCCCCAACTATGGTATCTGATAAGCACTACGACAAACATAAAGCAAACTTAAATTCCGGAATCATGAAACCACCAATGTTAGATAAAAGCGATAAAAAATCTAAGAAGAATAAGTTATTAAATGGTAAAGTAATGAAGAGTAAGCGGAGAGATAAGAGTCATAAGGGTGAAAGTAGCAAATCTAAAGATAGTAGTAAATTGAATAAGTATCCACCGGGTTATCCAATGAAGGGTAAGGAGATCCATCCGATGCATTATAATCACGTGACCATGCCGGCGCCGCGGCCTCTACTACCGCCGTCGCCGTCACCGTCGCCGATGATGATGTCTCAATCTTCATCATCGGCACCGTCAGCGCGGCCCGTGATTGCTCCACCAGTACCGGTTCCTGTTCCTCTACCAATCCCTGAAATAATCAAGCCGGTCATCAAACAGGAACCTGTAGATCCCCCATCACCTGTTATAAAACCAATAGCTTCAAGGGAGGATGCAATACCAGTACCGAGGAAGATACCCATCTCCAAGTCTCCACTTGTTACTCCCTCACCTATGCATAAGGTAATGTCAACAACAAATTCCTTCATGCCTGATGTTCAGATAAAGAAAGAAGTTGTTGACGAAGATGTTAAACTGGCATCCCAACCGGACAGATCAAAGATTAATATATTTAAAAGGATATCGAACAAAATTAAAGATGAGAAGACCACTCCTGAGGTTGTGCCTGAAAAACCACATTCTCAACTGATCTCTAGGTTACAGAACTCTCACACTAATGAGAGTTGGGCCCATGATAATGTTAAAATTAAAACTGAGGACCCTGTTGTGAATAATAATGATAATAGTGCTGTAGATATGTCTAATGTCATAGATTTGAGAACTAATGAAGTGATAAGCGTTGATGATGATTCTTTGGATATGACGCCCTTGCCTCCAACCAGACACATGGTGACTGAACCGCGTCCTAGTTTATCAATCAAGCAGTCGCTACAAGTACCGTTTCCCAAAGACATAGCTAGTGCTGGTCTGAAACCCAAAAAGGAAAAGAAACATAAAGAAAAGAAGGATAAACTGGCAAAGCATGAAGCAAAACTTTTGAAGCGGCAACAGCAACAACTTGCCATGGAAATGGCGCAAGCAGAAAAGCAGAGTATCAGAATGAATGCTGTAAAACCTCCTAAATCAAACAGGCCAAAGAATGATAGAATGCCGCAAATGCCTCCCGGTTTTCCGTTCTTTTCACAAATGCCTACAGGGAGAAACATGATGCCGGGGCCAGGATTGATACCCAACCCGGGTCTGATTCCCAACAATGATTTCCTTGCTGGTTTAGCCAATAACCCCGCATTACGAGGTCTTCCGCCCTCGAACTTACTGACGAATCCGTTCGCTTTAGGAGCCGGAGGGCCAGGGTTAATACCATCTGGTTTTTTATCCGGAAGTCTGAACCCTGGCATTCGGAACTCCCTTATGCCCATGGGCAACTTCCCTCACACATCCAGATCTTCCATGAAAATACCTCCCATGCTCCGTCGTCCGAGCCTCGAGGTTATACCTGTAGATAACGATGACGACAGAGGCATGAGTAAATCCATGTCGCGTGACAAGGATCGAATCGACAAGCACAAAGCTCAGACCATTCCAAATATTTTACAGAAGAATAAAAAGTCTCAAAAAGATCACAAAGTGAGCATATACAAGATGCCACCTATACATCCGGATATAACGATCGAATTGAACCCTCCAAAAGAACATGTAAGACTGGAGCCTGTTCGGCAAGAGCCTCGGAGGATATCGCCTGTGCCTCCGCGGCTTCCGACGCCGCCGCCCCCGGCCCCTGCGCCCAAACCACAGCCAGAGCCCTTACCGGCCCCCGTCAGGGCGCCAACGCCACAACCGTCGGAACTAGAAACAGAAAACTCTGAAAAGAAAAAGGACAAACACAAGAAGGAAAAGAAAGATAAAGATGGTTTAAAAATAAAGAAAAAGAAGGATAAGAAAGATAAGAACAAGGAAAAAGATAAGGCTGAAAAAGTACGCGATAAAGAGGACAGAAAAGAGCTTAAAGATATTGAGAAAAGGATAAAGAAAGAGAAGAAGGAAAAGAAAAAAGAGAAATCTGTTGACGGTGTGGTTCCGAAGCTGACGCTGAAGTTCAACTCGAACTCAAATTCGCCGATGCCTCCGAGCTCGCCCGATGTGTTCAAACTGAATATAAAGCCGGTGGTTAAAAAGGAAGAAGAATCGCCTGTGAAAGACGAGCCTGTATCGAGAGAGCATAGTAGATCTCCGGAGCTAGCTCAGATATCAGCATTAGTGACGAGACCGCCAAAGCAGAAACACTCGAAGCATAACAACGTGGCGGAAGAGCCCGTTTCGTCGCCACCGCAGTCGGGAAGCTCGCCAACACGGAAAAAGAGACCTCCTTCTGGCCATTCGAAATTCAAACGTTTATTGATCAAGCCAATGTCCAAGAAAGGTCAAGCGGATGATTTGGATGACGGAGTGGGGTCTAGTGGGGAAGAGGCTCCGGTGCCAGCGCCGATGTCGTTGCCGACTGACTCGCCCAACGAGCCTCTAGCAGCGCCGTTCTACGTAGACGCGCAAGGGAACAAAATTTGGGTTTGCCCAGCGTGCGGACGACCAGATAATGGTTCTCCTATGATCGGTTGCGATGGCTGCGATGGATGGTACCACTGGGTATGCGTGGGCATCACCGAAGAACCAGGCGCGGAAGAGGACTGGTTCTGCAAGTCTTGCAGCGCAAAACGCGTTGCTATGGCCCTCGCAGGAGTCACCTCGGCCAAGAAGAGGGGGCGGAAACCAAAAGGGGAAAAAATCAGAGACTGTCATTGATACGGAACTTTCGTTGTTACTGAGATTAGTTTTAATATTTCATTTTCGGTTCAAACGTTTCGATGTGTGGATGATTGTTATTGGATTAATTGTTGAATGATATCATGAAAAATGTTTTCATCATTTATAATGTTAATATCATAGGCTTGAATTAAGTATAGATAATAATAATTAAATATTGACATAAAATGTTGAACATAAAATATAGTGTAGTTACTTGTAATAATTACCATAATTTTTAATTATTTTGTTACGATTTCTCTTATTTCTCGTTCGCTCGTTAGATCAAGATTTTAATGCTGAGGCGAGCGTGTTATACACATCTCGCGTGTATACATACATTATAATATAAGATTCTTTTTATATTGTACAAAAACTGAATTTACTTAAGAAATTGGTGATGTATAAAGTAAATGTAGTGGATATTTAATAAACAGAAAGAAGGCTGGAAGTTTTTCAGTCGATATTTGAATATTTTCATATTATAATTTTAATATAACCCTGTTTTTTTTGTTGATTTTAATATTGTTCCTTCAATTTTTGTACAGGGCTGCCACCTTGCACGGTCATTTCAGTTTTCAATGGACTAAAACTGAAGTTATCGTGCGAACGTGGTGGTCAAAACATTCGACTAATTTAGAGGGAGGCAAATGTAAATTTTTAATTTCAGCCAGTGGCCAATTAAATTTATTGGTACTCGAAATGTCGTAAATTATTTTTAAAACCCCTGCATAACTCTTAAGCAACCACCTTAGGTAGTAGCATACATGCTTGACTCAAGCATGCATTGTAAGTAGATTAAGCTACAGAACGATATAAAACTTGAGAAACCGACTTCATGGACATTAAAAAGATTTGGACAAACTTTCAAAGAATTTACTAAAACGGAGGTATAACAGAATATTTGTATTAAGTATACACCAGGTAGGTATATCTATCAGTAAAAAATAATTTCAAATCGGCCCCCATATTTGCATAAGACGGAATTATGCTTTATCAAATAAAAAAATAATACAACTGAATTGAAAACCTCTTTTTTTATATGAAGTCGGTTATAAAAAGTTTTGAAGGCTCGCATAGGTTCACGAAAGGAACCGAGTTTGTTTTTACCACACTGGTTAGAAAGAAGAGAAAGCTTTACTAGGTAGCAGGAATCATCTTCCATGGTAGTAGGTCTAACTACTCTCGCTTTGCTTGGTTATGTAATTTGTGATGTTCGGTGGTCATTGCGTGCAGGTTCTTCTCTCAACATGCTCCGGGAGCATTAATTTGACAACCTTCTCAAGATAAATCGGAAATTGGTGTACTTACTTGCCAAATACATTTGAGCAGGGGCCGGCAAGAATTGTATGAAAATCCATTTACTGCGGTCAGATAAATCACAGTAGGTAGGTGCCTACCTACCTCTTCCTACCTCTACCTACGATCTTTTGAAACGTAGCAACCAAGGAGGTAAACTCATAAAAGGTTAGTAGTAGTTATTTAAATTGAGAAATAGGTTGCAAGCAAGCGTTAGTGTTGTTTACTGAAGAAAACAATTACCTACCTAAACACTTTGCACGAGAAAAAATAGCGTTGTTCGTTGCTGTCTTAATTGTATCTGACAAAATGAGTACCTTTAAGTAGTAAAGTACCTAGGTACTACTTTGCATTATTTGAGAAAAGTAACAAGGCTCGACCACAACTACATCCATCAATGTCTCTTTTGCTGGTCGCTGCAGTAATGTAGGTACCTACCTACTATACCTATTAACCTAGAACCGTACATCCAATTTAGAAGTGGTGTAAGCAGGTAGGTACTTATCCTTCATCTCTGCTACGACTTCACTTTGTTAGGAGATGCAGGAAAAAGAACCCATGAGCATTATCTTGCTAGCTTAGATAGTACAAGTGACATTCTTGTTCAATAATTGCACAACAGCGCCCCTAGCGGCTAATGGGCAAATCTATGAAAGTGAGACTGAGACAACTTGACTACTTTGAAGGCCTTGCTAATAAATAACAGCTTTTACGGATAGTTCTCTTTCTAGTTTCTCTGTGTGTGATACACTACATAAGCATAGGAAGGTAATTCTGGATAATTCACTATCTGCTTGTTGCTTTTATGTAGGTAAGTACTTACAATTTTTTTGTGAACAAATAAAATAAAAACAAAAATACTGGAATTTGTTTATTTTATAAAACAAAGCGATAACGAGTCTACTGATAGTATAATACACGTACAGAAATGCAAACAGCCTTCTAAAATCTCTGGTAATCTAACGATCACTGTATCAACTGGCTGACTTCAATCTATGACACACAAAACGTCATGTTAAGGCAGTAACAACAAAAACCCTTTACAACTTAAAAGGTAATTATAATATCTTCACATAACTACAATTAGTTTTTACTAGATGGTGTTCCGACTGGAGGTATGCTGTCCGAAGCGGCCGCTGTGGTGATAGGTTTCTCTCTATTCCAATCTTTCAAGCCTTCGGGTAATGTCGTATCCTCATCTAGAGACCCCGTACCTTCCACGAATTCCTCATAAGTGCTCTTTTCAGGGAACGGACGAGGACCTAAAAGCTCAATCATATCATCCCTGCTAAGAATCTCTTGTTTCAACAATCTCTCTGCTACTTTGATAATGTTATCCTTATGTTTGATCAGTAGTTCAGTGGTGTGTTTGTGTGCGTTGTCGATCAAAAACCTGACTTCCGAGTCGATTAATTCAGCAGTTTTTTCCGAGTATGGTTTATCCATGACCATTTCCCCTGGCTGAGGCATTTCGAATGAAACGTTGCCAACTTTAGCGTTCATTCCGTAGTGGACGATTTGTGCGTAGGCGCTTTGTGTGATCTTTTTGAGATCGTCCTGAGCGCCTGTCGTGATTCGATTGAAGAATATTTCCTCGCTGACTCTACCGCCCAGCGTCATGCACATTCGGTCGAATAGCTGTTCCTTGCTGTAGAGATACTGCTCCTTAGGTAAGTACTGGGCGTACCCTAGACCTTTCCCTCTGGGGATAATGGATACTTTCAGCAACGGGTCAGCGTGTTGTAGGAACCAGCCAGCGACCGCGTGGCCGGCTTCGTGGTAAGCGACAATCTTTCTTTCCTCTGGCTGTAGAACGTTCGATTTCTTCTCCATGCCAGCGACTACTCTTTCGATCGCTTGCTCGAAGTTCTTCATGTTGATGTCATTGGCTAGTTCACGGGCCGCGATTAGGGCTGCTTCGTTGCAGACGTTCGCTATATCAGCGCCGGTGAAACCTGGAATTTGAAAGGATGTTTGTTTGAGCTTTGTCTGTGAAAAAGTCATTGGAGATCCCAAAATAAATTTTCGTCTAACTGAAAATTTAAATATAAAAATTGTGTGCACATTGCATAGCTTAGTGGTTCAAATTTGGAACGGAAAGGTTCCTAACAAAAAGTTTGTTTTACTAGTTTTTGTACTGACTGTACAAATACCAAAGAATGTAATTACATAGGTACCAATACACTCTAATTTTTGATTCACCTTCAGATCTGCTACCTCTACATACAACATAAATTTACACAAACGAGTGTCAATATACTCAAAATTCGTGATGCTACAGTTAAAACACTTCTTTCATAAAAAAATTTACAAATAACTTATTCATATTCTTGATGATACCTACCCCACCCAACTAGGTTTGTTCATGCATGTCACCCTGTTTTTGATTAATTCATTTTATGCTGATTCTTACAAAAATTAATAGTATAATATCCTTTGAGTTCATGCTATCATCATCAGTCTGAAAAAACCAAGAATCTTAACAGGTTAGCTGTCCCGAAGCAAGTTTCGATCTTCTTTGTACACGTCCAAATAATGACATATCTACATCATTGGCCATGAGGCACATATGCCTCATGGACGTACCAGTGCAATCACCCATGAGGCACATATGCCTCATCGGACAGCTAACCTGTTAAAGTGCAAGAATGAAGAGAACACATTTAATTTCTATGGCCTCCTCTTCATTTTTTTTCTTCTATTAGACCTCTGTCCAGTATTGGCTTCTTCAGGCTGATGATGAATGTTTTTTTTTTTTTTTGATGATGATGACTGTTTAGCGATTTTGATATTTTATATTTATTCGTCGAGATTAGGTATAATATCGTGTTCATTGGTACGTCACGCGAGCGACTAGCACGCGCCGCGCCGTCGCGCCGCGCCGCAAAGACGCACAATCTGTAATCGCCCTTAATCTCTTCTCTTACAAAAGATACAGATCGTGGTCGTTTTGTTCTACCTAAGTAGTACCTTAGTAATTTAGTCTAGGTATTATTTTAAATAATATTTTAGTCACTTAATCCTTACTAACAACTACTCCAATCCAACTAACTTAAATTAAATTTGGTACACAGATAGTGTAGAGCCAGACAGGAGGAAGGACATAGAGAAAAGATATAGGCTACTTTTTGTTCTGTATTATGTATTGGAGGTATTATTAAAATTGGCCATATCCTGTGGCTTGACGCTTAATCTGTGTAGAAGGTGCCTTTATTTTTATTTTATAGTACCTAGTTGGTTGGAAGGATTTGGGGGAGACCTTGGCCCAGCAGTGGGACAATATAAGTTAGATAAAAAAAAAGTACATAGGTTTTGGTCTAGTAGGTAAGTTAAGCACCATGCTTCCTACAGCCAGAAAGAAATACTTTTGATTAAATCTCAGAAGGCCTGTCGAAGGCCTGTTTGCTGTTATGTTGTAGGTTTACATACCTGGTGTCAATGCGGCCATCTTTCTGGCCAAATTAGTTTTATTCAGGGTGGTCTTCAATGGCGTCAAATGTACTTTGAAGATAGAAGCCCTTCCTTTGATATCCGGGGCTGGCACAAAGATCTGTCTATCAAAACGACCCGGTCGAAGCAACGCCTTGTCCAGGATATCAACCCGATTAGTTGCAGCTAGGACAACAACATTTGTTGTTGTGTTGAAACCATCCATTTCTACTAGCAGCTGATTTAAGGTGTTCTCTTGTTCGGAGTGACCACCAAAACTGCGTCCACCTCTCTTTCTGCCTACTGCATCAATTTCATCAATGAATAGAATGCATGGTGCATGCTTACGTGCCATAGAGAACATATCCCGAACTCTGGAAGGCCCGACACCAACAAACATTTCCAGGAACTCTGATCCAGAGACAGTGAGGAACGGGACGTTTGCTTCACCAGCTGTTGCCTTCGCTAGCAAGGTCTTACCGGTACCTGGTGGCCCGGTTAGCAATGCTCCTTTCGGGATCTTGGCTCCTAAGTCAATATACTGTTGTGGATTTTTCAAGAAGTTGACAAATTCCATAATTTCAATTTTGGCTTCTTCACAGCCCGCTACATCTTGGAACTTTACACCAATATCAGTAGGGTTTATCAGTTTGGCTGTTGATTCCATGACTCCACCAAATAGGCCACCACCCTTTTTTCCTCCCCGTCCCATCATGTCAGCTGATCTTCTCATCATGTAGATAAGGAACCCGATAATGAGTAGCGTTGGTAGCATGCCAGTCAAACTGGATGCTTCTACTTCAGTTTTATAAATGACTGGAATAAAGTTAGGAGGCTCAATACTCATTTCAATTTGAGAGTTCTCTAAGTTTCTTTCAAAGGAGTCTACACTGCCAATTGCAAACCAAATAGTTTTGCCTTCTAAAGCTGATCCTTGCAGTTTTACTCGAACCCATTTTTTGTTTATAACTTCTAATTTTTCTACAAGGCCTTTATTGAGGTAGAGGTTGACGAAATCTCTCCAGCTGATTTCTCTGTATCTCAGTTCGAAGTAGGCTATTGTTGCTAGGACTGTCACTATGCCAAAGGCTCCGAACATCATCCATTTCTCCCTGTCCTGGCCTTCATAGGGCCCGCGGCCACTTGCTCCCCCACCAGGGTTGTTAGAAAACATGTTCATGTTCCATTTATCTTGTCCTGAAGTCGGTTTTGATGGTGGTGGCGACGATTTCGACGGCGCTGGCGAACCATCTTTTTCTTTCTCAGGGGTATTGGTCGGTTTTGGGCTACCTGGCTGGAAGTACTTTTCAAAGCCTTTTGGCGGCTTTTTACAAAATTCGTACCACTGATTCAACACAGAATCTAGAACAGGAACACCGATTGGCTGGATTCTGGTACCATTGAAATGGAGCTTCGATAACTGCGACTGTGTCAACCTCAGACCTTTCCACATACTGTAGAGATTTTATTTTAGTACAGCAATTATTGATTCCTTAAAAATTGCACAACTGAAACGAAAATTATATCACTAGAAATTGACGAGAAACCATGACAAACATGGTTAGAAATTCTGACATTTCGCCGATTTCACTTTCTGTCTGCTTGTCATCTGTCAGGCAGACGGACGTTTTGAAAACATTTTTAATGTTTTATCAGGGGTTTAGTTTATTCAGCCATTTGATCGTGTGTAGTGCCCTAAAATTACAAGTTGCCTTGATTAAGCTTGATCATAGACAATTTCATGAGAATCCATTTACAGCTGTAAACGAAAACGCACTTCTTCCGTTCAAAAATTGAAGTTACATTCACAAACTTACCGTCGCAAGCTTACACAACATGCAATAATGCAAGTTGGATTGATACAAAAATTATATTTTTTGTTATTTAGCAGAAAAATGCAATCCTGAGATACTGGAAAGAAGAAAGAAAACGCTCTTTAAAAAACATCAAAAAAACCTGTCTGTCAGCCTGCCATCCTCCGTCTTATTTCCGAACGAATCTCAGACATTTTTGTCTCGCAAGTAAATAAAATGAAATTCTAAGAATTTCTCTTTTTTGCAACCTCGCAGACGGTTTTTAGCAACCAAATTTACTGATTCCGTTAAAACAGGCTTAGATTATTACCTCACTTATTAAAAAAACTATCTTGGTCTGCGAAGTGGTTGTAAATATAATAACAAGTTCGCTACGTAATGGAACAAGATAAACCTGAAAGCAGTACTAATCATGGAAAGAGGACACGACCTTTGCTTCTGCAGCCAAGTCCGAAGATCGCGAGGATCGCTCAGTCCGCCCCCAGTTCTAGTGGTATTCAGAAGAGTGTAAAAAGGCCTCAATCTCCGAGGAAGGCGAAAATTACGTACAATAAAAGTGATGTGCCTCCCGCGGGCACCTTCGTGCCAGAGAAGCACGTGAGAAAGGCTGGCCCTTATTTGTTGGGCCCCAAACTAGGGCCCAGTCCAGTTAAAAGTATTGTGCAGTGTTTGGCCAGGAAGGAAAAGACAGATGAATTCTACCAGGTAAACATTTTGACAAAGTAGGTAAGGTACTATTGCCTAATTTCTAATTTCTGTCTTCAAATATTACTTTTAGTAAACATTTTAAATAATATCATAGGAACCTGATCAGGTGGAAGGTAGGTGGTCATGCCTGACTAGGCAACTGGTGTACACCAATGAAAATAATGTACCTACTCACAACTTATTACTGAGATTCTAGAATCAATACATTTACTATTTTCCTGAATGAAGCTAGGAGACATTGGAGTCTCGAGGTCATATTGCAGTCTCATGATAACCAACCAAGGTCATTGATCATTTTGAAAGGTAGTAAGCACACCAAACCAAAGTAATTTTTTTTTATAACGATTTAATTACACAAGTTTGCCCTAAATTTTTAAAATTAACAGGTGTTTTACTTATTATTTGTGTACTTGTGTTTGTCCAGTCTCATTTCAAAGAGCTTATCATTATTGTTAGCCTGAAGAAGCCCACTGGACTAGACCTCTCGCTACGTTTCCAGAACAAATAATTCTGAATCCTCTCCATCCATTGACTCATTGCTGGCGTCTATTTTTCCGAATACCTATAATTTAGTCATTTTCAAAAAAGAGGGAATAGGTATCTTCTAGGTGAGGGCACTACACCGTTGATCACTTCATCACTTTACATCAGGTGAGATTGCAGTCAAGTGTTAGCCTATAAATGACATCTCAGCCTATTGACTGACTGGCCTCTCAGCTCAGTTGATAGTAGCTCTGCCTTCTGAGCATAGGTCGTGGGTTCGATCCCCACCGAGAACAAATATTTGTGTGGTGAACACAGATGTTTGTTCTCTGCCTGGGTGTATTCTTAGTATGTATTTACAAAAAAAATTATGTAAGTATTATATCAGCTATCTGGTTCCCATAGTACAAGCTCTGCTTAGTTTGGGGCTAGATAGTGTTATGTGGATTGTCTATAATATTTGTCCATAATATTTATTTATAAATTGTAAAAAAAAATAGATCTTAGGAATGATCACAATTTAAATTTACTCTATATTTCAGATAAAAATACTGACCCTGAAGAATGAAGGGCAGGCTGAGACGCAAGATGATAGACAAGGAAAGATGCTCCTGCACACAGAATACTCTCTTCTATCGTTATTGAAGGATCAGGATGGTGTTATACACCATCATGGGTTATTCAAGGTACCGAAATATTTACCGTAGAATTTTTTAATCATTTCAAAAAATCTATTTGTTTAAACATTTTGTTATATTATCTACTAGATATTCAGCCAAATTCAACATAGCGTCGTCGCAAATTCAAAATTTCTCATGTGACACTTTTGGTGAAAATCACTTTTTCGTTTTTAGGGTTCCGTAGCCAAATGGCAAAAACGGAACCCTTATAGATTCGTCATGTCTGTCTGTCTGTCTGTCTGTCTGTCTGTCTGTCTGTCTGTCTGTCTGTCTGTCTGTCTGTCTGTCTGTCTGTCTGTCTGTCCGCCCGTGTCACAGCCATTTTTCTCCGAAACCATAAGAGCTACACTGATGAAACTTGGCGAGTAGATGTATTCTGTGAACCGCATTAAGATTTTTACACAAAAATAGAAAAAAAACTATAAATTTTGGGGGTCCCCATACTTCAAACTGAAACTCAAAAACATTTTTTTCATCGAACCCATACGTGTGGGGTATCTATGAATAGGTCTTCAAAAATGATGTTGAGGTTTCTAATATAGTTTTTTTCTAAACTGAATAGTTTGCGCGAGAGACACTTCTAAAGTTGAAAAAAGTTGGTCCCCCCCCCTCTAACTTCTAAAATAAGGGAATGATAAAACTAAAAAAAATATATGTTGTACATTACTATGCAAACTTTCAACGATATTTGGTTTGAACGAGATCTAGCCAGTAGTTTTTTTTTTATACGTCATAAATCGTAAACCGCAATTTACCTTTCGACGAACTACAATAACCTTTATATTATGTTTCTTGATGCTACGGAACCCTTCATGGGCGAGTCCGACTCGCACTTGGCTGCTTTTTTTTTTTGTTTTAGCACCGTCTGCAAATACTCTTATGTGAATATATTATTGTTTAAGTGAGATATAAAGTTAATTCAAGATTTTATTGTAAAAAAAAGGTAGGTAGTTTTCATAGTTTTTTTCGGTTAGTTACATTTTACACATAAGAGATATTAAATTTGCAATGACGTAGAATGTTTGTAAACAAACCACAACTATAAAATCAGGAACTATCCTTTGGGTGTTAGGTTCTCTTGTTCATCTTGTTTAAAATCTATGGATGATAGAAAATATTGATCAAAAACTTAAAATTCCAGGATTATGCTCTAGAAGAAGTAATAAATCCGTTTGGTCCTGGCTCAATCTACACCGGCCGGGTCCGACAGCGTCTCTTTCTAGTGCTGGACTGCGTCACATCTCATCAGTTCAGCGAGAAGGGATCTGAGCTGATCAACCTTCAGCAGTATGTTACTAAAGTGAAGAAGGTGCCCGAGAAAGAGGCGATACTTATATTCTATGATATTGTGAGGGTGGTTGCTAATTTGCACAAGGTGAGTTTTTACCAACTTAAAGAGATGGAACAATACTTTTCCAAAACATTACTAAACTATTTTTAAATTGGTTTATGTATTATAAGCATGGCAAATAATCCTGCAAATTTCTGAAAAGTAACCTAGTAAAAAAAGATGTTATCTAAATAGTACCAATTTCACAACTAGATGGCGCCAGTAGAAAGATTAGCACGCGCTATCGTTGCGTTTTGGCGAAACATACACCTCAGCCACGAATTTTATTTCAAGTTAACTTTGCGCAGAGGCAATATCGTAACCAATGAGGTTAATCCGAGGTGCGATTATTGCTAGTTGAAAACTTTACCAATACCCCGCCATGAGGACGTGAAATACCGTCCGCTACGGCAATTTTTGTACGGCCGTTAAGGCTTAATAAATGAATGGCACTTCTTTAGACAATACATTACTTAAACGTAAGATGACATACTGTATAGGTACCTGAAAAGTTGAAAACATTGTATTATGTAGCATGTAGCATTTTGTTACAACAAAATGATGCACTCTTTTGGCCCACCTGATGATGAGCGGTTAGCATTGCAAATCACTCTACGATGCGAAGGAGGAAACATAAAATATAATTGATTATATTATTTACAGAGAAACATAGTGCACAGAGATTTGAAACTGGGCAACATAGTACTGAACCAGAGAACGGGACGCGTGATACTAACTAACTTCTGTCTCGGCACTCATCTTGGCAGCGACAGAGACCTTTTAAAGGATCAGAGAGGTAAGCAAATAGGCATACGGCCCACCTGATGGGCAGCGGTTACCGTAGCCGATGGACGCTTGCAACACCAGAGGTATCACAGGGGCGTTTGTAAGGGCCCTTTAATTAAAAAAAATCAATATTCATTTATATCCTCAGAGTATGGAAACTATTTCTTAACGAACAAAAATAAAACACATTCAAATAGAAGCATTCGTTTCTGAGCTACGACGCCACAGACAAATTAACAAACAGCCACTTATAACAAGAAGGACTTATACGAAACTTATAACACACTCATTAAATTAAAAGAGAAGTTAACTAGTCTCAGCTCAGTTTCTAGTAGCCTTCTGCCTTCTGCGCCATAGGTCGTGGGTTCGATCCCCACCGTGAACAAATATTTGTGTGGTAAACACAGATGTTTGTTCTCGGTCTGGGTGTTATATTGTATTCTAAGAATGTATTTACATAAAAAAATATATTATATTTTTTATTTGAGTGTTCACAATATTTTTATAGTATTTAATTTTGTTATTCTTCCCTAGGTTCGCCAGCTTACATCTCCCCAGACGTGTTGCTCTGCAAGCCATACCTCGGCAAGCCATCAGACATGTGGGCTCTCGGCGTGGTTCTGTACACTATGCTGTACGGACAGTTCCCTTTCTGCGACACCAGCCTAGCTCAGCTGTTTAGCAGGATTCAGGCAGCGAATTATAATATACCGCCGTGAGTTTTGACTGCTAACCCTTTGTGTTTTTAATTCTAATTTCTAATCTTACACCTTTAAACGAGAAAATCTTGTATACTATACAGGGTTATTCATAATTAGCTGCAAATACTCAGGAATTAGGTTCAACAAATAAAATAAAAAATATTTATGATATGATTTTTTTTAAGTTTTGTTATGAAAATCCCGAGAAAATCGATAAAGGAATCATTGGCGCCTGACCTGTTTTGACCTTTGATCCGCGCCCGCGCGCCGTGAGTGACACTCTGCGTTCAGTCACCGCCTGGGTGGGTCATCGTCCTGTTCTCCATGGCAATCATTATGCAATAGCCGTAAAGAAATTAATAAAAATAAAATTTTGATACAAAAACTTAAAAAATTTTTTGATCAAAATTAAAAAAAAATAATTTCATAAATATTTTTTATTTTATTTGTTGAACCTAATTCCTGAGTATTTGCAGCTAATAATGAATAACCCTGTATATACATATAATATATATATTTTAGGATCTCGGAAACTGCGCCAACGATTTTCATGAAATTATGTATACAGAGGGTTTCGGGGGCGATAAATCGATCTAGCTGGGATTCATTTTCAGAAAATGAGTCTGTTCGTTAAAAAAAACTTAAAACATAAACTGAATAATTATGTGACTGCTCCTGCCATCTATTGACGATTGTGAGCAACTAACTGCAAGCATATCCAGCAGATGGCGTGGTTCAGTAAGAATAAACCAGTAAAGATAATAATATGACACTTATGATTTCTTAAAAATGCATAAATTAACGAAAAAAATTCCGAGCGAAGCTCGGTTACCAACTAGTTTTAATTTGATAAGGGAAATACTACATAAATATATTTTTGGGATTTTTGGTAAATTCATCATCAGCATTTGGTATGCCGGTTTCCGCAAGTAAGCCGCTGGCGGGCCCTTTTTACGTGACGCTTGACACGTGTTGCTCGAACTTTTTTAGGTTCTACGACACGCCGGTTTCCTCACGATGTTTTCCATCACCGTATGAGAGTGCTGGCATAGTACACATAAATTTTTCGACAGAAAAACCCACGACGAGCGGAAGGCGGGGCCGCTACCACTAGACTACCAGTGCTCTCTCTTAATTTGAGTTGGGGGAATACCACATAATATATTTTTTGGGATCTATAATAAACATATTATTTATGTTTTTTCAGCGATGGAAACTCAGTGCAAGTATCTGATAACACGGTGTTCCTGATTCAGAGGTTACTGGTCAAGGATCCTAAACACAGATTGCTGGCAGAAGAGGTAAAATCTACTTACATGAGAAAGTTACTACGGTTCGATGCAAACATCCAAATGTTTGTGAAATCTTAATGAATGGATTTGGATGAAATTTTGGTAGATTATAGAAACTTGAATAAATAATTAATTGTAACCTGGATTAATATAATAACTATAATTTTAACTTATCTTCATCGTAAAATTTTAACGGGGTAGAATAGATGAGCGCATTTTTATAAATTGAGCGCCTTAAGTATTTATGCTAGCAATTAATCTTACCATGCGAAGCCGCGGGTAGTTGCTAGTTTTAAATTAAGAATACATTTAAAACCTCTGATCGAGAAGAGGTATGTTAATCAAGTCTTAAGCCATCCGCACATCTAAGTATCTGCGGTTGTGGTCAGTAAAATGCTGTCAAATTTCGCTGTCCTATTTAACAGCACTTAGATTTGCGCAAGGTTTTTTATCTATTCCCAGACTAAGCAAAGCGTATACTATGGGAACCAAATTGCTGATCTATTAATGATATATATTTTTTTTGTAAATAAATACTTCGACTTGTACACACTTGTACTTGTGGGGGTCGGACACAAATCAAAATCAAAAATCGGTTGCCTGTCAAGTCGGTTTACTGACGATAGTTGTACGTGGCAATAACGTCATACAGCTGTCCACGCGGACGCATCACTCACTCAAGTAGGAGAGAGACAGATGTCGAACGCTGCCGAACGCGGAAGCCGATTGTGCCTCTTGGTTTGTCGCTCGTTCCGCGCTCTCGCTTGCACTTCAAGCCTTAAACGAAACGCCTCAGAGCGATTTAACGCCGCATGAGTCATGTTTTGTTTTTTATTCATTATTATTTATATCTTCTTCTTCTTCCTGCCCTTATCCCACTTTATGTGGGGTTGGCACAACATGTCTTCTTCCTCCATTTCCCTCTGTCAGCCGTCATCTCTGTTTTCACTCCTCTCCTAATATCCATTTCGTTTTTCACACAGTTCATCCATGTTTTCCTTGGTCTACCTCTGCTCACATATCCATCCACATCACATCACTTTCATCCCTCCTCATGACATGCACGTACCACGCCAACCTATTGCTCTTCAGTTTTTCTGTCACTGGCGCTACTTTCAAACTTCCCCTGATATACTCATTCAGTATCCTATCCATTCTTGTAACTCTACACATCCATCTCAACATTCGCATCTCTGCCACATGTACCTTTTTTTCATTCATTATTATTTATATATTTTACAATATTATTTATTTTTTAATGTTTATTTGCAGGTGTCAGATCAGCTGTCCAGCATAATAGCGAGCTACGTGGTAGTGCCTACCGTAGGCGAGGAGTTACAAGTGGTGCCCGACATAGATGATAACCCGCCCGTCGCGCAAGAGAAAACCGTGCCAGAGCCGCAACAACCCGCCGTTTACGTAAGTTCTTTTTCAGCTCACCGGGTGGAAAGTTGCACCTTTCGGCCCGCTGTAAGAACCGAAGTTTCCCCTTTCCGCCGTCGTCGAGCAGAAAAATCGAATACACACAACGGGAAGTAAAAAAGAAAGCCTCCGATAACATGTTTGTCAACCTCGGCTTCGCCTCGGTAAACAATTACATGTGATCTGAGACATTTCTTATTTTACTTCCCTGAGTATAGATAGTGCAATTCACGAAGACGCGCCCCACCAATTTTCGGTTGAAAGGATCGCGGGGTGCGGGCAGTTTGCCCCGAGCGGCAGTCGCGAACCGTAGTCTATTCATTGTAGTGTGCGTGTGCACTCATAGGTAATTAGAGTGTACCGATAACACTCAAACATTGACGGAAGCTTGCACACATATACTATAAACGGTTAAGGAGGAATAGTGGGGCGCGCCTTCGTGGATTGCACTATCTATATGTAATATACTATACTATTCCACTCTCAAACCGTGCACTGAACAGTTAGAAGAACTTTTATGCTGCGCTATTTTTGCATAAAAAGTTGTCAGATGCGTGTCTCAAGCGGATGGCAGTCGCGCCACTGGTCCAAACTGGCCCTAGATATCGTGTCTATGTGTGTGTTGCTCCCGCGCACTTTGTATGAAGATTGCGTTCTGTACCTATCTGTTTTGTGCCCTAGCCCCCACATAATAATAACCATCATAATTGGACGCTGTTTAACTAAAACGTTCCAACCCTCATGAAGTTTCATATGGATTGGAACGTTTAAGAGCGGGTCGTGCGAAAATTTGAGATGCGTTTTTAAAAATTCATAACTAAATAACTAAGTGACATTTTAAAAATCGCAAAAGGACTAATTGTAGACTATACATTTGAGATTAATTCGAATTTAAGTGTGTTAAAAAAATATACTATTTAACATGACATTCTATTTAACGCTGATCAGCGTTAAAATGTCACTTAGTTATTTAGTTATGATTTTTTTTAAAACGCATCTCAAATTTTCGCACGACCCGCTCTTAAGTTAAACAGCGTCCAATTATTACCATCACTTCACGTAACCAATGTCATTTTTATCCGCAGGAGGAAATAGGATTGTTTTGCATGCAGCTACCAGACTTCCTAGCGTTGAACTTCCCATCTCCCGTTGACACGATATTAGTGCATCCTACAGAGAACAACGGGAATCAACGTCAGATCACCGTGCAACGGATAGGCACGGATGCCAGGCCACTGATGCCTGCTGAGATAGCTAGGTAACTATAGCATCGCTAACATATTACAAGAAATTGGTTCATTTTATATCTTCATTTTATTTACACAAGAAACTTACAATTAAACAAATATAGACTAAATGAACAAAATACACAGGAAACAGTTGAGCTATAATATTCACATTGTTCATCCATCTTTTTTTTAGCTTACCTTTACCCACATATTCATCTACATTCATACTAATCACTCTCCTAGTCACATGAGCATCAAAGAAATGAAAGCATCCCTTCTCATGACATGGCCGTACCACGCTAGCCTGTTAATTTCTTCAATTTTTCTTATAGCGATGCTACTTTCAGACTTCCCCTGATATTCTCATTCCGTATCTTGTCCATTCTTCTCACTCTACACATCTATCTCAACATTCGCATGTCTACCGCAATCTTTCGACAGCCCCTTTTGTTGCCTAACATTCATTTCTACAAAACATGACTAAGAATAATCTCAGAAATATCCGGTTTCACTAAAGTAAATTTAAATCGAATCATTCGTTTTGGAGTAACGAGACCACTAACAGACCTACACTAACAAACATTCACAAACGATCCTTCTTAGATAAATTTATTTTTATCTTTGCAGATACCAACACATGTTTTCCTCGAACACCAACCAGCGCGAAAGACGTCCAGACATACCAAACTTCGTGCCAGAAACGAGACCGGAACGCACAGAGAATCCCAGACTGAGAGCTTTAGCCCAACGAATACCAAGACTAAATCCTGTACCTTCCAATTTCGCAGACTTTAGAAACCCGGAACTGAGAACTAATGGCTCGGAACTTAGAACGAATGTTCCAGAACTTAGAAGTAATGGACCAGACCTGAGATCTAATGGACCAGAGCTTAGATCAAATGGGATCGACCTTCGAGCTAGTGGACCGGAATTTAGAACAAATGGAGTGGAACTTAGAACTAGTGGACCGGAATTTAGAACGAATGGAGTGGAACTAAGAACGAGTGGCCCAGAACTAAGAACTAGTGGCCCGGAACTTCGAACTAGTGGACCGGAACTAAGAATGAATGGAGTTGAACTTAGAACTAATGGGCCAGAACTAAGAATGAATGGAGTTGAACTTCGAACTAGCGGGCCGGAACTAAGAACGAATGGAGTGGAACTTAGAACAAGTGGACCGGAACTTAGAACGAATGGAGTGGAACTTAGAACAAGTGGACCGGAACTTAGAACGAATGGAGTGGAACTCAGAAATAACGCAACGGAATTGAGACCAAACCCACCGGAATTCAGACTCAACCCCACAGAATTCAGAGCTACCGCAGCAGATCTTAGTACAAATTTCAGCGATATTAGACTAGTCCAGAATCAGAATTCCGTTGACGGGCGAGGTTTTCCAAAATCAACCAATCTAAGACCTATTACATTATACAGGCCTACCGATGTAAGAAATATGCCTTCAAATGCTAATATTGACTTTAGGACTATACCTACGTCATCGCATACGGACCTACGCGTTGCCCCGACTTCGTCCGAGGTGCGTACCATTCCGTGGGCGGAGAGAAATGGAAATTCTAACTTGGATAGAGACTTTTTACTTAGACTACCGGTACTAGATTTATCTGGTGGTCAAAGAAATACTAGTAGTTCGAGTAGTAATACTAGTAGTGGGAATGCTAGTACTAATACTAGTAGTGGTAATGCTATTATTGATAATACTAGTAGTAATAATTCTAGTAGTGTTCCGGGTAATAGTAACACTAATAGTAATAGTAGTACTGACGTTTGTGAGTGTGGTACTACCATGGTGATTGATGACGGCTCAGATGATTCGAATTAGACAAATATTTTAAATATCAAATTCGGCTAATACTTGTAAGTAATTTAAATTATTTAAATGAATTTGAACAGTTTGAAACGTGACAATATTTCTTAATTTTAATGACCTGACATCGTTTGTTATTATTAAGATAACAATTAACATTATAAAGCATGATTTTCCCATCTACGGAATAACGCTTTTAATCGAATAAAAAAAATTCTTGTATTTGACAACCCTATAAAGAAAAAAAAAGCAAATTTTCCATAAAAGATAAAAATATTATCCCCCTCTTGATAATATTTTTATGTCTTATTAAAAATTAGCCCTAAACGTTATTAATTATAAAACAAACATAATTGCTTGAAAACCTTCATTAGTTATGAGTATGAGTTATTTGTCACATAGCTTTTACTTGCGTTTTAACGATAAAAAATAAAACGCGAGGAGCTAGATGTACATCTACCAGACTGGTCCAATCTAGCAATAGACCGAGAAGGCTGGAAAAAAGGTAAGGAGACCTTTTCCTCGCTGCGGGATAAGACAGACTCTCCCCCAAAGACTTCCACTTATCTCTCTCTCTCGAGATAGAAGAGGCTCCCACCATCTCCTCTTTTGAGAGGTCGATATCGTCCCGCCAACATTTTTTCGGCCGAATAAAAAAACCGGAAAAAAACTAACTAAAAGGAAAAAACCAAACTCGTTAAAACTTACACACATCAGTTCATTACGAGTATAAGGCCCGTATTCCGAAACAGCGCTTGAGTCTGAGTCGAGCCTCAAGCATAGATTTTATGACAGTTCTCCATTGAAAAGTGTCAAAAATCTGTGCTTGAGGCTCGACTCAGACCTAAGCACTGTTTCAGAATACGGGCCTAAGACAGACAAAACGAGTTGTTTAAAATAGATAATGCGTACAATTTGTGAGTGAATTGATAGTAATTAGATTATTCTATGATGATTGATAATAATATTAATTTATCGAATTATACACTGCCCTATTATACTAATTGAAGAAAATTCCATTGTATAAGTTATGGCCGGCAACCTATAAAGTAAATATTGACAGTTATAATTAATGTGTAAAAACTTTGTGAATGTGGGTAGTTGAAAAATCTAAAACTGAAACGTTTTAATTTAGGTTTTGTTAAGACACGAGTAAACAGGTGGATTATGGCTAAGCATGCTACATCTCAGGCTGCATCCTAACTTTCCATCAGGTGTGATGGCAAGCTAATATGTAGAGCTTTATAGTTTGCCGGAGATAATTAAAAACGCCACAATAATGTATTAATTAAGCGGTTTAAGGCTGTTTTACTTAGAATGAATTTTATTAATATTTCCATAGTGTGTGTCCTGTGTGTAAAGTTTATAATAATAATATAATAATTATAAGTATAGTAAAATTGTGGCCAAATAGTATAGGTTAATTTGTATCAAATGGACGTGGGTAAGAATCCCATTCAGTTTATAATTTTTGGGATAGTATAAAAAACTAAAATGCTTGCTTCAAGCTAAAACACTTTTCGACAGATGAAATATTTAAATAAACATAAGACTCATAAACAAAGATAGACATATTTTTATCTCCCAGCTCACACGGCTTAGTTGGTAGTAAGCTGCCTTCTGCGCTGTAGATTGTGGGTTTGATCAACCAAGGACAGATTTTCGTTTGATGAACATCGATGTTTGTTCTCATAATTATGTTTTTATTTACATTGCATTCCTGGTGTCCTGTATGACTAATTTAATCATGATGCTATTACGATTATTTTTACTTTCTGTTTTTTTTTTAATATTGAACTGTTTCGTAGCTTTTAGGCTACAAGGTAGGAGCTGATTTTTCAGACATCAATTTCTATTTCATTACCATTACTTGGCTTTCATTACCATCCAATTCCTTTCATGTACCGTAACTCATTTCATTACTGTGACGCGATTTCTGGGGAATCAACCTTATTTTGTATGTACAATAATCTCTTCACAAAGCTTCGTCTTCCTAGTAATGATGATAATAAAAGATTTTCTTCCTGGGCGTATTAAAAGTCTGAACTAGTATTGAAATAAAACATGTTATTTTATATATTTGTATGTTCTAGGTAGATTGTAAGGGCGCGGCCACACTAGGCAAATAGTTTGCGTTCAGACGTAAACTTCAATAACAAACTAGCGAAGCGAGAAGCTAACTGCTTGCTTATTGAATTTATCTAAAAAACAGATGCTCTTGTAATCACCATCAGCCTGAAGAAGTCCACTGCTAGAAATAGGCCTCCCCTACACATTTCCAGGAAGAACGATTCTGAGCCCTTCCCATCCATCGACTTCCCGCGATCCCAACAATGTCGTCGGTCCATCTGGTGGGTGGGCGCCCGACGCTTCGTCTTCCGGTTCTATAATACCGCCCGTTTAATAAATTTGTCGCTTGCTTTCTACCTTCTTATTTATTCGTACTAGCTAGTGAATGATGCTTTGAGGAAGATTTTAGGATAGGTAAAAATAGAAACGCCTTTTGTGAAGTCTTAAACTGGAATAAATTTATTTACAAAATACCCAATATTTATACAAACAGTAAAAAAGAGATAGCCAATGAGACGCTTTTCCATTCATAAAATTATAGATTCGGTTCTTGATAAACTATTTTTTATAATAAATAGTATGCAAAACAGATGCATACTCTTGGTAATATAGGCGCTTACTCAAAGCAAACTCACAAACTTCGCTTAGTGAGGCCGCGCCTTTAGTATAGAGAAGTCGGGTATTTTGTTGGGTTTAGATGTTAAATATAATATTTGTTATTTTTAAGATATTTGACTATTCTTATTATCCAAGTTTAGCTATTAATCTCGACGAATTTAGCATTTTATTTTAATTCTATAATGGTGATTGAAATTGAAAGGCAATTATTTTTAAGCAACTTTCTTTTTTTAGGTTATAATCGTCCCATTGTAAATAGTTATTTTCTTTACGTTTTGGTAAAAGTTATTGTTTTATTTATTATTATAATTTACTGGTTTTGGTGCAGTTGTGTAAGATTCAGCGCAGACCAAGTGGGATAAAAACCCTAGTGTTTTTAAAGAAAAACTCTATTGACAATAAAAATGATACAGCTGAATTGAGAACCTCCCTTTTAACTAACATTTTTTTTCTACTGGTCTGCGCTAAGTCTTAATTATTGAGGTGTTATAAAGCTAAAATATATAAAAATCGTGAAATAGGGTAGTTAAAATTCTATGTATTTAGAATTTGATAGGTAATTTTTTGTTATTTGTTAGATGCATGCTATGTTGTATGTCAGCTAATAAAATGAATTAGATCAATATTTTGTTTGATTTTTCGTAAATATAACGAAAAATATGTGTTATAGATATAGAAGGATTAAGAGGGATAAGAGGCAGAGGAGAGATAAACAATAAAAAAATACGCTCTTTAATTATAATAAAACTTTGACTGGCCTCTCAGCCCATTTGTTAGTAACTCTGCCTTCTGCACCGTAGGTCGTGGGTTCGACCCCACCAATAACAAATATTTGTGTGGTGAACATAGATGTTTGTTCTCTGTCTGGGTGTTATATTGTATTATATGTATTTATTTACAAAAAAAAAGTATTTAAGTATTAGGTATAATCAGCTATCTGGTTTCCATAGTACAAGCTCTGCTCAGTTTGGGGCTAGATAGTGTTGTGTGGATTGTCCACATTATTTATTATTATTTACTGAAAACATATTTTACAATCATCCTTTCAGAAAAGGTATTTTACTTTCATTTTATCTAGCCCAGAGCTCTAACAATCCATCATAGCAGTTTTCATTCTAGACAGACTGAAAGTAAGATTAAAAACAATATTTATTCATAGAAGCGTTGCAAACTGAAAGGCTAAGCTTCAGTAATATTTCAGCGTCCCGCACGTCGGGTTTAAATGAAAACTAATTTTAATGTTAATGCCGTCTGAGGAAAGTTTCTTAAAGAAAACTTTTTAGATTCTACAACGTTCATTCTTGATATAAAAATTGGTCATAAGCGAGGGGTAGATATAAAAATCAACTCATCAAATTTAACCCAGAAATCAAGTCATCAAATTTAACCCGCCCGCCCAACGCCTGAAATAGTAGGTACTGCAACTCGGGCGAAGAACTTTGCGCGCCCGTTACGGCGGCGCGCGGGGGCGAGAGGCATCGTTATCAGATTGAAAAAGTCTTGGTATTAGATTGAATTTAGACTTTTGCGCCTATATTCACTTCGTTTTGACGGGTAATCCACAAATCCCTCTCGCCTAATTAGTCTTACTGCTCATTAGACCTTTTGCTCTGTTGGACATTTTGTTACTTAGGACCTTTTGATCAGGAGGCCACTTTTTGTGCCCAGAGGGGACGAGCGGGAAGTCATTTCAAAAAGGATTATAGTTTTTAGTAGCATTTGTTGAATTTTTACGATTGAAAGTGTTTTTTATAAGTTTGTCTAACAAATTCTTCGCCTTAGACATGCACACAAATATCTAGGTACCAGCCTTGTCTACTTACCTATATTACATCACATTTGCCAAGGACAATAATTACTCCCATTCAAATTCTGGTATAAATTCGACACTAAAACCATCATAAAAACCCGATTAAAGTATTCAACGTCGTAAATTTTTAAAATAAACCCTACGTATTGATGCATTCTATTCTATTGGCTGAGTTTTATGGAATGATGCAGCGTTGTTTATTTTATGGCTTACGTACAAGTTTTGCCATCGGGTTCGCTCGGATGTAGCCTTAAAACTACCCTACCTACCTTATAATCACATCCACTACCTTAGTAAAGCTCTTTGGGAAGGGCTCATTCAGGGAAGTACTACCAACCACCATGCTTATTTCTGCCTAGAAGCAGCATTGCTGTGTTTCAGTTTGAAGGGTGATGGGTGCCAATGAAATTACTGGCACGTGAGGCTGAACATAATCTGATGCCTCAAGTTGATGGAGACATGGAAGTGTGTCGTATAGGGCACGTTCCCGACGTGCGAGACCTACGAGACAATGCTTTGTTAGGGCGTGGACACATGTCTGCGGTGCGGCGCCGGCCACCGTGTAACGGCACGGCACCGCTACCGCGAGGCGGCACGGCGTCGTGTCGCGACACGGCGCCTTGTGCGGTGCAACGCGGGCACAAACCATTGTTCAGTTTTTATCTTGATATGGACCGCGAAAGACGTATCATTTTGCTCCTGTTACTAAGACGACGCATGAAGAAGAAACAGAATCAAAGAAAATATTGGGTGAATCCATATCTTTCTATAATGAACCATGATGGAGGTCATTTTGAGAGGAAATATGAAGCGCTGAAAAAATGTGGTAGCCATTATTATGCATTAAATAACACGTGCAGACTAAACACCAACAAAACATTAACTAGCGAGCGGTGCGCTCCCCACCGCACAAGGCACCGTGTCGCGACACGACGCCGTGCCGCCTCCCGGTAGCGGTGCCGTGCCGTTACACGGTGGCCGGCGCCGCACCGCAGACATGTGTCCACGCCCTTAGAGGCGTTGGTTACGACATACCATCAGGTGGAGCATAATATGCTTGTTCCATCAGCTAGTTGTATAAAAAAACAAGCTTTTCAAATTCAACTGGTTATTTTGGCTGGTTCTATATTTTTTGGTAAATTCTGGCGAGACAATAGTCAACTGTTCAAGGCTCTGGTATGCACCAGACATTACAGGCAGATATACTCCTTCTTTATAATATACACTAGCGATACAGTCTTTTTTATATGGAGGATAGGGAAATGACGTCTCATGAGCATCAATGGATTGAATTTCTTGAAGTGTTGGTGGATAGACAAGATGGCAGCTGTGTCATATTTACAATAATATCCGTAAAACAGCATCTATCTTTTCCTATACCAACTTTGGTGCAATTGCTTGATACGGATTAGGTGCATTATTAAATAAAACACGCTAGAAAAAATTAATAATTTAGTAGGTTACTTACCAATCTACTTAATTACGTCCATAGTATACACAAGTTTCTTTTTATGCTGTGTATTTTGAACCAAATAAAAAAAGTTATCTATCTATCTAGTATATTAGTGTCATGTAACGAGAAGAGTGCTAGATACGAATGTGGATGGGTATAGAAGTGGAGATAGGCCAGAAAAAGATGGGTGGATTGTGTGAAGGATGACATGGGAAAGAAATAAGTTACTGCTTCTTCTTTTTCGTGTCATAGATTTTTTCGAACCAAGTGTGGTGAAAGTATTTTAAGTGCGCCTAAAAAAAGCTCTTTAATGCTACTGCTGAAATTACGGCTAATAGAGGAGAGTGGAGAATGAAAACCTATTGTGCCGACCCCACATTAAGTGGGATAGGGACAAGAAAATGATGACCTAAAATCGCCCTAATGTATAAGATTTTAGCGTCGTCAAATTGAGATGAGAGTCAAACTCAATAAAATGTTATTCATTTCAATTCCAAGAATAACTTTAAAACGTCTTATAGCTAGGTGAGTCTAGGTGCCAGTTCCACGTGACCAAGCCTAGAAGAACAGGCAACAAACTACGGCTCGGTTCCTATATACCGTTTTTAGGGTTCCGTAGCCAAATGGCAAAAACGGAACCCTTATAGATTCGTCATGTCTGTCTGTCTGTCTGTCTGTCTGTCTTTCTGTCTGTCTGTCTGTCTGTCCGTCCGTATGTCACAGCCATTTTTCTCCGAAACTGTAAGAGCTAGACTGATGAAACTTGGTGAGTAGATGTATTCTGTGAACCGCATTAAGAATTTAACATAAAAATAAAAAAAAAACTATAAATTTCAGGGGTCCCCATACTTGAAACTGAAACTCAAAATTTTTTTTTTCATCGAACCCATACGTGTGGGGTATCTATGAATAGGTCTTCAAAAATGATGTTGAGGTTTCTAATATCGTTTTTTTCTAAACTGAATTGTTTGCGCGAGAGACACTTCCAAAGTGGAAAAAAGTTGGTCCCCCCCCCTCTAACTTCTAAAGTAAGAGAATGATAATACTAAAAAAAATATATGTTGTACATTACTATGTAAACTTCCAACGATTTTTGGTTTGAACGAGATCTAGTCAGTAGTTTTTTTTTTATACGTCATACACCGTAAACCGCAATTTATCTTTCGACGAACTACAAGAACCTTATTATGTTACATCAAGTAACATAATATAAAGGTTCTTGTACTTCGTCGTGCTACGGAACCCTTCATGGGCGAGTCCGACTCGCACTTGGCTGCTTTTTTTTTTTTATAAGATCCTTTAACAAATCAAAAATAATAGTCAGAGTATTATATTAAACAACAATAGAATCGAATGGCCGATACTACCACTATACTGCAGTAGAATTACAAACATAGACTATTAATAAACTAATTATTTATTAAGCCTTAACGGCCGTACAAAAATTGCCGTAGCGGACGGTATTTCACGTCCACATGGCGGGGTATTGGTAAAGTTTTCAACTAGCAATAATCGCACCTCGGATTAACCTCATTGGTTACGATATTGCCTCTGCGCAAAGTTAACTTCGAGTAAAATTCGTGGCTGAGGTGTACGTTTCGCCAAAACGCAACGATAGCGCGTTCTAATCTTTCTACTAGCGCCATCTAGTTGTGAATTTAGAACTATAAAATTTTAATTTTATTTTGGTGATTATTTATGTAGGTACATGAATTACTTACCTTACATGAATTACTTACCTATATTAAATTTGGATTTATTGGCAATAAGTTTATTGCTAATGACTTATCTACATGCTGATAATCTGACTGAAATCGTAGCCATGTCTATAAACCAACCAAATAAAGTATTTTCGTCAGCCCCAGGGCATCCATTATGATCTCTCCGAATTGGTCGGATTATTTTATTTTCATTCGCATTGCTATTCAAAGGAGGGTTATCTCGTAAAGCTTAAAAAATCTAAACTCTTGCCTGCGAATTAATATGAAATCTCTTGGTTCTATAAAATAACAAAATAATACCTTTATGTGTGTAGTATGTAAGTATGAACCTATTTAATTAAAATACAAGAATCACTCATGATAAAAACATTATCATAACCACATGAAAAACGAGAAAAGTTGCAAATATAAAATCACGTGAAATAATTCCCGCCGTTCAATTAATTTATACTTTAGGATTTGCATAAAAAAAAATTACATAGAATTTTAACACAACTAAAAATTTGTACTTTTTTTATCATAACTTAGATCTTTTTAGCTTTTGAGATGAGAGTGCAGAGTTTACCTAAAAATTTAAAAAATAGAATAAAATACTCTGCAAAACTAATCTTGATACTTAGATTTTGTCTGCAGACGGTACTCGCCAAATACAATATTCTGCCTCCGTATCTATGGTATCTCCCTGTATATACCTGCTTATTATTTGGGTATTAGCATATTAGGCGGCGCCTCAGGCAGCATCCGCTTTTATTCGCTGCTTTTGTCAGCAAAATCGCTTCTTTCTGTACAAAGGATGCTCAGAAATACGCTATTTTATTTTTGTAAAACATGTGGAGGATATTTTTTGTATTTTGAAGTTGTCTTTGGTATAATAATAGAACATGTTTATGCAACATGCAACAATAATGAGTTTCCATAGTTTCGGTGAGTTAGATACAAACAAGCCAAAAAGTAAGTAAGGTTCGGCAACGCGCTTTGTGATGCCTCTTGTATTGCAGGCGACCATTGGCTACGGTAACCTTTTCTCATCAGGTGGACCGTGTGCTTGTTTGTCTACTTTGTAATGTTTGAAATGATGATGATAATTTACATAATAGTAATAGTAGTAATAGTAATAGTCATAATAGTTTTTTAAATAGGTTTTTATTCCTTAAAACCAAAAGAAAAGCTTTAAAACTTTTTATAGCTTTTCAAATATACCTGATTTTAAGTGGTAAGTAGTTTAGGTGAATTTAAGCGCCAAAATTGCGTACTAGCTATTTTTTTACATTGAATAGAGAGCACCCTGTATATCCGTACTAGATACAGGAGGCCCAAAGCAATACATCATCTCGGATGTCATCAATTCATAAATTATTTATTTCATTCAGATATACATGCGACAAACATGACTGCTTCTGATTCACCTTTGTGACAAAAAATATTATTTTGTAAATACCCAAATCCAGTCTAATATCCAATACCTACATATGAGAATACAGAGTCTACTTCAATCATTATAGTATAGTAGTAGGTATAACTCTTTGTGGAGGAGTCGTTCCATGCCTATTTCTGCCGTGAAGAAGCATTGCTGTGTTTCGGTTTGAAAGGTGTGGGTGCCGGTGTCTTAAGTTGATAGACACAGGGCAGTGCATCGTAGGGCACGTTCCTGATTTGCGTGATTTACGAGGTGATGCTTTATTATAGGCGATGGTTACCGCTTAACATAAGGTGGGCCATATGCTAGTTCCATCAGCTAGTTTTATAAAAAAGTACTATTCGTATGTGACATAAAATAAAGATTCGTTTTCTGTAATTTCGGGAAGGAACATAGCTTTTTGATTTTAATTGTTTTTCTGGTGTTATTTTGAGTTCTGTTGTGTAATTTCGGTGGTATTTTAACCAACATTACTTGAGGTCTTAGCTCAGTGTTAGCAGTTGGAATTAAAGTGTATTTATGTGATATTCTGATTTGATCGAAAATGTTGCACATGGATTTGAAAAAAACGGCCATATTTTTTCCATAGACAATTAGATAGAGCCGACCTGACAGACGACTGACGATTTGACGGAAAAGTATCTTATCTATGTAATATATTATCATCATTCTCATTGAACTACTCGACACTGGCAAAATTGATTCGTAAAGGACAGATGCCATTCATTAGGAAGAAGAAGAAGACATAAAATAAATAACTTTCGATTTGACTGAGTTAAGTTACCACAGTTAACTTAAGACCTGTCGGCAGTGTTGGGGTCACCAATCACTTGAATAGGCCAGTCGTGTCGTAACATTATGATAACGCTATTATTTCGGGGAGCAGCAATAAAAATACACATTATTGTGAATTATTGAATTACCTATAAATCGAGGGTCGAGGTTTTTGACCTATCTGTTATGTAGATTTATTGGTTTCTTAGATAAATGTAATATTGCGATACCTGTTACTACATCAGCCAAAGGTCTAACTACTAATTACTTAGAATACAATGTAACACCAAGACAGAGAACAAACATGAATAATTATGTTTACCTCACAAATATTTGTGTGGTGAACGCAGATGTTTATTCTCTGTCTGGGTGTTTTATTATATTCTAAGTATGTATTTACAAAAAAAATGTATATACGTATTATATCAGCTATCTGATTCCCATAGTACAAGCTTTGCTTAGTTTGGAGCAAGATAGTGCTATGTGGATTGCCCAGAATATGTGTTATTATTTGAATATTAAATTTGTTCTCGGTGGGAATCAAACCCACGGCCTACTGGCGCAGAAAGCAGAGAAAGAGAGAAACTGCCCACTGAGCTAAGGGGTCAAATGAAGTTGCTCAACAGTTGACATTATCCAACTCATGATGATGATGATGATTATGATACAATTCAATTCAATCCTGCTACGGAAAGTAACAAATAGAGCCGTCTCGATAGCATTATTCTGTAAACAATGTTACAAATGTGCGCATCAATCCGAAGTCGTGAAATAAAGGCCTAATGCGTATCATCACATTTGCACAGTCGCCAATATCGCTCATGGAGAGACGTGGAGCTGCGAAAATGTGGACATGGTGCTTGCAAAAGCCAACGCATTATCTACATGAACGAAACATGGTGTAAGTATTGACCTAAAATCTTCAATAGACACAGTCATTTATGGCCTTACTTATAAAAATATGTCAAAAGATAAACAGTGCTTAAACTATTGCCATCTCTTACCACTGGGTAATGACAGACAGTGACAGGGCTAACTTAAAGCAATGATTAAATTTAAATTGTGTTTATAATTAGGGCTGTTACTTGCTAAAACAAATATGCTTACTTAGATCATACAAAAAAAATTAAAAGCGAAATAAAAAAAATACGCAACATTAGAAAGAGAAAGAGCAGCTTGTGCAGCTTGTTTTTTGCCACCTAAGTTTGCTTGAGGTGGGAAAAAACCAATGAACTCGCGACACCGTCACGTCACGTTTTAGGCAAAAATCGACAAACGTCGCCAAAAGTTGTGGGGTCCATGGGGTAAAGGGAGGGTCATGGGGGTTGTGTGGGGGGGGGAGGGGTCACGGTGGGTCAAGGGGGTGTCGGAGGGATAATTGTTAAGTTTTCAGTTCTGTCATCATTCCTGGAGTGCCACGTTTTTTCTTTGTTTGTATACGCTTATGTTTTCAGAATACAATATAACGCCCAGGCACACTCTCAAGCAGATGCCACATCCAACTAATTCAACCCCCAGTATATATTATGCCAGACAAATAACCGTGTATATTTCATACGTGTATCTGCAAAATTATTTATTTGCATCGACTACGATCATCATGCTTTATCATATTCTGTCTCTTCTTTATTGTATTTTTGCAATTTCATTTTCACAACAGTATTTTTATTCCGTCTTTTATTATATTACTAGTGACTAGTGAACTTCTTCAGTTTAAATTTAGGTATTATATGATTGTATTGCGAAGGTATACAAGGTGCAAAAGAGCCTTACAAAAATCCAAAGACAGGTACTTTGGAAAATCGGAAACCAGAATTTGCTTAAGAATTTTATTTTTATTTTTTCTTTACTCTCTTTGATGATAGTGGACTGATATGTATGGTGTGTAAGACCCTTAAGTTTTCTGAAGTAATCTTTATCCTGCTGTTTCATGCTAAAAAATGTCAAAGGGCAATAAAAAAATTGCATCTTTTATTTAATAAAAACTATTTTTGGATAAAATGCAAAATAAAATCTTTGGTTAGTAGGGCGCCCTGCAGCAAGATGGATGGACGACATAGTCAAAGTCGTGGGGCGGTAATGGGTTAGACTGGCACAGGATCGAAGTAGAGGCCCAGCAGTGGGTGAAAACGGGCTCTGGTTATACAGGGTTATTCATTATTAGCTGCAAATACTCAGGAATTAGGTTCAACAAATAAAATAAAAAATATTTATAAAATGTTTTTTTTTAAGTTTTGTTATGAAAATCCCGAGAAAATCGATAAAGGAATCATTGGCGCCTGACCTATTTTGACCTTTGATCCGCGCCCGCGCGCCGTGTGTGACACTCTGCGTTCAGTCACCGCCTGGGTGGGTCATCGTCCTGTTCTCCGTGGCAATCATTATGCAATAGCCGTAAAGAAATTAATAAAAATAAAATTTTGATACAAAAACTTGAAAAAATTTTTGATCAAATTTAAAAAAAAAAAATTCATAAATATTTTTTATTCTATTTGTTGAACCTAATTCCTGAGTATTTGCAGTTAATTATGAATAACCCTGTATACATAATATTATTTATTATAGACAATCCACACAGCACTATCTAGCCCCAAACTAAGCAGAGCTTGTACTATGGGAACTAGGTAGCCGATATAATACTTGCATACTTTTTTTTGTAAATACATACTTAGAATACAATATAACACCCAGACTAAGACCAAACATCTGTGTTCACCACATAAATATTTGTTCGCGTTGGGGATCGAACCCACGACCTACGGCTCAGAAGGCAGAGCTACTACCAACTGAGCTGAGAGGTCAGTCTGGTTGGTGATGATGATGATCAAAAGTATATGCTAGATCAAATATATTTGGTATTAGAAGATCGTTGTGTGGCTAGTTACACGAAGTAGGTAACTAACCACAAACTAACGCTATAGTAACAGTAACACTATCCCAGTTCAAAGTCTCTAATCAAATAGAGTGGAAAATGGCCCGAAGCTACAATTTGCCTGATGTTTAACTAAATTAAGTGAACTGGATAAGTGAAGGTGCTTCGTTATTTGGGTGAAGGTTTGTTTAGGTAAATTGATATATGTAAGGTTTAAATAATGTAGCAAGTGAAGTAATCTAAACACTGTTTTTTTCTGTAGCAATCATCATCAGCCTAAAGTCAAAGTTAAATTATATATTTTTTCCATAATATCACAAGGATCACTTTGAAACGTCTTAAAGCTAGGTGAGTCTAGGTGCCAGTTTCACGCGACCAAGCCTAGAAGAACAGGCAAAAAACTACGGCCACTGGAAGGCCACGGGATATAGACCTATGCATTTAGTATAGGTGCCTACTGTTATTTTTTATTGTTTATGTTAAAACAATTTGCACATGCTATAAAATTTTCTTATAAAAAAAAACATCCTGTGGTTATTATTTTAATTTGTTACTAACTGGAATTTGGATAGTAAAATTGACAAATAAACATTAATCTTAATCAAAGAATACGTAGTTAAAATAGCCGATTTAATAAAAAAGTCAAGTTTACTGATTCTCGTAGACGTTGCTACGCCGCCGTAGAGTGCTACGCTGTAGCAATTACTATGGTGTAAAATTCGATTTCATTTTTTCAAGGTACTTCTATTTGCAGCAATAAAATTGTCTTTACGCATTAGGGGTGTTATTAATAATCCTGGCGCAACGATGGAGTAGCTAAATCGTGTTTTGTCACATTTGTTCGAATTGACAATTACATGTCAATGCAAGAGACAAAACACGGATCAACCAGTCCAACGCTACGCTAGGATTATTAATAAGTATTAGGTTTGGCTTAGTTTGAGGCTAGATAGCTTTGAGTGGAATGCCCAGCTATATTTATTTATGAGGAAAACATATACAAGCGGTCCCAGTATTATAAATTCATGAAGTAATCTAATACCATATTTACATACAAGCATCAGATGATCAAACCACATATCCTCGGTTATTCAACCCAAGCCGACTGCCGTAGGCAACGGTGTCAAATTAACTAATTAATTGATTATTATACAATTATTTAGGTTAATTTGTTAAGAGGGCAGGTTGTTCTCAAACATACGAATGGACATTGCGAAAGCTAACTTTCAATAGAAGCTATGCTGCGTTATTTTTTTTAATTATTTTAACTGATTAGGTAGGTTCATACGCTATCAACATCCAAACACCTATTCATTCTAGATCTAGATGAGGAATGAAATGAAATGAAATTTATTTCTTGATAACTAAAGCAAACACAAACATTAATAATAAATATTATTGCTGAGTGGCGTTAGTATCTCGTCATTTACAAAATTTAGGATAAAAATAATTTTAGCTGTAAAGGGGCTAGTCAAAAATACACCTATAAGTAGGCTGGTTACAAATAAAACTTAAATACCTAGCTTAAAAAATATACTCAGTAGACAAAGCAAATACCTAAACCTAGTAAGTTATTAAAGTAATTCTTCCTTAAGCCTACTAAATGCCTACTAATGTGACTGTGGTTTCTACTTAGAAACCTACATACATAAAAGGAAACAAAATACATAATTGTCCATACAAAAGAGAAAATAAAGACCATAAAGCATGTATTACAAAAGCCTTTCCTCATTTAAAGAGTGCACCTGTGTCAGCCATTTTGAATCCGTTTTCCTCCATTTTGTTTTGACGGCCCGCCTGACGGATTACAGCGAGGATTTTAATTTCAGAATAATAAAATATTTTCCTGTAAACTTGAGAAGAGTAATAAGCAAGCAGGTTGTACAACATATGCTGTGTTTCAGTATGAACACACTGACACTGGTTTGAAGGGTCTACGAGTAGTGATACGACAAGAATCAGAAGAAGTATGAACTAACTATAAAACATAGCAAACTAAGATGGGTTTCATCATAACTGCCAGATTAAAATATTTCCATCTTTGTTCTTGATAAGCCTAAGTAGAGATGAAAGTATTTTATCTAGCTGTTATCGTTACTTTGAGATAATAATATACCTGTTGGTAGACTCGACTCTAAAATGAGAATCCAATGCGGAAGGTGATGTAAGAATCGTGTTACATTATTATAAACTATTTATTTATTTTTATTTATTTAAAAACGGAGGTTTACAAACTTACAATTAATTATACTATGCATAAAACTTAAATAATTGGAAGTATAGAAAAGTAAATACCCACTTATCTTAATTGATAGTACACAGTCATAATCTTAAGCTTAAACTTTGAGCAGGTATTTACAAGTGTGAAGTATAAATACACTAAACTAATTGCTTTGCAGAAAAAAATAAAGTAAGTCGGTAAACAGAGTCACTGTCCAGTCAAGTGTCACCCTCCGTACTAGTTTGCACTGTATGACGGTAGGATGTTGTTGCTCTTCCAAACTGGGCTCTGTGCTAACAACATACAGGCTAAATTGATTTATGGTAGTTAGAGTAGTCGGTCTCATTGTTAGCCGAATAGTGTTGTACACGCGTATGTTGTTCGATGGTTCGCTGCAATGAAAAGTTTTATAGAAAAGTTTATGATATTTTAAATTGTAGGTTATTGTACATTTTAATTAAATATTTTATTTTTGTTTTTTTATGAGAAGAGTATTAAGTTTTATTAGACATTTTCACTGTCTTATAGTTTTTATAACCTACTTTGTTTTAATTTTAGATTAGTTTTAATTATGATCCTTAGCAGAAATGATAGCAATATTTGAATGATGTATGAATGTGTGTGTGTGTGAATGTGTTGTGTATATAATGAATATGAAATTTGGTTGATGCAGTTTGTAAATGGTATTTTTATTCTTATTCTATTCTTATTCTAGCAAGGTTTATCTAAATATTTTATAGTCTATAACATACATATTAAGGTGATAAAATGATAGTTGGTTTGAGTTTGCTTTATATGTATATTCACATACCTAAATTACGTATAATGTTTATGAAACAATAGCCATGAGCTTTTCTGTGTCATCATAATTCAAAAGTTTCAGATAGCTATTTATCTTTTGTTTAAATGTATATGTTGTCATATTTGCAATATTTATGTATTTATTTATTTTATTATAAACGAGAGGTCCCAAAAAGAAAGAGAATCTGTGCGTGAACATGGTCCTACATTTGGGAGTGTTGTAAATAATATCATAACGTCGCTTCTCTGTTCTGTATGAGTTGCTTGGTTGTTTATGTTGGTATGTCATTATGGTTGATATAAATAACTGACGGACTGTCATGGTTTTGCAATCTTGGTACAACGTTGTAGTTGGGTACAGGTAGGGTTTGAACAGCATGACTTTTATAACCGCTCTTTGGGCCCGCTCCAACTCCAGCATGCGGGTTTTCCCTGCTCCACCCCACGCAATTATTCCATAAGAGATAACTGATTGACATAAACAATAATAGACGTTCTTTATAATTTTTTCGTCACCGATATGTCGCAGATTTTTAAATACATATATTAGTTTACGAGTTCGTCCCGTCAATGTTTTAATATGCTCGTCCCAATTGAGGTTTTGGTCAATGATTACACCAAGATATCTAATACTAGACGTTTTGCTAATGGTATAGCAGTTACAGCATGTGTTTTCGCGTTTGCATGAATGTGCTTTAATAGTAAACGTGTTAGAGTCTGGTTGGTCATTGTGTCTCATACTAAACGCTACATATTTCGTTTTATTTAAGTTTAGAGTTAATAGGTTATTATCCAGCCATTCTACGATTTTAGACAAACCGTCCTCTGCATGATTTTGGGTTTCTTTCCACGATTTGCCGTGGAATACAATAACTGTGTCATCGGCAAACGTTATAATTTTCGCGTTTTTGAGTTCTGTTTTACACAGGGTGTCAATATAAATGAGAAACAAAGTAGGGCCCAGTACGCTGCCTTGTGGCACACCATATGAAACGACTTCCTCAGTGCTAACCTCAGATTCTATCCTCACTGATTGGGATCTACATTCGAGATAGCTTTGCAATAATTTGTGTGAATTTCCTCTAATTCCAATACAATCCATCTTTTTTAGCAGCAAGGGAACCGAAACAGTGTCAAAGGCCTTAGCAAGATCCAAGAATACACCGACACATTTTTCTTTTTTGTCCATATTAGTGACCACATGAGTAACTAGGGTTTCCACTGCCTCTGAAGTCGATCTTTTGCACCTAAAACCAAACTGGTTACTTGAAAGAAGATTGTATTTTTCTAGAAAACGTAGTATTCTTGTATTAATCACTTTTTCCAGTATCTTAGACATTGTAGGTAAGAGAGAAATTGGTCTATAGTTATTTGTACTGTCTCGGTCCCCAGCTTTGTGAATAGGAATAACAATGGACTTCTTCAGCACTGACGGGAATACCCCGGCTGTCATTGATGCATTGCAGAGGTAAGCTATTGGTTCAGATATAATATCAGCAGCTTTTTTGTATAAAAGTGACGGCAACCCATCCCAGCCAGAGGATGTAGTACTACGTAATGACATAATTATACTTTTGATTTCATTGGTATCCGTTGGAAGTAGGACAAGAGAGTTTAGGGGTCCACTATCACGTTCCTTGTACGATTTCACTAGGTCGCTTTCGCTGATTTTTAATTTATTCAAGATGGTATTGGCCAAATTTCTACCTACACTAGCGAAATGTTTATTAACGTCTGATATTGTGTTTGAATTTTGTAGTAGCTCAGAAGGTGATTCAGTCTTTTTTTCTAGGTAACAGATTTTCTTTATTGCTTGCCATGTTTTTTTTATGTTGTTTTTGTTGTCCTGTATAAGTTTTCTTTCAAATGTTTTCTTTAGGTCTTTTAATATTTTATTGCAGTGGTTCCTGTAACGAATATATGAGATGCGTAATATAGCATTATTAGGAGTCTTTTTTGTTTTTTGGTGCAGCTTATCTCGAAACCTAATGCAGCGCAAAAGCCCGGGTGTAACCCATGGCTTAAGACTACGTCTTCGCCTAGATGTATATTTGATTCGAGTGTGCTTGTCGTATATATCTGACAGAATCTTTAAAAAATTTGTAGTTGCCAAATTTATGTTATCGCAGCTAGATAACTCCTTCAGCCAATCAATATCAGCAAGTTCAGACAGTATTGCCTGATAATCTGTGTTTATAGTTCTAGTTGAAACATTAGGTTTATTTATTGATTTGTTAGCAATATTTGTAATAACAGTGTAGTGGTCTGTGACCGTTGTTTCGCAGACTATAGTCATAGTCTTATTTCTTGTTTTTGTAAAGCAATGGTCCAAGCAGTTTGAGAGTCTCGTTGGAAGTAAATGAGTGGGCAGTAGAGCGTGGGTAGCTAATAGGCTAAGATAATCAGATGACCTATTATCCAGGTTTCCATCCTTGATGTCTAAATTAATATCTCCAATTAGTATAATGTTTTGGGTTTTTTTAAGGTCTGTCAATAGTTTGTCAAGTGTTCCTTGAAATCTTTCTACAGAGCAATAGCATGGTGGTCTGTAAATACAAATGATAGCCGTGTGATTGCCTATTTCAACTAGTAAGCAGTTGGCATCATCGATCTGTGGCTCACTTACCCTGACTTGTTTTAAATTATTTTTAATATATATCACTACACCACTATTTTGATTTATACATTTAGTGGTTTTAAATGATGTGTATTCGGGAATTGACGGTAGAAAATCGTTGTTAGATAGCCAACACTCCGTGAATACAATTATTTCTACTTCTATACCTAACTGTGCCAGAAATATTTCGAAATCATTGATGTTATGATTCAGGCTTCTAATATTTTGTGTTATAATTGTAAGAGACTTCTTACTATTTTGAAAGTATGCTTTACATTGTTCTGGATTTTGTATAAGTACTGAATTGCCCGTATGAGTTACGTCAGCGTCAATGTCTGGGAGTAAGTCTATAACGTCGGTCATTGTTAGTTAGACACGTTTTTATTTTGTACACTTACTTAATTGAAACGGTCCAAATGTATATAACTAGTAACTAAAGCTAGATATCACAGTAATGTAAATATGGTTAAAGAGGTAACAATGTCATTGTATCTAGCTAAATTGTTGTCGAGTGATCAATTTTCAAATATGTTAAACGAGGTAAAAGTGTCATTGTATCTAGCTAAAAAAATAAATAGTTATAGTTTAATCAATTTTCAAATTTTCAAGGTCCTTTTCGTTGGTGATGCGAATTGGAGGAGCGCCTTCTGTCTTGCGGATGAATATCCTTCCGAAAGAGAGCCAGCAATAGGCGTAATCACTAGATTTGGTGAATTCACGAG
Organism: Thera britannica; assembly: GCA_939531255.2. Lineage (NCBI taxonomy): Eukaryota > Metazoa > Arthropoda > Insecta > Lepidoptera > Geometridae > Thera > Thera britannica. The sequence continues at coordinate 2,557,008 of OW618042.2, read as the reverse complement.
CTAGGTAGTATAGTTTCCTATCCCTTTGAGTTAGGTTAGCCGAGATGTAGACCGGTGTAGTGGTTCCTTCAATCCCTAGGTTTTCAGTACTCAGTCTCTTTATTGGGTGTTCCCTGTTGTAATTCTTGAAAGAGCTCAAAAACTTATCCCTTAAGAATACAGTGGTAAAGTCAGCAATAATTGGCTTGGCACTAGATTTGGTGTTGACACGGTAAACGTCCTTAAATTCGAAGTTCTCAATAGGAACACTTAGTGCGTTTGCTGTTTTTTTAACTATGTCCCTTAACTTTTCTTTTGTCTCACTACCTGTCTGCGGGACGTTTCTAAGCTCGATGCTTGTCGCTTTTGACTGGCGCTCCAAGTTTTCAAGTTTATCTTCCAGCGTTTTTATGTTTGCGTTGTAATGTTTCCTTTCCTCTTCTAGAAAGTCAAGTCTTACCAGTACTTCATCATGCTTGTGGGACATGTATTCCATCGAAGTCTTCAAGTCATTAATTGAGCTCAAGATAGTAGAAAATTTAGCATCTTGGTCCTGCTTCAGCGTGGTGAATAATTCCAAAATGTCTGCTTTGGTAATATCATCAGTGTCCTCACGCTTTCGTTTGATGATGCGATTGCGATTTGCGATGTTTGTAAAGGACAAAGCGGTACCCACTTCCGGTTCTTGCAGTGGTGATTGAGCTATGAGGTTAGGATCTGAGGCATAGTGCTGCAAAGGCGTCTTAAAAGTCGCCGTCGACGGTGAATTCGATTTAGGTGGTGTGCGATGTAGTGACATAACTTAGAAGCGTAGCCCTGTCACAACACTAGTAGAGAAATACCGCAAAAAATAGACGTAGCAGAATTTACTGTATCCAGCGGCTATAGCTTCCCTTGCGTAGGTACCAGGTAAGCAGTAAGCGTTAAGAGGTGCAAGTGCGCGGCGTACCTGTGTGTGCGCCGCAATAAAACTTGTTTCCTCTGATGCGATGACTGCGTGTTGATGTGTGTGTGCGCTTAATGAGCCCGTAGCCGTAATGCGAGATCTCTTCAAGGTTTCTGCACTCCTATTTTCGTTGTAAGATTTTTGTGTAAATATTCTTTAAATTTATAATAAAAAGGCTTTAGTAATATTACTGTACACGTTCACTCAGTAACGAGGTCCGGGAGGAAGCTATAGGTTTAAAGCACCTCTTTTTTTCTAAGCTTCTACTATATATACAGGGTGTCCCATAAGTCAACGTCCAGCCGAAAACGTGTGATGCGCCAAGTCATGACAGTTATCAGAAAAATATAAAAAAAAATATTTGCTAAGTAACTTTCGAGTTATGAGTATTTTAAAAAAACAGGAAAAACTGACACCCTGTGAAGACCTTTTAAGTCCTGTGACTACAAATATTAACTTTTCATAAAACTTTTTTCTGCAACGTAAGCATGAATAACCCTTCTGTAAATTACAATTCAAAATTAAGCCATAACTGCCTCAGTTTTCAATGAAATCGTGGAGTTTTGGCCAACGTTTCATTTCAGATAATTACATCACCCAACTTTAACCGTCTGTACCGCAAAAAAAATGTACTACACTATCATGGCATGTAACTTTAAAAATTGGCGCATTTATCCAGGATTCCAAAATGGTATAATACTTGCTAGAGTACTCTTTAGTTTTGGAAATAAAAAATATTTTTTCAACTAAACCGGATTTCCAATCAATTTTATTTCAATAGATAAAATGTTTGTACCCTTTAAATTATGGACTTAAAATGCCTACGCTGCGTTTTTAAATCGTTCACAATTTACAGGTACAAGTAAATACCATTTCGACAATGCAAGTAAACAGATAGAGCCACCATCTTGTCGAAAGAGTAATAACCATGGGTGTTCAAGTAATTTGTTAGTTTTAGGTGAAAGTTTGAAATAAAATTCAATCATAGGATTTCTTCAATCGTGATTTTAATTTAACTACATCAAGGATTTACAGCAAATGTTCAAACTGTTAGACTTCAGCAGTAATGCCAGCTCTACATTTCCTTAAAAAAAATCAGCTGTCTGTAAAGTCAGTTAACTGACGACAGTTGAACGTGACAACGTCATACAGCTGTCCACGCGGACGCATCGCTCACTCAAGTAAGAGAGAGACCGATGTCGAACGCTGCCGAATGCGGAGGCCGATTGTGCCTCTTTGTCGCTCGTTCCGCGCTCTCACTTGCACATCAAGTATTAAATGGAACGCCTCAGAGCGAGGTAACGCCGCATGAGTCATGTTTTTTCGTATGAGCAGCCGCCCGGCTCCATCGAATTATAAGACGTTGTCACGTCAAAAACCATGTAATAAGACCGGCGACGGGCGAAGGCAAACTTTAGATTAAAATCACGATTGAAGTAATGTTATGATTGAATTTTATTTCAAACTTTTACCTAAAACTAACAAATTACTTGAAAACCCATGGTTATTACTCTTTCGACAAGATGGTGGATCTATCTGTTTACTTGCATTGTTGAAATGGTATTTACTTGTACCTGTGAATTGTGAGTCACATAAAAACACAGCGTAGGCATTTTAAGTCCATCGTTTAAAGGGTACAAACATTTTATCTATTGAAATAAAATTGATTGGAAATCCGGTTTAGTTGAAAAAACATGTTTTATTTCCAAAACTAAAGAGTACTCTAGCAAGTTTTATACCATTTTGGAATCCTGGATAAATGCGCCAATTTTTAAAGTTACATGCCATGATAGTGTAGTACATTTTTTTTGCGGTACAGACGGTTAAAGTTGGGTGATGTAATTATCTGAAATGAAACGTTGGCCAAAACTCCACGATTTCATTAAAAACTGAGGCAGTTATGGCTTAATTTTGAATTGTAATTTACAGAAGGGTTATTCATGCTTACGTTGCAGAAAAAAGTTTCATGAAAAGTTAATATTTGTAGTCACAGGACTTAAAAGATCATCACAGGGTGTCAGTTTTTTCTGTTTTTTTTAAATACTCATAACTCGAAAGTTACCTAACAAATATTTTTTTTTATATTTTTCTGATAACTGCCATGACATGGCACATCACCCGTTTTCGGCTGGACGTTGACTTATGGGACACCCTGTATATAACGATAGGACGGATTTGGATGACATTTGGCACAGATAAGTTTATACTTATCACTATAACTATGTATATAGGTGCAGACTATAAAGTCTGGAATAGCAAATACTTTTAATCCCGAAAAATTTACGGGAATGGGGTGAGCGCGGCCACTAATAAGACAATAACTATACTGAATAGAATAAAATAGAATAATACTGCCTGTGATGAAAGCGCCTCTGGACCAAGACTTAACATAAGAGGTTTCGAAGAAATCCTTTGGGATTTAATGAAACAGATGCGTTTTACTCTGACCATAGCTTGGTGGTATTACTCCGAGCTATGAACTGAGCAATTATTATAAAAGTACAGTATTAGTTAATGGATGCAATTAGAAAGAGGCAGGATTACCTCTAATTAGCAAGATCTTGTTCATTTTTGTAGAGCGGGTAATTCTATCTTTGGAGTTTTTATTTACGAGGATCAGTGTTTTATGCAATTCTTCTTCTTAGAACTTTTATCTCTGAATAAAGGTGAATTTAAGTTTCAGTAATTACGTTTAGAAATTGGTACAGACAACGAACACATTTCCTTAGAACGGTAAAGCTTTTGCTACAATTAAGTAAACTTAAAATGCAATGATGGTGACAAATTTGATGATTAAGATAATAATTAATGTGTTGATTTATTGAATTTATTTATTAAATAATTGAATTAATTAAAACGGGATAGACTACACCAATTAAACTAATTAACAAATTTATTAAAGACCGGATACCACTAGACTAGATAACGTCGAGAAAATAAATAAAATAAGGTAATATACGCGATAAATACCCGTGTAATAGTTTTATTAATGTTAACATTAATGTTCACATAAATGTTTGTTCTCTGTCTGGGTGTTATATTGTATTCTAAGTATGTATTTACAAAAAAAAAAAAATGTATTCAAGTATTATATCAGCTATCTGGTTCCCATAGTACAAGCTCTGCTTAGTTTGGGGCTGGGTAGTGCTGTGTGAATTGTCCACAATATTTTTTATTATTATTTATTATTATTATTATTAAGTGATATGATCGCGAAAGTTTCAAAAGTACCACTAATTAACTGGTATTACAAACACAAAAATTAAATATGTAGTTAAGTCAAAAATAATGAATAAGCAAATAAAAATAACAATAACAAAATCAAATCACATGTATGTAACATTCACAGTGTGACACATCATGTAATTAGATTTTTGTGAAAAAGCACATGCATTTTGGTAAGTAACACTTATCAGTATTCAGGCCACGTGGTTTTTCTATAAGTACTATTTTCTGTGTGCGTGACGGTCGAGCGCATAAAAACGCGCGACAATTTTTGTTCTTTTGTTTGTCCCATACATCGATAAAGAAGTTTCACTTCACTAATAAACTACTACAAAAAAAAAAAACAATAAACCAAACGAACTGAGAAAGAGCATCGGATATCAAATGTCACTTTCAACGCCATTTTTAATCTGAAATCGCATTAAACTTGATACTTTGTTTCAAATTGCATTTCAGTTCACTTTATAAAAAGTTATACATAATGCATGTTCTGCCTGCATTTGGATTTAGAGCACCCCTACTACCTGTTCACTTGTGAAAAAGTGAGTCGAATGTGACTTTGATCTAAACGATGCAAAAATTCAGTATCAAATTACTGGCACGTGAGGCTGAACCTCTGTAAGCCTCAAGTTGATGAACGCAGGGCAGTGCATCGTAGGGCTCGTTCCTGACGCGTGTGATCTACGAAACCATTTTTGAAGTGAAAACTTCTTTAGCGGCGTTGAGCACTTTTTCTGTAATGGGTATAAAATCTTAAACTCGCGTCAGCGCGTCAGGACACGTGACCTGATCGAAAAAGCGTAAGACGGATGGAGAGTAGACAGTAACCCCTCTCTACGGCGCGGCGAAAATGTATGCCTGGGCCTACTGTTTCGTTTAGGCAGCGCAGGGCGCTTGCGCGAATGTTCGTGTATGTTACAGCGTGCCAAATAACAAACAAGCCCCCCCTAACCATTCCAAAATATCAAACATGCTCAACGTTAATAATCAAGTTTTCACTTCTGCCGGCACTCCCGGAGTGCAACCCGTATTTTTTTTTTTTTATAGGCGATGGTTACCACTTAACATCAGGTGGCCAATAAGCTTGTTATCCATCAGCAATTATACTTAAATAAAGTTTAAAAACTAACAAAGAGTTAGATTAAATTTTTAGAAAACTCACGATGAAAATAAACTTTCATAATTTTGGTAAAATCAAACTATTTTATTTTTCTCGAAATTACTGGTACATTGAGTATTTGTATTTCTAAACCAAGGATTTTTGTCCCTGTTCAAACCACAAAAAATATTGCTCAAATTGATGGTAATTTCCATTGCCAAGTCCATGAAACTAAATTCCATTCGAGTTTCCGTAGTTATCATCTTCTAGGTAAGATAAGGGCGCTATTTCACAGTTCAAGCTGAAATGCAGCTGACTTATCGGTATGAAACGCTTCTCAATTCCATAGCGCCTGGAGGAGCGCTCAAATAGATATGAAACTCGAGCGTTCAGTATAAATATGAAGCAGTTGTAAAAGAAACTTTGTTTTAGATAGTATAGCTTTGGACTTCTTAAGTAAAGTAAACAATAAATGAGGAATTCTCGCTCTCTCTCTCTCACTCGTCTTACATATTTAAAACGAGGGCTCAACGCATAGACTATTGTTTTCTTTCTCTTTCTCTCTCTCCCTTGCGTCTTACTTAGTTAGAGAAAGTCTTCAACGCATAGTCTATATTACAAAGGTTAAGTAATAAAGTATATACACTAAATAAAAAGTGCACCTATAGTTTACCTACTTATAATTTTTTTAAGTTAATTATCAACTTTGTAAACCTTGTTTTTTATCGTAAATTAACATTATTATTATTCAGAATATGCAATAATATTATTATCCCAAGAAGGGGTGATTACGACACTCGCGGGAAAAATAAATGCTCTACTACTTTTGTAAATTTGGTGATTCTCATTGAAATTATATCCAGGACAAAAAGTTAAAATATTTGATTCAAAAATAATATGTTGGAAACTTTAGTTATACCAAAAACAACAACAACTGTGATTAACAAAACGTTTTAAGGTGTATGTTTGTAAAATGCATAATCCAACAAAACTCGTGGAGCATGGTGGTCAAACATTTTTCCTTATTAATTAGATTGGCTGGTCTAATATTTGGAAGACCAAGCATGTGTTACCTTAGTAAATAATTATCTCCCATTCATTCATTTTAATAAGTTATAATACGGACAAAATTAAATATTGAAGTGGACGGAATAAATTTAAACGTAGGTATGCACGTAGAGCGCACAAAATACTTTGGGTGTTTTACTCCAGAGCCAGAGACAGAGACTGACAGAGCTCATGGTAGGCCTACAGCTCGTATCAGGGTTATGAAGCATTTTCTTTCAGTTGACTCTTTCCAATACAACCGCTTTGACTTCCTTATGCTGCCTTCTTACGGTGCGTGGTTCTGCAGATCATCACGCACCGCGCACGACGACGCACGGCAACGCACACAGAAAAGGCTCCTGTGCTACCGCGCACCTCGGCGCACGAGACCGTTCCCATGGTGTGTCGTGCGAGCTGGTGCGGGCTGGTGCGGCGCGATATCACGCACCCAGTGGGAAGGGGCTATTATACGACATGACAGCGGCCTTCTTTTTTATGGCTGAGTATTCTTGGTTCTCTTCTTTCTCGTTTTCCTTCAACATTTCCTTCAATGAGTTTCTTTATGCTGCTGTCCTGATGATGATTTGCCTCGTAAAATACCACTGCGTCCAAGCAATATTAATTAAGCAAACTATTACAGACGGACAGGCCGGCCATCACCGCAGGGCATAATTACAGCTAACACATGACAACTGTACAGATTATTAGAATTGGAGAAGCTGCCCAGTTTATGGGGCACTTAGGTAGGTACATATGTGTATAGGGTGGTTGAAAATTACTCCCGATAACCGCACTCACAAACTGACGAATAACAAGCGTTAAAAGTGCGAGTTACGCGCTCTTTTTTCCTCTTTTCCATGTTTTTTTTAGTTTTTTAGTAGATTAATAAAACAAATACTTAATAATATTTGGACTACTTACCATGGTTTTTATTACACCTAAAAACGTAAGGCCGATACGTGTATATTAGAGATCAATGAGCTAGACTTTCGTCAGTCACTAAACAAAATACAATTTTTCGGGGGCACATAAAGCAACAAAGCGTATTTTCGAATCTTGTCTCTAGATTTCACAATTGATTTCGAAGAAATAATAAGATTGTCTTTTGTTTTCGGAAGAAGACTCTGTACACCCTGTATACAGCCGTAGTTTAGGATATTAGAACCTCAGGGTGTCTAATGAAGGCAATAAACTCAAGCGATAGTATTGTTATGCTCCAAATTATGCCCTACGAGGTTCGACAATCTTGTCTCATTTTACTAAACCATGGTTCATTATACAGAATACTGAATACAGTAGAAAGGCGATCATGCCCCGTTTGTATGGGAGCCGATGTCGTCAGTTTTACATTTCAACTATTATATTAAAAATACCACTATATTCTAAGATAATTATAAGTTTAAAAAACTTGAGAAACCGACTTCATTGCCAAACGGCTAAACCGATTTTAATGAAATTTGTTTGGGACAATCTGGACATAAGAATAACCTTCCAAATAAAAAAATAATTTTCTAAATCGGTTCATAAACGACGGAGGCATGCAGTTACAAACATTAAAAAAATTATTTTAAAAAAAATGGCAGCACCGATTTTAATAAAATTAAAATGGGACCAATCTGGAAGCAGTACCTTTCAGATAAAAAAATAATTTTTCAAATCGGCTCACAAATGACGAAGTTATGCGGTAACAAACATTAAAAAAAAAAAAAAAAAAAAATCCTCCTTTTTGATTGGAAGTCGGTTAAAAAAGGGAGGAAGATGTTAAGAAAGTATTTTTATGTTTTATTGTCGCTAAACTTGTTCGGAAAGTAATTCTTTCACTGCTGCAAGGTATTTTTCACTGTACGACTCCAGAAAAAACTGTTGAATTTGTATGGAGAAAGGAGCATATTATGCTCATGTATTTGAGCGACACTTTTCCGGCCACATGGCCGTTCTACTTTGTTCTATGGTTCATTACGACAAATATTAATAAGCAATTTTTTTTAAGGCAGAGCTGGAGGTGCGAAATCGTTTCTTCAAAGTTAGGTAATGCGTATGTATATTATTTATAACAATATGATATGGTTTTCCTTTTTTCTAGTGGTATCTTCATCCCGGCCCGTTGGACCGACGATATTGTGGATAGCTCACGATCGTTCTACCTGTTAAGGGGCCGGCGGAGGGCGCATTTTCATACAAACGTAATATATAAACGTATACAAACGTAATACCAAAATGATTACTAATTTAAGCAGATTTTCACTATATTATTGTAATAATTGTATTTATATTGTATTTATCTAGGTTCCTAAACAGTTTTTATTTTAAATTACTTACCTCAAATGAAATAATCACCAATCGCATTTTACACATTTTTTTCATTGAAAATTGTGATTGGCGTTAATTTCATTTGAGGTAAGTAATTTAAAATAAAAACTGTTTAGGAACCTAGATAAATACAATATAAATACAATTATTACAATAATATAGTGAAAATCTGCTTAAATTAGTAATCATTTTGGTATTACGTTTGTATGAATATTCGCGCACCGCCGGCCCCTTAAAGTACGTATAGGGAAGTCCTGTCCAGCAGTGGACTTTTTCAGGCTTATTATGAACTGCTGGCCTACCATGAGCTTCATATGGTTATGGTTATGGCTGTCAAAATTGTGTCAACAGTGTCAACACATTCAAACCCAAGAAGAAAATGAATGTGTGGGTCAGCCTATCTATGCACAATTTGACAGCCATAGCCATAACCATATGGAGCTCGTGGTAGCCCTGCTGGTCGTTTTACTGTCAAACCTGCCTTTGACGCTGAGTATTTTTTTTTTATGCCATAGCGGATGGCAGACGAGCAGACGGGTTACCTGATGGAAAGTACCTAGTCACCGTCGCCCATAGACACCTGCAACACCAGAGGTGGTGCTAATGCGCTGCCGGCCTTTCAAGAAGTGATAGACCCGCCTTTTGAAGGACCCCAAGTCGAAGTTCCGAGGGAAAACCGCAGAAGGCAGTTCATTCCACAACTTACTCGTGCGCGGTAAAAAGGACCGGCAAAAACGAGCAGTTGTGGAAAACCAGCCATTCAGATGGTGAGGATGGAATTTGTTCTGCGGCGTGTGGTGCGATGATAAGAGTAGTTTTCAAGCCTAAAATAAATAGCAACTCAACTCACAATGTAACTAAATAGCGTTGAAACCCACTCAATGCCTCTGTAATTACGCGTCAAACAAAGGGACATGTGCAAATATACGGGATATTACGTGGACGGACGTATGTGAAAATTATACGGTGGTATTGGGTAGTGGGGGAGTCTCGTTGCGGAGTCAGGATTAGCACCTTTAGGCGTTGGCCTAAGGAGCAACTAGGGTAAACATAAACACATTTTGATAAAAAAGTACAGAATGCAGTGGTATTGAGTAGTGGGGGAGTCTCGTTGCGGAGTCGGGATAAGCACCTATATAATAAGCATTAGACTAACCCCCGAATACTGAAACGCAACTCAGATTTAAGCACGTCTCAAGCGACGAATATTTGACAGATTTTCATTGAAAACTATAAAAAAAAGCAATTTGTGACGTGCTCGAAATCTGAGTTGCGTTTCAGTATTCGGTGGTAAGGCACACCTATGGTAAACACAGTTTGAATAAAAATACAGCTTGCATGTTTATTTGCCAATGGGATACAGACACTATAATGTGAACTTATAGAAATTTTACTTATTTAAAAGCAGCACTTAAATATTTTCGAATTAAAGATGATAACCCTAAACCAAATGGAGCAGAGATTGGTAAGAAAGTCCCTATATCCTAGGAATATATTGGCATCTTTTAATATTTTCATAAGAGAAAGAAAAAGAGCTCTGTTTATTGCAAGAAATCAGATCAAAATTAAATGGTTTGTAACTAATATTTAAATGATCAATAACTATTATTATATCTATTTCTCCAACTGGCGGTTCTGTGCGGATTGCGTCTTTGTTTTTTAACCGACTTCCAATCAAAAAGGAGGAGGTTCTCAATTCGGTTGTATTTTTTTTTTTTAATGTTTGTTACCGCATAACTTCGTCATTTGGGCGCCGATTTGAAAAAATATTTTTTTATCTGTAAGGTACTGCTTCCAGATTGGTCCCATTTTATTTTTTATTAAAATCGGTGTTGCTATTTTTTTAATAATTTTTTTAATGTTTGTAACTGCATGCCTCCGTCATTTATGAACCGATTTAGAAAATTATTTTTTTATTTGGAAGGTTATTCTTACGTCCACATTGTCCCAAACAAATTTGATTAAAATCGGTTTAGCCGTTTGACAATGAAGTCGGTTTCTCAAGTTTTTTAAACTTATAATTATTGAAATGTTCGAAGTAGACACGGAAATAATTTTATTCGGTAATAGTACCAAATCTACTGACTGCAATACAAATACCCTACCTCAGTCTGGTCATTAAACACGGATTTGAAGGGTAGAATGGAGCGAAATAAAGTTAGTCCCCACTATAGAATAGAGCCAGGACTAGAGCCAGTCTATTCAGGGCAGGTAATCAAACTAAGGGCGTAATAAAGCGATTTAGGGGATGATGGGGTAGGATCTAGTGAGTGATGGTCGAATGAGCTGTTGATGGGGTCTAATTACTTAAGATTAGTTGAGTCTTTAAAAGTACTTTCTACTACTTACTATCTAGATTGTTTTGTATCCGTGAAAACCTGTAATTGGCTCACTAGTTTCTGGCGCATTAATGTTATTAAGGTATTATAAGCTGTTGATTTTCCAATAAATAAATAAAATAAAAACAAAAATAGTGTCTTTTTAGGCGTGCTACTTTCTTGGTAATAGTATCAATATTAATAGCTTGTAGAAGGCCACTGCTGGGCATAGACACACTAGACATACCTGTGATCAAATTATCAAAAACATTAGATACGTTTAAGTTTTTTTTGTTATTGTGTTTTTTTTTTACTGCATGCTACGTTCATTTGTAATTGGCTGTCAAATTGGACCTTCTACTTTTAAAATATCACTATATTACATACCGATAGTAGGTAGGTAAGTATAGCACTTTTTTGTTATGTTAGTAGTAGTAAAGCTCTTTGTGAAGACCTCGTCCGGGGAAGTACTACCACCATTCTTATTTCTGCCGTGAAGCAGCATCGCTGTGTTTCGGTTTGAAGGGTGTGGGGGCTAGTGAAGTGACTGGCACGTGAGGCTGAACATCTGTATGCCTCAGTTGATGGATGTAGGGCACGATCCTGACGTGCGTGACCGTTGAGGCAATGTTTTGTTATTATATATATTTTTAGTTCTATTTTCTCAAATATATATTTCCTTGAGAACTCAGGTTTAATGGAGATAATGGCCCCTGCTTCTCGCAAACGTGAATATGGATGGGATAATAATATATTCTTGTTTGACCATAAAATCAAGTCATCCAAGAGCACTAGAATATAATTTACGACGCAGTCTGTGTTTTAGCGATAGCACACCTAGGTATGACCTAGGTATAAACCAGGTTTAAGTGGTCTGAGAGCTAAGCCAGATTGCAGCTAACAGTTGTGAACTGCGATGGCGATCAGTTTCAGGCCCGTAGCACACCTCCGCAGCGAAACCGCTAGATGAATTCTGTTGCAATCAAGTGAAAAAAAAAGGTGGCCAGTGTTGCTGGCGTCGCACGAAACCGCGCGGAGAAAGAGATGGAACATAGTCAAATCTTTGCGTTAGAACAGGCAGTTTCACTAGTGTTCGGCATCTCCTACACGGGACGAAATTACTGCGGTACTACTGTTAGGGTTCCGCAGCGGAAGTATGCTACGAGCATTAGCATACGGGTTCGTATACCTCTGTCACGAATTTTTATTGCCCGCAGCGAACTAGTAATAAAGATAACTTACCTTTAAACTTTTTTTTGTTTTAAAAAGGTAGATCACCGAGCTGACAACCCACCTGATGGTAGGTGGTTACCGTCGCCCATAGACACCAACAACACCAAGGGTGCTGTCGTTGCGTTGCCCTGGATGAGTTTTTAACGTTTTTCTTGAAGCTATTCATGAAGAATACATAAAACTGCGCTACATCTAGCATCACAAGCGCCATAACGGTAACAAGGATGACCAATGTGAAGTCAAAGCTGTATGAGGATGCAACTGTTCGTGGCAGTGATTTGTGGGAGCTGTTCGCACATAGTTCGCCATCGCAGTCCGCAGCTGTTCGCCTGGCTGTGGCCCATCCCTAAAGGAATAAGGCACAATATTGGGGTTAGTATTGGCACTAGTTTCGTGTGTAAAACTAGAATGAAATAGTTACGTCTGTAGTCCCTGTATTTGTTTTTCGTGTTTTGTGTCACATTTTTTTGCTTTGTGTTCTGCCAAATCCCACAGTATTAAGAGAAAATGCGGTTGTCGTTGAGTCCATACAAACGTAGTCTTCTGTTACCCCTCTGGATAATGACACTAGATGATATTTGGTTACCATAAAATCTATACGTATCACTGTATGCCCCTACGTTGCGTTTTTCTCCAAAAAATTATGATTTTTATGAACTAGATCAATTATCAGACGTTCAGTAAACAAATTTGACATAATTATAAAATAAAAGAAAACATAGAGGCATAGCCAAGCCCTTCTTCATATTATTTTGAAAAAATATTAAAATCGATCCAGTTTTGCAGAACCAAACAGGGTTATACGAAATAGACATTTCAATAGGTAAAATCAAGCTGAGCTGCAGTGGTCTCTATCTCCCTCTTTTTGAGCGGTGCGACAGCCATATATCTGTTAAAAACTGGTTTTCAATTTCTTGCAGTCCACATTTCCTCTTAAAAGCACGCCATGCCATTCAAAAGTAAGTAACGACGCATAAAAATCATAACTGACCGAGTCAGCAAATCCACCCCCAAACTACCTTTACGGCCTATACATCACAACCCTTCGGTGCAAACCATACAACACATAGGATAAAAAAAACAAACATAGCTCGTACCAACTATTATGAACCGTAAACCTATAAGCAAAATCATGACTCTCTGGTATCAGTAGACTGGGTTTTTTTTTTACTGTTCCCGAAGACAGATTGGGATTACAGAAAATTTAATAGTAGCAGCGAATATTTTAATATCAAACGAAAAATAGTAAATAAAATGATTGTTTTTAAATATGTTATTTATTATTCTTATTTGATAAAAACATATAAAATCCAATAAGAACAAAGAAGTAATTTGTTTCCTTATCTTCTAGGCTTAGTTACTCGTACGTGGAACTGGCACCTAGACTCACCTATAGCTTTAAGACGTTTCAAATCGAATTTGTCCATTGAATAAGAAACATTTGATATAAAAATTATACTTACACCATTTTATCTGAAGCATTGTGCACTGTTAGATATTACACCTCTATCACGATATGACCAAACTACCTGATACATGGTTTAAAAAACCATAAAACTTGATATATTCATGTATTTTTATGTCATGGCTATTATAGGAACAATAGTGTATTGTTTGGGGTTTGGAACTATTTATTTCATCTGGCCAGCCTACCTGTCTCTGATATTTTGAAAAAACATAAAAATATGCAGCATATTTATTACCTACGTATAAATTCTTTTAAAAATGCTTGGGCACTTTTAAATCTTTCAGAACGTCAAATTTACAAAAAGGTAAACTGGAAGAGAATGCTCCCTAGCCTTAAGATTGCCTAAGTACGATCCAATTCTTGAGACTCGTTCGAGGTACGCGTCCCCAAGACGCGTACCTTGTCCATTTACTGTTTATTCTCATATTTTTGTTCTTTTATTCTAGTTATTCTACTGTTTTCGCCACCTACTTTCTATGTATATCTTATTGTTACTCTGTTTGTGCTGTGTTTTGTTTCCGAAATATTTTATCGCTCTTTCTTATTTTCAATAAAGCATTTACTAACTCTTTTTAAACTTGAGTTTAACGTTTAGATATTTAAAAACCGATCCCAACTAAGCTATCCAATAATTATAAGTTTAAAAAACTTGAGGAACCGATTCATTGTCAAACGGCTAAACCGATTTTAATCAAATTTGTTTGGGAAGCAGTACCTTTCAGATAAAAAAATATTTTTTCAAATCGGCTCACAATTGACGAAGTTATGCGGTAACAAACATTTAAAAAAAAAAAAAAAAAAAAAAAAACATAAAAAAAAAAAAAATACAACCGAATTGAGAACCTCCTCCTTTTTGATTGGAAGTCGGTTAAAAACCAAGTAACTATTCAAACATTTGCTTTCGATTTCCTTGCACAATAACACACCAAGAAGGTTCCGAGCTAGGTCAGGCAAATTAAAAAAGGTTGAATGATAAATTCGGTACCACGGAGGTAGAAGTAAAGAGGTTAATTGTTTTTTTGAATTTGCAAACTTAGTGCACACCATGTTCTAAATTAAATTTTACTTTATCCTCTAGCGAATAAAAACTTATAAAAGCTTTTGCACTCGGGTATCGAAGAGCAAAAATACACTTTCTGCCATGGTTAGATGAAAATACAGTTTTCCAATATCATCTTTTTTGTTTGTGTACAGAGCCAAGGGCAAAAATGACCCAAAAATAATGACAATTAACCGGTCAGTTACACAATTTCAAAGGTTTCACGGTGTGTGGTTTTTTCCCTTCGACTGCTGCAGGCAATTAGTGCTGGAGACAAGTCGATCATGCGGATAATTAGCTGTCAGTGTGTATTTGATATTATAGCTTAGCTTGTAGGTATATTGTAACGAGACGTTTGAAAATAAAAACTATTGTGGACAATCCAAACAATACTATCTAGCACCAAATTAGCAGAGCTTGTACTATGGGACCAGCAGGGCTACAACGAGCTTTATATGGTTATGGCTATGGCTGTCAACTTGTGTATAGATAGGCTGACCCACACATTCATTTTCTTTTTGGGTATGAATGTGTTGACACTGTTGACTCAATTTTGGCAGCCATAACCATAACCAAATGAAGCTCATGGTAGGCCAGCAGATAGCTGATAGAATACTTGTAGACATTTTTTTATTGTAAATATAAGCTTTGAATACAATGTAACACCCAGACAGAAAACAAACACCAAATATTTGCTCTCGATGGGGATCGAACCCACGACCTACGGCGCAGAAAGCAGACCTACCACCGACTGAGCTGAGAGGTTAGTTAAATTAACGTTTACATAAGAAATCTCTCATTTTCATGCTTATGATAATGAGATATGGAATTAGAAGATTTTTAAACAAGTCTTTGACTCACCTGGTTTTGAGCAGTTCATCATAAGTTTGGAGAAATCCATAACACATAGTACCAATATATTTTCAAAACACACTTCGCACTTGGGTTTTCACTGATGTGAATCTAGAAAATTACAGCCTTTTATTTTTCTTTTATTTATGCTCTCGAAAATAGAAGGCTTTTAAGTGCTATAAAGCAACTTTACACTACGTTCTAACTAGCGAAAACAGCTTACAAAAACTGAAAATTAATTAATATCCATTGTATTGCAGCAACAAAGAGTTCTAGGGTTCATTAATTTAAAATCACAACAATACAGAAAGGGTTTCGTAGTTAGTGAATAGAAGATACTGAGATAGTGGGAACATTAATCATTTGCTACGGAAATAGATAAAGTATCTAATGGGTTTTCTTTCAGTTAGGAGATTAAGTAATCCTACTAATATTATAAACGAGAAAGTTTGTAGTATGGATTGATGGATGTTTTTTTAATTTTTTAAGCTATTGCATAGCTTCTATCGCGGGCCTTGAGCGTGGGGACCGAATCCAGAAATTCCGTAACGAAAAAACCTAACACCCCCAATGGCGTTTTTTCAATGACGTGTAAGTAACTGTTTTGGAGTTGCCATACGTAACAAAGTTCAAGTCAGTGCTCAAAAGACTTTGTTCCGTTCTTTAGAGAGATTTGCACATGAAGGTAGGGACAAACCGATTTAATAAAAAATAAAAAATACTGCATTAATAAAATAAATAAATAATTATAATTGCATAAGTTGATAAAAAATGCTATGCAATAGCTTTACCGCGGCAGTCTCCGAGTGTCACACGTCTTTTTTTTATACTACTAATAGCTGATGGAACAAGCATATGGCCCACCTGATGTTAAGCGGTAACCATCGCCTATAACAAAGCATTGCCTCGTAGGTCACGCACGTCAGGAACGTGCCCTACGATGCACTGCCCTGCGTCCATCAACTGGAGGCATACAGATATTCAGCCTCACGTGCCTGTAATTACACCGGCACCCAAACCTTGTTACTCTTTCACGTAAAAACTACTGAATGGATTTTAAACTTCACAATAATATAGGTAGCTTATACATCAGAATAGCACATAAGCTAGAATTTATAAAGATATTGTAACGGAGAGCGGATGTAAGTAGTAAGTAATAGTAATTAAGTTTTTAATTTATTTTATTTTATAGTGTTTACTACACTTATGATCCGATAGCGCTGCGGTCAGCGTAGGTCGTACCAAGGGGAACGTCGCGGGTTCAAATCACGCTGGGCTCTTAACTTTTGGGACATTATAAATATCGTTGGAATTAATTTTTGTAATTCTTACTTTTTTTATCTTTTTCAATTGAGCTATCTCTAGATCGTTTGTAACGGTCTGCAGATAGCTCAACTAGTATTGTGTATTTTGTATTATACATTTTGTAAATATTAGTTAACTTGTAAGTTTTTTTGTGTAAATAAAAGCATACTTCTTTTTGTTCAGGCTTATAATATAGACATGTAAAGCTAAAATAAACCTCTAATGTTAAGTTTATCGTTTGAATTCAAATAGTTTTACCTTATATGCAATAAATCGAGTTGCAAGCAATTCAGGCCGCGCTCCAGAGTAAATAGCTGTGTGTGTGGTAAATCTGCCAACAAACCAGCCCGTCCAAACTCCATGAAAAATCAATAAAGCCTTCCGTAGGCTTTACTCAGGGGAAGTTTAAAAATGAATATTTATTGGACAGCTTGAATAACTCGTAGTACTCTGCACACAATGGGCCGTTCGACTTTAGTACTGCCGTTTTTGTGGTGCAATTCACAAGGGAATACTATAATATATATATAATATATATAAGCATTGCGTACATTTAAGCAATTTGTGATGGTTATCATCAGTGAAGCGCTGTCAAATATGACAGCGATATTTGACAGTGTTTCACTGATCGCCATTGTCTAGACATGCCAAGTGTGTGGGCAGGTCATATAGCTCAAAGAACCGACAGCCGCTGTGGAATAACGGTTCTGAAAGAGCCACCACGAACTGGAAGACGAAACGTTTAACACCCACCCGATGGACCGACGATAATTGGGAAGTCAAAAAGTACCTCAAGTTCAATCGTGAAGACGGCTATAAACTTTCTTCGTCCTGGAATCTGTTTTTGTTAAGTGTATCCGTCGCGAAACATCAGCGTAGTGTGTAGATACAGATAGTGTGGTTTGTCGTAATATAAACGCGGACATTTCTAATTCTGAAAACCAAGTGAGGGTAGTTGCAACTGCGACTGCCACCGCTTCTCGACGGTAACTCCAATGAATTCCAGTCTGCCCACGACCACAGCTGTTGTAACACGGTCGAAACGTTGGGAAATAATAAAGGTAATCGCGATAAATACCCGTTTCTTCCATTATAATTAGTTCCATCTACATAGTTATATACAAAAAAAGCGGCCAAGTGCGAGTCGGACTCGCTCATGAAGGGTTTTTGCCCTTTGAACGGAACCCTAAAAACCGCTGTATTCTATAAGTTGCACCCTCATACCTTTTATGTTGCGCCACACATCGCTGGTGTCCGTTCCATCGCACGCAGTGTGTGCGTCACCAGCAGTACTTGCACTGCGAATGCCTCTATTGGTTTATTCGCAACACCTATTGGTCTGCTGAAAAATGTTGCGCCATCTATTGCTTTTGGGAACTATTTTTTATTTTATTTTATTTTATTTATTTAGGGCATCCAACAGAGAAATCACATAGTATAAATGAACAATCTTAAATGTATAGTAATCAGTGCGTTGTGTCTCTCTAATTACAGGACGCCACAGCACGCGCAAAATATACAACTAGACAAAGCAAAATAATTAGTGTAAGGTAGTAGATATGTAATAAATACCTATAGAAAATACAAAAATAAAATAGTAACAAAGTTAAACACAAAATTAGCCGGATATCGAATATTTGAGTATTGCTGTGAAATAAGGGACTTATAGTCTGCAAACACGTTACCACGTAAACTACGAATCTAAAAACAGGCTTTTGCATCTATTGTAGATGATTTAAATAGCATCAACGGCGACTGGTGATTACACAAGCCCTACTTGCGGGGCGTTATAGTGCTCCAGGCACTATAACGTCCCGCAAGTAGGGCTTGTACAGGATTTTAGATGGAATATTATTGCCCAGCACCTATACCACCCTAACAGCTTAGTTGGCCTAATCCACAGGAAAGACATGGTCAATACGTGCAGAGCTGACTAAGCCATGAGTTAAACATGAGAAGGGTGGTGATGGCCAAGGCTGAAACCACGAGGGTTAAGGAAAAGTCGTGAAGCGCTTGATTTAGAGGAAAACAACGGGAACGGGGCGAGCGAAGCCGTGGGCGGCCGCTAGTTGTATAAAATAGTGCTTATACAAGGTGTATCTAAATATGTGTACTATGCGAAGGTGGGGGGTTTCAGACCACAATGGTGATCAGTTGTGGGGGGGAGATAATTAAAAATTCCTATTTTTAGTTTCCCATACAAAAATATTTAATTTCATAATGCCTAAATAAATTGACAACCCTATCCTTGTAACCCCTTGACCCCTTGACCGACTACCTCTGTAGGTCTACTTCTACTACCTACTACCTCTGTAGCTGAGTTTAGGGTTGTCACTTTGTATAAAGTCAGCTGTTCATGTTGTAACTTCGTTGCAGTTTTTTTCAGAGATACCAATCGAAGTTCGAAAAGTCGTTGAACAAAAGTTGTTCCCCGGGGGGTGGAAATTCAAATTCACCCCCCTTCAGGATAGTACACATATTTTGATACACGTTGTATTCGTAGTAAAACTTACGCACACATGTATAACTAAACAAAATAACATAACCGGTAGGCCTACCATGAGCTCTGTTTGGCTCTATTTCTGGTTCTGGTTTTGAGTCTGTTTGAGTGTTGACTAAATAAATCCTACGTCAAAACGTCACGCACACTGGTGAGCACTTACACATACTAAAAACCAGAACCAGAGACAGAGCCAGACAGAGCTCATTTTAGGCCTACTGGTACATTTACCTACCTATTCACGAGGCACTCGTCTAAAATTATCCTTTTCTAAATAATTAAAACTATGGTAGGTACTTACTGAAATTTATTAATTTTCAGAAATGGAAACTTTTGTAGTTTCATACTAGTCATATCAATCAATTACATCTTTAGTTATTACAAAAAGTATATACCACAAATAGAAATAAACCGATACTTATTTTTATTTTTATACACTCGATATTGTTATTGATTATCTTGTACGATAAATCTATTGATTGCTGTTATGCAAAGCAGCAAGAAGCTTACAAAAACATTCTGATCGCCACCACAGAACGCTTAGATGTGCGCAAAACTTATTGGCTACAGTTATGATTGAGCCTGCGTACACCTAGGTCGCTATGGCGCATGGCGTCGGCAATCTGTGAAACGCTGTCAAATTTGACAGCTTTATTTGGCAGCGTTTCATTGATCGCTATCGCCAGCGACCTAGGTGTACGCAGGCCTTAAGAGGGAATCACACCGGTGACTCTCCATACAAACGTAGTCCCCTATTTCCTCCCTGGATAATGCCTCTAGAGTAACCAATTTTTCTCATAAAATCCAGATCTGCTATATACGTGCTCGTATGTTTTCCTTTTTTTCAGAAACTTATTGATAAAGAAAATATCACCTCCAATAGGGTCATATTTTCTTTATCAATAAGTTTCTGAAAAAAAGGAAACATACGAGCACGTATAAAGCAGATCTGGATTTTATGAGAAAAATTGGTTACTCTAGTCTAGAGGCATTATCCAGGGAGGAAATAGGGGACTACGTTTGTATGGAGAGTCGCCTGGGTGATGCCCTCTTAAAGGTATTTTCAATCATTTATATGAAAAATCTGAATTAATATAATAAAGTAAGTGACACATAAATTAAAATTGATTGCTACAAGATGAGCATTCAAGGGAATTATGTTATATGCATAGAACTTGAACGGACGAGCTTCTATGTATTTTATAAACTTTACAAGTTTTATTGAGTTCACTGTACCTGAAACACAAAATCACGTTATAAATATATAAATAAATAAATATTGTGGACAATTCACACAACACTACTACCCTACCCAGCCCCAAACTAAGCAGAGCTTGTAATATGGGAACCGGATAGCTGATATAATACTTGAATACATTTTTTTTTGTAAATACATACTTAGAATACAATATAACACCCAGACAGAGAACAAACATTTATGTTCACCACTCAAATATTTGTTCTCGGTGGGGATCGAACCCACGACCTACGGCGCAGAAGGCAGAGCTACTACCAACTGAGCTAGAGGCCAGTCAAACCAAGAGGCCAGCAAAGTATAACTTTGCTGGAGTGTGTTCGAAATGATAGATTTAGATTAGTTTGTTTTGGAAAAAGATGTTGGTATGATAAATAGTATAAGATTTTTAACTCGAAAGTTACATGACAGATATTTTTTTTATATTCTTCTGATGGGCCAACTTGGCCCATCGCCTGTTTTCAGCTGGACGTTGACTTATGGGACACCCTGTATATGTATTACTTATTATCTAACACGTAGTGACTCTTTGCACAGCAACAATTCCTACTTACAGAGCATGTATGATATAAATGTATGTATGTGTGTTACCTTGCTCAACTAGCAATTGGTTGTGTAGCTCCACTTTCAAGAGGTTAGCTTGCGAGGCTAGCATTCCAGCGAATATGGCAGGTGCCATCGCAAACAGCATACCTTGAACTATTGCGTAAATCTGTGCAGAAATGTTCAGTACTGTTATCTGAAAAAACATATGAATAAGTATAATAATAATCTTCCAAATTGTTTTTAACACTCAATTAAAAAAAAAAACTCAATAACAAAAAAAGCGGCTAAGTGCGAGTCGAACTCGCTCATGAAGGTTCCCGTAGCAACAAGTAACATAATATAAAAGTTCTTGTAGTTCGTCGAAAGGTTAAATTGCGGTTTACGATTTATGATTTATAAAAAAAAACTACTTACTAGATCTCGTTCAAACCAAATTTCGGTGGAAGTTTGCATAGTAATGTACATCATATATTTTTTTTAGTTTTGTCATTCTCTTATTTTAGAAGTTACAGGGGGGGACACATTTTACCACTTTGGAAGTATCTCTCGCCCAAACTATTCAGTTTAGAAAAAAAATGATATTAGAAACCTTAACATCATTTTTGAAGACCTATCCATAGATACTTCCCACGTACGGGGAAAATTTGATGAAAAAAAAAATTGAGGTATAGTTCTGTTTTAAGTAATTTTTTTATTTTTTTTATTTTTGTATAAAAATCTTGATGCGGTTCACAAAATACATCTACTCGCCAAGTTTCATCAGTCTAGCTCTTACAGTTTCGGAGAAAAAAGGCTGTGACGGACGGACAGACAGGCAGACAGACATGACGAATCTATAAGGGTTCCGTTTTAAAAAACAGTCTTGGCAATAACGCTCTCAGGGCAGCTAGTTGTCGTTCAGTCTGGGACATGAACATTTTCTGCGTTCGTAAACAGAGTTCAATCAAAATATTTGTACTTACGGGATATAATTTATATTTTAAATTATACACAATGTAGAATAGAAACATTGTTACTGTAGGAACGTTGGCTAATAAAGTCCCGACGAACTGAAAATAAAATAAAATATAATGCAACTATGAATAATAATCTGATATTTATTTTAGTCAGTAATGTCAGTGTTTTGAGATATCTTGTCATATATTCTGCCATCGTTCAAGAGCCATTCAATTTTATATTTCAGATAAAAATATTGAATTTGTTAGTCCCACACAGAAATCTTCTTCCTGCCCAGCTTTACGTAGGGTTTGCACAACATGGCTTCTTCCTCCATTCTCCTCTATCAACCGTCATCTCTGCGTTCACTCCTCTCTGACCCATGTCATCTTTCACACAGTTCATCCATGTTTTCTTTGGTCTACCTCTACTCACATATCCAACCACATCCATACTCATCCATCTCCTAGTCACATGACTTTCAACTCTCGTCATGACATGCCCGTACCACGCCAGGCTATTGCTCCTCAATTTTTCTCAATTAGTCCCACACAGAAATACCATCCTAAAAACGAATGTTAGTAAGAGCAATGAAAAATATTACATAATGAAAAAATTGATGGATATGGTGAGTTTTTGAAGCAATGAATATGCGTTTTTGCAAATTACGCAAAAGTCGTCTTAGGCTATCGTATTGAAATTGCGTGCTCAGAGGGCAAGAGTTTATTGTCGGCATTGAATATTAGACGAAATATTTGAAAAATGACGCTGCCTCACTGACACAAATACCCCAGACAACTAATACTTACCAAGGGTTCGAATGTCCCCTTTATGCTCTCCGTTAAATCTATCAGAGACTTGTAAAAATGTTGATAATAATTCAAATCGAACTTTTTTTCCATTATGACTTTTTTTAACGTTAGGAGACGACAATACACCAAGTAAAAAGTAAATGCATGTAAACTTAAAATTATATCTACAGTGAAACTGATAACAATATAATATACATTTACAAAGAAGGGATGCAGGCAATCATTCGCGTTTGAGCCTAGACATTGTATACCGGTACATACAAATCTATTTAGAAATGGCATTAGAATCATCGTAAGGAACTTTCGTTCAAATCGATATGGTGCCTCAACCATCAATCTTGAATCGATAAGTTGTAACTCATCATAAAACTTTTTGAAACTCATCTTGTTATCAGAAATAACTGTTATACTGACGACACTCAATGCATACTGAACCACAAATATAGAAAGCCATACACGTTTTGATGTGTCTTCTTCATAGTATATAACACTGGCAAGAACTAAGATACAACACGCAAAGCATTGGCTTAATGAAACGATTTTAAAGAAAATTTTCATTCGCAAGGTTTCAAAACTGAAAAAACCTAAATCCCACGAAAGAAGCAAATGCAATGCCTTGAAAAACACAATTGTTCCTGTTGAAAGTTTGTTGAGATTTCCATTGAATGCAAGAGATGACTTAAAAAGGTTATTTTTTCTTGGTTTATAATATGATCTGCGTTCCATGTTAGTAACAATGTTTTTCTGTAGTAAATATCACAATTCTAGACGTGGTAACGTGAACAGTTTAAAACTAAACTGAATACCTCGAAATACTCAACAAAATTAACGAAGCAATCCATTAAAAGCAATTCATTAAAATACTATGTCAATTGTATGGTTAAAATTCTAAGAAAATAATAAATCTTACCTGCTTAACACAAATTGTAAATTAAGAGGTGTTTATCTACTTCGTCTTTTTTTATGCCTAATAGTTTTTTGAACCAGTACCAGTGTGGCGAAAGTATTATTATAGGTTAAGATTATAATTTGTTTTTTTAGTCAGCTCCGCACGTATTCACCATGTCTTTTCTGTGGAATAACGACTAAGCTGTCCGTATTGTGCTGGGCAAGCCTATTCTATCTAAAATCCTATCCCAGGCACTATAGCGTCCCGCAAGTAAGGCTTGTGTAATCACCATTTGCCTCTGACGCTATATAAATCATCTACAATAGATGCAAAGCCCTTTTTACTTTTCTTGACCACTACAATCTGTTCCTCTTCAAGGCAAGAGTGAGTAAGTCTCTTCTAGACCATCCTGCTCCATCGTCGGCTACATCTTCGCTTACTAACAGTTGAGATTGTGGCCAAACAATGGCCTATTTTTAAGTAAAAAAAGGTTTCTTTGTAATTAAAGATTTAATATAAATAACCTACTTTCAAAACAAAATTAAAATAATTGATTATTATGGTTATATATACTCTTAGTTGGTATCGCTGAAGAAACAATTATTATAATTACAATAATTGATAGCAACAAATTTTAATACATATTTAATTATCTTGATGGGACTAAATACAACATTCTTAGCACATCATTCATTTGTTAAAATACACTCATCAACACAGTCTAGGGATATTCAACATTTTATAAAAACTGAAAATAATTTCACTAGAAACTATAGATATGGCCAGAATCTTTACTTTGTGTTGTTATTAATAATAACAAAATACGACTGTTTGATATAATAATTCAAATTCAAACTCTTTATTGCACTTATGTTGTATAAAGGTGTTACAGTAGGTAATTTAAGTTTCAAACATAAACCCTGTTAGGGCACCACAACTTATTTCCCCGCTTTGGAGGCGCTATCATATACTTACATATCTATACATTTTAAACTTAGTTATTATTTTAAACTTATATTAAATATATATAATAAATAAACTATATTATTCTATACTTAGCTACAGCATCGAGACGACGACACCGAAGATATTATTTAATAATAACAATTTTAAAGTAGGAACAAAATCTCGAAAAATCAAAAAATCTATTCGAAATTAAACATCCATAAATAATGTTGATGTGTGTACATCGTTATACAGTTCTTATAAAATGTTCTAGTGGCTTTCGGAGTATCTCATCAAGGAATTGACAGGGAAAGTTCATGAAATGTTCTCTTTCTATTCTCCTCTGACAGCCGTCATCTCTGTATTCAATTCACTCCTTTCTCCAAGGTCATATTTCTCACTATTCTCTCCGGGTCACATCATCTTCATTGTTCGAGAGTATATCAATGTTTTCTGTGAGTCAACGTGGGACAGCACGATACGTGCTTTGAAGCAAATGTACTGCACTAAAACAAAGCTCAAATCTGTCAAACCAGATTGAGGTCTTTTTGGATATAATTTATGGTATTGTTGGTTATTGGTGTTGACGGCAACAGGAACTGCATCTTTCAAATCAACATTCTCAAAAACATGTGTAAACTGGATGGTAACGATGAAGTAGGTGACGCAGAAGCTAAGGACTATCCCGATCATCAGTGGATGAACCGTTTTATCTCCTTCACTTGGTCTTCTTCTAAACAGACAAAAGGAAGACAATTTATTAAAAACTAAGACAAAATTTGTAATGAAATTTAAGAGTTGAGAAAAAAAAATACTTAAGTGACTTAGTGACATTATTACCAATACTATTGGTCAACTGGGCAAATAAAGTGAAAAAAGAGAGCTCGAAATTAACGAATGGGTTGTTTATTTCGATGAGAGTAGTTCAGGCGTGACTAGTTGATACCCAAGTGGAGTCAGGATTGTTTATATATCAATCTGTAGGTATGCCTCTGGTTGTGGCTGACCTGATTGCTTTGTTATAGGCGAGAGCTATCACAAAACATTAGGTGGGCCATCGTACTCTTTCAAAAATAAAAGTCTTCTTAACAATAGAAAAATGTACATAAATGACTATACTAAAGCATCGTAACATCGTGAATACAGAGCAGTGAGTACCTCGTTCTAGGAGACATTTTGTCATGCAGTATAACTTTTATTTTCTCTGCCTGTGTAAACATTGTATCGGCTGCTAATGCTGGGACAATGGATAGTAGAAATGTTTCAATCAAAGTAGCGAATGATGTGATTATGCTCAAGAAATTGACCTGAAAGAAAAATAGATCTTTAAAGTCAAATAATACATATTCAAACAAAACAATCACTAGGAATACTCATAAACATCATAAAGCTAAGCGAGTTCGATTTTTTGTATAGTTTTTGCCAACATAATGTTGAATTCAGTGTGGTGCCAATTGCTAATCCAATTTACTGATTAATTTCAGTATCAGTATATCAGTATATTTATTGCCTTATTATGTATGTAAATATAACAGTGTCAGATCTTAGAACTAGTTTTTGAATCAATACATAATTTACCCTGTAAGGGTGTTGCAATACTGGAGAAGCTTTTTGACTAAAAAGAGCCTAATGACTCTAAACTTCAAATATTTTCCACAAAATAATTAATGCGATAACGCAGCGAAGAACTTGAATTAAACAATAGTGCAGCTGCTGCTGACCTGATTTGGAAAATTCAGATATGTTGCTGTAAAAAACCATGACAGTAAAGCTCCCGACGTTGATAAGACCAGAGACACCAAATACTGAAAAAAAATTAAGCAGTTATGTTCCCCACAGAATAATGTGTTATTTTAATGTTGTAGGTAAACAAAATAAAAAACTTGACAACACAAAGCAATAGTTAAAAGTAATGTAAGTACTTACAATTGGATCAAATGCAGTTTTATACTTTTCAGTGATGTCAATCAACATACACTTCAAATATTTTCCAAAAAAGAATTAATGCAATAACGCAGCGAAGGACTTGAATTACACAATAGTGCAGCTGCTGCTGACCTGATTTGGGAAATTCAGATATGTTGCTGTAAAAAACCATGACAGTAAAGCTCCCGACGTTGATAAGACCAGAGACACCAAATACTGAAAAAAAATTAAGCAGTTATGTTCCCCACAAAATAATGTGTTATTTTAATGTTGTAGGTAAACAAAATAAAAAACTTGACAACCCAAAGCAATAGTTAAAAGTAATGTAAGTACTTACAATTGGATCAAATGCAGTTTTATACTTTTCAGTGATGTCAATCAACATTTTGTAAATACATTGAAAGGAAGTTAAGTTTGACTCAGTGGTCTCCAAAGCCAGGCAAAGCGTTTTCAATCGACAGTTTGTGGATAAAAATATGAACGCGTAACATACGTAACAGATTGCCATGCAGTTGTATAATAATACAAAAATGAAGCTAACCCAATACGGCTTTACACACAAGTTAGTATGTATGCAAAAAACTAGAGTTGAAACCAATCTATGTATTACGCATGCCAAAATAGATAGCATTATTTTTAGCTCTAAGTTATACAAAGCGTCACCAACCCTTAGCTTTTCATCAATATTTTGCAACTCGACATGAAGATTGCAAAAAGTTGTTTCTGTTTTACAAAATGATAAATAGGACACAGAGAACAGGTATATTACGAGGTGTAGACTGAACCAAAATGAATGCCTCCTTCATGCAAATAAATTTGTTTTATGCATAACACACTTAGCATTAAACATTTGATGAACGAAAAAACGTTTAAGGTTATCTTAACTGATGGTTTCGGCTTAAAAAAGCCAAAATCTAATGAAAACAACACATTTATGATTTGAAAAACTACTTTCATATTTTTTTTAATCTTTGTCGTTTGTTTAAATGTTTTGAAAAACGATGGATTCATTGTGACCAATATCCGGAAAACAAACGTTGTTTTCAAAAGGGCACCTCTAAATGAAGAATTTCCTCGCTACACAGTGCAGTATTGGTAAGTAATGAAATAGGTGGTCAGTTGACATCTAGTGACACGCCATTTGTTATTTTATCAAGGACGAAACAAACATTATAAAGAAATTAACTTTATTAATTGTAATAAACTCCTGCTTGTGCTATTTCTATTTAATTTTGATGATGATTCATGTGTGTTGTTGTTTCGTTTGTTAGACTTTTACCTACTTATGTGTCCTTTTTGAATCTAATTTTAATAATGGTTTCACTTCTTTTATTTTGTTAAGTTCTCAAAGTCAAAGTCAACAATTTCTTTATATGTTGAGAGGGTTGAGACTCTGGGTACGCAGGTACCCAAGGCCTTGCGGGCCTTCAAAATGTTGTCTAGGCGACTGATCGAAGCCACGCGTGACCCAAGGGCTGGTGGTTATCTGGCGCAGCGCATTGGCATTGCTATTCAGCGTGGCAATGCCACCAGCTTCTTGTGGACGCTTTCGTCTCGTATTGATTTGGATGAGAGAACACAGCTTAGCACAGTTCTTAGCCTTGACTAAATAAGGTAAGGTAAGACAAAAAACAGTTATTATAATCTACGTATTGAAGAAACATGAGCAGTTTGGTAGTTAGTTTTCATCAATGGACTTCTACAACGTGTTTGCATGCTAGGTCTTCTGGCAAAGTATGTGAATATTATTTAAGATCTAAAATGTACCATGCTTCAAGCAAGTAAATTATTTCATTTCATTTCGTTTTCATTTAATTTAAGGCTGATAGTAATTAATTACTATTCGAAAACCCAAGTCTAGAAAACTAATTTCCAGCTCAAATTAAGCAGGCACCATAATAATTTGCTTATCGAATCAATGATAGTACAAAATTAGTATATTTATGCTCGCTATTAAAAATAATGGTATTACTTTCATGGAAACTGATGTCACTAAGAAAATTATAGTCGCCAGTGCTAGAACTTTCTAGAAACAAAAAATACAGCATGGTCAGAATAATACCGATACAAAAATCTAATTCAATCTACTACGATGAAAACAAGCTTTTCAAATGTTTTGTTAATTTTTATAAATTATTACATATACTTTTGGGTTTGGATTTTGGGTTCATTGAGCTGGAAATATTGGGAATAAAAAAAATGTCTAAAGTTTTAGCGATCGTACAATGCATTATTGTCATGTTTTTTAAATCAATCAATCATTTTACGCTTAATAGCTATGCGTCTTTATTAATAAATGACTTTTATCTCATTGAGTATTCGGGTTACGTTCTCATTTTGATTTTTATTAAAAAAGCAAACACATTTTACAACTTAATCCAAGATATACGAACCATTGATTTTGGTCTAAATGTTAACCACGCATCTTATAACCTGGAAATCAAATTGCTTTTGCCAATAGTCATGTGTATAATATACAGAACGCTAGCATCAGCATTGTATAGTTTTTACAACGAAGTGCCCTTTATGACTGCGTTGATGCAGGTTATCATGCATACCGCTACAGACACAGTCCGTGTAACCTACGCATTCATGTTCTACGCGATCAACTGTCGGTTGAAGGTGCTCGCTTTGATATTAAAGAAAAAACAATCAGGGTTTCTGTCGATTCAGTATCTTTATAGATCGATCGTTGATGTCGCTGAGCAGCATAAAAATGCTTTTGATCTCGTGGTATGTATTGCACGCAAGTGGATTTTCTTTTTCTCTAATAGATCTCGTGCTTACAATTTTGAATCTTTTGTTATAATATACTTAGTATGTATTTACAGCACTTACTTACATGTTGAGATTTAGGTAAGTATTAATTTTTTCAGTTTTATGTTAACTAAAGTTTTTGTAACCACCGTCTCTCCGATTTTTGTTTATTCTTTCCACCCAAAGATGGTTTAGATTAGAAGATATAGTGATTGCCTATTGTACTCATTATTTTAAGTAGTATTTGGATTTATTTATTTGTGTACAATAAAGAGTTAAAGAGTTGGCACACTAAAGGTTTGCCAGAACCGATTGGCAGATCAATTTTATCGTTTTTTTTGTATACTGATGTAACTAATATTCAAACAAATTATTTTAGTCTCATAATTATTTACCATTTTAGCTAGTAACGTCTCTACTCTTCAATGTTCCTCGAGCTATGACTATTATGTTTCTGACGGTACAGGAACTACAGAGAACATCGGTATGTGCGTTTATAATGATAATCTCCTAACTAACGCCCTAGCAGGGTTCAGTTCTATAAGCTACTTTGCTTGCCTATGTCCACTTCAAATGGCTCATTTGAGAGCCTAGCTGTGATACTTCTAGGAAAGCTCTTTTTATAGCCAACAGCGCAACCAGCGCCTGTTCCTAATTCTTCCTACCGTCGAGATGTATCATTAAAAAACACAGCAAGTCTTCCTAGAATTTTATTTAGCTCCTCAGACGCGAGAGCGAGGAACAACCGAAAACAACTCACGCTTGCTTGTCCCGTTGTTTTTCTGAGTAGATATTATTTTGAAGGACCTAAACGTTCGATAAAAAAACTATGACTAACAAAAAGTTCTTAATAGACTACTGAGGAGTTCACCACAACCCATTGGGGTGATTGCGTATCTTTTGTTGCAATCAAAACCTAGTCGTATCTGTCAGTTTTGACATTATTTGGAGTTCCGATTGCAATAAAAAAAGAATTGATCAAAACTTATCTTTGGAAAGGAACAAATATTGCGATCACCGTTCTTTTTAAGTATAATTTATTTGATAGTATCAAACTTTTGATTGCAACAAAATACACAATCACCCAGCGGTGGCATGACTTTCAGGCTGTACTACTTTTCTGGAACTCCTATAATATCTTTAGTTTTATATTGTTGTTTCAGTCATTGCCTGTATCAATATCCGCTATTCTTGGTTACTGTAACATCGTTGATATGTTGATACTGACCCTCATGCCAGCTATTTGTGCCGGTATGCTTGCTACACAAGCGGGCAACATTCGAGTCATACTTCATGATTTGCTTCTGCATTTACGAGGTATATATTTATGGGTTAATTTATACTTGAAAAATTGGAACACACGTAATGTCGGTGGATGTTCGTCTGTCTTTCCATCATTTCCCAAAAATACCGTTAGAAGGGACTAAGGAGCATGCACCAGCAGATGGGCCGCGCCCTCTCAGAGTACCTAATAAAGAAATATTGTGGACACAACACTATCTCGTCCCAAACTAAGAAGAACTCGTACGATGAGAACCAGATATAACCTGATACAGTACTTATACACATTTTATTTTGTAAATACATGCTTAGAATACGCCCGGATAGAGAACAAACATCTACTACCATTGTGTTCGCCAACCAAACATTTGTTCTCGGCGGGGATCAAACCCACGGCCTACGGCGAAAAGACAGGGTTACTACCAATTGAGCGGTGACGTCTGTCACCTTAATA
This sequence comes from Thera britannica, assembly GCA_939531255.2. Taxonomy (NCBI): domain Eukaryota; kingdom Metazoa; phylum Arthropoda; class Insecta; order Lepidoptera; family Geometridae; genus Thera; species Thera britannica. Next base: position 2,525,886 of record OW618042.2, on the reverse strand, counting down.
ACAATGTAAGGGGTAAAAGGAAGCTGGTTGGAAGCAAAATAACTTACTAATCGTATTGTTTTTAGATGAAACACTAACTGCGGAGATCGAGAACTTCATAAGCTACGCGGAAGTACGTGGATGTCGGTTCCGCGTCTTCAAGGTGATTCCACTCAACGCTGGCCTGCTCCGGATGGTGTTCAACTTCAGCGTCACTTACCTGATCGTCATCTTACAGTTCACTAATAAATAGAATCCTCTTTCTATCCTTGCAAAGTACATATGCTACGAGATTTCGAGCATTTGATTGTTGGTAATTTTTGTCGTTTTATCGTCTTTCTGCCGAGGCAGCTCATAGATATAGAAAATAATTAATTTTACTATGAAATATTTTTTCGGTGGCTGATAATGGATGGATATAATATTGTTAATTGTTTTAGGGCTTTGTTGATCTGCTCTTTGATGTGCCCTAGTGTGGCTGGTGTACCAAGTTTTATTGATAAAGTTACGAGTACAATTATGTACGTTGGCAGGGCACGTTAGTACCCTGCCAACGTTACATAATTATAGGAGTATCAGTATCAGTGCACATTCTCCTGATCGTTCATAATTTGGCAGAAGCCATGTTATTCACTATCAACTCTATGCTATTCACTTTCTCTAACGCTTATCGCGCTTACTAGTTATATTATGTAACTAGCTGATACCCGCGACTTCGTCCGCGTGGATATTTGAGTTCGTTTTTTTTTAGTTTGATATGACCAACTGCTAGTTACCATTGTTTTGAGCTTGTAATTTAGAGTGTATTTGAATTTGAAGGTGAGTGCTGTTGTAGCCGATTTTTTTGAGCAGTGTTTAGTTTAAGTATTATAGATGTTTCCCGCGATTTTGTCTTAGTTGTTATCATCAGTTTTTTCGTGAACCTCTGTGTGTAATCGAACCTGGTGCCAGATGCTGCGGTAGTTGAATTTTTTTTAATATTTTTTTTGCGTATTTTGTAAAGCTCTTTTTCGTGATTTTGTTGAAGTGGCTAATTTGGGCAATCACATTCGTCGTTGGTGTATAATCGAATCTGTTTTTTTTATTTGACATGACTTTAGCAGTGTTTAGTTTAAGTATGATAGATGTTTCCCGCAATTTTGTCGTAGTGGTAATCATCGGTATGTTTGTGAACCTTTGTGTGTAATCGAACCTGGTTCCAGATGCTGCGGTAGCTGAATTTTTTTTAATGTTTTATTTTGCGTATTTTGTAAAGCTATTTTTTGTGATTTTATGTTATATTAGTGGCTAATTTGGGGTTTCGTATGCGTGTTGGTGTATAATCGTATCAGATTTTTTTAATTTGACATGACCAATTGCTGGTTACTATAGTTTGAGCTTGTACTTTAGAATGTATTTGAATTTGAAAGCGAGTGCTGTTGGAGCCGATTTTTTTCAGGAGTGTTAAGTTTTAGTATGATAGATGTTTTCCGTGATTTAGTCTTAGTGATTATCATCGGTTTTTTTGTAAACATTTGTGTGTAATAAAACCTGGTGACAAATGCTGCGGTAGCTGAAATTTTTTTAATGTTTTATTTTGCGTATTTTGTAAAGCTATTTTTTGTGATTTTATGTTATATTAGTGGCTAATTTGGGGTTTCGTATGGGTGTTGGTGTATAATCGAATCAGATTTTTAATTTGACATGACCAACTGCTGTTTACTATAGTTTTGAGCTTGTACTTTAGAGTGTATTTGAATTTGAAGGCGAGTGCTGTTGGAGCCGATTTTTTTCAGCAGTATTTAGTTTAAGTATGATAGATGTTTCCCGCGATTTTGTCTTAGTGGTTATCATTGGTTTTTTTGTAAACATTTGTGTGTTTTACAACCTGGTGACAAATGCTGCGGTAGCTGAAAATTTTTTAAATGTTTTTTTTTTCCGTTTTTTGTAAAGCTATTTTTTGTGATTTATGTTATATTAGTGGCTAATTTGGGGTTTCGTATGCGTGTTGGTGTATAATCGTATCAGATTTTTTTTAATTTGACATGAACAACTGCTAGTTTTGAGCTATAGACCATAGATTTGAGCTTGTGCTTTAGAGTGTATTTGAATTTTAAGGTGAGTTTTGTTGGAGCCGATTTTTTTCAACAGTGTTTAGTTTAAGTATGATAGATGTTTCCCGTGATTTTGTCGTAG